>CM029619.1:16697480-18164465 GCA_017311315.1 Dendrocalamus latiflorus
CTAGTGCCAAAGAAATGTATACCCCAATCGTGACTTGGAGGACTTCATGTGGTTTTCTATGTAGAGTCGTACAATTGCAATTGCTAGTGCCAAAGAAATGTATAACCCAATCGTGACTTGGAGGACTTCATGTGATTTTCAAGGCAGAGTCGTATTATCTCAGGGAATCAATCAGACAAGCTAACCCACTTAGAAGTCATAGCTATCATCAAGAAAAACTAGATTGAACACGAGAAAAGACAGACTAAGATACTAGAACAACAGACAAAGCTATTGGAGCAATTTACTACAAAGATGTCACCAGAAGATCACGTCAGCATCAAGTGTAATTCATTCAAGTTTATAACCTTTCTGAAGACTTAACCACTGAATTCTTGTCAACAACAGAGCCACTAAACGCAGACAATTGTTTATAAAATATCGAATGGAAAATGGATACTATCTAGTGTATAGATAAGGATAAAGTTCTTTTTGCTACTTACCAGCTATCAAGACCAGCAGTTCCTTAGTCGAATGCTATTTAGTGGATACATTCGAAGAAGGACGATATTACATGGGAAGAATTTATGGAGAAATTTCGTAAGGTCCATATTTGTTCTGAAGTTATCACAGAGGAGCATCAAGATTTTCTTAGTCTTCGATAAGGAGAGATGTTAATACAAAAGCTAAAAAGATGGAATACTTTTTAAAAGGCCTGTGACCAAATATGAAACGTTATATTATGACTTCCGAATTTCTAGACTACAGACTCTAGTCGACCAAGCACTCTAGATGGAAGAAAAATATCAGGATACACGAGGATTAACAAACAAAACAATCCTTTGATTTTGGCAAATACAACTTATTTTCACTGCAAACAGGACGGACATTATCGTCATAGATGTCCAATGAGATCCTTACCTATGGAAAAGGCCAAGATACAAGCAAGAAAATAGGCATCAATGTCATAACAACCACCGATAGAAGAAGTATCCTAACCTAAGAAAGCTAGGGTAGAAAAGGATACATATCCACTCTAAAGAATGACATGAAGAAGAATATCAAAGAAGACAGTTAGAAAAGTGAGTATCACGCAGCAAAGAACAAGGAATAGAGCAAAACCTACCTTATACCCTTTTGTGTAGAAGAGTCAAGTAGTTTGCTTGTAAATTAAGGTATGTTGTAAGACTTCTGTACAAAGATATAAGGAATGAGAAGTTTGCTCTATAATAAAGTCAATAAAAGTAAACTTGATTTTCAAATTCAAATTACAAGAGAGGAATAAGTATGACGAAGGTGAAATTTTAAATGGCTATATACAATGGAAAATTTTCCAAGGGACAACTTAACCTAGACAGAAGTCAATTAAAGTGAAGATAGTACTGACACAAAATAAACCAAGAACGTCTTAAGAATTACTGAAGACCACATAGGGAGTCAAGCACGTTCTTCGATCACATTGTATCGACCACGCTGTATCGACTGGCTATTATGACCATGTTGTGTCAACCACGTTGCTTTGACCACAGCACCTCAATCACGGCTTTTCAACCACGGTGCTATAAGTCACGAGTACCGACTGGCTCACTGCATTTACGACTGGTCCGCTGACCGGTTCACTACGTGGCTTGAATTACAACTACGACTGAGTCTCTAGAATTGACTACTCTCCAACTCCGAGGCCGTCGGCTCCTACGCAATGCTTAAATACACCAAGTACTCGACAAGTGTGTGGCTAATTTATGGCAGCCTATGCACTAAGATGGAAGGAAAAGATTGATTATGGGTGTATTTTCTTCACGATGGAAATATGATCGCACGTATCCCCATCTGATTGAAGTAATTCCTAACAAATCTTTTGATATGGAAAGTAGAGGTTTAGAATGTAAGAAATCTGCAGTCAATCAGGAATTTGATATCAAATTAATGGCCCGATTGGCATTGCGGGGGAGCCACGTATGATGCCTATGGCCCTTGCTCGTGCTTATAAAAGGAGCACATTTGCTCACGCCGAGGGGGCGACTAGATGGTCCCTGAATTGGGAGCATGCATTCAGACGGATGCTCCAGTGGAAAAGAGACACACCATTAGCATACATATGCAAAAAAAGATATAAGCAAAAAAGGAGAAGGCGGAGGAGCTTAAGAAAGCAATCCGTACAAACCTAGGCCATGGTGTGCTATGCTCAGAATGGTAAAGAACCCCCTCCTATCTTTCTTTTCTATATAACTAGCCTACATATTATGAATGGCGGTTATGATGGGAATGTTGCCAAATGACTATGACTGCTGCTGGTGATGCCACCGATTAGGTGCTCTGGAGCTCAACGATATGCAACCCGTGACCCTGATGTCAGGACCATTGAGATTGTTGTTCGCCTTCCGACTCCCCAAGTTTGAGGTGTGAAGTCCCTCCCTCTGCTCCTGTACGTGGTGAGTGCCCCAGCCCAGCTGAGTGGCCACGACAATCGCCAGGTGAGGTGTATGCACGTACCCCAACCCAATGATAGAGCTCCTAGGTTAGGCAAATGGTGCTGCTCGTAAGATCTCCTCGACGCCTGAGATGTGGCGTTGCCAATTGCCATTGCAATTTAAATGAGGATGGTCAGCCCTCACGATCCCAGTATTTTCCTGCCAGGTGCTCTCCAACACATCAGAGTTGTTCCAGACTTCTCTAATCGCCTTCAAGAACACAGGCGCTTTCGACTGCCTGTTGTGCTCAGTCACTTTCGACCGCCTGCGATATTCGGGCGCTTACGACTACCTTCGACATTCAGGCTTCCCCGATCGACTGCAGCACTCGGACATCTCTGACTGATCATCAAAGTCGAGTGCCTTCGATGGCATCTTAAAGACGGGCATCTCTAATTGCTTGTCATAGTCGAGTGCCTTTGACCTCTTGTCGAAGATGGAGACCTCTGAGCTGTTGTCGAAGACGGAGACCTCTGACTGATTATCGAAGTTGAGTGCCTCCAACCGCATGTCAAAGTCATGTGCCTCCGACCACTTAATGAAGGCGGGCCTCTCTGACTGCTTCTCGAAGGTGGGCCTCTCCGATCGCTCCCAACTTCGACTATGAGTGATGGTCGACGGCTTTTTGACCATGGACATCTTCGATGAGTTTTGACCAGGATGACTTTCGACTACGGACATCTTCCTATGGGTTTCAACCATGGTAGCTTTTGACCACGGACATCTTCCGATCGGTTTCGCCTTCCGATGGCTTTCGACCACAGACGCCTGCCGATGATGTTTTCGACCACAACTGCTTTGACCAACAACTACGTTCAATTATTGATGGCTTCCGGCCTTCGGCCACCAACTATGTTTGATTGCTGATGACTTCTGGTTTTCGTCTTTCGACTATTTCCAATTGCCGATGGTTTCTAGCTTTTAACCACCAACTACGTTTGATTGCTGATGGCTTCCAGCTTTTGACCACTTCGACATTTGACTGAGGTTATTTGCTCTGCTAGTCTCATCACCCGAATTAAGTCGAGTGGCACGGGTGAGCGTAGCCGGTGTAAAGACTATGCTATCAACAGCCCCATAGACCGACAAGGCTATGGATAATGCCAACACCATATGTACATCAACAGTCATCACATGCATGGAGAACATGAAGCGAAGACTGAAGACGACAACCAATGCGTAGCTTAATCGGAGGTATTCCGCAGGTTCACCCCACGGATGTAATTAACTAGGAGCCTTACAAAGCCTTGGGAACCAGGAGACCACATCACCTATGTCGAATCTATTATGTAAAGCAGGCTATAGAGCGCATATACATATAGGGAACTTATAATTTTGTTATTCTCAAATAAATGAATAAAATACATGTTTTCCCTACCTTTTTCTTGTGTTTATTTATTTTGTGTACTTTAGTACACTGGTATGCCTGCACCTTATTACTCGAGGCAAGAAACCCATGAGCGATTTCTCGTGTCAAACAATTAGATATTTTGATTTTAGTTAAAAATAGCTAAGTCATGGGTTTGGAAAACTACCTATGGTATTAAATTTGATAAATTGGCTTCACCCTAGAGAAACATAATGCCCTCGTTTGGTTAAGCCTTGCATATAGATAATAGCCCTATAAATGCTTTCTGCTATATGGACTTACTGAGTACCTAGTTTACTCAATCTTACTTATTTTCATCAGAACAGATACCAGAAGAAGAAATGATACTTCAATTTTGTGTTAGAATTACGACCACACTCAAGCGTTCCTATGGGGATTTCTTCGATTCTTCTGAATGTAAGTTAAAGTTTTGGGGTTGGATGCCTATAAAGTTGTTAAAGTTGACCGTTAAATCATATTTTAATTAAGCTAATCCTTTTTTATTATCGTGGTTTGGTATAATACTTATCTATCTATAACTAAATTTTAGACTGTTACAGAATGTACAACGACTATGTTCCAAGAATGGGGTCTTACGGTTTTAATGCTTGCGTTTTCTCGTGGGCACGTGCAGCTGTCTAGTTCCAATTGCTGGTGAAAATGATGGCTGTGGATCGATGCATGCGCTATGTGAAACCTTGAACTACATGGATCATTGAGTTGTTCGTCAAGTCAAAGTTTGCATCTCCAAATAGCATCATTGTAATTCCTAAAAAGCTCTTACGCCTTCCAATCGACATCATCGAGTGACTTCACCTATCACCTAGAGGCCATCAGAACTGCACTAATAGTACTAGTTTAACTTAATTTAATTTGAGATGGCCGGAAATAGGTATGTTTGCTTTGTTCATTCAGAATTCTCTTGTAAAAAGGGGAAAAAACATTCCCGGCCGGCGGAAGAGCATGATGGACCGGTTTCAGTGACATGCATGAATTGAGGTGTTACCAACCAAATGGAATCATCAGTGACATGCATGAATTGATGTGTGACCAACCAAATGGAATCATCGTCGATCGAGACCATACGTTAGACCCCGACATCATATCATGGTGCTTCAGTTCAGTTGTGTTGGGTCATTGTAGTAGGCAGGCACTACTAATAACCAAGGTACTAAATTGCGTCGGCCGTTATTGTAATAATAGCGTAGTGGGGTACAAATGTTACCAAATCGAAATAAATCGAATACCGCAATTAAAGGGGTGAATGTGCCTCCGCTTTTTAAAACCTGAAAATAGAACTCAAACCAGAAGAAAAACACCATAACCAAAAGATTATATCTACTGGAACCGAAGAAGCAAGCCCTAAACAAAATAGCAACAGAAATTGAAAAACTAATCTTCTGACCGGTCAAACCACAATGGCGAGAGCAGTATGACCTCTAGCATTATTCATCGACTGAAAACAGCATGACCGATGAGCACGAGAATCGATCTAACTTTGACAAATCGACTCCAATTGACCTCAAATTTGACACACACATACGCAATGCTAAAGATATCTAAAATCTATTCCAACAAGAAATTGCAAGAAACATCAAATAGATTCGAAGAATTCCATATCACAGAACAAGATAATAAAAAGAATCGAATCAAAATCGCATGGATCATAAAAACCAACGATTCCACAAAAAGAAGAGAAAGACTAAGAACAGATGCAAGATTTCTCCATGGATTGAATCAGAAGTTGATTTGCATTGCTGGATGATGATGTTCTATGGCTACAAAGTGCTCTCACAGTACTCCTCAAACTCCAGCACAAAAACACTCCAAAAAGCCATCTCAAAGCCACCAAAAGCCATAGGTTAACCCTTAACCTAACCCTACTTTTAAATGCTAGAGCCCCAAACCATGTTCTTATCAACACTGATATGAAATCCTATCTAATTCCAAAAATCAAGGGACTTGAAACCCTTCTAAACACGAGCTTTTCAAAATCTAAACCTTTCAGTTATGGACACCTTCCATAACTCCTTCCAACTCATCACGTGTCGAAACCTCTAGGACCGCACCTCCTGTAACATATCCATGCATCATCCACCTTTCATCTCCACATGCTCCAGCGTGAGCCCAACCACCTCGTGACATCCTCGACCACCTGGACCTCAGATTTCCCCTCCTAGTCCTGGTCCTCCTCGTCACCGACTATGACCGTCTCCTCCCCCAACCTGCACATGCAAAGACCTAACAACTTTTCCCCGGCACAAGTTCTTAGAACTTGACCGACATCAGTCGACACACGCATAACACACCCTTCACCATCAATAAACACAAACCAGATCATCTACGATCTCAATATCCACACTTTCCAAAAATCAACCTTAGACCATCCAGTAAAACCGATCAGACCGCCACGCCCAGGCCGGTCAGACCACTAGACCAACAGACACGAGTACTCAAGGTACTCGAAGATTACAAGAATTGAAGCACTAGAATCCTACGAGTACCGACAGTGAAGCCTACGGCAACTAATTGCAAAGCCTATGACTACCAATCGCAAGGTCTACAACAATCGATTTCAAAGCCTACGACTACCGATCGTGAAGCATATGACTACGACAATAGATCACGAAGTGTATGACTACCGATCACAAAGTCTATAACTATCGATCATTGACCTGGCATTGTAGCTTCTGAGTATCGACCGAGTACTGTAGCTATCAACTATCGACCTGGTACTATAGCAACGACCACCGACCAGGTACCGTTGCTACAACCAACGTCCGGTTTACTGTAGCTCTGACCCGTCCATGGTCGTTCTGCCATGCTAGACCTGCTATGGTTGTTCTGCCGTGGTTGACATGATGCGGTCGTTATGCTGTACTTGACCTGCCGTGGTCATCCTGCCGTGGTCGACATGTTGTGGCCAAAGCCGTTGTCAATCTGCTGTGGTTGATCTGCCAATCGGACCGCCCAACACAAGTCGATTGGACTACCGACTACCGATCAGACTATCGACTACGGTTCGTGGTTGAAGCCTGCTGATCGGACTGCCCAATATAGGATGGTCATACCACTTAATCTACATATTCCAACAGTTCCAGATTTACCATACTGCATCGACTGAAACTTTCACAAACGCAAATTTCAATGCAACCCAAAAGTTAATTATTCATCATCACTAAATTTACGACCTATCCACATGGTATAATAATCTCCCCCTTAATGAATACAATGACAACACCTCAAAATCTCTCAAATGAGTTATGTTTTGAAACAAAAAATCAAAATTTGCAAAAAGAAAGTTTCAAAGCTGCAGAAAAAGAATTTGATAAACCGCATTGACAAACCACAGTAGCAAATTCTCAGCAGAAACTCATAAAACTCCCCCTCAACATAAGAGAGCAATTTAAGCAAAATTTCTCCAATTTTTCAAAATATCTCCCATTCTTCTCCCCCTTTGGCAATGTAATCATCAAGAAACTCAGAGAAAAAATAATTATAAGAAGGAGCAATGAGAGTCAACATCCAGAAGTTTTGTAGATTATTCAAGTTACTTTGTATTTATTTAATAAATTAACCAAGCCATTCTTTTTAGTAGAGCTACCTAGATCATAAAAAGTCATATATCATATAGTACTATCAAAATAAGTCTTTAGCATGATTAAGCAATTTAGATTAATGACAGGCATCTCAACAATGACCAAACCAATTATAAAAAAACACAATGAGATATTACAACGAAAAGAGAAAGCCTAAAAGTAAAGCAAACTTTAAGTCTAGACGAGTTAGCAGTCTCATATAACAACATATTACTCCACACTTAATTCTTAAACATGTGGTATGCTTGTAGCATACTTGTAGCATACTTCTTTTAGATAGTGGCATGCTTCAAGCATACTTCTTTTCATTTGTGCGCTATTTGTGCTTTCTTTTTGTTTACACGTGGCATGCTTGAAGCATACATCTTTTGAAATGTCTCTTTTTCATATTTTTTTCATTTTCATAATATGCTTTCTAGAGTTTGCCACAGCATTGTCCAGGGTAATTGCAAACATTTTATTTGTAAGACCAAAATCTTCCACAACTTTGATAATATATTTTACTATATTCTCACCCGTATGTGCTACGTCAATTATTTTGAAGCCTATGATTCTTTTTTTCAATATCCAGTCATCATTTATATAATGAGCGACTACACTAAAATAATCCTTCTGGGAATGACCACTCCATATATCCGAGGTCAAGGCCACAAAAAATATATAGGTTCCAAAGAGTTCTTTAATTTTATCATGACCAGTATTATAGTATTTAATTAAATCTCTAATCGTTAAGGCATCTTTTGCTATTGAACAACCACCGTTGCTTCACACGCTATATAAGGGTTGACGTTAGGGAAAAGAAAGGAGAAGAGGCAACTAAAGTAGTGCAAGACTTTCCACATTACTTTGTTTCCCGATTGTAATTAGGCTTTCGAGTAATAGCTACATAGGAGTAAGGTTATTATTTTCCTAAGAGAAGGCCTAAACTTGTATAAAAATCCCTGCATCTTTCCTTTGTGTGATCGTAGCCAGGCCTTAAGAGCCCCCCGAATCTAAATAATCATCGTAAGATCAGTATTAGAATACTGACATTATACAATGCCCATAACCAGGGGACGCAGCTATTCGAATAGATTATATATACTTTGTAGAGGTTGTACAACTTTACCTACAAGACATGATCATCTTATATTACCACATGATAAACACACATCCTTTAGTGTACAACGAAGAGATCATGACAAAACCTTTACAATACCTAGTCCTGACACTTCTCCCACTCGATGGGGTGACCCCTCAACACTAGGACCATGACCATTATAGGTCATAGCCAGAATGCTCCATTCTGTAGACTAAATTTTCAATGAGGGACCCATCGTTGTTAGGGAATCTATCATCCTTCTCATTTATAGAAATTCAACCTGCAATTATGCGTAAGAGTTGAAACTCATCAAATTATTTGGCCAAGTCAGACCCATACTTGACTTGTGGTTGCATGATTGGTAGTTTAGAAATATGGCACATGATTCAGTCCTTAATCGACTTGGATGAGACAATCCACAAACCCAACTCTCATGCATTCCTACACCCATCTCACACAACCCACTCGCCTAAGGCTCCACCATTTTATGAACTCTTTTTTTGTTTTCAGTGGTAACCCACGTTACCACTCCATTATCACATAATGTCTCAAGTATATGTTGGCAATGTTTGTGTTGTGTTCAGTTTAACAACTAAACATTTCTAGGCACAACCTTTGTTCATTAAAGATTAACCAAGAGTGAAATATTATGATAATTATCCTAGGGTGACAAAGTAGATGTAATGCCAACAATTAAGAAAAGGAATAGCAAGTATCCATTGCATGATATAGCTAAGCATCAACATTTAATATAGCATTTAATAAATAGTAATAAGCATACAATTAATATTTGAAAGCAAGATAATTGCGTTTAAAAACAGGATTCAACATGATCAATCATAAGGACTTGCCTTGCTTAATAGTGGAGAGGGTTGGTTCTTGATCAACAGCGATGAAAGCATGCAAAGCGTCAAAGTTTACAATTGCAAAATGCGTCCGAATTCAAATTGAATTTAAATATACCCAAATAAGTTCAAATGAACTGCATAAATTACTATTTTGGTACTAATAGAACTATTTTAAATTTATATGAATTTGGAAATAAAAATCAATTTATTTGGAGTTAAAATAAGGGAGACGGGCTCCCCAAAATTTGACCTGAGAGGAAATTCTAAAAATATGAAAATCATGACAATTGAGGACCTCGAGATTTTTATTTTCATTATTTTCCTTAAGGAAAATAATTTGTGCGTGTGCGTCCAACTAGGTTTTAATTTCTTTTCTAATTATTTTTATTAGGAAAAACTAAGAGATTGATAAGTGGGACCATGGTCCAAGTGAATTCGGTACAGTCAATGGTTCACGAGGTCATGGGCCCACATGTTAGCGACTATAGTCTATGGACTAAGTCTACTTAGGGTGTTTTAAGTGGTGGGGCATGCACGCCATGTAGACAGACACTAAACTAGCTCTTAATTAGATTTTTTGATTACTACATACCCATGTAGCATACTAATACTAATATATATACTTAGCACAACTAACCACCAGATTAACTTAATATAACTACGTAGGGTCCACATGTACGTAGGACATGCATGTCAAAGAAATATTCACTACTACAAAACAGGCTATACTGGATGCCTCATCACAGACGGTTCATGAGGAATTGTTTGTGTTGTAATTATCATAGATGATGTTACATGTGTCACCGTTTATGTTACTAGCAATGGCTAGAACCATCTGTGATACACAATTATTATAGACGGTTCTTGTTAATAACCGTCTATGATAGTTCACACAGTTATCAAAAAGAACCATTTGTAATAATTGCAAACATCAAAGGCAGTTTTTAATTAGAATCGTTTATGATATTACTACAGACGATTATTAATATAAACCATCTGTGATGTATCTCTTATATGCATGAATGGCACGTGCTTCGTCTCCCCGATGTGCCTCTTCGTTTCAGCTCCCTGATGTGTCTCTTCATCTCAAGCACCAAATTTATAAAAATGATCATCTGCCATGTACCAAAGATAAATCCCCACATAATTGATACACATATCTACCCGTAAGCACAACCAAATGGCTTCGACGGTCTCTTCCTTGTCACCGGTATTGATGGCCAATCTAGCTATCTTGTATGAGCACCTCACCGGCCATACACTAGCGGATGGTGCGGAAGGACACTATGCTAATAGTGTCCTCCCTCTTATGTCCGAGGCTTTGCCAAAATAAGTGACGACCACTTTCCAATGTCTTGATGTACTCCTTCGCCACATCTTCCGGTCTCCCACTTCTGGCGAGCTAACCTCGCCATCGACGTGGCCCTCCACAACGACGTTGCATGTCTCCAAGAGGTTTGCCATCGCTTGAAGTGCTTAGTCGAGACGTCGGGCGACCGAGTCAACCTTGCCAAGACCCCTAAAGCAAGGGAAGAGAGCCTATGGGCTTAATTCGACTTGATTATTTAATTGAAGGGACTTCGGAAGACACTCGATGAGCATGTCAGTGGGTGGACACATTTTGGGCTTCGTTCACTGATGATCCTGAGTCGTCCAATGCCGACCATGTCCTACTAAGTTTTGAAGACGGAGATAGCATGCTACATTTGCTACTAGATAAACTTCAAAGTAGTTAGATTTCTACTTTTAATCTTTTGTAAGAAGCGATTGGCCACGCTGTTTGGCCATATGTAAATACAAGCAGTTGAATTTGTATGTACTGTCTTCTATATATGTAAATGGTCTCGGAATATTGACAAGATGGTATTATTAATCGGTAAAAAGATAATTAAGTAATACATATTTACTCCTGAGGTATTACGGAATTTGCATTTATGTATATAAGAATGTGTTATGTATATATGAATTTGCATTTATGTATATGAGAATGTGTCATGTATATATGTGCATTTGCATTTATGTATATAAGAACGAATTTAGAACCGTCTGTGATGTTTATTATCACATACGATTCTAATATGTTCTAATTTAGAATTATATGTGATGTGCATTATCACAAACGGTTCTAAAGTAGAACCGTCTGTGATGTATATTATCATAGACAGTTTCAATTTAGAACCATCTATGATGTGTCCAACCTATTTATATTTGGATTCTATGGTTTGCACGCCCCCCACTCAAAGACTTAATATATCTCTAACTCTCCCCCCGAGCACAAGCCGCCTCCTCCTCCCAGGCGCGCCTTCTCCCCAAGCATGCCGCCTCCTCTCGGCACACCTCCTCCCCAAGCACGCCACCTCCTCCTCGGCATGCCTCCTCCCTAAGCACGCCATATGTAACACTCTTCTTTCTTGTTTATGATATGGTAATAAACAATGTATCATCATGGTTACACATCCCAAGGATGAATACCTGGGTTTAAGTTTCAATTATGCCCTTTTGATGTCAATATCCCGAAGATGAATTGCTAATACTCTTAAGCATCAATCCCCAAATAAAAGATAAGTCATATATAGATCTCAAGTCAATAACTCACACAATTATAATTAAATAAAGTTGCATTTGATTTTCTTTAGCTATACAAAATATGTTAAGTTGATATCGCTATTAACTGAGGAATGGATTAAAAATGAGTTATGCCATCACCCACCTGCCCGATGGTCTCCCACCTGCTGAGGTTCACAATTTTACAATCCTAACAATTTCATATTCCATATTAAATGATTCATGAGTTATTAGTACTACAAGCACACTCATGATGGTTCTAATCTACAGTGCACCAAGAACTCCAATTTCGTATATAACTATCTTTTTTCAACAAAATCTCTACCATGTTTCTCACCCCCAAGGGTACCTTCATCACCAAGGTAAGAATACTACTTATTAATGCTTTCTACCACTTTAACTTCACGGTCCGTATGACAAAATTCATTTCTTATTCTGTAAGGTATACTTGTGTGTGCTATGTAAAATTATTTTTTATATTTCAGATATCACCAACTTGCAGACAATTATCATGGACAAACTTTGACCAACCTCCACTAAGAAATCACCTGTTTCCATTACTAATCACCATCTTAGTTTTTCATATCATCTCCATGCACTGGAAGTAGTACATATATATTTCATGGTAACACTAACATATATAGTCTTGCACACCCCCACAATTTAAATAAGCTAGAGACAAAGTTAGATCCCATATCACACTTGTGTTTTAAAGGGCATAAAGTAAATCACACGCTGGATCAAGTGTGTGATTTGCTTCATGCCATTTGAAGCCCAAGGGTGATATGGGGAGCTAGAGACAAAATCAAATCCATATCACACTTGGGCTTTAAATGGCATGAAGTAAATCACACACTGGATCCAATGTGTGATTTACTTCATGCCCATTGAAGCATAAGTGTGATATGGGATCTAACTTTTTCTCTAACTCATTTAAATTATGAGGTGTGCAAGACTACATATGTTAGTGTTACCATACAATATATATATATATATATATATATATATATATATATATATATATATATATATATATATATATATATATATATATATATATATATATATATATATATATATATACTGCTTCCAGTGAATGGGGAAGATATGAAAAACCAAAAGTGGTGATTAGTATTCAAAACCGTCTGCGATAACACATCACAAATGAATTTTTTTATTAGTCGTCTGTGATATGTAGATATTACAGGCAGTTATGTTTAAAAATTGTCTGTAATAAGTACACATCATAGACGGTTATTTTTAAAAATTATCTGTGATATATACACATCACAGACGGTTATTTATAAAAACTGTCTATGATACGTACACATCACAGACGGTTTGAAAACCGTCTGTGATGACCACATGTCATTACTGACCCATAAATTCAAATGGCTCATGAAACCGTCTGTGATAACGTTTTTGAACCGTCTATGATGAACTTTTTTGTAGTAGTGATTAACTTTTGTCTTAATCCTCAATTAGTTATAATCAATCACTAACTATCCTGTTTAACTTAATTAGCATCTTATTAAAAAAAAGGATCCATTTATGTAACACTTTTGCTGATTTTCTTATTAAAACCTCAAACTAATAATCGGGACTGCATGCCATACTATAATAATTTATTTTTCAACTAAATTAGTTACTAGTGGCCTAGGGTCTACTGGTTAATGACTTTTAACTACATTAATTACCCTAACTAATCCTCATTAGCTAAATAGATCTAAATAAAATCTGATGACAAGAGGGCGCATTTTGCAATCTAATTGACAAGAGCTTGGCTGCAATTTATGCCTCAATTTAAATCTAAAGCTAAAAGCAGCATTAGTGGAATTTGGTCCACTATTAAGTGCAATCCAAATACTTAATTAATCTTCTTACTAAACTAATTACTATGGGCCCACTATCATTTACCCTAGGGGTGCTAATGGGTTTGGTTCAAACGGGTTAAACGGGGTGGGTTCTTAATTGGGTTGGCTTTGGATGGGTGGAAATGGATTGGAAGAGTGAACGAGTTGGGTTGGGTTACCTCATAAAAAGGGTTGGATTGGGGTGGGATGGGTTTAGAAATTTTGGTTTGAGATCGGGTTCAACCCGCGCCTAATGGAGTGGCACTTGGATTGTCCATATGTTTGGACTGCCATACTCATTTATAACTTTCTATAAAAGCATGTGAGAGATACATGTGCACATATGCTTGCTAATTTACACAGAGTAGCTCCATACACATAGAATCATTTGCAACAAACTTCAATCGATTTCGTAAAACTTTTGTAGTGTGAATGCGATGTTGAAATTCTAACTAAAGTTTTACGAAAACATCCTATAAAGGTATGTGAGGCCCACGTGTATGTCTAGCCCTACCAATCTACATAGAGTACCTCCCCTACACGCAGAATAATCTCCAATAAATTTTAATTGATTTCAAGAAACTTTTATGGTATGAACACAAAGTTGAAATTCTAAATACTGAAGTTTTACGAAAACTTCCAATAAAAAGTATGTAGAACCCACGTGTGCACCTAGCCTTACTAATTTGCACATAGTAGCTTCCCTTCACGCAGAATTATTTGCAACAAATTTCAATCGATTTTGTAAATTTTTATAGTGTGAATGCAGGATTGAAATTTCAAATACTGAAGTTTTACAAAAGCTTCCTATGAAAGCATGTGGGACCACACGTGCACCTAGCCATACCAATTTGTATAAAGTAGCTCCCATATATAGAGAATCATCTCCAATAAATTTTAATTGATTTCAGTAAACCTTTATGATGTAAATGCGAGGTTGAAATTTCCAAATACCGAAGTTTTACAAAAATTTTCTATAAAAGCATGTGGGCCCACGTGTGCGTCTAGCTCTACCAATTTGCATAGAGTAACTCCCCTACATACAAAATAATTTGCAATAAATTTCAATCGATTTTGTAAAAAAAATTTAATGTGAACATGATATTAAAATTTCAAATATAGAAATTTTACGAATAAGTGGGTTGGTAAATGCGTTAAGAAGTGGGTTGAATCCATAGGTTTGGGTTGTGTTTAAGTGGAAGGTGGTTTGCGTTGGGTTGGGTTTAAGTAGAAAGTGGTTTGGGTTGGGTGAGGTTCTGAAAAATCTTTTGTCAATTGGGTTGGGGTGGAAAGTTGGATTTGTCTCATATGGGTTAAGTTGATTTTGGGTTGGGTTTAAACCCATTGGCGGGCCTAAGTTACCCACACGCATAGAGACAGAGAAATTGGGGGGGGGGCAGAGCAGAGGAAATAGGGGAGGCTGGCATGGCTGCCTTGGCGACCTTGGTGGCAGTGACAGCAAGCGGAAGCGGCTATAGATGAATACAAAAATGGGTTGTAGACACTGGTGCAAGCCCGAGGGTGGCGACAGAGCAGCGGGAGGTGTACTACAGTGGCAACGATGGCACTAGGACTTGGGCGACAACTGAACATGGACTACTTCAAGATATTAAGCATGTCACAAGTATCTCTAGGTGGCATGGAGCTCACCGGAGCGGACGGTGGAGGTGGAGAGCCGAGGTAGACTGGCTATGGTGACCCGTAGCGGTGCGGTGAGCTTGACATGGAGGCAGCGACCTGGGGAAAGCCGGCCCAAATTAGTGGTAGAGAAGGATCCGGGGAGATGCGTAGATGCATGCTTTCCTAAAGAGAAATTGGAGAGAGACTCTTCTTGTAACGCCCCCGTTTCCAGGGGCGCGTACGGACACGGCACCTCGCAACTATTCACGCATGAACAGTTATGAAGTGTCGCGCAAGAGTATACCATCGCATGCTTACGACAAAAGTCCAGCATATATTTCACATACGGATTAACATCCATTTTTCAACAGCGGGGCGTGCAAGCCCAAAGTATACTTACATCACAAAAACACCAGAATCCGCTCGAGCGCGGCCAAGACCTAAAGCCACGGGTCCTTGTCGAAGAAGAGACCTTCCGGGGCTTCCTCAACGGGGAGACCTTCACCTTCGTCTTGATCCTCTAAAGAAGGGCAAAAGCAAGCCGTGAGCCAATCAACCGGCTCAGCAAGTCCCAAAGGGACCCTAACTTATTACATGCACGGAACATCAAGGGAAGGGAGTATATTTGGTTTATTAACTTTGAGTGGATGCAGTTTTATTTGCAAACATTTTTAGAAGACGGACCCAAAACTACTCCTCAAGAACTCAGGGGTTTTTCATGAAATTTCAATTAACCAACTAATCAAGTTAAACATTTACAAAACTACTTAAGCTTTGCGGCTGGAATCACCCAAGTGACACAGCTCCAATAACCGGGAGCACGGCGTATTCGAATACCATTTATTTGACTCTGCAGAGTTTGCTCAGCTTTACCCACACGATCCCTTAACTCCCGCTAAAGAGTTAAGAAAGCCAGGTCGTTTCACTGCTCAACTCTTTATATAGGCTCTACCCGGTAGAATTCACTCGGGTCTGGCTCGCTCACACACACACACACAAAGAAAAGAAAACGGTGCCGCTTCGAGTGAACTCTACCGTTGTTAGGCACCCAATCACGGTCTGCCTAACCTTTGTTACCCAAACACCTTCTCCACAACACCTGTAGAGTTTCAATCGAGTTGAGCAGCTACTAAACCAGTGTTGATAAGTCAACTCCTGTGGTTGAGCGGTCACCATGTCAATTGCTCAGCGTAAGGGTCTAGTCCTTATATTTTTCCCCCGGAGTCCGCAACCCCGGCCAGGTCCGCAACCTGCAACCCAGGGTAAGAGGCGGGCGAAAACCGTCTCGCGGCGCACCACAGCCCCCCTTACCCTATCTTACACGTCGACATACTCCGCCCTAGGGCACGGCATCCCATACTACCCTGCCCTAGAGTCGGGTTTTCCAAATTCTATTGGCCCGCAGCCACAACCTTAACAGTGTAAGACTTTGCATGATAATAATAACTTACAATTTATCTAGAATAACAGATAATTAATTCTAGGGTTACAAAGGCATGGCAACAAATTTAACGGGGCATTTAACGGTGGTAGGATTAACTACATAACATGTCATTCTAAACATTTTATTTTATTTTGAACTAACATTTCAGAACTAGCTCAATGCAAATAATGTATTAACATATTTAAACATTATGGGATACAATATGATCAAAGGATTTGGGACTTGCCGTAAACCGGGACGAACTCGGCTAGCTCGAACGAAGAACCTCCTGGCTCCTGAAACTGCACTTGAACTTCCGGGGTCTTCGAAACTAGCGTAAACATACAAAATAAATAAATCCGGCTTGAGACTAATCAAGCGAGGGAAAATAAACTATTTAAAAAGGAGTAAAATGCATAAATCTCCAAATGGGGAATTTTAGGAATTTATCTGGGAGGAATTTGTGGAAATGGAGGTCACCAATGGGTCTGGAATATTATTTGGAGCAAAGTGGTGAAATTTGGGAATTTTTGGGATTTTCTGTGATTTTCTAGGATTTATTTGGATTTCCTGGGATTTTAGAAAAGAATAAAACTCTGGAAAATGCTGTGAACAGTGATGGGCCGGCCTTCGGCTACAGTGCGGCCTGGCCCGGGGTTTGAACGCGCGGCCCGCGGGATTTCGCGCACGCGCGCGCGGGAGAGGGAGATGGGCCGAGGGGAGACGGCCCGCCTGCGCTGCGCCCGCACGGCTCGGATGGCCGACGCGTGGCTTGGGGCGGACGGCAGCGGGGCGACGCGGGGCGAACGGACGAGATGGGCTGCGGGGCAGATCGGACGGCAGGGAACGGTGAGGGCGGGCGAAGCGGTATGAGGGAGATCCAACGGATGTGGGGCGGGAGTTTTAAGAGGATCGGACGGCTGCGGCTTGATGCCATCGGGCGGTCGACGTTAAAAGGCGACGGGGAGGATCGAGCGGCGGAGGAGGGGCCACGTCCCTCGTCTCCTACCTCTCGCCGGGCGCGCATGGCAAAAAGGCAGAGGGGCAGCGCCTCCGCTCTCCGGCGACAGCCATGGACTCCGGCGGCAAGGGAAGGTACCGGCGGCTAGCTCTCGACGAGGGAAACCCGTTTTGGGCGACTGGGAGGCAAGGGGATCAGAGGGGACGGCAGGAGGCAAAGAGGGGAGGTTCGGGTCCCCGGCGGTGGAGGGGGCTACCGGCGCCAAACGGGCCCAATCTGCGGCGGCTACACCGGCAGGGGAGGGGGAGGCTCACCTTGGCGGCGGAGGTGGGAGCTGCGAAGTCTCAGAGAAGGCTGGCCACGGAGAGGGGCGGCGGCCGAAAGGGGGCTTCGACGGCAGAGCTGCTCGGGCGATCACCGGGCCTGCAAGGGTTACCACGGCGGTCAGGGGATGGGGAGGAAGCTTCAACCGAATGCAATCGAGGAATGAAGGGAGGAGGAGGGAGATCCGAGTTACGGGGTCGCCGGCGCAGGGGACGATGGCGGCGGCGACTGGAGCGACGGGGGTTCAATCGGTAGCTCGGGGAGCTGCACGGGAGTGATGGGAGGAGAATGGGGGCAGTGGAGCCGCTCGGGAAGCAAAGGGGGTAGGAGAGCAGCGGGGAGGGGGTTTTATACCCGAGCGAGGGAGGAGGAAAGCTTCGGGGAGAAGGCAACGGGCACGGCCGGAGGTCAACAGGAGCTGGTGGGGGTGTCTTCTCCGCGGGATGGAGGTGACGGGGTGCTGCCAGGGGAGTAATGGCGACTGGACAGGAGAGGGAGTAGGTGGAGCTGCGGCATGGGCGGAGGAGTGCGTCCGCGCGCGGAGAGGGAGTAGACGGCCGCTGGCAGGTGGGGTCGGGGCAGAAGAATGGCGACACGTGGAGCGGAGATGCTGCCAGTTTCGGTCCGGGGCGGCGGGGCGCGAGAGGGATCCGAGGGCGGCGTTGAGGCGGTGCGGGGCGACGCAGGCGCAGCGCTCCGCGCGTGCGCGAAGAGAAAGCGGGCAAGAGCCGGGGTGCCAGCGGGCAAGGGGGAGCGGAGGGAGGCGCTGGGCGAGGGAGAAGGCGGGGTCGGGGTGGCGCCAGCGCAAGCGAGAGAGAGGGAGGGGGCAGAGGCGCCAACGGGAGGAGGGAGCGGGGAGGCGCTGCGGGAGAGGGGAAGGAGCCAGCGGAGAAGGAAGCCGGGCAGCGGGGAAAACGGAAAGGGAGGCGGGGCGCCAAGCCAAGGAAAAGGCGTCCGGCCGAAAACGGAAAGCGGATTCCGGCAAAACTTTCCCGAAAAGGAAAGTTTTCAAAATTCACTCAAAAATGCAGCAAAAATCACAATTTTTTCTGGTTTTGAATTTTGGGGACTTTTCAACCTACCCCCCTTAAAAGAATCTCGACCCCGAGATTAACTTGGTCCAGGGAGTAAGTTGGGGAAATCACGCTGCAAGTCTGACACTCTTTCACAGGTGGACTCATCCGCTGTGTGATTCTTCCACCGCACTGCAAAATCTGACATTCTTGCTTCTGATCTGCCTCTCTGATGTTTCAAGTATTTGTAGTGGTTCTTCAGCATATGTGCAATAATCCTGTAACTCAATATCTGACAATAGCATTTCATCTGTTGGCTGTCGTAGACACTTTCGAAGCTGAGACACATGGAACACATTGCGTATTCTTGACAGATTGGGCGGTAGCTGTACTTGATAAGCTACCTCTCCAACTTTTCCGGTAACTTGGAACGGTCCCACATATCTCGATGCTAATTTGCCCTTAACTTGAAACTTCTTGACAATCTTGAGTCTTTCTCTGGTGATCTGAACATGTTTCTCTGCGTCTTGAGCAATCTGAGGGCCATTAAGCTGTTGTTTACCTATTTCCGACCAATTCAGTGGAGTTCTGCATTTCCTGCCATAAAGTGCTTCAAATGGGGCCATTTGGATGCTGGCTTGATAGCTGTTGTTATATGAGAACTGAGCAAATGGTAGACAGGCGTTCCATGTTGCTCCATACACTATCGCACAAGCTCTCAACATGTCTTCTAAAATCTGATTGGTCCTCTCTGTCTGTCCATCTGTCTATGGGTGATATGCTGAGCTGAAGTTCAAATCGGTGCCCATAGCTTCACGCAATTTCCCCCAAAACTTGGAGGTAAATTGTACTCCTTTATCTGACACAATTTTCTTGGGAACTCCATGTAATGTCACTATTCTGGTCAAATACAGTTCGGCAAGTTTATCCTTCCCATAGGTTTGCTTAATCGGGAGGAAATGAGTCACCTTGGTCAATCTATCGACAATGACCCAGATAACATCATATCCCTCACGAGTCTTGAAAAGTCCAGTAATGAAGTCCATGCCGATACTATCCCATTTCCATTCGGGTATTGGCAAAGGTTGCAACAATCCCGATGGCTTCTGGTGATCTATCTTTACCTGTTGGCAAACATCACATTTAGCTACATACTCTGCTACTTCTTCCTTCATCTTGTTCCACTAATACTTCTTCTTCAAGTCTTGGTACATCTTGGTGCTTCCTGGGTGGATTGAGAATTGAGATGAATGGACTTCGGATAGAATCAACTCTCTTAACTCCTTCTTGCTTGGTATACAATAGCGACCACGGAAAGTGAGGATTCCATGCTCATCTATTGCGTACTCTGCTGACTCTTCTCCTTGAATATCCTTTTTCAGTTTTTGAATCTCTCCATCTTCATCTTGTGCTGCTTTAATCTGACCTGTTAATAACGGTTGAATTTCTAATGTTGTTTCTTCATCCTGTTCTGTGATCACCAAGTTCAGCTGTAATATATCTCTCTGCAACTCTGGTGGGTACTCTGATTGACTGCCTTTGCTTGTACGAGCCTTGCGGCTAAAGGTATCAGCAACTACATTCGCCTTGCCCGGGTGATACTGGAGATCAACATCATAATCTTTAATCAGTTCTAGCCATCTGCGCTGTCTCATGTTCAATTCTGGCTGGGTGAATAGGTACTTCAAACTCTTGTGATCTGAGAATCTCTCACAACGATTTCCTAGCAGGTAGTGTTGCCAAACTTTGGGTGTATGTACCACAGCTGCTAGTTCCAAATCTTGTGTTGGGTAGTTCTCTTTATGTGGCTTCAACTATCTTGAGGCATAGGCAACAACTTTTCCGTCTTGCATAAGTACACATTCCAAACCTTGCTTTGAAGCATCACAGTAGATTTGGAACTTTCTCCGGGTTGGGCAAAATCAACACTGGCGTTGTTGTCAACTTGGTCTTTAACAACTGAAAACTCTCTTTTCAAGCATCTGTCCACGTGAATGGCTTGTCTTTCTTCAATAACTGAGTGAGTGGACGAGATATTCTTGAGAATCCTTCTATGAATTGGCGATAATAACCCGCCAATCCAAGAAAGCTCTTCACTTCTGTCACTGTCTTGGGTTGTTTCCATTCCATGACTGCGGCGATCTTTTCTGGATCAACCTTGACTCCATATGCTGATATGATATGACCAAAGAAAGCAACTTCCTTTAGCCAAAAACTGCAGTTGTCGAGCTTGGCATACAGCTGATGTTCTCTTAATCTGGTTAATGCCATGTACAAATGTTCCTTGTGCTCTTCTTCGCTTTTGGAGTATATCAAAATATCATCAACGGAGACTATCACGGATCGGTCCAGTTGGTCCATATGCACCAGATTCATAAGGTTCATGAAATAGGCTGGCGCATTGGTTAAACCAAGTGAAACGACCGTGAACTCCAATAATCCATATCTGGTGATGAAGGCTGTTTTCTCTCGATCTTGCTCTCGGATCTTGAGCTGATGGTAACCCGAGCGCAAGTCGATCTTGGAAAACACTTTGGCACCCTTGAGCTGATCAAACATGTCATCAATTCTGGGGAGGGGATACTTGTTCTTGATGGTGACATCATTCCAACCTCTGTAATCCACGCACATTCTCAGTTCGCCATTCTTCTTTTTCACAAACAAGGCTGAGGCTGACCAAGGCGAAACACTTGGTCGAATAAACTCTTTCTCTTGCAGTTCATCTAACTGTCTCTTGAGCTCTTTTAATTCACTGACTGACATTCTGTACTGATACTTTGGCAACTGGTTTTGTGCCTGGAATCAATTCTATAACAACTTCTACTTGTCTGTCAGGGGATCTGCCTGGCAATTACTCTGGAAATACATCAGGGTATTCTTGCACTTGATCTGGTGTGACTGCTAGCATGTTGATCATGCGCTTTCTTGCATCCTTCAATACTTCTCGTCGTTCGTTTTTTTTTTCCCCCACTTTCTGACCTTCAAAGGTTACCAATGATACTGTTTTGATCTCACAAACTACCTTGCCTTTATTATTGGCTAGTCAGTTCATGCCCAAATGGCATCTAGCCCTTGCATATCTGGCTGCAGTAAATCTGCTTTAACCTCTGCTGGATTGACTTTGACTCCTTCTCACTTGTACCTGCATATCATCATTGGGTATATGGTACAGGTTCACACTTAGCTGAATTATGCAGTACCAGGGCCACATATATGTCTGGGTCCGTTAGGATCAACTTCATTGTAACATGAACTTCTCATCCATTACATTTTACACAGATGGTTTTCATACATTTTCATAGTCTTGCCACAAGCCTTAGTTAAAGTAATTTACAGACATCCATTTAGTTCTAGCTTACAAAAGGATAACCAAAAGTACATCATCTCATTTCTTGTTCTGCCTAGCTCATATTTTCTTGACTGTATGCTGGTTTTGGGCTTGGAGTTTAGCTGCTTCTGATGACAGACTCCTCCTGGGACATTGATGCTTGTAGTGTCCATTCTCTCCACAATGGAAGCATGCGTCTGTCCTTCGTGGACAGCTGCTAGTAAGATGCTTGCCACCGCAGGTGAGGCACTTGATGGCGAGTGGTGAGGGAGTGGCATACTGCTGAGACTGTTCAGACTGGGTCTTCTCAGGGTAGGATTCTTCTTCTTCCATCGGTGGCGGACGTGATGTTGATGTCTGCCTCTTTGCTTGCTTTCTAGCTTCTTCTGTAGGTAAGGACTTCAGTGGGCATTGGCAGCGGTAATGTCCATCCCGTTCACAGTGAAAACAAGCCGTTGGTGAAGGAGGCGAAGGCTGCTTTCGTTTCATAACTTTCACGTAACCTGGTCTTTCTTCTAATTGGAGAGCTCGATCAACTAGGCTTAATAGGCTTGAAAACTTCATGGACTGAAGGCGTTGTCTCATACTAGGTCGTAGGCCTTTCATAAAGCACTCCATTCTTCCGGCTTCAGTATCAATCTCTTCTTGAGCATACTGGGATAACTGATGGAACTGCTGTAGATATGCTGTGATGGAGTTCTCTCCTTGTTGAAGATCGAGAAAATCCTGATATTTTCCTGCGATAACTTCAGGAGGAATGCAGGCTTGGCGAAATCTCTTCACAAAGTCTTCCCAGGTAATGTCTTCCTTATTTGGGTGCATCCACTCGATAGCATTCCACTAAGTAATTGCGGGCTCGGACAACTGATAGGTGGCAAAGATAACCTTCTCCTTATTTGTACACTGGATAGTATTCATTCTTCTCTCAATATCTTGTAACCAGTCATCTGCATTCAGTGACCCTGTTGTTGAAGGGAATATCGGGGGTTGAGTTTGCAGGAAGGCTATAAACTTCAATGTAGTTGCGCTTGACGCTGTCACTGACTCTTCGGGTGTCACCTTGACAATAAACTGTGATAGTGATTCTCTTGGCTTTTCTGACATCTGGGCTTGATCTGTGGCAGGTGCACCCTGCCTGTTGGTCTGACCACTCTGCTGTGTTGGATCCATCTGCCAATTGGGAATTTGAGATCAGCTTTGCAGCGGCTTTGGAGAACAGGAGTAGATAAGTAAGACATTGAATTTTTAAGGTAAGTATAGGATGAAAAAGGTAAGAACGAGAGCGAAAAGGGGACAGGAGAAAGCTTTGAACTGAGAGGGATTACTGATAATTAAGCAAACAATATACAAGGATAATGAACATATATTTACAATATGCAAGTGGCACACAAACCTCTTAGGGTTCATGATTTCACCTGCTTTACATTACAAAAGCACCACTACTACTCAGGGTCAGTCTAGTCTAGCGAACGACGGCTACTCCTCCAGCTGCCGAGAAACGAAATTTTGAAGCTAGACGAGCAAAGCAGTAAACATTTTGCGAAAGTAAAACTTAAGCGGAAGTAAACTAAGATGGATAAGGTAGCAACAAGAGGGGGAAAAGACAGCAATAATACTTATATTTTTCGTAAATCCTTTTTATGGCTTTAAATTAAGTTTTGCGATAAAATCGCTTCCTAATTTGCCTTAGGTCTCAACCTACGGTCAAGAGCCTGCTCTGATACCACTTCTTGTAACGCCCCCGTTTCCAGGGGCGCGTACGGACACGGCACCTCGCAACTATTCACGCATGAACAGTTATGAAGTGTCGCGCAAGAGTATACCATCGCATGCTTACGACAAAAGTCCAGCATATATTTCACATACGGATTAACATCCATTTTTCAACAGCGGGGCGTGCAAGCCCAAAGTATACTTACATCACAAAAACACCAGAATCCGCTCGAGCGCGGCCAAGACCTAAAGCCACGGGTCCTTGTCGAAGAAGAGACCTTCCGGGGCTTCCTCAACGGGGAGACCTTCACCTTCGTCTTGATCCTCTAAAGAAGGGCAAAAGCAAGCCGTGAGCCAATCAACCGGCTCAGCAAGTCCCAAAGGGACCCTAACTTATTACATGCACGGAACATCAAGGGAAGGGAGTATATTTGGTTTATTAACTTTGAGTGGATGCAGTTTTATTTGCAAACATTTTTAGAAGACGGACCCAAAACTACTCCTCAAGAACTCAGGGGTTTTTCATGAAATTTCAATTAACCAACTAATCAAGTTAAACATTTACAAAACTACTTAAGCTTTGCGGCTGGAATCACCCAAGTGACACAGCTCCAATAACCGGGAGCACGGCGTATTCGAATACCATTTATTTGACTCTGCAGAGTTTGCTCAGCTTTACCCACACGATCCCTTAACTCCCGCTAAAGAGTTAAGAAAGCCAGGTCGTTTCACTGCTCAACTCTTTATATAGGCTCTACCCGGTAGAATTCACTCGGGTCTGGCTCGCTCACACACACACACACAAAGAAAAGAAAACGGTGCCGCTTCGAGTGAACTCTACCGTTGTTAGGCACCCAATCACGGTCTGCCTAACCTTTGTTACCCAAACACCTTCTCCACAACACCTGTAGAGTTTCAATCGAGTTGAGCAGCTACTAAACCAGTGTTGATAAGTCAACTCCTGTGGTTGAGCGGTCACCATGTCAATTGCTCAGCGTAAGGGTCTAGTCCTTATATTTTTCCCCCGGAGTCCGCAACCCCGGCCAGGTCCGCAACCTGCAACCCAGGGTAAGAGGCGGGCGAAAACCGTCTCGCGGCGCACCACAGCCCCCCTTACCCTATCTTACACGTCGACATACTCCGCCCTAGGGCACGGCATCCCATACTACCCTGCCCTAGAGTCGGGTTTTCCAAATTCTATTGGCCCGCAGCCACAACCTTAACAGTGTAAGACTTTGCATGATAATAATAACTTACAATTTATCTAGAATAACAGATAATTAATTCTAGGGTTACAAAGGCATGGCAACAAATTTAACGGGGCATTTAACGGTGGTAGGATTAACTACATAACATGTCATTCTAAACATTTTATTTTATTTTGAACTAACATTTCAGAACTAGCTCAATGCAAATAATGTATTAACATATTTAAACATTATGGGATACAATATGATCAAAGGATTTGGGACTTGCCGTAAACCGGGACGAACTCGGCTAGCTCGAACGAAGAACCTCCTGGCTCCTGAAACTGCACTTGAACTTCCGGGGTCTTCGAAACTAGCGTAAACATACAAAATAAATAAATCCGGCTTGAGACTAATCAAGCGAGGGAAAATAAACTATTTAAAAAGGAGTAAAATGCATAAATCTCCAAATGGGGAATTTTAGGAATTTATCTGGGAGGAATTTGTGGAAATGGAGGTCACCAATGGGTCTGGAATATTATTTGGAGCAAAGTGGTGAAATTTGGGAATTTTTGGGATTTTCTGTGATTTTCTAGGATTTATTTGGATTTCCTGGGATTTTAGAAAAGAATAAAACTCTGGAAAATGCTGTGAACAGTGATGGGCCGGCCTTCGGCTACAGTGCGGCCTGGCCCGGGGTTTGAACGCGCGGCCCGCGGGATTTCGCGCACGCGCGCGCGGGAGAGGGAGATGGGCCGAGGGGAGACGGCCCGCCTGCGCTGCGCCCGCACGGCTCGGATGGCCGACGCGTGGCTTGGGGCGGACGGCAGCGGGGCGACGCGGGGCGAACGGACGAGATGGGCTGCGGGGTAGATCGGACGGCAGGGAACGGTGAGGGCGGGCGAAGCGGTATGAGGGAGATCCAACGGATGTGGGGCGGGAGTTTTAAGAGGATCGGACGGCTGCGGCTTGATGCCATCGGGCGGTCGACGTTAAAAGGCGACGGGGAGGATCGAGCGGCGGAGGAGGGGCCACGTCCCTCGTCTCCTACCTCTCGCCGGGCGCGCATGGCAAAAAGGCAGAGGGGCAGCGCCTCCGCTCTCCGGCGACAGCCATGGACTCCGGCGGCAAGGGAAGGTACCGGCGGCTAGCTCTCGACGAGGGAAACCCGTTTTGGGCGACTGGGAGGCAAGGGGATCAGAGGGGACGGCAGGAGGCAAAGAGGGGAGGTTCGGGTCCCCGGCGGTGGAGGGGGCTACCGGCGCCAAACGGGCCCAATCTGCGGCGGCTACACCGGCAGGGGAGGGGGAGGCTCACCTTGGCGGCGGAGGTGGGAGCTGCGAAGTCTCAGAGAAGGCTGGCCACGGAGAGGGGCGGCGGCCGAAAGGGGGCTTCGACGGCAGAGCTGCTCGGGCGATCACCGGGCCTGCAAGGGTTACCACGGCGGTCAGGGGATGGGGAGGAAGCTTCAACCGAATGCAATCGAGGAATGAAGGGAGGAGGAGGGAGATCCGAGTTACGGGGTCGCCGGCGCAGGGGACGATGGCGGCGGCGACTGGAGCGACGGGGGTTCAATCGGTAGCTCGGGGAGCTGCACGGGAGTGATGGGAGGAGAATGGGGGCAGTGGAGCCGCTCGGGAAGCAAAGGGGGTAGGAGAGCAGCGGGGAGGGGGTTTTATACCCGAGCGAGGGAGGAGGAAAGCTTCGGGGAGAAGGCAACGGGCGCGGCCGGAGGTCAACAGGAGCTGGTGGGGGTGTCTTCTCCGCGGGATGGAGGTGACGGGGTGCTGCCAGGGGAGTAATGGCGACTGGACGGGAGAGGGAGTAGGTGGAGCTGCGGCATGGGCGGAGGAGTGCGTCCGCGCGCGGAGAGGGAGTAGACGGCCGCTGGCAGGTGGGGTCGGGGCAGAAGAATGGCGACACGTGGAGCGGAGATGCTGCCAGTTTCGGTCCGGGGCGGCGGGGCGCGAGAGGGATCCGAGGGCGGCGTTGAGGCGGTGCGGGGCGACGCAGGCGCAGCGCTCCGCGCGTGCGCGAAGAGAAAGCGGGCAAGAGCCGGGGTGCCAGCGGGCAAGGGGGAGCGGAGGGAGGCGCTGGGCGAGGGAGAAGGCGGGGTCGGGGTGGCGCCAGCGCAAGCGAGAGAGAGGGAGGGGGCAGAGGCGCCAACGGGAGGAGGGAGCGGGGAGGCGCTGCGGGAGAGGGGAAGGAGCCAGCGGAGAAGGAAGCCGGGCAGCGGGGAAAACGGAAAGGGAGGCGGGGCGCCAAGCCAAGGAAAAGGCGTCCGGCCGAAAACGGAAAGCGGATTCCGGCAAAACTTTCCCGAAAAGGAAAGTTTTCAAAATTCACTCAAAAATGCAGCAAAAATCACAATTTTTTCTGGTTTTGAATTTTGGGGACTTTTCAACCTACCCCCCTTAAAAGAATCTCGACCCCGAGATTAACTTGGTCCAGGGAGTAAGTTGGGGAAATCACGCTGCAAGTCTGACACTCTTTCACAGGTGGACTCATCCGCTGTGTGATTCTTCCACCGCACTGCAAAATCTGACATTCTTGCTTCTGATCTGCCTCTCTGATGTTTCAAGTATTTGTAGTGGTTCTTCAGCATATGTGCAATAATCCTGTAACTCAATATCTGACAATAGCATTTCATCTGTTGGCTGTCGTAGACACTTTCGAAGCTGAGACACATGGAACACATTGCGTATTCTTGACAGATTGGGCGGTAGCTGTACTTGATAAGCTACCTCTCCAACTTTTCCGGTAACTTGGAACGGTCCCACATATCTCGATGCTAATTTGCCCTTAACTTGAAACTTCTTGACAATCTTGAGTCTTTCTCTGGTGATCTGAACATGTTTCTCTGCGTCTTGAGCAATCTGAGGGCCATTAAGCTGTTGTTTACCTATTTCCGACCAATTCAGTGGAGTTCTGCATTTCCTGCCATAAAGTGCTTCAAATGGGGCCATTTGGATGCTGGCTTGATAGCTGTTGTTATATGAGAACTGAGCAAATGGTAGACAGGCGTTCCATGTTGCTCCATACACTATCGCACAAGCTCTCAACATGTCTTCTAAAATCTGATTGGTCCTCTCTGTCTGTCCATCTGTCTATGGGTGATATGCTGAGCTGAAGTTCAAATCGGTGCCCATAGCTTCACGCAATTTCCCCCAAAACTTGGAGGTAAATTGTACTCCTTTATCTGACACAATTTTCTTGGGAACTCCATGTAATGTCACTATTCTGGTCAAATACAGTTCGGCAAGTTTATCCTTCCCATAGGTTTGCTTAATCGGGAGGAAATGAGTCACCTTGGTCAATCTATCGACAATGACCCAGATAACATCATATCCCTCACGAGTCTTGAAAAGTCCAGTAATGAAGTCCATGCCGATACTATCCCATTTCCATTCGGGTATTGGCAAAGGTTGCAACAATCCCGATGGCTTCTGGTGATCTATCTTTACCTGTTGGCAAACATCACATTTAGCTACATACTCTGCTACTTCTTCCTTCATCTTGTTCCACTAATACTTCTTCTTCAAGTCTTGGTACATCTTGGTGCTTCCTGGGTGGATTGAGAATTGAGATGAATGGACTTCGGATAGAATCAACTCTCTTAACTCCTTCTTGCTTGGTATACAATAGCGACCACGGAAAGTGAGGATTCCATGCTCATCTATTGCGTACTCTGCTGACTCTTCTCCTTGAATATCCTTTTTCAGTTTTTGAATCTCTCCATCTTCATCTTGTGCTGCTTTAATCTGACCTGTTAATAACGGTTGAATTTCTAATGTTGTTTCTTCATCCTGTTCTGTGATCACCAAGTTCAGCTGTAATATATCTCTCTGCAACTCTGGTGGGTACTCTGATTGACTGCCTTTGCTTGTACGAGCCTTGCGGCTAAAGGTATCAGCAACTACATTCGCCTTGCCCGGGTGATACTGGAGATCAACATCATAATCTTTAATCAGTTCTAGCCATCTGCGCTGTCTCATGTTCAATTCTGGCTGGGTGAATAGGTACTTCAAACTCTTGTGATCTGAGAATCTCTCACAACGATTTCCTAGCAGGTAGTGTTGCCAAACTTTGGGTGTATGTACCACAGCTGCTAGTTCCAAATCTTGTGTTGGGTAGTTCTCTTTATGTGGCTTCAACTATCTTGAGGCATAGGCAACAACTTTTCCGTCTTGCATAAGTACACATTCCAAACCTTGCTTTGAAGCATCACAGTAGATTTGGAACTTTCTCCGGGTTGGGCAAAATCAACACTGGCGTTGTTGTCAACTTGGTCTTTAACAACTGAAAACTCTCTTTTCAAGCATCTGTCCACGTGAATGGCTTGTCTTTCTTCAATAACTGAGTGAGTGGACGAGATATTCTTGAGAATCCTTCTATGAATTGGCGATAATAACCCGCCAATCCAAGAAAGCTCTTCACTTCTGTCACTGTCTTGGGTTGTTTCCATTCCATGACTGCGGCGATCTTTTCTGGATCAACCTTGACTCCATATGCTGATATGATATGACCAAAGAAAGCAACTTCCTTTAGCCAAAAACTGCAGTTGTCGAGCTTGGCATACAGCTGATGTTCTCTTAATCTGGTTAATGCCATGTACAAATGTTCCTTGTGCTCTTCTTCGCTTTTGGAGTATATCAAAATATCATCAACGGAGACTATCACGGATCGGTCCAGTTGGTCCATATGCACCAGATTCATAAGGTTCATGAAATAGGCTGGCGCATTGGTTAAACCAAGTGAAACGACCGTGAACTCCAATAATCCATATCTGGTGATGAAGGCTGTTTTCTCTCGATCTTGCTCTCGGATCTTGAGCTGATGGTAACCCGAGCGCAAGTCGATCTTGGAAAACACTTTGGCACCCTTGAGCTGATCAAACATGTCATCAATTCTGGGGAGGGGATACTTGTTCTTGATGGTGACATCATTCCAACCTCTGTAATCCACGCACATTCTCAGTTCGCCATTCTTCTTTTTCACAAACAAGGCTGAGGCTGACCAAGGCGAAACACTTGGTCGAATAAACTCTTTCTCTTGCAGTTCATCTAACTGTCTCTTGAGCTCTTTTAATTCACTGACTGACATTCTGTACTGATACTTTGGCAACTGGTTTTGTGCCTGGAATCAATTCTATAACAACTTCTACTTGTCTGTCAGGGGATCTGCCTGGCAATTACTCTGGAAATACATCAGGGTATTCTTGCACTTGATCTGGTGTGACTGCTAGCATGTTGATCATGCGCTTTCTTGCATCCTTCAATACTTCTCGTCGTTCGTTTTTTTTTTCCCCCACTTTCTGACCTTCAAAGGTTACCAATGATACTGTTTTGATCTCACAAACTACCTTGCCTTTATTATTGGCTAGTCAGTTCATGCCCAAATGGCATCTAGCCCTTGCATATCTGGCTGCAGTAAATCTGCTTTAACCTCTGCTGGATTGACTTTGACTCCTTCTCACTTGTACCTGCATATCATCATTGGGTATATGGTACAGGTTCACACTTAGCTGAATTATGCAGTACCAGGGCCACATATATGTCTGGGTCCGTTAGGATCAACTTCATTGTAACATGAACTTCTCATCCATTACATTTTACACAGATGGTTTTCATACATTTTCATAGTCTTGCCACAAGCCTTAGTTAAAGTAATTTACAGACATCCATTTAGTTCTAGCTTACAAAAGGATAACCAAAAGTACATCATCTCATTTCTTGTTCTGCCTAGCTCATATTTTCTTGACTGTATGCTGGTTTTGGGCTTGGAGTTTAGCTGCTTCTGATGACAGACTCCTCCTGGGACATTGATGCTTGTAGTGTCCATTCTCTCCACAATGGAAGCATGCGTCTGTCCTTCGTGGACAGCTGCTAGTAAGATGCTTGCCACCGCAGGTGAGGCACTTGATGGCGAGTGGTGAGGGAGTGGCATACTGCTGAGACTGTTCAGACTGGGTCTTCTCAGGGTAGGATTCTTCTTCTTCCATCGGTGGCGGACGTGATGTTGATGTCTGCCTCTTTGCTTGCTTTCTAGCTTCTTCTGTAGGTAAGGACTTCAGTGGGCATTGGCAGCGGTAATGTCCATCCCGTTCACAGTGAAAACAAGCCGTTGGTGAAGGAGGCGAAGGCTGCTTTCGTTTCATAACTTTCACGTAACCTGGTCTTTCTTCTAATTGGAGAGCTCGATCAACTAGGCTTAATAGGCTTGAAAACTTCATGGACTGAAGGCGTTGTCTCATACTAGGTCGTAGGCCTTTCATAAAGCACTCCATTCTTCCGGCTTCAGTATCAATCTCTTCTTGAGCATACTGGGATAACTGATGGAACTGCTGTAGATATGCTGTGATGGAGTTCTCTCCTTGTTGAAGATCGAGAAAATCCTGATATTTTCCTGCGATAACTTCAGGAGGAATGCAGGCTTGGCGAAATCTCTTCACAAAGTCTTCCCAGGTAATGTCTTCCTTATTTGGGTGCATCCACTCGATAGCATTCCACTAAGTAATTGCGGGCTCGGACAACTGATAGGTGGCAAAGATAACCTTCTCCTTATTTGTACACTGGATAGTATTCATTCTTCTCTCAATATCTTGTAACCAGTCATCTGCATTCAGTGACCCTGTTGTTGAAGGGAATATCGGGGGTTGAGTTTGCAGGAAGGCTATAAACTTCAATGTAGTTGCGCTTGACGCTGTCACTGACTCTTCGGGTGTCACCTTGACAATAAACTGTGATAGTGATTCTCTTGGCTTTTCTGACATCTGGGCTTGATCTGTGGCAGGTGCACCCTGCCTGTTGGTCTGACCACTCTGCTGTGTTGGATCCATCTGCCAATTGGGAATTTGAGATCAGCTTTGCAGCGGCTTTGGAGAACAGGAGTAGATAAGTAAGACATTGAATTTTTAAGGTAAGTATAGGATGAAAAAGGTAAGAACGAGAGCGAAAAGGGGACAGGAGAAAGCTTTGAACTGAGAGGGATTACTGATAATTAAGCAAACAATATACAAGGATAATGAACATATATTTACAATATGCAAGTGGCACACAAACCTCTTAGGGTTCATGATTTCACCTGCTTTACATTACAAAAGCACCACTACTACTCAGGGTCAGTCTAGTCTAGCGAACGACGGCTACTCCTCCAGCTGCCGAGAAACGAAATTTTGAAGCTAGACGAGCAAAGCAGTAAACATTTTGCGAAAGTAAAACTTAAGCGGAAGTAAACTAAGATGGATAAGGTAGCAACAAGAGGGGGAAAAGACAGCAATAATACTTATATTTTTCGTAAATCCTTTTTATGGCTTTAAATTAAGTTTTGCGATAAAATCGCTTCCTAATTTGCCTTAGGTCTCAACCTACGGTCAAGAGCCTGCTCTGATACCACTTCTTGTAACGCCCCCGTTTCCAGGGGCGCGTACGGACACGGCACCTCGCAACTATTCACGCATGAACAGTTATGAAGTGTCGCGCAAGAGTATACCATCGCATGCTTACGACAAAAGTCCAGCATATATTTCACATACGGATTAACATCCATTTTTCAACAGCGGGGCGTGCAAGCCCAAAGTATACTTACATCACAAAAACACCAGAATCCGCTCGAGCGCGGCCAAGACCTAAAGCCACGGGTCCTTGTCGAAGAAGAGACCTTCCGGGGCTTCCTCAACGGGGAGACCTTCACCTTCGTCTTGATCCTCTAAAGAAGGGCAAAAGCAAGCCGTGAGCCAATCAACCGGCTCAGCAAGTCCCAAAGGGACCCTAACTTATTACATGCACGGAACATCAAGGGAAGGGAGTATATTTGGTTTATTAACTTTGAGTGGATGCAGTTTTATTTGCAAACATTTTTAGAAGACGGACCCAAAACTACTCCTCAAGAACTCAGGGGTTTTTCATGAAATTTCAATTAACCAACTAATCAAGTTAAACATTTACAAAACTACTTAAGCTTTGCGGCTGGAATCACCCAAGTGACACAGCTCCAATAACCGGGAGCACGGCGTATTCGAATACCATTTATTTGACTCTGCAGAGTTTGCTCAGCTTTACCCACACGATCCCTTAACTCCCGCTAAAGAGTTAAGAAAGCCAGGTCGTTTCACTGCTCAACTCTTTATATAGGCTCTACCCGGTAGAATTCACTCGGGTCTGGCTCGCTCACACACACACACACAAAGAAAAGAAAACGGTGCCGCTTCGAGTGAACTCTACCGTTGTTAGGCACCCAATCACGGTCTGCCTAACCTTTGTTACCCAAACACCTTCTCCACAACACCTGTAGAGTTTCAATCGAGTTGAGCAGCTACTAAACCAGTGTTGATAAGTCAACTCCTGTGGTTGAGCGGTCACCATGTCAATTGCTCAGCGTAAGGGTCTAGTCCTTATATTTTTCCCCCGGAGTCCGCAACCCCGGCCAGGTCCGCAACCTGCAACCCAGGGTAAGAGGCGGGCGAAAACCGTCTCGCGGCGCACCACAGCCCCCCTTACCCTATCTTACACGTCGACATACTCCGCCCTAGGGCACGGCATCCCATACTACCCTGCCCTAGAGTCGGGTTTTCCAAATTCTATTGGCCCGCAGCCACAACCTTAACAGTGTAAGACTTTGCATGATAATAATAACTTACAATTTATCTAGAATAACAGATAATTAATTCTAGGGTTACAAAGGCATGGCAACAAATTTAACGGGGCATTTAACGGTGGTAGGATTAACTACATAACATGTCATTCTAAACATTTTATTTTATTTTGAACTAACATTTCAGAACTAGCTCAATGCAAATAATGTATTAACATATTTAAACATTATGGGATACAATATGATCAAAGGATTTGGGACTTGCCGTAAACCGGGACGAACTCGGCTAGCTCGAACGAAGAACCTCCTGGCTCCTGAAACTGCACTTGAACTTCCGGGGTCTTCGAAACTAGCGTAAACATACAAAATAAATAAATCCGGCTTGAGACTAATCAAGCGAGGGAAAATAAACTATTTAAAAAGGAGTAAAATGCATAAATCTCCAAATGGGGAATTTTAGGAATTTATCTGGGAGGAATTTGTGGAAATGGAGGTCACCAATGGGTCTGGAATATTATTTGGAGCAAAGTGGTGAAATTTGGGAATTTTTGGGATTTTCTGTGATTTTCTAGGATTTATTTGGATTTCCTGGGATTTTAGAAAAGAATAAAACTCTGGAAAATGCTGTGAACAGTGATGGGCCGGCCTTCGGCTACAGTGCGGCCTGGCCCGGGGTTTGAACGCGCGGCCCGCGGGATTTCGCGCACGCGCGCGCGGGAGAGGGAGATGGGCCGAGGGGAGACGGCCCGCCTGCGCTGCGCCCGCACGGCTCGGATGGCCGACGCGTGGCTTGGGGCGGACGGCAGCGGGGCGACGCGGGGCGAACGGACGAGATGGGCTGCGGGGCAGATCGGACGGCAGGGAACGGTGAGGGCGGGCGAAGCGGTATGAGGGAGATCCAACGGATGTGGGGCGGGAGTTTTAAGAGGATCGGACGGCTGCGGCTTGATGCCATCGGGCGGTCGACGTTAAAAGGCGACGGGGAGGATCGAGCGGCGGAGGAGGGGCCACGTCCCTCGTCTCCTACCTCTCGCCGGGCGCGCATGGCAAAAAGGCAGAGGGGCAGCGCCTCCGCTCTCCGGCGACAGCCATGGACTCCGGCGGCAAGGGAAGGTACCGGCGGCTAGCTCTCGACGAGGGAAACCCGTTTTGGGCGACTGGGAGGCAAGGGGATCAGAGGGGACGGCAGGAGGCAAAGAGGGGAGGTTCGGGTCCCCGGCGGTGGAGGGGGCTACCGGCGCCAAACGGGCCCAATCTGCGGCGGCTACACCGGCAGGGGAGGGGGAGGCTCACCTTGGCGGCGGAGGTGGGAGCTGCGAAGTCTCAGAGAAGGCTGGCCACGGAGAGGGGCGGCGGCCGAAAGGGGGCTTCGACGGCAGAGCTGCTCGGGCGATCACCGGGCCTGCAAGGGTTACCACGGCGGTCAGGGGATGGGGAGGAAGCTTCAACCGAATGCAATCGAGGAATGAAGGGAGGAGGAGGGAGATCCGAGTTACGGGGTCGCCGGCGCAGGGGACGATGGCGGCGGCGACTGGAGCGACGGGGGTTCAATCGGTAGCTCGGGGAGCTGCACGGGAGTGATGGGAGGAGAATGGGGGCAGTGGAGCCGCTCGGGAAGCAAAGGGGGTAGGAGAGCAGCGGGGAGGGGGTTTTATACCCGAGCGAGGGAGGAGGAAAGCTTCGGGGAGAAGGCAACGGGCGCGGCCGGAGGTCAACAGGAGCTGGTGGGGGTGTCTTCTCCGCGGGATGGAGGTGACGGGGTGCTGCCAGGGGAGTAATGGCGACTGGACGGGAGAGGGAGTAGGTGGAGCTGCGGCATGGGCGGAGGAGTGCGTCCGCGCGCGGAGAGGGAGTAGACGGCCGCTGGCAGGTGGGGTCGGGGCAGAAGAATGGCGACACGTGGAGCGGAGATGCTGCCAGTTTCGGTCCGGGGCGGCGGGGCGCGAGAGGGATCCGAGGGCGGCGTTGAGGCGGTGCGGGGCGACGCAGGCGCAGCGCTCCGCGCGTGCGCGAAGAGAAAGCGGGCAAGAGCCGGGGTGCCAGCGGGCAAGGGGGAGCGGAGGGAGGCGCTGGGCGAGGGAGAAGGCGGGGTCGGGGTGGCGCCAGCGCAAGCGAGAGAGAGGGAGGGGGCAGAGGCGCCAACGGGAGGAGGGAGCGGGGAGGCGCTGCGGGAGAGGGGAAGGAGCCAGCGGAGAAGGAAGCCGGGCAGCGGGGAAAACGGAAAGGGAGGCGGGGCGCCAAGCCAAGGAAAAGGCGTCCGGCCGAAAACGGAAAGCGGATTCCGGCAAAACTTTCCCGAAAAGGAAAGTTTTCAAAATTCACTCAAAAATGCAGCAAAAATCACAATTTTTTCTGGTTTTGAATTTTGGGGACTTTTCACACCAGCTGAGGAATAGTGGTGGTGGCGGCGGGTTCCATCAATTTTGGGGAAGATAGCAGAGTTAGCATGTTCCTGAGATGGGAGCCCAAAATTGGTTGAGGGGAAGCTATTTTGGTGCTGTGGAACACAGTATGAGGCGAATGTTTTGCGTATAAACTCACTGAGTTGGCCGGAACACGAGGTGGAGCTCAACAGTGCACTGTCGAACTTGAAGAAGATGACGCTGTGTAATGGCGTTCCGGGCATTTGATTGGAGAAGGTGGGAAACAAGAGGAAAAATGAAGTGGAAGACGAGGTGAATAACATGAGGCGCTCGTCACGGCTTAAAAGGTAGTGAAGACCTGGCATTTTCTCACAAGGTCGTGGCGGCTCGTCTGCGTGTTCTCATGTGCGCAGCGCTGCTTGTGTTTCGGTCGACCATGGGACTACCTCGTGGTGCTATGTCAGAGGGGGTGAGGCTGAGCCTGCTGCTGCACATGTGACTGCACGTGGAGAGAGAAAGCAGGAGAGCTGAGAGAGGGGAGAGAGAAAAGACTTGGGGAGAAGAAGATCGAACAGAAACAGGGTGCTAGCACACGTGGGGCCGCGTAGCAGAGAGAGGAAGACAGGGTAGCTAGCTATCGTGCGTCGTCGTCGTCGTCTGGGCCAACACAAGATTATTGCAGCTCTTGCGCATGACGAATGACTAACGACACGACTACGTGCCCGGCCGGGGCATCGATCCGGAGGACGAATTACGTATGATGAATTGAATATGCGGTACCCAAAAAAATTCACATGCATTCATGGTCCCACACCTCTGACCTCTCCGCTAGTCTCGGACTCGGGAGCATCCCATATGAAACCAAAGATCTTCCTCGCTCCTCGACCGCCCCCTGGCCGATGTAAGAATTGAAATGGACGATGAAACGGATGACTCATAGGATGATACACATGGGGATTTAGGCCCTGTGCTAAACAACTTATAGCCATTGGTTTTTAGAAGTTGGTTTTTGAATGAAATGACTTTTTTAATGTGGTTTCTATAAATTATTTGTTAAATACCTGTAGGAGCCACTTTAAACAGTGTGGTTTCTCAATATGAATGTTCCTTACTCTCTCAATCTCTATCGTAATCAATCAAAAATCAAAAACCACAACCGAAGTAAAATATTACAGCACTTTTGAATAGGGCCTTATATAGTTCCCCATTTTCTTTTGGGCTCGAACCTTATCCTCAATTGAGGGAAAAGTAATGTTGTAAAGTATATGTTGATAAAGAATAGAAGGCTTCTACGTATCTATATTGAACTCTTTGGTCAAATACTTCCAAACCTTATCCATCCCTAGCCGCATTGTCCAGATCTCGATGACCTCGCCGCTAGCCCGAGCTTCACGCTCACCCCACCAGCACCCCTTCCCTCGCTTCCACCACCCCCGATGGGCGGCACCCTCATCGTCTCCTCTTTTTCCCTCACTGATGTGCCAATCCCATTCATCCTAGTATTCTCTTGGTCGTCGTGCCATGCCACCCGCCGTCCTTCCCGATCTCATGGCCAACGGCACCTTCGTAGCCCTGAGCCACTGCCTCACCCTCCCTCTAAACCCTAGGGTCCTGGTGAACCCTTTCCTAACCCTAACACCTTACCGCCGGTCGCTCACCATCATCGGAGAAGGTAAGTAATGTGCCCTTTTGTTGTCTGAATCTTTGATTTGTGCGAATTCGTTTCATAACTATGAAACTTATATTCATTAGATACAAAATACCCAAAAACAAATATGATTGGTCGTAATCTCATAGGAATTTTTATAGGAGTTAGTTCAATTCCGCAAGGCCATGGAGAAAAATTCCCGCGTTCCATATGCGCATGTCAAGAAAAATACTATGAAGTACAATTACTCCGCTTATCATTTGATCCATCTCGAGCCTTAATTAGATTTTGAAGCTTACGGAAGGTGTATTGCATACATGCTTGGTTGTTGCCTCCCTAGGCCTCAGCACAGCTATCTCGAGGCGTTTTAATATGCTTACATATTATGTTGTAACTAGCTGAATATTTGTGTTTTGCTATAGATAAAAAAAATTATATTATTTCAACACGTCGATGTCATCAGAATGGACTGCTCCAAGCCATCGGCTCCACCTTCACGCTCGGTCGGAGCTCTGACCAAGCTGACGTCTCACCCCACTGACATGCCTAGCCCACATCGAGCTCTTGGTCCTGTGGCCGTGCCCAATCGAACTTCATTTGTACCAAATTAATTTGTTTTGTTGAGAGATGGTTTTTCTATTAGAGATTTTTTTAGATAGGGAATTTGTTTGTTGAGAGGTGAAGAGAGACGAGACCATCACTCGCCGGCTTCTCATTTTTAAATAATAAAGATAAAAAAATGCTTATAGTGTTCTCTAAGTGTACTATTACTTTTTTTAGATAATGAATAGAAATCCGGCCTCTATATCCACACGTGGATATACACAGCCAAGTGTACTATTACTTGGTCAATATTCTCTCAAAAACAATTACTTGTACAGCTTAATTTTTAACGCTGACCCCTGCTTTAACGGAACTCGTAGAACATACAGCACACATCTTGATCGATTTGTCCCTGTCAAAGGCAAACGTTCCATGCATCCGTGTGTACTATTACTTGGTCAATGCTCTCTCAAAAACAATTACTTGTACGACTTAATTTTTAACGCTGACCCCTGGTGGAACGGAACTCGTAGAACAAACAGTACACATCTTGATCGATTTGTCCCTGTCAAAGGCAAACGTTACATGCATCCACGAAGAAAAAACATACCTGGGGCAACCATTCGGCTTAAGTCAGAAGACACTTGAGCTATGTCAGTTTTTTTTATATATTTTCTTATTTTTATATTATTTATAGAGATATAATGATATTTTTTAATTAAAAGACTAAAAACTAATGATAAAAAAGATACAATACAATTTTAGTTTAAAATCTATTTGAGTAGCTCCGGGAGCACACCATCATCAAAGGATGGCTGGCAACATGTCAATCACGTCGTCCGAGTAACAGTCGATCGCCATTGGAACACGGCCAGCAAGCAAGCAAGCAGCAAAGCATGGTGGCCGCCGCCTGCATGGGCTGTTGCTTGAGCTAGCGTGTCGTGAGTAGCCAGCCATTTGGAACGCAGAGAACGCGAGAGAGAGAGAGAGAGAGAGAGAGAGAGAGAGAGAGAGAGGGGTAGTAGAGGGTAGGCGTGTGCAGATGCTTCGCGGCAAAGGAAGAAGGGTCTCGTGGTCGGGTGGGGTCCCTCTTGCTCGTTACGCCGTGGTTTTGGTGTCGTCGGCGTGACGCCACTCCCCACGCAATGCAACGACGGACCCCCAGTGGGCCCCACCCGGCGAAACCCAGCTCTGTCTGATCCCTTGTGAACGCCCCGCCCTGCCGCCCTCTCTGAGGCGTGGCATGCGCACCCGATCCGTACGTCCTTGCTGTCCAGGCAAACGTGTCTTGTTGATCCGTGCTAGCTTTTACACCGTACGACGCCGTATTCAGATGGATGGCTCCATGTGTTGCAGAAAATACCACTTTGGACTAGCTGTGTTTGCAGGATTATGTGACACACGTAGAAAAACAATATACCATACATGCGTAAGAGTTTAATGCGACGTCAACCCGTTTGATCGCAAATATAAATGGCACGCGTGTCAGCCTGTTCTTTTTAACCATATTCGTCAACTGTTACACATCATTGTTCATTGGAGTTGTGCCCGTTCATTCCATCTTCGTCTTGTGGCTGTCAAAAGTTAGAATAAATACGGTGACTTCTTAATTTTGGTTTTTAGTTTTTTTTTTGTTGTTCTGGATATTTTCTCTTTTTTTTTTGTATTGTATGTAGAAATATAAGGGTGTTTTTCAATTTTTTTTACTTTATTTTTTAATTGGATGACTCAAAAACGTTAACAACAATTACAGTGTAATTTTCAACTAAAAGACAATAATCAGAAGACAGAAACCCCTAAAAAAACCGGATTGAATAGGCATTAAGATGTTCAAACTTCAAATCTTATTACTGGATTCATACTAATTTTTATATCTATATTATTTTTTATTTTTTGTACGATGTACTCAACTTAATTGAATACGTACAACTAATACCTGCATATATACTCCCCCCCCCCAATTCAAGAGGGAATCAACAAAAAGAACATATTGAATGTACAGAAGTGTTAATGTATAATAGTCAAATAACACAAAACCAACACTTGATATTTTGGGGCGTTCGTATTAACTTTTGCTAATGGTTTTTAACTGAAAATAATTAGTAATAACTGAAAAAAGTGACTTTTAAGGAGGATATGAGCAGCGAAAAAAGTGGGAGAGATACGTGTGCGTGACAGCAGTGAGATGCGTGACCCCTACCTTATCCTCGGAGCAAAATGGTAACAAAAGTAGTGGAGATGCCGCTTTGATAAACCAAATGTTCGTATTAATTTTTGACTTGTCTAATAGAAACAAAAGACAATACAAAGAGACACTTTATGGTATGGGCTTGCCCCAAGCTCCTTAAAGCCATGCCTTTTTATGTATTTTAGTTTAAATGCATTATAGTGGTTATTAGTTTTTTAAAATGAAAAAAATAAAAATAAAAAATCACTGCTACATCTTTTAGACCATATAAAGAAATAAAGAAAAATAAAAAAAGCTGAAATTAAGAAGCCCAGCTAAATCTATTTGTAGCAGGGTCTAGGTTAGATGGGATCGTCGGGAACACGTGAGCAAGATATTACCATTTAAATTGCTAGTGCGTATGACCAGAGGGCCGAACCGGACAAGTAGAGACTGGGCAGACCGCCCGCCGCAGAGGATCCTGATCTTGAAAAAAAAAACCAGCAATGGGAAAGCAAGCCGTTTCCGCGTTGAAACCGATTTCCTCTTGACTTGAATTCCCTTCCTCCCACTTTGCCTTCGCCATTCCATCCATCCATCCATTCCCACTTCTCCATTCCCATCCCATCCACCATCTCCCATGGATCCCTTCCACCACCTCAACTCCTCCTTCTCCAACCCCTACCACCCCCTCCTCCCCTCCCCTCCCCACCAGCTCCACTTCCCTCCCCTCCTGCAGCCGCCGCCTCCTGCTCCCCCCGCCGCCGAGCCACCGTCCCTCGAGCGGGAGCGCCTGCCGCAGTGGTCGCACGCCGAGACGGCGGCGTTCTTGGCCATCCGCGCCGAGCTCGACCACTCGTTCCTGTCCACCAAGCGCAACAAGGCGCTCTGGGAGGCAGCCTCCGCGCGCCTCATGGCGCAGGGCTTCTCCCGCACGCCTGACCAGTGCAAGTCCAAGTGGAAGAATCTTGTCACGAGGTTTAAGGGGAGCGAGGCGGTGGTGCAGCCGGAGATGCAGGGGGGCGATCCCGCGGGCCCGGCGGCGAGGGGGACGTTCCCGTTCCACGACGAGATGAGGAGGATCTTTGACGCACGGGTCGAGAGGGCGCGCGCATTGCAGAGGAAGAAGGCCAAGGGAAAGGGCGTGCAGCCGGAGGATGATGATGGCGGCGGCGAGGAGGATGAGGGCGACGAAGAGGAGGCGGCGGAGCTGGAGATGGGCGAGGAGGATGACAGGGTGGCAGAGATGACAGGTGGGGGGAAGAAGCGGAGGAGGAAGGCAGCGGCGAGGAGGGCGGCTGCGGGCGGCGGGCTCGAGGGCGAGGTGGAGGCTATGCTGCGGGAGTTCATGCGGCGGCAGATGGAGATGGAGGAGCGGTGGATGGAGGCCGCGGAGGCGCGCGAGGCCGAGCGCCGAGCCCGCGAGGAGGAGTGGCGAACCGCCATGGTCGCGCTCGGCGAGGAGCGCCTCGCGCTCGTGCGCCGGTGGCGCGAGCGCGAGGACGCGTGGCAGGCGCGGGCCGAGGAGCGCGAGGAGCGCCGCCACCAGCTCGTCGCCGCCCTGCTCTCCAAGCTTGGCGGCGACACATCCTGATCCATCCATACACACACCCACCGGTACGGGCCGCAGCCATTCTTTACTTCCTGATCATCATCATCATCATCCTCAGCACATGTAATGCAAACTCTAGCAAATCTTCTCTTCTCATGGAGATCGTAATTCTTTCTTGGATTCTTGATTGCTCAGGACGATCCATCGCCGCGAAGCGCGCGCCGGCCGGCCGATAGCCATGTTAGATCAGTTCTAGCAATAGATCAATCCATGATCTTACCTGTCTTTGTTAGGGTTTCTTTCTTTAGACAGTGAGAAGTGGTCAGGAAAGGAGGTGTGCTCAGGTGGTGAAAAGGGTTTAGCTAGCTGCTAACCCATCATCTCTGCGAGTTCTCTGGTCTCATCGATTTCAGGAGCTAGCCAGGCAGGCAGCTTTTCCAAATGCATGGATGCATGCATGCCTTTGCATAATCAATCGATGTGCCTTGTCTTCTTCTTCTTCTTCTTCTTCTTCACCATCTCCTTAGCTTCTTTTCAAGATGATCAGCAGAATCTCACAACGTGGTGCTTGTATTTTGCTTTTCAGAGATGATATCTCCGCAGTGAGTGTGTAGCTTTTGCGCAACATGGTCTAGCTAGATCTTTCTTTCTTTTCAGTTGCATGGTAAAGATGCACCTAAAGAGATTTGCATCTGAAAAGCTTCTTAGTGAAGGAAAAGAGAGGCATGATGGGGCGCAGTGCAGCTGCTTTGGTTTGCTTGATTTGCTTTGCTTATCCTGTAGGAAGGGTATTGATGCCCTGCATGTATATATTCAGAGCGCATGTGAGAGCGGTGTAGAAGCCAGAATCCAGTAGAACAACGCTGAATGATGCATCATGCGTAATGCTAGTGTTTGCTTGCTTGACCAGGATTTGTTATATTAAATGGGTTCCCTAATGATGCATACATACATCGTGGCATGCAGAGAAGGGGTGGTATGAAACCATGGACCTACGTAGTGTGTACGTAGAAAAGTGTAGTATGAATGCAAGTGTATATACATACATCCATTATATAGTTTTAACCACTCGATCAAGTAGTGCCATGTTTTCTAATTCTCTTCATACTATTGGCGTATATATGCAGATACGTACGCTCACCATTTATGTTAACATAAGATTTATTATTGGAGATTCGGATTTTGGAGTCCTATGCTTTTCATCAAGGAAAAACTATACCAAACTAAAAACTTTAAAACAAATATTGTTAATGACAATAATGGTTTGGTGCAAATGATTTTGAACTTGTGGAATAATTTTATTTTGTAAACTGTAGAAGCAATTCCTACCTTATAGTGCAAAGTTATTAGCATTATTGTGCAAAGATTTCATCGTCAAAAGCATTTGCACTCAATCATAAAAACTTTCTAAAGGCATATGTAACTACTGCGTGAAATCTTTGTGTGAAAGCCACATGATATTAATTACACGTGAGACTTTCAAGTTCAGTACCTCCAAGCTGTTAACTTTAGTGCATGTGGTAGTAGCTTCTAAGAGCAAGTTTAATAAGGCTGCTAGCTACAAAGGAATCCATGTCAGCATAGTCCTATGTGGAGGGGAGAGAAAAGGAGAGAGAGAGCCAAGCCGACTCCCATGCAAGAGTCAGGCTATAGCACAGGAAAAGAGGCATTATCCATGCATGTACCAATAGAACTAATTGCTATACCCATGCATGTATTAAATTATCAATACCCATGTATGTATTAAATGATTGAGAGCTCTTGTGGAGACAACTTATAGCCAGCTTATTGTATGAGTTGACTGCATCATTATCTTTTGATGACATGGAAATATATTGGAGGTAGCAGCTATCTGTACTATTAAACTTGCTCTAACATACTCACCAAGAATAGTTTGTTGGGGAAAACAAGGTCGTTGCTGATCATGCATGTCACTAAACTCACCAAGATGTATCAACATGCAAGAGATGTGGAGAAAAACAACATTTAGTAGTTCTTAAAAAAAAATAGTGATTTGCACTTGATCCTTTAATTTGTTGAAGGATAAAATTGAAGGTAATCGATCGCATTTTAGCCTCTTTTAATTCTGAACATGAATATATATACATATATAGGCCTTCAATTTAAGTATGAATTTCATTCCCATCCAGCAATACTTCATTAATTTGTGAACATGGTATGAAAAGATATATATGATGAGATGAAGATAGGGAGAAAAATGACATCAGCATATCATCAATCCATGATCGAATATGTAATCGAATTGCCTGGTTGGTACGTTAAGCTTCCCTGACATGTCTTGATCACTGTTCACTTTATATGCGTGTGATGTTGAGTGTTCACAATGGCAACAAGCAATCAGAGAGGGAGGACACTATTATTCCTTGGGATTATTTCTTTGGCTTTAGCCCCGATATCCATATGAAACAAAATAAATGGGTTTTGAGCAAAAGTATTGGTGATTGATCAATTATACTGATTTTATTTTATTTTCATCTACATCAATTTACTACTTGAACTAAGATCTGCTTCGTTATTATTATATACATCAAAGTTTGTTTACATTATATATACTAGGCATGCAACTTGTAGATATTGTTGTTCTTTTTTTTAAAAAAAACAAGGATATTGTTGTCATGGCTTCATTTAATTTGGCTTCATACTTTGTGCACTTATCTGTTATCACTTTTGATACCTATGACGGCTCCATTACGTTAATCTGATTTCATACTTGGTAGACGGCTCCATTACGTTAATCTGATTTCATACTAGATTTTTGTTGTTGTTGTCATTGTAGTAGTAGTAAATGGAGACTGCTATATAGCTAGCTTTCATACCAGCTAGTAGCTCCAAAAAAATACCGCCACTTGCATGGCAAATATCAAAGATTAACCTTGCTACGAGAAGTAGATAGGACCAGGGTTTAATCTTTCGGGGGGATTTTTTTTCTCGTCCACAGGCAAAAGAAACGAAACACCAAAATTTCGTTTATTTCGTTCAGATTTCGGACGAAAAAATTCAATTTTTTGATAAAATTTAACCAAAATTTGAATAAAATTTGACCAAATTTTAAATAGTACCAAATTCGGCCGAATTTTAACCGAATAGAAGACATTTCGCTGGGGGACGAAAGGGACGAAATTTCGTCCGAAATGCGAAATTTCAGACGAAATTGAGAACCCTGGATAGGACAATCATTAGAGTAAGCTATATATCTTGGTAGCATTGCATGGAAAGAAATTGCGTGTACAGCATCTATCGATCTAGTAAGCAAGTTAATTAATCAATAGTTTATGTGCATGCATGGTCCATCTGGTCAATCTGCCCGAAGTGTGAAGTCATGGATCGCATGTTTAGCCAAAATCTAGATAGAGATTACTTGACACGCAATTAGTATATTTTCTAGTCCAAGCATGCGCCAATATCTGCGCGCGACTGATACTGATGTGACTCACAAATAGACAAACGAGTAGTTGTCCGTTTTATTACCTGAATCCTCAAGAAGCAAGGACAAATTAAGGTGGTGATCGGTTCGACTGAAAAGCTTATGGCTTATGGCTGAAAACACTGTAGCTGGCTGAAAAAAGCACTGTAGCAGACAGAGGCTTATTTAGCATAATTAAATTTAAAAAATTTAAAAATATAAAAAATATGTTAGCCCATTACGTATAATACAAACAAATACGGGAAAAAAAAGAACCGGCAAAAAAGCTCAACAAAAAGCCAAAAGTTCAGAAAAAGACGAAACTTATGAATAGTGAAAAATAAGCCAGAAGCCGAAGCCGAGTTGATAAGGACCTTTGTGGAGATCGAAAACAATGAGATACCGGAGGCAAATTGTACGTACTTATGAAGTTGCATTGAAGTCTCATGAGGTTGTAGTATATATTTCATGGGTTTTGTTAAACATAATCCAGATATTTTTTCTAACCATTATCTAGATTTAGGACTGTTACATTATAGATTTAATGGCTATAAATTCTCCCCTTCCCTTTTGAAAAAAATCTCTCCCCTTAAAAAACAAAGAGCCTTTTGATCTTTAATCTAAGAGTCATAAATTTGGATGATAGTTAGGAAAAAGATATACAAGTGATGTCTAGACACTCCCATATCTCATTTGACTACTAACTGATCATGTACTAGCAGAGAGAGTAGTGATAATATGTTGCTTTCATTTTGATTAATTGGAACCGTTTATATATGTGCGTACGTACGTACACTAGTCATGGCCCACGAGTTATCAATAAAATCGAAGCATAAGACAATCCAATTCGTGTATGTATGTAAATATGTATGGCTATCTAGCGTACGTAGTATGTCGATCTAGCTTTTTCATGAACAGTATGCGTATGCATCTTTCTTTCAAGACCACAACAATTGAACAATGTAACTCTCATGACACTGCCAATTTTGTCGTTGCTTCTCATCGCCTAGCTAGCTTAGCTGGTTGCATGCATTATTTGAAGGCGAGTTGAATGATTCTGCATCCAAGTTGCAAAAGCAATTCGGTTAAACATGACGCGTCAGAATGCATGCAGTAGGCAGCAGCATTGGGAACAAGCCGTAGGGAGGCTGTTCAGGTCTGTTCTTTTGGGCTTTTGAAATCGGCTTTTGACTTCTGTTACAGTATCTAGCTTTCAAACGGAGTATTTTCTCAAAACGAGGTCTACAAATTAAACGATCTACACGTTAAAAGTCCAATATCTGTACCAACTAAAATCGCAAGGGAGTATCTGTCTCTCCGTAATTTGTACCGTAAACAGCCAAAATTCAAAAATTTCAACCAAAAGTCATAAGGCACAGTCAAAAAGAACAGGCCAGGGGCCATCTTCTTCTTTAGTGAATGTCAGAGCTCCCGGCCAATTTGAGAGGAAGAGAGAATACTGTAGCATTAGCGTATCTTACAAAGTGCGTACGTCTATGAGGTGAAAAACACACATTATGATTCATGCATTTACATCCATATTCATATTTCTGAAATGAATCTAGATCGGTTCTGGATTGCCTTTGCATAATTCTAATCGGTTTATGTATGTAGGGTCGATGTTAGTCACATATATTCAGATCGAGGTTTGTTTTCGCACTTGGGGTAAGTTAAGATGCTGATATCCTGGTTTGCGTTTTTCAGTCAAATATATCACACACATTCACCGAATAAATAATATAGTTAAGTGAACAGATCATACGAGTTAAGAGGCATTAGCGTTCATGCTTGATAGTTAGCTTGGTTGCTTTTGCTTAAACGCTTTCATGATATTGGATCTGACTTAGGCTAATATATTTCAACTTAAATTTATATGCTCACATATATATATATATATATATATATATATATATATATATATATATATATATATATATATATATATATATATATATATGATGCATATCTAGAATGCTAGTGCTATTCTGTGCGCAGTTTTGCGCCCCAGCAAGTTATTACCAGTTGTACGAAAAGTTATCATCGCCTATGAAGAAAGTTATCACCGGTTATATCGTTTGCGTTCGGTAGTAATTTCACTCACTACTGATGGTAACTTCATGCATAATCGATAATAACTTTCTAGCATTGTGAAGGTTTGACAATAACTTCATTTATAACAGATGGTAACTTCATTCAGAATGTCAGTAACTTTTTCAAGTATTTTACACCTGCACGTTGGTTAGTTTTCCAGGTAACTTTTCCAGTAACTTTATCTTGTTAATTACTCTCTATTTCAAAAAACATGCCGCTTTGGATATGTGCCAGCAAACTTTAAAAACTTTAGCTATTGGTAACTGTTAAAATATTTAGAATGGATATAAGAAAAATCATATGTATAGAATCATCTCAAAAATATTTTATAATATTATAATTTTATTAGGTTCTATAAATATATTATAATAAAAATTAGTGATCAAAGTTATTTTTAGAAGGCCGTATCAATGTCTATAACAATATGTTTTTTTAAACCGGAGTAGTACCATCGAAATTAAACACCGAGCGGAAAATGGAGCGAAATAAAAAGCGGACCAGCGAAGTCACCACAGAATTTTGACTTTTGGACACTATTGGACCCCTGTACACACAAAATTCCCGTTTTGGCCCCCACCGAAAAAATTTCCGGTTTTGGACCCCTTCTGAGCGCGGGATTACGAGCTGCCGCCACGTCGCCCGGTCCACCGCGCGACCCCGCCGTCCACCGCGCGAACGCCCGCGCGCGGCCGCGTGACCGCACCTCCCCCCGCCCGAGCGCGCGACCCCTTCCCTGCCGCGCGATCGGCCGCGCGACCGCGCCTCCCCCCGCCCGAGCGCGCGTTTCGTCCGCGGAGCGCGCGACTCCAAATTTTGACCGCGCGTCTGCGGACGAAACGCGCGCTCGGGCGGGGGGAGGCGCGGTCGGGCGGCCGATCGCGCGGCGGGGAAAGGGGTCGCGCGCTCGGGCGGGGGAGGCGCGGTCGGGCGGCCGATCGCACGGCGGGGCGCGCGTTCGCGCGGTGGACGGCGGGGTCGCGCGGTGGACCGGGCGACGTGGCGGCAGCTCGTAATCCCGCGCTCAGAAGGGGTCCAAAACCGGAAATTTTTTCGGTGGGGGCCAAAACGGGAATTTTGTGTGTACAGGGGTCCAATAGTGTCCAAAATTCCAGAATTTTTATGAACAGTGTGAAACGCAGTACAGTTTTCAAACGCTGAAACGACGTAATGCGTGTTGGCCTGCGCAGAAGTGCAGTTTCAATTCGGGCGGTCAACTGCTTCACACTGAGTACGCGTACGTGTGAAATCTTGCTGCTGTTATATGTAGTGGGTGTAGATAAATTAGGGAACAATTAATTGATCCACGCACGCACGCACGCGTACACCTCCATCACATACGCATGGATCGATGATGCATGCATGGGTGGCAGCATGACGACATGATCGATCATTATTCTTACTAAAAAAATTAAGCGGCAAATCAAGGAATTAACCGTTGATAGGTTTACAAGAAGGATTGACCGATTAGTACTACGTAATCCTGTTCTTGCACGTAACGTACGGATCGAACATGATAGCTGTAGGTGTAGACAAGAAACTTTTGCCGTATTGTTTTAGACTGGTGGATGGTTTTTAATTATAATTAATATTTTTTATCTGTATTTTTTGAGACGATGAAGGTAACAACATGAATAACACACATAAATTTAGATTTATTAACTTTTTAGAGAAGTCACTTAGAAGGGGAAGTGACGTATTTATTTCAAGTTCGAAGAAACCGTAGCACGGATTGAAAAGGCCAAATAACAAGTTTGGATCCATCGAGGAGTCGTACGAACACGCTTGGCTTGAAGAAACAAAAACACGTCCGTACGTATCATTCACGGCCAGGCCAGAGAAAACAAAGGAGAGAAGCATTTATGATAGTTTCTAGAAGGGTTTTTGGGCCTGCTGACTGGACCATAGTTTCTAGAAGGGGTTTTCCGCTCCAACTCATCCGTCTTTCTCGGCTTAAGGAATCTGGGCCTACCGAGTCTTGAGCTATCATGGGCATTTTTTCTTTTCTTTTTCAGAAATTTGTTATAATAGATGGGCCGACAGACTGCTAACCCTCTCAAAAAAAAAAAAACTGCTAACTGATCATGTAATAGCAGACAAGGGTAGTCATAAACTTTTCTACAACAACATCATTGTAAGACTTACTGCGACTATCCCTTGATCATAAGTTCTTCTACGACCACATAGTCGTAAGTCTTACTGTAACTACCCCCTTGGTCGTAAGTCCTTTTACGACTAAATAGTCGTAAGTTTTACTATGACCACTTTTTGGTCGTGAGAATTACTATGACGAGTCTATCTCCAATCAACCCATCTACAACGATGAGCTACATTGTCGATTCATCTGACAAGGTGGTTAGAACGTGTGTTTATCTATTAACCGCACATGATCTCTCTCTGATAACAACCGCTACACGGTGAATGGCCTTTTACGTATCTCTAATAGTAACTTCTGTCAGGCAGTTATCATCTGAAGCGTTGAGGCGTCTTCTGGCGTGAGACAATAGCCGTCGCTTCATTGGCTATATAAAGGTTAACGTCAAAGAGAGAAAGGGGGAGAGAGTGAGCCATTTGCATGATTCTCGATTGTAATTCTTTTTCTGGTGATTAGCAATAACATAGGACGTAGGGTTATTATTCTCTCAAGAAAAGTTTCAAACCTAGATAAAGATTCTCGTATCATTACTCTGCATGAGCATACTCTAGGTCTATTGAGAGAATCCCCGAATCCAAACAAACATCGTTAGATCGATATTAAAACATCAACAATACTCTTCCCCTGTATTCATCACTTACTTGAGACCGCTCGTGCTCTCATGCTTGCCTCTTCTGTTTCCCCTCACTTCTAGGCTAAGGCTATTTCCACTGTTGTTTTTCTTATCAACAAGCAGCCTTCCACTGCCCTTCAAGGTTCTACTCCCGTCGAGCGTCTCTATGGTCGAGCCCCAGAGTACAGTCACCTTTGTTATTTTGGCTGTGCCTATTTCGTTCTTCTTCCACCTCGTGAGTGCACCAAGCTGACTACTTAGTCAGTTGAGTGTGTTTCTCTTAGCTACATTCTTGAGCATAAGGGTTATCGCTGCTACGACCCTGATGCTCACAGGATGAGGATATCTCAAGATGTCACTTTTGACGAGTTCCGATCTTACTATCCTCATTCCCCCACAGTCTAGACTGGTTCTCTTGTTGAGTCGCTCTCCTTTTTTACTTTTCCTAATTCTTTTCCTTCCACTACTGTTTCACTTCCTCCTCCACCTTCTTCATCTCCCTCTCCTCCGACTACACTTCTTCCACCTCCGTCGGAGTTTTCTTCCCACTCTTTTGTTGAGATTCTACCCTTTCCTCTGCACTACTCTTGCCATCCCGGTCTACTCCTCCTAGCTCTTCTTCTTCGTCCTTGCTAGGTCCCACTCCATCTTATTTTCCTAGATACGATCTTCGTGATCGTCACACTGTCAGGCCACCTGAGTGCTATGGCTTCGCAGCCGCTGCTTCTTCTAAGCCTATGACCTACCATGAGGCTGCTGCTCACCCTGAGTGGTAACTCACGATGTCTAAGGAGATTGCTGCTTTGGAGCGTACTGGCACTTGGGACCTTGTGCATCTTCTTGCATGTGTCACTCCCATCGCATGCAAGTGGTGTACAAGATCAAGACCTACTCGGATAGTTCCCTTGAGTACTACAAGGCTCATCTTATGACGTGTGGTTTTCAGCAGGAGCATGGTCGTGACTACGTGAGACATTTACTCTTGTCGCTCACATGACCACCATTCGTACTCTCCTTGCTGTGGCCTTTGTTCGACAGTGGCCCATCTCTCAGTTGGACGTCAAGAATGCCTTTCTCAATGGCGAGCTGCATGAGGAAGTCTACATGTACCCGCCCCTGAGTATTCTATCCCTGCTGGTATGGTCTGCCACCTTCTTGGTTCTCTCTATGGGTTAAAATAAGCCCCTTGTGCTTAGTTCACCCAATTCTCCTCTGTTGTCACTACAGCCAGCTTCTCCGCCAGTGATCACGACCCTGCTCTTTTTGTTCACCTCTCCTCGGGATCAGACACTCCTCCTTCTATGTGTCGATGATATAATCATTGCTGGTGATGACTCTCAGTACATTGCCGTTGTGAAGAAGCGTCTCTATGGGCAATTCTTGATATCTGATTTGGGTCCTCTTCATTATTTCCTTGGGATTAAGATCACTTCTATGTCTGAGGGCTACTTTCTCTTCCAGGAGCATTACATTCAGGATATCCTTACTCATGCTTGTCTCACTGATCAACGTGTGGTGGATACTCCTATGGAGCTTGGTGCTCACCTTCGGCCTACCGATTGCGAGCCTCTTGAGGGTCCCACTCGTTGCCGCCATCTTGTTTGAAGCCTTGTTCTAACATATCTCACCCAATTCACATCCTGAGTCAGTTTGTCTCTGCTCCTACTCAGCTCCACTACAATCACCTTCTTCGTATTCTATGATATCTTCGCAGGACCATCAATCATCGTCTTTTCTTTCCTCGCTCCAGTTCTTTGCAACTTCAAGCGTACTCTGGTGCGACCTGGGCTAATGATCGTTCTGATCGCCGGTCTCTTTCTGCCTATTGTGTTTTCCTCAATTCCTCCTTAATTGTCTGGAAGACCAAGAAGCAGACTGCCATTTCCCGTTCGAGCGCTGAGGCTGAGTTGAGAGCTATGGTGTTGTTGACAGCTGAGATCACCTGGCTTCCGTGGCTACTTGAGGATTTCGGTGTTTCCACTACTGCACTAAGTCCTCTCTTCTCCGATAGTACTGGCACGATTAGCATTGCTCGAGATCCCGTGAAGCCTAAGCTCACCGAGCACATTGGAGTGGATGCTTTATACATACGATCATAGGTGCAAGACAAAGTTATTGACCTTCAGTATGTGCCCTCGAAGTTTCAGTTAGTAGATTTCTTCACCAAAACACAGACTAGAGTTTAGCATCTGTTCTACCTCTTCAAACTCAGTGTTGTTGAGGAGGTGTTAGATATACATATAGTCTAGGGGTTTTTTTTGCATATTGTACATAGATATATATTGGTCTATTGGGCCCTTTGGCAATCAAAGGCTCATTGTAACACTTAATAGTATTCCCAGTATATCACTAAACGACATACAGTTGAAATTAATATTCTATAATGCTGCCCTGAAAGGAGTGGGAAAATGTATGATGCATTGTCATTAGGACACAAAGCTATGACAGAGAACACTTTCACAAAATGCAACAGCAAGATGAACCGGTGCTTGTACAATACACACATATCTTATCTCTTTTTATCTGAAGTTGAGCACAAATTGCAATCACAGGATTGAGCACGCCAGACCCATTCAACCATTGAACGTCATATATTTCCTGACATGGATCGGACCGAATTGGGCCTGGTTCAGGCTTGGGCTAGGTAAGGCCTAAGTTGGACATGGGCCATGTTTAGATGGACTTGGCTATGGTGACAGTCAAGATAGTTACACTTCACACCCGTTGCAACACACGGGCGTAACTCTAGTAATGGTACTATTCAGCTGAACAATCTTTACAGTTCAATTGATTTAACCGCATACTCGCACATCTTGCAGAGACCTAGGTATGTATGTATATAGGTGCCAATTGCCACACAACTAATAGTCAGCACTCATATTTTGGTTTTTCCATTTGATGATGTATGTACTTGTGCAGTTCCATCATGCTGCTGTTCTACTTTGTGTCCAACTGGGTAGTCCCTGAGATGCTCATGAAGGGGCTGAAGCATCAACACAAGCCTGAAGAAGACGAAGCTGCTGCTGCCGTGGCTGCATCAGCAGCATCCATGTCGCCTCCGCAGCAGCAAGGTGACATCGTCGACGGCCAAACTGACATCACTGACTCCTCCCGTGGTAAAATCCGACTCAAGGTGAAGACGAAGAAGAGCAGAATAGCAGCCATGAAGGTGTAAGCCTGAACGCATGCATGTCTCTGGGAGTCTGATCATCCTGATAGTATTACCAAAGATCAGAATAGAGTAATTATTATTCAGTATCTGATCAAGAAGACATTCTATAGCTTATATGTGTTCCTGTTCTTGCTCTGAAACCCCTCAATAAAATGATTCCTTTAATTACATCAATTCTTGTTGGTTGCCTCTGACACTAGTGCTATCAACAGAACCAGTTGTTGAGTTTGGAGATGCATGAAAGGCACAGAACAGTTATTGATACAGGTGGGGCTTGTCTTGTAGCAACCAAAAGGGACAAATCAGTTTCATTGGTGGGGTGGGCTCAACTCGACAAATTCAATCCTCTCTTATTATTATCAACTGGAGTACTAGTAGCTGCTGCCATCAACAACAGCATAAAAGAAAAATGGTGGATCAAAGTAAGCGCAGGCAGAATCATCATGAACTATTGCATGCAGGATTCAGTTTCCTGCTTTGCAGAGAAACACTCATCTCTGCTACCCAACCCAACGGTTTGTGGTCGGAGAGAAGCGGCCGGTAAGCCGGTTTTCAAACAACTCTCTCTTATCCGTTTAATTTTATGAAAACACCGAGCCGAACAGGGAAAAAAAAACTTAATTAGCATTAGAGCATCTTCGATGCTCCAACATGAAAGGCCATTGAAGGTACTGTTTTGTCATGTTGGAGAGAGAGCAACAAAAACTAGAGGCGAATCTCATCGAGAGCTCCTAAATATAGGAAACTTTTGTTGCCGGTAAAGCAGCCTACTGATCTCATAAACAAAATCCACGTATTTGATGGGGGCAAATTTCATCAGAAATAGTGCATATCTGATGTTAGCAATTTGACTTCTGACTATAGTATCATTTTATTTCTCTTTCGAAAAGGACTCTTCTGGATGGTACCATGTCCTTCTAGAATATCTGACGAAATTGTGGCTAGGAAATTATGACCTCCCTAGGCACCACTTGCAGCAATCTTATTCTTACATGCAGAGAGAGAGAGAGAGAGAGAGAGAAGGATATTCTATTTCTTGCTTTCAAGCTAGCAAAAGAAAACCAACATCCACACATTCGCTTCCCTCGTATTTCGATCAGGAATAGGTAGGCAAATCTACGCACTTGCTTGCGAAACCAGAACACTCTGTTTCTCGAAACAATTGAAGCAGATATAAAAACATACAAGGGAAACAAAATGATTTAAGTATTTAACACCCACAGATAAAAAGAAGAAGAAACATTTGCTGCTAATTTTTTGTGGTTAAGATGGAGCCCAGGACAGTAGATTCCACTGGAAGATGAGAGCATGTATGGTAGGAAACACTCCACAAGCTAGGGTTAAAGACTAAAAGAGTCAAAGCCAAAATAAAGGAGAGAATTGGAGAAAGTTTGAAAATGACAATTCATTCGTTCACTTGGTGGTAGAACATATGGCTAGATCTAGAATATTTACAATAATGAATAATTGACAATATTATTTATTGATATTATTTGAGACGTGTGGCATGTGTGGACTCGGTCAAATTAGAAAGAACTTGCGCTGGGAATGATATCACTTTGTTCTTTGCATGTACAAGGTAACTCAGAGGTGATTGTGGTCCACGACGAGAACCAGGAGATGACTTGGTGCAAAGTCATGGTTTAGAGAGTCACGGATGCTGATGGAGGCGGTTGTGCTCGAGTTGGGACGTGTGGACAATAAAAATGGATGATACGTGTTGGAGCTATAGATGTGCAGTCCGAAGACTACGACACGGGACAAAAGTTAAAAAAATATGTGTTACGTAAGGGTTTCTGATCCCTTATTTTTGGAATTGTAAAAGAACTCATGGTCTTAAGGATAAGATCATGATTTTTGCCCTAGACTATAAATAGAGATGTGTTAGATGCTAACTTTAAGGCTGGACAAATGTAATTTTTGTGCTACGGTTTAAGAGGTGCCAAGAGGATATTTTATAGTCACAAATATGATCTAGCAATAACAAATTAGATATATTGAAAATTCATCGTATCACGATTGTTTTTCCTTCCGGCGGCGTGCAACTTCACGCAGTCTCCTACGCATCCCCGGCCTCAATCTTGATCCGTGCGCCTCTCTCGTGCGTCTTCGTCGCTCGGGCGCTCAGGTCATCTGCTTCTTTGCGTATGCGCTGGTGAGATGCCCCATCAATAGCAGGAGCGAGTCTCCCACGCACGGAAGAAAATCAGCATGCAGCATCACTGGTTGAAAGCGATGTCACCAAATTTCTAATTTGATACATTACAGCTACAGTATTCTGCTATAGTACCAGAAAAAATCCTCCCTTTTTGCTGTCTTTTTTGTGTGTTTCTGTTTTTGCTATATTAGAAGATTGAACAATCAGAAGACAATATATTTAAGAAAAAAACTTCCGCTACAAATTACAGTCATCATCCTCGACAATCCTCCATTTGGCAATAATAGACGCCATTGTCATCATCACATCGATACGTACATCGATCACTGGATGCCGGTGGAGCTGCGTTTGTCTGCATGCTCTTGCCGGCTAGTGTCCGTCTCTTTCACGCCAAGGAAAAATTCTAATGGAAGTGCATGGTTCGTTCCATTGGGTTGGAACCTGGAAGGCCCTTCTCCTGTGCACACGCGCTCCATCGGATCAGATGTCTGTGCTCACCAGCGGTTGCTCGCGAGATCGTCTTGCTCGTTTTTTTTTTCTGGCAGAGATTGCGACAAAATTGATTATAAGATGGAAATATTTCTCTCTTTTGTGGCGTTATATACAGTGTTGAACTGGAGCAGAGTTAAATTGGAACTGAATTTTCAGTGAAACAGGCGTTTACTATTAGTTTTTTTTTCCTTTTGCCATTGGATATGATTCGGTTGTTCATTCATTTTCCCGACATCGTCGCAGTATTTTGTGAAGATGGTTACCATACCTTAGATTTGTCCCGTCAAAAACTATATCTTAGATTTCAAAATCAAACCTTTCTGCTTAAATTAGAAAAACAAAGACAGAACCGTAGCCACAGCCAAAACAGTTGGAAGAAAAACCAAAGGTCCATGATTGTTGAGTCCACTAGTATGGGCACCGTATAGCTGAAGTGGGGTTGGCTCATGAGACAACCTCACCAGAAAACAAAAGGTTTAAAGGTGATCGAGCCACACACACACACACAGCAAAACACGGATGGACGCCGGCCGGTTTGGCCAAACCCAAGTTGGGTTAGGTACTGCTTGGCCTGTTTTGCTCTAGCTAGCTGGCTAGCACAAAAACTTTAGCTTTTCCTGCACCCAGTCATCGTCAGTTCGTGCATGAAACAAACAAATACGACCAGTTTATTTGTTGCTTGAGAGAAGTGAAGCCGGAGCCGACCACCAAAATGGCAAACTGATTGATTTGAGAAGCTAACGATTTGAGTGCCAACCTGAGTGATGAAATTTGGCTTGTCTTGCACACACAACGCCCGAAATCGCGCAGCATCCATGCATCTTCCATATTGGGTTGTGACGCCATATTAGTCGTCAATTATTGTGTACTCTAAGAATGGAAATTGAAGCAAGCTCCGCCTGATCTGTTAGAAACGAAAACGCAAATAACAAGGATTTTCAAGAACATGAGATAAAGATTTTTAACGTAAAAAATCCATGCGGAAAAAATCACGAATGCGCAACCGGTGATGATCATTATATAAGGAGAATTACAAAGCAGGGGATCCCAGTGCCTTACAAAGTTACGGTGGTGATCAGTTAGGCTTAAAAGCTCATAGCTTATGGCTGAAAACACTGTAGCTGGTTGAAAAAAACACTGCAGCTGATAGAGACTTATTTGACATAATTAAATTTTAAAAAATTTAAAAATATAAAAAATATGTTAGCCCAATATGTATAATACAAATGAATACGGGAAAAAAAACCGGCAAAAAAGCTCAACAAAAAACCAAAAGTTCAGAAAAAGACGAAATTTATGAATAGTGAAAAATAAGCCAGAAGCTCAAACCGAACCGATCAGGAGTACATAACGATTTGGAGCCGTAAACGGAAATAAATCGGAAAAGATGGCCTAATCCATACTGTCTTTTCATCATCACATAATCAACATAATATGAAATTACAGAAAAGCGTCCATAAAACATTCCAAGAATAGGCGTGGTAGCTATATCTGTTTATTCTTCGACTAAATTGCACAAATCCTTATGCGTTGGGCACAGGTTGCAGAATACCCTAGCTATGTATATTGGTAAGTCGTACACAACCTCAAGTTTTTTGTCTAAATATTGCACAAATTTAGTTTTCGTTCATTGAGCACATATAAAATGTTATAGCTAAAGTAAAGAATGAACAGTAAAAGCAGTAATAGGAATCGCAAGGAAATTAAAACTTTAATAGTACTTTGTTAGAGAACAAGTAGAAGCTGGAATAAATGTTTGAAACAGGGGACCGGTCCACTTCTAATCAAAAGAGGAATAAATAAAATATCATAATATTAATAGTGGCAAGCCACGATGCTGAAAACTCGAGTGCTTCCATATGCTATCACTCCACTGACTTTTTACCTGAGAATGGAAAGAGCAAGCGTAAGAATTAGAAATCTTAGCAAGTATCCAATAATGATCGCAACACAGTGATTAAATGACAAGTAATGCAAACAAGTAATTGACGTAGGTTAATTGCAATGAAACTAGGTTATTGGAAACACTGATACCGATCGGAGATAGAGGTAATGGGAACCGTGAAATTAAGGATAATCATTATTTAGCAAGTTATGGCAACGACACCAGTAATTATTTTCCACATACCTGATTATACGATAATAGTCAGGCATAACACTGTCCTCGACTGTATAACCGCAGACGGGGTGTAATATCCTAAGTAACGAAAATGTACAGCCCCCCGTACGTTACCAGGTAGGTGAAAATCTCCTCTATATGTGGGTAACTCCAAGCCAGATAACTATTATATTATTGACATGTTATATGGTGTGAATTTAAAGGAACTAAGAGAAGGTTAAGATAAGATTATGAGAAGTGAAAGGGTTTGTCAGGGTTGGAAATAAAAAGCCTAAAACCCGATAGGACGATGTAAAATGATAATATGGTAACTGTTACATTATAAACAGATTATATAATATGAATTTAAGGAAACTAAGAGTTGGTGAGGTTAAGGCTATGATAAGTGGCAGGGTTTGTTGAGGCTAGAAACGGAAAGCATAACTCCCGATATGAGGGCAGTATGGAATTATAATAAGGTGGTAGAGATCTAGGAATTAATCTAAAAGAGTATTATAACATAGCTCACGCAAGAGTTGTCATCCATCCAAGTTTTATTAGGTGATAAGTGATTATTAGTTAGATTAATAGGTATCACGTATATATAAATCTATCATGGCCCACATACAACATCAAGCAGATAATGAATCATGGTATTAGGAACTAAAACATAGTAGCCCTAATGTAAAAAGAGTGCTAATAATTTTAAAGCTAAATTAAACATGTTCATATGTTACCCCCCATTAATGATTGAAGCATTACTTCTAAATCACTAATTAAAAGCATAGATTGTAGAACATAATTAACTAAGCATTCTAATAAACCTAAAAGCATGTGAAACAAGATAAACAATATTTGAAGTTTATAACCAAACAAGTATAAGTAATATGATAATAATTAGGCAAGCATTGATGATGTGATAATAACCAGGTAAGATTTAGTAATACGCTAATAGTTAGGTAACTTTAGTAATATAATATTAGCCAATTAACTTTGGTGATATGATATAAGCCAGATAATTTTAATGATATGATATTAGCCAGTTAACTTTGGTGATACAAGGTGACAAGTAATATGGAACACGTAGTATGCGAAACAGAAAGGTCACAGCCGTGATGTACTTGCCTTGAACATGCTCGGCGGACATGCTGCACGGAGGATCTGGAATGCGCAACTGCACGAACACTCCCTCAACAGCTGTGTGAGAACCTACATGATGAAATGGAGATGAATCAGATCAACGCTAAGATAAATTGTAGAAGGATGGACGGAAGTGCAATCGGCTGGAGGAATTTGCGTTCGATAAGCCTTCATCACGCAAATCGTCGTTCGGCCATGCGAAATTTCATTTGGCCATATGAATGGCATCCCACTGTGAGGACTAGCAAAACGCCATGAGACACTTGGTTCGGTCATGCCCTGGCTAGCGAAAATGCGTGGCCACTGGCATCAGCTACATGGCCACCTCTGGCCACCGCCGCTTGGCCGCCGCTGCCTCCTGGCCTCACATGCCGCCGCCAGCCATGCCGCCGCTGACCACATCGCCTCCTAGCTGTGCCGCCACCTCTGGCCTACACCTCCTGCCGGTACAAGCGCCCGGCCGTGCCGCCGTCTTTGGCACGCACGTGCCCCTGGCCGTGCCGCCACCTCTGGCCCACGCATGCGCCTAGGCAGCGATTGCTCCTCCTCGCCTGCCATTGGCGACACCACCGCCACTCACCTGCCTTCGGGCCTCACCTCGCCCAGGCCGCCGCTCTCTTGCCTTTAGGCCTCGCCACTGCCTCCTGGCCTCACCACGCCTAGGCCACCGTCGCGAGCACCTCCGCCATCGGCTGCCTTAGCTGGCGCCCTACTGCGTACACCCACCGTGCGCACATGCTGCACCACTACCACCGGCCGCCGCACACTAGCCTGAGGAGAGAGGGAGCGATTGGATAGATGGGAGTGAGAGAGATATAAATGGGAGAGAGATACACAAGAGAGGGAGAGAGGAATATATGGAGAGAGATAAAGATAGAGATGGAAGGGAGAGAGAGATTAGGAAAGTAATCCATTCATTTAAATGCTAAACATTTAAATGGAAGGGAGAAATGTGAGGCACTAACGAAATATCAGGGTGTTACAGCCCCCCAGAAATGATTCGGCCTTGAATCAACTACCTCTAGGAAATAAGGTAAACGGATTTCGAGTAAATTATTTTGGTAGAGAAAATCATGTGTACCAGTCTGAAATAAAGAGATCGGGGTATTTCTCATACATTTGAGACTCCAATTCCCAAGTGGCTTCACATTCTGTCTGATGAGACCACAGAACTCTGACATAAGAGATGATCCGGTATCGTAGTTGACGCTCTGAACGCTCCAAGATACGAACCGGCCGTACAGCGATGGTCAAATCCTCTGAGACCTCCAAGGTGGGTAACTCAAGAACTTGATAAGGATCGTTTGGATACTTCCTCAACATATAGACATGGAAGACATTATGGACATTAGCCAAGGTAGAAGGTAACTCCAAACGGTAAGCATGCTTCCCAATCCGCTTGATGATGGGGAAAGGTCCAACATAACGAGGGTTCAACTTTCCTTTAGCCCCGAAATGAACCACATATTTGGTTAGGGAGACCCTCAAATGGATCTGATCACCCACTCCGAATTACAGTGGACACCGAGAAAGATCAGCGTAACTCTTCTGGTGACTCTGGACTAAAAGCAGATTGTTCCTGATGTGCTCGATCTGCTCCTTCCAATAACTAACTTGTTGAGGTCCAAGAAACTCTTTCTCCCCAACCTCAACCCAATGGAGAGGGGAGCGGCAAGGCTTGCTGTCATGTGCCTCGAAAGGAGCCATGTCGAAACTAGAGTGGATATTGTTATTATATGAGAACTTGACCAGAGATAAATGTTTTCACAACTGCCCTTCCAAGCAAGTATGCAAGAATGCAACATGTCCTCCAATGTGTGAATGGTCCTCTTAGATTGGCCATCAGTTTGAGGGTGGAAGGCAATGCTGAAATTGAGCTTCGTGCCCAAATTCTGATGCAACTCTTCTAGAAGTGTAAAACAAACTTGGTTTCACGGTCCGAGACAATGGTTTTAGGAATGCCATAAAGACAGACAATTTCCTTGACACATATATTGGCAAGATCAATGGCTGAGTAAGTGATTTTGACCGAAATAAGTGAGTCGTCTTATTGAGGCGGTCGACAATGACCCAAATAGAGTCCATACGTCGGGGTGATCTAGGAAATTCAACAAAGAAGTCCATAGCAAAACTTTCCATTACCACTGAAAATCTCCAATAGCTACAAAAGTCTAGCAGGACTGCGGTGCTCTACTTTCACTTGCTGGCACACTGCACGCTGAGACACAAATTTAACTATGTTCTTCATTATCAGCCACCAAAACTATCGCTGAAGGTCCTTAAACATCTTAGACTCGCTGGGATGAATAGACTAAGGAGTTTTATGAGTTTCACAAAGAATATCTCTCTTCAATTGCGAATTGGATAGCACCCAAAAGTGATCATAGAAACGTAAAGCCCCTTACCATTGATAGAAAAGTCAGGCCCATGAGATTTAGCCTGAATGACCTCTCCACGAAAGTGCCAGAGCTTTGAACTTGAGACTTGGGCCTCTAGCACTACATCAACCAAAGGGAATAAAGTTTCTGATTTCTCCAAAGACAATACTGGGAAGGCAAAAGAAAGGGTGATTTGGAGATCCTCAAGGTCCTTCTGGACTGATGTGGGAATAGGAACACCATCACTTCGCTTTCTGCTAAGGGCATCAGCCACCACATTAGCCTTACCCGGATGGTAGTGGATAGTGAGGTCGTAGTCCTTAATTAACTCTAACCAAGGACGCTGCCTCAAATTCAATTCTTTCTAGGTGAGGAAGTACTTTAAGCTCTTATGGTCAGTGAAGATGTCACACTTCTCTCAATAGAGGTAATGGTGCCAAATTTCAAGGGCGAAGACTACTGCCCCAGCTCCAGATCATGAGTAGGATAGTTGCATTTATGTTTCTTAAGTTGACGGGAAGTATAAGCTATTACTTTATCCTCTTGCATGAGGACACGGCCCAAACTGAATCAGGATGCATCATAGAAAACCGTGAACTTCCCTCGGGCAAGCAAAAATGGGAGCGGTAAAAGGCGCTCCTTCAAGGTCTAGAAGCTGGACTCACATTCCTCTGTCCAAAGAAATTGCTCGCCCTTTTGAGTCAACTTGGTCAATGGCTTGGAAATGGAAGAGAAATCCTGGACAAAGCGACGATAAAACCCAGCCAACCTAGGAAACTATGGATCTCTATAATGTTGTTGGGTCTCGGCCTGTCCACCACTACAGCAATCTTAGAAGGATCCACAAAATGTCCTTTGTCACTTATGATATGACCAAGGAAACTGATAGATGAAAGCCAAAAAGCGCATTTCTTTAGTTTAGCAAGGAGTTGATGTTTTCGAAGAAGATCAAGTACAATACGAAGGTGCTGCTCATGCTTCTATGCGGTACTAGAATTACCCATGAAATACCCGATACATCAAATCCAAGAATACTGCAGGAGCATTGGATGATCCAAATGGCATCACCAGGAACCCGAAGAGACCATAACGAGTGTGAAGGCGATCATCGGGATATCAGAAGCCTTGATCCAGACTTGATGATAGCCAGACTTCAAATCTATCATGGAGAAGAACTTGACACCCTTTAAGCTGATCGAAACGATCATCAATACGAGGTAAGGGATATCAGTTCTTGATGGCGACTGCGTTGAGAGCTCGATAATGGATGCATATACGTAAACTTTTATCTTTCCTTTCCACAAAAGTGATTAGAGAAGCCTACTCCGAGGAACTGCCCCGGATAAAGCCTTTGCTCTGTCGCCTGCCACCGGTGACACCGCCACCACTCGCCTGCCTCCGGGCCTCGCCACGCCTAGGCCACCGTCAGCCGCATCAACCGCCGCCCTGCTGCGTACGCCCACCGCGCGCACATGCCGCATCGCTACCATCGGCCGCCGTGGCCGCCTTCGCCGTCGGCCACCGCACACTGCGCCTGAGGAGAGAGGGAACGATTGGATAGATGGGAGCGAAAGAGATATAAATAGAAGAGAGAGATACATAGGAGAGGGGGAGAGGAATATAGAGAGAGATAAAGATAGAGATGGAAGGGAGAGAGAGAGATTAGAAAAGTAATTCATTCATTTAAATGCTAATTGAGATAGTGGCCACCTTTTGAAAGTGAGACACTAACAAAATATCATGGTGCTACAGTAGCTATGCAAACAAGCCCCTTCTTTCAGCCCTGACAGCGACCAATGGTCGTGGAATCAACTTACAGACGTTATTGTTGACATGTAGGTGTAGTACGCTGTGCTGGACTACTGTACATGGTCATCGATGCATATATGGATCTGTGGCTCTTTCTCCTAAAGTTTCGACTTACGTACCACTGCTCGTACAAGTGTTCGCCAGGCAAGAAGGTATGCATATACGTAGGGCCCAAACATGAGATATTACCTCATCTCTTGAGCTGCGGCTCAACTAAGCTATAGTTGATAGTTTTCTAATACGATTAATAGTTTTTATTTATATTTTTGAGACAGTGACGAACAATAAAAATATCGACGTGGATGATACACACAGTTTAAAGCTCGATAAGTCGTTTAGAGAAGCAGCTTTCGAGAAACCATATGAAAAAAACTGTTTCATTTGTTACAACTTCAAAAAAACCAAAACCGAAAACTATTAAAAAAGCCAAAAGAAAAGAGGCCATTGGTCATGATCATCCCTTGGCTCTTGACCGTGGACTAGTGCTCTATCCATCCGTTCTGAAGTTCCTGACCATCCATTGGGCTTGAAATGTCCACGCGGCTTTTTCAGGCAAAAACCTTGAAAAGGCGCCTACCACCGTCTGATCATGATATGAGAGATCTCGATGCACGATCGGACGGTCGCGAGGGTCGTACCCTACGTGGGGATCTTGTCCGATGCATGAAGTTTTTCTCTGCCCTGGTGCAAGCGAAACAGGGCTAACAACGGTTGTGCCTTGAGATCATCCATTCCTCGATGGTCCGATCGACGAGATAATCAGATGTCTTGGGTTCTTCTGTATATCATCATGTAGTAAAGTCCAGTGCATCGTATCTGAAGAATGTTAGAAAACAGTACACTTTAGTGACTAATTTAAACCGATTGTTGTAAATAATCTTGTTTAGAAGTCGTATACAAAGTTTGGTAGTGATCAGTCGAATTATAACCGTAATCGAAAGTCAAAAGTCGAAGTCGTATGGTAGTCAGAGTCGAGGTGTACTCGTAGTCGGAACCCGAGCTGGAGTCGTAGAGCCGGGTATAAAAGGGGAGGAGTCATGTAACCAGATCAATGCGAGAAGTAAAGAAAAGAAAAAGGAAAAACTTGAGTATCGTGTGATCTCGCAGACGTGGTCGAAACCAGCTTACGACCACGGCAAATGTGGTCGGAAGGGGCTTCGACCACGGCAAAGCATCAGCAGGCGTGGTCAGAAGGCGTTCAACCACGGCAAACCTAAAGAAGACGTGGTTGGGAAGTGATACGACCACGGCAAAGAAAGTTTGAGTGTAATCGGAAGACGTTCGACCGCAGCAGAGCAAGTTTGAACGTGGTCGAAAGGCGTTTGACCACGTTGTAAAGTTTGAACGTGGTCGGAAGGCTTCGACCACGTTGAAGAGAGGTGAACGTGGTCAGAAGGGCTATCGACTACATTGTGAAGGCTTTGACCACGTTGTAAAGGCTTCGACCATGTTGTAAAGGCTTCGACCACGTTGTGAGTGGTCAGAAGAGGCTGCGACTATGCTGTGAAGCTCTGAACATGGTCGGAAGGGACTCCGACCACGTTGTAAGGGAGTGAATGTGGTCGAAAGGGAGTTTCGACCACCGTGAACAGTGATCGGCAAAATCACTGCGTGATCGTAGAGTGCTGCGATTACGGTAATTCGAGCGAGGTCGAAGGAAGGGCATCGTAGCGGCATAGAAGTACGGTCGAAACATCAACATAAGATTTTTGACCACAAAGACGAAGCGATCGGAGCTATCAGAGGAGCTGCAACGCGGTTGAAACACAGCGGGAGGTGGTCGTAGCCACTCGTAACCGGTCGGAAGCGGTCATAAGTGGTCAAAACCGGTCAGAAAGACTTCAAAGGCCAAGCAGAGTGTGTCGCTGCAGTATCCGCTCCTTAGTTCAGATAATTATCCGGTCTGAGCCATGAAGATGAAGGCCAACATGCGTGCTCAGGGAGTCTGGGGCGCTGTTGATCCAAAAACAGAAGAACAAAGTAATTGATGATCGACTAGATCAAATGGCGTTGGCGGTGATCTATCAAGCTATGCCCGATTCAATGATGCGACAATTGATCGGCAAGGAGACGACGCAAGATGCTTGGACTACACTGCAAACATGCATGAAGGCGTTGACAGAGTGAAGGAAGTTCAACTCCAAACTCTACGGAGCGAATTTGAAACAATGAAGATGGGATAGAACCAGACTGTGGAAAAATTCTTTGGGAAATTCAATGAAGTCGTGAATGAGATCAAATCTCTTGGCGACAATCTTGAAGACGAAGTTGCTGTGAAGAAATACTTAAGAATTCTGCCAGAAAAGTTTCTTCCAGTCGTAACTACGCTCATGTACTCCCAAGACCTCTCGAAGATCAAGATAGAGGAAGTAATAGGGGCGCTCAAAGCACATGAGCAGCTCCTGAAGGGCTATCACACTCACAATAGAGAAACAAGCACTGCTTGTGAAGGAAGACACAAGGAACCGAGGCAATCGGAACCAGACAGACTCGTCATCTAGGGGCGGTCGTGACCGTGGTCATGGCACATCATTTGGCCGCGGTGCGTCCCATGGTCGCAGACAAGGACTTGGATCTGGCCAGAGAGGCTGTGGATTCCAGACTGGAAGAGGAGGAAGAGGAGGACGTGGAGAAAGAGCTGGTCGAGGAGGCGGTGACTACCAGCCAGACAAGTCACATGTCTAATGCTTCGAATGTGAAAAATTCGGCCACTACGCTACTGAATGTCAAAGCCACATCCAGTGCCATAACTGCAAGAAGTTGGACACTATGCAGCCAACTGCAGGAGCAAGAAGAAAGTTGAAGAAGCAAACTTCGCTCAAACCTCCGAACATGGAGAACTGACTTTGCTACTATCCCATTGTACCGAAGCCATGCCGACAATGGTGATGCTGAATGAAGGGAAGGTATTTCCAAACTTGATGGAGAAGGGAGAGGAGACAAAGGAACAGTCAGCAGATTGGTATCTCGACAATGGAGCTAGCAATCATATGACAGACACATACTCGATGTTTCATGGATTAGATAAGAAAGTGCTCGGTAAGGTGCAATTCGGAGATGGCTCAACTGTTCAGATTAAAGGGAAAGGCTCAATTCTTATGAAGTGCAAAGATGGAAGCCAGAGACAGCTGTCGGACGTATATTATATACCGAGCCTGCGAAGCAACATTATAAGGCTGGGACAGCTAACCGAAGAAGGTTGTTGGATCAAGTAGAAGAACAAGTACCTGAAGGTGTTCGACAGCAATGAACAATTGCTAATGAAGGTACACAGGACAGTGAACTGTCTATACAAAATTCAAATTGACACATGCAAACTGAAGTGCCTGAAGATCTCAACAGATGACTCAGCTTGGTTGTGGCGTGCAAGCTTTGGTCACATGAACTACCAAAGCCTCAAACTAACGGCAGAGAAGAAGATGGTGGCGAGCCAACTAATGGCTCGGCCCAACTGCCAATGGCGGATGGCCCGATGGCCCCGATGCCCCGAATCCCCGATGCCTCCTCATCCTCCCGGCCTCCCCACCCAGACCGGCAGACCCCCACACCCCACTCACTCGGCTCTCTCTCTCCCTCTCGGTTTCCACTCACGCCGCGCGCCCCCTCCCTATTTCCTTGCCCCGGCGGCCGGCGCCTCTCTTCGGTTCCTCCGCGCTGGCCTCTACTCTGGTCTCTGACCTCCGCGCTCCCCTACGCTAGGCCCTCTCTCTCCTTCCCGGACTCCTTTCAACCCGTCGCCCCGCGCCTCGGCTCCTCCTCACGCCGCTGCGTCGCATCGGTGCGGCTTCCCCCTCTCCTGCGCCTCCTTGCCCGTCGGCGCTGCTTGGTGAATGGTGAGTCACGGCCCAGCCGCTCCCTCCTTGCCGCTCGACGCCGCCCGGTGAGCTATGGCCAGATCCGGCCGATTTGGTGCTTTTCCCCCATATCCTACCCCGATCTATCGATTTTAGTTTGCTATTTTTGGGTTGGTCTAATGGTTTGCTCGAGGTGCTAGGCTGGGAGGCGAGTTGCCCCGGCTAGCCACGGCCGGCTAGCCGCCGCCCGTACGTCGGGGAGTACACGGTGGTGGTTGGAGGTGTGGCTATGCCGGTGGTAGCTGGGGGCTCGGCCGGTGCCCGGCGGTCGCACGCAGCCGCCGTCCTCGTCGGTATTCGGTAAGCCTCTTCTCCCCTCTTCTACCTCTGGTGATAACCGTGATATACTTGGATTGGTTCCATGTGTTCTACTGAGGATGGATTCTTATGGTTTCTAGTTCAATGTTGGCTATAATGGATGAATGTAGTACATGGATGGTGATTTGTGGGGTTTACGGTTTACCTTTACTGGTGATTGCGAGAAGGGTTAGGGTTTGGGGCTGGTGGTGGTCGTTTGCTTGCGGTTCCCCTCGGTGGCTGTCAGCCTTCTCTGTTCATTGTTGGCTCGCGAGCCCGCTCGAGCTGGCTCGAGCCGCACCACGAGCCGAACCGAGCCCACAAAAAAGCTTGATATCCTAACCAAGCCGAGCCGAACCGAGCCTCCATTCCACCAAGCTTTCACGAGCAGAGCCAGGCTCGGCTCGGCTCGTTACCACCCCTAGGTGGTCAGCCTACCAAAGATCGAGCACCCGGAGCAAATCTGTGAAGGCTGTCTGGTGGCAAAACAAACTCGCAGCAGTTTCCCGTCCTAGGCACAGTACAGAGCATCACACCCATTGGAGCTAGTACATGTTGATTTGTGTGGACCGATCACACCACGAACGGATGTCGGAAATCAGTACTTCATGCTAATTGTTGATGACTACTTCAAAGCTATGTGGGTGTACATGCAAAGAGGCAAAGATGAAGCTAAATCCAGCTTTCAGAAGTTCATAGCCCTTGCCGAAAAGGAAGTCAATCACAAAGTTAAAGCAGTCAGATCAGATCGAGGGGGAGAATTCCTATCAAAAGAATTTGACTCGGTCTGTGAAGAGAAAGGTATAGCAAGATACTTTACAGCTCCATACTCACCTCAACAAAATAGAGTCGTAGAAAGAAGGAATAGAACCGTGATGGCCACAGCGCAAAGTCTACTGAAGAGCAAATTTCTGCCTGGGAGATTTTGGGCAGAGGCAGTGAGGCACTCGGTTTATTCCTCAACCGTGCCACCACGAGAGCACTCAATGGAATCACTCCATACGAGCTGTGGTCAAGAAGAAAGCCGAATGTCACGCATCTGAGAGTGTTCGGCTGCTTAGCACATGTGAAACCAACAAACTATCTGAAGAAGTTGGATGACCGGAGCAAAAGGATGATTTATCTCGGTTCTGAGCCAGGCACCAATGCGTACAGGTGCTATGATCCGGATGAAAAGAAGATACATGTGAGTAGAGATGTTGTCTTTCAGGAAGACAAATACTGGGAGTGGAAAGAACATCAAGACATGGAGAGAGATATGCAGAATTGGGTGACGTTTGGTGTAGCCGGTGCCAACAACGTAGGCTGGGAAGATGAAGCTCCGACTACACCTCAGAGCACAAGTCTATCGGGTGCTGATAGTCATGAAGCATCACCTAAAACAGAAGACTCGGATGAGGAAGAATCAAACAGTAGAATACCGAAGATTAGGAGCATTAGCGAGATCTATGCACACAATGAGCCGGTGCAGATTGAGGAACTGTTGCTTTACACCACGGCTGAAGAACCTGAGAGAAGCAAAGGAAGTTGAATGTTGGAGGGCTACTATGCAAGAAGAATTGAAGTCGATTGAAGATAATGACACATAGAAACTCACTGACTTACCAAAAGGTCATCGAGCCATTGGTTTGAAATGTGTTTACAAAGTAAAGAAAAATTCTCAGGGAGAGGTCGTGAAGCATAAAGCACGACTTGTGGCTAAATGATATGTTCAAAAACATGGAGTGGACTATGAAGAAGTTTTTGCGCCGGTGGCTCGCATGGAAACAATTTGTGTTCTCATCACTCTGGCAGCTTATGGTGGATGGGAGATTCACCACATGGATGTAAAAATGGCATTCTTGAATGGAGACATTGAGTAGGAAGTCTATGTAGCTCAACCACCAGGTTTTCAGATCAAAAATCAAGCTGAAAATGTGTTGCAGCTAAACAAAGCCTTGTACGGGCTCAAACAAGCTCCATGAGCTTGGAATATGAAGCTTAACAAAAGTTTAACATCACTCGGTTTCAAGCGGAGTAAGTCTGAACATGTAGTGTATACAAGAGGGGATGTGGAGACAAGGCTAATTGTGGGTGTTTACGTGGATGATTTGATCATCACCGGAACAAATTCTAAGGAGATTGTGAAGTTTAAGGAGGAGATGATGAAGTTATTTAAAATGACTAATTTCGAGATCCTAAGTTATTATCTCGGCATTGAAGTAAAACAAACTGAAGACGGCATCACGCTTTGTCTGTCCGCTTATGCTCAGAAGATACTGGAGAAGTGTGGCATGGGAGACTGCAACCCGTGTCAAGTTCCAATGGAAAATAATTTGAAGCTAACCAAGTCAGGCCCAGCATCTCCAGTTGATGCCACGCAGTACAGGAGTATTGTTGGGAGCCTACGGTACCTAGTTCATACCCGTCCAGACATCGCCTTTGCGGTCAAGTATGTGAGTCGATTCATGGAGAAGCCGACTTAAGAGCATATGAATGTTGTTAAACACATTTTGAGATATGTAAAAGGTACTCTATGTCTTGGCATCTACTACAAGAGAGGAGGCGAAGAGAAATTGCAGCTGACCGGCTACAGTGACAGCGACATGGCAGGAGACGTTGATGATCGGAAAAGCACAACAGGGGTGATGTTTGTGCTGGGAGGAAGCTCGGTTAGTTGGCAATCTCGAAAGCAAAGAGTGGTGGCTTTGTCATCGTGTGAAGCAGAGTACTTAGCAGCGAGCGTTGCATCTTGCCAGGGAGTCTGGCTCGCTCGTCTATGCACACACTGAGCCAGTGTAGATTGAGGAACTATTGCTTTACACCACGATTGAAGAACCTGAGAGCTATGAAAAAGCAAAGGAAGATGAATGTTGGAGGGCTGCTATGCAAGAAGAATTGAAGTTGATTGAAGACAATGACACATGGAAACTCACTGACTTACCAAAAGGTCATCGAGCCATTGGTTTGAAATGGGTTTACAAAGTAAAGAGAAATTCTCAGGGAGAGGTCGTGAAGCATAAAGCATGACTTGTGGCTAAATGATATGTTCAAAAACATGGAGTGGACTATGAAGAGGTTTTTGCGCCGGTGGCTCGCATGGAAACAATTCGTGTTCTCATCACTCTGGCAGCTCATGGTGGATGGGAGTTTCACCACATGGATGTAAAAATGACATTCTTGAATGGAGACATTGAGGAGGAAGCCTATGTAGCTCAACCACCAAGTTTTCAGATCAAAAATCAAGCTGAAAATGTGTTGCAGCTAAACAAAACATTGTACGGGCTCAAACAAGCTCCATGAGCTTGGAATATGAAGCTTGACAAAAGTTTAACATCACTCGGTTTCAAGCGGAGTAAGTCTGAACATGCAGTGTACACAAGAGGGGATGTGGAGACAAGGCTAATTGTGGGTGTTTACGTGGATGATTTGATCATCACCGGAACAAATTCGAAGGAGATTGTGAAGTTTAAGGAGGAGATGATGAAGTTATTTAAGATGACTGATTTCGGGCTCCTAAGTTATTATCTCGGCATTGAGGTAAAACAGACTGAAGACGGCATCACGCTTTGTCTATCCGCTTATGCTCAGAAGATACTGGAGAAGTGTGGCATGGGAGACTGCAACCCGTGTCAAGTTCCAATGGAAAATAATTTGAAGCTAAGCAAGTCAGGCCCAAGATCTCCAGTTGATGCCACGCAGTACAGGAGTATTGTCGGGAGAATACGGTACCTAGTTCATACCCGTCCAGACATTGCTTTTGCGGTCGGGTATGTTAGTCAATTCATGGAGAAGCCGGCTCAGGAGCATATGAAGCTGTTAAACACATTTTGAGATATGTAAAAGGTACTCTATGTCTTGGCATCTACTACAAGAGAGGAGGTGAAGAGAAATTGCAGCTGGCCGGCTACAGTGACAGCGACATTGCAGGAGATGTTGATGATCGAAAAAGCACAACAGGGGTGATGTTTGTGCTGGGAGGAAGTCCGGTAAGTTGGCAATATCAAAATCAAAGAGTGGTGACTCTATCATCGTGTGAAGCAGAGTACATAGCAGTGATGATGAGGACATCACTTCTTCGGATACATACAACACTCCTCCACTTGACATTCAAGGACCAATCACTAGAGCTCGCGCCCGACAATTGAATTTACAGGTGAGCTCGTTCCTAAGTACTTCCTTTTGTTCATTTGAGAATAGATTGCTACCTAATGATTTAATTATGATTAGGAACCATGGAGAGGACTTGGAAGTACATGGAGAAGGGCTACATGGCGCACAAGTCCAGCAAGGGCGGTCGAATCATGTTGGAGGTCCAACTCAAACCGACTTCGAATCCAACTCGGAGTCCAGGACCAGGCCGCACTAAAACGGACGCCCAGATCGCATCCGGACTCCGTTTTGGACGTTCTACATATGTATGGAAAGCTGAGAAGACCACCTTTCCAATGGCTTTGGTCCCATATCAAAATTCCTTCTGAGTCAATGGGAATCGTCGAAACAAGTGGGCGTTCAGAATCTGTCAGGGTGCTGCGTCGCCGTCTTTTGGGCCGGTCGGCTTTGTATCGTGTTGGAGCCCATTAGGGGCGCGTCCAGGGGTTTTGCACGTCCCTCACTCCTTTATATTCAGCCGCCACCCCCACCATTAGGGTTGGGTTTTGCTTAGATTAATCTGTCTTTGAACAGTTTCACCGTTCATCGGTTTGTGAGACCCCAACTTGTGAACTTAATCTTTATTCGCAATTTCAGATTGCATCTTGTACTCTCTTGCTTGTGTTCTCGATTCGCTTGCAGGAGATAGCCTTCTTGGCGAGGTCAATCGTGTTCGGCACGGTTGATAACCAACGGAGCAGTGGTGTAGTGATTGTGAGGGGTTCGATCTGTTTTGGTCAGAGCCTTTGGATCATCAACGTCGAGATCTCCACAATCGACTTATCAGTACCTCTCGGAAGATCGGGCCATCGTCACATCAGTTGGTATCAGAGCAACGGTTGCCCGTGAGGTAATTCTTGTATCCCTAGTTAGTAGATTGGTTTTTATTTCCTATAGCCCAGAAAAAAAAATTGCCCCACAAAACGAGTTAATTCCGCTGTCCAAACCCCGTTGTGCCTTTCGATCTGTTAGTTTTGGTTTGCTAAATTGAATTTGTGTCCGTCATAGCATTGTCTAGTTGCTGGTCATATCTTTGTTCCTTTAAAAATCCAAACAAAAGAAAAATTCCCCACCCCAAACCCTAATTTCCAATTTCGGCTGATTTTTCCTTCCTCTGCAGCCGCCACCAAAAATGTCATATCTTTTGATTCCGAGATTATTTTTGAGTGGGACCACTTCCTTTAGATTCAAAAATCCTTTATCCATCTATCTGTAAAATTTCACGTTATTCCAGCAAGGCAGTTAAGAGATATCTGCGGTGGAAGTTGATCTAAAATTCCAGATTGAATCTGCAATAGTCGGCACTTGTGAATTTTGTGCGATTTTTTCGGTCGGTTTCCAGAACTTGGCCCCAAAACAAAAGTTGTAGAAAAAGCCGTCAGGAAACAGAGAAAAAAAGAATCATTGAAAAAAGGCAACTGACAAAAAGTTACGGCCAAAATACCGACGTGCTGTCTAGTGGACAGAAATCTTCAGTTTTCAGTTTTGGGTCAATCCTTGTGTTCTTCAATTCCAGATTGCATTGGATTGAATTATCTTCTATTTACCACTCCTACACATTGCCATACACTTGTTTTTAGCCTTCTTCCATCCTTGGTTGATCAGCAACATAGGCTAAGTGCTAGATACGGACTATAATTCAATTCTATGCAATTCTGAAATTAACTGATTGTTCTCCATTGCTACCATATTGTGCCTTCCAAGCTACACCTACTCTTGATCAGAACAGGTTCCCTCTTGCAATCGTACCCACGCTCGACACGGTGTCACGAACCAGCCACCGGTTGTACCACCTGCTGCATTGATAAGAACACTTGTAAGAGTGTGGTAAGACGCTTGAGAATGTGTGATTCCACCTTCCACCACATAGTAGTTGATAGGGATAATACCTTTGTGTTGTCTTTTGTTTTCTACTAACCATGACAGGTGGGTCGTCTGATGATCAAGAGTGTGTTTTAAAGGGAGAGCTGATGACACTCTTGGATGAACAACGCCTCAATAGGAAGCTTCAAGCTTCGATGGACACATGGCAGCGCTCCATCAGTTCCATCAATGAGAGTATTACAACACTCACTGCACGCCTTGAAAGAATGGTGAATCGGCCACCAAACAATGGACGCGAGTATGATCACGATGCGGGCCAAGATCGTGAGGAGGGAGATGATAATGAGAGACAAAACCGCAACGCCAATGCTTCATTTGCTGCCCAAGATGCACGCCCACGACACCGCCTACATCAAAACCGTCACGGTATGGGAGGTAATAATTTTCAGCACCACAATGATCGTTCTAATCATGACCTATTTGCTAAAGTCAAGTTTACCATTCCATCTTTTTCTGGTCTTTATGATGCTAAAATATATCTTGATTGGGAGATGACGGTAGAGCAGAAGTTTAATTCTCACTTGGTTCCTGAGCAACATAGAGTTAGACAAGCTACTAGTGAGTTTAAGGACTTTGCTATTATCTGGTGGAATGATCTGGGTACCATGCGCTTACAACCTGATACATGGGAGCGGTTAAAAGAAGATATGCGTGCTAGATTTGTTCCTCCTGCTTTTAAACATGAAATGCATAAGAAATTGCAGTGCTTAGACCAAGGTAATAAATCTGTTGAGGAATATTATCAAGAACTACAAGTAGGCATGTTGCGTTGTAATGTTGTAGAAGATGAGGAGGATAAGATTTGTCGTTTTTACGGGGGGTTACGGCGTGAAATTCAGGACATTGTTTATTATAAAGATTTTACTACTGTCAACCAGTTGTTCCAGCTTGCTATGCTTGCAGAAAAAGAATTGCAGGGTAGGCAACAAAGGACAAGGAGCAACTTTGGAGGTACATCTACATCGAGATCAACGCCTGGGCAAGCCAAGATAGCCCCACCTCCTATTTGTCGAGCTGCTGCCCCCTCTGTGAGTAGGGCGCGTTCAGCAGCACCGTCGCCACCATCACACACACCCGAGATGAGCAAATCTACTAGTGTGCAAGCACCAGCACAGAGCTCTTCATCGGTTGCTTCCACGGGCCGTACGACGGGCATTGTGTGCCACCGTTGTAAAGGGATGGGTCACGTCATGAGCGATTGCACAAGTCAGCGGGCGTACATTGCGACAGAAGATGGTGGTTATGTAAGTGCTAGTGATGTTGAGGATGAATATGCTTTTGCAGCTAACCTTGCAGTTGAGAACCATGCCGAAGAGGAGCATAAGCTGATTGATACACTAACCCCATTGGTTGAGAATGAAGATAAAGAGATGGATGCACTTACATCATCTAAGGAGAGCCAAAAAGGTAAAGAACATGGTGCTATCATCGCTCACAGTACTGATTTGGTGCTACAACAAGACATAGAGCAACCTTGTGAGTATATACCTGCTGTAGTACAATCTTTTGATATTCCTTGTGTTGACTTAAATGAACCATGTGCTGATCTAAATTCTCATAATTTTGCACATGTCGAATTAGTAACACATAAAGAAGTTTTGACTAGAATTTCTCCTGCTAATTCATTGTGTTACATCATGTTGGATCTACCTATGAAATTGTCACATGCTATGGAAAAAGTTTCTGAACTTACATGTTCGAAATTCTTGTTTAGTGCCTACACCCTTGGATATAAGTTTAATTTGATTGGAGATTATGATGTGGAAAATCAATTTCTTGTATATCGAATATGCATAACTTGTGATCACATGGATGAATTGAAACTTGCTATTTGGAACAACAACTCTTGTATGCTGAATCATGTTCAATGTGAGAGGGAAGTAAAATTTAGTACTCATCCAATGCCTATGTGTTCATCTCTTTTTGCACCATCTAGTATGGACAAACTGAATAAAGATGATGAATTATGGCAGAACATACAAATCTCTTCACCCTGGCTAGATGAATTTACTATTGTTCGATTGAGATACGATTATATGGATGAACTTTGCTTGATTCCAAAGGTTGTAGTTTTGTCCATATATGCAACCACTACAAGTTTACAAAATCAAAGATTTGAATTGCATAAATGCTTCACTTACATTTGCAAAACAAGTTGCAATAATTACTGTGTGAGAAATTTTGAATTGCTCATTAACATATATGATTACTCTTGGGTTAATAATACAATGAGCTTTTATGATCATTGTTGTTTTCTAACATTAATTGTGCAACAACGAAGAACTGTTAAAACGGATGACATATACATATACCATGCATACACCTTGGCTTCTTTGTTACCATATTTTCAGCTTATCAAAAGCCGAGGACGGCTTTGTTTGCAAGAAGGGGAGGATGATAAGAACATGAACCCTATGGATACAACCATATTTGCTCTACTTGTTGTTACAATTACAAGAGCTCCTACGCATCACTTAAATTATGAGGTGAGCTCATTTCAAAAAGATTTTACTTTATTTGATAAAGAACTTATGATATTACATAATGAGAGTTTGTTGCGTTTGTTATCATATACCAAGATTTATGATAAAGATCATGCAATACGTGATGCTACACCTATGTTAAAACCGAGGACGGTTTTCTGTCAAGAAGGGGAGGATGATGAGGACATCACTTCTTCGGATACATACAACACTCCTCCACTTGACATTCAAGGACCAATCACTAGAGCTCGCGCCCGACAATTGAATTTACAGGTGAGCTCGTTCCTAAGTACTTCCTTTTGTTCATTTGAGAATAGATTGCTACCTAATGATTTAATTATGATTAGGAACCATGGAGAGGACTTGGAAGTACATGGAGAAGGGCTACATGGCGCACAAGTCCAGCAAGGGCGGTCGAATCATGTTGGAGGTCCAACTCAAACCGACTTCGAATCCAACTCGGAGTCCAGGACCAGGCCGCACTAAAACGGACGCCCAGATCGCATCCGGACTCCGTTTTGGACGTTCTACATATGTATGGAAAGCTGAGAAGACCACCTTTCCAATGGCTTTGGTCCCATATCAAAATTCCTTCTGAGTCAATGGGAATCGTCGAAACAAGTGGGCGTTCAGAATCTGTCAGGGTGCTGCGTCGCCGTCTTTTGGGCCGGTCGGCTTTGTATCGTGTTGGAGCCCATTAGGGGCGCGTCCAGGGGTTTTGCACGTCCCTCACTCCTTTATATTCAGCCGCCACCCCCACCATTAGGGTTGGGTTTTGCTTAGATTAATCTGTCTTTGAACAGTTTCACCGTTCATCGGTTTGTGAGACCCCAACTTGTGAACTTAATCTTTATTCGCAATTTCAGATTGCATCTTGTACTCTCTTGCTTGTGTTCTCGATTCGCTTGCAGGAGATAGCCTTCTTGGCGAGGTCAATCGTGTTCGGCACGGTTGATAACCAACGGAGCAGTGGTGTAGTGATTGCGAGGGGTTCGATCTGTTTTGGTCGGAGCCTTTGGATCATCAACGTCGAGATCTCCACAATCGACTTATCAGTACCTCTCGGAAGATCGGGCCATCGTCACATCAAGTGAGCACTGCATCTTGCCAGGGAGTCTGGCTCGCTCGTCTATTAAGCGAGTTGTCGGACAACAAATCCGCTATTTCCCTGAGCAAAAATCTGGTCCTTCATGATAGAAGCAAACATATAGACACCATATATCACTTTATCAGAGACTGTGTCGGAGAGGAAGAATCGATATCGATTACATCAATACAGATGAGCAGAAGGCTGACATACTGACAAAACCGCTCGGTCGGATAAAGTTCTTGGAGATGAGAGGGAAAATCGGCATGATTGAAGTCACTAAACAAGATTATGGAGAGAATGTTGTAAATAATCTTGTTTAGAAGTTGTGTACAAGGTTTGGTAGTGATCGAAGTCAAATTGTAATCGTAATTGAAAGTCGATAGTCGAAGTCGTATGGTAGTCAGAGTCGGAGTCGAGGTGTACTCGTAGTCGGAACCCAAGCTGGAGTCGTAGAGCTGGGTATAAAAGGGGAGGAGTCATGTAATCAGATCAATGCGAGAAGTAAAGAAAAGAAAAAGGAAAAACTTGAGTATCGTGTGATCTCGCAGACGTAGTTGAAACCAGCTTATGACCACGACAAACGTGGTTGGAAGGGGCTTCGACCACAGCAAAGCATCAGCAGGCGTGGTACATAGTAAAGTCATTACCAAAGGATTTTGAATCATTTGTCTCTTGCTCCTTGTAGGAGCTACAATACTGCCATCCTTCTCATGTGTACTATCATATTTCTGTTCATAATGAACACCAGGTTCAGGAATTAAATCTCTTGTTTGATTAGATGAGCTATGTGAGTCTTTCATAGGAAATATTCCCTCAAAGAATGGAGCATCCCGAGATTCCATTATCATATTGATAAGCATGTCTGCCATCTCAGATTTTCTACTAGAAATCTATAATGTGAACTATGTTGAGCATACCCTAGAAAGACACAATCAACTATTTTAGATCCAACTTTGCTCTTCTTGGTGATTTGCACATTTACTTTTGCCAAACACCCCAATTACGCAAGTAGGAGAATGATGGTTTTCTTCCTTTCCATTCTTTGTACGGAGTTACCTCACTATTTTTAGTAGGGACTCTGTTTAGGACATGACACACAATCAATATAGCCTCCCCCACCATGTCTTAGACATTCCCGCATTATCTAACATGGCATCAACCAAGTCAGTCACCGTGCAGTTCTTTCTTTTGGCAGCCCCATTTGATTGAGGAGAATAGAGAGGTGTCTTCTCATGGATAATTCCATGTCCCACACAAAATTGAGAAAACTCATTTGAGAAATATTCTCCTCCCCGATCAAACCTAATTCTTTTTATCTAGTTGATTCTCAATTTCAGCCTTATAAATTTTAAATTAGTCTAATGCCTCATATTTTGTTTTCAGCAAGTACACATAACAAAATCTAGTAGCATCATTTATCAGGGCCATGAAATATTTTTGTCCTCCTTTAGTCAATATTCCATTCATCTCACACAAATCAGAATGTATGAGTTCTAAAGTTGTCGAATTTCTTTCCTCCACCACCTTATGAGGTTTTTATGTTTTGCTTGTACATAAATTTGGCACTTGGAATCTTTGACTATTGAAATTTTCAGAATTAAATTCAAACTGGATAGCTGAGACATACAACCAAAGTTTATATGACATAAACATCAGTGCCACACATTGGCCTAATCTCCAATAGTGTCATAAACATGGTTCACAGATTTATTACAGAAATTAGAAAGGGAAAGGCGGAACAAGCCTCCGCTCTCATAGCCTTTACCAATAAACAGTCTAAATTTGGACACCACTACTTTTATTGGACTCAAAAATCAACTTGAACTCGTCGCAACACAATAGTGACCCACTAACTAGGTTCTTGTTTACTGAAGGGACATGGTGCACATTCTTCAATTGCATGATCTTTCCCAAAGTGAACTTCAGATCTACCATGCCAACACCAAGAACAGAAGCATGTGACCCATTCCCCATCAGGACAGAGGAAGCTCGTGCAACCTGGTAAGAAGAAAACAGAGACACATCAGCACACATATGAATAATAACCTATGTGCCAATCCACCAATCAGCAGAAAGACATACGCAGAAAATAGTACATAAATTACCATACCCAGATCCTTCAGCATCACCAATAGTCATGTTGGTAGTATTTTGCCTTTGACGAATTTTGATGCCCTTACGCTTACGGCAATGCTTGGCATAATGCTCATTGTCATCATAGACATAGCATGTAACATTCTCCATATTTTTCTTCCTTTTGTTGTTGTTGGTCTTTTTAGGACTCGTGGTTGGAACCACCTTGGCTTTTTCCCTTGTTCTTCACATTGGTAGCATGCTGCACAATATGAGCGCTAAAATGTCCCTCGACCACTTTTGGTTCATCATTTGCTTGGGCCTTTTCTTCAACATCAACACTGGCAACCAAATCCTCAACGGAAATGTCTTGCCTCTCGTGTTTCAGAGTTGTGGCAAAATTCCCTAGGATGGAGGTAATTTAGTAATAATACCTCTGGCCACAAACTTGTCCGGCAACTTGCAACCAAAGTGTGTGAATTCTCTCACGATGAATTGTAGTTCATGAGCTTGCTTGACCACAAAACGGTTATCAACCATTATGTAGTCATGGTATTACTCCATGACATACAATTCTCAACCAGCATCTGAGGCAACGAACTTATAGTTGAATGCCTCCCACAGCTCGGCAGCGCTCTTCATGTGCATGTATATATCGTAGAGCTGGTTAGACAACACGCTCAGAATGCATTCAACAAATATTATCGTAGCCTTGTCAAACTCTCTCTGCCTTTCGGCAGTGTAAGGTCTTGGAGACACGACCCAAAATACATTCATAACCGAGAGCCACAACTGGACTCTTGTCTACCATATTTTGAAATTCACACCGTAAACTTGTCTGATTTTATTGCCTCAGTAAAGCCAGCCATCACTAAGTGCCTATTAGGTTTTTGGATTATTAGAAAACAGTGCACTTTAGTGACTAATTTAAACCGATAAATAGAAAGAAACGCAAATTTGCAGATTGCAAATAAATATGTACTATAGGTTCTCAACAGATTACCAAACAACAAGAACAATAGCATGGTAATCTTGCATATATCAGATAACCCAGGATGTAAAAAATGACATTTCACTCACAGCGAGTACTGAAATTAGTAGGCGGGTTGCAGGAAGCAGCAAGCAGTTGTGCAAAGCGCTTCCCAAAAACCTAATTTGCCCCTTCCCATGCAAGACTCGAGTGACGATGATTTCGGAGACACTGCTCTTCCCACGCAAGTGCACGCTGGTGAAAGAACAGGGAACTCAAAACAACCCAGTGCAAGAACAGTAAGAAGAATGAGAGGGAGAGAACAAAAGACTATGCTTTTATGGTCACCTCCTCTCTTTTAAGTATGAACCAGTAACTGGCACACTAAACCCAATTTATTGTGTTGTAATGTCTGCATTAGTGCACGCATCATCAGTGCAAAAATCATTTACAAGTGCAAGTTTAAAAAACTTATGCAAGGTGTAAAACGAAGCTACGCTTGTGCAAGTAGCTAGGGTCGAAATCACAGCACCATTCACACGTCGCAGGCTGGCGATGGCATGGCAAGGCAAGTGAGCAAGCGCGTGTAGTCTTCATTTGTTTCTCTTCACTATAGCCATACCAACTCTCCCTTATAAATGGGTGTGACTCTCTTTTGGTGAGCACTATGGGACTATTAGTCCCACCACTTACCATGCATGAGTAGGTCTTTGTGATTTATAGGAATTATTATTTAGACCATTTGAGTTGAGGCCTAAATACTCTAACAAATATTGCTAAATTCAATGCTCGACTTAGAAATAGTGCCCTTCATATGTAACATATAGTTAGTCAGTTGGACCTAATATCTACTTGTTTACTACTTTTTGAACTGGTGGTAGATTATGGAACTCTCGTACGAATGTACTATAGTGTAGCACAGGATTGCTACGCGGCGGACATTCGATAGCTAGCTATTTTCCCCACTGGTGCTAGCCCATTGTGGCGAGGAAAGGTGAGCCGGGAGGGGTGACAGAAAAAGCTTTTTCCTGGTCATGCACCAGTGCTATCTCAAAAAAAAGTGAAACGAGAGAGAGAGGAGAGTGTGTGATGGGAGGTAAAGAAGTGTTATTTTATTTAGTTGTTGCTTCTATATTAAAAAAAGAGATACATTAAATATTATAAAAGAAAAGTAAATCTAGCAATAGTGTGATGTGACAGTGAGATGATAGATAAAAGACTCGTAACACCATTTCTAAATTTTTTACTTCTCTTTACTATAGCCATACCTACTCTCCCTTATAAATGACGTGACTCTCTTTTAGTGAGCACTATGGGACTATTAGTCCCACCACTTACCATGCATAAGTAGGTCTTTGTGATTTATATGAATTATTATTTAGACCATTTGAGTTGAGGCCTAAATACTCTAACAAAGAATGCTAAATTCAGTGCTCGGCTTAGAAATAGTGCACTTCACATGTAACATATAGTTAGTAAGTTGGACGTAATGGATACTTGTTTACTACTTTTTGAACTGGTGGCATATTATGGAACTCTCGTACGAATGTACTATAGTGTAGCACAGGATTGCTACGCGGCGGACATTCAATAGCTAGCTATTTTCCCGACCGGTGCTAGCCCATTATGGCAAGGAAAGGTGAGCCGGGAGGGGTGACAGAAAAAGCTTTTTCTGGTCGTGCACCAGTGCTATCTCAAAAAAAATGCGAAACGAGAGAGAGTGAGAGGAGAGAGTATGTGATGGGAGGAAAAGAAATGTTATTTTATTTAGTTGTTGATTCTATATTAAAAAAGAGATACATTAAATATTATAAAAAGAAAAGTAAATCTAGCAATAGTGTGATGTGATAGTGAGATGATAGATAAAAGACCCGTAACACTATTTCTAAATTTTTTACTATTTCTAAATTTTGCCTTTTTCTGGCTTTTTAGTTTTTTTTTAGCTTTTTTGCCGGTTCTTTTTTTTCCTGTATTCATTTGTGTTATCCATGATAAGCTAATATATTTTTTTCTATTTTTAAATTTTTAAAATTTAGTTATATCAATAAGCCACCATCAGCTACAGTGTAATTTCAGTTAGCTACAGTACAATTTCAGTTATAAATCAGCTTATTTTAGTCTAACCGAACAATACCTGATATGGCATTACTGTTTTGAACTGTGGACCTTTTCCTGGAAGGTGCCTGAGTGCCTGTCTAGCTCGATCGGAAAGGAAACACTAAGGTCCTGTTTGGCACAGTTTCACCAACAGCTTCATGAGCTGTTGTGAGCTGTTTGTTGCCAAACACCCTTTTTGCAAACAGCTTCATGGGTGAAGCTCCTTTTTTTGTGCTCTCACAAAGGAATGGGGAGAGGTGAAGCTGAAAAAAGTAGCTTTTCACAGCTCTCTCCCTCAGGCCCGCAGTCCTAGGAACCCACTGCCCCTCTGGTTCACCAAAATTACACGCATTTGCCACTAGTCCATCCCGTTCACCTCTCCCGTTCACGAAACATAAACAAGGCACTAATATTGCTTCCTAATGATTTTTATTTTTTATTATTTTTGTTGTAATGTTTTAATTCATACTCATTCAAATATATTATTTTTTAATTCATATGACCATATACAAACATACAACTCCAAATGTTAGAACAAGTCAGGTAGACAGTGGCATCTTGGACAATTGCCCTTTCTCGACCATACATGAAGTTGTTGGTGAAGCTGTTTTGCCAAACAGTTTTCCAAAACAGATTTAGCTTCATCGGTGAAGCTGCTCGTGAAGCTGAAACAAAAAAAACAGCTTCACTAGTGAAGCTGAGCTGTGCCAAACGGGGCCTAAGGCGTACATACGGCATCAGCACGTGTGTGCTTTTTGCTTCGACCGAGTGAGCTGTTCCAGGCTTACAGCTAGCTATCCATGTCGAATCTGAAGTTGCAAAACTGCGAAGAAAAGCAAACCGGTCATCCAAATAGTACTTTAGCTATTTTTATTTTAAATTTAGTTTTTAGATATCTGTTTTAAAAATCTAACATCTCTCCGAACTCAATAGTCTCGATATATGACACGTATCACCTATCAACTCGGCAAATCCTACCGAGCCACTAGAGCTCGACAATACATACCTACAAGTCTTCGACTTGCCGAGCAACTATGGCTTGGCAGTGTTCCGTTGAGCCCCCACAAATGGGCAAGTGGGGTGAATCAATTATGATTAGCACTAATATTGCATGATTAGCATTACTTAAGTATAATTAATACTAATTAATTACAAATCAATCATTGTACGGTTGCTAACGTTCTGTCGAGCTCAGGAAAAATGTTAGATTTATAAAAATAGGTGTTCGCAAATTAAATTAAAAAATAACTATAATACCATTTATGCAAACAGTTTGAAGAAAGCGATGTGGATGGCTTTATGTTCGTTGAAGTTGATCATTAACGGATGACAGCGCCGGTTCCATGGAAGGATGGTTGGGAAGAAACAAGCTGATCGAATTACTCCACTCCTTAATCCTTACAGCGCAGGTAGGCAGGCATGCCTGCGAGACAATTTATGAAATGCTGACCTTTTGCTATTACTACTGGTTGTTATTCCATCCATGGATGATCGATCCATAGGCGATAGCTGCATATTTATTTCACTCCGAAGAGCTTAAGCTTGACTTATAAGCTTTGTTCTTTTTGTCTGAAGCTTATAGCTTTTAGTTACGGTTTATGGTTTTTAGGTTGTTCGTGCGAGAGATTACAGAGTAACAGAAACTCATGTGTGGTTTTTGCCGATATAAATGAAGTCAGTACAATATGTACTACAATTAACTAGGTGATCCTATTTTGAAAAAAATACTCCGTTTAAAAGCTAGTTACTGTAGAAAAGCTGAAAAGCAGATTTTAGAAGCTGAAAAAAATAGGTCCATAGTTTTGATTTTTAGCTAAAATTGCACTATAGTGCTTATTAGTTTTTTATGAGTCAATCAATTAAAAACTAAAAATAAGAAGAAAAAATAATAAACCATTATTCGTCACAATGCAAAAGAACAAGGGGAAAAAGAAAAACTAAAAAATCAAAATTAGAAACCGATATGTTCTAAATGGCTTCTGACTTAAATAAACCAAAAACAAAAAAATCAGAAGCTGAAGCCATTTGAAGCAGGATCTTACTGTTGAAAAGATTATCTTTAGTGTTATCTTTAGATAAAATAAAAGTCTTAAAGATAACTTTTAAAAAATAAACTACTGTATATGCCCTAAACATTACGGAAGAAAAGCAAATCTGTCAATAATATGATGTCACAGTGAGATGATGGATCTAGGACCCGTAACATTGTACGTGACAACGCGTCTCAATGTAGCATTACTGTTTTGAGCCGTGGACCTTTTCCTCGAAGGTGCCGGGCACCTTCACGGAAAGAAAACAGTGATGTGTACGTACGGCACCAGCATGTGTGTGTTTTTTGCGCGACCGAGTGAGCTAGTGCCAGGCTTACGACATGCTATCTATGTCGAAAATGAAGTTGCTCAGCTGCGAAGAAAAGCCAAGCTCATCTAAATAGCACTATAGTTATTTTTTATTTTGGATTTAGCCATAAGATATCTATTTTTATTAATCTAGTCTCTCTCTGAGCTCGGTAATCACGGCATGTGACATATATCACCTATCACACTACTATAGCAGCTTGGCAGATCTTGCTGAGCCACCAGAGCTCGGTAACACTTGCCTACAGGTCTTCGGCCTACTGGGTAACTATGGCTCGACAACGTTCCGTTGAGCCCCCACAAATCGGCATGTAAGTAAATTAATCATGATTAGCACTAATATTATATAATTATTACTAATCAAGTATAATTAACACTAATTAATTATAAAATCAATCATTGTATGGTTGTCGATGTCCTGTCGAGCTTAAGAAAGAGATTAGATTTATAAAGACGGATATTCGAGAACCAAATTAAGAAAATAGGTATATGTTATTTATGCGAACAGTTCAAAGAAAGCGAGGTGGATGGCTTTATGTGCGTTGATCATTAACGGATGACAGCTCCGGCTCCATGGATGGATCGTTGGGAAGAAACAAGCTAATTGAATTTATGAAATGCTGACCTTTTTGCTAGTTACTACTGGTTGTCATTCCATCCATCGTTGATCGATCGATAGGCAATAGCTGCCTGCAGACAGGCAGCCTCTGGTCGTGATGGTTGCACTTGTCGTGCATCTAGGGCACTTTTAGTTTCCCTTTCTTATTATTAAGAGTGTAAACTACTTAATTCAGTAGCTGATTACGAGTGTGTGTGTGTACGTACATATATCTAGCTAGTCTCTGCATGGTCGATCGATCAATAGCTGAGTAGTCAAATAGGGGCACGGCAATTGCAGATTCGATTTTTAATCCTTACTGATCTTATCACAAGGGACGATTACAAGTAGCTAGCCGCCAGGCACTAGAAACGAGCTGATGCATAGTACCAAATCCACACATGTATGTACTATAATATGTATTGCCTAGGCGGTCCTGATCAATTCGGTTTAAGCTTCTGACTTCCGGCTTATTTTTTACTATTCACAAATTTTGTCTTTTTCTGATTTTTTGGTTTTTTTTTGTGTTTTTTGCCGGTTCTTTTTTTGCCCGTATTTGTTTGTATTATACGTAATAAGCTAACATATTTTTAATTTTTTTAAATTTAATTATGCTAAATAAAGCTCTGTCAGCTACAGTGTTTTTTTTAACCAACTACAATGCTTTTAGCCATAAGCCACAAAAAAAAGTCCAACTGATCACCACCCTAAATTCCTCGTGGTGTTAATTAGATGGGCAAAACATGAATTTTCTTTTAAGAAAGGATACCAGTGCTGGCCCTGCTTTGTGCAATGCTACGTCGGACCGGACTTTTCGTGTGCCTAATTTGCCAACTAAGAGCAACTCCAGCAGGAGCCCTCAAATCAGAGCCCCTACTTTTGATTTGAGGGCTCCCCCTATTTTTGAGGGCCCTATTTTTTGAGTTGAACTCCAGCAGAAGCCCTCAAATCAGGGCCCTCAAATTCATTCCAACTGAGAATGACATGTAGAGCCCACTCGTCATTCTCAAATTTCTCTACCCCTCCTCTCCTCCACCCGTGCAGGCGGCGGTCGTCTCCGGCGAAGATGAGTGGGGGCGAGCGCTTCTTCGCCACGACGACGGCGCCGGGCACGCCGAGCTCCCGCAGCGCGAGCGCCTGCTGCGCGCCGCCAAGGCACACGGCGCGGGAGGACGGGGTGAGGAGGCCGTCGGCGAGGTGCCCGGCGAGCACGGCGGCGTGGAAGTTCACCGCCTTGCGCCACTCGCGGCTGCGCCAGGCCTCCGGCGACCCTAGGGCCGCCTGGACGTAGGTCCTCCTCCCTACGACGGCGGCCACGGGCGGGTAGAGTGGCCATCCGCCTCCGATGGCGACGAATGCCCCGTACAGCAGGCGGAGCGCGAGGGCGGCGACGCCGAGGAGGAGGGTGCGCGTGAGGACCCCGCGGCCGGTCCACTTCCGCGCCAGCGGCTCCATGTCGAATTCGGCGACGGGGAGGGTTCGTGACACGGCGGCGGAGGATGGAGCCGCTGAAGGACGAATCCGGCGTGGAGACTAACGGGAGCAGAAGCGGGCGGAGGTGTGGTTGGCGGCGAGGGGAGGAGAGGAATCCGGTGCCGCTGCTCCTCCCATCGGGAATTCGGGGACGGAGAGTGGGAGGGGAACTGGCGGCGCGCTCGGGAGGGGAAAGAGGCGGGTGGGGAAAACGACTCCAACAGAAATTTGATGGCTTGGCCTAGAGCCCCCAGGAATAAGGGCTGAAGGGGGGATTTGAGAGGCCCCTCAAATTTGAGGGCTCTAGTAGGGGCCCTGCTGGACCTCTATTTTTGCCTCAAACCCTCAAATATGAGGTTTGAGGGCTCAAGTAGGGGCCCTGCTGGAGTTGCTCTAACTAGCTAGTCTCCGTCTGTTGGCTCGGCTCACGAATGAGTGGATGACGGTTGATAATATAATTTAATATTATTTATAAATAAATATAAAGATAACTTATATAATAGATTATCTATATAGTTGTTTATAATGACCTCATACAATTAATAAGTTATCTATATAATAGTATACACAGTAAAAAGTCTTCTATAAAATCGTCTGTTAAATAGTAGACAACATCATTTTTCCTTCTATGTATTACTTAAAATTTTATATAACATAAACTTAAAGATAGCTAATATATATCATTTTATATGTCCTGAGCACTCTTACAGCTGGAGACGGTTACAACTAAGTGATTGGAAAAATCACGAGCGCTCTACAGCTAATCTCCTTGCCCTATCTCTCTCTTACTAGCAAGTGTATGCATCAGTTTTTAGGCCTTATTTTTCCACTTATGATTTATATTATAGTAACTAACTTTTAAATAAAGTATCTTTTTAAGGTAGAAATTATACCAATTTTAGCTATATTAGCTAAAATTATATGTGAATATATCTCCGCACTTTTTCTCTCACGTAAACAGTCAGAATTAAAAAAATTTAGTTATAAACCATAACAAAAAGGAAGACATCTAAATGTCTCTTTCTCGCACACACCACAAGATACAGATAAGCTAGCATTTAGAAACGCAAGACTTCGCAGAAAATTCCAACGAAAATAGGTACGTAAAAAAGGGTTAAACAGCTGAGAAATACAAAGGCATCGTTTTTTGGTTTTTCACCGATTTTTTATTTTTAACTTCTCTCATTAATTACTATTTATTAAACTGTAAATCGTAGCTATAAATTACAAATCAAAGTCTAAAAAACATATTCTAATACTCTTGTATCGAGTAGAGAGAGAGAGGGGGGAGGGATAAGCATGAAATTGTTTAAGCTTAACCAATGAGGCGGCACCGAAAGTCTTCAGTTTTCGTCCCGGGATCAGAACCAGATAAGCCACGGCAAAAAAAAAAAAAAAAAGAGGAGCAAATAAAGAAGGCGTGGACCTGTGGTCGTCTCGCAGGCAAAACCCGTTCGGCTAACCGAACTGAAAAGCAGTTAACGGCGCGGCGGGGCAGTGGAAGACTGACTCGGAAACCCGCTGTGCAGGCCCACCACTAACGCGAATGCACAAACACACTCATCCTTCTCTGTTATCTGTCACCGACAGTGGGTCCCACGCTTACACCAAGCCCTGCTATCAGTGAGACGAAGCGGGCAGTGCCACGTACATGTACACCGCCCCGAGAGTCAAGGCCGAGGGGCGCGCGCCACGTGTCCCGGCGGCCCGATATTTACGGCAGGGGAGGTGACGTGTGCGCCTGCGATTCCGCTGTCGGCGTCCGACGTGGGCCCGCCGGTGAGAACAGCCCGAGCGGACACGTCAGCTGTAACGGAGGCTGGAGACGGCGTCAGTGACGGAAGAAGAGCCTCCACCCCCACGGACACGCGTGAACCTCGTTGGCCTTTGGTTTTCGGGGGGGCCCACACGACAGGATAGCAATCCGTCTGCTCATTTCCTCTGCAGCCCGTGGGGCATATTTGCCAGCAGTATAGCACTATGGCTGCAGCCATGTCGTGTGATATGGCCACACACGCTACACACGGTAACAAACTAGGAGACAAGGTGAGGAGCTCGTGCTCCCATCATGCGGTTTCTGAATGTGCAAGCAAATCACTTTTTGTAGTATCACTTGATCATGCTCCCATATATTTTATATATTTCTCAAGTAAAATATGGCTATATATAGTTTTAGTTTTCACAATTCATGTCGTCAAACAAGACATTAATAGTGATTTGTACGATTTTTAAAGTATAACGAATGGTAGACGGATGTTACTTACCTCTTCATTTATTTGATATTAATGCTACTCTTGTTAGAGAGAAAAGTATAGAAGCAATGCTTATGATGTTTTGGTGGATCGCTTGATCAATAGGGTAGAAATAGAGATGATGCCAACTCCAAGTGGTTGTGTTAACATCTGAGATGGAGTACTGAAATCGTCCCACTATAGCCCAGTTTTATATTGGCTGTGGTTGATGGCTTTGACTGAAAAATAATAGTAGTGACTGAAAGAAACGGTTTTTAGAAGGATAGGGCAAACGATGAGGAAAGTGAGAGATGCGTGCGCGAGACGGAAGCGAAAGAAGTGGTGTGCATGATGCGCCCGTCACCCCCTCCCTTATACTGGAGCGAGACGAGAGTGAGAGAAGTAGAGAAGTTATTTTGAGAAGCCGGTTATTCATATTGTCTTTTAGCTTTATAGCTTATCTAAGCAGAAGATAATATAAACAGATCTTATAACGTTCTGTATGAACTTATTATGATTTTTCCATTTAAATTAAGTTTATTTGTGCACTTCACACCTTTATCCCCACATAAAAGACTCTGTCATTCTCTTTTTATTCCCTTGATAAAGAGTAACTATTGTTGAAGTTGGGCTTTCAACATTGTAAACTAACTTCCGAATTAGTATTCAAGTCAACAAATGGATGTATGTAAAATTTTCTTTCATCATATTGTTGATCGGCCCAAATAATTAGTATCACCTATGGTTTCTTCAGAAGCACGGGCGTCTTCTGAGTCACCATCGTCAAGTAATTTGATAGAGAATTATCTCAACTAAATTGAAAGGAAATTACTAACGGATAATCTATGTTAGTAAACGTGTCCTACTAAAGAAAAAGTGTACCTAAAACCGTGGCAACTCCACGGTACCCACAGCTCCAGTCCCTCGACCTAAAAAACCTAAACCAAACACTGAGATAAAAATTTAAAAAAAATCTGTGTTTGGACATGTGAGTGAGGAGAGAGAAAGAAACGAAAGGAGGGAGAAGCAACTACTTGTGCGCGTTCCTTCGTTCTCCTTTTGACCACGCGAGCACAGCAACACAAAAAAACAATCCAAAGCAACGGACGCAGAAAAAAGACTGAGCCTTTTTTGTGTAAACTATTGGGCAAACAGACGAGAGCGAAAGCCACATCATGGAGAGAGAGAGAGAGTGATGATGAGAGAGACGGACCATCCCAGCTCAGTCCCACCTCCTCCCTTCTCCGTCCTCCATTATTCCTCTCTCCCCCCACCCTCTCTACATATAACCCCTCCTCCCTTGTGCACCCACCTCTCACCACCCCCTCCCCTCCTCTTAGCCCACCCAAGAAGCGTAACCATTTCTCTCCATCGCTTTTAACAAGAACGCAAGTCTTTTGATTCTTCACTAACAAAGCGCTCGTCTTTTACTCACGCCGTCATGTGCTCTGGGCCGCGCAAGCCGTCGACCCCGCCGCCGAATACAACGACGACGATGGCAGCGAAGGACTCGGCGGTGATGACCTCTCTACTTCTGGAGCTGGCGGCGGCCGATGACGTGGTGGAGTTCAGGCGGGCTGTGGAGGAGGAGAACGTTTCTTTGGACGCTGCGTGCTTGTGGTACGGGCCTTCGGCGGCTGGCCCGGGCCGGCTCGGGCTCGAGAGCCGGACGCCGGCCATGGTCGCCGCGCTGTACGGGAGCACAGCGGTGCTGGCGTACGTGCTGTCCGCCGCGCCGTCCGAGGCCGGCCGCGCGTCGGACACGGACGGCGCCACTGCGCTCCACCTGGCGGCGGCCGGCGGCGCGGCGAACGCGGTCGCGGCCACGCACCTGCTGCTCGCCGCGGGCGCGTCCACGGACGCGCTCTCCGCGTCCGGACTCCGCGCCGGCGACCTACTCCCGCGCGGCGCCGCCGCTGCGGTGAAGTCTCTCCGCGTCCTGCTCAAGTCCCCCGTGGTGTCGCCCTCCTCGTCCCCCAAGAAGTCCGCCTTACCGCCGGCGATGGCCGCGGCGCAGGAGCCGAAGAAGGAGTACCCGCCGGACTTGACGCTGCCGGATCTCAAGAGCGGGCTGTTCAGCACCGACGAGTTCCGCATGTACAGCTTCAAGGTGAAGCCTTGCTCCCGCGCCTACTCCCACGACTGGACCGAGTGCCCCTTCGTGCACCCCGGCGAGAACGCGCGCCGCCGCGACCCGCGCCGCTACTCCTACAGCTGCGTCCCCTGCCCCGAGTTCCGCAAGGGCGGGTCCTGCCGGAAGGGCGATGCCTGCGAGTACGCGCACGGCGTCTTCGAGTGCTGGCTCCACCCGGCACAGTACCGGACGCGCCTCTGCAAGGACGAGGTCGGCTGCGCGCGCCGCATCTGCTTCTTCGCCCACAAGCCCGAGGAGCTCCGGGCCGTCAACCCCTGCGCCGTCTCCGTCGGCATGCAGCCCGTCTCCTCGCCGCGCTCGTCGCCGCCCAACGGGCTCGACATGGCCATGCTCAACCCCGCCTGGCCGTCGTCCCCGGCGAGCCGGCTCAAGACGGCGCTCGGCCCGCGGGAGCTCGACTTCGACATTGAGCTGCTCGCTTTCGACCAGTACCAGCAGAAGCTGTTCGACAAGGTGTCGAACGCGCCCTCGCCGAGGGCCAGCTGGGGCGGGGCCGGCGGCCTCGGCTCGCCTCGTACCACCGCGGCGCCCGCGAGAACCGTGCCGGACTACACCGACCTGCTTGGCTCCGTGGAACCGGCCATGCTGTCCCAGCTCCACGCGCTGTCGCTAAAGCAGGCCGGCGACATGCCGGCGTACAGCTCCCTTCCGGACACGCAGCTGCACATGCCGACCTCGCCGATGGTGGGCGCGAACACCGCGTTCGGCCTCGACCACGCCATGGCGAAGGCCATCATGAGCTCCCGCGCCTCGGCGTTCGCCAAGCGCAGCCAGAGCTTCATCGACCGCGGCGGCCGCGCCCCGGGCACGCGCTCGCTCATGTCGCAGGCCCCGACCGGCGCCCCGTCGATGCTCTCAGACTGGGGCTCGCCGGGCGGCAAGCTGGACTGGGGCGTCCAGGGCGACGAGCTGCACAAGCTCCGCAAGTCCGCGTCTTTCGGGTTCCGCGCGCAATCCGCCATGCCGGTGGCCACCTCAGCCACCCCGGCCGAGCCGGACGTGTCATGGGTGAACTCTCTGGTCAAGGACGGCCACGCCGGCGACATGTTTACGCAGTGGCCGGAGCAGGAGCAGATGGTGGCCTAATTTGATGATCAATGGCTCATAGCACCTAGCTGACCAAAGTTCTTTCCTTCAATTATTTTTTCCCCTTTGTTTGCTTAATTTGATTCATATGATATGTTTTTTAGTACATATCGGCTGTTCACAGTAATAGTATTGTTCATCAACAAGAAACATGGGTGCCCAAAGGGAGCTCTAGATTGATGAAGAACAGCCAATATTACTTTCTCGGTTTTTACTCCTTTCTTCGGTTTATAAATAGTTGTATACAAGAATTCCAACAAGAGTTTATTTACTCGATATTTATATATATTTAGAGAGCAGCAAGATTTGATTCATGTGGTATCTGTTGTGATAAAAACTATGCAAAATTTTATGCTTATCAGTTCTACTCTTCTCATGGCAAGTACTAGCTAGCATCATTGGATATGTGTATAATAAGCATATATTCTTGGCTCTTCCATGAGCATTTCTTCCTTTATTCGATTCCATTTTCTAAACGAGTGGATTATAAGCCATTTGCAAATTTTATATAGCTTCTCCTTTTCAAGTGGTTGGTGGGTCATAGGATGTAAACTGCATAGCAATCATAGTGGAAATGGAGGCTTCATGCACCAATTATTATTATTATTATTATTATTATTATTATTATTATTATTATTATTATTATTATTATTATTATTATTATTATTATTATTATTATTATTATTATTATTATTATTATTATTATTATTATTGTTATTGTTATCATTATTATCTGCTGAAAGGAAAGAGCCATGCACCTAAAGCAAACACAAAGATTAAATAAACAATTGTGGTGCTGGGTTAGGCACAAAACACAGAAATTAGGCCCCAAAATCTGGGCATAAGTGCCACAAGATATATTAGAGCATGATAATCTCCGATTGTTCTCGCTTTTTTAATGTTGCAAATGCTGATTTTTGCTATGACAAAAACATGTTCTTCTAGAACGTTGACCTGTTCCCTCCTTTCATGAACAGGAGCATTTCCTTTCCTTCGTTTTTTCTTTTTTTCGCGGTATAGTCGTCCATGCTCTCTCTGGGTTTTTTATGCGAGTGCAGCTGTTGTGTTTGGGTATTCCGAATTATTGTAGCTGTATTGTATTCAATTCCTAATCATGCTAAGTATTGTTCTTGCAGTTGGAGCAGATCTTGGAGTACTCTTATGTCTATCCAGATATTTGAGCCATTAGCAATGTACTGTCCAGCCTCTCATTTTTGCTGGTGATCTTATTTATTTCTGCATCATGAAACATGTTTATATCAGTGTGGTTATTTAATAATGTTTTAAGTTTACTTGTTCTATATATTCTTTTGTAGTTGCTTCTACTCGCCTTCTCTGTTCTTTCTTGCTTCCCACCCAATTTCTTCCAATCTACTCTCTGAGCCTGCAATTTACAGTATTACTGAAAGGACAACCCAACTTGGAATTTACCCACCAACTAAGGATCCAAGTAATTTATATATGTGTTTTGATGATGGTTGCTTAAGGGGTTAATTTGGATGCAGTCAAACCGTAATCTGCAAGACTAACGCAATAGCTTGAGTAATATGCCCAAATGATACGAATATTGAGTAAATTAAAACCTACTTGCGCCACAAGGAGGATTCTTGTTGGCTAACCAATTGAATAATTTGGTCTTTGTTATAAAACGTTCTGCAAAAATAGAGGATCGAAAGAGCAAAAGATATGGATTTTACGTAGAAAACTTACTAGAAAACTACAGACGCACGAAAACTGAATTCACTGTATAAGGAGAGATTATAAGCACGGAGAGTTTCAACGTATCTCAATTGTATAACTACAGGAGTACATATATAGGCTACAGAATAAGAGTCCTAGGAGATTATGAAACTGAGACAAATTGGTGAAAGAGCTCTTGTGCCATCAATAGAGCATAAACAATCTCTGCAATAGACAACTTATATTGAGCTGTGACAACTAGCACATATTGAACTTACAATACCAAACGTTGTAGTATCCATACAGATAATTAACTACTTTTTTTGCACTTTAAATCCTTTATCTCGAACTCATATTTGGAACATAACCTTTACTGACGAATAAGAAACTCTGTATTATGTAACTGCCATCAAGGTGTCATCAAATGATGAATTAGTTGTCCCTCAACTGACATTGATTTTTTTTTTAAAGTCTCTTCGATCAAGCGTAGTCTAAATTAGCTCATTGTGTTGAAACACTTGTAACTCCACCTTAGACTCTATATGTGTAAATCTTACCGTAACAATCCGTAGTAGATGACGGATAGTCGAAGAAATCATCAATGATTAATCCCGTATGTATACCGCCAATAATAGGCACAACCTAAGTTGGAATGAACTATACCTACAACGAAAAGCATATAGAGCTGATGAGCAGTCTCTTGATGAAAGATGATGATCAACTGAGTCAAAAGATCATTGATAGAGGTGGCGTAGTATGACACCAGGGCATGGCTTCAGACGGTACAGGCGATGATGTTGGCGAGTTTAATGCTAGAACAGTCGTCGAGGTAGAACGCAGATCAACGCTTAGTACGAAGTGGACTCGTTGAATGGAATCAGATCTTGTTAACACTCCTGCGTACGCGAAGCCATGATCTTGAGACGTTCCGGGTAAACCTTCGTGTGCACGTAGCAGAACTATGCGAGCTCTTCTTATGTTACTTGAGTTTTATAACAGTCTTCGTTTCTATGTGAGACATTGAAACCTTCCTCTGAAAGCAATCTGAACTATTTATCAGTTCGATGAACGGCGACAAAATCATGTTGCAGATAGATTTTAGATTATGTGAGCCATTAGCATGCGACGTCCCATCCAATGTCAAGTTCTTATCTCCAAACGCTGATTAAGAAATGGAGCATCTTTCCTCCCCTAGTTAGAAAAGTGAAGCTTTCCTCCTCACGGGACTCATTGTATGGGCATGCATTTTTGTTATCGATGTTGACATCGTTAGACTTTTCTTATGGAATGGATACATCATTGACCTCATCTTTGTTGAAACTTTCCGACAAATTATTTCCTTGTTTATTTGTCTCAAGAAGAGAAATCAGTGTGTCCAACCTCTCTGAAAGTTTCCTTCCATGTTGCAACTTTGAAATTTCATTTGTTTAGTTAAGACCACTCCAAGAACACACAACATCTTATCAAGAGGCTGTTCGTTGAATCTGATCCGTTCTAATCCGCGGAGCCTACGACAAATCTCGCAGTATCAGGAATTACATTATTTATTTTCCTGTTGAAGACTCAGTTTACTGCAGTTGTTGAAGCTGGAAGTTTATCGAATTACCAGTTTATATCAACTAATATGCACCTTTGAGCAAAAATATGCACTAATTTATATCAACTAGTCATATGTTATTGGGTTATTGAGGTGCTAGTACATCGAGTTGAAGCAGAGAAAAAAAGCATGTACAGTTTCATAGCATGGCTCAGCTGTATGGAGAGATAGAATTCAGGTTCTTGAGGTCTTCAGGCTCAAGAATTTCTGAACCCATCTCCGCTGCAATGTTTGCATATTCTCCTCATGTTGTTTGGATCATCCTCAACCAGAGAGTGGCATCCGGAGAGATCGATCACTTCATCCTTGTTCAGTAGTCTCCTATTGCCCACCTATTCTGAACATTTTTGCAACATGGGTGCTTCTTGGAGATGGGGAAGAGAGGGGAAGCATGTACAGTTTCAGTAAGATAGCTACATCAGCTCATCTGTTGCCTCACATATGAGCTGATCAAGGATCTCTGTCTCCATCTCAGCTGCAATGTTGGCATCATCCCTAGTTACCCACTTCATGTTATTCAGATCTTCCTCAACCAGCCTGCAGACGAGTTGCCAAATGCCGGTCACATCTGGGGTGATCACCTCAGCCTTGTTCACCGCTCTCCTGTTCCTCCTCTCCCTGTCTGAACATCTCGAGACATGGCAAGTGCTCATTGCAGCAGGAGACAGGTTGTTGAAGTCGTCGAAGTCGGGCTGCAGCTTCCTTCTTGAGTAGCCCTGCTGCTTCAGTTGAGGCTGAACTTCTTCTGCAGATAGTGGATACAATGACAATGCTGCCTGTCAGTAACATGAACGAACAAACAGCACATGCTATACGCGGCAGAATTGATGTCTAACTAGAACAATTTGACAAAACACTACATCTTGCTGTACAATGAGAACGATCGATCGGTACTCGGTTTGTGACCTTTTTTTTTTTTTTGCGGTGTCTGAATTCTGAAATGAATTGATCAAGTCAAGTGACTATTAGCTACAGTGTCTGCGACTAGCTTTTAGTGATGTATTACTATCAGGGAGCTGGCTGCACAGCTTTTGCAGTTTTCATAGCAAACAGGGAGAAATGATTAGAGGTCGAGAGATTTGGATTACGCCCTCTTGGACTGTTTAGAGCACTAGTTAGCACAAGAGCTAGGTTGTATAACCAAGCCTGGCGGCCGTTCAAAACGGCTTTTTACTTTCGGCTTCTAGCTTCAAAAAGCTGAAAGCGTTTTGAACGTGTTGGCTTCTTCACATGTATTTTCTTTTTTCTTTTGCATTGTCCATAGAGATATAACGGTTTTTTTTTATTTTTGTCCCCTCTTTTTCTTTATTTTTCTTTAATTGAATGCTTCAACCAAAAGTTAACAGCCGCTACAGTTCCTATTTCAAGAGAAAAAACTAATAGCCGCGGCCAAAAGCCACCAGAAAAAGCTGTTTTGAAGGGGGCTGAGACATGGACCACAAAATTGTTAGTAGTTTATAAACTTTGAGAAACAAACGTCTTTTTTATTACAAATAGGTGCGAAAGTGAACCGTAGTTCTCATGAAGCTTAACACCATCTGAAATTTCTAGCTGATTGTACTATTTCAAACTTTCAATTTTTTTTCGGAAGAAAAGAAGAAGCTTGTCTAAGTCAATTTTCATCACAAATTGTATTCCAATTTTGATCTTTCGGGAACAATCAATTTTTCTAGGTGCCTTATATTTACAAATGGGATTGGTGAACATGAGCCGCTATCACTACCATTTAAAGTTGGGAGTGTCTATACAACATTTGACTGTTTTTAAGAACAAAAACAGTCAGATTTTGAGCCGTTAGATGGAGATCCAACGCCCTAGATCATTTTTTTATAGGGGGGCTTGTATGGGTGGATCCGTTGATGGAGATCTAACGTCTCATATCAATCTGATTGTTTTTGTCCTTAAAAACAGTCGAATGTTGTATAGCAATACTCTTTAAAGTTTGCACCATCTGAATTTTACTACCTGATTGTACTATTTCAGTTGTTTAAGTAACTGCTCATCACAAATTGTACTCCAGCTTCGAACGTGTAATTTGATGAATCTCATAAACCAAACAACTAAACAAGCAATGCTATAAGCGAGCAGGACGAACCTGAGCTAGGCGAGCTGGGCTCTGCTTGCTCCATTTCATCCAAGGAACACGAAGTGGTGGTCGTGGACTCCTCCTCCTGCCCATCTCGCTCCTCCAGCACCGATACCGGGCTCGAATTCTGCAGGCCGCACTCGCCGGCGCACTCCACTGCCGCGGCCGCCCTCCTGCTCCGGCCCGATTCCGACTCCGCCTCCTCGTCGCCGCAGTACTGCAGCTTCCGGCGCCCCCGCCTCTGTTTCTTGGGTCTGTCCCTCCTCTTGCCGCGCCTGGCGATCTCCGCCGCGTCGTCGTCGTCGTCGCTTCTCGAGGCGAGCAAGAATAACCCCCCCTTGTCGTTGCGGTGGTGCTCCTCCGGGCTGAAGCTGAGGAGCAGGAACTCATCGTTCTCCTGCCTGAGGTACGTCGGCTTCTCCCTGAACGACGCCGACGCCCTGATCACTCTCGGCTGCGGCGCGTCCCCGAAGCAGGACGGCGACGGCCACCCTTCCGCGGAACTCGCCGACCGGCTCCGCCGCAGCGGCTGCTGGTCGCGCGCCTCCACCGGCATTGTGTCGAGGCCCATCAGCCTGGCCACAATGCAGGGGCTCCTCCCCTCCGGCTCCGGCTCCGGTGTCGGATGCCGGAGTGCAGCGTCACCGTGCCGTGCGATTGCGCCGCCTCCGGTGGCACCGCGGTTGTTGGTGGCAGCGGCATTGGCGGTAGTGTGGGCGCAGAGGAGGCGGCGCAGGAAGTCGAGAGCGGAGGAGGAGGAGGAGGCGAGCTTGGCCATGAAAGGAGCGAGTGCGAGGCAACGAGCTGCTCAGAGCTCGATGCAGCCTGCCATGGGCATGGATGGAGTCAGTGTGAACTTGCTTGCTGCTGCTGCTGCTGCTGTTGTTTTGAATTGCAAGTGGAGGGAAAAAGAAGGGGAAAAAGGGTAAGGAAGCTGCAAGCCAGCTTTGGAAATGGAATGGAAGGAAGAAAGGGGTGAGAGTGTGGACGTGTAGTGACGGTTTTGGGGCGAGACTTGACTCTTAAGTTAATAAACGCTTGACGTTTCAAATAGTTACCTTTTTTTTCCTTTCAAGACGGGGGTATACGTAGAAGCTAGAAAGTCCAGATTTTTCAGCGTCAAGCAAGTGTGAAATGAGCAAAAGCTGAAAGGAAGAGAGGGGACGTTTGCGGGCGGGCGGGCGGGCGGGCTCCGCGTTTGAAATGGAAGGCAGCATGCAGTGCAGTGCAGCGTACGGCCGCACCTCTGTACTCTTGTTCTTTTGGTTTTTTTCTTCTCCAAAAGTATAGATAATCAGAATAGTTACTTAAAGTGAATTTTTTTAAATGGCTTACTAAGGCTCCGCCTATTTCAGCTTCTAGCTTATTTTTCACTATTCATAAATTTTGTCTTTTTTTGAACTTTTGGTTTTTTGTTTTGAGTTTTTTCCGGTTCTTTTTTCCCCGTATTCGATTGTGTTGTCCGTGTTGAGCTAGCATATTTTTTCTATTTTTAATTTTTTTAGATTTAATTACACCAAATAAGCCACCTTCAGCTACAGTGAAATTTCAGCCGCTACAGTACAATTTCAGCCATAAGCCAAAGCTTTTCAGCCCAACCGAGCGAGGCCCATGTGTTGATGTATCTGCCATTTGCTATCGTCTCGAAAAACGCATATAAAAGAGATCAACATAATCAAAAACCATCAGTTGCAGCCCAAAAGAGCATGGCCTAATTGGCTAGAGCTGGTGGCTTTTGGCTAAAATAGAATAGTAATAGCTGAAAAAAGCAGCTATTAAAATAAAATTTAGAAAGTGGTTTTTAGACGACGTGAATGCAAAGGAAACGACGAAAACTGGTTGGCAGTTTTTAGAAGCGGCTTAGATAAACCACATTTAAAAGTGGTTTGAAAAAGGTATTTTTGTAAGCTAAAGTATTCAAATCGATTTTCAACTTACCAATAGCAGCTCAGTTATTTTCACTTTATATTTTCCATCAAACAAACAAATAAGATAATTTCTTTGTCATTCTTTTAAAATATCTTATCGATACTCGATTTATTCATATAATACTTACTCTAGAATAAAAAATCAGAATGCATAAACGGCGGACAAAAAAACCCGGCAAACCCCCCTGCTCTGCTTTCGTCTCATAGCCCGGGCCCACCTGACTTGCCTTCCATCTAGGACTGTTCGTTCGGTTTTTTCGGTTTATACGGTTCGGTAAATACGGTTTGATGGGTAAATATGGTTTTAGTATTTCGGGAAATACGGTATTTTTCAGAATACGGTGTGGTATCGGTAAATACCATTTTATTTCGGTACGGTATCGGTTAATACCAATTTTACCAAAGTTTGCGCGAATTGTTAAACGTTAATCTCATCTCCAAGACTTCAATTCTCCATTCAATACCGGCATTTTCTATCAGTAATCAGATGGTCAACACTAGGTTCCAATGTGGAAGCATGGCTGCCAAATGCCTTTTCAGTCTAGTCGCCTAGTCTATCTTACTCGGGACATTTGCAGTCATCACAGTCTCTCAGCAATGCCAAGTTGCCAACAGGAATTGGTAGCGGAGATCTGTAATAATCTGCAAAGGATGGAGGCCCATTGTTCGTGACTTTAGTCATCTGGTCAGTAGACCGAGCAAGACTATTTTGCTGCAGTAACTGAACAAGTGACAAAAATATGTCCATCCTTGTTACGTCCTTGGCTCACACTATCAAAAGGAAATGGCCCGATGCTCTTCGGAGTAAACACATGCTGGCTCACAAATTGAATGTAACTTTGCAAGGCAGACCGCAAAGCCAAATCGCTAACATTTGCACTATAGGTGCCGGCACATAACACTTTCTATTAAGAAGTAGTAAAATACACTGTTATAAACTCAATTGCTCCCTTACAGACACCTAAGAAACCAGATCAAACAAAATTTGTGCCATAATACACAAACATCAAGGAAACTGAAGCACCGGCCACTCAGATTCTGAACGAGTAACCGCGAGTGCGTATGGAGAAGAGAAGAAATTACGTTGAAAGGCGCGAGCTGGCCGGCCTCGCAGGAGTCGAGCTCCCTCAGCAGCTGCGACGCGCGCCTCCCGTACATCCTCCTCCTCCTTCCCCACGCCCACCAGAGTACCAGACGCCGCCGCGCGCGATGTGTTAGACGGAATGGCGCTGCGGGAGAGGGCCGAATCTGCCACGGCCGGAGGCTGAGACTGGCAAGGAGACGGTCAAGGAGCGTATGGCGGCAAATCACGCGCGGCAGCGGTGGTAGTGTTGCGCCGCGCGAGCGGTGGCGGTGGCGCCGGTGGGAGGGGAATTTGGCGTGGCCGCACGGGAAAATTTTGGGGCTCGGTTTTAGACCGCAGCGCAGAGGCGCAGCCGCGCAGGCCGCAGATCTGAGCCGCAGCGTGAGATGGACCGTTCGGTTTTTTCGGGAAATTCGGTTTTTCCTCGGTTTTTACTGAAAAAACCGAATCAGATAAATACCACTTTTTTAGCTACCGAACCGATACCGAAAACCGGTCAAACCGAGTTGGCCGATTCGGTTCGGTTTTTTCGATTCGGTTTGAAACTGCACAGCCCTACTTCCATCTACTAGCAGTGGTTCGCTCGCAATGCGATGCGATGCGAGAGACAGATCGATGGATGCATGGGGTCACGTCATCGCAGGCTTGCAGTGACAGCGCAGGTCTGAAGACGGGGATGCCTGGCACAGCTCGTGCAGCGTTCTGCTCTGGCAATGGCAGCCTGGTCTGATGATCACTTGCTGATCGATTCCGTCCTGTCAGTCAAGGTCTTTTATTGCAATGGCATTTGCTGCAAATTTCAGCTGCTCTCCATTTTTGTACTTTTTTGGCTGCGGAAACCACCCATGATTCCATGTTTTTTCAGCGTACCGATTATTGAAGACTTACTGCTTTACCTCAACTGGAGCATCCATCTCAACTGACACCTCCGTGCAACTCTAACATGGGATTAAGGCCATAAAAAAAACTCGAAACTCGTGAACTATTCAAGTTCAGTTCGTTTTAGACTTGTTTTAAGTTTGGCTCGAATTTTAAATGAGTCGAACTTGAGTTTGATCTCGAGTTCGCGAGTTTTGCCAAGCTGAGCTCGAATAGTTCGCGAGCCTCAATTCGAATTTAAATGGTGATACATGAACGGCCCTGATCAACTCGGCTTCGGCTTCTGGCTTATTTTCACTATTCATAAGTTTCGTCGTTTTCTGAACTTTTGGCTTTTTGTTGAGCTTTTTTGCCGGTTCTTTTTTTTTTCCCGTATTTGTTTGTATTATACGTAATGGGCTAACATATTTTTTATTTTTAAATTTTTTTAAATTTAATTATGCTAAATAAGCCTCTGTCAGCTACAGTGCTTTTTTCAGTCAGCTACAGTGTTTTCAGCCATAAGCCACGAGCTTTTCAGCCGAACCGATCACCACCATTAACTCTTACCGAGTTTATTCGACCCGAACTCGAACTTTTCTTATTGTTGAAAATTAGTGTATGTTTGAATTATTTTGACTGTTATCGAACTTACTAGAGTCGAGCTCGAACTCAAATTTTTCTTATTATTGAAAAATAGTGCATAATAAATTATTTTAATTGCTATCAAGTTTCAACGAACCAAGCTCGAGTCTACTCGAGCTTAGGCCGAGCCGAGTTCGAGCACAAGTCCAGACTCGGACCCCAATCCAAGCTCGAGCCTGAAAGACCAAGCTCGCTCGAGCTCGGCTCATTTACAGCCTTACATAGGATGGGAACAACTATGATGACATCGGCTAGTGGTGGCTTATAGGCCAGGTCTTACCGTGTCATCTCGTGATCCACTACTATTGGCCCGATCTAAGTACGATATGGCTCGTTTAGCGTGTGGACCGTGCCGTGACTGGACCGAGATGGTGGCACACCAGGTCAGCACGGCACGGCCCGATAACAGTAGTAGGCCATATCGGCATGGCACGACAAGGACCGGTACGGTTACAATGGCCGTAAACGGGCCATGCCGGCATGGCACGGTTCGGCCCGTCGAAAATAGCCCTTTTTTGGTTGTGAGATGCTGTAGTTGCCATGAAAACTAAGTTTTTAAAATATTGGAGGGAAATTCCTATTTTATATGCATTCGCCTTTATTTTAGATCCTAGGGCCAAACTCCAAGGATTTATAAATGTATTACAACTTTTAAGTGATGCTACCGGTTTAGATTATTGTACATATTATAGAGTAGTTAAGGATAGATTATATGAGATATACGAGAAATATGAAAATAAGTTTGAGTCCATACGTTTGGAAAGACCCTCGGTAGCCCCTAGCACCTCTAAGGGGACTATGCAATGGGGCAACATTTTTTGTTCTCCCCCTAGAGACTCTCATGTAGGTACACATTAGTCAGGAGAAAGAAGGCGACAAAACATCGAAGACCATCAAGCTATCTCAATAGTGATATCGTCAGCTTTAAGCAAGAGTTGAACATCCTCTCATGGTGGCAAACCCAGAAAGTAACATATCCAGTGCTATCCATATTAGCGCGAGATGTGTTGACTGTTCCTGTCTCTATGGTCCCCTCAGAGTCAGCCTTCAGTCTATCTGGAAGAATAGTCGAGGAGCGGCGAATAAGTCTCTTAAACGAGATGGTCGAAATCCTTCTGACCGTCAAAGATTGGGAACAAACTGAATCAAAACTTCAACATATTGCAGAGAATAGAGACTTAGAAGAATCTTTTGAGAATTTGTATCTAGAGAGCAATGAATAGGATTTTCAATATTTTTCTTCAGATGTAGTCACTAGTGAACTTTATAGGCTGTACTCTTTTTTCATTGCCAAGGTTTTCTCATGTTGAGTTTATACTTGGTAAAGTTTTTAACGAGGTAGTCATCCCATGTATTTGGCCGGGCCTTACCGTACTGGCCCATAGCCCGCTACTGTTGGCCTGGCCCAAGCACGACATGGCCTGTTTAGCGTGCGGACCGTGCCATGCCTGGACCAATGCCGTGCAAACTGCACACTACACCACGCTTCCTTCACCACACCGGGATGGACAAAAGGCAGAAGAAGTAATGGGAGGAGACCCGCGACCTAGTACGGTCAGCTGCCACCGCGATGAGAAAATAAGGGTTGCTGCGGTCCAGACAGAACAAGCACAGCGTGCTATGAGGTCAGCTCTTCACAATGACGGGCCCCGTAGCAACATCCCCATCCCGAACGTTCCTATCAACCGTTTGCCGCAACTCCCACCCGAGGGGGAGACACCCCCTTTGTTGGTGCGGGGATACGTGCAAGTTCTTCAAGTCTAAGCACTGCATCAGTCTAGGTATGCGTTACTAGGGTTGCGCAAACTACTCCAGTGACTACCCCAACTGCCGTCTATACAATGCAACCTATCGGCAGCCAGTAAGGACTAGGTGCACTGTTTTTCCCCTACCTTTTCTCCTTCACAGCACGCACTAACAACCTCTCCCCTGTATTTACAGTCCCCGAAACCCCTATGTGCGTACCGCAAATGAATCGATCTTGAGATCCACCCTGAGGACCAATGGGCCCTCAACTTCAAGGACTGGAATGTCGCAAGGTCATCGGAGATCTGGGAGGAGCGCTACAAGAATGAGCAAACCCTGTATATACAACGTGAGATGAAAGCTCATCTTGAGGCGTGCACGCGTAGGGAGCGGGAGGCTCGCGAGAGGGAGTGCGAGAGAAAGAGGGAAATGGCGACCAAGGCAAAAGAGGCCGCTGAGGAGTTCAATGCCAAGCTAGCAAGGAAGGGAAAATGGCCCTGGTCCACACAGTAGGTCGTACGAGCAGTTGGGTGGGTTAGTCACACATGATGCTATATGTTATGTATGTAATAAAAAAAGTACGCAGCATATTACTTGCAACTGTATTACAAAGTCTATTTAAATTCAGACAAACTTATTATCTCGTCTTTTCGCATTCAATGATTCACATAGCAAGTCATCTAACAATATTAACATACCGGTTTTCACCGTATACGAATTCCCAGTAACATCATAATATTACTTACCATTGTATGTACCGATTATTCTAAGGTCAATCGTTCTTAAAAAATTTCCAAATTTTGTTACGCACCTACAAAATACAATGAATATAAATTTTTATTACAAATCCAGCAAATTATTTTCCAGTTATAAACTACAAAATTGAGAAAATATACAAAATTCACGGGGGACAGAGCTCCAGTCGCCCTCTGGGTGGGCGACTGCCCATCAAGTCACCCAATGGGGGGCGACTGGAGCTTTGTCACCTGGCCATTGGGCGATTGGCTTCAGTCACCCTCTATTGGGCGACTGAAACCTATTTATATAAAAAATGTTGCCACGGATATATTTCTGTAATTTCGAATAAAAAATAAATTATTTGTACAAAAATTTCCTCGAGCTCGATCGTTGCAATGTGCTTGCAAATCTGCTTGGGTTGATCATATCGATGCATTTATTTTCTTTTGCGACGAAATCAATTGGTTCTTTAGTTTGATAATTGCTTCTTCATAAATACTAGGCTATTAGGCTATGATCCAGGAATTCTATTCCTATGATTCCATCCTAGTATCACTATGCAATTAAGTTCAAATTTTGAGATGCAATGCAACTGCCACATTCTCTATGAGAAATTGCCGTGCATTTATCAGTCGATGCGGCGATCAATAGCGTTTAAATTGGGTGGCAATACAATATGTCATGTCTTACTTTGCGTTTTGCTATGCACGGTAATGGTTGTACTATACACAGTATACTCTAACTACTGTTGCATGACACAGGATGAGTAGTTACAGTAGTACGTTGAACTGAATTTAACACAATACCATGCAAGTGTTTTTGATCCACCCGTTGGAGCAGCTAGTCCACAAGTATATTACATACGATGTTCTGGATTGCTTCTTTCTGTACCCTGTCTGAAAGGAACCTGTGCAGCTTGATGGAGAACTCAGGATTGAAAATATTTTCATCGATGATTTACAGTTGCAGAGGAAAGCAACAGTACCAGTTTCAGAGTTCAGAAAAAAAAAACGGCCATGTAGTTTCACTGCACCCACGGAACAAACAAGCAAGGACACTATGTGCACAGTACTTAACAAGAAATATTCAGGCTCCACACATTTACAGTTCAACATGCAGGTTGATGAACTCACAAGGCGCTAAAAACTTGTCCGAAAATTGAACCCACGTGAATACACTGACCAGTGGCTACTGACTACACCACCCGAATAATGTTCACCCATTCACCTAATAGACTAATAATAACACGTACATATTATTCAGCATCAAAGCTAGCATCTAGATGAACCTGCAAGCGCAGTCAGCCTCTGGTGACTGGCTAGCACCATTGCAAGTGAAAAACTAACATAAACCGCATCAAGAAGATAAACAGTGAACAAGGTGACTAAGTTGGCCATCAGCTTTTGCTGCTTTTTATCCTCAACTGCCTCGTACAAGCCTACTCACGCTCGATCTGAATGGTCACATGGCTGATGTTGTACTCAGACTTGATGTATCCAATGACCGTGTCGAGCATTTGATCAGCATCCGCTTCCTGCGTGATAGTCACATGGCACGCCAAGAGCACCTTCCCCACCGTGATGGCCCAGATGTGCAGCTCATGGACGGCAACCACACCTTCCATATCACGGAGGCCCCTCTCGAGCCTGCTGGCATCGATCTCACGAGGCGTGCTCTCCATCAGAACTTCAAGTACGTTCTGCAGCATCTTGATTGTGGTAAACAGTACAATCACAGAGAATATGAGGGTGCATATGAGATCAATAATTTTCCATTCAGGCTTGTACCAGATGATAGCCCCTCCAATCATTACGCCGATGCTCTGGATGGAGTCCCCGAGTACATGCAGATAAGCACTGTGTACATTGATATTACGACGAGCCTTCTTAGCAGCCTTGGCACCAGACTGGGCGCTCTCACAATTAGCATCATGCTTAAGCAATGGTTCCTCGGAGTCCTGATGTTGTCCAGTGCTTGAATGGGAGTGGTTATGAGTTTTGATGGTTATAGAACCTCCATGGCTGTGCTCTTGGCGATGTACATGGCTCTCCTCGTGATCTCCATGATCGGAATGGTCACCGTCAGAATCACCATGATCATGGTCATGTGAATGTCCATGGCCGTGCCCATGCCCATGCCCATGGTCATGGCCAAGCAAGACAGCCATTATGATGTTAACAAACAAACCAAAAGCTGAGACAGCAAACATGAGGGAGCCCTGCACCTCGCCGCTGTCATTAATGAGCCTCACAACAGCTTCATAGACAAGTATGCCAGCAAGGAGCCATATGAGCTGAATGGAAACCAATGCACCAAGAATTTCTATACGGAAAAATCCATATGACTGTTGTGGTGTTGCTTCCCATCCAGCTGCCCAAAGAGAGAACAGAGATATGGCAAAGGCTGCAACATCCGAAAGGAGATGGGCTGCATCAGTCAAGATTGCAAGACTGTTTGCTTTGATGCCTCCAACCACTTCGACAGTCATGAATATAATGCAAAGGATTACAGCAATTATGAGCTTCCTCATGGACGTAAATCTCTCCTTTGCATCTTTTGAGGTATTACTGGAGTCAGAAAAGTCACAAGGTGCACCTCTGCAAATTTTGTTCCCAGCTGCTCCTGAAGTAGATGATGAGATGTCCATTTTCACTTCAGCAATCTGGGGCAGTGATGCATTATGGCTGTCCATCTAAAAACAACATCCAAGTCAATACACAAGTACAAACATGACGCTAGATCTGCTACTCACATGCTAAAAAAATACATATGAAGCGATAATAATCCATTTTTTTTTGTGTCATTGAGGGAGGGGGAAAACACTGGAGCAGCACATCCCTATAGTCAAAATGGCATGGACATTCTTAAACATATATATTATAATTCAACAGAACTTTTGGCAGGCTCGGCATCAATGAAACATATTAAGATATTTTATTATGCAGTTCACACAAAAATGCACACATGTACCACATCCTAATTGAAAATATTAGGTATGAAAAGGTCAGCTAAGGCAAACAATGAACATTAATTTGTTTTACAGAATACATAGCAGTTGTCTGTAGCTTGCTAGTGCAAAGAATATAGGCCTTAAAACTAATTGGTTTCCTGTCCTCCCACTAAGTGACAGCATCTTGAAAGAGCAGATAAGTCACACAGCAAGCCACCAAGGTCTCCCCAGAAACACAACTAAACATTCAGCAATCCATGCGTGATCACAAACCAATGTAGAAGATTCGAGCAGGTATTGACAAAACAAAATAAACGAATTGGCTTAAATGGATTCCCCGAAGCAACAGAACAGATTGAGGTTTTCTCTCTGAGCAAAGGCAACCAGCAATCACTAAAACAGCATTCAGGGACGTTTAATATGCCAGTAATATGAGTTGACAGTCATCAAGGATGCTACTCAGCATTCATATTTAGGCAATTACGAAAACCTACATTATATCCTATTCACAAATCCGATCACACCTAAAAACCTCAAGACTATAATCATATCAGTAAATGGGCATGATCCACAAAATCAATAGTACCAAACTACCACTCTGCAAACAGAAGAGGGCAGACATTTCGTGTCCCAAAAGCACAAAAGAAACAAATTACCCAAGATCTTTAAGCAGCATCCAGTTTCAGTGACAAGGATGTCTCTGCCACCCAAGATTTCCAATCTAATCCACATCTAATTCATCTTAACAGAAGATATGCAAGAATAGCATGCAAACCGCAAGATGCCGTGTGGAATCAACACACCGCAGGCAGCAGAGGTATCAGAGAAGCGTCAACGTGCCATTCGTCTAATAACAGCCACCCAGCAAGGCCACAAACACAAATTGGTAGGTGCTTGACGCAACGGGAAGCTAGCCTACCGAATAGCATAGGCATATAGCGATAGAGAAGAAGGAAAAGACCACCGGAGTGATTGGTCTACTGCTGATCCGTCACGCCGCTCGAGGGCAAGCAAGTACGCCTGACGAACACAGCCACCTACAGTGTCCAGACCAACGGAATCGCAGGTCGAGTACCTATGCAATACGGAGAAAGCGGCTTCCGATTTACCACCGATTCGTCCCATCACAAGAGTAGAAAATTTCTTCGTCTTCTTCTTCTTCTTCTTCTTCTTCTTCTTCTTCTTCTTCTTCTTCTTCTTCTTCTTCCCACCGTCTGGGCCGAACCACCCGATCCCCCAATCGCATTCTTCCTTCCCCAATCACCCATCCTAAAGAAATCGGTGTTCCCATCCAGAAATAATTATCTGAAAAAAAATTCCGCAGAAACGCCCCAAGAACCGATCGCGACCAAAGATCATAGCGACCAACGGAGAAGAGATGAACGGCGTCTTCAGCCATGACCCATCGATCCGGAACCGCGGAAGGGAGTGCACGAAAGAAGATGTGATGAGGCGAGGAGATATGGGACACAGCGGTGAGGGGCTAACCTGGAGGGATACGCCGCCACCGCGGTCGCCGCCGCCGCGGAGTTTAGTGGACGAGAGGGGATGGACGAGGGGAGGAGGGAGGGCCGAAACGGGAGGAAGGGTTCGAGGCATAGTTAAGAAAACCACCGAACGGTCGGTCGAACCAGTAAAAATCGGAACCGAGACTACCACCGACTCGGTTTGTTTCATTGATCGTCCAGAAGAGGAAGAAACGGAGCAGATACAGATGGATATTATTTATTTTATATTTTTTTATATATTTTATCGGATTTGGAATCGGACACGAATAGTATTGGATACGAATACGAATGCAGATATTCTCGGTCACGAATACGGAGCGAATATATGCGGCTTCGAATACGGTTAGTTTCGGTCATGAATACTTAATCGGATAATGCGCGAAAGCAAATATCACATGATGACAGCGACAAGTTAAGTAACAAGTAAATTCTAGCTAGCAAAATAGCAAATCAATACCATGGAAAAACAACTTTTGATGCATTTGATTTTGATCTCATAAGTCCAACAAAAAAAAATCACTCGTCAGTCAATACTACCAGTATACTAACTGCAGACCACTAAGACAACTAACCCAAAGTGAGATCTAATATGAGTGTACAACCCACCGACACTGCAACAGCCACCGAAACAAGCAATCTTAAATAAATAAATGATGCTACATTTCAAGAAGAGGTGGGGATCCCACCTGGTCAGCGAAGAGGCCAGGTATCTAATTCCGTTTCCGTATCCGGTAACTATCTGAAAAAATACCGGATAGTTCTGTACCTGTCGAATAATGCTTTTTCCGAACCTGTTTCTGTATCCGACAAAAAATATCCGACTCCGTTTCCGCATCCGACAAAACCTTCGGATATCCAAAAATTTGCTCCGAATTGTATCCAAATTAAAACGGACGGACGGACGGTCAGGAAATATCCGCTCCATGCAATCGGATGAACCACCGGTTTTTTTACAAAACTGTCAGACCGGCCGGTTTCAAGTGAACCGAACGGTTATTGTATTGAACAGAAATACCCTCTCTTTGCTTAGGGCTCAGGGGTAAAATTGGAAATATACAAGTATAAGCTCATAGTTGCTACTGTTGCTGCATTCATTCATTTCATTGAGCTCGACCCCAAGATTGAGCCCTAGTCGCCGCCACTGGCCGCCTGGCGGCCGTCGCCCCTTGTGGTCTTGTCGCCGCCGCCCCTCTCACCATTGCGCGACTCCTCATTGGGCCCCTCTTGTCGTTCGGTTTCAAGTAAACCGAATGGTTATTGTATTAGATGGAAACACCCTTTCTTTGCTTAGGGTTCAGGGGTAAAATTCGAAATATGCGAGTATGAGCTCATAGTTGCTACTACTGCTACATTTGTTCATTTCATTGAGCCCAACCCCGAGATTGAGCCGTAGTTGCCGCCACCAGCCACTGGGCGGCCGCCTGCCCTGGCCTTGTCGCCACCACCCCTCTCGCTGTTGCGCGACTCCTTACTGGGGCTAACCTTGATATTGAGCCCTAGTCACTACCACCGGCCGCTGCCGCCCCTATGGCCTTATCACCGCCGCCCCTCTCGTCGTCTTTTGGGTTAGGTTCTCAAATCTCGTGGAAGAAAGCTGAGAGGAAAAGAAGGGGAAGACAGGAGAGGAGGCAGCACTGGCGCCAAAGAGTTGGGGTCGAGGAGAAGCGATGGTGATGGCAGCCATCGGCTCCTCCAACATCGGCTTCTAAATCTGTCCATTAGCATCGTCATCTCCTGCACATCTGTCCTTCACTTGGTTGTTGCTAGGGTTTGATTTAGCGTGCGTTCTTGGATTGCTGCAGCTGCTGAAGAAGTCCCGGTGGAAGGAGGGCACCGGCCTTAGGGTGTAGGAGCAAGTATGTTACTTGCCTCCTTCATTTTAAGATTTCATCTTTCCATTTCCTAAAAAAATGTCAATTTTAGGGGTAATTGCATAGTTATGGCATGTGTTCTTTTCTAGTGCTCATGGTACAATAGGGGTTAAATCATGAGATGGATTGCAAATTGAAAGGAATGTTGTGGACATTTTTGGTATTCCCAATTTACCATTTACACTTGTTTTTCTCATTTTCTATTTTCTTGTCATTATTAGTACACGATTTTAGTTTGATTGGGATATATGTTTGATTCCTTATACTAACTATAAGCTTAGTTATAATTTCTACCTTCTGAGAGTTCTTCCAACATTTGTTAATCTGACTTGACAAGTGGAGATGAGAATAAAATTTTTGCTCCCTTTTGCAAGCTTTATACCAGAATTATATGTTCCTTTTTTGTCTTATGAACTTTGCTTACTAGCATAAGAGCCAGATTTCCTCCTAGCAACTAGGATTTTATGCTTTTAAATTTGCACTTTGCTCTACACTCTACTCTGCTAAGAGCATGAGGATGAGAGGCTGAGACAGCTAGCACTGCAGAGCTAAACGAACCGACGGTTCACTGGTTGAACCATCGGAGAGCTAAACGAACCGACGGTTCATTGGTTGAACCATCGGTCGGACCGATTCGGTTCAACCAGTGAACCAGTGACACCATTGATTCAATCACCAGTCCAAAGTTCAATAACTATGGTTCGAGGAGAAGAGAGAAGGGCAATTTGGTACTTTCAACTGGTTGGCAAATTTGCGACCATGGGGCAAGAATGTATGTGATATGGAGCCCATTCTAATGCTATCCCTGAACCCAAATTGCAGGAAAGAACAACTTAGCTAAAGTTTTTTTCAAGTGCCCTAACAGGTCGTGCAATTTTTTCTAGAATTTTGCAAGAAAGAAAGGGAACAAACTTAGTGGCATTCGCACTGACTTTTGCTGATGGTTTATGGCTGTGACTTATATCTTTTGCCTAAAAATGAATAGTAACGACTAAAACAATTGGCTTTTAAAAGGAGAGGGCGAGCGGTGGAAAAAGCAAGGGAGAGATACGTGTGCATGACGAAAGCGAGAGGAGTGGGATGCATGATGCACCCATGACCTCTGCCTTATCTTCGGAGTGAGATGGTAGCGAGATGGGTGGAGAAACCGCTTCAAAAAATCGGTTGTTCGTATCGGCTTTTAGCTTTTCGAAAGAAAACATCTATTCTCATTAGACAAGTGGTTTTGTACATGATTTATGTAAAAATCATATGTACTAAATTAACAGGCTGTAACTTAATGTTGGTTAGAAAAATTAGTTTTCAAATTTTTGTAAATAGAATTTTTACATGATTTTTTAGAGAGCAACTAGCAAACGGTATACCGTTCGGAGCACTTTCAATGGTATAGGTAGTACCTCATCGTCAGCCGCCGTTGTCGCGCCGCCTCAGGCAACTCCGTGCGCCTCCCATGTCGCCCCTTGCCCCTCCACCACCGCTCATGGCCGGTGGCGCCGTCACCGCCTCGCCACACAACCCTCTGACCCCTCCCCATCGTGCCGCCCCGCCCAACCTAATTGGCACAGCCGCCACTACCACTGACCTCCGGCTCCGCCCACCGCCCTCCTACTCCACCCATCACCCCAGCCCACCGCCCCGCCACCGCCTCCCCCGACCTCCTTCTATGCCCGGGGGAAGGTAAACCCGTAGCAAGGGAGGCGAATTTCTCTCCTCTTATGCCAAATCCAGCTATGGCGCCCCTCCAGGTAGTCAGATCCAACGCGGCAAGGCCGACGGTGGAGGAAAATTGAGGGGATGGCGATGGTGAGGGAAGGAGAAGGAGCGGGCAAGAAATAAGAAGGAGTGGGGAGAAGGGAGTTGGGTCGGCTGTAGGAGCGGTGGAGCGTGGTAATAGATTGCTTTGAGATTCATGCAGTTTAGATCCAATAGTTGTCTTCTATCCTGTTGGAACGGTACGGAACGGTATAGAGTTGGTTAGTTTTTCTTTTTTTTTATGCAACATGCATTGCGATTTCTTCATAACTCCTAAAAAGAAGGAAAAAAAAGAGGAACTTCTGTTACAATAGAAACGTTATGCATTACCGGTGTAAATGCGCCACACAAGCTTAACAGGCATGAGTTACAGCTCGCAAAGATCTTCTTAGCTTTAAAGTGATGTATTTAATTATTCAAATATAGTGGATAGTGATTGCGTCTTTATGCTCGGAGTTATTTTTTGTTTTTAGGCTTTTAGTTTCTCCAAAAACTTAAAATAAGCAGAGCTGTTTCTTAAAATAGATTATCTAAACAGCCTCCCGAATCCAAACCGTGTGTACCATTCATATCAACTTTTTCATCGTCCGATGCAGTATCAAAAAACATAGACCAAAATTATCAACCGTAGTATATAAAAAAATGATATATAGCAAAATGACTGAGAAAAAAAGAGTGAAAGGGATATGCACCATGTCCATAACATTTCCTTCTCATTTGTTTCTAGTGGAGTTCTGATCTGCTCTGTTCTGTCCTTGGCACCCTTCTCGAATCTCACGGATCCAACAGTTTCAAGTGACACGTTGTGTTGGAGACGAGGAGTGGCGCTAGCTGTAGCCTTTGTAGCAGATATATGAGACCAAGAAGGGGCCCAACACAATCCGTATGTTGGATTGTTGGGCTTGCGGGCCGTAATGTGTGGTAGTACTTTTCCAATAGCCATTTGTGAATTTGCGATCTGTGATGCACATACACACTTGCTTTCAGGCTGAATTGCTATCCACGTAGAAGAGATATTCGTAATTCCGTATGATTTTTTTTATGAATATTCAATTTTTTATTTGAAATTACAAAAATATACCCACGGCAATATTTTTTACACAAATAGACTCCAGTCACACAACCGGGGGGGGGGGGGGGGACTGAAGCCAATCGCTCAAGGGGGGGGGGGGGTCGACAGAGCTCCAGTCACCCAGCCATTGAACGACTGAAACACCGCCCAGCCAACGGGCGACTTTATGTGCAGTCGCCCACCCAGGGGGTGATTAGTTTTAGTCCACTGTGAATTTTGTACATTTTATCAATTTTGTATATTATAACTGGAAAATAATCTGCTGGATTTGTAATAAAAGTTTATAGTCATTGTATGTTGTAGGTGCGTAACAAAATTTGGGAAATTTTTTAAGAACGATTGGTAAATACGATAGTAAGTGATATTGCGATGTTATTGGGAATTCGTATACAGAGAAACCAGTATGTTAATATTGTTAGATGATTTGCTGTGTGAATAATTGAGTGCGAAAAGACGAGATAATAAACTTGTCTCAAATAAAATAGACTTGATAATACAGTTGGGAGTAATATGCCGCGTACTTTTTGATTACATGAATAACATATAGCATCATGTGCGACTAACCCACCCGACTGTTCGTGTGACCTACTATGTGGACCGGGCCATTTTCCCTTTTTTGCCAGCTTGGCGTTGAACTCCTCGGCGGCCTCTTTGCCTTGGTCGCCATTTTCCTCTTTCTCTCGCGCTCCCTCTCGCGAGCCTCATGTCCTATAGCGTCTCCCCTGGGGTACATCTCTGCCCCCGTACGGACTCATGTCCTCTAGCAAAGGTCGTCCGAGGCTAAAGTGCTCGAACGACCACAGCTACAGTAGCAACGAACAACTCACGAGAACCGAGTTCACCTTGGTTCTTAAGCACGCGTTGCACAGGCCACGGTAGGTTGCGGCAAGTGCGACCGATCCCCAGTTGATCTGGGGGGCCTCGCTATCCGCGATCGCCCTAGCATGAGCGATGAGGTGTGCGTCGACAGTGTTGTTGTGGCTGGTGGTGAAGAGCACCCAACCAAATAGCCACAATATGCCTCCAAGTGGCGCGAGACCTGGTAATCCTCCGCCTCTGGATCCATTTGCTCCACCTGAATGCAAACAAAAAGTTATTAGTACATAATAGCGCAAATAAGAGCTTCCACGATAGAACCGATTATAAAGAGCACGTACCCGGAACTGTGTGAGCCACCTCAGCAGGGAACGGTCGAACGGAAAGCGTCGTGATTGCTCCACGACGTCGTCCCCGCCGGCGACCATGGCGGGTCCATCCTCGTCAGTGGCCTGCACCATCCGGGCGAGAGGGAGTAGCCTGGCATCCGTAGCCTGCAAAAAAAAGTGAAGGTCGACATGGAACGTACTTAAGGCAACACTAAAACGCTGGCGGAGTGCAAACTTGACTGTCCAACAGGGGTCGAGTCTCCAGGGCACGCGAGGTGTGCGTGTCCGGACCACTCCCAGCTCAACTGGCTCGTCCGCGCTCCCCGTAAGCGGGACACGACAGGAAGCGCAATGCAGGCGGTCCACATGCTCGTCCAACAGGGGGTACCGCTAGTCCGACCCATGAAGATCACAAGCCATACCTGCAAAAAGAGTTCAAATTAACACTTATAAGGAACAAAAAATATCACATATAAAGTAACAGTAAATAGAACTTGCAAGTAAATAAACAGAGCAATACTATGCTACCAGCACAACACCAACTACATTACTGAAAATGGGATGTAACATAGCAGTTGTACAAATGGTACACGAAATATATGATATATTTAGTACGACATTCCGCACATCATAAGTGCGTACTAACCAAACACAGTTTACAATGCAAATTTATTTCTAGTCTCCAACAATTAGTAGTATACACCATGTCGCTCTGCCTACTGATCAGCACATGCGTTGCATCGTCTAAGCTGTGTGCCCCTCCTGACCGCATTGCCCGTAACGTGCACCAGATACTCCGGCTTGCGATTCGTCCATATCATTTCTAATACGCCGGCTCTATCGCCAACCCTTCCCACCCTTCAGCATGTTAACATCTGGAATCCATGTCCTCCTTGCAATGTCCAAGGTAGCGAAGTTTCCCACAACCCTGAACCCCCGGAGCTCCCCACACCACGCATTGTCGGATCCTGGAGTAACGACTCCGAAACCCTCTGTGTAAATCGCACTAGTCCAGGAACAGCTAGTGCACACAGCCAAACAAAGATACATATCGAACGCAAATGACCAAATATATTAAGCAAATGGGTACGGCCTTATGGCCAAGTCTTACATTGATAAATCAAATAAAAGGGAAAATAACAGCGGAAAATAATAAGATAACTGGCGAAGCCCAACTGCCTCCCCACAGGCAGACGACTGCAAGACACGTCCTACTCGTCCTGGTCCTCACCGTAGTCGTAGACATCCTCCTCTGTTAAGATGCAGCAAGATGAGTACAAACTTGTACTCCGCAAGTCACCCGGGAAAAATGCAACATAATGATAAAGGCTTGAAGGAAGGCTTTTAGGGTTGATTTGCAAAAACAGCATTAAGAAATACAATAAATAGATTGGAATTGCTGAATTTAATACAGTAAGTAAAAACCATACTTGAGTGAAATTCATAACGTTAGTGCAGGCTCCGACCATACACCAACCTAACCACGGGAATCCCTCCCGGACCAATTTTCCAAAAACAATCCATGTGAATTCCATCCATCCACACTTTAAACATACACTCATGGACTCCAACCATCCATAAGGTTTTTGAAAACATTTTTGTAAAACCAAGTCTAATCTATGAAAAACTTTTGCTTAGCATGCCCGTGTCCGTGGGCACGGCTATCCAGGATAGATTTTACACTCTGCAGAGGTTGTACAGCTTTACCCACAAGATATGATGTCCTCATAATGTCGGCCAATACACGCTTCCTTAGGCGTGCGACTGAGTAATCATAACAAGGCCTTTACAATGCGAAGCCGTCAACTCGGCCAAGCCAACTCTAAGGTTTCACCCCAGTAAGGAATCCACCAGACCGGGACCCCCTCTTGAGCCTAGGTGAGACTTCTCATGGCTACAACCACGCTCACCCAAGTGGGACTTCGCATGGCACCAACCACGCCCACTTTCAACCTACGACTTGACTCGAGTTTGGACTCCGCAAATTATTTGGCCAGGGCTGTCCCATACCAGACATGTGGTAGTACGTTGAGGCTTTAGCAACAGTAGCTCAAAGACCGGTCCTTAATTGACTTAGGCTCAACCACATACCCCTGTGCACGACAGTCAACCACTGCGGCTCCAACCAACAGGGCATGCCTGCACCCACCACTCTAACCATTAACCTAAGTCTAAACCAGATTTTATATTTTATTTTGAAATGGTTTTGTAAACTTCCTTGACTCTCCAAAGTCAAGAATACTATCCAAAAGCTTGTCATTTTATGTGAAAAGGGTCCCAAACCTAAGTTTCATCTATGCATGTCTAAGCATATACTAAAAAGTTTTCTCTAGCCATTCTATCGAACTAACCATAGTTTTTAATCTAGGGTTACAAGGTATTGAGGAATTCAAATTCAAAGGGGAATTAACAAGTAGGCAATAACTAAATTTAAAACTGAATTGAAATACATTGAATAGAAATACGCATGCAATATAATTTAAATCAACATAATTTTATTTGCAATCCTGGGATCAACATGATCAAGGAGGGTGACTTGCCTTGCCCTTCGAATTGGTGAGATCCGTCGTCGAGGAAATCTTCAGAATCGTCGTAATCTACACGTGAAAATAACCCTCCAAACTCAAAATAAATTCAAAACGAATTCAAATAAACTCAAAAATTCAAATTGAGGCTAGGAATGGGTAGAGGGGAATTTTTGATGAATTTAGAAATTTGAACGGGTTAAATCGGAGTTAGAACGAAGGAGAACGGGCTCGGGGAAGTTTAAATTCAGGGAAAAAGAATAAAAGGAATTTTTGGAATTATTTTTGTATAGGAAATTGAGGATTATGACGTCAGCACCAAAATTAATTTCGGCCGAATTAATTTTCTACGGGAAAACCTGAGTTTTTGCGTCAGCATGACGTCATCTCGGGATTGGACCGGCTGACATGTGGGCCTCGGTCTATGGACCGGGTCCACGGACGGGGCGGTGGCTGACGTGGCAGGGAGGTGCGGGTGGCGCTGACGGGGCGGCTTGGTGCGCGGGTGGCGTCGACGTGGACGCCACGTGGGCCTGGCTGGCTGATGTGGCTCGGCCACCGGCGGGGTGCACGGGTTCCGAGGGTCGCCGGCGGTAGCGGCCACGGCGGAGGACGGCGAGGGCGGGAACGGAGAGAGGGGCGCACGGGGAGTAGGCCTATACCTCCGGCGAAGCTTGACGGCGGTCGGGGGTGGCCGGCGACGAGGTGGAGGCGGTGAAGTGCTCGGGTTCCGGCGGGCAGGGCTCTCCGGCGGTGCTCGGGCACGGAGAAAAGGCGGAGGAGGCTCGGCGTGAGGCGGCGGAGCTCGGGGCGGCCTCGGCGAAGCTCGGGCGGCTCTCCTTCGCCGGCGATTCCTCGCCGGAGGAGAAGGCGGCACGGCGGAGCGAAGACGCTCGGAGGGGGAGCTCTCGGGCGCCGAAGAGAGCAAACGGGAGGTGGAGCGAGGTGGAGTGGGGAAGGGTGGTGCTCGGGGGTGGCTTTTATAGGGCCGAGGGGATGGAGGCGCCGCGGAATCTCTCGCCGGAGAAAGCGGGGAGGTGGGCGGCGGTTGCAACGGAAGTGGCCTCGGCCGCGTGGGAGACGTGGGCGTCGTGCGCGGAAAACGGGGAAGACGGGGCGCGGGCTTGCGGCGCACGAAGGGAGAGGCGGTGTGCGGAAGAGATAAGGGGGAGAGGTCCGGTTAGGGCGGAGCCGGCCAACGGCCATGGCGGCGGCGTCCGCGTGAGGGCCGCGTGAGGGGATGGGGGTCGGGGATGACAAGTGGGGCCGGGCAGAGAGAGAGGGGCAGGAGCGGGTGAGATCGCGGGGCGGGGGAAATCGGACGGCGGGAAAAGAACGCGAGGCGTTAAGTGGGAGGGGGCGGCCACGATGCGATCGCTGGGATCGGGCGGCGGTGGGAGAAGGAGGAGAGGGGCGGGCGAGATGGGCCGGCGTGGCTGCTATCGGGCCGCACGCGTGGCGCGCGGGGAGGGAGGGGAGGCGGGATGGAGGTGGCGACGTGGGCGGCATCTGGCCGTCCACGTGGCGGCCGGAGAGAGGGGTTGAATTTTATTTTCTCTTTTTGATTTTCTGAAAACCCGAATAAAGACTTTTGGGCTTAGAAAATAGCAGAAAAATCCAAATAAATCCCAGAAAAATCCTATAAGTCTAGAAAAATGCAAGGAACCCAAATAAAAGCAAATAAATTTATTTTGATCACGAATTCTCCCAAACTTACTAACTTTTAAAACCAAGCAAAAACAAAAGAAGGACTTTAAATTCCAGAAAAAGAAATTAAAATAAAGGAAAAATTGGGATGTCACAAACCTACCCCCTTAAGGGAATCTCGACCCCGAGATTCGAACAGGCTAGCAAAAGTGGTGGGGGTGATTGGCCTTCAAATCTTCCTCTCTTTCCCAGGTGGCTTCATCCTCTGTATGGTTGCTCCATTGCACTCGGCAGAAACGGATGGTCTTCCTTCTGGTCTGACGTTCTGCTGTCTCAAGGATCTTGATTGGCTGCTCTCTATAGGTGAGGTCTTCTTGAAGATCGAGAGTCTCAAGTGCTGCCTGCTCAGTGGGTACTCGAAGGCACTTCTTCAACTGGGAGACATGGAAAACATCGTGGATCCCAACCATGGTGGATGGTAATTCCAACTGGTATGCTACCTCACCTCTGCGACTCAATATCTTAAAGGGTCCCACGAACCTTGGTGCAAGCTTTCCCTTGGTTTGGAACCTCTTGACTCCTCTAAGTGGGGACACTCTCAGGTACACATAATCATCCACTGCGAAGGCTAGGTCTCGTCGACGATTATCCGCGTAACTCTTCTGTCGAGACTGAGCTATCTTTAGTCTTTCTTTGATCTGCCTGACCTTCTCTTCGGCGTCTTGTAGGAGAGTGGGCCTGGGGCCTTGAGGATCCTCTGGTTGATCCCAAAACAGCAGTGTTCTGCACTTTCTTCCATACAAGGCTTCAAAAGGGGCCATCTGCAGGCTGGATTGATAGCTGTTGTTGTAGGAGAACTCCGCATAGTGTAGGGCTCGGTCCCAACTGTCACCAAGGTCTAAGGCACAAGCTCTCAACATGTCTTCCAACACTTGATTGATCCGCTCCGTTTGGCCATCAGTTTGGGGGTGATAAGCCGTGCTGAAATTTAGCTTACTCCCTAACTCTTCGTGTAGCTTCTGCCAGAACCGGGAAGTGAACTGGCTCCCTCGATCTGACACAATCTTCTTGGGAACTCCATGGAGACACACAATCTTAGACATGTACAATTCTGCCAACTTACTTCCAGTATAAGTAGTCTTGACCGGTATGAAATGTGCAACCTTGGTCAAACGGTCTATTATTACCCATATAGAGTCGTATCCGGACTGAGTCCTAGGTAGTCCGGTGATGAAGTCCATGCCAATCTCTTCCCACTTCCAATCGGGTATAGGTAGGGGTTGCAAAAGTCCAGCGGGTTTCTGATATTCCGCCTTGACCCTCTGACAGGTGTCACATGCGTCAATGTACTCAGCAATTTCTCTCTTCATACTGACCCACCAATACTTTTCCCTGAGGTCTTGATACATCTTGGTACGACCGGGGTGTATGGAGTATGGGGTGTCATGAGCTTCTTTCAGAATCATATCCTTGATCTCCTTATTGTTTGGTACGCAGATACGGCTCCCATACCAGACGGCTCCATGTTCATCTTCGCTGAACCCGGGGGCCTTGCCTCTTCTCATGTTCTTCTGTATCTCCTTAATATCCTCATCTATCTTCTGAGCTTCTCGGATTAGCTCGGGCAGGGTAGGTTGGATTTCCAAAGTCATTAGGTTACCCTGGTTCCTGGGCTCCAAACTAAGACGGGCAATTCCTTCTTGAAGTCGGGTTTGAACTTCCGCTGACAAAGTGCAGTTTGCATAAACCTTTCTACTCAATGCATCGGCCACAACATTGGCCTTGGCTGGATGGTAATGAATCCCAAGGTTGTAATCCTTGATCAACTCTAACCATCGTCGCTGTCTCAGATTGAGCTCTGCCTGGGTGAAGATATATTTTAAACTCTTATGGTCCGTGTATACCTCACAACGGTTACCGATGAGGTAGTGCCGCCAGATCTTCAAAGCATGAACTACTGCGGCTAACTCCAGGTCATGAGTGGGGTAATTTCCTTCATGAGGCCTTAACTGGCGAGAAGCATAAGCTACCACCCTTCCCTCTTGCATCAACACACAACCAAGTCCTTGCCGGGAGGCATCACAGTATACCTCAAAGTCCTTATGAATATCTGGGAGGGTGAGTACCGGAGATGACACTAATTTGCTCTTGAGTACCTGGAAACTCTGCTCACATGCCTTTGTCCATTCAAACTTCTTTTCTTTCTTTAGGAGTTGGGTCATGGGTCTGGCTAGCTTGGAGAACTCCGGTATGAAGCGACGATAATATCCAGCAAGTCCAAGAAAACTTTTGACTTCTGTTACTGTCGTAGGCTGCTTCCAATCCATTACTGCTTCAACCTTAGAGGGATCCACGGCGATTCCTTCAGCCGTCACAATATGACCAAGGAAAGCTACCTCCTTTAGCCAAAATTCGCATTTACTGAATTTGGCATAAAGTTGGTGGGCTCTTAGCTCCCCTAGGATTATTCTGAGATGTTCTTCATGATCCTCCTCACTTTTGGAGTAGATGAGAATGTCATCAATGAAGATTACCACAAACTTATCCAAATACTTCAGAAACACCTTGTTCATCATGGTCATGAAATATGCCGGGGCATTTGTCAACCCAAACGACATGACTGTAAACTCATATTGACCATAACGAGTCGTGAAGGCAGTCTTGGGTATGTCCTCTTCCCGGATCTTCAGTTGATGGTACCCGGATCTCAGATCTATCTTAGAGAAAACTCTTGCTCCTTTCAACTGATCAAAGAGATCGTCGATCCTAGGTAGTGGGTACTTATTCTTGATGGTGGCTTCATTAAGTGCCCTATAGTCCACACACATCCTCATGCTACCATCCTTCTTCTTGACAAAAAGGACGGGTGCACCCCATGGTGATGAGCTAGGTCGAACATAGCCCTTATCTTCCAATTCCTGAATCTGCTTCTTAAGTTCGGCTAACTCATTAGCGGGCATCCGGTACGGCCTCTTGGAGATAGGGGCGGTGCCAGGGACTAAGTCAATTATAAATTCAACTTCCCTGTCCGGGGGCATCCCAGGTAGATCCTCCGGAAACACATCCGGGTACTCCTGTACTATTGGCACTGCTTCCAAGACTTGAAGATGAGAAAGGGTACACTGGTTGGGTATCTTGGGTACAAAGTTCACTTTTACTCCATGATCATTGGTGATGGTGATGGACCGGGAAACACAATCTATCTTGCCTTTATTCTTGGACAACCAATCCATACCAAGAATGACGTCCAACCCGCGAGAGTCTAGGACGATCAACTCGGCTAGGAATGGTACTCCTTCCACGAGTAACTCTACTCTCGGGCATAGGGTACTGGCTCTCATCTCAATTCCAGGAGACTGGACTATCATGGGAATACTAAGGGGAACAGGTTTCATCCCATTTTGAACCACAAAAGTTTCAGAAATAAACGAATGGGAAGCTCCGGAATCGAACAAAACAGATGCTGGGATTGAGTTTACCAAAAACTTACCCAGGACAACATCCGGTGAGGCTTGGGCTTCTTCTGCAGTAATGTGGTTCACTCTGCCCTTGATAAAACCTTGAGGCTTCTTAAAAACTGCTCCTGAGTTCTGTCCCCCTGCACCGGTATTGGCTTGAATCTTCTTGGGGCACTGCCTGGCAAAGTGCCCTGCCTCCTTGCAGTAGAAGCAGGTCGTCCCATCGGGCTGAGCGGGGGTCTTCTGTGCCGATCCACCGGAAATAGGAGCCCTCACTGGCTGTGATGAAGGGCGATTGGCTTGGAAAATTGGGCGCTGAAAAGTTGGCTTGAAACTGCCAGGGGATGGTTGGGTGTGGCGAGGCTTAGGGAATCCTCCAGTATTGGCCTTCTGGGTAGCCATCCTTCGCTTGCGATTCTCCATCTCTACGTACTTGCCCTCTTGGCGGATCGCCTTACTGACCAACTGGTGGAAGTCGGAGTAGTCACTCGAGAGGAGCTGAACTGAGATATTGTCATTGAGGCCCTCCAAAAATCTCTCCTGCTTAGCCTCATCTGTGGCAACGTCCTCAGGTGCATAACGCGCCAGCTGGTTGAACTTCTGGAGGTACTCACTCACAGTACGACCTCCCTGGCGCAAAGCTCGAAACTCCTTCTTCTTCAAGGTGACAAGACCAGTTGGGACGTGGGCCTTGCGAAAATGCCGTGAGAATTCTTTCCAGGTGACGGCTTGAGCATCAGATTGCGAGGTGATGGAAACATCCCACCACTCTGCGGCAGGTCCATGCAGCTGGTAGGAGGCAAAGAGAACTCGCTCCCGATCAGTGCACTACAGTAAGTCCAGTTTCTTGCCGATGCCTCGAAGCCAGTCGTCAGCATCCATAGGCTCGGGGCTGCTCGAAAAGGTCGGTGGGCGCATCCTCATGAACTCCGACAGGCGGGACTGAGGCGCCTGAGCTTGTTGCGGCTGAGGAGCAGGCTGCGCAGGGTTGGAGACAGTCTGGACCAGCAGCTGAATCAGTTGGTTTTGGTTGGCCATCAATTGAGTCCAGTCGGGTCCATTAGCTGGCGGGGGTGGCGGAGTGGCCTGCCTCTCTTGCGTCTCATTGAGATTACCATTGCTGTTGCTCCTTGTGCTCACCATCTGTTTTCCTCCAAGGTTTTAGAAGAGAAGAGAGATATTACCAGGGGTTCTATTCGTTCCATCCCACACACAAAAACAAGCAAAAAGGCAAATTTCCAAAGAAAATAACAACACACTTCCTTTATTAATTTATTTCAACCTAATAATTTTGCGGCTGATGACAAGGAAATACAGCTCACAAATGCGTTCTAATTTAACCTAAGGCCTAACTCTAAAGAACCTCCTACTGGGCTGGCTTGAACTGAGCTAAGTAATGCTTCTTGATGCCGGTGCGACGCCTCTTAGGTGCAGACTCAACGCTAATCCCGCTGACGGATGAAGCGCAATCTTCTGCCCCTCGGAACATGGCTAGCTCCTCCTCTGCCCTCCGAAGCTTGTAGGCGAGGTAGCTCAACTCATCCATAGCCATCTCATAAGCTCCATCCAAAGCCTGAGTGAGCTCTACCTGCTGCTTGAGTCGGGAGTCATCTTCGGTCTCGGTGGATGCATAGATGCTGCGTGAACTCGCCGGGTATCTGCGGGGGTAGTACCGGAATGCGGAGTCCTTGAGCTCGGGTGAATACATTTCTCTCAATCGTCGGATGGCCTCCTGTGCTGCATCCTGGATACCGGCAAGGAAGGTGTCTCGCCTCTGTGGGGGCATCGAAGATGTGGAAGGCGGCTGTATCTCCCACGTTGGCGAAAATCCGAACCTCAACACGCCAGTACTCTTGCTCTCCAACGGTTTGATGGTACCCCTGATAAATTGGGCGGCCCTTGAAGCCTATCTCTAGCAGAAGACTCTGAAGGCAGGAGGCTAAGTGACCGGCTTGGGTGCCAAAAGTGACTTGGGTAGGGGTCTCGGACATCTACAATTTGAAGGAGAAAAGGGGTTAGAAAGCGAGTAGAAGGATGTTGAGTAAAGGAAGAGAACAGACAAGATTTTACAAGATCTTTCAAATATTATTTTAAAGAAATTATGTCCTTAGTGGTTCCCATTCTATTCTACCTACGGTCGCGTCTTGGAGTCAACCTGGCTCTGATACCACCTTTGTCGGATCCCGGAGTAACGACTCCGAAACCCTCTGTGTAAATCGCACTAGTCCAGGAACAGCTAGTGCACACAGCCAAACAAAGATACATATCGAACGCAAATGACCAAATATATTAAGCAAATGGGTACGGCCTTATGGCCAAGTCTTACATTGATAAATCAAATAAAAGGGAAAATAACAGCGGAAAATAATAAGATAACTGGCGAAGCCCAACTGCCTCCCCACAGGCAGACGACTGCAAGACACGTCCTACTCGTCCTGGTCCTCACCGTAGTCGTAGACATCCTCCTCTGTTAAGATGCAGCAAGATGAGTACAAACTTGTACTCCGCAAGTCACCCGGGAAAAATGCAACATAATGATAAAGGCTTGAAGGAAGGCTTTTAGGGTTGATTTGCAAAAACAGCATTAAGAAATACAATAAATAGATTGGAATTGCTGAATTTAATACAGTAAGTAAAAACCATACTTGAGTGAAATTCATAACGTTAGTGCAGGCTCCGACCATACACCAACCTAACCACGGGAATCCCTCCCGGACCAATTTTCCAAAAACAATCCATGTGAATTCCATCCATCCACACTTTAAACATACACTCATGGACTCCAACCATCCATAAGGTTTTTGAAAACATTTTTGTAAAACCAAGTCTAATCTATGAAAAACTTTTGCTTAGCATGCCCGTGTCCGTGGGCACGGCTATCCAGGATAGATTTTACACTCTGCAGAGGTTGTACAGCTTTACCCACAAGATATGATGTCCTCATAATGTCGGCCAATACACGCTTCCTTAGGCGTGCGACTGAGTAATCATAACAAGGCCTTTACAATGCGAAGCCGTCAACTCGGCCAAGCCAACTCTAAGGTTTCACCCCAGTAAGGAATCCACCAGACCGGGACCCCCTCTTGAGCCTAGGTGAGACTTCTCATGGCTACAACCACGCTCACCCAAGTGGGACTTCGCATGGCACCAACCACGCCCACTTTCAACCTACGACTTGACTCGAGTTTGGACTCCGCAAATTATTTGGCCAGGGCTGTCCCATACCAGACATGTGGTAGTACGTTGAGGCTTTAGCAACAGTAGCTCAAAGACCGGTCCTTAATTGACTTAGGCTCAACCACATACCCCTGTGCACGACAGTCAACCACTGCGGCTCCAACCAACAGGGCATGCCTGCACCCACCACTCTAACCATTAACCTAAGTCTAAACCAGATTTTATATTTTATTTTGAAATGGTTTTGTAAACTTCCTTGACTCTCCAAAGTCAAGAATACTATCCAAAAGCTTGTCATTTTATGTGAAAAGGGTCCCAAACCTAAGTTTCATCTATGCATGTCTAAGCATATACTAAAAAGTTTTCTCTAGCCATTCTATCGAACTAACCATAGTTTTTAATCTAGGGTTACAAGGTATTGAGGAATTCAAATTCAAAGGGGAATTAACAAGTAGGCAATAACTAAATTTAAAACTGAATTGAAATACATTGAATAGAAATACGCATGCAATATAATTTAAATCAACATAATTTTATTTGCAATCCTGGGATCAACATGATCAAGGAGGGTGACTTGCCTTGCCCTTCGAATTGGTGAGATCCGTCGTCGAGGAAATCTTCAGAATCGTCGTAATCTACACGTGAAAATAACCCTCCAAACTCAAAATAAATTCAAAACGAATTCAAATAAACTCAAAAATTCAAATTGAGGCTAGGAATGGGTAGAGGGGAATTTTTGATGAATTTAGAAATTTGAACGGGTTAAATCGGAGTTAGAACGAAGGAGAACGGGCTCGGGGAAGTTTAAATTCAGGGAAAAAGAATAAAAGGAATTTTTGGAATTATTTTTGTATAGGAAATTGAGGATTATGACGTCAGCACCAAAATTAATTTCGGCCGAATTAATTTTCTACGGGAAAACCTGAGTTTTTGCGTCAGCATGACGTCATCTCGGGATTGGACCGGCTGACATGTGGGCCTCGGTCTATGGACCGGGTCCACGGACGGGGCGGTGGCTGACGTGGCAGGGAGGTGCGGGTGGCGCTGACGGGGCGGCTTGGTGCGCGGGTGGCGCCGACGTGGACGCCACGCGGGCCTGGCTGGCTGATGTGGCTCGGCCACCGGCGGGGTGCACGGGTTCCGAGGGTCGCCGGCGGTAGCGGCCACGGCGGAGGACGGCGAGGGCGGGAACGGAGAGAGGGGCGCACGGGGAGTAGGCCTATACCTCCGGCGAAGCTTGACGGCGGTCGGGGGTGGCCGACGACGAGGTGGAGGCGGCGAAGTGCTCGGGTTCCGGCGGGCAGGGCTCTCCGGCGGTGCTCGGGCACGGAGAAAAGGCGGAGGAGGCTCGGCGTGAGGCGGCGGAGCTCGGGGCGGCCTCGGCGAAGCTCGGGCGGCTCTCCTTCGCCGGCGATTCCTCGCCGGAGGAGAAGGCGGCGCGGCGGAGCGAAGACGCTCGGAGGGGGAGCTCTCGGGCGCCGAAGAGAGCAAACGGGAGGTGGAGCGAGGTGGAGTGGGGAAGGGTGGTGCTCGGGGGTGGCTTTTATAGGGCCGAGGGGGTGGAGGCGCTGCGGAATCTCTCGCCGGAGAAAGCGGGGAGGTGGGCGGCGGTTGCAACGGAAGTGGCCTCGGCCGCGTGGGAGACGTGGGCGTCGTGCGCGGAAAACGGGGAAGACGGGGCGCGGGCTTGCGGCGCACGAAGGGAGAGGCGGTGTGCGGAAGAGATAAGGGGGAGAGGTCCGGTTAGGGCGGAGCCGGCCAACGGCCATGGCGGCGGCGTCCGCGTGAGGGCCGCGTGAGGGGATGGGGGTCGGGGATGACAAGTGGGGCCGGGCAGAGAGAGAGGGGCAGGAGCGGGTGAGATCGCGGGGCGGGGGAAATCGGACGGCGGGAAAAGAACGCGAGGCGTTAAGTGGGAGGGGGCGGCCACGATGCGATCGCTGGGATCGGGCGGCGGTGGGAGAAGGAGGAGAGGGGCGGGCGAGATGGGCCGGCGTGGCTGCTATCGGGCCGCACGCGTGGCGCGCGGGGAGGGAGGGGAGGCGGGATGGAGGTGGCGATGTGGGCGGCATCTGGCCGTCCACGTGGCGGCCGGAGAGAGGGGTTGAATTTTATTTTCTCTTTTTGATTTTCTGAAAACCCGAATAAAGACTTTTGGGCTTAGAAAATAGCAGAAAAATCCAAATAAATCCCAGAAAAATCCTATAAGTCTAGAAAAATGCAAGGAACCCAAATAAAAGCAAATAAATTTATTTTGATCACGAATTCTCCCAAACTTACTAACTTTTAAAACCAAGCAAAAACAAAAGAAGGACTTTAAATTCCAGAAAAAGAAATTAAAATAAAGGAAAAATTGGGATGTCACACGCATGTAGTACCCTCTCCTTGAAGAAGTACTCTGACATAAAGTTCGAAGGATCCATGCCCACGGTCCCGCCCGAGCTGCTAGCACCTCCCGGAGCAAGGCCGTATGCACGACCTTGCACAGCTTCTAATGAGCACGGTTGCACAAGCAACACACACTCATATCTACGGTGCCGACACCCTTGCACAAACCTCTTCCACGCAGCAGTGCGCAGCAATGTCCTTAACTCCCATATGATGTCCGTGGGTGACCAGCTCCAAAGCCCTTGCACGACGATGCTGCACACCTCGGGGTCCAACGAAAAACTCCGGGTCAGCCAATGCGTCACATCTAAGATTCGAGCATTCTCGCCATCTGAATGTACTAGAGTGGCTTGTGGAAAACCGCTCAAATATACACCATTCGGACCTTCACGAACGGTTCCAGCACCATAATGGACTCTCAATATAGTGGCTATTGGCATTGCTGATGTCGGCCTGCATATATGTTTTAATTTTGCAACATGTTAAATTGCATCGCACAATATCAAAGTACCGACGTACTGCAATTCACATTTCGCCGATCGTTCACATGTCGGAACCCACTACAATAAACGCTTACTATGAACTTCCTACCGGTTTTCCAACATTTTTCCAACGTTTCTACATACGAATTAATTAAATTCTAACAACAAAACTATTTACTGAATTTTTTAATACGTACAAATTTAGCGGATGATTAATTTGTACGTTACGGTGACTGAATTTTCTACAACTATAATTTCGCACGCATGCAAATTTTCTAATGATGCTAATTTTCTAAAACCATGTTCCCTAATTTATACACAACTACACGCTTCTATGGCTGCTAATTTTCTAAAACTACATTTTAACTAAATTTTGTATACCAAAAATTTAACTATTTCTATCTACGTCTATATTTTTCTACTAACAATAACAATCATATACAATATTTCTATCTACATTTACACTTACTATTGCATCTTCTCTCATCTCCGTTTCTACGGATGCTAATTTCCTATAACTAAATTAACTGAATTTTCTAAACTAAAAATTGAACTACTTATATCTACATCTACAATTTTTACTAACACTAATATTAAATAAAAAATATACTGCAAATACAACATTATAAATAAAAAAATCTAGATCTAGTTCTTCCTCTTCTCTTCTCCCTCTCCTCTCCTCTTCTTCCCCTCCTTCCTCTCTTTTCTTCTTCTCCTCTCTTTTCTTCTTCTCCTCTCGGCCAAGCGCAATGCAAATGAAAACAGTGTGCGCGTGGGGGTGACGGCAGCCGAGCACGTGAGCCTTTTAATCCCCCCTGTCGCCCGCCCGTTGGGCGACTGTACTGTTCGGTGATTGAAGCTCCAGTCGTCTGCTCGTTGCACGATAACAATTATTCGCCCAACGGTTACTATATTGCCCATGTGTCGGCCCCCTGTTGGGCGATTAGCTCCAGTCGCCTCCCGTTGGGCGACTGGAGTCTATTTGTGTAAAAATATTGTCGCAGGTATATTTCTGTAATTTCAAATAAAAAATTGAATATTCGTAAAAAAAAATTCCGTACGTCTTCATGAATGTGGGTTCAGTCCGGAGCAACTCCTTTCCACGTACATTGGAGAGGTATTGTAACTTCGCACCTTTTGTTTTCTCAATGAACTCGTCCTGAAGCTATTGTACCTTGAGTGAGGATAAATAGCTTCAAATGGTGTGGCACAATCACTCTTGAGACTGTGGGTCTCTTATTTTCAACTCATAAAAATTGTTTTCGGACTCTTCTTCTTCTATTGTATTTAGTTTTTAAACAGAGTGTATTTTTAAGACGAAGTTTACAGATTAATTATAGTACACACTATAACGACCTTATTCATATTGACAAAAACTGCATACGAGTTTTTATTACTCTTTATTTTTTCTCACAAATAATCTAAAAATATAAATCACAGCTAAAAATTATAAGGCGAAACTAAAAATTACATGCTCTATATTCCAAACTATTATGCATTGGAGATGCTCTTCTACGGTAGTACTCGTCATGGGGCTTAACTGCTGAAGTGTGGTTAGGAAAATGCACTGCCCCCGCGTAAAGCCTCCAACAGAGCACATCAAAATATTAAGCAGCCCCATAGGGGAAAACAAGAGAACACGTACAAGTAGATGTTGACAAACTGACTTGCACATGTGGCCAGCTCATTGTTTTGTTTATGTCTTCCAATGAAAAGGGCAAAAGGAGAGGAGAAACTGAAGAAGCCCACATGCTCTGATGCTCATGATAGTACACTGAAGCCTGAAGGCTCAATCAGTCCAGTCCTAGAGATCGATGAACCTGCCCATGAAAATGCGGTAGGTTCACTCCGATCCACGACATCGTGCCAATGCTGCAGCTCCTGAAAAAGAGCAGTGTTTTTTTACTACCCAGCTACCCGCTGCTTACGCGCCCCTGTTCAGCCCGGCGTTACCTGATCGTCGTCGTCATCATGGTACAGGAATCATAGAGAAGTTTCATTTCATCACGTAAAAAAAGAGAATCATTAGAGCAGGCAGCCCCACCACTGACAAAGAAAATCGCCCTTTTGCAGGATGAGGGTGCCTCACTTTTATGCTTCTTTTTAATGGTCTTTAGCTACCACTTTTCTAGTACATGAAATAAATAGAAATAGAATGACTTGACTAAAAACATATATAATAGGGTGATATAAGTTATCTATAAAAGACGTTATATAGAAATTTTACTAAGATAGATGAAAGAGAAAAAGTAGAGAGAAGAAGATCAAGTATAATTCTATAGACAGTCTAAACGTGAGGAAATAGCTTGCTATAGATGACTTTCATACTATTGTATCAATGTTATTTATAAATAGCATGCTATAAACAGTTTTTGTACTATTGTATCAATGCTGTCATTTTTATAGACAATTCATTATAGACAAGACAAGCTATTATAAAATATATCTTAAAAATAACAACTGTCTATACTATTATACACAATGGTAGAATCAGGTCTCAGTCTATCTGGACTGTAGCCCAAGACCTGACAACCAAAACCTATGTAAAATTCATAAAAAATAAAAAAATAGAGTTAGCTCAAGAGTCGGCTTACGAGCAGCTGATCTAACCTGAGGCTTGGACCTAAGCTGGTTCTGTCCCTGATTGTATATGCCCTAAGTAATTTTTTAAAACCGTTTGTCTAAGTAATTTTTCAAGCTCAAAAAAAAAAATATGTTACACCTTCACTGTTTATCATCGTCTCGAAGAATAGACCGTGATAAACCGCACCTAAAATCATACGCCGCGACAAAAAAGAGGAGGGCCCATGGACGCAGCAAAAGCAGCGCGCACTTCAAGGCCGCCGCGAGGACTCCCTGCGTGCAACTGACGCGCGGACCCACCTCACCGCTTTATAAGTCCGCCGCCTCCCCCCTCTCCTCCACGCCTCTCGAAGCGGCAGCGGCAGCGGACGGCGGCGTCTGGCTCGTCTCGCAGGCGAGCCCTAGCTAGCCCCCCGATTCCCCCGTGGGGCGAGGTGAGTTCGATGGCGACTGTGTCGATTCCTAACGGGCTCCGCAGCCTCCGCTTGTGTTTTGACTTTTCGTGCGCGATTTTGTTCAGGTTTTTGGGCGGTTGGATTTGATGGCGGTGGCGTCGCGGCTCGCGGTCGCTCGGGTCTCGCCGGACGGCGCGGCGGGGAGGAGGGGGCGGCCTGGGTTTGCGGTGGTTGGGATTCCCGCGGCGGCGAGGAGGGGGAGGAGGCGCGGCGGGGCCGTGGCGGCCAGCCCCCCCACGGAGGAGGCGGTGCAGATGACGGAGCCGCTCACCAAGGAGGACCTCGTTGCCTACCTCGTCTCCGGGTGCAAGCCCAAGGAGAACTGGAGGTGAGGAGCTTCGACATGCCCTTGTCCCTGCGCGTTAGTATCGCTTTCGTACACTCGTAGTGGTGGAATGGTTCACGTCGGGATGTAATTTCCGGGTTGGTTCAGGAGAATGACTAGACTTAAGTATTAACAAACATGCTGCTTAGCTCTGCAATTGAGGTTTTATTTGTTTTTAAATTCTCTTCGAATGGTGAAATTCAAGATGAACTGGTGCTTTGCAATGATGAACTGGGTTATATGGTTATAGTTTGTACTTTGTAGTGATGAGAGGGCGGATGCAACCATTTGATGCGTGGTTGGGGAAGGAAACTCTATAACCACTGTGCGTGGGATTGGATTGGACAAATTAATCACCAGGGCACTGGTTAGCAGGGGAGGGGCCAGAAAAAAAAAATTCCGCACAGGGAGGCCGTATAGTAAGAAGTATATCATAACATGTGCTAACTGATAATCTGCCTGTCCGTCCCTCCCTCCGCAATTGCTGGTTGGCATCGTCATACAGGATCATGCGGATTTCAATGTGTACTAGGATATAAATGGAGGCACTTTGTGTTAGGCACAGCTTATGCACTACTAGAAGCTATCTAGGAGTGGCAAAAATTGCAATCAGGGCAAATAACAATTAATACTGACACTAGCGCTTTGCCTAGATCCTTTTATGCTGTTCTGGAGCTTACCCTTCAGATGTTATATGCAGAAATATATAACATATATCATAGAAATGTTTGTCCCAAATGGTGGACAAGAAACTCTTTAGTCCTAAATATGCTTGTTAATGTAATTGGTATGTTTCTTTTTTGGTTCACAGTTCAGCCATAATTCCCCTGCTTAGTACTACCTGATTATTCAGTACCATTTATTGGAGATGAAGGTGGTGCTGGTTCCTTTGTCAAAAGTTATTCTTGTGTTTGTCTAATCTTGTGTTTGTCTAAGTTATTCCCATATTATTTCTAGAGAGTATTTCAGTTAATTATTTAGTTTATCCCATAAATAAACTTCTCATTTTACAGAATTGGCACAGAACATGAAAAGTTTGGTTTTGAAGTTGAAACATTGCGCCCTATAAAGTATGATCAGATCCGTGACATACTGAATGGGCTGTCTGAGAGATTTGAGTGGGAAAAGATAATCGAAGAAAATAATGTTATCGGTCTCAAGCAGGTATTATGCTGCTGTTTTTTTCATATGAAATCACTTTTTAATGCCATCAACCGATAATTAACCTGGAAGAGAAAGGGAATATCCATGCCTTTCATTACATCACTCGTAATTCTGATGCCATATGCAAACAAAAGGAAATGACAGTTTTTTCTGACCATTTTAATTTTGTTCTGTAACTCAACTTACTTATATGGATGTAGGGAAAGCAAAGCATTTCACTAGAACCTGGTGGCCAATTTGAACTTAGTGGTGCTCCTCTTGAAACATTACATCAAACTTGTGCTGAAGTCAATTCACATCTTTACCAGGTAACTTCTCTCAATGAGCATTGCATTCCCATTCCCTGTATAACTTAATACTTACAGGATCTATGATCTGTTAACTTGTATGATTTTCATTTGCGACATCACATTTAGCTAATTCTTTGCCAGCTGGCCAAACATTGTAGCAAGTCCATACAAGCCAAATGTTTATTTACATCCCAACCATGATAATTCTATTGAGAATTAAGCAGCTGCCTTTAAATTAAAGTGTCATGTGAGAGTTTGTATAATTGTACGGTGAACACAAGAAAATTTGAATCCAGTCCAGGTGGGCCCATAATTTGTTTTAATCAAACTAAATGGGTCTCTGGGCCCAGAAGGGGGGGGGGGGGGGGTAATGTCGGTTACAGCTTTGCATGTTCATTACCTACCTCTGATCTCCTCCAACTAATTATAACATGCCGAATAGCTGAATAATTTTTGCAATATGGCTATGCAGATCTATAGTATGATTTCAACACTTGCCTTGTAGGTCAAAGCAGTTGGAGAGGAAATGGGAATAGGATTTCTGGGTATTGGTTTTCAGCCAAAGTGGGCACTGAATGATATACCAATAATGCCCAAGGTAATTCTGTCCTTAAACCTTGTAAAACTGTACTTTTTGAAGTTTGCAATGTTGCTAAACTGTTAATGGCCTTGTTACTTTCATTTATATCACAATCTAGTTAATTGCAGAGGAATGAAGCTGCAAATCCAAGAACATATTTGTGATTTCTAGTGTTAGTATAGCATACTTCCATGAGAAAATGACATCACTAGAAATGTTGCCTTTTAGTGCATCTCTCCTTGCTTGGCACAACAATATACATGCTAAACATCCACTGGTCCACAGCAAATGTATTGAACAGCTCCTTAAAAAAAAAAGGAGCAAATGTATTGACCACTTGCCACAAAAATGACAGATAACTCACATTCTAGTCTTCTAGCTCACACCCTCACTTGCAAGTTATTCATACGTTTACCTTATGCAACATAGTTGAACTGTTAGTCACTTAGCTGTTCCTATGAAATTTGATGGTACAGTTTGTTGCTTTGTAGGGAAGATACGAAATTATGAGGAATTACATGCCTAAAGTTGGTTCTCTTGGCCTTGATATGATGTTCCGAACATGCACTGTACAGGTGAGCATAATATTGTGTTCATGTACCATTTTTGCAATTCCATCACTTTATTTGATTTCATCTCAAGGAGACTTGAAAACACTGGTTGTGACTTTACTGAACAACTTCACTGATTTAGAGTTCACTATTCTGGCACACAGGTTAATCTAGACTTCAGTTCAGAGCAAGATATGATAAGGAAATTCCGTGCTGGCCTTGCATTGCAGCCTGTGGGTATTTGTATCATCTTCCCTGATCATTTACTTTGCTGCCCTCAGTCCCTGACATGATCCTGGCTCGTTCATTTAACAGATTGCGACAGCAATATTTGCTAATTCTCCCTTCAAAGAAGGAAAACCAAATGGGTTTCTCAGCTTAAGAAGGTGTTTGCTTCATAGCTTTTTAGAACTTAATACTCTCATTGTCTGAAGTTGCTAACATTATTACCATCACCTGCAGCCATATCTGGACTGATACTGATAACAACCGCTCAGGGATGCTTCCTTTTGTTTTTGATGACTCATTTGGGTTAGCATTCCTGTGAACTCCTCCCTCTCCCCCACCCAGAACATCAGAAGTTTGATTGATGCCTTAATAGCTTCATTTTGGCAAAAGATATTTCCTAGATGAATTGAGGGATTCAATCTAAATGAAATTCTGATTATAGTTTATTCTTGGGCGCAGATTTGAGAGATACGTGGACTATGCGTTAGATGTCCCAATGTATTTTGTATATCGGAATAAGAAGTACATTGACTGTACCGGAATGTCATTTCGGGTCTGCTCCTGTGTCTCATATCTCATTACTTCTTTAGTTCTATGCTGTAAACTTTTAAATCCTATCTTGTTGTATAGCTTTTGACTACAGTACACCGTACTTGGCTATTTGCTCAGACTCTTGGGTTTGTATTTATTTTGCAGGATTTTATGGTAGGAAAGCTCCCACAAGTTCCCGGGGAGTTACCTACTTTGAATGATTGGGAGAACCATCTAACAACAATTTTTCCAGAGGTCTTCCCTTTGGTTTGGTTGGCATGGTGACATATTAGTCACTGATATCTTAATTTAATGACTAGTTGCCCTTTTGTATTCTGCTTGCAGGTTAGGTTGAAGAGATACCTAGAGATGAGAGGTGCTGATGGTGGCCCATGGAGGAGATTGTGTGCTTTGCCTGCATTTTGGGTTTGTTAGCTGACTCCTTTGTTTATTTTTTTTTTGTATTTCTGTACAATGTACAGTATCCACTGCCTCTGTTACTGTATAGAGATATAATGTATAATATGGGTACTGTAGTTCTTAGTATCTTTCATGCTTCCGGTAGAATTTTGATTCAGTCTTGCACGTGATTGGTCCTTCTCTATAGGTTGGGTTGTTATATGATGAGGAATCACTTCAAAGCATTGTGGACATGACTGCTGATTGGACAAACGAAGAAAGGGAGATGCTAAGACGAAAGGTATCTTAAGATATGTGTGCTCTGTGTCGTTACAAGTGATTGATTTATTTTTTTGGAAATTACATTTGTTTTACCTTACAATTCGGCCAGTGTGATTGAATTTATTTATTTATCTTTTGTCGGGAATCATTTGTGAAATAGTTAAAAACTCTACCAGATTTGAGTGGTATAAATGCTGCATGAGTTGCCTCAGTCTTACTATGTTTTATTTGATCAGGTACCGGTGACTGGTTTTAAGACACCCTTCCGGGATGGATATGTAAGAGATTTAGCTGAAGATGTTCTACAGTTGGCTAAGGTTAGTAATTTACTTGGCTACTAATTAATTTAAAGTGCTTGCAGATGCTATGTGTAATAATGCTTCTGTTATGGTTAAGCAGAATGGATTAGAAAGAAGGGGATACAAGGAGGTTGGTTTCTTAAGAGAGGTCGATGAAGTGGTTAGAACAGGTGATGTTTTAAGCAAATCCACATCTCTTATTCATATAATCAAGATAACAGTATTTTGCCATGGTTTTGCTCCGGTGGATATCAATTTCTCTGTTTTCAGATGATAATTTTCAACCGACTCTGTTGCAGGAGTGACGCCAGCTGAGAAGCTGCTGAATTTGTACGAGACAAAGTGGCAACGCAGCGTGGATCCTGTTTTCGAGGAGTTGCTATACTGATGTTGATGAAGCATCTCTTACATGACAACGCGGGACAGAGTCTGTAGATGTATTCCGATACAAAATTGCATGATCATTCGATTGCGCGCCTCGAATGCTATTGTTTGCCGTTCGAGCTCAGCTTCGGTTATTGTCTGATGGGGGGAAACTAAACTGCCATGCGGCATGTTCTTTTATGAGCTTTTACAGCTTTTGATTTCCTCCATCTCCACTTCTCCAGGGAGATGGAACAAGTAACTGTTTGTACCGGACCCCCTTTTTTTTTTTCCCCCCTGATGAATGTTGTATCAAAATAAACGCATCTGGTGCACGATGGAAATAATTTGGTTTCGGAAAGTGTGTTGGAATATTTGACACGCACGTGGAATCCTAGCTAAATAAATCACTTCGCGTCGATGACACAATCTGGTTGTTCTCCGTGAAGGTGCCTTTTGTTCGGCATGACTCATCTGGTTATGACTTTTCTGGTCTCTTTTTCGTTGTTTGGGATAAACAGAGGAACTATGAATCATACGATTAACGCTTCAGATTACATGGTTAGTTTACGTGTTTACTTTGTTTTTCTGCTTCAGATAACACTATCCTTCTGACATTTTTACTACCCTGTTCTAGTCAGTTCGTTTCTGCCAAAGAGTTGCATCCGTTCGTCGAATTTGTTTTCTGCCAAAGGGTTGCATCCGTTCATACCATACGACGGCCAGCTATGCTGCTGGGACATACAATTTTGTTAGATGTAGGTCGTAGTAGTTTGGCAAAAACCAAGACGTGTGCGGCGTGCTTGCTGTGAACTCATCTGACCAAGCCGTTCTCGGTTCTCTCCTCCGGCTGACCTGATGACTGCACGCACGCCCGACAATAGGGGTGGGAAAAAATGCTGTTAGTTACGCTCGTTGGCTTTCAAAATTATTTTAGTTATGCTTGTTAATTAATTAAATATTGAATGAGTCAATTTCAGATAAAATTAAATTTTACTTTGATCCGGCTCGTTAGTTCGATTCTAAAAATAACTTCAAACTATCAATAAAATAATATTAAATTAAATTATACCAATTTTAAAAAAAAGCTCGAGAGAATCTAGCTCCATATCCACCCCTGCATGCCACCACCAACCTCCTCCTCACTCACACCCAGGGTTCCAAATCCCGCCGGTAACCGGCCAGTTACCGGATTTCCTAGTCAGTTTCGGTAAGGACTAAGGAGCATACCGTCTGAAATATCTAAAATATAAATTTGGATTTTGTGACTATGTAATGCACTTTGTGTATTGGTTTAGGCATTATTTGTGGTAGATTAACTATTGTGTAAAGTAAAATGCATGAATTATTGTCCTACTCCTATGTACAATATGAACTTCGGATTTTGCAGGCAATGCAGCCTTGGAGGCATAAAAATGTATGAATTTTGTAGGCAATGTAGCCTTGGAGTCTTCATTATACATGGTCAATCTAGTAAGGAGCAATTTCTATGTACAATATGAGTCTTGTTACTTCATTGAACACTTTTTAATTAATATTTCTATTATTCCAATTTCTAATTACCAATAACCGATTTTCCAATTTCTAATTACCAATAACCGATTTTCCACTGGTTTTTTTTTCCAGTTACCGGTCCCAAACCCCCCAGTTCAAATTCTGGTTTGGCAAAATTCAGCCGATTTTCATTAGTTTTTTTGGTAACTGGTCGGTTATCGGTACCAACCCACTAGCAGGATTTGGTCCGGTTCTGATACTTCTAACTTTGCTCACACCTACTCCCAAATCAGTCCATCGCTCCCATGTGAGCTCCACAAGCAAACACACGCATGACACTCATGGATCGTAAGGCTATCGCTCTTTTTGGGACGTTCAAAACTACTTTTATTGATAATTTTTTGTTGCGGTTTTTTATCTTTTAGCTGATAGTTTTTGGCTTTTGTTGATGCTTTTTAATTGTGCAACTATTCTATTCAAAATAGCTTTGGCTTCTTCAATAGAGAAGCTGAAAGCTAAAAGCCATTTTAAACCAGGCCTTTATATTACGATGGATATGCATATGTACACAAATATTTCTACTTAGTAGTTAACACACAATTACGGATGACATATAAATCTATAATATATCATGAGACGCCGACACAACTCCATTGACTGGATATTATTTTGGACTGTGATTTATGACTTTTGATTATGGTTTATTAGTCTAATAAATAGTGATGGTTAAGCGAAGTTAAAAGCCAAAAACTGCTGAAAGGACAAAAACAAGCCTAGTGAAACAATGGAGTACTCAACTTTTGATCCATACCATTAGCCGCCTCCACACAATCACAAGCGTCACTTGATATTTTCGAGTCCAACTCTCAAATGCAACCCATATATTTAATCCCCAGCTCCCAGGTCTCCCACCCAATACAAATTGTTCGCCCCCAATAGCACACCATGAACTCACTCCAATTCTTCCTCGCCATTGCGCCCATCAAGCAGAGAACCGGCTTCGACATCGTGAGGTGTCAGGACTCGGTATTATTAGGTATAATGATCAAGATTTCAGAGAGCGATTTGGAGCTAATCTGTGGATTGGTAAATGAGAAAAGCAAGAACAAGAATAAAATAAAGTAAGAAAGCAAGAACTAGGTTTTTTCATTCATGCCAAGTCTTCACAATGCGGCAGCTTATAAAGGCCCACGACTTACACCATTGTTGACAAGTCCACCGGATTTAACCGTGAACAGTAGCAGAAAAGTAAATGATGGTGAATAGTCAAAACGACTGAATTGATTCCTGGCTGTAGGATCTAGACGAATCGTTATGCCTCAATCTTGGTTGCTGGATCTTTTTAATTCCCACTTCTCTTTTAGACCACATGATCGAACTAAATGAAGAGGTATGATTAAACCACAATCGTCTAATAACTGAAATGTTCTCCAGATAGATTTGAGCCTGCACATTTTTAGAATTCTGACAGTTGCTCCCTCCTTGAGATCCTTGTCCTCAAGGATTAAACTACGGAAAGATCCTAGTGATGAAGTCTGAATCCTCCCAAGTTGTAGCTACTGATGGCAAATTTGCCCAGAGAATTTTTCATTGGACAACCAACTCATTGTTCTAGGGAATAGCCCTCCTTTCCAGAATTGCTATGGGCACAATCAAGATGTCTTTCAGAATCAACCAGTGGCAATTCTCGATTGGGAATTACTGTCAGCCCCAAGTGCTTCGTTAGTTGACTTACATGAAAGATACGGTGGATCAAACATCCTTCTGGTAATAAGAGTTTATAAGCTGCCCTGCCAATCTTTTCAATGACTCTGAAAGGTCCATAATACCTTGAGAGTTTAAGTACTCGATGAAGTTCCAATGAGTTGTGCATGTATGGTTGCACCTTAAGGTAGACCATATCTCCTAGTTCAAAATTCCTCAGTACTTGTCAGTGAAAAACTTCATCCTGGAACTGGCCTTTTCAAGATTGGCTTTGATAACTTCAAATGTAGCTTGTCTCTGTTGCAGTCGGCACCTATTTTCCTCCACTACTCCTTCTGCTAGCATTGCTTCAATGATCATAGGTGGCTTCATTCCATACAACACCTCAAATGGTGTCATATTCAATTAAGTGTGGAAGGATGTATTGTACCACCACTCTGCTTGAGACAGCCATGAACTCCATCTTTTAGGGCTAGCAAAGATCATGCATCTCAAATAATTCTGAAGACAATGATTGACCCTTTCTGTTTGACCGTTTGTTTGAGGATGGTAGACACTACTAAGCCTCAATTGGACCCCAAGTGCTTTGAATAACTCCTGCCACAAATTGCTGGTAAAGACTTAGTCCCTATTAGAAATAATCACAACTGGGAGACCATGCAACGTATACACATTGTCAAGAAAAATGTCAACCACATCTTGCATTGAATAGGGATGCTTCATTGGCAGAAAATGTGCATATTTGGCAAATCGATCTACCACCACTAGTATCACATCATTTTCACTAGATTTTGGGAGCGCCTCTATGAAATCCATGGTGATATGAGCTTAGGCCATCTCTGGAATTCGAAGAGGTTGTAATAAACCTAGATAGGGAATGTTCTCTATCTTATTTTTCTGACAGACTACACATATTTTTTACAAATTTTGTATCCATTTTCTTCATTCCTAGCCCATAAAATAGCAACTTCAATCGCTAATAAGTGGCTCTTTCCCCTGAATGACCCCCAATGCTGAATCATGGAAACAATTTAACAGCTGTCCTTTTAGGTTAGTGTTAGTGCCGATGTAAAATTTTCCATTGTATCTCAAAATTCCATTGTCCAATGTGTATGGAGGAGCACTATTAGGATCAATCCTCAATTTTCTTTCCAACTCTTTGACACCTCTCATCTCCTTCATAACTTTCTAACACCTCATATATCCATTGAGGAACAACCATTGTAATTGCCATATTTTTCTCAGAATACCCTCTTCTTGACAAAGTGTCTGCTGCCTTGTTCTCCTTTCCCTTCCTATATTCCACCTTATAGTTATAGCCCATAGCTTCACCAAAAGCTTGAGCTGAATTCCATCTGTTAGTCTATGTTTAGTGATATATCTTAGACTCTGTTGATCTGTCCTGATAATCAAACTAGAACCTATCAAATAGTGCTTCCACTTCTTTAATGCTTCCAAAATGGCTAATGCTTCTTTGTCATATATAGACATGGCAGATGCTTTTGGTCCTAGTGACTTGCTCATATAAGATATTGGCCTTCCAAACTACATGAGGATAGCTCTCAATCCATTCCCACTTGCATCAATTTCTAGAATAAACAGTTGTTTGAAATCATGGAGAGCCAAAACTGGTGCATTAGTTAGGGCCTCCTTAATCTGTGAAAAGGATTACTCCTGACCTTTTCCCCACTGAAAAGTATTCTTTTTCAAAGCATTAAACATGGGCTTGCAAATAACACTGAAACCCTTGATGAACCTCCTATAATATTCTGTCAAGCCCAAAAATCCTCTTAATTGGGTGATATTTTGAGGAACCGACCAGTCCTTAACTGCATTAATCTTCTCAAGATCGATTGCTACTCCTTGGCCACTAATTACATACACCAAGTACTCAACCTGTAGTTGCCCAACACACGCTTGCTCCTTTTAGCATACAACTTATTCTCTCTCAATACTTCCAATACTGGTTTAAGGTGTGTTTTGTGTTCCTCCAATGTTGGATTGTAGATTAGAATGTCATCAAAGAATACTAAGACAAACTTCCTAATAAAATTTGCTAAGATTTTGTTCAATAAAGCCTAAAAGATTGCAGGTGCATTGATTAGCCCAAATGGCATAACCAAATACTCATAATGGCCTGCATGTGTGTTGAAAGCAGTTTTTGAAGATTTCCTGCCTAACGGTAAATCAATTTTTGAGAAGTATTTAGCTCCATGTAGCTCATCCAACAAATCTTCAATTACAGGGATGTGGTATTTGTTCGTCACTGTATTAGCATTAAGCTATTGATAATCTATACACAATTTCCAAGTTCCATCCTTCTTCCTCTCCAATATGACTGAGATGAGTATGGACTCATACTAGGCCTTATAGTCTTGGATTTTAACAGATTTTCCACTAATCAATCTGTAGGGTCTAGCATTGACAGGTTTTGCATTAGGTATTAATGGAATAATATGGTCACATTCCCTGCCTGGTGGCACGATCACAACCGAGACTACTATGACTACGACCATGACTGCTCGACCATGGCCACGGGCGCTACAACTACGACAACGTGATCGTAACCAACCATGCACAATATGGCCGTAACTGACCATGCACATCACAATGTGGTCATAACCGACCACACACAACAACTCGAAGCTTCGACTATGGCTCATCATCTCAATGCTTCGACCTCGACTTCTAGGACTGCTTCGACCACGCATGAGCACCGACTGTGGACTGCTGGCCAAGCCTTCGACTGTGGCTTCAACCACGGCACTGACCGGCCTTGGACCACGCCTTCTCGCGTGTGGCTTCGACCATGGCACGGACGACCATATGCAAATCATCAAGATTAATTCTAACATTCTCTCCTTAATCTTGATGGTTTGACTTACCAATATGGATCACCCGTATCTTCTTGCCACACGCAGAAGCTTCTTGTCGTATGATGCGGCCTCTCACCAATGTCTTCTCATAGCGTCTTCTTATCATCGTTGTTGTCGGTCTCACACCGACTTCTCCTTGCAACGGCATCACACCGCTACTGCTCGGCCTCACACCAGCTTCTCCAGCGACGATGGCTTCACACCATCATCTTCGGCCTCATGTCGAACCTTCACGCAGTAGCTTTGCACTGCCGTTGGCATTGTCGGACTCACACCGAGCATTCCTTGTAGCGGTCTCACACCGCCATTGACCATATGTCAAAACTTCACACAGCTACTACTCGTCCTCGCGCCGACTTCTCCAGCGACGATGGCTTCACACCACCGTCATTCTCCTCATGGTTTGTCCGCACTGGCGCCGTTCGCTGCTGGCGTCACCACTATGCATGTCGTGTGTGACGTCGATACACAACCGGTCTCGCCATGCTCACGCAGAGCTCCGTCATCGTGTTCCTGATTGCTTGGTGTTGCACCCGGCTTGTCACCATCGCCCTATGCACCTCCGCCCGACACACGTTGCTGCGTGCGCCTCCACGCCAACCCGAATGCACATTGCCATCCGACCGACACACGGTCAGTTGCGGTTGCCACCACTCACCTCAGCCCCTCACATCTGACAAACGCACAGTCATTTGCGGAAGCCTTTCGCCTCGGCATCATCTACGACTAACGAAAATCACCAAGTATACTTCTTCTCCGACTTGCATAGAACAACTTTGGCTTCTTCTCTGACACATGGAGATGTTGCTTCGGCTTCTTCTCCGACACACGAAGAGCACCTATGCTTCTTCTTCTTCGACGCACGGAGAGCAACAAGGCTCTGATTCTCCAACTAACGAGAATCAGCGAGTTCTGATTCTTCAACTCACGGGAATCACCAAACTCTGATACCAAGTGTTGGCTCAGGCCCGAGGTGAGAAGCACAGGGGGAGTGGAGCAAGAACGAGCGAAATGCATAGAGGGGAACTTTTTTCCTTCCGGCGACACACCTTCTCTCTCTCTTCTATTCACTCTGTTTTCTTAAACTCTCACTCACCCTATGCTTATTTGGTCTTACATGGTATATATAGACACACGTGGGCCTCACAACAAGTCACTCACCCACTACATGACTCTAACGATGACATCCTGCCCACATTGAGCAGTTCGCCTGACCATGCTACTCAGCCGCCTGCCCATACCACTCAGCTCAGCCGCTACCGAATGCAGGGTGACCTGCGTTATCCATGACCACCCGTGCTGACGCCTGCTGCAGTTACCACCAACTGCTACAGTGATCGTCGGCTGCTACAGTGTCTAGCCACATGACCACGACCACTACCGTCACCCTCGACTAGACTTTAACTGCAGCACTGCGTTACGACCACTGCAGGCACAGGCTCCATGACCCAGCGCTTACGACTATGACACCTACGACCACATCACTTACGACCACAGTGCTTACGACCGTAGCGCTTACGACCACAACGCTGGTCGTTATGACCATACAATCCGGTCGTAACGACCACACAGGTCATCTGAGCACCTCTTCTTCTTCTTCGACAGGAGCCTCCTAAGTTGTGCAACCTCTGTGCTGCGGCCGCCTCCTGCTCCTGCCGCCTCGCCTCAAGCTCCCTCTTCTCGGCCTTCAAGCTCTCGGTCCTCTCCCTAAGGCATTCCCTCTGCTCAGCCTCCGAGCACCGACGGTCAGTGGTTACGACCATGCATACTGTCGACCATGGTGCCACGACCATAACCAAGACTGCTACGACTACGACCATGACCACTATGACCATAGCCACGAGCGCTACGACTACACAACGTGGTCGTAACCGACCACGCACAACGTTGTCGTAACGACCACACACATCACAACATGGTCGTAACCAACCACGCACAACAACTTGAAACTTCGACCACGGTGTATCATCTCGATGCTTCGACCTCGGCTTCTGGGACTGCTTCGACCACACCTGAGCACCGATCGTGGACTGCTGGCCAGGCCTTCGACCGTGGCTTCGATCATGGCACTGACCAGGCCTTCGACCATGCTTTTTCGCGTGTGGCTTCGACCATAGCACCGATGATTATACATAAATCATCAAGATTAATTCTAACATGAATGAGGATTTAAGACATGGAATGTATTGCATCCTCGCACTTAAACAAATTTCTCGTATCGCTGTCCTGACGAAGGAATTCTCCATGAATTAGTATGGATATTGTCCAAAATGCAAATTGTCAATGCAACAGCATTTAAAGAAACCTGGCTTCCTGGCCGAGGTGACCAAGGAGAGACAACTTCAAGCAGCTGCTCAGCCCCAAGCTGAGCGGAAACTCGCACGTAAAAGAGATCCGGGGGATCGGTCTCAGTGTCGGCATCGAGCTCGATGTACCGGCTGGTCCTTTGGTCGATGCGTGCTTGGACGCCGGTGTCATTGTACCGGCAGCCGGGAAAGGCAATGTCGTGGGGCTCGTGCCGCCGCTCATCATCTCAGAAAAGGAGCTGGAGCAAGCTGCAGAGGTGATAAGGGACTGTCTACCTGCGCTTGATGCCTAGCAATGGTGGCTTAGAATGAACCTCCCCTTTGGGATGAGGTTCGCATAATGGGTCATAGGTCTACATGTCGAAGCTTCTTTCAAATTTTGAAGCGCATAATTTCATGTTGGACTGCTGTAGTCCTGTTGTTCTAGTGCAAGTGTGATCTATTGGATACTTTTGTAGTAAAATTACAAGGATGTTATTGTCATTGCACACCTCTTGACTGAACACAGGAACATCTCTCAACTACGCAAAAGCCTCGCAAGCACTCCGACGATGGGCGCGACGGTGACGGTGGATGGCTCGGCTTGCTGGAAATTCCGCCGAGAATCGCTGTACTGGTCGTTAGCGTCAGGCCCTCCGACGATCGCGCCGGTGATCACGTTCGGGTTGGGTGTGGCCTTGTTCAAGTAGTCGAATCCGCCCTTGCAGGTGATCTTCGCCGGACTGGACTTGATGGACGGCACCGACGCGCCCCGGTGGTGCACCTGCGCCGGGTACCTCGTCCCGTGCCCAACCATGTAGCTCATCCTCTGAGGGTTCGCCCCAAGGATGTAGTTCACCTGCGACTCCGCGAACGAGATGAGCTGGGACGGCGGCACCCTGGCGCCGCCGCACTGGAGCGAGGCCCTCGCCGCCGTCAGGTGGTCGGCGTGCGCAGCGAGGACGAACGCCGCCGAAGTGACGTACTGCAGGTTGTTCCAGGAATCCCACCAGAGCATGCCGCCGGGGCTGAGCCTGACGTTGCCGCTGCCGCGCTGCACCACGTTGCAGAGGAACTGCTCCAGGTTGCTCTTGAGCACGGCGTGGTTGCCATTGTTGGGAAGCTTCCCTTCGAGGATAAGCTGCATGATTAATTGCTGGTCAGTTACTGAAAGTTGCAGCCCGAAGCCTGATGGATCACTCAGATTAGGCAGAAACGTGAACAAGAACTTGCCTTGGCGACCAATGCCTGGGCTCCGACGAACTTGTCGTCCCAGCTGAACGCCGAGCGCACCCCGCCAACGTTGCTGGCGCCGGCGATGTAGGCCTTGTACTCCTGACCGCCGGTGGCGATGTAGAGCCAGGCTGCAGCCCAGAGCAGCTCGTCCTGTTTCATTTCCAGCAATGCATACAAGCACGTGTCAGAAAATGCATCAAACTTTCAGGATTTACTATTTACAAAGATTGATTTCATAAGTTCCATCTACCTCATCGCCAGAGCTACGATAGAACTTTGCGGCTGACGGCACGCTGTTATGGTACAGACGACGACGGTTCTTGGCGAACTCAAACAACTGCAAAAGCATGCGATAAACAAAATTAGATGATAAATTACACGATCATCCATTGCGCATTTTTATTAGTGTTGTCCAAATTAATTGTTAATTGTGTCGTGCATGCATGCGCAGTATGTGCAAATATAGGTGTAGTAATCCCTCGGTCACAAAAAAAAATTATCGTTTCAGACATTAACACAATCTCTAAAACATAACTTTAATCACTAATTTATAACATAACAGATTTATGAAACCGTATAAACTTATATTTTAATAAAAGTCTTTTTCAAGATAAATTTATGAATATCATTTTCATAAGTTCAATCTAAATACTAAAATAGATATCAATAGATAAAGTTTAAAAAGTTTGAGTGCCATATTTATTTTGTGACCGGAGATAGTATTTTCTTTGCATGTAATGTACCTGTTTCGCATGCGTCAGCAAAGTCGAGGGGTACCGGCCGTCGATGTTCGGCGCTGTGAACGCGACGGCGGCCGCGGCCAGGGCGGCGGCCGTCTCCGCCGCGACGTCGGAGCCCGGGCTGGTGGCGTTGACCATGTAGCTCGCCCGGGGCGTGTCCATGTCCTCCGGGCGCTCCCAGCACGAGTGGTCGGAGTCGCCGTCGCCGACTTGCACGTAGAGCGCCTCGGCGCCGGCGGACGCGTGCGCCCTGGCCAGGTAGTCGGCGCCCCACCGGACGGCCTCGAGCGCGTGCGACAGCTCGCCCGCGGCGGCGAGGCGGTCCCTGTACTCCACGACGCTCCACGACAGCGTCGTCACGGTGAACGCCATGGGGAGCCCGAACTTGACGTTGTCGCCGGAGTCGTAGTAGCCGCCGGTGAGGTCGACCTGCATATACGTTAAGGATCCATGGCAATTACATCAATTATTGGGATCATGAACCAAAACACGCACCGACGCACGCATCATGCATGCCTCCTAGCTAGGTATTGGCGGTATGTGCTTACGCGGTGGTCGCCTCCGTCCCCGAGTGCTGAGTCGCCGCGCCAGCTGACGCGCTGGATGGGAGGCAGCTTGCCGGAGCGCTGCACTTCGAAGTAGAGCAGCGACTTGGAGAGAGCGGCGCGGTAGTCGTTCTGGGCTTCGCACACCATGCAGCCCATGTAGCACATGCTTATCACAAGCCCTACGGCAACAGCAAGGTTCACCCTTGTTCTACCCATCTCTCTCTCTCTCTCTCTCTCTCTCTCTCTCTCGATCCCTTCTTGTGATGCTTAATTTCTAGACTAAGCTCCTGGCCAGAAATATATATTTATAGTGGCGAAGTCCACTTCTGTTTTGTTATTGCTACGGGTATTATTTATATGTATACAGATAGGATGAACACGATTGCAAATCCAGCATAAATGCATGCATTGATTCTTGACGGTTTTGGGGGATTTATGATCTTCAAATCAGATACAGCTAGTGTATCCTCTGATTGTCTGAATTTATCAAGGAAATCAATTGCAGAAGATCAAAATCAAAATGATACTCCCACTCCATTTAATACGATCATGTATACTGTATATACGGTCATGCTGCAAGTAGTATTATGATCATGCATTTACTTGAACAAAGCATATAAATGCGTATTCCCCTGAAAAAGCGTATAAATGCGTATTGGGCATAAAACTTGGGCACATTTAATTGTTGTATAAAGGAGGTTTCAGCAAATATTTAAATAAAATTTTAGAATTATAAATGTGTAATAAAACATATTTCCAACATAGATTAAATGATAAGATCAATATTAAAATAATTGCAAGATTATAAATCTTCTTCAAGTCATTTAAGTATGAAACCATGTGAAGGACCATATGAGAAAGTCTAGAGTTTTGTTGTGATGAACTATTGTCATTTTAGTGGAGTGTGAATTTGGATTTTGCAAATTTACAGTTTGGTGGTTTTTTTGGTCAGTTTGTAGACCAACCGGTATGGCCGGCCAGAGGAGACGGTCAGACCGGCCACTGATCAGAATGGCCTCCACCAGCGGTCTGATCGGGTGGTGTCAGTAATCAGATTGGCTGAGGAGTGGTCTGACAGGATGGAGGTGTTGCTTTCGATTGAAATGAAGTATTTTGGGAATTTTGGTCGTGTGATGTTTTGGTTTGACCTAGGTCAATGTATGTGTGTTGCTTGATGCATGTTTTAGTTAATACGAGTCAAGTTATGGAGAACTTGCCCGTAAACGGTTTATTGATCTTTGGATGTGCAGGGTTACTTGTAGTAAACCATGGTCAACAGCGAGGATCGAGATTACACTCTTAGAGGTGCTAGGGCTCAGAATGATCAAGGATGCCGGGTGAGATGGTTGAGCTCAAGTATGGCACAAGGAAGGCGGGAAATATTGAAGGAAATTTTGAGCGACAGGTTGCACAATGTGTCTTATTCAGTCAAGTGAGATGTGGTATGGTGGAACTGAAATGGGAGAGACTTACTGACGCATGACAAGCCAGTAGTGTACCTACATGTGGAAAGCATGACAATTGCTTGCAAGAAAAGATAAAGACCGGGTCAAGAAAGAATATTTTGGTAAGTTAACAAAAATATCAGAAACTGCCTTGGATAAAAACCGCAGTGCTTAGAAAAGCAGTTTAGGTCAAAAAGAAACTGGGAAGATCAAGTTAGATCAAAAGTTAAGGACTTAATATATTCGGGTTTATATGTTTTAAAAAGCATGCATGAGTGCAGTGTATGAGTAAAATCCATGTTCTGTAAGATTAACGAGTTTTTTTTCCATATGTGCTAAATGGATAGTATCCGTTAGAGTTAGATTGGTGCTGGTTACTTATCTATTTAATGAGTTTGGATGGAGACTTGCTAGTTAACCATCCAACCTTTGTAATTAAAAGCTAAGTGTTCTAGGGTTAGCGTTAGAAAAGTTAAATAAGGTGGTATGCTCTCTTGTCCTCTAGGTGGAGTGACTGTAAAATCTTCATTTTCATGTAACAATATATCAATTTTGTTTATCTCTCATGGAATCTTCTTATGTTGATTGATTTGCTCTTGATCTAATTAGTTTTCATTCTTCTCTCTCTCCTTCTTGATCTTACTGTGCCAAGGACTTATAAGTGATGGAGATAACTCTTAAAGATCAATCTCCATCTATCTAAACATTTTGTTTGCAAGTTTGTGAAGTTGTCGAGTTTTGATTGGATTTGACTTCTCCGAGTGATTTCTCGATTCAAGTGTTTTGCCTCGATTCTTTTGGTGATCATATTTACTGTGATATGTGATAATACATCTAGAACCATCTTGGCCATTATTCACCCACGAGCAAGTCTATTCATCCTTTTTGGCTTTTGCCTGTTTTTGGTGTAATCTTGCTTATTTATGAGAAAGGTATAAATTTTAACATGGATTCTTGCAATCCTTGGTTGGAATAGATTCCTGAGACCTTAAGTAAGGTGTGTGTAAAATTTTATTTCATCTGGCCTTGTATTTTTGCAAATGCACCAAAAGTTCATCACTTTGGGCTATTTTAGAATAGGGGATCGGTCAGACCTCCCTCCTCCTTGTCCAATTGTCAGGGCCAATCAGACCAGCTTGGTGCCGACGGTCTAATTGCCAAGCTTCGATTAGACCACCCCTGCTACCCAGTCTGACTGCCTGGAGGCTGAGATTCTTCAGTTTTGTTTCTTAAGCAATTTGTTTCAAGATTTGTCTTTTGATCCTAATCTCAGTAACTCTATAGTTATTTGAGTGAAGGATCAATGAATAATTGTAGAAAAAATTTTGAAGACACCATTCACCCCCCTCTATTGCCACACTAGTCCTACCGGTGGTATCAGAGCTTAGTTAGCTATTCTCATAGATCTTAACTAGTATTAGGAGCTATGGCATTAGATAAGTATTTAACTAAGCTATCCATTTTGGATGGAGCTGATTTCCCTAATTGGAAGGCTGCTATGTAATCCTACATCGAGGTCCAAGGGCATGCAGGTCTAAGAACATGCAATTTGAATTAAGGTCAAGAATCCTTATGTTGTGCATGCTGATGATCAGGTTACACTAGATGTAGAGGCAAATAGCAAAGCTCATAATTTTTTAATTTGAGGGCTTAGTCAATCTGAGTTTGAGTGAGTTACTCACTTAAGGTTTGCTCATAAGATCTGAAAGACCCTCACTGACTATCATGAGGGCTCTGCCGTGATCAAGAAAGTGAGACAACTAATTGAAGAAAGAAAACTCAAAAATTGAGGAAAAGCTTGGTGAATCCTTGGATGAGTTGTGAGGAAGGTTCAACAAGATTTTTAATGATCTTCATACTGTTGGTTTGACCTTTTCTGATTGAAAATGCACACCAGGTGTTAGGTGCATTGATATGAATTTGGGGAATGAAGATCACGTCTATCAATAACAATACTGTCATAGGTGAGCTTACCATGGATAAGCTCTATTTGAGGTTGAAGATGCATAAGATTGACTTTATCTCGTGTTTTCCTAAGACAGAGTCAATGTCACTTGTAATTGACCCACTTAGAGTAGCTCTTCTAGTTCCTTGGATTTTAGCTCTTCTGGATTTTCATTGTCAGCTTTGCACTCTTTGAGTGATGAGCAGCTAGAAAAGCTTCCTGAGGATGACTAAGCCCTCCTATCCATAAAATTCATAAAAGCATACAATAAAGTGAGGAACATGAGAAGGGGTGACCTTGTCACTTGCTTTGAGTGTGGTGAGCTGAACCACATTCAGGCCAAGTGCCCCAAGTTGAAGGGCAAGGAGGAGAATGACTTTTGAAGGCGCCCTCAAGCTCATGATGCGAAGTCCAAGAAGGCCAACTGCCACAAGTTTATCAACCAGGTCTTTGCCGCTCTTGAGAACGTCAGTATGAGCAATGTAGACTCAGGGACGAAGGATGATGAGGGTGGCTCCCACGACAAGAAGAAGACCTAAGACTTCACCTGCATGTGCTTCATGGTCAAGAGCAGCACTGACGTTGACTCCTCCGATGAGCCTTACAGTGATCCCGACAAGGTATGCCCATCCTCCAAAGAGATAAAATATGATCTTGTTGTTACTGAACAAAAACTAAAGAAACATGCTAAAATGATCAAAAACTAGAATATTATGATTGACAACTTGAACCTAAAAGTTATTAGACTCAAATTCATAAATCCTCGTGATAACTATGAATCTTGCTATTACTTGAATGATCAATTGGATAATTTTAAAATTGATTATTCTTCTGTTGCTAATTAGCTTTAAGATGCTCTAGACGAACTAGAATCTATAAAGTATAGTAATGATCATGATTGCTTGAATGCTATTGCCTTGAATGTGATTCCATTATATGCTATTATTTTATCATGCTCAAACTGTGCTTTGCTTGAACTAAAACTAGATAGTGCTACTAAGGAATTGCTCAAATTTAATCCTGATCATACTTGCTCTCATTGTGAGGATAGCAAACTTAAAATAAAAGAAATGATTGAAATGTTTCTTCATTCTAGAACAGAATCTTATGAAAATTGTCATAGGTTCACAATTCAATTTGATGTCGTCAACAGGACACTTGAGGAGAAATGTAAAAATAAAAAAATCCTTGTCCATGGCTACATCTAAGAAAATAATTGATTTTATTTCTTGTGTATTTTGTACTAAAATTGAAAATAATTTAGATAAGTTGTATGAGACATTTTGAGTCAAGTTCCAAGAGTATAGTTGGGTAGGATTAGAGTAACTCCTTGTGTGTCTTGTGATGCTTTGAAACTAGAGGTAGCTGTCCATAAAGAGAGATATGCTAGGGAAACTAAGACCAATGAGTTGCCACATGTGAGAACCTAGCATAAGAGAATGACTACCTCAAAAAGACCATCGAGAGATTTTCTAGTGGGAAAAAGAACATCAACATGATCCTTGAACAATCTAAGATGAGTGTGAAGAAGAGAGGTCTACGATCTAATTATCTAGAGTATTCTAAGAACCACCCACCTAAGATTGTGAGAGTTGTTGAGAGTGATAAGTTTGAGGTAAAACCCCTTGAGTCATCCAAGATTGTCTCTAGATCAATAGGTTTTTCTCAAATCCCTTCTAGCAAGTCAGGTGCTTCTACTTCAGAAGGTCAGAAACCTCAAAAGGTCAACTACTATTGCACTTTCTGCAAAAAGGATGACCAAATTGTTGAGTTCTGCTTCCATAGAACTAAGGTTGAGAGAAACAAATGATGTGTGCTTTGAGGTATATTAGAGGATCGGAGTTCCTTCACCCATGAGTATCTCTAGATTCAGGCTGCCTATCTTTGCTTCTAGGCATAGGTGTAGGTTTATAGATGACTTCTTTGACTCCTTTGGTGGCTCTGGGTAGCACTTTGCGTTAGGATATCATGAGGGTAGACCATGGGTAGCGTCTATATAGGGAAATGCTAATTCAGAGAGATCTAGGTGGTTCTTATGTGCATTCTCATGATTATCTTGCTAACTATTTTATTCCTACTTCTACTATTGTCCCTAGATATTGTGTGGCTCAGTATTGGATTCTTAAGTCTTTTATTACTAACTCCAGTACTGAGGCACAGATGTTTCCTACTTATGCCCTGTAGGTCCGTCAAGCGAGGAAGGAGGACGTGTGGCTTGTTGACTTTAGGTGTTCTTAACACATGACCGGAGATTCTCGATGGTTCTCCTCCCTTACCCATGCATCCGACAACGAGTTGCTCATGTTTGGGGATGCTTCTACTGGGACCATGATATCAAAGTGCACAGTGCGTGTCAACAACAATTTCGTGCTCAAGGATGTTGCTTTGGTAAGCAAGCTGAGGTGTAATCTGCTATCTGTTTTCCAGCTTCTTTATGAGGGTCTAACAGTGAGATTCAAGAGTGGAGAGTGTAGAGTTCTAGACTCCTCGAGTGAGTTTGTCTTTAGGATATCTAGGTTTGAGAGGATTAGTGTTGATTTTAGTGTCTCTTCTATCTCTGGCCCTAGATGTCTTGTGATTTCTGATTTCCATGATTTAGTGTTGTGGCATCGTAGGCTTGGACATATATGCTTCGATCACTTGACTAGAGTTAGTAGCAAAGACCTAGTTTGCACACCCTGTAGACATAGTAACATGGTTTCTGCTTCTCATTCTCCTCTTACCTTAGTGATGACTGATGACCCTAGACAGCTCTTGCACTTAGACACAGTTGACCCTTCTAGAGTCCAGTCTGTAGGATGGAAGTGGTATGTGCTTGTCATTATAGATAACTTCTCTAAGTATTCTTGGGTGTATTTTTTTGATTTCTAAGAATGAGTCCTTTGGCTGCTTTAGAGAAATGGCTCTTAGATTGCAGTTAACCTCTTAGGAGCCTCAAAACCATTAGGAGTGATAATAGCATAGAACTCAAGAACTCATCTTTTATCACTTTCTGCACTGAGAGAGGATTAGAGTACTAGTTCTCCTCACCTAAAGTCCCACAACATAATATGGTTATCGAGAGAAAGAACAAAGCCCTTGTAGAGATGGCTAGGACAATGCACGATGAGCATCACCCCTAAGAGGTTTTGGACTGAGGTAATTTCTACTGCTTGCTATGTGTCCAATAGGGTTATCTAGAAATTGTCCATAGGCATGACTTTTTTAAGCTTAGATTTGGTCATAGGAATGGCCTAGAGTCTCTCATTTTAAGATATTTAGTTGCACGTGCTTCATTCTTAAATATGGCAACTAGGATAAATTTGAATCTAGATGTTATGATGCCATTTTTTTGGATATCTTGCTCATTTTCATGGCTTTCATGTAATTAATTTGGATACTAAAAAAATCATTGAGATTTGTGAAGTCACTTTTGATGAGACTAGCCTTGGTACTAGACCCAACAGTGCAGGTATACAGTTTCATAGTGATCAGGAGAGCATCTTTATCAACGACAACCATGACTTAGAGGATGAGGATGCAATCCCTCCTCTAATTACTCCTGAGTTGGTTGGAGCACCTACTTCCACTACTCCAGCTTCAGCAGAGCAACCTCTTTCTACCTTTATTGGTGCTTCGAGTGGCTCTACTCCTATCTCCACAGCCCACGAGGTAGAAGCCATGTCTACACTTCGAAAATAATTACAATAACATGACAACACTAAATATGGCTCAAAAGGAGATGAAAACAGTATTGACCAAAGGCAATATGACAAGATTAATGCTACGACAAGATCATGACAGCAAGTAATCAGGTTGCCAACAACTCATATACTAGCATAATATTCCTAAATTATCATCGCAATCTCTAATAGGCCACAACTCCTCATCAAGCAATCAATTATCCAATGGATTGTCATGCAATTATCTCCCAAAACTAGCGAATAATATTATCAAATACTACACAACACTAGAATGACTCATAATTGCAAAAGAGTTACAAGAAACGAAGGCAACCCACAAGGAGACAAAACTCTAAGCCATCTAGAACTAATACCTAGACTGACGCCATCGCGGCTCACCCATGCCACTGCCAGCACCACGGCAGCCTTGACCCAACCCAAAGCCAGAGTCACTACCACCTCGATCTGGCTTCCACACTCCCCCTCACTGAAGCACGACTCACCAACGGCTAAGCTGAGGAAGAGGCTTCAGGTTGCTGGAGATGGAGTGCCAAATCACATCGTCGCTGTCAGAGCTTAAAACCTTAGGGCTTTCACTCGGTGGAGGTGGAAGAGGAAGATACATGAGAAGAGCTCGATTCATATAGCCTATCAAAAAGGAGGAGCCTGAGCCAATTAAAAGGAAGAGAAGGGAAGTGGCATTGCCACTGGCCTACCAAAGTCACTGAAGAGGGCGTGGGAATCGGGATCAATCCCCATGACACCCATGTTGTGCACACATAGAGTCGGGCCAAGCCAACTGCCCCTTCCCTTATCTCTTTAAGTCTTAGATCCAAACCTCCACTATCATGGCTGAGCCACAAAACCACCACCGCAAAACTAGCACATGGATCGGCACCACCATGTCTTACTCGCGCCACTGCCTAGACGCCATGCACCGCCGACACTGCCACAACCATGACCCAGCCCAAAGCCAGAGTCACCATCGCCTCGATCCATTTCCCGCGCTCTGCCCTCACCGAAGCACGGCTCACTAATGGCTATGTCGAGGGCAAGGCTTCGGATTGCTAGAGATGGAGTGTCGAATCGCGTCGCCGCCGTCGGAGCTCAAGATCTTAGGGCTTTCACTTGGTGGAGGTGGAGATCGGAAAAGGAGCCCGAGCCAGAGAGGGCGTGGGAATCGGGATCAATCACTAGAACCCCACACCGTGCGCATGGGATAGTCGGGCCAAGCCAACTGCCTCTTCCCTTATCTCTTTAAGTCTCATACCACCAGGTGGGCCCCTTCTCTCTTTTCTTTTATTCCCAAAAAGCAAAATAGGAAATATCTAAAATGCCCTCATGTTCAACATTAATTCGGAACATGGCAATTTGATAGGTCGTTCATGTAGGATTTGCACTGCTTCATTTGAAATTCCTACATTTCGAACGGCCCATGGGCAGGGGAGGAGCTACAGGGTGGTCCCTGTGGGCCGCGGACCACCCTGCGCTCGGTTCAACCAAAGCCCATTGACTGCTGACGGTTTCGCTCCTTCTTGACTGCTGACGGTTTCGCTCCTTCGGCTCTTCCCCTCCCGCCTGCGTCTGCGACTCTGCGTCTGCTACTCCTTTTGGCTTTTGCCCCGCTTCTGGCAGTCTTAGCTTCATCACTTCTGGCATGCAGGTTTGAGTTCTTCAAAATTTTCATGTTATTGGCTTTTCAATAGCAGAGACTATACTTATGGTTACCAATTTTTATTTTCCTGTTATAGTGTGTTCTTCTCTGAGAACTTTGTACGTCTAAGATCTACACTTGCTGATGCATCTTATGGGAATGGATGCTTATTTTCTGGGGAGATCGGGGTTGTGATGCTGTCTGTCTTCTTGCTGCATTTTGGTGGTTTCTTGGTCGGGTGAGCACTAGAACGTTCACTGTACTTTTATATGTGAAACACTTCACAGATGTTGTATCAGAAGGAGAATTTTCTTATTAAAAAAATATGTTAGGGCACAACTTGATCTGTACTCTCATCTTTCAGTTAATTCAATCTAAAGTTCAAAGGCCTAAACAATTTTGTTGACCTCTCAGTAAAACTTGTTGAAACAAAGAGGGATAAAGTTTATCATTGGGTCTATTTACTTATCAAATTGGTATTGCTTCTACCGGTGGCTACCGCAAGTGTTGAAAGAATATTTTCTGCAATGACCTTTATCGAGAATAAGTTGAGAAATAAGATGGGTGATAGCCTTCTGGATGATTGTCTAGTCACTTTTATTGAGCGGGATATCTTCTTACAATTGAGTGAAGAATAGATCATCAACACTTTCATGGCTATTAGAAGGCGCAGGCCTGACAAGAAGTAGTAGTGACATACTGTTCTTCAACTATTATGGGTATGTAATATTTCAATTCTATGTTAAGAAAGCTATATTCGTCTATTTTATGAAGTTCGTATGTCCTTTTTATCTTAATTGCATTTCGTAATTCATATACTTGTGTACCGATATGTTAAATTTATAGCGGTTAAATAAATTTTAGACAATGGACCACCATAGCTACAAATCCTGGCTACGCCACTGCCCATGGGTGGTATATATGTACTCCGGCATAAGGACCTCCTATTCGTTTTGAAATCCAAGCATTCGAGTGAGATCGTCAAAAAGATTAGATTTCCCCAATGGTTTGGAGGGCATTGAGTATGTAATCCCACATTGCCCAATGGATTAGATTCTGAAGCTAACATGTATCAAGATTTGATTTGCCCCCCTCTTTAAAGTATTTTCTTCCATGTGGAAAAACAGAACAACATAAATAGCATTAGCTGGTGCATTAACAAATTAATGATCTGCCGCCATTTGGGATATGATACACCGTACTATAATTAGCGGGAAAATTAATGCGGGTGATCTAATCCAGCGGTTGCAGAGAGGAGGAAACAAATAAATATGTCAATAAACGGGCGTTCTAAAGTTTGGTGCTTAATTGCACGCACTATTGGCCCATCTATAGTGGGCCGAATCATACCGACACACAAAAAAAAACATGTTATGAAATAGGCAAACAATTAACTCTCGTCATTTCCTAAGAAACCCAAATATGGCACCGGTTAAAGAGATAGAGGGTCTGTTCTTTTTTACTGAGGATTATGATTTTTGGCTGTGGGTTGTAGCTTTTAGACTGTTTATATGAGAGATTACAGAGTAATAGAAACTCACGTATGATTTTTGCTAATATAAATGAAGTCGGTACATCATGCATTGCAATTAACTAGTAGGCCTATCTTGAAAAAATATTTCATTTAAAAGTTAGTTACTGTAGAAAAGTTAAAAACTAAAACCAAAAGCTGAAAAAGAATAGGACCTAGAGTTTACCAACGGCTGGCAACGATTGAACCGCCAAACGGCCATTGCTGCTATCAAATTAAAGAGTTAATGTCTACGGCGTGCAACTAACAATAATAATGCGTGCTTATTTTAGGTTAGTGGGAGGCAGGGGCGGAGCCAGGAATTGGATATAGGGGGCAACATGGACAACAAGTAGAGTAGAACCAATGAACTATACCGGATTTACCGATTCAATAATCACATATCAGAGTAATATGTTACGCAAATTACAATGCAAAGAAAATTACATCTCTATTAACTTAAACTTAGCTCTACGACTACCAACAAGATCATAGGCCTTAATAATATCATCATTACTAATCTTTGCGGCCAAGCACACTACAAATCACATTCACAGCAGAAACACACTCGAATCCTGAGAATTCCAATTTCGCACGAATTGTACTCCTGTACTAATTGATTCAGATAGTAGTAAGTAGTGACCGAATCCCACAGTATTAGGAACGGAAAGGGATCGAAGTGAGGACTCACACGCGCCCTTTTGGCCTTCTCGGTGCACCGGAAGAGGGTCAGGCCGACCTTCACAGAGACGAACAGACAGAGCGTGCGGCAAGCCGGCAAAGAGCCAAAGGCTCAAATATGATGGTGTAACGAGCGTTAGCTTTTCACTAGTAATTTAATTAAAATAAATAAATACAAAAATATAAAAATACAGTTATATTTTCACAGATGATGCAAAGAAAAAGAGAAAAAAGATACATTAAGAAGGCAACGTATTCGAAGGACAAATTCAGTGAAGGATGTAGACAAAAAATAGAAAAACTATAGATGTTGGCCATTTTTATTTGTTACTTATAAAACTAGACGTTATTTGAAACACGTAAACTATATACAAATTACATTGCTTTCTACCAAATTTCTATAAAACTGCGCATTCTGAAACAGGCTCTCAAAGCAAACATAACATTGACGCCAGTTTTCCTTCTCTTTTTTTTGTGGTCTGAAGTTTAAATCACATACAATAAATTACTACTCCCAGGCAAATGTTTGATGGTCCAACTTGGAACTACTGTGGTCAAACACACAGAAACATGTGGGTACTTGGCTCTCTCACTTCCATTGTTTTTTACCTCGAGCACAGCATGCATCCAACAGTCACATCGGCCAACGCACACCTCCTTTCTACGTGCATCCTCCTACGCCTTTCTGGCCTTTCACATCAACAAAGCCAATGGAAAAAATAGGGAATCACAAACTTACACGTACATAATATGATTTACCTCATGATCAGCTATACATATACTCCTTTGGAATATTTTAATTGAAATGATTTACCTCATGATCAGCTATTGAGCTATACATATACTCCGGGGTTAGTCTTCTTGTTGGGGTGCTAGGCCCCCCTCAGCCCCCCTCTCTCCGCCACTGGTGGGAGGTAGAGATTCGAAACACGATACTATTGATCTAACTTAAATATAACATAGTTCAATACTGAATAGACCAAGTCGGCCCAATCCGACGCGCTATGTCATATTTGGGTTGCAACCTTGATCCAGCCTAACATAGCAAGTATAATATCTAAACCCTAAATCTAATGGTGTGGGAGCTAAGCTAGCGTCGGATCTGATGAATAGCGACGACAAGTGGAGGCTGTGCTTGAGTTAGGTTAGTGGGAGGACATAACGAAAATGAAAAGGAGCCTCTCAGTCTGCATACGTGCACTACGATAAATTATCACCTTCGCCCGAAATTGCTACACGCACATGGATTCGAGATAATACATTAGTAGCGAAGCATCGGTCAACGATAAGAAGTAAAGTGCTACTGTCTATGCAGCAAAGAAGAAAGATGGAGGAAAAATGAAACAAAGAAAGAAGAATAGTACAGCAGGGTTGCCCACGTGGGCTTTGCTGCTGTGAGTTGTTTCGGTCTGCTGCTGCGTAGTGCGTAGTGGGGCGATCTGTCGTCCAATTCATGCGGCCGAGTCATCCGTCGGTGGACGCCGTACCCACTTGTTTCGTCACTTGTCTTCCCTTTACGTGGCCCAATGAGGCCACTGTATATTATGATTATGCTTTTTAGTATTCTATACTCTTTTAAAGCATATTGGCCCGTTCATTTCAGCTACAATGATAAATTTCGTTTTTTCTGAATTTTTGGTTTTTTTGAGTTTTTTTACCGATTCTTTTTTCTTCTATTTGTTTGCATTGTACATGTTGAGCTAGCATATTTTTTCTATTTTTAATTTTTTTTAGATTTAATTACACCAAATAAGTCACCTTCAGCTACAGTGAAATTTCAGCCGCTACAGCACAATTTCAGCTATTAAGCCACAGCTTTTCAGCCCAACCGAGCGGGGCCAATTGTCTCCCAGTTTCTTCGAAACAAACATAAGGTTTTTTGAGCGAATTTTTTAAAGTCTAAAATCATATACATCATCTCCGTTGTTAGCTGTTATTTTAAAAATATAGATAAAAATCATTAACCATAGCCAAAAGCCATCAACACTAACCCAAAAAAAACACGTATATGGATTGCAAATACACAGTAAAATGATTCTTTCTTGTCCATACACAAACAAAACAAGGGGTTCCAAATACCAAACAAATGATCGGTTGAAATATTTGAAAACATACGCTCCCGAAACATTAAAAAAATATACGCTCCTGTGGTTTTTTCTTTCTTTTTATTATTAACACTGTACATTCCATGTTCATGTTCTCAAGCTTTATATACCTTGAGGGGGGAAAACCAAAACTATAAAGGATTCTCTTAATTTCAACGATTACTTCGTAGAAGATACGTCAGCAAATGGTAATAATATAGAGCACAAATTTAAAAAGTGAACCAAGATAATAAAACATTATTTCCCCCAATTTTATGTCTACATGCCCTCATATCATGATGATGGGATGCGACGGAGGCATGCTTGGCCTTCCAGCAGGGCCCCTACTTGAGCCCTCAAACCTTATATTTGAGGGCTTGAGGTAAAAATGGAGGTCCAGCAGGGCCCCTACTAGAGCCCTCAAATTTGAGGAGCCCCTCAAATCACCCTCCCACCCCTCATTCCTAGGGGCTCCCCCCTCACCCCTCATTTTCCTGTTTTTTCCCGCACCGTGAAAATTCCTCGCCCGCCTCTTCCTTTCCCGTCCGCCGAATCTCCCCCCGCCTGCATCTTTCCCCGCCGCCTCCCTCCCCGCCCGCCTCCTCCGCCTCCCTCGCCCGCCGCCTCCTCCCTCCCCGCCTGCATCTTTCCCCGCCCGCCTCCCTCACCCGCCCTCCTCCTCCGCCTCCCTCGCTCGCCCGCCTCCTCCGCTTCCCCGCCCGCCCGCCTCGCCCAGCTCCTCGGCTCGCCCGCCGCCATGCCCGGCTCCTCCGCTCGTCCGCCGCCTCCACTCGCCCGGTTCCTCGGCTCGCCCGTCGCCGCGCCCGACGCCTCCGCCTGTCGGGCCGCCAGATTCCTCCCCGCCCGCCTCTTTCCCCTCCCCGCCTCCTCCGCCCGCCTCCCCGCTCTCCTCCGCCCGCCTCTTTCGTCGTCGCCCGAGAGCCGCTCCCCCGAGAGCCGCCGACACCTCCGACGCCGCCTCGGATCCGGCCGCTGGGCCTCAGATCCGGCAGCTCCGCCACCGGATCTGGGGCGTAGAACCCCGAATCCGGCACGGGGATGACGACGTCGGCGGTGGGGGCGGGGGACTCCTCGGCGAGCTCGCGGCCGAAGGCGTTGCGGCGCTCGTGGACAGCATGCCCGAAGACAACGGAGACGCCTGGAGACGGCGGGGTGAGGGAGAGAATGAGGAGTGGGTCCCATGTGTCAGTTGCAGTGAAATGGATTTGAGGGCTTAAATTTGAGGGGTGCTGTTGGAGTAGATGCAAAAAAAACAGGACCCTCAAAAGTAGGGGGAGCCCTCAAATGAAAAGTAGGGGCCCTGTTTTGAGTAGTACTGCTGGAGTTGCTCTTAGAGCCGTTCGTAGTGGTCTTTTTACGGTGGTTTACGGTTTTTATTAAAAATAAATAGTAATAATTAAAAAATAGTTTTTTAGAAGAAGAGAAATAGACAGTAGAAAAAAATGAGAGGAAGATACATATATGTGACAGGATCGAGAGGAGCAGGATGCGTGATGCACCTATGACCCCTCTGCCTTATCCCAAAATGAGAGGATTGGCGAAGCCACTTCTAAAAGTTAGGTATTTGCATTAACTTTTGGTTTTTTTCAAATAGTTAATAGAAACATAAACTAATACGAATGGAGCTTTAAAACGACAATAAGCAATTTAATTGTTAACTCGTTTTGATGGAGTACTTTACAAGAGAAGGTTCCATTTCCGCCCTAGCAGCAAGGGCAACAACAAGATCGACCTGGTAAGGAGGAGAAATCAGCAGCACAAGGGAGGAAAGATAGTTTCGAGATGAGTTCAAAGACAAGAAGAGCAAAGCACTACATTATCCTTCGAGAGGAAAAGAGGTCACTATCCACCCCATCCAATCGAGATATGTATAAGCTTCCTTTCACTATCATATTTCTCCCCAAAAATTTTATCCAACTTGCTGGTTTTTGAGATGGTTTTCTATGGGGTTGGTCAACGAAAGATCTCGTCTTTTTCACGGCCACAACAGCTGTTTGTGCTGTGTGCGATGGTTGGCAGATGCTACACGTTTCTTGGATTGGTTGGGCGTCTTCCTACCATCTTCTTCCAGTGGATGGATATGCATTGCATTATAAACATGTGACTGATGGGTAAATTTGGTATTTGTTAAAGAAGTTTTGGAGAATTTGAGGCTATGCTCAAAAGAGATTTTTTTTAGCTTATGACTGTAGAGCACTGTAGTTGACTGAAAAAGATGGAGGCTTATTTAGCATAATTACATTTAAAAAATTTAAAAATATATTAGCCCATTACGTATAATGCAAACAAATACGAGAAAAAAAACCGACAAAAAAACTTAAAAAAGCAAAAAAAATAAAAAAAATAAAATTTATAAATAATACAAAATAAACCAAAAGCCAGAAATTCAAGTCGAAACAAACAGCCGTAATGGCCAGGACCAGCGGGGCATATGCGTCATTTTAGTCCGCGTCGTTTGGTCACTTGGCTGCTTCATGTGTTGTCTTTGCGTTTTTGCCCTCCCCAAATTTGCTATTTCTCATCAGGTCTTCAGAAAATTTCACATATGAGCATATGTTTTGTCGTGAAACTCAATAAACGCATAGTAAGGAATATGTGGTTTTTTGACACGCAGGGCATGTAAGGACTATGCCAACAATTTTATATAACTTTTAGGATTTGTTTGCATGTAAAAGTTTCCTTTGTTTCATTGAAAAGTATCAATTTGATAAGAAACAACTAAAAGAACCACCGTAAATGTAATATTAATTATTACATCAATAGATTACTAGGGATTAATCTAGAAGGATTTAACCTTTTTTCTTTCCCAGCCAGCTTGATGCCTTTACTCTTCCTCATCCTCCCAATTTGCCTTCTCCAAATTTGACATTTGTGAACGACAATTCTCATTGCCAACTTCATACGCCGCCCCCACACTTCCACTATTGCTCTGGCCTCCAAATTGAATAACATGTTGCATTCACCTTTTCAGTGACATCCTAGAAATCCAAGCTCAAGGATTCATCAGAGAAGACGTCATGTGGGATCCTTTTAATCGTGTTGCCTTCTTTATTCCTACCCAAAGCTTCAATTTGGCATCACTTCATTTGTAAACCAAAGAATAGTTAAAACAAAGGTTTAGCTAATTTACTTACCTTTCGTAAATTCAAATGCTAGTAGAGTGAATGAGGAGAATTCGTAGGCTTTTGGAAGGAATATGAATCAATTCGAAGTCCTTAGGGAATCACCGACAAATTCTATAAGAGAAAATTGAGAATATGCCCTCCAACTAGATGGAAATCTAGGATATACCATTCTTTAGATCCTAATTGATAATATACCCTCCTTTAGAGTGTTTTGTTGAGAAAATATCATTTTTATACTATTTAGTACCTCTTAAGTATACTAATCCGCATTGTACTGTATTTTGACATTAGGATGACTATTTTGCCCCCATGTACGGCTGTGAAGAAGATAAGTCTCGATTGGGTAGTGCTTGGCTAGGGTTTCCCGGACCAAACGGCGGCACGGCAGAGGGTGTGGGGCGGAGGTCCGGCGGCCGTACATGGGGGCAAAATGGTCATCCTAATGTCAAAATACAGTACAATACGGATTAGTATACTTAAGAGGTACTAAATAGTATAAAAAATGTATTTTCTCAACAAAACACTCTAAAGGAGGGTATATTATCAATTAGAATCTAAAGGAGGGTATATCCTAGATTTCCATCTAGTTGGAGGGCATATTCTCAATTTTCTCATTCTATAATGATAATTTCACAAGAGTAGCGAAGTGGTTGGTAATCGTGGCGGCGTCGATCTGAAGTGATTGGTGGTTGGAGATCGTAGGTACAGGCGATTCATAGTGGTTAGTGGTTGACGATCGTGGCAGCGCCAATTCGGAGTGGTTGGGGGGTGGCGGTCGTGGGCGGCGACAAGAGTTTGTTGGTGGCTAGCTATCGTGGCAATGGCAAACAGGAGATTTTTGGTAAAGATATTATTGGATCCATGAGAAAATCAGTCTCAAACGCTAACAGAACCTAATGAGAGCGCTTAAAACTAAAGACGTCTACCAACAATTGTGGTTTTTAAAGTACATACAACTTTTAATGGTTTGTTTTACAAAGCAACACTTTCCAAAGGCATGAAGCAAAATTTCTCCTCCTTAAAAACAGCAATGTGAAAGGGCGTAATACTAAAAGGAAATAATAGGCAGGCTCAAACATTTCCATAGAAAGTGTAAAATACTAACTTTACCAAGTACGTAATCGCAAAACTGCAAGATACCCTTAAACAGCGGAGTTAGCGTCCGTGGCAGGTTGGCAATCGGAAAGCGCCGTCCCACGTCCTATTTTTTCCAGTCCCGAGAATGCCCTCAGCTTCCGCTATAAATAAGCCCTCGCGGAGCCCTTATAATCCTCCCCATCTCCTCTCACTGCTTATGCAATAGAGCGCGCGCCGAGCCTCCTTTGGTTTCCAGATAAGTCCTCCTTTCCCATCTTTCTCTTACATTTAGGTTCTTTTCGTTCCTTAACCTTTTGAGTCTACTCCTCCTTCCTCTAGCATATTCTTGCAAATAAGCCCCTTGGCTTTGTCCTATTGTAGTTCCCACTCCCTTGCGTAGTTCTTGGTCTTGCGGCAAGAAGCTTGTAGATCCGACCCAGAGAACAAAAGCTTTCCCCATGTTTACCTATCCCTTCCTCTAACGGCGGCCGTCCTCCGATGAAGCTGAACGTGCTCCGCCGCCGCCGCTCCCACTCCTTCTCCGTCGCCTTCCTCTACTGGTTCTACGTCTTCTCATGAACTCGTTGCCCCCCAATAACGCCGCATCCAGCCTCTAGTGGATTAGATCTCTCTCTCTCTCTCTCTCTCTCTCTCTCTCTCTCTCTCTTGTGTTCTTTGAATCTTTTTCCGCCCTCCCAAAAAAAAATCTTTTCCAGTTCTTGAACAACCAAGTTTGTCCAAGAACCCGACATGTCGTCGCGCCGGAGCTCCAGTCCTGAGAGCGGCAACACCGACGGCAGCGGGTACGCCGAGGACGAGCGCAAGCGCAAGAGGATGCTGTCGAACAGGGAGTCGGCGCGGCGGTCCCGCGCGCGGAAGCAGCAGCGCCTGGAGGAGCTCATCGCCGAGGCGGCCCGCCTCCAGGCCGAGAACGCGCGGGTGGAGGCTCAGATCGGCGCCTACGCGCGCGAGCTTGGCAAGGTGGACGGCGAGAACGCGGTGCTCCGCGCGCGTCACGGGGAGCTCGCCGGGCGGCTGCAGGCGCTCGGCGGCGTTCTGGAGATCTTCCAGGTGACCGGCGCGCCCGTCGACATCCCCGACCCGATGCTCCGCCCCTGGCAGCCGCCGTTCGCCCCGCAGCCCATCGCGGCGGCCGCCACCGGCGCCATCGCCGACGCGTTCCAGTTCTGAGCCAAGAGCTTCCAAGACATGCCATGGCTGCTGCTTCCTACTGAAGAGTAGTACTACTAGTATTGCTTTACTAATAAGTATGTGTGGTTGTGCCTATCTGCTTATGTTCAATTATGGTTTGCTTCATGTTACTACCTACCAGTAATCTTGAGCATTAATAACTAGTGTGTGATTGTGATCTTGCCGATTATGTAATGTGTGTGCTCTAATCCTATGGATGGAACAATGTGATTTGTGTAGAGCCAGGAGCGGAACCAGTCCAAGCCTCGAGCTAGGCCAGCTGTTCTTAGGCCTATAAGTGTTTCTTGCGTTGTGTAGCTTCCCCGTGTAGCTGCTCACTATCCCAAATAGTCTAAGGCCTGGTTCCGCCACCACATGTATAACTTGATATGATTGTCATATCTTAACATGGAAGCAATATATGTTTGCATCAATCTAGATTTGTGTTAAAGTAGCAAGTGTGTGATGGAATTGTATGAGAAGAATGCCAGTTGATTGGTGAATGTTGATGGATGGTGAGGTGCTAATGGGTTGCCTTTGTTGCGTGTGCTCATGGATTTTATGTTGAGCTAAGCATATCACTGGATTGACTCTGATTTTGGAAAGAGATGGATGCAGACGGTTGTGTCCTGCTGTGGGAGGATGTGGATGTAGAGAAGGTGATCCTGTCTGCTGTTTGCTTTAGACAAGGAGAGGCAGTAGTATAGCTTTGTTGCTCTCTTGTATACTTTGGATCAGTGTTCACACAAATGCTCTTGGACCAGCCAGCTTCTTTCGCCAAAATTAGCCTAGTCATAGGATAAACTAGATAGGATCCACACATTATGTTGCGTGCGGCCAGTGCCTCTGCAAGAAAGTATTCCCTCTTTACTATGTGCCATTCGTAGACACCAATGCTTTTGCTACTGCACTGACTAACAATAAACAAGCCCTATTTGAAGCAACACAAAAAAAAAACAATATATAAAGGACTGACTCTGAATCATGATAGTCCTTTTTGCAACTTTAAGAACGCACTGGTTGTAGAGCATTTGGCTGACGGTGTATGTTTATAGATCAAACCATTTAGAATAAAACTTTGACGGTGTATACTTATAGATCAAACCATTTAGAATAAAACTTTGAAACTTATCTAGTGAACTGTTCTTACTTGAAGATGTTAAGGCACCATTTGTAAACGCCAATGCTTTTGACTTGATCTTGTCATATTGAAAATCTTCCATGTTAGGAGACCAACTTGCATGTGTGTAAAATATTTTCTTCAGTGGGAGCTGGATTGAACAAAACCAAAAGAAGAAAAGAAAGAAACCACTAAGGTGACAGCATGAATGCACAAATGCATTCAAAGAGAGAGAATATTTACATCTCAGATTAACTGAACTGCTAAGGGACAATGATATGAATGAATGATACAAAAGTCCATACAGAAAACGTAGAAATGCATGATGTTTCCTCTATTAATATGAAGACATTGTAGTTAGTCGGCAGTCACCGGCTACTTAGGATGCTCCCCATTTACTTCAAGCACACGTTTCACCCTTCTCTTCTAGGAAGCATTCATTTCAGACTTGGATATGTCAAAAGGAATACTAGGGCAAACACGGGTGCAAGTAGTCCCACAAATTGAGATTATTTTTAGATGTGCAAAACAGATTATGCAAATAAAAGAAATTGCGGTCAGGATTTTAACAAAAGTAGCAATCAAAGCAGTTTAAGCACCGGCTAGGTACCATTATTTTCTCCTGATTGCAAAAACAGAAAATGACTCAAGCAATATGGACCATCATATGGGAACCAATGAACACTATCATGTAGGGTGCAATATGCTTAACATATGAAGCATGATTCAATTGGTATATTTGGCCATTGTTTCATTCAGTAACATTTACTATTAACCAATTGACAATAACATGCAGAATCATAGGCAAGCCTTCCACCAAATGGTTGCTGCCAAGATGCTTGATGACAAACCCAGATAATCTATTCAATAAATAAATGCGCACATGATTCAGACAACAAATCAATAAGGCCACTGATCCTACAACTAATATACATTGCATTATGATGAACAACAATCCACCCTTTACTAAGTTGAGACACTAATTACGCCTTTGAGCAAATGTTTATATTTACCTACCTAACTTGGATGTTGGGCCTCACCATAAGGCCAGACCTTTTCCATGGTATGGCCTGGGCAACTCCAAATGAAAGAGAATTGTCGGGCCATTAAAACATAGGGGTAAACATTGTGCCTTGTTTGCTCTTCAAAGGAAAAGTAGTAGTAAATTAAAAAAAAGTGAAATAGTTAGGAACAGATCACAAGAGTAATGTTAAATTGATATAAATCATAAAATAACATGATTAATGCATTTTGTTGTTGGTTCATACTATTTATTTCTAAATTTACAAATGCAAATAAAATTTATGCATATAGCATCAACTAACCTTGAAGGAGAAGCTCAGTTTTGTTTCCACAAGACATATTCCACGAACTTGAAGCAATCCACCAAAAACTGGGAAAACCACTTGCCGTTATCCCTTCACCAGCAACATATGTTAATTGCCCATTTGGGAATTGCACATCCATGAAGGATTGCAAAAAATAACCAAGGTAAAATCATAACATGATAGCAAGCATTATGAGCATGAGTAGGTGTAAATTTACTAGCTATACAATGGCCAGTCATTGCACTTTCACAAAAAGTCATTATAAAAAATTGCATTCCTTGTAGGCTTACATGCTCCCAGCACATCGGAAAATAAGATGATTGCACTAATCATGAGTAAGTTCCATTTTCTTCAGCTTCTCTATAAATCTCCACATCTAAAGTCAGTTATAAAGCTAATTACATTAAAAAACCAATAATAACCATCATGAAAACATGTATCCTTTGATCACATCGTGGCAAAATACAATGGGTAAACATACTAAACATCTATACATCTAGTCCAATTATCCAGCCATTGTTCTTTATACAGAATGATGATCTACGCTTCACTTCTCTTACATCTGAAAAGGCATCAAATTCATGCTTTCTTGAAAAAAAAAAGAAGAATACTACTAAACTTGTTTTGGAAAAAAGAACATATAGAAATCATCGGTCATAGATAGCTTAAAATGGTAGGTAGATTAAGCCGGAAGTTGAAGTGGATGGATAATTTAAAGTTGCCCTAAAAACTATCAGTGAGTATGGTTGAACTTTCCAGCCTGTCAATAGAATGACAAACAACTTTAGGTCCAAATTAATCCTAGGCAGATTGATGAATCAAACAAAGTAAACAAAATCCATCCATTGTAATCAAGAGTGAGAGAGAGAGTAGCAGCTGGGTGAGAGATATAACCTTGCAGAAGGCATGCTTAGGCAAACATGCGGCCACCGCTGGCTAGTATGCGGCACTCCTACCGACACTGATTTCTGCAACCACTGCCTAACAAAATGTACATGCTTAGTCGATATTACGTGCACTGTCACAGGTGACATACATGATGCCGTAAACAAAGGTTCTTACAAATGTGTAGAATTGATGGAAGTAAACTGACAACATGTACATTTAATTGTTATTTTCACTATCCTCCAATTCTGTAAACATAAACTGAACATTCAATAGAAAAATATTGGTAGTGTCTTGAAGGTAGTGTCTTGAAGGACAGAGGCCTAGATAAAGCAAACATTTCACGAAGCACCTACAACCTCTGAAAATTGAACAAATTTGCATCTTGGTGTGTTCTTCTGACACTTTAAAATCATCTAGCAGCAATGTAAGACCAACAATAACAATGTCCTAGATAAAACGCATGATTTCCTGTTGATTAGATATGTAAAATGCTAAGATACGAAGGGAGATTAGCAAAAGAAGAGGAGAACATCGTACGAAACCTGTATAGCTGAAAAGACCATAAGCTTTGTGATGACTACCTCAGAACAAGTGAAGGTAGAAGGATTGATTAATGCGTAATATTCGAATGTATGTGTATAGTCATGATGAGCTGCCTGAAGCACAAACCATATCAAGAAAAAAAAGAGGTCAATTAAGAGTGTTAGTAGGCATTTGACAAGTTTTTTTGTTGGATAGAAATGCTACATTCTTTTGAATCAGATAGCAGAAAGTAGTCTGCATTTTTTTATAATGATCTTTAAGATAATAACATGGTCTATTGAATGATGGTGTGATCGCACAAATTAAAGCCTTTTTTGGAGTTAGCAAAGAAGATAGTGTACCCATTGGACTTCATTTTCTTTTTGATATGGAGACAGACTTTTTCCTTGATAAAATATAGACCTTTCCTAAAGCATAAAGCATGGGCAGAAAAGGAAATAATGAAATCTCTTGTAGAAAAGAAACAAATATGTGACATAATCCTCAACAAGCTAAAACAGAGTAAAGCATCTCAAAAACTAAGATAACATACATCATTTTCATGTGCTATGAATCATTGAAGCAGTTTAAACATAGGAAACGCTAGTGGAAAAAGGGGGAAAACATTTGAGTAACATATCATGACAAACCTTATACGAAATGGTTACTGGTGGCAGAGATGATGTCTCTTCTTAAAGCAACTCCACAATTGAAATTTCCACTCAGTATGCCAAATCAACATGTGAGTGATTCAACAAAGACTAATTGCATTTAGGTTCAGAAAATAGTATGTTAATGATGTATGCCCTTGGATGTGGTTGGGTAACTAAAGGACACTGTAATAGCAACTTTACGATTCTATTTAATTGCAGAAATGGGTGCAAAGTTTAAGAGATATACCTAACCAAGGAGGAGATCAAGCACATAAACACCCATAGTAGTCATTCTACCATTGGATCTAGGGGAAAACTCCCAATAGAGAAGACATTATGTAGAGTGAGTTATGTTACACAACAAAGGGATTAACCATTTAATCATAAAGAAGCATAAATGTAGGACCAGATAGGCAACAAAAGGGGTGAATGGCGCCTTTTGATTTTCTCCCTCAAGTATTCACTTAGCCCTTTTCTTCGATAGTTACAAAGCTATGAAGATTAGGGTTGAAATCCCACTTGAAGTCCAAAGAAACAGAGTCGAACACAACTAGACAGCAAGAAAAACAACATGGTCGAAAACTGACAACGTGGTCGAAATTCGACTAACAGTCGAAAGTTCTGACAATACGTCAGAAACCAGTTTTGTTAGAAGTTCAACGTGGTCGAAAACCGATGAGTGATCTGCGACCGACATGGTCGATTCAGTTAAAAAACCAACCAGTGAGACCGACGATTAGTGAGCGGTGGTAGAGAAGATGCGAAGCGGTCGGAAGACTGAACGTGGTCGAAAACATGCGATGTGATCTGGAACTTGCCCGTGGTCGATACCAACGTAGTCGTAAATCTAATCGCAGTCGACGTTTTCGATTGAGAACAGAGCTGACTGTTTCAGCTTTGATTCGAAATGAAAATAGATGAAACTTTTGATCTGTAGATCCAATGAAGTGAAACTTTGCAGAGATCTTCTCTAGGGTATTGTGAATCTATTTCAATAAATGATCATAAAAATCATGGCCAAAGATGAGACCTTTTTCAATTTGTTGGAATGTTACATCAAAACCGAGTCAAAATCAAAATCGGTGAATATAACTAGCTCGTAGGTGGATGATGATCAAGATGAGTCTAGATGTATTCTCACATGTCACAGCAAGTTAGAATACCAAAGAAATTGACTCAAAAACTCTCAGATCAAGAAATCACACTTTGAGGCTAAATTAAGAGCAAATCAACCAAATCAAGATGGATCCATGGAAATATGCAAAGATTGATGTATTGCTCACTTCAGAAGGTTGAGTTTATAGCCACAACATCTTGAAGGACAAAGAGCACACCAAGTATTCCACTCTCAAACCCTAACCCTAAACAAGAGAGCACATGAGAGAGGGGTTAGATGGTTAACCCAACATGTCTCCATCCCAACCTCTTTTATAGGTGAGCAGCCAGCCACTTACACCTCAAAATGGATCCTATCCACTATTACAATGGGGGGAACCCGTATACCCCCCCATACACGGGTTTTGCTCACTCAAGTTTACTTATGCATGTTTTTCAAAGCGCATAAGTGGGCATCTGCTAAATCCTTAGCCTTGATACGTCTTGATCAAACCAGCTCCATGTTGACCTAAACCGCTCCCCAACGCATCACCCATGTATCGCGGTTTTGATCCAAGATGATTTTCAGTATTTTGGTCAAAATACCAATATACCCCTTGTTGACCCGATCATCACCATTCTTTGCAAACAATCGCCATGCTTATCACGTGTAGGTACACTACTAGCTTGCCATGTGCCGCCAAGTCTCTCCCATCCCGATTCCACCAAACCATGGCTCATTTGGCCCGTGCAAGCCACTTAGCGTCATCCCGCCGTTTGAACTCGCCTTCAACATTCCCACCTTTCTTGTGCAATGCTTGAGCTCACCGTCTCACATGGTATTCTTGATCGTTCTGGGCCTCGACTCCTCCATGAGCCTTGCCCTGATCACCGCAGTTGACCACAGTTAACTCCAAGCGACCCTGCACATTCAAAGACAAAGAATTCGTTTCTAGGCATAAGTTCTTCACAACTTGACCTACATTAGCCAATACATGCATCATGCAACCTTAATCCAATGACTCAGCTCAACCTAACTAAATCCATGATTCAAATCCCAAAATCCTCAATTTTGCCCAAAACGACTCCAGACACGGTGTGATTTTTGCAAAACCAATTAATCACTCCACAAACATTGCAATTGTTAATTACAATATTAATCTGGACTATTTCACATGGTACTCCAATAAATGTTTTTTACGACTATGAACACAGCAAAACTAACATGCTATGAAAATGCATGGAAAACCATCTACACAGATAGATCCACATGGCTAAGCATTGGGTTAATACATGCGATGTGCACATGTTATGTTTCAAAAGAGCAAGTGCTAGCTAGCAGTCTAGTACAGGAATGGTGGATTCCAGAGAAGCATCAATGTGGACTATCTGATCACACACTTCCATCAGCTCACTATCTGGGCATCATTTATATTTTAAGTAATTATTTGTGGTCTGCAAAATCATTGTCCTTAACAAATAGCAGGTCCACAATAAGAACAGAAGATATTTGTTTATCTTATACAAGTTTAACAGACCATTTTATTGGAAGCAACACAGAGGTTTGCTAAATACTTCAACGCATAACTGTGAGACCATGTGGAGGTCATCTCATGGTTATGATGAATAATTGACTTTTGGATTAGAGTATCTGCGGAGGGTGAGTTTGGTTTTTGAGTTTGCAAAAGATCGCTTCTTGGTCTATCAACTTCGTGGTCTACAAGTTCATCTGTGTGAGTACTAGAGCATTTGCTATTTACGACTTGGTGGTTGGCAGGTCTAATCAGCAGAATGGCCATGGGGTTGACTTGGTGGTTGGCAGGTCTAATCAGCAGAATGGCCATGGGGTTGTCGAAAGCTTCAGTGCCTAAACGACCATCTGTGATCAATAGTTGTAGCCTGGTGATCGATGGTCATAGCGTACTGCCTGGTCGTGATCGGTAGTCGTAAGCCGTAGCGATCGATAGTCATAGCCTGCGTGATCGGTGGTCATAGCAATCGATTGTGGTAGTCGTTGCCTGTGTGATCGATAGTCGTAGATATTTGTATGGTAGTTATAGCTTATGTGTTCGATGGTCGAAGTGGTCTGTTGTGTGGTCGTAGGCTTCTGGTAGGAACTCGTGGGCTGCGAGTACCTCATTTCTTGAATATCCGAGTACTCGTAAGTCGTATCAGACCAGCTGATGGTCAGACTGGCTGCGGTCTAAGATTGTTCTATGAAATATTTGGAACCGTGAAAGTTTGGTAATCGAGATGTTGAAATCCCAATTCCTTAAGAAATTATTATTCTTCTGTGTTTAAAAACGTTTGTAAATAAAATTGCATCCACAAATACTTTAACAAAACCACTATATTCTTATCTCTTGAAAATTCTGGCAAGTAGATATATAGTGTTTCCCATGTGACTTGTTGAGTACGATTGTTGTACTCACGCTTGCTAAACTATTAACGGAAAATGCTTGGGAAAACAATGAAGGAACCATTGAAAGCATCTAGACCCCTAAAAATGGTTTTGGTAATTAATGAATTTATGTGTATATGGGACTAACGTGTTTAATGAGTATGCAAAGGTTGAGTCCATATGTTGGTGACAAGATGCAAGGCAAAGGATAAATGTGAAGACCTAAAATTGGCTCAACGCAAAGGTATATTTAGAATATGATCCCTTTTATTTTTACAGGTCTTAAGGAGAAAAAGTGGAAGACTGGATTATAGGGTAGATAATCGTACCATAAAGAGGGATCATGGCAAGTAGCTTGATAGCAAATTTTATGTGTCATTTGGATCACATTAGAAACATGCATTCAACAAAAATCAGATTTAAAACCAAAACTGTGCTATGTCTGGAAGAGCGGTAGTGCCGCTGGTAAAATCGGAACTACCGATGACCGGAAGCTCCGGAACCCGAGCGGAGCCTTTTTTCTAGAGAGCTCTCTCCGGGTGTACCCAAGTCTTTGCGGGATCGGAAGTATCGGCGCTTTCAACGCCGGAACTACCGCAGGGAGCGGTAGTTCCGCATTTTGGAGCGGTACTTCCGAAGCCCGGAAACTCCGGAGGATGAGCGGAACCTTTTTTCAGAGAGCACCTCCGGATGCATTCTGAGATTTCGCAGAGCGGAAGTACCAGCGATTTCAACGCTGCGGTAGTTCCACTATTCAGAGCGGTACTTCCGGCGCCCAGAAGCTCTGGAGGCAAAGCGGAGCCTTTTTTCCAGAGAGCGCTAAATTTGGAACTTTTGGAAGTTTGGCTCAAGCGGTAGTACCGCGCCGACTTTGCGGAACTACCGGAAAGCGGTAGTACCGCAAGTTTCAACGGCGGTAGTACCGCAAGTTTCAACGGCGGTAGTATCGCGCCGACATTCCAACGGTCACTGCAAAGCTCTGACATAGCCGTTCTGCCGCGCCAGAAATAGGAGCGGTAGTACCGGCCCTATAACGGCGGTAGTACCGCTCACCCTAAAATTTTCTGGAATTTATTCCAAACGGCTAGTTTTGGTTGGTGGAGGGTATAAATACCCGTACCACTGCTCAAAAACAGTAACAAGAGACCCATTGAACATTTCTTGAGCATAGAGCATTCATTCCACCCCTTGTTCTCACTTGTGCATTTATTTTGAGGTGGTTGGACAAATTTAGTGCATTGCATTCATTAGTTGATCCTTGGCACTAGTTTGCAAATCAAGTGAAGCTTAGGTCTTTTACTCTTGGTGTTTGCCGACACCTAGACAATTGGGAGGTGATTGATCGGTGATCTTCTCAAAGGAGATTGTGAGAAGACCCGACGTTCGTGTGAAGGTTGGAGCTCGCCTACCCGAAGTGGGGAAGAGCTACTACTAGTGATCGAGGTGCTTCGGCTTAATTCGTGGAGCCGGTCCAATTCGTTTGGGCTAACCTCAACGTAGATTAGGGGAAACCGGCAAGTTTCCAAGCACCACGGTAAAAATATCGATTGTGTACATTTCTCTCTTGCTTTACTCTAGCTCTTACTTGTTTGCTTTATTGTGATCATTTGCTTGATTTGTAGCTAGTATAGTTACTTGCTTGACTAGAATTGTGTAGGCTAAATTGCTTTACATTCTTGCAATTAAAATTGTAGAGAATTATTTTAATAAAGAAGAAAAATTTAAAAACCTCCTATTCACCCCCTCTAGTCGGTATCCTTGATCCTACAACCATTGAGGAAGGCTTTGAAGATCCTTACGATGTAGACAACGTTTGGTGTTAGGGTTTATTCTACACTCAAGCACGCCTGTGGAGTTCTTTTGGATTGTATTATAACTTTGAGCCGCACGCCCCGTTGTGTAAAATTTGGCTGCTAAACCTTAATTTTGTAATAAAGTCTGATTTTTATACTTAAGCTTATGTTAGAAATGATGTACACTCATCTACGGTACTCGCAACTGAACAATCTTTGGTAGTTGCGAGAAAATCCTAATGGCCCTAGAAATAGAGTCGTTACAGATTCTTTAAACATAAACTGAGCAGATTACAGAAAATAGGCACCTATTCCTTCAGCTTGCAATTTTCTCACCAACAATGGCATCCTAAAATTAGGCGCAAATCTGATTAATTAATTTAGTAATAGGGGAAAAAATGAAGTGGGCGAGGTAGTACGCTAGATGACTGCTTGCCGATGCAATGGGCAAGATGGCGGGCATCCCACTCGTATGTTGAACCTGTCCTGTGCATACGCATAGGCGTCACTTGTCTATGCACATTCGGAGAGGGAGGGACTGTAGGGGCTTTAATAGTGAAGGGACGGGTGTTGCTACCAACATGGACAAAGATGCCATCGCTGGAGACGGCGGTGCCGACGTAGGGGAAAAAGTGTGTCCTGCGGTCATCTCCAGGAGATGGGCGGGAGAAGAAATCTCATTGAAGATGAATGGCAGAGAGCTCCGGGTGGGCAACTGCGCCGGGGGGGGGGGGGGGGGGGGGGGGGGGGGGCGGGGGGGGGGGGCATAGGTGCGGCACACGTATATGGATAGATGGATCAGAGTAGGTCACGCAAGATTGAATGGGTGGGAGGTTGGACAGATTAGTAGCTCGCGCGAGATCGGAAGGTGCGAAGCCGGGTGCTGCTCGCTCGGGATGTGGCCGTGATTTGGGGAACCCAGAGGGCCTTCCTGCAAGAGAAGAAGCAGCAGCCCTCGTGGATCGATCGAATACCATGCCAAACAACGACGAGCGATTGGCATCCATCATCACGGCATTGACGACCAACCCGAGCCCCGAGCCCCTCGAAGATGAGCATGTAGGAGAGGATCATGGCGAGGGTGAGTGCGAACGTGATGGGGGTTGGGTTGAAACCGCCATGAAGTGGACGATGACGATGAACACCAATGGCAGCGCGGGCTCCATAGGCAGGTCGCCAGCCATGCGGGACATGAAGTAGCACGACAGCGCATACATGCTAGAGGTGCGCTCCCGGGCCAGCACCGGCCGCTCCTGTGGGAACTGAACATGGTGTCGAAGGGCACGAAGACACCCCAGATGATGGAAATGAAGAACAGAGAGAGAGAGAGAGAGAGAACAGTTTGAGACGACAGCAATTCCATGTCGATATAGCATCCAAGTCAGTCCAATGCCGTCTATTCTGGTGCCATGTCTATGCCACGTCATCAAAAACCACTATGGTTTATGGTGAGTGTTGTGTTTTATATGATTTTGAGAGTTTGAGATTATAAAGCAAAGAGTTTTAGAATTTAAGGTTGATTTTCAGACTAACCTAATAGTAAGAGTTGAAAATGGACTTGTTCCTAAATTATATGGTTAGACTTTGGCCTCCGAGGTATCTTCTGATTTGTGGACCTGGGCATGAATCTTCTGATTGACGGGTTAAGAACAGAGTTCTTTTACGGTTTAGGCCTCGTTTTAGCAGGGCCCAAGACCCAGAGTGCAAAGATCCATCATATATTCTTCCCTAAAGATTATTTCTTTACACTGCGTATGCTGATGTTTGATGTACCAATCCATTTCGAGTGCTTCATCCAACCACGCAAGTTCTCTCTCTCATTTTTTGTTCTTCCTATGCTCCAGGTGATGATTGACACGAACAACAATTGAACGCTGAATTACAGCAAGAAACGGCAGCTTCAGTCGTAAAAATCAGCTCATACATATCTCTGAGCCGCCACAGGAACCCAGTTTTTCATCAACAGCTGTGGCAAATTTTGCCACAACAAAGACAGCGACAAACATGTTACATTTAATTCCTCCTTCCTGTCTAAAATTACTTGATTGGGCAATCGGTAGGGATACAACCAATTGATTAATGCTATAGCAGCTTCAGACAGCTTTTTCAGGTCACCTGAAATCCCTTGTACATACTGTCCCGATACAACACCATATACACAATAATTTCCACAAAATGATCAGGTTATTCGTTGATTTGATTAATTTTTCTTTTCATATCATCCCTTGCTCATCACACGCTTGGTGCACTGCAGGGGCAAACCCACCATGTCTGTGTGCACGGTGCTCAATTTACGCCCCGCCGAAGATGAGTGAGATCTTATGGTCCGATCGTGCCAGTGTCGAAGTACAGTGTCGTCCCGGAGGAGGATCCTCCGGTGACCCCCTCCATGAGCGCGAACTGCATGTCCTCCGATGGCTTCCAGTGCCTCTTCCTCTGGTTGATGAACCAGTTGTTGATCTGCTTCGGGTCAAGGCCCGTCATCGCGGCAAGCCTCACCTTATCCTCTTCCTGTGAACATCATCACCGTATCGTCGATGACAGGTCAATGTGAATGTGGGTTAGAGCTTTTGAGTGTCGAAAGGCGTGTTGACATTACCGTAGGATATGGCCAGCGGTAGTGTGTGTTCCACCAGTCCATTAGGGCTGACCGTGCATCCTTCGGTAGCTTCCCTTTCTTCCTCTTCTTCAAGAACTCGGAACGAAGGCGGCTGAGGCAGCCACTGTACTTCTTGAGCAGCATCTCCTTGAGCTCATGGTCAGCCAAGCGGGAGCTGTGCTCTTGCCCTAAGTCAGATGCATCAGCGTCTCCTGAGCATGGTTCATCCTCCGAAGACCCCACCATTTCATCTTGCATGATGCACACATTCCAAATCAGACACAGATTTAGACAAAATAATGTGTGACATCAAGATCAGATTTCATGACAATAGTACAGTATAGGATATCCAGGTTTGGGCTGTGAAAAACAGAAGCTTCTTCAGAAACAGAACTAGGACAAGAGATCATCAATAAGCAGATAAATTCAGAGAATCAGCTGTTTGTACAGCAGCTACACAGAAGCACATTCAGAAACCGGGGCGCTGTAGACCACAATTTGGGCAGCTATGGACAGAAAGTGTTCCGAAAGTTGTCTCAAGAATAGCCAATCAAAATAACTTCAGCACTGAAAAAGGTCTCTGCTAAAATATACACTATACTGAAGAAACTATTATTCGAAGGAAAAAAACGAAACAAATGCAACAATATGTTTTATTGGTGGCCCTCCACATATTCTGTTGAATCTGTAGTGACAAGTGTTTAGTCCATATTCGTCAAAAGCAGGCCAATGCGTTCTGACAAACTCTATAAGATATCAAATAGATCACTATTTGTGCCAAAACTGACCAGTTTAGTATTATACTTGAGGAAACAGAGACTATTTCAGCACTCTTTGGGCACGGTTGGGTGTTTCCTGGAGCCATCCCTTCAGCTGCTGGCTTTTTCAAAAACTTCCCATCTACTGCCATTCAATTCTATGTCAGCAAATGAATCTTTTCTAGTGTTAGTTGAGCTTCATTTGTACACTTTTTTCAGAAGCTTACTTGAACCATCCTCACATCTAGATTCAACTAAGGTTAGGATGAAATTTGTTGGGCCTGTTTGGTCTTCAGCTAACACTCCGATACTTTCCAGCATTTGCCACCATAAACTTACTACATACGGCTTCCCTATCCCCTCCAAGCTATTCCCATCCGTATTCCCTTTGCATGAACGGATGACATTTCCAGTGGTGTGACCCAAACATGGAGGACGCGGTGGAATAGAATCAGCGGTTTGTGTGTAAGAACATGGTGCCGACCCCACCACTAGACATCACAGCCATTGATGCAAGGGGAACACCGATAGAAATAGGAAGGAGGGAACAGAGAAGCCGCATCCTACCCCAAGCCAGCTGAGTATTTCCACTTAACCTCTATCATAAGAATCCTTTTTGGCACTAGCCTAAGCTTATTTGGGTGGCAAACTAAAGATTAAGCAAGGCCAACACAATGTAAATAAAAATGCTAACTGACAGTAGCAATATGTTAAGTGGGAATACAATTCTATTATTCAAGTTGTACAGAGAAACCCAATGCTCGTAAACACATCGGTAATCATTTAATAAACATGAAAACTTGGATGTAGATAACCTACACAATGTACTTTGCACCTGTCAGTAATTCAACCTCTGCCGTTCATCATATATAAAGTTATAAATTGGTCAGTCTTCTCGAACACCTCCAATATGTAGTGTGTCATTGCAAATCATATTCCAGATCATGCTGTCAACTTAGCATGCTGTAATGACTAATTACCCATGATTAGTTGTGCCCTAAACAGCAAGTAGCTTAGTAGGAAAAATGGTTCTGCTTGCTGGTAGTAAAAATGATACTTTCGCTGGTAATTCTTTTACGAAGCTATTAGACTTAAATTAAAATGGAAGGATCGGTGACATTAATTTCTCACGAGATTCTACAAGCCACATGCTCCCTTCTCATCTAGTTTGTATTTAAACATGGAAACTAGATCATTAGAATACCGATGTGGCAACATAGGCTCATACATTTTGAAGACTAAAACCTTGTTTGTCAAGTGATGTAACACGTAACATAACAATTTAACAAATACCTCCGAACATCCATAGCATATATGGAACTAAAATAATTTTCATCACAGGTTCCTTACATTTGATCTGATCTTCATTTGAGTCATGGATCTTTCAATTTTAGAATTTGAGCTGTGCATCTTTCATAATTCTAGCAATCAAGCCTCTTCAATGAAGTAACCTATTAGAATCCCAACAATTGTGTTAAAGATACTAGCACGGATAACCATGAATCTTCCATGACTTTTTCAAATGATGACATGCCTAGCTGACCATGTCAGCATTTTGTTGCCACACTAGAATTGCCAATGGGGTTGGTCATAGCTATTTGATGGAAGGGACACAATAAAGGAGATACTAAAATATAACAGACTCAATTAACAAAGTCAAAAGACATGGGACTGCAATTATCATTGGAATATTACTTTAGGTACACAAATTACGAAACCATATAGATCCACAAAAAGAGTTATATATGTTCCCAAACTTTGAATTTTGAAACAGATTGGCTTATCTATTGTTAATATCCAAGGTCACAACTGTAAGTGATAATCACCCATTTTATCACTCCTTCAGCATAAGTCATCGGTTGAAAATTCTAACCATTTCTATCTTCCTTATAAATTATTTGAGCTCACATATCCAGAATAATCATGGAAATGCGGCTTTTAAAAAATTAGATTAGACATATCAACACATTGTTGAATCTGAGCAAGCTAAGTGTATCTATACATTCTTAGGCCCATTGCTCAGTCAAGCTATTGCATGAGCGTTCACCAAAATGGTTTTAAACACTATGAATATGGTCACCCATGCATTTAGTGATAGTTGATGTATGTGACCGCACTAGACCAAACAAATATTTCTATTATGAACTGTCAATCGAGCTGCACACGGGCTTGGGGCAATCTATTAGCAAGCGGAGTGGATCAATATGTGAAAGTTACAATGAACAAAATGGGGGTGCTGAATGGCATTGCTAACTCAGGCTTAGCATTCTTATGAATTATGATATATCGTCAGACAAAGCTCCAACCAAATATTTCACGTCTACATACGTATTTCTTATATTAATTAATCTCATTTCTCTGTTGTTAGCAATGTAAATAGGCCGCATATCACCAAGCTCACCTTGCACAGAGTTAGTATTAACACGCATGCAGACTAACTTCCACTTTTTTCGTAAAATTACCTCCTTAATGAAATAAAGAAAGCTGATATCTCTGACAGTAAAGTAGGAACAATATTTTACTGTGTAATGATCATGTTTCATGCTCCTTTGCAATAACCTGCATTTTTCTACTTGGCATTGTGCCAAATATACTGGAAAGCAAGAAAAACTAAACATGAACTGTTTTGACCACAACTACTACTGTTTGCTAGGTGGTATTAAACGTGTCACATGCTTACAATGTCCTAGCCTTCATAGCACAAAAAATGTCCTTTTGACTTTAAAACAAGTGAAGTTTCCAAAAGCTTGTGCGTATTCACCAGTCCAAACTCACATGTTTATGATGGGAAGATGGTACAATTTCGATGGAATTGTGGATGTAATATGGCTTAAGAAACATTAGCTCTAACCAAAAACAGCTCAAGAACATTGTTAATCAACCTCTAATCTATTGACTCTTTGGGCAAGAAATGAACCTAAAATCCAATGGACTACACATATCTCACAAAATCTTGTGTTATCTTCAATGGAGGAAAATAAGAACAAGGCGCCAAGCTGCCAAAATACAAACCAGCATCACTCATACAAAGAGCACGCGCCTCGCCATAGTAGGCCCTGTTGCCAGAACCAATTCCAGCAAAAGATCATATATATATCACGGCAAAATCAACTTTTTTTTGGGAAGACACAGCAAAATCTTCACCTGCCCCACAAGAAATTTTTCACCATTGGGCACTAGTAACCAGCATGCAAGAACAATATTCTTTTCTTTTCCAAAGTCATCCAAGCAGCGATACTCCCCACAAGCACCCTCTCAAGTTCCATCACAGGGTCTACACTGCAAAGTCCACAAGTAGCAGGTACCCCTCTCTTAACCACTTGGGGGGGGGGGGGGTGATGTATAGGTAAGGTAAGCTACATACAACCTTGGACAAAACCCTACACGAAGACACTCCCAAAGCTTTACTCTTCCGACCCCGTCCTCTGACACGCCTGCACCCCATTTGCATGGACACGATTTGACCTATCAAGAACACACGCACGCACGCATTCATCATCAAAGCCATACCCATCCTCCTTAGCTACTCCATATTCACACACAAAGCATCAAGCACTTTCACACAACACAACACAACAATAATGCACTGCATGCTCAGGGGCATACAATGAAATGGCAAAGCCAAGGTTGCACATGAAATGGAGAAATTTAGATACGTGCATGTGTATATATATGTTCATCGGATTTTTGGTTACCGGAGTGCGACGTGGCGGCGGAGGCTCCGCCGCAGAGGCTGGTGAGCTGCGTCTGGATGCTGCTCAGGAAGGAGGCCGCCTCGTCGAACGGCCGCGACAGCTCCTCCTTGTACCGCATCAGCTCCCGGCAATACGCCTCCTGCGCGCGCATATAAACACATCACATGTAATAACAAGAGCACGCAAGGATCAAGCGCAGCTCGTCTACGCGAGTGCGTCGTCTGCACCATGAACTCGTCAAGCTCGGGGTCGAGGCCGATCTCCCCGGCGCCGCCGCGGCCGCACCTCTCCCGGCCGATTTCCTCCAGCAGCGTGGCCACCTCCGGCGGCGTGCCCACCTAACAAATCAAGAACTAAGCAGATTTACATATAAAAAGAAAGATGAACTACTTGATGGCAGGCAATTCTTGGATGTCTACCACATGCAAGATAGGAAGAAGCTAGGTAGAAGTAGCTAGCAGAATTGGAAGGACCTTGCGGCATTCGATGTAGGCGGAGAGGAGGGAGGGGTAGCGGGGGTGGCCGGCGATCTGCACCTTCATCAGCTCCGTCAGATCCGCCGGCGGGGGAGGAGGCGGCGGCGGCGGCGGCGAGCTGGCCCCACCGGCGACCCCGGACGCCTCGCTGGCCGCGCCCCCTCCGCGCGAGATCCCCGGGTGGATACTGTACAGATCCTCCATATCCACGGAAGCTCCTACCTTTCTCGGCTGCAGCTAGCTCACCTAATTAGCTAGCAAAGTTACCTCCATATCCATCTTATCTATATGCATCTCTCTATGTACACACATACACATATAATAGGGAGGGGGGGGGGGGGGGGGGCTACAAGCAGCAGCAGTAGGAGTAGTTCTTTGCTTGGTTCTTGGGGTATGGTATGTTCCAAGAAGAAGAAGAAGGGAGCAGATTATGGGGAATTAGCAGCCGTTTGCACTGCAGCCTCTGGTGCTTCTGCTTCTGCTGCAGAAGTGCAGCGTGCAGGAGCTGCTTCTGCTTGTGATCGCCGCAGCAGCAGCGGGATACATGGGCTGGCTCTTCGGCCTTGGGATGGAGTAGTGGAGTACTGACCTGCGGCAGAGAGATGGAGACTGGAAGATTGTGAAAAAGGAATGAATAGCTAGGTAGCAATCGTTGGTAAAGTTTTATTGTTAGGTTTTCTTTTCTGTACAAAAATAATGTGGACGTTTCACAGTCTGAGACTTTTCGTATTTTAAGGGATAGGAGAGATAGGGCGATCGGTGGTTTGCATGGGTGTCCTTGCTGGAGTTGGGATTTCGAGGGATGCCCTGGTCGAGAGCGAGCCAGCTAGCTTTGTTCTATGGCTCATTTCTTCGCCCCCACCCATGTGGCCGAAAGGAAAATGGATTCACTTGATTGATTTGATATTTTTGTTTTTGAATCTCTTGTTAAATTGGTAAAAACAATGGTGTGAAAAGAATTCATCTCGATGTTACATTGAATTCATCTCGATTTATCAAATCTAAAATTTTATGTTTGCCTTTATTATAAATAGGTAATACTATCAACAATATATATTTCTCCATCTTTGTGGAACCGCTCAAAAAGTATTTAGAGAAAAAATAGTGCATTTTAAGCCTTTTTGCATGGATGCACCAGCCCTGCTGTTTTCAGCTTCAGCTTCGGCTTCTGGATTTTTATTTTTTTTGGCTTTTTTGGTTTTACTTTTTTCCATAGTCCTTCGTATTGTCCGTAATGGGCTAATTTTTTTAATTTTTTAAATTTTAATTACGTCAAATAAGCCACCAGCAGTTACAGTAAAAAGTCATAAGCTATCGTCAAACTGAGTGCCCCTATATCTTGTTAAAAAAGCACCCAAACTATCCATTTCGATAGCACAATACACTACATTTTAAGTTTTCAATTCATAATAAACCATATCAATACAGAGCTATATCTCAATTGAGGTACACGAGCACTACAAAGCTAGAAACACCAACTCAAACTCTGCTCCAAATGGCTTTTAAGCATTCGGTTTCTAAAAGTCAGAAACCATTTAGAACACGTTGTCTCCTTAATTTTGGCTTTTTTTTATTGTTTGGTCTTTTTTCCCCTTATTACTTTGTATTGTCCTAAAATATATACCAGTGTTTTTCCAAATTTCTCAATTTTTACTACTTTTTATTTTTAACTTAAAAAAACTAACAACCACCAACTTCAAAGTTATTTAGAGCAGCAACTCAATCCGCCCCCATCCAACCGACCAGTCATTGGCATTGCCAGATGCACGATGGGTTCCTTGAGAAAAGGAAAAAGATGCACAGTGGGCAGACATGAAAATACCAAACGAAACAGGCAGGTGGTAGCAAAATTATACTACAATGGAGTACGAGCTAGTGGCCAGAGAGAGAGAGAGAGAGAGCAGAGGCAAGATACAGTGAGTAAACTGAGAGGACTGTCCTTGCATATTTCCCCAGAACAGCACACTACAGTTGATCTCTTGTTGCTTCCCCCGTTCTCGGCTCTTCCCCCTCCGCATCCAATTCAACAAGGAAAGAAAATGACCCTCTGCCACTGGGACCCACACGCACACGGAGAGGTGGGCCCTAGGCGCTCGCACGTGGGAAGGTGCACCGGCCCCACCACGGTCCGGTGAAATGTGGCCCAAGTACGCGTGGGGTCCGTATGTCAGAGAGAGCGGAGCCGACACCGTATTTACAGCCGTCCCGTCGTCAGTAGTAACTTCGACGTGACATTCCGACATGTGTCATGCCATCACTGGTTCCGCGGCAGTGCTTGCTTTTTAGTTTTCCTTCCCTTTCTTTTTCTTTTCTTTATAGCCTCCAATATGCGTATAATATTCTGCCTTTTAAAATCATCTTTAAGCCTCCGCTTATTTCAATTTCATATTCTGATTTTTAATTCATTATTTTTAAATTTTATTTTTCTGGTTTTTAAGGTTTTTTCCTTTTTTTCGTATTCTTTGGTATTGTTCATGATGAGCTAACTTGTTTTTTCTATTTTTAAATTTAGTTACTCTAAATATGCCACCATCAGCTACACTGAAAAATAAACTAACTACAGTGAAAAAGACATAAGCTATCGCCAAACTGAGTGTCCCCTAAGTCTTCCATCTTATCTAAAGATAGCATTAGATACAATATCTATAACAGTAAAGTATTCATCTAACTACTTTATACTATTTTTACTATAACTTTCTATTTCACACTCTCTTACTATTTACGTTAGCTCATCGACTCAAATCGTCTCTTATATAACAGACAACATATTATATTCCCTATAAAATTTTACTTAACTGATGTTTAGGGCAAGCTGGAGTCTGTTCTCTGAGAAGCCGTCAGAGTGTGTTGAGACTTAGAGCGCATCTCACTGGTTATGAGTGAGGTTGTCTTAAGGTGGAGATCATGAAGATCTATAAAAGAGGAAATTGCTCTAATGCTTATGGTTTGGAGGCAATAAGGTAGGTTACACGGCTATGTTTTAAGTAATCTTTTTGTTCACTCAGGTCGAATCTCTATTCTTTTAGATTGTGGTTAATATTTTTTAGCTATAGTTGATGATTTTATCTATGTTTTTAGAGATAGTAACGGATGATAAAGACCCTAACGTAGACGGCATACACGATTTTAGACTCAGGAAGCCGTTTGAAAAATCGACTTCAAAAAGTCATTCCGTTTATTTTGACTTTCCAAAAAACTAAAAGCCAAACCCCTAAAAGAACATGACCTTTAGTTTCTTCATATAGGTTGAGTTCTTTCTAGTGGTTTTAAGCCAAAGCGCACGAAGGTCTAGGCCTTGTTCTGAACAGTTTTTAGGTTTTGGCTTTAGAAGCTGGCTTTTGAATGGAGTGATTTCTTAAAATGGTTTCTATAAGCCGTTTGTAGTAGTCACTGCAGGATCTGTTTTGAATGGACTAGCTTCTCAACGCAAATATCCTTTACTCTCTCAATTTTTCTCACAATCAGCCAAAAATTAAAAGCCACAACACTTTTGAACAAGACCCTAGATGTCAAAGGCTACATGATCAAAATCTAATAAACCATATATAAATACCCAATGAACACATAAACACCCTTTAAAATTCAGATGGTGAGATTTACTCCAATATTCACGGGGAGAACCGGTGAATATTGGATTTACCGGTGAGGCACCAAGTTCAACCTTTGATCGGTGAGATTTACTCCAATATTCACCGGAGAACGTAGAAAATTCTTTGTTCTAGAGAGAGGTCTCCAAATGTTATTGCATGGTTTACGGACATGCATGCGTGCGTGCGTGCTGGACCGGTGGGCCATATGTTCAATACCAAGCACTGGACGGTGGGCCCATACTTTTCTCATTGGAAAATTTGCCTCCGTGTCCAGACAATCTTCTTCGGACAAAACGTCAAACAAATCACGAGTTTTTGCGTCGTACATTATGTATGGAATATCAAGTGAAACGAAGTTATTAGGTTCAACCACTTGATATTGCTCAACAGTGGCCTATACATGAATCGATCTCTAGTCGCTGGAACAGTTCAGATGCATCATATCGTAGCTATCTGTAAGCTAGCTAATCGTTCGATCACCCTCAAAGCTGAGTTTAGATCACAGTCAACATTGTTACTTTTATACCGCATGCATTCAGATATCTACTTTACATGGTGCAATATCTGTTTTGAAGTCATCTTTACCGTACGTAGTTACGAAAACATCGGATGGTTCAACTCGTCACACTTTTTCTTGCCCACGAATTGTAGGTATACGGTATAACCACACATTTGTCATAAAATATGTCAATAAGCCGAACAACGGAACAGACATCAAGCTTCCGAAAGTCTGAACAGGATATCTAGCCCTAACTAGTTTTTGAACCGAGAATCTCAGTTTAAGATATGAAGCCAAAAACGTAGTACACTTTGGCCCCGTGGCTATTTGTACGGTGATTCTTGCGCAGCGAGGGACACAAGGAAGAGGGAGGCATGTGAGTTGGTGGGCAAACAGTGTTGTTGATGACCTGACCAGATGTGTACTTTTGATCTTCTGTCCTTTTAGTTTTTTTTAAAAGTCTTTTAAAGTAGATTCTATGTGTAGTTTTTTAATCTAAAATTATGTGTGACGTTCGTGTCAGCGTCTTTGTCATTCACTGCTGTCTTAAAAAAATACAAACAAAAACTATTAATCGTAATAAAAAAGAAAGCACGGACATTAAACACTTGACTTGTTGGGTTCTCCATGTTTGTCATCTCGTTGCAAGTGCTTCCAGCTACCATCTTCACACTACAAATTAGTACTAGTGGAGAGTGCTCTATTCCTTCTCTCAAGTAAATGTTATTATTTTGTTTCCCAGCAAAAATGATTTTGTGGTGTGGCGGAGCCAGCCAATGGTCGAAACCCAGGCAGAGCCAGCCGCTGTGTGGGAGCCCGAGCAAAGCCAGCAGCAGAGTGGTGAGAGACCGACATGAGTTCAACGGAGTTGGAGGCTGGAAAAAGCTGCCTGGGCCAGGCATGCATCCCAGGCGTTCGATTTTGGATGCCTGGGGCCAGGATGTGTTGCCTGGCAGGCATTTGCCTGCGAGGCCTCCAACCAAACAGGCCCTACTCACTGGCGAGCCCAGGCAGCTGCCCAAGGTCACTGGGAGGTGGCTCCGCCTATGACTTTGTGATAGTGTACTTCAAGCTTAAGGAAAATTCGCAATTAACTATTGTTTTGAACATGTTTTGTTCCTTTATAAGCCAAGCCTAAACCATAAATGCGAAATCTTCGACGAGTCTAACAATATATATTGGTCCTTCAACTCATACATATTGATCATTAAGTAGGAACAAAATTATCTTATATCATACATTGCGAGAGGAAAATCTCTTATCTTGGGATCTACGCAACGGAAATTTCTATTGTATACCGGTGACACAATCCATTTTGTGTAACGCGCGAATGATGTGGTGACATGTGGTAAAAGTATTATAGTAGCTATTTTAAAAACTATTTTCCGTACAACTGGTACTGCAGCAAGAAGTAAAAATATTATTTTTTGTACAGGCTACAGTACTACTACAGTGCATTGCTACAGTGTTCTTGCCACGTGTTGCCACCTCATTCGCTCGTTACACAAACTTAATTGCGTCACCGGTATACAATAGAAATTTTCACACGCAACGGCGTAACCTTTAGATAAGATGTTAATGATGGCTCTTAATGCCAGAAAAGAAGATAACAGAGATCTATATTTCAAGAGGTGTTGGATTTGAAGTCTAACTTTGTCACGCTAAGGTGTTGTCTGGTTGGGCTGAAATAAGCTGACTTATGACTGAAATTACACTGTAATTGATGGTGGCTTATTTGGTTTAACTAAATTAAAAAAATTTAAAAAATAGAAAAAAAACAAGTTAGCCCATCACGGACAATGTTAACGAATATGAGAAAAAAAACGGCAAAAAAAGTTAAAAAAGCTAGAAAAAAACGAAATTTAGGAATAATAAAAAAATAGAAGTCAGAAGATCAAAATAAACGGGGCATAAATCTAAAACATGCTATAGATTTTTAGACGTATGTTTGATTCGTTGTCATAATTAGGATTTGTCGTACTTTTTTAGCCCTATAGTCTATATATTATAAGCTTAGTTTTTTTTGGTCTAAATTTGCCATACTTGTGACGTTGAATTTTTGTGCTAGAAAAAGTACGACAAAACAAACTTGGCTGATGTTAGTTATGATAAAGTTAAACATCAAACAAATAGGCCCTAAATCCCCGCTCTGCACTGCTCCGCACCGGCCCGGCCATGATATTCCGGTATGGTGGCCGTATGCGACCGTCATAACTCATAAACCTTCTCAAATTTTAATGCCAACACAAGGAAATAGGGGAAAAGAGAGAAAATAATTGGAGAAATCATTGACTTATTCGAATCCCTCGGTAATAAGCGAGCGCTCGTATTATCCTTTACAGATAACTTTTAGCTATGATTTATATCTTTTTATTGAAAATAAACAGTAGTTGCTGAAAAAAGTAATTTTAGAAAGAAAGAACAAACGGTGTAAAAAATAAGAAAGAGATGTATAAATGTGATAGAAGCAAAAGAAGTAGAGTGAAAGATATACCTATGACTCTATTTTATCCCAATCTAAAACAGAAGCCTAAAGCTAGGAATAATACTTGTGGTACTGTGCTCATGCAGGGCAAAGCTTTCCCTTCTAACGGCCTGTTCTTTTTGGTTGTGATTTATGGTTTTTTGTTGCGGTTTGTGGATTTTGGATTGTTTGTACGAGAGATTACAGAGTAACAGAAACTCACGTGCAGTTTTTACCGATATAAATGAAGTCAGTAAAGTATGTACTAAAATTAACTAGTAGATTATATCTTGAAAAAATATTCTATTTAAAAATTAATTACTGTAGAAAATCTAAAAAACAGCTTTTAGAAACTGAAAAGTTACCAAATGCCATCGCACATGCAAAGAGGAGCCCTGAAGCCAAGGAAGGGATTAAATAGTGTTGTGGACTTGTGGTTGGCCGTCGGCTTGTGAGTCAAGGCCTCAAAGCAAGCAAAAGAGTCCAGATGGGCCAAGTTTACATGTTGATGGCATGTAAAAAAAAGACGATGGTCCTGGGGATTACTCATGTTTAAGCTGAAATAGAGTAGGACTGTTGATTAGCCAGGACCACAAACTACCTCCTTGGAAGCCCCCAACTGCCTCCTCCATCAAATATCCATTTATCAAAGGGAACATTTTTTTTCCTAGATAGCAACTTTTGAGTATAGTTCATGCATAGTTCTTCACTTCTTTCGTGAGTTTATAAATAGTAGTTTATGCATGTGTATGCGCTTTCATGCTCATGCTAAAAATTTATGAAAGTATGTACTAGCGGTGGAATCTGTTCGCAAAGAAATAATTTAATTTGTAGGGTCTCTTCGCAATACAGGAATTTTGTAAGATCCTACAGAAATTGCAGTGCTTGCAAAATCTTGGATAAACTTTGAATATTCATTTACATGGAGAGATATTTTACAGTCACTATCTTAGAATGACAGAGCTCTAAGTCTAGAGCACATAAACACAAAAGGCTCCAACACTTAAAAACCCTAACCCTAGACTTAATTCCTCTAAATCTCTTTCTCAACCTAAGGGTTTATGTAGTAGAGACTCCTCACCTCTTACTTAATCCTAACAATTAGCCACTCTTTAGTGGATTACACAACTTACACTTGGGAAAACCCGATAACTCATACACAAATGAGTTTTATATCATACACACTTGCACGTTTTTGAAAGCGTGGCTTACACAAGGCTCCACAAGCCTGATAAGACACATCAACAAAGATATGTCCTAAACCACTTAGACCAATGCTGCGGTTTTGCAACCGTCACTCCACCTGGTATTGGACACTTTCCATAATTGTCACCCATCGGTTTTTACAAAGATGCGATGCCCTACGCCTCGTCGCCAAGATTGTATGTCTGCACCGAGGCTATCACCACTTGAAATGTCCGAATCCTATGACACACCACATCACACCATAGTCTGTGATGCCCAATTACTTGCGCCAAGATTGTATGTCTGTTTCGAGAACCATCATTGCTTGATATGTACAAGTCTAATTGGCATACCACATGCATGTATTGCCTCATCATGATTCTTATCTTTCTTCTGTACTTCTCAGCTGAGATGATGCTCTACCTGGACTTATACGACACTCCATGACCACAAGCCTCTGTCTTACACTGGCTGCAACAATCATCAAGTACGTGCACACCAAAGAATAAGCAATCAATTCGAGCACAAATGACATGCCTTTGATTCTCAATTAACCAAACACATGCATTGACCCATGCCACGACTCACACTTGCATGAAAACCCCATGACTAACACTTGCTTGGACACACTACGACTCACAACCAAATCAACTTAACTCTACAACTCAGCTTAGCACAACTCAATAAGGGCTGGTCTGACCGCGGCCACTAAGCTGGTCAAACCATCAAACACACTCCGATTAGACCGCCATTCAATGGCTAGTCAGACCGCCCCTCCTCGGTCATACCACATTTTCAATACTGGTACTACCATATCAAGTTTCAGCTCAAAATGTCTAAAAGACCTACTCTGAAAAATTTCTACTGCCAACAAAGGGCCAGTATTACCGCTCACCGATCAGACTGCTATACAATGGCTGGTTAGACCACATTCCGGTCTGACTGCTACTCTAGAGCTGGTCAGACCGCTAACTACTGAAAATAATAGGTTAAAATGTAATTTCTCAAAATCAAATTCAACCAAACATAGCAAGGCACAAATAAGATCAAATACTTATTATCATAGAGTTGTTACCATATGGTCTTACATAGATTCCTACGTTCCATGAAGAACTTTGCATGGGGTTAAATTTTCCCCTGTGTGCAGCAACAAACATTCGAATTCTATACGCAGCATGAATACACAGGCCCCATTTGGAAAGGAAGTCGATAGTTATTTTAGAGAAATTGCATTGATTGTTGCAAAAATTCCTTCAAAATTCCAAACAGGACCATATCATGAAGCTGCGGCAGATAAATTTGACGTGGTGCTCATATATATTCCTCTCAAGAAGGCAAATCACAACGAGCCTATGCATCCGCTAATCAATTATCCAGCAAAAACTCTTTCACGAGACTGTTGTTCCAACTGATAGCATCACGTCAGAATTGTACAAAAGTTGGGCAGATGAAGATACGTCTCAAGAGTGAGAACCGGGGCTCTTTTGACCGTGTCCACCGTCCATGACTGTGCAATCTGATCTCCCGAAGCAAAACCTGATAAATGTTCCATCCACATCAGTCTCCTGCTCCAGCTCCAGTAAACCTAGCTAGCTACCATTGATAATCTCCTGCTCCAGCTCCAGTAAACCTAGCTAGCTACCATTGATACAGGAGAAGCTAGAAAATTTATACTGAGTGTTTAAAATAGGGTAAAAGAATGTCTATCAAGTGATTATTGGCTGATCGAATGTTAGCGTCAAGTAAATGGCTTTGTTCGTTTCGGCTTCAACTTCTGCCTTTTGGCTTCTAACTTACTATTATTTAATTTTGTCTTTTTCTGGATTTTTAGATTTTGGCCTTTTTTGTCTTTTCTTTTTTTTTCCTGTGTTCCTTTGCATTGTCTGTAATGGGATAACTTGTTTTTTATTTTTTATTTTTTAAATTTAATTATGACAAAAAGCTACCGGCTGCTACAGTGTAAAATAAGCCGGTTACAGTGAAAAAGCTAAAAGCCACAGAAAAGCCCAATTGAGCAATACCTGATCAGATAATGTTGATTCATCCTATTTATGTCATAAATGTTAAAAATTCTGTAAGTAAAATGTCTTATATAAAATATATATAATATTAGTTTTGAATCATTGTACTCATCATCATGGTCGCAACGTCACAAGCATAAATCAGACACTTGACTTTTTTACTTAGAAAGTAAAGAAGTTCCAAGAGCTAAATAGAATGAAGTATTTTTGTAAATTCACACGGTGTCACATAGGTAGAGAAAAAGGTGCTAAGTTTGCAAGATCTGAATGAAGGGTATGGAATATAATTTGTATCTAATTTACTAAAGAATTATCAAATTGTATATAAGTCTAAATTGAAATCAAACATATAGGAACTTCAGAATTTCTAAAAGAAACTGGAAGTGCCAGGCCAAACGTCTCACTTGCGATTCCTTGGCCGTTTTGCCCCCCCTGTGGCATAAAAATGCCGCAATTGGCCCCGTGCGCACGCATCGGCACTTTTGGATGGTCCCCTCGCGTGGCTAGGGTGTGCGCGAGGGATGATGGCACGCTCACTGAGCACAGGAGGATGTTGGCGCGGGCGGTGGCCATACGAGGAGGGGTTGCGTGGCCGACGGCCGTGTGAGGAGGGGTGGCGCCGGTGGTGGCCGCACGAGGTAGGTGGGGCCGGCAGCGGACATGCGCGGTAGGCAAATTTTTTGCACCTGTTTTTTTAAGAATTTAAATGAATATATTATTTGTGCGAAAATTTTAATATAGAAAGTGCCGCGAAATGCCATTTTTGGTCCCCTCGTGCGCTCGGTAGGCTGGCACACCCAGGTGCCACGTGAGGTGGGTTTTTTTCAAGAAAAGAAATTGTCATACTTTTGCAGGAAAACAAAATAAAAAATTGAAATTGTTAGTAATAGAAAGTGAGCAGCAAAAAATAAAAAAAGTTGTGTAGCACTGTATTATGATTTTTTTTTGAAATAATCTATTTTTGCTTGAAATTACAGTAATATATGTTTGTTCAACCGGTGGGTGACATGTCAACAAGTCATGCACCGGTTAACCGATTTTAAATAATAATAATAGTTTTTGATTGATCCAATGAAAATAATTATGGGGAAATGAAGAGCAATTTTTGTATTAGCAAATCTTATTTGTAGGTTGTTATTTTTTTGAAATAAAAGGACAGACAAGGTAGGTTGGTCCGTTTGTGATTTTTGTAGATTCTCAAGGGTACAAAATCTGTTGGACTCGCAATAATATTTTGTGATCGTCATTTGTTATTGTAGTGCGATAAATTTTCGAAGAATTTTGTAGGGACAATTGAGGTGGCAATGATTCGTAAGTACGAATGTAAGTCATATTGCAATGTAACAGGGAATTCATACACGGAGAACTTGGATAGATGGTGTGACGATAACAACACGTCAATTGATCTGATAAGGGGGTTACATGGCACGCAGGCTAACGAAGCAAGAATGGTACACGCATGCTTTTAGGGAATTAGAAATATATGGGACATATAGACAAAGAGGGTGGAACATGCTGGACAATTCATGGACCAGCGTAGCATCACGTCACTGCACAAAGCTGCTCTATTTGGTTTTGTCACTACGTAAGGTCATCTCGTTTAGTCTTGGCAGTGCAGAAAGCAGGCTCATTGGGTCACATTGTGGGCTCGAGGAGTTATCTAGCAGCAGCGTTGGGTCTTGTCAGCGACAAAAGCTGATTCGTTGGGTCACATCACTACAAAAAGGTGACTCATTGGGTCACATCGCTGTGCAAAGCTGCCTCCCTCCATACCACATCAGCCGTACACGTGATCCTGAATGCACTGAGAGGACAAGACGTGGGGGGTTGTGGCTGCAAGGAACTGTGCAGTCCACAGCCACCAGTTGACCTTATTCTCGTGGAGAGTCTCAAACAGGTTATGAAACGTGTATATGATGTGGTTACATGGAATAGTGCTTCTAGTAATTGTTTAAGTAAACATCGATACTACTATGGTACATTGTGATGGAAGCATCCGACTAATGGTACAATACATTTTTGTGCATAAAGGAACAATATGGCCAGCAGGGGGTTGCTCTCGGGTCACATGCTGTGCAAAGCCACCTCGTTGGGTCACGTCTTGCACAAATGTGGCTTGTTTAGTCACATCGTGTCTCTACGCAAAGTTGGCTTAATGGGTCACGTTGTGTGCAAATCTGGCTCGTTGGATCACGTCGGTGCAAAAAGCTACCTCGTTATATCACCTTGGTATGCAAAGCTGCCTCATTTCGAGAGGGAGGTAACATCCCACTCTATAAGCTAACACATGACCTGCTATGTCAGAAAGCACACTGGCTCCCCCCATGAGCTATAAAATGCATGCCCCACCCCTTAAAAGTAGGAGCACTCGACCCTGCCAACTGTAGGAAGAAAAACCTTCTATGTCCTATAGTAGCATATCATGGTAGACGACGAGGAGCCAGCCCAACTGAGGTCGCCTACGCAAGACCTTCCCCTCAAAATGAGGGAGAACTTCGGCCTTAACTACTGCTTAATGCCAAACAAGTGTGCTCAACCGATATGACCGAAATGCAAACACAGGGAGGAGGCGGTCATGCAGGTCTTGGACAGCCAGTTCAAAGATGGATGATGTTTCTCCTGATGCCCACACTCTGGGGTACAATTAGCCAATAATTTATTTTCTGTTACTACTAATAGAGCTTTCATATTAACCCTCTTTTCTAGCAGATGTGAAAGATCAAGCTCCGATTAAGTTGATTAAATGGGAGATTGAAAGATCAAAATCCGATTAAATTGGTTTTGGTGTTAATGACAAATACCATTATGAGATCTTGGCAATAATGACGAATACTTTTGTAATGTATTGGTGATAATGACAAATGTATATATGAGACTAATATTCTTGTTTAAGTTTATTTATGTCTAGTTTCATTTGGATGAAAAGGTGAAATCAAAGAGGTATGCATTCGAAATCACTCTATCGTATACTAATGCATTCATTAGATCCAAAATATAGATTGAACTCCTAAATTAGTCCAAAATGAATATGTGCATATGTTTTTATTATATACACTTGTATGCACACATTTAGGGAGAGCTCTCTATATATTTTGGAGTTTCATAAGTATTGATTCATGCTTCTTTCAATATGCATATTTGGGATCTTTACTTTGAAATACATTCTTGAGTATATATATATATAGCTTGTGTAGTACATATATACTCATGTGCAATCGGGTTGTCATCTAACTTCTCCATTATGTGTTAATGGTTGAAGGATTAATGACAACCGGATAAGTAAGTTTTATTTAAAGCTTATCTTAGAGTATACATTTGTTGTGTACAAGGTGTATACTCGCAAATCAATCTTTATATCTCATTATTTGTTGAGATTGTCATGAATTACCAAAATGGTGAAGGTTGGTAATTGATGACAATTGTTTTGTGGACTAACGGTTTCCATGAGTTGGATGAATAGGTTAGATTCCACAAATGAGGATAACTTGAGATGACTTCATGAGTTGAAGACCATCAAGTCAAGATTGAGATGAGGGTGGCTTCATGTGTTGAAGGCTATCAAGAAGAAGATATATCATGAGTTGATGCATGATGATCATGTGTTGATCAAGTCAAGTGAAGACCATCATGTGTTGATGGAGTTGCAGAAAAGAATGCATCATGAGTTGATACATATCGAGAAGATGACCCAAGGCAAAGGTATGACTAGCTAGGGTTAAGGATGTGTTCCTAGTCTTTTACCGGTCTTGGTGTTTGGTTAGAAGACCGAATTGCTAGTATAGGTTGTCGTACTATTATGAGGGGTCATGTCTGGTAGTTTGAATCTCATCATGTGTTGATAGCTCAAACCTCACTTGCTCTAGCTCATCTTGACATGAGGCTTATATTTGCGAATGTGTTTTGCAAATAGTCGAAACTCATGTGTTGAATTCTAGCAACATGGGACTATGCATTGCAAATGTGTTTTGCAAGTGCTTGAAGTCCATGTACCTACTCCTTGTGACATGATCTAAGTTTGCAAATGTGTTTTGCAAAAGTTGGAGATCATGCATTATCCCTTGGCATGGTCTAAAATTGTTTATTGCTATTTCCTTGGACTTAGACTATGGTAGTGACTCTTTGGATGTCTTCTAATTTCTGTATTGATCTAATGTGTTTGAGATCATGCAAATAGATGGGTTGTGTAGCCCTCTGAATAAGCTTTCCATAGAGTCCAAGATCACTCAATTTCGACATCGGAGTCAAAAGTTATGACTGGAGGTCTGACCGGTGTTGAGCTGGAGGTCAGACCGCCCTTACAATGGCTGTCAGACCGCCCTTGGAAGAGAGGTCTGACCAATGTTGATATGGTGGTCTGAGCGGTCCTTGAGCGGTCTGACTGGAAATTGCGGTCTGACCGGGTTTTCTATGGCGGTCTGACCGGTTTTTCATCCCAATGGCTAGTTTTCTTGTGACCGTTGGGAGGGCAGTAGTTCCGGCCATTTTAACGGCGGTAGTTCCGGCCCTAGGCTGATTTCAGCCTCTTTTTCCTCCAACGGCTAGTTTTTTGGTATGGGGTATAAATACCCCCTTGTGGCCGGTTGGAGAGGAGGTTGTTTAACTTATTTCAGTGCTCTTGAGCTAGAGTGAGGCTCTCCACTCAATTGTGCATGTGTTGCACTTTGTGAGAGAGGAGAGGTGATCTAGAGTGCATGTGTTGCATCTAGAGGAGGATTTTGTGTCCGGATTGAGCTTGTGCATTCGTTGCACATGGTGACAGTCAAGTGAGAGACTTGACTTGTTACTCTTGGAGTTTGCCGACTCCTAGACGGCGTGGGAGGCGTCGTGCGCGGTGATCTTCTCAAAGAAGGTTGTGAGAAGATATGGCGAAGTTGTGAAGGTTGAAGCTTACCTACCCGGAGTGGGAAAGAGCTATCACTAGTGATTTGAAGTGGAAGGCTTAATTCGTGGAGCCGGTCCGATTAGTTCGGGCTTACCTCAACGTGGAATAGGGGAGACCGGCAAGTCTCCGAACACCACAGTAAAAAAAAGAACGTGTCATTTGTGGTTTGCTTTTTTGTGCTCTTTTTACATTCAAGCAATTTACTTACTTAGCATTATTTTGATAGCTTGTAAACCTAGGATTGCAAACTTTGACCTAGGTAGTATTGTTGGTGCACTTAGGCGATTTTGCTTCACTTAGGTGCTATTTGAGCTAAACCAAATTGACTTAAGCTTCCGCATTGCATACTTGGTTTAGGCAAATAGAAAAGGTCTTTAATTGTTAGTATTAATTTGAAGAAAATTTTTAGACCGCTTATTCACCCCCCTCTAGTCGGCCTCCTTGATCTTACAAGATGGCAAAATACAACTTTGTCCACTGGATCGATTCTTCCCATGAACGCCATGTTGTGACATACATGGATACATTGTGGAACCAAATTTTAGAGTTAGAGGTGTGTATTGACAATCTCAATGAGTAGAACGATGACAACTGCCAATAGATGCAGTGCGAGAGGAGCAATGAGGAGGTCATCAACATACGAAGTTCCTATGATCTCAAATGCTGCTATGCGAACCCTAACTATATATGTACGTGCCATTATAACAACAACCAACTATGTTTGAGGTGCCCTCTCTGCAACACTTCATGTGGGTAGCGCTAGACACCTTCTACCAGTAGCCACGCTCGGAGAAGATTGTACCATGGTACTGTCCTCTGTTGTACGCGGTTATGTTCAATCTTCTAAAGCATGTAACTAAATAGTGTACGCATCGTACCGGTTGCCATTTATTGAGTGGACTGTTCTAGCACTACGTCACATGCATAAAACTAGAGGTGTCGATATGCATTGAACGAATGTACATCACACAAAGTACAAATAAGAATGCAACAATATTACATACATCATATAGTAAGTACAAAATTTAAGTATTATAGAAACACGGTGCGGAAGGGGTAGTACTTGTAGGCTAAACTGATGCGGTGTACGTTTTGTAAGTCTAATTTGGTTTGGGAAAATTCGTGTCCGCGAGACAGGGGCACGCCAGATGATTTATGGAGCAGCGTAGCATCATGTCACTGCATAAAGCTACCCCATTTGGTCTTCTCAGTGCATAAGACCATCTCGTTTGGTCTTGTCAGTGCGTAAGGCTGCCACAAACTTCAACTATCTACAATCACTCGTACTCATCATTATGTGTTTTCCATTTGGTATGTGAATCACATCCTTAAGCATTTCTCCCCATTTTTCCTACCTTGGTTTGCTTCTCCCTCCCCTGGACGTCAGGATGAACCAAGTCAGCGCCTCTTCATTGGCATCCGCAGTGATTTGCCTAAAGTGCAACACGCTTATCAAACATAAGACGTCATAGACGGCCATGAATCCTAGATGGCACTACTACAAGTGCCCTTTTTACTCGATGAGTCAGCTTGTTTTGGGTTGGTTCAAATTGTTTAGCAGATGTTACAAAACCTTTCTCTTATTGAATTGCAGGATGGCCTAGGCGGTTACCGATTCTGGGTTAGAGGATAAAATGACCACTAGGCCCAACATTGTTCCATAGGAGAAAGTTATGATGGGGGTGTAGCAAAATGGTCGAGATGCGACATTGTTTTGATAGACAGGAGAACAAGATTAATAAAATGTTATGTGTTATTTCTTGTGTTTGTTGTTATCTTGAAGGTGTAGTGCTATGAGTGTTGTTTTGATTCACGTTGTTTCCTGCAGTGTTTTGTATGATATATGTATGTGTAATGCATATTCATGTCTATATCATAGTAGACGATTGCATGTTGTTACCACTTCAATGTGTTCACATTGCAGTAATTCATTTTTCTTTGTGAATGGATGACTACATCATGCAAAGATAAAGTGCAAGTTGGTTGATGCATTTTTGTCTCCACGAGGTAGCGCGCCTGAGGAGGTATCATCAGGTCCTTTCATACGCGTGCTAGTCATTTCATGCGCATGGCCGAGGAAGTGGGATTCCCGCTTAATGAGGTTGGGACCGTGTGGAATATTCACACGTGGGTGGGGACACCCACTTCCTGTGGTCGGGGAGCAAACTAATTACATGCGAGTACACACGAAGCATTTTGCAATAAATTACATTGTGGACACAAACAAATTTAAGGCAGTGCAACCAAACACATAAAAACAAACAAGCAACATCACTACAGGGGAGTGATATCTTCTGCTATGATGTGTTGCTTGAGCTAGGCCTATTTAGGTAGTTGCTAAGGGAGTGTCCAACCATCTTGCAAAGTCTACATCTCAGTCGCCTAACCCATATTGTTACGGATGTGGCGGGACTTTTGTCATCCATAGCTGGTATGATTGAGCGCTTTGTTCGGCCCCCACTGCACCTTCCCTGGCTAAAGGTTCCTATAGTGCACATCCAACCTGTATGAGTTGAACTTCGCATTCCAAGTGCCATACAGGTAGTGTATGTTGTAGTACTCCGAGATGTATGACACGGAGTAAGGCTTGTGAAGGAGCTACGGCTTGTTGCACATGCATGACGCTTCATCATTGATTGTGCAGACTTGTTTACATCCCCGTTGGTAGACCCATGATGTACTTTTTCTTGAGATAGATCTCAAAATTCTTCATGATACCATCCAAGGGTCTAGCAGCGCGTCAATAAGACTTCGTCATCTTCATGTCTATGTACACCTGCATAACTTCTGAGAATTGCTTGCGTTCCTCCATATGCTTCTTGGCCATCATGGCTCTATTCACGAAGTACTCGATGGTGCGGTTCCAGCTCTCCTCGATGATCGAGTGATCGGTAGGGAGTGCACACCCTTGAGGACACCATTGTAAAATTTGGATATATTTGTCATCATGATTACGTACCTTGTATCGCTTGTGTCATGCAGCAGAGACCACTTCTCCAAGTCGGATGTGTGCGTGTTCACCCACTGCGTGAACTCCCCAACTCTCGTGGAACTGCCCACCCTGCCCCTGGTTCGCTGTCTTCTAAGTGCATGACATGCTTGCTAGTGTCCTCATGAAGCTGTCTCCACATGGCATCAAACTTTTGCCTCTGGTTCCAGAGCTTTTTGAGTGTCTTCATCAACTCCTTGCTTCAAAATCTTTTGTGAAAATTCGCCGTGAGATGCATCATGCACCAACGATTCCAAAGGTTGTTCCACACGAATGGGGCTATTCACCGTGGACAGCAACCCAGCGTTGCGGTCCGAGATGACGCACACATCCGTGCGGTCCTAAACCACCACCTACTTTATATTCATCAGGAACCACAGGCAGCTCTCTGTGTTCTCACTCTCCACAATTGCGAATGCTACAGGGAGTAACTGGCACTACAAGAAATTTGAGCATCGGTGATGATACGTATTTGTCACAAAATCATGGATTTTTGTCATAAAAGCATAATAGTGACGATTTTCTTGCGTCACGCGGATCGTCACAGATTCTGCGTCATAGAATGTTCTTAGTGACGATCATAGGGAAATTGTCATAAAACAATACACATTTATGACGAATAACAGATCGTCATACAATAATATTTATGACGATTTACTTAGTGTCATAAAATATTTTATGACGATCGTTTTCGTCATGACATGTGGTCCAGGACGTGTAATTTATGACGAAATTATTCATCATGAATATATTTGCAACGTCACAAAATTTAATCCAGACATACATGAATGACAAAAAAAACATCATGAACAGTAGCATAATTTTCCAGATAATCACCATAGAATTGTTCCATCAAAGCATATAGAATTAATTTACATTTATCCAATACATGCCATTACAACCATTGGTTCAACACATCATGACAGAAGCATCAATCTTATCATGATGTTGTAGGCAAAAATTCATCAAGAGTTCTATCTGAAGGATTTTGTTCCACAGCATTAAAAACTCTAAACATGTCTTGCATTAGAGCAACTGATGATTTCGTGACAATCCAAATCAGTCCACAAGGGTACCCAATATGTCATGCTCTCTGAAAAGGAAGTACCTGAAATTCCACAAAGTAAAGATAATTAGAACTGCAATATAAGTGAGCAAACAAACACTTAGATTATATACAGAAACTATATTAGTCTGCCAAAGGTAGAAAAGATAAGTGTCATTAAAATTTGCAATATCTTGGGTGGATAAAAACACAAAACAGATTATGCTGCCACTCAAAAGTTAGGACAAATTGCACTTGTATGTCTTGTTGGCCCTTCCCAATATATTCTTAAGATTAGACAGTACTACAGATGAACAATGCGGCCATTAAAATAGTTTTCTAGACCGTCTATTAAAATAGTTGGAATAGTTGGGAAAAAATATTGAGCAAAACATAGTTAACCTTATAATAAAGCATTGGGATCAATAGACGAATCACGTACTAAACACAATAGACTACATGGCCAACAACAATGATGGCGGTTGGCTGATCAATTCAAAGAATTTTTGAAATCGCATTAAGCCACTTAAATCCTACCACCTAACCCCAGTTGTAGGAAAATACAATCAATCACATCCACATCAGTCCTTGCCTTGCCATTTCTCCATTTCTCCACAGCTTTACTTCATCAACAAGGTATTGTTAAGTCAAAAATATGGTAACAGTCAAAAATATAAGTAGCTGTCAATCAGACCATAACATTTCCCATTCAAACAAGTGTATCAAAACCACAAGTAAGAAACTGGATAGGTTGTGGACTACTTACAAGAACAGAAAGATTGGTTTCATTGGCATGGGTAAGTCTGTGCGGCAAGCAACTTGAGAGTAACTCCAAGAGACGCCAGCGAGATAAAGATGGATGCACCTCAATAGAATTCCATGAACTCTTAAACTCATCCTTCAGCGTTTGTAAATCAGAAAGATGAGGTAATGAAGCAGTGGCGGATCCAGAAATTTTAGGATGGGTGTTCGAAGTTAACAAAATATTGTTCAGTAGAAAACATAAAGGTCATGAGTTTACTTGCATCCCTAGCACTGTCTACCCATTGCACTAGTTGCTATGTCAGGATAAGCACCAATAACTTCTTTGCAAGCAAAATACAACAATAAGGAATAAAAATAATAATTCACCATATTCTACCAGCGAAGTCAAAGTGCAAGAACTACCTACAAGCATTATGGACTGTAGCAGTTGATTTAAAAAAACTTTATTCTAATCTACCACATTACTACTAGACAATAGATTAATTGGTCTTCACACCACAAACAGTTGCACATTGGATCCCTAAGCTTACAAGGCAAAGAATTACATGCAGTGAACAAAGGGTACCTGTAATCTTGAACTTCTGTCAGTCGTGACACAAGACACATCTAAGTCATTCTTTCCTCGACAAATGCGATGACATTTCGCTTCAACGACCGGTCCATATGCCCACAAGGAACAACAGAAACAAAGAAAGGAACAATCAGACAAATTGGTAAAAGTGTATTTGTTGGATTAGTTAAATCCACATGGAAATCCTATGCTTTAGTCTTGATGTTGAACCACTTCCTCGCCAGGGATTTGGACCATGAGAGCTACACATTTAGAGCCAAATAACCACCAACTTGATCAGAGATACAACAAATGAAAATTCTTTGCCAGGACAAGCACTAATAACTTCTTTGCAAGCAGAATACAAGCATTTGAATCCAACATATGGTAGGAGGCAACATTCAACTAACATTTAAGACTTATGGACTAGAACAGTTGAACCACTTATAATAAAATAAGCCAAGAGTTGTATCAGCACAGAGCTTAGAAAAGTGTACACTAATTTTGATTGAAGTAGCATCCAGCCAGATTTAGTTAGTAAATCCTGACACACTAGGTAGTAACCATCCACAGATCTAGGTAACCACTAAATCACATCAACATAGACTCAAAACATTGTACGTATTGAAGCAACAATCACAAGTAGAAGAGCTGCAGGTCCAAGGGCAGCATAGTCGCATAGAGATCTAAGTTCCTAAATCATAAACAAAGATCTAAGCAGCGGGTAAATTAAGAAGCCATACGAAAGATCTGAGCAAGTCGGACTAAGCTAGATCACAACACCATACATGATAGAGCCTCAGATCCACAAATCTAATGCAGTAACGCACAGAAAAACAACAAGAATTAAAGCAGGAAGGAGAAGAGATCTGGGGCGGGGAGGAGGGCAAGAGAGGTGGCTCACCGAAGACGGTGTCAATGGGGCTCATGGCGACCTTGTTCTTAGCGGCATCGTGGCGGCGGAGCGGAGGGCGGAGCCGGAGGCGCGGTCGCGGAGGGCCGGCGCGGCGCGGCGAGGAGGCGGAGCGAAGGGCTGGCGCGGAGCGGAGCTAGGGTTACGGTCTTATGGACTGTGGACTCGGGCGCTCGCCGGGCAGGACGATTTCTATCGCCGTCGCGTAAATCGGTGGATGAAGGAGGAGACGCGAGAGAGGGGCGGAGGAGGAGGCTGGCGGCGGGTTGGGGGCGGAGGAGGAGGCGGCGGTTCTGGGGGCGGAGGAGGAGGCCGGCGGCCGGGTGGGGGGCGGAGGCGCCGGCGGAATCGGTGGATGAAGGAGGAGACGCGAGAGAGGGGGCAGAGAGGGGCGGCGGGCGAAGAGGTATAGGCGGGCGGCGGGGAGAGTTAGGGTTTACTGTTTTTTTAGCAGGGCCCACTTGTCAGTCTGTTTTTTGACAAAGCTTTTTTCGTCATGCAATAAATCGTCACGAATAATAATTTCTTTGATGACGAATATAAACAATCATCATGGTTTTCTGTATATTCTGTGACAAATATTTGTTTTCGTCACAAAACTAGGCGTCGAAGGTACCGTCCCGCATATTAATGACGAAATCACTTGAATCGTCACGGAATGATAGCTAATCTATGACATTTTCGTTTCTCATCATAACTATATTCGTCACTGATACTCAAATTTCTTGTAGTGTGGTCATTGACATTGGCTACAACTGTGGTTAGGATGGTGCCCTTGTATTTTCCAGATAGGAAGGTGCCATCCATTGTCAATAGGGGATGGCAAAACTTGAACTCGTCGATCGCTTGATGGAAGGCCCAAAACGCTCTATCAAGAATAAAGCAATTTGTCCCCTTCGTGGAATGCAGCCACTGCACCATGTTTATGTATGTCTCAGTATTTCATTCTATAATTTGGTAGAGCAACCTTGGGACTAGGTCGTAGGCCTATTTGTATGTGTTGTACATGCGATTTAGGAGCTTCTGTTTCACTTGCCATACCTTCTTGTAGCTAACCTCGAAGCTTATCATGTTGACAACATCTATCTACAGAAGCTTTGGCAAAATGGAAACATCTGCCATACCTTCTTGCAGTGCTTTTGTTAGGAAAGCGCTACCCTAAGAGTAGAGTGTCTTCGTTGAAGCCCCATTGTGCCTCCTTTGGCTATGACAGAACTAGCGATGCCATTGCGATGTCGTCCAACCTATGGGTGATATAAGCGCCATCGGTGGTAACAACACCACCGACTACACCTTCCGCAGCAGCTTCTCCATCTCCCTCGTCTCTAGAACTAGATGTTTGCATGTCCTCCTCCCCCTCGCTCTCCACTTCTTCCACTTGGTCGCCCAGATACTCATGGCAGCCAGTGCAATCTGCCCACCATCCATGTACACCTTTGTTGGGCTCAGAATTATTGGCACGCCTCCTCAGCTCTCCATCACCCACCGCCTCGCCCGCATCTCCACCAGCAGTACTATTTACATTAGCACCAGAGACCAACCCAAGCACTACATCATCAGCACCTACATCAGAAGCAGGCATGCTGGATGACTGCATCTGTTGCATGAACTTAACATACACCGTCAGTCCGGCATATATTGCACACAACCTACATGTAATTGGCCCATGACACATCACTTGTCACCTTCAGAAGTTGCCATAAGGTCTCCCTTGTACTTCTTAATGAGGGACTGCTTTTGAAACATTTACATAATTCTGTGGAAGAATTGAGATTCCCTAGGTTAGCCTGATCTGGCACAAATACTACTCAAACTCGGTTCCTCATGCAGCCAACACTTGTGGTTCCTTTTGGTGGAGAGACATCATGAAAAGCATCAACCAATTTAGGGGCATTGCAATGGGACAGCTGGGAAATGGCCAGGATATTCTATACTGGAAGTATTATTGGAACGGGAACCTTCTTTCTCAAATTCCTAAATTTATATTCCTTTGCATCGGATCAAGATATTTCAGTTGAAAACTACATGCACCTACATGGGCCCCACAACATATTCCAACTACCCCTATCACAACAAGCCTATCTAGAATATCTCCAACTTCTTCATTTTATGGATCAAGTGGTGATAAAGCAAAACACCCGCCCCACCAATGGACTTACATTTAGGGGAACTCACACTTCTCTTCATGAAAATGGTACGATCATCAGTTCAAGCAACTCAACACCTCACCAGTCTTCCCGCTTATCTAGAAAAATAGATCCTTTATGAAGCAAAAGGTATTTACGTGGCTTCTTCTTAAAGATACACTCAATACAAAGGATATGCTAAGATGGAAAAACTTCAACACTATTAGTGATATATATTGTGTCCTCTTTGTGACCAAATCGTTGAGACAATGAATCATCTTTTTCTTCGAATGCTCCTTCTCATTACAACGCTGGAATGTGATTGGGTTTCAGTGGAACACTGACACAGGCACCCCCAACGAGAGTCCTAAATATAAAATCAGTCTTCACAAGGCAGCTATTCATAGAGAAGTTCATATTGGTAGCTTGGATGATTTGGAAAGTTAGAAATGAGCTGATCTTCTAACAGCGGCATCATAGTCTCATAGATTGGCTGTCTCGGCTCAAATTGGAGGCATCCTTGCTGCTTCTTAGAGCCAAGCTGGCTCTTTAATCTTTGCTTAATACCTGGGTAAATTCTCTTTGAATCTCTATTTTTGTTTCTGTTTTTGAGATCCCTCCCTTTCTCTCTCCCTACCTCTTCCTCACTTGTACATTATTATTTATCTAATATAGTGCAGCAGGAGTCTCTCCTACTATTTTCATAAAAAAGGCCTTCCCTGAACCACCCACCACCGATGCATACAACGCCTTGATGCGTAGCTTTGTTCCTTGCAATGGTGCAATCAAACGCGGAACAAACGCACCTCATGAGCTTTGAGAGGCCCACGTCCTTCAGATTGGGCACTCGAATCACAGTCCGGTTATAATTTGATAGGTCCACCCCATACAGTCTGTCACGTATGAGACGATCCCCATAGAGCACGAACAAATCCTAAATGTCCAGCATGGCCTACCTAAAATGGGTGCACAACAGGACCAGTTAGTACACGATATGCATTAATCGTACCACGTAACACCTGCTACCATACATAAAGTGAGGGTTGTGCTACTATACTTCATCATCTTAGCACACTACTAGCTACAGATTCAAATGGTACGACTACTGGATTAGATGCTACCAGCCAACAATTGCTCCCTAAGTTTCCACATATTAAGGAAACATCTTGCCTGTTTGGTCCACGATTACCGCATATTTCATCAAATATGAAAACATTTATTAAATACTGTACATTCATCTGAAATCACATAATTGCAAAAATTGTGATTTTAATATGAATTAAATTCCCAAGAGTGTAAACCATTTTCAGTTTCACATTTTCAACTCAAATATAAGAGTTAACCCCTATGCAAATTAACATAAAAAATTTGTTAGAGCAAATTGCCTTACCCAAAAAAAATTAGAACTTCCTCCTAGATCATTGTGGTAGTGCACAACTCAAATATAAAATTTCATGAACTTACTCTTCCATTTGATCTATTTTTTAAATTCATCTCTAAAATCAGTCAATTTGAGCTATTTTTTAAACTAGGGCAAATTAACTATACCTAATTACGAAATCAAAATTTGATGGTGCTATGTGATATATTACAAGCATGGGAGATTTTTCCAGAATTTTTACACCTCATTTATTCTCTGTTTGTAAGTAGTAGCCTTTATTACCATTTACATTAAAAACTTAAAATTTCTTTCAACACTGCCTTGAAATATTTTCCCACGTCACTAACATATTGAACAATAGCTCTATAAATTTTCATAGTTTTTGGAGGTTGTATGGTATTTTAAATAAATCGGTCTTTCGTGTTTTGCTAGGGCATTTTGGTCTTTTTTTAAATATTTTTCTTTATTAAAAGATGTTAATTTGTGATAAATCACAAAATGGCATAAATGGTGACTTCAATATTCCTTATATTTCCCAGAGTGTTAACCTTTTTTATTTTCACATTTTCAATGCAATTTTCACAGTTTACCCCTGATCCAAACTAACTTACAAAATTCCGCGGACTGTCCAACATTGACTTACACCATTTCGCACTATTTTTTTTATCATTGTTGTGTGTCATGTCATGTCATGCTGGTCCTCCATGATTCCACCGTGCTATTACTTGGATCAGTAGATAGTGCTCACAGATATAATATTAAACATCAAAAGTACATATCATGCAGAAGCGTAAATATAATAGTAGATTACACATGGGCTGATCAGGCCAAAATCAATTAAATATAGCAGAGGAAATGAACACATAGGTGGGACCCTCAAGATGTGCCCACAGGTAGCTAACTGGGGTTCGCGACCTAGTTTGTGGCCTCTTCATCTTCTTTACCAGTTGCATCCTAGGACGTAATGATCTGACTCTCCTAATTCTGAATTAATTTAGTGAGCGTGGGTGAGCACAAACCACCGTGCTCTGTGAGCCAATACGCAGGATGCAAATAGATAACATGCATGGCTTATCGAGGGAAAGCTTGGGTTGTTTTATTTGCCATAAATTGATTTTAAAATATGATACATAGACATTTAAGCAAGTTGGGGTTTTTGGGAGCATAAAATATCCATATAAAAAAATATCAACCATTTTCACCCATGTCTTCCCAAATCAGTTTCTCATAATTGAAAGTGATGCTTGGGTTTTTTGGTGCCCCGGAGTATCTAAGCAGTACTAAGAATGACACATAATCATAGACTTATTTTCAAAATATTACCATTATAAATTTCTCTAAGGTGACAAGGCTCAAATGCTCAAATGTTCCAAAAGGGAGTAATACTAACAAGTTAAATAATGGATATGTATCTAGAATCTTAAAACAATCATATATTTGTATATAACATAACGGCATGCAATTTGATAATTTAAACAAAAATAGATTGCATAAAATTTAGGTTCAACATGATCAAAGTATTGACTCACCTTGCGCGGTTTACTGTGGTCTTGAGGTCACTCAAAGCTTTCTCATTCGATGGTCTTAAGCTCTTGGTCTTCATCTAGATGATGAATCTCGCTTGATCCATTGATTCTTCAAAACTACAATTTCTAATTGTATGATAAACAACTGAATCCAAATAAATGGAAATAACTCAAAGGTCCGAATACATCTGAATAAACTCAATTTAGCTTTATTATGAGTTAGTGGGTGATTTGAGGCAAGGTTGGTTGGGTGAGGAGTATTGACGGTGTCAAATACGGTTGGAGCGATGTGATGAATGGTTGAGGGAAATTCACTGAGATAGATGCCAAGGAAGGTTCATCAATAAAGGAATATTCATGGGAATATTTTGCCAATGGTAGAACACCATAGCTTGATCTTTTATTTAATAATGTCATTTATTATTTTTATATTTATTAAGGAAGTTCCATGAGTCAAACTAGAGCTGTGGGCACATGTTACATACGCATTGTATGTGATTTTTGGTTTATTGAATTATTCTTCTAATTCATATGTCTAGCAATTTGAGATGTATAATTTTATGTGGTCCTAGTATTACCTTGTTCATTAAAATGCAAATTAGTGAGATTATTTTAATTACCAATGTCCTGGGGGATTTTAATTGACACGCCAACATGATTTTCTAATTAAAGATGCCCTTAGGATTAAAGCTCATCATTATTCTATGTATCCTTAGTTGTTTTTCAGTACAGTTTAATTCTTGGAAATAAAACTATTTATGTGGGACCTCGTTTGTTATATAAAATTATATTATTTAATTGATTCAACTGCTAAGATGTATTTATTAGTGACATGCTAAGGACAAGGGTTACATTTTATTCACGTCCTTCTAATTTAAATGTGTATTTCTTTTTTGATCACGGCACAAAGGTTAATTAATTTAATGAAGTGGCTTAATTTGTTATTTGCCTTAAATAATCCTAATTATCTATGCTTGCAACATTTATACTTTCATCGTCACCTCTGGCTTAGACTTGTATTTTAATTTAAGTAGCAATGACATATTGGCTCATTTTTTTTAACTCAGTTGACATTTTAACTAAGATTCTTACGACACTCAGACATTTGCACAAATATATATATCAATAGTCTTTTGCTAGTGTTTTCATTTATGTATAATTATTAATGGTGCACTAATGATTTTTAAGACTTATTTAATTACATGCAAGGTCATCCTTAATTTAAATCGTACTACCTTTTAGTTAAATATTGATATTAAATTATTTCCCTTGATTGTTTAGTCACTATTTGAAAAGGGGACCTTATCATAAACAGATTATATAACTTCATATTTCTTTTATACTTTTACTTAAAATTTTCCCAATTATTTTAGGCTCGTAACTTATTTTATTTCGCCCAGTATTATATTTTTAGCAGACCTTAATTTAGATTTTCTCAACTCCAAATGACATGATATTTCTTGTCAATTAATTATGTAGGTCTGCAGTTAGTACTTTAACCCATGGCATACCATGACATAAGTATCCATTAATTATCCTAATCCCTGTTGGCCCCATTGTCGGAGAGGAACTAACCCTATCACTAATAATCCCTTAATTTCAAACTTGTTTAACTAACTAATTCACCCATTAGTTAGAGGAGGCCTACATGCATACACACATATCGACCCAGAGGACCTATCCTCTATTTCGTTCGAAACAGAGGGGGAGCTGGCACTCACAGCAGTGGTAGTAGGGGTGGGGTCGTCAGTGACTGGTGGCCGGAGGGGCTCAGGCGACCTGAGAAGCAGTGCGTGGGAGGGCAGTGAGGCCACTGGAGGTGATGGCTTGGGCAGGGCGGTGCGGAGGGAGGGTTGGTGGCAGTCAAAGCAGCTGGCATAGGGGGCTGCGAGGGCGACAGCAGCTGGAGGGGTGGAATAAGAAAATGGGGCGAGCATGAGTAGGAGGAGACACTAGGGAACTCACCTACGGTGGAGATGTGGTCGGGGGAAGGCCGGAGCAGGCCAGTGGCGGTGGCCATGGGCGGCGCGAGGAGCATCACGGTGTGAGTGAGCTAAGGCAAAGAAGAGCCGTTGATGGTGATTGAGGAAGGTCATGGGAGTCTAGAAGATGGTCCAAGTACGAGGAATCGAACCCATTTGCACTGAGCAAGAAATGGTGCGGTAGGAGGCCATTTTTGGCAAGAGTCGATGAAGATTGGCGTTCTGGCGAACTCTTTCTGTGAATCTCCAATTAAATTATAGCAAGAGAAGAGAATTCTCGTGGACATGAGATGATGTGCTCACCTTTGGAATCAACCCATTGGAGTTGTTGGGATGGCATGAGGTGGTGACGGTCGACACTCGAGCGTGCTAGGCCAACTCAAGGGAGAAGAGGGGAGGAAGGGAAAGAAGATGGGGGGAGGGTGTAGGGACATTGGAGGAAGCCATGTCTACTTATAGCAATGGAGGGGGTTGCTGTGGCACCAATGTTGCTGACGACCAAGGTGCAGTGTCCGGGACAGGATGTCGATGTCTGTGTCAACGCAAGCGGCGCACAGCCAGGTGACGTGCGTGCACAGGGCGTGGCGTGCGACTTGCAGGGCATGGGGGGTGGGATGGCTGTCTTGATGTGATGGCATAGGGGAGACGTGGGGGCTGTGGCCGTGATGCTGCTGTGTCGGCCGAGCTGGCGCTACGAGGAAAGGAAGCAGGTGAAACCGACTGCCAGAGAAGAAAAAGAAGGGAAAGAGAAAGAAAAGAAAGAATGGGCTAGGCCCAGTTGCAGTGACAGCAAGAAGGAAAGAGACAAAGGGAAAAGAAAATGAAATGCTTAAGCCAGTTTTGAAATTCAAATTTTTAATTCACAGTAGGATTACCAATTTTGAGTTTTGCATGATATTCAAATTCAAAATTTGAATTTCCAATTCAATTATTTAGATGAGAGTTTCTAATTTTCCTTGTTATGCTTTTGGTTATATATTTCTCAAGCTATATTTTTAATCCAACTATTTCCCTTTATCCAATTAATAAACCATGTTTTATGAAATTAATTTTGAATTAAGTTCTGAGAGTTTGAACTCACACCTCATTATTTAAATTTTTAGGCTACTTTCCTTCCTTAAATTTTTAGTTAATTACAGGTTTAGCATTAGCGACTTAAATTTGAATTTTAGTTTTTATATTTACAATTACTTGCCATAATTTATTTTGTGTACTTTATTGTTATGAGTATTACTTGTATTTAGGAATTATCCCCAGTTATTAACCTACTTTGCACAAAATTTGAAAAATCTCAAATAAAATTTTAGAAGAAATTCGAATTGCAACACTATGCTAGAAAAAGTTTTAAAATTTCCATATTTTGAACATCCAAAATTTTAGGATATTGCAAACCTACCCCCTTAAATGAATCTCAACCCCGAGATTCCGGTAGAATGTAAAAGAGGTGGGGCCAAGCTGGCTAGCAGTAGGTTCTATGGTTTTGTTTGATGTATCATCCTTTAGCTCGCAGAGGGAGGAAGTGAATCTACACAAAAAGGGTTAACACTTGAAGAAGGCAAAAGGGAAGAGAGAGAGGTCTTGATCATTCAGATAGGTTGTAGGCTTCCCGATGCTTGCTCTTTGACATACTTGTCTTCACATCTTCGAAAAATAAAATGGTTGTATCATTTGCTAGTCTCATAACAATCAAGAAATTTCTATCAATAGATTGATAATGATGGCCTATTTATGAGGGAATAGATGGCCTTGGGGTGGCCGATATGACGATTGGCATATCTATATGGTGGAATTTTGTCTCTACTAGAATCTCGATTCCTATTTTTTGCTTGCCTATCATGGTGATTTAAATCCTTGGTCACCTGAAATCATTGCCACCATACGCCTTTTGGCTTTGTGGCTCTTCTTGTACTGGTCCGATTAGTCTTAGTACAAGTTGTTGCACTTCAAAAGTGATTATACACCATGGTTGTCCTTCGACACTTTTTGGGCATTTTTTCTACCTCCCTTAAATTAAATGACAATAGTCATTATTTGTCTTTTCTAGCTCTAGGCATGACAAGTCCTATAGTGATTTGGAGGCTTATCCATAATCTATTGTATCTCGGCTGCCTTGGTCAGCAACAGGCTCATGGAGCAATCCTGGGGGTCATGGTCTTGTCCTTTACAGAGAAAACATGTGACCTTGCTCATGGGACATTCACCGGATTGGTGGTCTTCATCACAGTTAGGGCAGTTTGTGGAACATTGACTTTCCTCATGTCCCTTTTCTCCACAACACCTACATGCTATTTGGTTCGCAAGATAGTCTTCTGGGTAATAGTGTTTCTTGCTGTAGGATCAGTAGGGGACTAGGCACTCATAGCAGTAGTGTCCGGTTTGCCCACGTGTGAAGCATGCTCCTTGTGTAGCTTGTCATATTGGAGGACATAATTGAGCGACATGTCCGACTTTGCCACACTCGAAACATGTAGTGCCTAGTGGAGCTTCCTAGTCTGGTAGTAGAACTTCTGTGGATGCAACTTATTCCTTCTTGGGGCTGTTGTGTTCTTCTTTGTTGAGGCTAAGGTTGGTGGCGATGGCACCCTTCGCTTGGTCTTCTAGATTCCTTTGAAGACATCTCTTTACGTAGTGTCCTAAATTGCCGCAATGGAAACAAGTAACATCATTTAGGGGTCCACTTGGTGTAGTACTATGGTTACTTCCATTGCGATGGCTCCTTTTTAATAGCCCTTGCGGACCAGGGTTGGGCGGCAGTTTATGGTGAGTCACACTATTGGTCTTCTTTTCCTACTTATACTAGTGGTGGTCGTCTTGATCTTACCAATTGCATCTGATGGGTATTCGTCAAGGTTGAAAGAAGCTAATGGCAAGACGGGGACTCAGGCCTGGGCCCTCGTGCGGGTTGAGTCTTCCAGTCAGCGTCTCCTTGAAGTTGTTGTTTTCTTGGTAGTGGAAAGTTGTGAAGTCTTTACTTCTTCTTGATTGCCTTGGTTTTGTTTATCCGTCATTTTGCTTTTGTGGATCTAACTAGGTTTTCAGCAAAAGGGTAAGAAAGAATAGCATGAGATAAGGATTGAGTCATGGAGATAAGGTAATCTAAACCCATTCTGATTTTAAAAGAGCACACCCAGGAAGCTAGGGTGGCACACAAATCACACAAGTTTTAAAAACAAACTTTTCCTGTGACTGCGAAATAAAACACCCGAGGGCAAAAAGGTAGTGCACATGGCCTAAGCAAAATCTTGTGATAGTACAATGTCTATTCGGGGGAGCACACATAAGAGGGTGCAGGGCTCAATATACATAGTCTGTTTAAAACGAGACTATCTTATCTTCATGAACATCTTCGACATCCCAAACCTTAAATTTTGGGAGTAGGGGTAAGAGAGAGAGAACAAAATTTCCTTTTGAAATCACTAGAAGGAAGAGAAGAGCATTCAGAGGGGACTTGATTGACGCAACATTCACTCTTGTGGTACCTTTTTTTTTTTGCAATTGAGACTTTGTGGCAAAAATGGATTTTCTAGTAGTTGTTTTGAAATACTAAACTTTCAAATACTCATTTTTTTAAAAGGGAGTTCTTTTTTAGCCAGGGTATTCTAACATCTTCCAATATTCAAATATCAATCGATATACTAATACACTCCGATATTACTTGTATCCATAGGCTTAGAATCCAGTGGCCTAGATAATTTAACTTCCACTTCTTGCTATTTATACCAAGGCTATCTTCATTACATAGTCATAGTATTATTGCTGTCTAAAACTCCAAACAGGGAGTATCATCATTTATCTGATCCACTGATCATATACCGTCCATTGTATCATCCGAACTTAAATCACATGGTTATCAAAATCCTACATAAATCACAATATCCACTATGAATTTATAAACCCTATCTCAGATCCACTATTTGTCAACTTGTCAACTCTACAATCTAATAAAAATCCAATATCTTTACTTTAGCTCCATCGATATCATTTGTATCATGACTTCCTAATGATCCAATCTTTTGTCACTGATGCAAGATCATAATCTGTTCATCTAGTAATCAACCTTACTATCTACAATCTGCTTCCAAACTAATTCATGGTCATAAACATCCACCAGGAATAATGTTATTAATTAAGTCTATAATTCAATGATTATTATCATTTCTTCCAAATTCTCAAAATTCCATTAATCTAACCATTAGTCGACTATATTCTATTATTCTACCATTGTAAACAGTCACCAGGAATTATACAATTTATCAATGTTGTAATCTAATAATTATTTTTACACTTCCTATTTCTCCAAGAATCAATTAATTTATCTATCTAGTCAGTCCAATCCTTTAGGCTCCACTCATTTATTCATCCAAAATTCACACTATCGTTTCCTTCCAATGATTGACATGAATCCCACCAACATCTATCTTCTTTATGTAGGACATTATTTACTCTTCTCCATTCATTTTTTAGTAAGAAAAGAAGCATTTTCTAACCATGAGTAATAAAACCAAGCATGGAGAATATGTTCCTACCAACATAAATTTTTCAGAAGTAACACCCCTCTTTTTTTTCAGAAGTTAACCTTTAGGCTTTATTTTTGAAAAACAATGTCCTTATTGGGGAAAAGTTTTCGATAAATAACTTTGTTTTGACTATTTGAGAAACCAAACTGAATTTTGGAATAAATTTTGGTAAGTAGTTAAACCTATGAAAATTTCCTCGGAAGATCAGGTTTTTTGAAATGAGTTTGAAAATGAATTTTGTAAATAATTTGATAATCGATCCTCCAATGATAAAGCATTTTTTTAAAGTTTTCAATTTAAGCACTGTGATTTTGGCCCAAAGCAGGTTTTCAAAGGAAGTTTACATGAGGAGTCCTAGATTTTTATCATTTTGAATTCAGGATAAGAGGGCTTTAGAACAAGACAGTGGGCATGGCAACATATAGATGAGAGGGAATCATCTAAGAGAGATGAGAATGAGTAATACTAATTATATTTTTGGAAATAGATTTTGAAAAAATAATTCTAGTCATGAATCTAACGGCCAAGCTAACTAATGTCACGACCTATAATCGATATGCTCTGATACCAGCTCTGTCGGACTTGGATTTGACAATCCAGAATTCTCTGTGGTTCCATCACAATTATTTAGATGGGAGTTTCTAATATTCCTTGTTATGCTTTTGGTTATATATTTCTCAAGCAATATTTTTAATCCAACTATTTCCCTTTATCCAATTTATAAACCATGTTTTCATTTAATAAATTAATTTTGAATTAAGTTCTCAGAGTTTAAACTCACCCCTCATTATTTAAATTTTTAGGCTATACTTTCCTTCCTTAATTTTTTAGTTAATTTTAGGTTTAGCATTAGTAACTTAATTTTGAATTTTATTTTTTCTATTTACAATTAATTGCCTTAATTTATTTCATGTATTTTATTGTTGTGAGTATTACTTGTATTTGGGAATTATCCCCACTTATTAACCTACATTGCATGAAATTCCAAAAATCTGAAATAAAATTACAAAAGAATTCAAATGCCAACCAAATGCAGTAAAATGTTTTTTTAAAAAATTCCCATTTTTGAACATCCGAAATTTTGGATGTTATAACGTGGCTGCCCTCCGACCTAGGTATGGCACAGAGAGGGGTCAAGCCGTGCTAGGCAGGCCCGCGCACATTTAACTCAATGAACCACCGATGGCTTGATCTCGACGCTGCCCCACCCGCCGCAGCCGCTACCACCTACGATCCTACTACCGTTGCGCTACCATTGCCGCCTGCGTGAGAGGAGAAGGCTAAAGGTGGTGTGCTGGACTGATGCTGACAATCAAGGGGGGGGGTGAATGATTGCATAAGCTTTTTCTTTCTTCAAGTATTCAAAATCTTCACTCAAATAACTATAAGAGTCATCAGGTTCAAATTGCACCTCTTACACAAAACTTAGAAGGATCTAGGACCAAAAGAAGCAACACCTTGGTTTTATCTGCCAGGTCAGTAGTACCACCAAAGCGAGGCTGGTATGACTGTAGCCAAATGATACTACCACCACAGGGAGGCCAATATGACCTCTCTGTGGTACTATCGTAACAGGGAGGCTGGTATGACCGCTTGCCTTATTTCCAAGCACAAACCCATCGGAACAAAAACCAAATTTGAGGATCTTGATTAAACATTATCGAAATACCACAAAAATCAGTATGGACTTTTGCAAAAAAAAATGCCAGGAACTAAATCAAATTAATAAACACAAGGTTCTTAGACTTGATTCCATTCAATTGAAGAAATTGAGTTCTAGGTCACATGAAGACACCAAACCCTAAAACTCAAAATACTTTTTACTCATGATAATCTAAGTCATGAGAACTTTTAGATCATCTCTCACATGTCTTAGCAAGGTAATATAAGCATAGGTTTAGGCTAAAAACGCCATGATCATAGAATCATAAATCTTGGTCAAGAAAATGCAAGAATCGGGCAAAATCTTGATCCTTGCAATAGGAGTAATCTAGATGGGCAAAGATTGATCTCAGTGATATGCTAGTGCCTCTTACATATCATGGATCACAACAAGATCAAGAACCAAATCACTACAAGCAAGATCAAGAACTCATGCAAAGTAGAGACAAGATTACAAGGATTGCAAAAACTTGATCTATTGCATGAAGTGAAATGGTTCCTTACAGTTTGCTATTTTCAAAGGACCATGTACTGGTGTTGGTGTCCTAAATCCTAACTTTTGAGGCACACGTGTAGGTTGGTATGCATCAAAACAAGCTTTTTGTGCCTGATGCATCTGTGCTCCTTGCTGCATCATCCTTCTTTTGCAAGATTCCTCTAACTCTCAGCGACTCTCTTCAATGAGTATGGCTTTATCCACCATATTCTGAAAACTGGCATAGTCATTACCCACAACTTGAACCTTCAATTTAGGATTTAATCCTTTTTTGAACTGCTTCTAATGTGCATTGTTGGTGGTAACATCCTTTGGAGCATAGCGAGCTAACTAGGTGAACTTATTGAGATATTCACTCACTGACATGTTCTTTCACTGAAGCTCACGACACTCTTTCCTTTTCATTTTGATTACTCCATTTAGGATATGGTATGACGAAAAGCTACTGTAAATTCTACCCAAATAATGCTCTCTTGATCCTCATGAGCGGCACAGTAGTTCTTGCACCACTCGGCTGCAGCACCTTCTAGTTGATGAGTGGCATAGAGAACTTTTTCTCAATTTGTGTATTACGCAAGATTCAACTTCTTTCCCACAGAACGAATCCAGTCATCTGCCTTTAAAGGCTTAGATGAATGGGAATAAGTAGGCGGTCTAGTCCTCATAAATTCAGTAAACATTGATTGTTGTCGAACTGGCTGAGGCACAATGGCTTCCTGATTTTGGTGATTCAACATGTTATTTATATTCTACATCATTGTATTCATCGGCTGAGTCTAGGCTGCCATGAACTAACTTAGAGTTGGCTCCAATCCCGCTAGTATAGACTGTTGCTCCTGCACTGAAATCTCTGCAGCACCGCTTCCCAAATCTAAATGCATCTGGTTGCTACCGGCTAAATTCCAAGTATCAACCATCTTTTCATGGATTAGGGTGAATTCTGCTTGGCAGCTGATTGGTTCCATAGGTCTACAGAGAGAAGTGGGAATTTCAAAGGTAAGTGGTAAGCTCGTCTAAGAGGGATATTCTAATGGCAATCCTAAACTAAGAAAACACTTAACTAAAAAGATAACAAAAGAAGCATTAAAATACTCAAGTAATGATTCTTAACATGATTGCAACCCAATACTAAAAAGCAAAACTGTAGCTCATGTCACACACAACTGCAAATAAAAAGCAAAATGATCTACTTGGTTCTAAAAGCTATACACAAGTCTACTCTAATGGCTCTCACTTGACTCCGACTTTGAGTCGTTATAGAACACGAATGAGTTTCAAACTTATGGTGACGACTCTCTTGCCTCAATTGGAATGAAGCGTCAAAGATACTCCTGATGATTGCCCATTATGCATCATCTCTCTTCTGGACTGCGCGGCGTAGGTGAAGGTAGAATGACTGGCGACTACGGTGGCGGTTCCTCCATAACTTCCTCTTGCTCCTCAATACTGGGCATAGCTACGTATTCTATTCAAACTTTCAGACAAGTTTTGATAGACTGATTCTATACAGCTAGCAAAGGCGTCGAACAGCTTTACACGTAGCTCATGCACATATAGGCCTTCATGAGCACTACTATACTTCAAGCTATGGTGAAAAATCTATCTCCCGATTCTTGTAGTAAAGTACAATCTTGTTATCAATCCAATGCATTGCCCCATTGCCTTCTCATCCTTTGTAAAAATAAATTGGCTGCCACTTTGATCCAAAACTTTGCAACAAAACTCAAAGAAGTCTAGGGCAACCTCCACTCTAATTATGAGAAACTCGAGACATCTATGGCATCACAAGGGAAAGAAGCCAAATTGAGAATTAGAAACCAAGTTTCAGAAAAAGGCAAAGAGCAAGAACCTTAAGAATGGGGGAAAGAATAGAGGAATTACTAAATATTCAATTTGGTTGGTTTGATTTAGAAAATATATTTTGAAAATTTTGCGAAACCAACCTTTCTAACTGGGGTTCATCCTACAGTCGATATGGCTCTGATACCACCTCTGTTGAGACCCAAATATGCAAATCCAGACTCTTTGTATATTCTGCGCTAATCCAGCAACACGTTAGTACATACAGTGAAAACATAGATGAAATATCAACTATAATCACGATTAGCTAGGAAAAACTCAAATCTTATTAATTATCAAAGTTATGACCTTATGGCTAAGCTTACAAATAATAGCTTGAAGGGGTTTAACAAAACTAGCAGCAGAAAAACAACAAAAAGCGTAGTAGCCATTCGACATGCCCACAAACAATTGACTGGGAAGTGAAGTCCTAATCCAAGAAGACGTCGAAGAATTCTCCTTGAAATACTTCTGACGGATATGGCTCTTCTTCAGCAATTGAGCAAATCTGAATATAGGTGTGAGTGCATAAAGTACTCAGTAAGTTATTTGTAACAAGATATAATATAATTATGCAAGGCTTAACAAAGGATAGCTGATGGTTACTTTGCATAAAACAACAATTTAAAATAAATACAGCAAATAGATTGAAAACACAATTATGGAAAAGACATAAATAAATAAGTAAAGAATTAAGGAATGAATAAACCACAAGTAAACTGATTATTCATTTCCCATCCAACTTACTTTCTAACCAAACCAAGTTTTAGGAAAAACCTAACCCTTGTGTGAAATCATCGAGCATTGTTCATAATCGGGGACACAGTTATTCGAATAGTTTTACACTCTACAAAGGTTACACAACTTTACCTACAAGGCTTTTATAATGCTCAATCTCAAGCTGATCTTCCCCGCTAAGGTTTCACTATTGAGTAGACTAACCACCTAGTCAGTAAAAGCCCCCTTTTGCGCCAACAGAACATCCCAATGGCAAAAATCATGGTTGAAACAACACAAAATAATCAACCAGGTCTATCTCATACTAAACATGTGGTTGTACAATAAGGCTCAGATTAATAGCACACAAAGTTAAGTACTTAGATATTACCTAGGTGAGATATTCATATCCCAAAAGTCATGACCGTACTTCCCCCATTACTGTTTGATCACTCGCTCAAGTGAAAACTATTCTCTATAACTAACACCAATGACTATATCCATGTCGGGTGCATGGTGGACGTGAGCTACAATGAGATTCCGACGGCGGTGAGGGCACCGGGATGAAAACCAAGATGAAAGGAACCTGACGGTGCCATCGGAGAGGGTCAAGACATGGTGGAGATGGATGGATTGCTCACCGGAGTTGAGCAAGGTTGCGGCAGTGCAAAACTCAAATCTGATGATGGCAATAAGCAATTGAGGCAAGGTGGCTCAGGAAAAGAGATGTGAAGGGCTTGGGGATTCAATTGAAGGGTTCACGGCTAGCTTTTATAGTATGGGAGAGGCAACACTGAAGGGAGACCATGGCAGCTATGGCAGTGCATCGTACCAGAAGCAGACTCTGAGTCCAAGAGGAAGATGACTGCATTGAGGCCAACAAGTGGGACCAGGTAGTCAGTGATGATGCGGATAAGGAGACACAGAGTGCACGCGTGGTGAGGTATCAAATAGCTAATGGATGGGCCTGGCTAATAGGTGGGCCTGAGCGATCAGCAAGGGAAAAGGCATGGCAGGCTGAGCTAAAGAGCGTGCCAAAGATGTGTTGAGCATGTATGGTTGGGCTGAGTGGAGTGGCTGCGGAAGATGTACTGCATGGAGAAATGGGCTGAAATAAAATAGAAACAGATTGGGCTAAGAGAAAGAAATGACCCAAGGGGTTTTCGAGATTTTCCAGGGATTTTTGGATTTTAGAAATTGAGATTAATCAACTTGAGTTGCAATAAATGGCAAACAAACTCTAAAAACTCCAAGAAAAATAAAAAAAATCTTTGAAACATAAAGAACTCAAATAAAACTGGTTTTGATTTGATTGATATTTACTTTATTCATATTAAATCTTTTTTATTTCTAAAAATTTATATTAACCTTAATTTAATTAAAAAATCTAAATGGTTATTTTTATTTTAAAACTTCAAAAAGGCATTGAAAACCAGGATGTTACACAGTGCCCTTAGCCTCAATCCTCCCCAGCAAAATATTGACCTTGATGTAGCTATTTTGTGGCATGCTGAGTGAGCGCTTCAGCTCGATGAGCTCAACACTGACTACAATATACAAAATCAAAGGGGGTGTCCCTACCGACGCAAGGGAGGCCGAGCACTCAGTTAACGATGTGTGACGTGGTAGGGAGGCCCCTACCCCCGCCGACGCATAGCACTATGTCGACAAGGTCAACTCTGTCCATGAGGAAGTAGAGGAGGTCCCTGCTCTCTAGGCCCTCCAAGTTGAACTTCAGGAAGCTACCCAAGCCGAGCTTGAAACCTTGGTGCTCTTCTCAAGTGTGAGCATGCATCTTGTTTGCACGAAGATGGCAGGGGCACACGGACGGTAGTTGTGCACTGTTTCTTCTTATTCCCTGCTGCAGTCTGCGTAGAAAGGAGAACTTGGAATCAAATTATTTTTCTGACTGTATGTTTAACCTTTACTACCTAGTGAGTACAGTTTTACTATGTTCTAGCATATTTGCACTATGAAACTTTTTACTATCATAGTGTATCAAATTTACCACACGTATCATGATATTTTACTATGCCATGAAAAATGTTACTATACCATGGATACAACTTTACTGTCATACAACATAACTTTTACCATCAACTATGTTACCTCGACGAGGTCATCTGCGGTCTACCTCTTATTGCTCACGGGTTTCTTGCGAGCAAGTTTAGTGGGCGCAGATGCTTGTGGTCCAAAGGATTGGTCCTAGCTCAGGTCAAAAATGATTTCTAGGGCTGACTGACTGCTAGCAATGGTGATCTTCTTCACCTTCGACATGGCCTTTCCTGTAAATACAAAAAATTTACTTTAAGGCCAGTATAAAAACGTCAACAAGAAAAACTTTTTTGCACATTTGGGGGAATGATACATAAACCTTCGATGGTGCAGACGTCATAGGGAATGAGTGCGGTTGAGATCGTCGAGGAGCAAACAGTTTGCCATGGGTGGTTTTAGATTTGGATGGGTGCAGAAGATGAGGAGAGACTCAGAGAGGGAATCAAAAAAAGTAGTAGTGGGGGAGTGAGAAACCCAAATGTCGCAGCCCGTCCTAGTAAATAAGGCAATTTACCCCCAACTAGCGCCTAGTGGTTTCATAAAAAATTCAAAAAAAATTGAACTGCACACTTATCATGCCCATAAAACATGTGTAACACTTCTACAATCAGATACACTCCAATTTGTGACAAAATTTAATTGCTTTGAGGCACTACTAAATTTACTACATTTATACAACAAATTTACTTACTCTTACGATGAATATTACTGTAACTAAAATGTAATGATCATTGATATAAAATATTACTATCTGCACATTAAAATTTTATTGCTCCAATGTTTGCCTTTTGCTGCGTTAACAGTGGTGCACAATTATGTGGGCACGTAGAAATTACTGTCCACAAGGCAAACATTAACTAAACAAGTGCTTCATGCACACTTAATTAATGCACACTCAAAATGCCTGGAGAGACAAAAATACAATTAGAGATAAATAAATTGAATATGTAATAAAGAGCGTTTTTTAATATTTACATGGCTGCCTCATTAAAAATTTTGCCAAGTAAAAACTCAAAATGAAAAAACTTTAGCAAAGAAAAAAGAGTACAACATATAGCTCTGCTTACATTAGTGTTCTAGGTGTCATTGTCTAGATAAAAATTGTCAAATGACCTCGCCAACTTCGTATTGTCGACAGTGTGTTGTCGTCGTACGTCAGCCTATTCCTAGTCCTTGGCTGTAAGAAATACTTCGACCATCTCACTTGTAAGACTTGTTCTTCTCTCCTCTAGCATTCTCCCAAGAAGACTAAAAGCAGAATCTGAAGAAACCATAAAGACTGGAACAATTAACACATCTCATGTTATTTTGGATAGCACCAAATATGTCATCTTGTGGTCTTGCTACCACTTTAAAATGTTGACATCCTCCTCGCACGGCACGGGATTGCTGTCTAGATAGGCAGATAGCTCCCCAATGCTGTGGTCACTTGTCTTTGCTCACTGCTTGATGTTGTAGAACCTAAACCTCCAAAATAAGAATCAGTACCCCAGATCTTGCCCCTACTCATTTTTCTTCTTACTTGCGATGGGTGGTTGTGGAGGTCATTACAAGCAAACTCCTTGAAACTTTTGCTCATACTTACGATAAAAATTGGTTAGTTGAGTACAAACATGTGAGTAATAGCTAGAATAACCTATCCCGTTTGCTTCATCTAGAACACATAGAGCTTTAGCAAATTCTATTAATTTAGCTCTAGGATCTAATATAAATGCAAAAGCATATAAAATAGGAATTTCCTTCTAATATTTCAAAATTGTTTATTTCTTAGCAAATATAGCCTCTTGTAAGACTATATCACTTTCATTAGCATGCAAGTGAGTAGCAATTTTAAGAATATGATGAACAATTACAGCAAATGTTCGGGAATAAACTACATATAAAGAAACAATGGAATCGTAAAAAGGTTCAAGAAAAGAGAGTGACCTCTCAGCAACAAACCAATGTTGATCAGTAAGTAGAGAGGCCCGCTGACGCTATCATCAATGCTTTGGTGGTGTGTGTGGATGAATACAGAGAATGTGCTCTTGTAAGGCAAAATACTCTTTAGCATTATATATGTAGAGTTCCATCTTACCAGCATGTCCAAACCAAACATTCTTCGATATACGCCCATTGCAATGCAATAGTTTTTGTACGCAGCTATTCGTGGGTTAGAAGCATTTATAAAAGATATTGCATCATGAAAAGGTTTAATATACGTGTCCAATCTCTTCAAACCATATTTAACTACCAGGTTAATAATGTGACATGCGCATCACTGATGCGGTAAGAGAGATTCGGTGTAAGTACTGAACAATGGTGTGAGAATATCCATTGCCTTAAGAGTTCACGATGGCATTGCCTAAAGCTATTGAAAAAAATTATTAATGAGACCAAAATCTTCGTTAACTTTGACAATACACTCCATAATTTTCTCACCGATATGAGCAACATCAATAATTTAAACCCTATAATTCTTTTTTCTAATTTCTAATCTGCATTGACATAATAAGATACTACAATAAGATAGTCCTCCCTAGCCTGACCACTCCATATGTCTGAGATCAAGACAACAAAAAATGTGCATGTAGCAAACATTTCTTTTAGTTTATTACGGCCGCTATTGTTATACCTAACAAGATCTCTAGTAGTTGTATGTCTAGACACTGCAGTAATTCTAAGATTATGAGCAGCCGTAATATACTTTTGAAATGAGGGTAACTCCCCAAAGTCTAAAGGTAAATCATGTGTAGCAATTAATCTACAAAGAGATTCTCTAGCTACTTTGGGACTGTAGTCCAATTACGTAGTACCATCAAGATTGTATTAGAGTTGGATCTGCCACATTGATGGTCCTTATTTGGCCAAACATCTGCCCACATGTATTTGCAACTGGCCCATTCCACCTAAAGACTTTGCAGTTAATTCATTAGGACAATTTTTTGCAAACAACACACTTCACCTTCTCTCCTTGTGTGTCTTTCTTGTATGTGGTATCAAAGTGTTCCCACACATTGGAAGTGCATGACCTGGACCTCTTCGCCCCGATGCTTGCCAAGACAGAGGCACTCATGGAGCTACAGGATAGTACTACCAGAGACCTCAGCCATATGCTCCAATTGAGGTGTAGTCATAGCATTCTCAAAGTGTGCGATGTCTTCTGACGTGACGCCATAATTAGCAAGATCAAAGTGATCCATCGAGAAAACTATGATACAAAAATTACAATATTGTTAACTAAACCTTACTCCAAATAGTAACAAAGTAATAACAATACTCAATAAAAATATACAAATTTTAGTATGGTTACCTCTCTTATTGAAAACCGCGGGATTCCAAATTTCAACTATTTGGCAATTTTTTTTAGTTTTGCCAAATATTTACTAGCTGTATCTCAATTTTCACAGCACAAACGAGATAAGAGATTGAGGGAGGAGTTATGGCTAGATGAGGGAGGGGTGCGTGCCTATTTATAGAAAAAACCAGGATTTTTGGAGATTATTTATTTATTTATTGAATTTTAAGCCTTCAACGATTAAAAAATGGTCAAATTTTTTGAAATTTCGTACCCAACCGCATCTTAACGGGCCTAACGGCTATATTCGTGCAATGTGGTGTTGTGTCGTGCTAAACGGGGTCATCTTCGACAAGGGGTTGGAGGCGTTCGAGTTTGAGCAGCGGTCGGAGGCACCTGACTTTGGGAAGCGGTCGAAGGCACTCAACTTTGGGCAGCGGTCGGAGGCACCCGACTTTGGGAGGCGGTCGGAGGCACTCAACTTTGGGCAATAGTTGGAGGCACTTGATTTCGACAAGTGGTCGGAGGTGTCTGAGTTTGAGCAGCGATCGGAGGCGTCCAACTTCGGCAAGCGGTCAAAGACGTCCGAGTATTGAAAGCGGTCGAAAGAGACCAAGTATAGGTGGCAATTGGAAGGACTTACGAGTAGCACCATCTGCCTTGCCTTATGGAGCTATCATCGTATCAGAGGTACGAGCATGCCAAAAACTAGTACATAACGAATCACCGCAGTCCTGCAGCTCGGTTGGGGCGAGCGAACCACATGTAAGGGGCGAGGGGACTTCATGCTTTAAGCTCATGGGATTGGAGAGCGATCAACAATCTTGACATCCCTTTCATCGTGGCCACGAGCTCCTTGACGGCGAGCTCCGAGGTACCTAAATGACAGTATTGCTGACCGCGACCGTGGCATTTGGCAATCTTCCTGACACACCGTCGTCCATCGACATGCAAGATGGCTAAATAGCAGAGAAAGAGAAAAGGGAAAATTCTTTACTATCCAGAGCATAGCACGCCATGGCCTGCTTGTGCAGATTGCTTCCTTGCATTTCTCTGCCCTCTCCTCTTGCTGCCTAAGTTCGTCGAAGTCCTGACCGTCGCTGTGTGCGCCTTCTTCTTCCTCTGTCTGTCGGTCTCCCTACATCTGTCTGTCCGCGTTTGTTCGTCTATGTGTCCATCTCTGTGTGTTCGTTCCTCTCCCCCAGGGATCTCTCCTTTTATAGGCACGAGCAAGGGATTGCTGGGATTGAGATTCTGATCCGATTGCTGATTCTTTCCTTCTAAACCTATGCTTTTCATATCAGAAAAGATTTATCGAGAGATACTTCCATAAATGGAGATATGGTGCATTCATCTTTCCATTGCAAAGACGATACACCCGAAACCAATCTCTTTTTTTCTTCTTAGTGCATGGGCTGCCATTAGTTGGCTGTGCGTGGTGCTACGCACGCATCGACTGTTAGAATTAATCTTCTCGTGGGTAGTATTCATATATATGGTCATGCGATGAGTACTCGATGCATTCAAGTACTGTGTAGGAGTTGAGGGCCTCAGAGTTGGAGAGTAGTCGAAGACTCCAGAGACTCAGTCGTAGTCGTTATTTAAGGTGCGTAGCGAACCAGTCATAGCTATAGGGAACCAGTCGATACTTGTGAGCTACAGCACCGTAGTCAAAAAGCCGTGATAACGTGGTCGAAATAACCAAGGTCGACACAACATGGTCGAATAACCGTGGTCAAAGACTCACGACCTCAGAGGATGATCTTGGCGTATATATATTTTATGGTCGGCTAGGACTTACAGCTATATAAGGTGCAACACATCGACCATGCACCAACAGCTTGAAGACCAACTCACGTGCCGTTCTATTACCCAATTTTAAAGAAATTAAGTCTTGCGTAGCACGTACATATACCGCAGTTTTCTTCCCTAAACATGTGTCTCTGAATTTGCTTTGACTTAGTATATTTGTATAAAAACTCATCAAACACTTAGAAGTTGGAATTGCAGCCTGGCAAGTAGTACTTTTTTAGTTCCCGCTAAGATTGAGAAAAGCAGGGCAGCAGCCAGCAGGGAGCTAAGACAAACAAAAGCACAAACCTCTCCTTTTCGAATCTCTACCATGTTCCTCATCATGCCTCCATTGATAGAGATTATATAAATGCCCATCTTGAAGTCCCAAGAAAGCCTAGAGATGTGTATGCCCAAAACTATTTTGATGTTTTTTTAATGAACTTGTGTTTTTTGTCTCATATATAAAAGGTAGCAACAGACTTCACAGTAGATACGAAGTTTCAAGTGTATTGACAGTTGATTTCCTTTGACAAAAACATGTATGGAGTCCTTTATTAATGAACCAAATAAACGCTTAGAAGTAGACCTGAACAGTGGTCTACTGCTCTGCAACCACAACGCTGATCTCACCCTTCTCGAGCATGTCATAGAAGGTCCTTGTCCTCCTTTGCTCGTTCCAGTGATGCATCTTCTACAAGCCGCCTGCAACGAGCCCCAGTGTGAGGCCAATGGTGATCTCCTTGACGACGCTCGGTCCCTTCAGGGTAGCGTGCGCAACCCTGTGTGCCGCCATTTTGCTTCCTTGATGTGAGAGACGATGATTGATGGCAAGATTCCTGATCTCGAGAAAATGCAACAGAGAATTAGATACATTCAGGTATGCAAATCAGTATTTCCCAACTTTGATAGAACCAGTATGATGTATATCATTATTGTTCATTCATTTGGAGGTTAGCTTGCACTGCGAAAGCCACATAGGGACAGCATGCGTCAATGCCAAGAACAGGCAGATGCTCCATCACTTTATTTTCACCACTGAATTAGTTAAATGACATTCGAACAGAAAGTGCTGAAGCAGCAGATGCAAAACTAACATCTTTCTGTAATAAATTACTTAGTAACAATGTGAATGATAAAACAGTGAAGATTTGGAAAAAGATAACCGTGGAATCTGTAATCCAACATAAACTTATCCAAGAGCAAGATTGCTAGTTCAGAATCGCAAGAGGATCATCAGTATTGCCTAGAACGCAAGTTCATGGCCTGAACAGAAAAAATAAAAGAAAGAAAAGAAAAAGGGAAGACGGAAAGCAAGAGAAAGAAACAAAAGCATGCCCCTTTCAACAGGAAAGCTACCTTTCAACATTCAAACATCAATGATTTCTGGTGAACTTTTCATCTAAAAAGAGAGGGAAATAGAACTGTTAAGACTTGCGCGCGCATCAGGATAGAGAATAGTACTATGTTTTGGCTTTATTTCGTTTTTCCTGTCTCGTCCTGATATGATGATTGGTGCGCACATCAGGATAGAGGTAGAAAAAAGAGTTTGATGGGCACATTAGTGACAAACGCTTTGTAATTCCGTTGTCTCTTGATAATGGAATCCGGGTTTTTCTCGTGTAAGAAAAAAGAACTGTTTAAGACTATTGCTTTTATGTATAGATTGTTGGAAGTAAACCTCATATTCAAAGAAACATCATGCCCTGAAAAGAGCGTGGTCACTTCCTTCTAACTTCTAAGTATACTTTGTGTAACTATTAATTAAGAACAAGAAATAGCGCTGCATCTATTCTTTCAGCATGCCCATACACACACACATACACACAAAATGTATGAACTCTAGTTTCCAACTGATGTAGACTGTAAAGTTATGAACTTTCTTTCAGTTGGACTTCTGGTGGATGACCATAATGGAATGGAAAAATGGTGCCTTAATGTGTCTGTGTTCCTAAATCTCTCCAAGTAAAAATCAAGGGGCATAAAGTGCATAATCATCTTTGTGGCATTTCAGGAAAAGAGGAACAGATAAATCTCTCCAAGTAAAAATCAAGGGGTAGAGAACTTTCTGTTCCTATCTGAAGAGGATGGTTTGTAATGGTGCAGAGCCTATGAGCTTGTACATAAGGATTGCAGCAATGCCCAGAGCTCAGGTATTTGCACTCTGCAGTGTGGTGTAGGTGCTACTGCTATACTGCACACTTGCGCTTGTAAGTCCTTTGTTTTTGGATTTGTATCATCCGTGGTAATTCCATGTCTGTTTATTCCATAGCTAATCCAAAGGCAAACAAGAATTTGATTTTTTTTTTTTTGGGCTGCATCACAGATTCCATCTCATATGAAAGTCCCACTAAAATGAATCAAATCACATCACACCAATACAGTGAATCTAACAAACTGTTTTTGCATGAACAGGTTCATAGGAAATGGCATCTTAAGGGAACAATTCTTGAATTCAGTGAGAAATAGATATAAATCCCATCATAAAATTTAGTTTTTAAAAAGGGTTTCTTAATCTTGGATTTATCCAACCCAAAATTTACTGTCAGAATGTCTAGAAACAGTTAAGATGTACAAAGAAGGCTACAAACACACACAAGATATTCATTTGTAAGATGAGCTGAGATTTCGAGGGCCAAGAGTTACAATCGGAATGGAAGGAAACTAGGATTTCCATTTCCCAGGACGGTTCTCGAATGAGGATTACCATTAGAATTGGAGAACAATGGCTTTTCTGAAAAGATTCATTTGCTCTGAAGCTCGCATATACTGTATCAAATCAAAAGAATTCTAATAACACTGCTACCATTGAGGAAAAGAAAATCAAAACATGCGGCGAAATTTACCAATGCCCGGATTGGCGTCTAGTGCAACGCTGGCGACTCGAGCCGTGCACGGAGGAGGAACACTGGATGAAGGAATCTATTGGATCGAGCAGTTGCTGGGCAGGGCCGAAAAGATTCCGACGGGCTGAATTGAAGCGGCCTCTTCACATGGACGGGCAGATGTTGGGAAATTTAGGTCTAGGTCTGCAAGTGTAGTCTATGATAGGTATCTTATCACTTAGTCTATAAATAATAAGTTCTAATTATTATAATTTAAACCTTTGAAGGAGAAAGTAATAAAGAAAAGGAAAACGAGTTCCCAAATCTTATGTACAATCTATTATTTTCTTGCATTATTCTGTGATTATCTATCTTCTGTCCAGAAGGAATTATTCAGACTGGACTCGCTAGCAACGGTTCCTCAATACGTTATCAGCACAAATTGCTCAAATGAATGGAAGGTAATTATCGAAGCACTCATAGATTAAATTGCCTATCTAAATCACTTTAAATTTTCGTAAATTTTGCTTTCTAGATTATTATTCTAAGGTGCAAATCCATTCTAATCTACCGCAAGCTAACTTGAAGTCGCTGACCAAGCCGATTGGTAGGTTAACATAAAAGAGTAGATATGGATTGCACCATAGATTGATAAAAAGAAGAAAAAACCCCGTGCCACGCCGCACGTATGCAGCCACGGCCGCCCTTGCCGCCCGCGCGCAGCACCCTCCGGCGACACGCAAGCCGTCCTCGACTTCCACCATTGCCATCTCCTGCATGAGACGCCGCCACTACTCGGCCTTGGGCGAGGCCGCCTCCCGCTCGGGTCCCGCATGAGGCCCGGTCGCCGCTTGCTCACCTCCCGAATGAAGCTCGCCGTGTCGGCTCGTAGCCATGTCGGCCTGCCACATCGCTTGCCTGTAGCCACACCGGGCATCCGCCACGCTGGCTCGCAACCGCGCCGGCCTGCCACCGCATCTGCACATAGCCGCGCCGACCGAACCGTCGCTACGCTGGCTTGCATGCCCACCGCCACCACATGAATAGGGGGTAGGGAAACCCTACCCCCTCCTTTTGAGCAGGCCTGCATGGACCGTAATGGGTCGAGGAAAAGAAAAAAAGGAAGGGGCTTGGCCGGAAGAAGAAGAAAAGGAAAAAAAAGGTAGAGGGTGCCAGCACCCAAATTTTGCAAAAAGGCCCTCAAAAAATTAGTAAATTGCATGAAAATTTTCTCAGAACTGAAAATTAGCAGATAAGCCCTCAGAAATTGCAGAATTCACTGAAAATTCATATTCCAGTATAAATGGGCTTGATAATTCAAATTTTAAATTATTTTTAACATTTGAAGCATGTTTAGCACTATTATTATTAGTTTCTATGTTTTTCTGTATTTATTTACTGTTTTGATTAATCATAATTATTTAATCTCTAAAATTAGCAGTAAAAATATTATAAAAAATTTATAGAAAATTCGGAAACATTACGAGAACCTTTTGTTCCATTGTCTAATTTATTTCATGCATGTTTACCTACGGTAAATTTATGTATTCCTTTATGCACATGTAGATGATAGGCATCACGAACCGGGAGTTCGAGAAGCTAGCCCAGCATGGCCAAAACTACTTGACTTGGGCTTCCAACATCGAGAATGTACTTGGAGCCAAGAAGTTCAACACTACCATTGGGGCTGGTGCATCGGAAGATGCCAAACCCACCTCTGAGGAAAATGATCAGGCACTTCACTTCCTCAAGCACCACCTCTGTCTCACTCTCAAGAATAAGTACATGGTAGACAAGAGCATGTTAGCCTTGTGGACTGCACTAAAGAAGTGGTTCAAAAAGATAAAGTACATCATTCTTCCTCAAGTAGAGCAGGAATAGATCCGACTGAGATTTGCTAATTTCAAGACAGTTGGGGAGTATAATTCCGCTTTGCACAAAATTTGTACCAATCTTCAACTCTGTGGCAGGCAGGTCACAGATGAGCGGAAGATTGAGAAGACCCTCTCCACCTTTCACCCAAATGTAGTGCAGTATGTAGGCAACTATCGTCAAGATGACAATAAGGAGTATGCTAAATTGATTGATATTATGCAGGTTGTAGAGGCTCAGGATGAAGTTCTCCACAAGAACTTTGTCGCACAGCCGCCTGGGAGCTCCGCTGATCGTGAGGCTAACGTTGGGAGCTACAAGGTGCGGAAGCCTATAATGAAGAAAAGAGGAAGGAAGGGCAAAGCCGCAGCCTAGAAAGGCAAGTCAAATGCTCCACAGAAAAATAAGGCCAGCAAACCAAAGTGGGACAATAAGCCCTATGGTCAATAAGACCAAACCTGCTATAAGTGTGACAAGTGGGGGCACTGGTCGCGGATCTATAAAGAGCCACAGCACATCGTCGATGCCTTTCAGGCCAAAAAGAAGGATGGCACCATGAAACCCACTTTGCCTTCGTTAAGGGGGAGAATTCTCAGTAGCTGCCTGCACCAATGGAGTTTGACTCCACTCCTGCAGCCACACCCCCTCTTGACATTGCGGCTGCCGTCACCATGATTTCCCAGGAAGAGCATCTCACCCCCAAGAAGATAGCAGCCAAAGTCTCTAACTTCTTAGCAAATTTAGTCTAATGCACAGAATGCATTTAGACTTTAATTGTCATTCATTTCATGTGTGGAAGGAATAAGTTGAATTTTGCTCAAACAATTTATTTTCTCATGATAGCTGGATGATATTAATTAATTCATTCATTTACTCAGTCAATAATGGCATGACATGTTCTTATATTTGAAATGTTTCATTTATGTGTTGATTGTCTCATCCAAGATATTAATAAAGTACTTTATATTAGAACGCATGTGGCGTCCTATGAAGGAAGTGTGCTTAGCTAATAGCAGCACAACAAATATCATTTTAAGAGAGACAAAATTCTTTCAGTCGATTAGTAAGAATGCTGGTAATCTTATGACCATCGTCGGTAGCTGTGCTTATATAATAGGCTCAGGAAAAGCCACAATTATACTCCTAATGGGCATAATTTTGGTCATTCAAGAAGCCTTGTTGCACCCAAAATCGACTAGAACTCTCGAGAGCTTCAAGGATATTCACGCTAACAGTTTCCATGTTAAAACTGAAGAAGAGTATGGTAATGAATACCTGCTCATTATAAAGCGCGAAACAAGAGGGAAAAGGGTATTAGAAAGACTTCCTTCATTTGAGACTGGGCTATACTACACTAATATTAAGGCACCCACAGCCTATACTGCCTTGAAAACTATATTTAAAAATTCTGAACTCTCTGTCTCTAGCATGATAGATTAGGACACCCAGGTCTTAGAATGATGAGAAATATGATTAATAATTCACAAGGATATAATATCGATGTAAAGAATTTCCCGAAACAAGAAAATTTCGTGTGCCCCGCATATGCTGCCGGAAAATTAATTACTGGACCTTCTGCTCTGAAAGTGAAAGATGAAGTCTCTGCATTCCTAGAATGCATCCAAGGAGACATTTGCGGTCCTATACGACCTCTGTCAAGACCATTTAAATATTGTATGGTGCTCACTGATGCTTTCTCAAAATGGTCACACGTATGTTTATTATCTATGAGAAACCATGCTTTTGCAAAACTGATCTCACAGATAATTCAAATTAAAAATAATTTCTCTGATCATCATATACAGTCTATTAGAATGGACAACGCCAGAGAATTTACTTCCAAGGCATTTGATGATTATTGCATGGCAATAAAAATTAAAGTTGAGCATTCTGTACCACATGTCCACACCCAGAATTGACTAGCAGAGGCATTAATTAAGAGAATTAAATTTATTGTCCAACCGCTTTTGCAGAATTATAATTTACTGACTACATGTTGGGGACACGCAGTCATGCATGCAGCAACTCGCATCAACTTTAGACCATCGGTATATAACATCTATTCACCTATGCAACTAGCGCAAGGGTCAGCACTGAAAATTTCTCATCTCTGTAGGTTTGGTTGCAAAGTTTATGTACCTATACCTCCAAAAGTCTAGGATATACGTGGGTTATGAGACAATATCCATAATCAGGTATTTAGACCCAATGACAGGAGATTTGCACATCGTCCGTTTTGCTGATAGTATATTTGATGAGGATATGACATTAGGGGGAGGAAATCAACCTCTTAATAAAAAAATATCGGGAAATTACATGGCAAGCCATGGGAATCCATGCACATGAATCCACCACAGCGCACTAGTGAAGCAAATAGAGAAGTTCAGAAGATCATTAATTTGCAAGCATTAGCAAATCAACTGTTTGACCACTTTAGTGATTTAAAGAGCTTGACCAAGTTGCATGTGCTTGCACACAATGCACCGAAGAAGGTTGAAATACTGAAGAAAATTGAAGGTATCCCTAATCTCGTCCAAAGGCCTCAGAATAAAAGGATGAGAACTCCGGCCCCTTGAATCCCAAGTAACCGGGGACGCCTGATGAAAAAAGATTAGAAGGACTTGACACAGCCAATCACTAAAGTTCCCTAGAATGAGAAGGGGAGCCCGTTGAGACCTGGCACCAGTATGGTACCTTCAAGGAAAGGCATACCAGATTTGAATATTCCCATGGATGGAGAAACCAGCATGGATGTGTGCACAAGCATCGGAGTTGAAAAACTAAAGGGACTTGTCCCTGCAATTGGAAGAAGCGGTGAGCAAATAGAAACACTAGAAGAATCAATCCATGATGAAATAGCTATAAACTATGTGCACACAGAAGAATCCATGAATAGGACAACAACCAATGTTGATATTTATTTTGTTAAGAAAATTGCCACAATCATCGATCTTGATCCAGAACCTACATCACGCGCTGAATGTAAGAAAAGATCATATTGGGAGGATTGGAAAAAGGGAATAGAAACTGAATTATTGTTTCTGAATAAAAGGGATGTGTTTAGACCTGTAAGCCGCACGCTTCCCCCTTTGCACCCCATGGGGCATAAGTGGGTATTTGTTCAAAAGAGAAATAAGAAAAATAAAGTTGTAAGATATAAAGCAAAGCTCGTTGCATAAGGTTTCACTCAACGTCCTGGAGTTGATTATGAAGAAACATATTCCTCGGTCATTGGTGGCATTACCTTTAGATATTTGATCTCAATAGTAATAAACTTGAATTTAGGAATGAAATTGATGGATGTGGTAACTGCATACCTTTATGGAAACTCAGATTCAAACATTTATATGAAGATGCCTAAAGGTATCCCTATCTCTAGCCAATACAAAGCAAATAGAAATCTGTATAGTGTGAAACTCATAAAATTACTGTATGGACTTAAGCAATCAGGCAAGATATGGTAAAATCGTTTAAGTGACTTTCTATGTAAGAAAGGCTACATGAACAATGAGGATTGTCTCTGTGTATTTATACGACGATCCCAAAATGGATTTTGTATAATCTCAGTATATGTAGATGATCTGGATATCATCAGAACCTTAGAAGATATAAAGGAAGCGAAGGTCTTACCTAGAGTCAAATTCAAAATGAAAGATTTGGATAAAACCAAATATTACCTAGGCTAGCTTGAGCATGTCCCCAAAGGGATATTAGTACATCAGTCCACATACACTCAAAAAGTGTTAGAAAGGTTCGGCTTTGAAATGGCATACCCATCAAAAGTTCTGATGATTGGGAGATCTTTACAGCAAGATAAGGATCCATATCAACCTAGAGAAGAGGGGGAGGAAGTACTGGGACCGGAATGCCATACATAAGTGTAATAGGAGCACTTATGTATTTAGCAAACTGCACTAGATCAGACATTACATTTGCCATAAACCTATTAGTAAGGTATAGTGTAGAACCAACCAAAAGGTATTGGCAGGGAATAAAGGATATCTTTCAATACCTAGCTCCAAGAAAGCAAATACCTTGGACTATTCTATAGAAAGAACCAGGACCTAAATATAACTGGCTATGCAGATGTCGGGTACTTGTCAGACCCGTATACAGTTAGATCACAAACAGGTTATGTATTTCTATGTGGTGGAACTGCAATTTCATAGAAATCGTCTAAGCAAAGTCTTGTATCAACCTCGATGAATGATTCATCACATCCAGCAGTCAATGAATTGAATATCATGCAAGCTCCCACAAATATCTATGAAGATAATGCAGTTTGTGTTGCACAAGTGCAGACGGGTTACATGAAGAATCATCTTACAAAGCATATCAACCATAAGTTCTTCTATGCTCATGAGTTACAAAAGATGGATGAAATTAAGACACTGCATACTAATTCATTTGAAAATCTTATAAATTTATTCACTAAGTCACTTCTAGCATCTAACTTTGAAAAGTGTATACGTGGAACTGGCATGATGAGACTTAGATAAGTGCAGAACTCAGGGGAGATTCTTCTCGAACTTACTATTAAAACTTGATCACGAAAATCGAGTACCCAAAGAATAAATCATATAGATTAAATAAAATTGTGTGGATTGTACTATTTTCCCCTTGATGACTTTTCCGAAAGTTTCTCGGCCAAGATTTTTAATGAGGCAATTCGTGCAACGCAACATAACATGTATCATGTACTCTTTCTCTAAATTTTTTCCATTAGGTTTTTATGGAGTTTTGATGAGACATGAACATGTCAGATGAATGCCCAAGGGGGAGTATTGAGAAACCTGGGCCTAGGCTTGCAAGCTTGGCCCATGGTAGGTACCTTACCACTTAGTCTATAAATAGGGGGTCCTAATCATTGCAATTTGTACCTGTGGAGGAGAAAGTAATAAAGAAAAGGAATAGGAGTTTTCCCATCTCTTGTGTTCAATCTATCTTTTTTTTGAATTATTTTGTGATTGATACATGTTATGTCTAGGAGGAATCGCTTGGACTGGACTTGCCAGCGATGGTTCCTCAATAATGATCACATGCTTGCATTTTTGTGTGAGTATGACATACTTTGGTACTTGCAAGCATCCTTCACGCTACCTAAAATGGCTATGCAATGTGAGTTGATGAGCTCTAGATTTGATGAGATTTAGATCTTATTTTTGTTAAGAGCCATGTACATATTAGTAGTCATACTCTCCTATTTAAAATTAATATGGTATGAGAGCCAGGTTAGAGTTTCTCACCGCCGCCACCATTGCTGAGCTCACCGTCGATGTACTCTAGCCGTGGCCATCAGTGCTAGGTCCCTAGTCACTACTCACCCCTTCTTCTTGGCCGTAATCAGCAGAAGCAGCAATAGCCATCATTTCTGCTTGTGGCCCATTTGTGATGGTGTCTTCTGCTTTGGTGTAACATCCCATTTTGGGAGCCCTGTAAATGTGCTTGTGTGAAATTTCAAATTGATTTTGAATTCAAATGTTCAACTCGAATTTCAAAATTTCCAAACCCTCTCGGGCTTGGCCTAGCACATCTCCCCCTCCTCCCAGACCACAAGCCTCTGGCCCAGCCTAGATGGCCTTTGACCTGGCCTAGAATGGCCCATGCCACCTCCGACCGTACCGTGCACACCCAACGCACACCCGCGCTATGCCATTCTTGTCCCAACCTGCTCCCATCCCATTAGCTCTGCCTCGTCACTGTGCCTCCACAATGCGTCGCCGCCCTCCCCATGCGCCATCAAGCTAGCCTCGTGCTATGCTACTCCTGCCTTGCTCGAACCCCCTCCTTTTCCTTGCTCCACACCACACTGACGCGCCCGCCACTCCCGCTCCTCCCCTCGCTCTTGTGCTGTGCCGTGCACCGAGCATCACCGCCCTTGGTACTCCGTGTGGGACTTGAAGGCCCCAACGGATAACCACCAGCCTCCTGGCTATAAAACCCTCAGTTAGTTCCGCCTTGACCTCAATTTCACTCCCCTCACCTCTGAGCGCTCTCACACCATTTTCTTCTTCTTTGGCTACGGCCTTTTCGCCGCTGCACGAAGCACCACACCTCCATCCAATTGCCCGTGCTTGAAACACCGCCTGAGGATCCCAATCATCTCGAGCCTCCTTGACTGCCCTCTCCCTCTCTAGTGAGTCCTCCACATTGTCCATTTCGCTGCCGATCAAGTTCACACTACCAAGCCATCCTCCTCATCTTCGAGCTTCACCGACACCTCCGGTGAGTCCCTTGTAGCCCCTGGATGCTCCTCTAGCAAGGAATTAGACTCTAGCACCATGTAGAGCCATGGTAACATGCTCCAGCCACCACGCCGCTTAGGCTCGCCGCCAACCAATCCGCACTCCAAATCAGGCTACACCGCCTCGCGTGGAGGTTCACGCCAAGCCAAGGAGTCTGTTTTTAGCCTCCCCTCCGACCATTGTCCTCCCTCTCACCTATAATGAGCTTCGCCTCTCTTCGGCTAGAAGACGCCACTGTAGCACGGTGGTTAACCGTTAAGCATGTAATTAATTCATTAATAATTTGTCATTAGTTTTCCGTTAAATCATCGCTGACCAGTGGGCCTCCATCCCTATCTATGCTAATAAATCACTGACGTGTGGGTCCCCAGCATTTTAAAACCTTTTTTAAATTGGTTTAAAGGTTAGAGACACTAACAAGTGGTCCTGTTCCACTATGGCTACAGTACATGGGTCCCACTTATCAACCTCTCAATTTTTCTCTTAGAATATAAATCAAAACTAATTTAAAATCCTGTAGGTCCCTTCTATTAGCCTCAGTAGCCTTTTTTAATAGAAAAATAATTAAAACATTAAATAAAAATGGTGGACCACACCTATCAGTGAGAAAGACTCTCTTTCTACTATATTACTTTTTGAATTTAATCCAAATTCAAACTTTGGAGAGTCCGTTCTCACTCATATTAACTCCAAATTTATTAAAAATTTATTTCTAAATTTTGTAAATTCAAGATCTATCTAATGATAGTAGAATTGTTCAATTTAGAGTTTATTTTATTTTTGTATTTATTTGTTTTTGCTCGTTTGTTTTTTGCATTTTGATGTGATCATCCGAGTAGAGTATGAGGACACGGAAGAGCTACAATGCAAGACAACTCAAGACTTTTAAGACCAATCTACTTGTGAGCCAAGTGAGTTAATATTTGGATCATATTGAACCTACATTTTATGCAAATTTATATTTGTTTACACTACCAAATTGCATACTATTATTTGTTATGCAAATGTATGTTAAACTTTATGTTAGATATATGCCTACTTGACATTATAATGCTATTAAACCATCCTTTGAACATTTGAATCATATAATCCTTGTCACCTTAGATACTTAATGGTAACTTTACTAGATATAGGTCGTACTTAAGCGTTATGCTAGTCTTGCTTAAGTACCAGGACATTAATTTGTCATTTCATCATCTTTTAACCATGAAACTTATTTTGGGCAGTTATTGAAGGAAAATAACTGGCATATTTGAGATAACTTAGTTTTATGCTCTCAAAATCTTAAAACTTGTTGTTACCATATCTGGGTGGATTGTCAGGGCCGGCCATGAGCCTAAGCAGCAAGGGCGACCGCCTAGGGCCCACGAAAACTTGGGGTCCCTAGCCCATGTATGTTAGTATGTATACATGTATTTTATCGACAATGAGTACTTTGCATTTTGTAATGTGCTAAATCTAATGTTGTCAATAAGTACTTTGTATTTTGTGACGTATTGTTTAATGGTTACTGTATTGAACTTTACCTTTTACAATTGATATAAAATGTATTGTTACATATTTATATTAGAATAAATGGTCTCACTTTTATCATGCCCTAGGGCCTCCAAGATGACAGGAACGACCCTATGGATTGTATGATGGTTGATGCAGGTGTAGCATGAGAAATTATGGTTTATAGTTTGCACCGCCTAAATAACTTAAAGACTTAATCCTGTGATGAACTCCCAATGTAAAACAGTACAATCACAAGTCTATAATAGATATAACATGGCTAACTAATTTGTATCCACTAGTGTGGGTTGCACTATTGGAGTGACCCATGAGTCATATCACTGGTTTTAAGCCGTCATGGACATGGTTACATTGACAATGTGAACCATGTTCTCAAGTCAGCGTTACTTACTACTGACCGGTGCATGCATACATTGATGCATATCGATTTACCTGCACCTGACACATCACAAGGATCACTCACACCTGCAAATTGCAGCACTGTCCAGTGCACTACTGCTTTGGAAGAGAGCCTTGCAAGTCTCCACTCACAGGAAAAGGGTGGTAATGGCTGAAAGCTGAAACAGTCACCCTGCATCTCCAGCTTTGCTTTGCACTCAATTATTGGACAGTGGAGAGAGAGAGAGAGAGAGAGAGAGAGAGAGAGAGAGAGAGAGAAGAGGCAGGATGAGAGAGAGGGCAACTTGTTCGCTCCTTTTCAGCCAACTTGTATTGTGACAGTGACAGCACCATATCACCATCAACCACACATCTTTCTGTGCCCCTCCTTCCCAGCAGTGCTGCTCTGTTGTTCATCAGCTAACTCTTATCTGTGTAGCCAGTCAGTGTTGCAGAAATGGCAAAGATGAGCAGCATGGGAGATGGTAGCGGTGTTCCCAAGAGAAGGTACTAGGATAGTAGGATGTGCATCATGCATGCATCCTTCTTGCTGCTGTTGCAATCCTTCTCTTGCGACTGTGTTGTCACTGCAGCTATCTTGTTACTATTGTAGGAAGCAGGATGTTCAGAAGGTTGTGGACCGGTAGGCTGAGCAAGGGCTACCTAGGGGTGAAAACGGGCCGGGTATTTCCCGCCCGCCCGCCCGCCCGTATTAAAGCGGGTCAAATTCGGGTTGTAAATTCGGGTACCCGGAAACTTATACGGGTATCGGATCCGAATACGGGTATTTTTTGGCGGATACGGTATCGGGTTTGGGAGGTCGGTATCCGACGGATACGGATTATCCGGTATAAAATTCGGATATTACCCGCTTAACTATTCGGGTATTACCCGGATTACCCGGATTCCATCAAATGGCTATCTGCAAATAACATTCTCTCGCCTCAGTCAGAAAAGAACTGTCGTTTCAAGGGTGCAGCTACCCTCATTACAGCCAGTTCTACATGCTAAGCTGATTTTGACTTGGAAAAAGCAGCTTCAGATCAACTACTTTGGTAGGAAACATTACCTCTTAAGTTTTTTTTTCCAGATTTTACACCCATCTATTGGTAAATTAATCATCCAAATCAGGACTAACAATTTGATAGTTCTTGTATGAGGTGGGTGTTTACATTGCTCCAGTCAATACTTCCATGTATCTTGAATCCTTCTCTACAGGTTAACAATGGGCCATGAAACTATCAATGATCTCCACATACCATCATCAACATACTTAATCCATGAACCTCAACATACAAACCACCGATAGGCTAAAGTACTATGAGCTAACTGCTAAGCATGGCAGCAGTAAAGTGCACTTTTTCCAGTCCTCAGAAGAATGTAAAATTCGAACATCAAATAATAGTGGAACAATTGCCTCTTCCAAAACCACATTGGAAGGCCTGATTTGTATGGTTAAGAATATAATTGCTGTTACAATCTTGCAAGAGGTGTGACGCCTTCCCTCACTCTAAGGACAATGCAGGTCCAACATTGATGTTGAACATATGGTCTTACTGAGGACAAAGTATAGGCCCCCAAATGGCATACATCAACTGGAAGAGCTCTTCCATTAGCTGCTGCAGCAGTCAACACTCAGCACTGACAAAATGAATCAAGCAGCACAAAACGCCCATTTGTTTGACCTTAATGCGGGCTTGATTTTCACAAATCAAGATGTCAAACAAGAAAACAAAACTCTCCTTTACAGTGAAGATCAACTAGTACCTGCAATGTTATTAGTAGCTCAGTTCAAATGATCAAGTATTAGCACAGTTGCATTGCTATTGTCTATGTGGTATAAAATGGTTGTTGTATCGACTTGATATCCGAATAAATATTCGTGACCGATAGTGTCCGTATCCGTCTTGGTACGTATTTGTTCCATATTTGTGCCCGACATTATCCGTGTTTGTATTCGTATTCGATACTATCCGTATTCGACCCGAATCCGATTAGAAAATATGGGTTAGGATATGGAAAAGATAAGATCCGACCGTATCCGACCCGATTTCACCCCTAGCCCCCTAGGGCTACCTGCTGACGGTTGGTCTTGGAGGAAATATGGGCAGAAGCCGATCAAGGGCTCCCCTCATCCTAGGTAGCACCTTGCCTTGCACTAGCTCTTTTGCACAATGCATTGCGGGTTTTTGTAATGCTACAGTATTTTGCATGTACATCTGGTCTTCGTTACCCTACCTGATGCACATATACTTCCTACTTTTCCACCCTTAAACATCAAGTACCTCACTTTAATAATTTCGCATATACAATTAGCTTGCACTGTTAGTCTATTAGCTTCTTGTTTATGTGGAACATGCTGCATCCAGAGGCTACTACAAGTGCAGCAGTTACAGGGGTTGCCCAGCCAGGAAGCAAGTGGAGAAGTGCAGGAATGATGCATCCCTACTTATCATCACCTACACCTCAGATCACAGCCATGAAGACTATGCCACAGACCCGGTCCTAGAACAAACTTATAATTCCGACAAGAGTGATGGAGGTGCTGCCCTCAACGATGACATGCCCCATACTGAAGCAACAGCTGCATCTTCCAAGCAGTGTGGTGAAGAGGAGACAAGCGACTTCTTTGATGAGCTTGAGGAGCTCCTCCCAGTTTCTGCATCTCCCCTGCCAATCTTGGCTTTCATGGTTCAAGAGCAGCTTCTTCGATGAAAGAACATTGTCAAGGAAAAAGCTAATGATAAATGAATGCCTCAAGGATCCTACTTGCCAAGCAAACTGCTCTACTAAGAACCTAAGCATGTATAGTGTGCACACCTGCTTGACCTGTATAACTTGATAAGATGTACTACTTGATTACTGCAGAATGGCGTTCATCAGGGGGAAAAAGAGCAAGATGAGCACATACAAAGGGCTATTGGCTCTTGCAAAACTTTATCTAGAGGCTCGACGTGACCTCCAATCCTTGCAAATTAGCATAGTTAAATCACAACAAATCCCTTTGTGCCCCCTTAACTGTCGAAAGAACCCACTCGCAGTGTCTGTATTCTGGGAAGCTCATTGTTCATAGAAATCGCCAGGTGCTGCGTGATGTCAACGTCAGGAACCTGCAACATCAGGGTACAGGGACAAGCAGAACTCTGCTGTCCTGGGATATACGGCAAGATTGTAACAGGTACAGCACCCTATCATGCCAGCAAGGCTCAAGAACTTCATAACCACACGCCTTAACAGATGCTCCTAAACTAAATGCTTCAACCATTCAGTACTCCCAGAGACACTTCAGAAGAAAAGGATTTTACAGTGTCATCCGGCAATAGGGTAGTGTGTTTCTAATGATCTGTGTTTACATCATCATCATTAGCTCGGAGTGAACATGTTATCCTGCCATCCTCCTTGAATATATTTGGCTCGCAGCCGCCTGAGGGCTTCAACCTGATCTGCTGACGCAGTTTCAACAAGGAATATTTGATCCCAGATCTTCCGCAGTTCTGATGAGAAACAGAAGCAGCAATAAGTACAGTATTATCAAAGGATGTTGTGCAACTATTCAACACCAAGAATAAAATAATCTTCATGCATTTTTAACTAAATAATCCTAAATGAATGGCAGAACATAATTTTTTTCATCCCATAAACTTATTTACCTATTCTTTTCATGGACTATCACTCTTCCAACAAAAAAAGGCCGGGCATGATGGGGGGAAAAAGAATGGAATGCAAGGGCTGCAAGTATAAACTTACCAGATTTATGCATGGGTGAGAGGCACATGATTATCAAGTCAAAGCGAGGAACTTTCACCAAATTCTCCAAAATGCTAACCGCTAACACTGCATCATCCCTGAGTATGTAATAAGTAATAATGAATAATAGTAAGAGCCAAGGTCCCAAACCAGTACTAAGCATATAAGTATATAACAGATAAGCGCACCGGAAAATTGAGGCTGTGCACTTCACGATATCAATCAGAAAAGCAGCTGAAAGTGCATTCTTAAAAATCTCTGGTAGGCTTGCTGGTGGAATCGACTGATTACAAAACAAGAAAGTGAGAATTCACATCAAGTAAGCAAGCGCACCAAAGAACAAAAGGACTGGGTATAACCTTTAACAATTTTATTTGCTGGGCAGTGTCATCAGATAGAGCTCTCCAAAAAACCTCAAAATCATAAGCTGTCTTTGGAGTCTTCATGCTTTTTACAGTGCTGGCCATATACCGTGTAGCAGCACGCGATGCAAGATCTTGTACCGACGTTTCTGGCCCAGGCTTCTGTTTAGCATCTCGAGACTGCTGCATTACATAATTGAAATGTGACAAAAAGAAACAACAGTACTATAAATTTCATGAAGCTGTGAAAAATCAACACCTATGTACCCATCACAAATGTGCTCCTAGATACAGAATGCTTAGTTTAGTCACATGCGTAAAGTTCATATTGCGGTGGATTGGGCTGGGTTTGTCCTCCATTTGCGCTCTCAAGGTTTTCCAACCACCCACACCATCCTGCTCCCCACCAACGTGAATAGCCCAGTTGTACAACAGTTAACTAGCCCAGTTGACAGGCTTTTTCTCTTATTAAATTCGGGAGGTTGTCTGTTAGCAGCCAGTCCAACTGGGTTTAAAATTAGTACAGATTTTGCGAACCTAGTTCAATTCGGGAGGGTTGGCTAGGTTTTGAGAAACCCAGATGCAGCAACAAGTTGCTTCGCATATCCATAAAGATCAGATACTGTTCTTCAGCCAAATAGCAAGCAAAGCAACCTATATGCCATGCAAGGTATATAATTGATGATGCTAACTATGCCATGGCATAAGTTGACAAGTACCAACACACAGATCACATATCATGGGTGCAATAATAGCCAGAAATGCTGTAGTCAGAAAGCACCTGCATGATATTGTCTTTGGAGCTTACTCCAGAGCCTCTTTTGGGCCCGCCACCTGCACTCTCTCTGATCTCCACTGCAGCTCTCCCAGGCAAATCAACTTCCATGAAACTGTCCTGTAGAATTACATCAAGTATTACACGCCAAAACGGGTTGGGTGAATAGACCTATGGTGGAATGTAACCAACTCTACAAGAAACAGAACAAAGGCCTAGTTCTAAAGCGCAGAGCCATGTGCATGACTTGTACTAAACTTACAGAATGTGCTAGACAAATTTAAAAATGTTTTTACTCACAAAACATATTCAATTAATCATGTATGAATAGTTCATAAACAAAGAAAACTACATAACCATCATGGCACTGTAAGTATGCAGTGGAACTGGAACCTACCTTCTGGGAACCACTTGGTAGATGAGAAGTGCTATCCTTTTTATCTCCTGTTTTATTGTATTCAGAAACTGTACGTTTAGCTGGCACTGAAGTTCTCTTAGCCATTTTCTGCAGAATTAGTAAGCTCATTCAGAGAGAAGCAAAGTCATATCTATTTTGCTATAATAGTTAGCTTAAATGAGATTTTATAATCAACAAACAGAAAATTCACAAAAAAGACTTTGTTGGTAACACAAAAGCTATTTTGGTCAGATGTCAGATGAAAATTTAGAAGTAAAGGTTGTTCACCTCTGTGTGTAATGCTTTTATGTCAGAATACTGCTTCCTCAGCTCTGGATTGTTAGGATCAATACTGACAGCAAATTCAGCATCTGTATGCACATAATTAATGTACACTCCTTGTCAATGTTCATTAAAACAACAATTAAGCTCAAAAGAAAAGAAAGGAAGGTTAAATGTAGGATACCGTCCATTGCTTCCTTAATATTCCCAAGTTCTTTTCTTGCAGTAATTCGGCGTGAGTATGCTTTAACATAACGATCATCCAGATTCAGAGCTTCAGTGCAATCATTCTCTGCCTCCTCAAATCTAATGAATTAAATATCACAAATATAAGACTACAACAGAGGGTGATTGTAAGAAAAAAATGACTTTCAAGTTCTAAAACGACAAAAAATCTGAAACATATCACAAATAGCAGAAGAGCGTATCAGCAGTCTGAAATTGTTGATACGTACCAAGGTACGATTACAGGCCCAATTAAGGTGTAGCATTGCATCTAAAGCAAAATCGTTTTAATAAATACCAAAGGCTGAAATGGTTGCAAACATAGTGTAACAACGACTTACCTTCTTAGTTTAAGATATGACATAGCTCTATTAGCAAAAGCAACTGCTGTAGGAGACAATCCGATACTTCTTGAGTAGCACTCAATCGCTTCAGCAAACTTTTTCTGTTTGAAATACTCATTACCCTACAAATAAAACACAGGAAACAGCAGGCTTAGCTTTACAAGGCTTGTCTCATCAGCAGCCTAAAAGTCCAACAAAACCACAAGACATTGCAATACTTATTCCAACCTGTTCCTTTTCCGATGCGGCATCGGGCATTGGTTCATCGTTTAAGTAGTTTGAGTAGTTCGCATGATTGTACCGATCGCCAAGATTTCCCGTGGAAGCTCCTGAAGGCCCATATGTTCTTGCCTTAGCTTCCTGCAGACAAGGGTTTTTTTTTCCTTTTTCAAACCACACCTCCATACACGAAAGTAACCACAGCATTTCCAACTCGATGGAAGAAAAGTGAGCAAAAGAAATTGGCACAACGCAGAACTCCAAAGCACTATATTGACGCTTTGATGAACTATATGTAGACATAAGTTGGAATGGTGGCCATGTACTCATCTTTGGCAATCATATTGGAAGTAGACAGTCCGAAAATAAACTCGAACTAGGTCTTCAAGATAAGTTAATTTCACCAATAAAATTACAAATTTCATCTGCATCCATTCGGTATCTAGCTCTCCAAATTTCGAGATATGTTCGGTAAACATTTGCAAAAATTTCTAGCTTTGGAGACATTATCAAGCTACAGACTACAGAGACAGCACAGGTTTCATCACACTACTGCATTAGAGGGGTGGGGAGTCCAAAGGAGCTCTCACCATATTCCCGCCGCTTCTTGCTCCCAGATCGCCGGTCTGACCTAGCGGACCACCCAAGGAGGCCCTGAGATCCGCACGAAACTATCGACAAGGAAGGAGCCGAAAGAACCCAATTACCTGAGACAGACAAGAAAAACGAAAATGTCCAAGAAAACAATCATGAACACACTGGACGAGCGCGGAGATGAGAAGAAACGGTGGGAGAGGAAATACCGGGACAGGTCTTCGTCCTCGAGATGGAGCTGGAGCTGGCGCCGGCGCCGCTGCACGGCGAGATGATCCGCGAAGCAAACGGGAGGAGGAGGAGGGTTCGGGAGAGCTCTGGAGCGGAGGAGCCGTCGAAGGGGCTGCAAGAAGACAGAAGACGAAAGGGTTTGTTGCATTCGGGCTGTGGGCTCTCATTTGGGCCGGCCCTCAACGTCCCGGACCATATTGGCCCAATACTAACCTTTATTAGTTCACGAGGCCGCAAGCACGCCGCCGCCGCCCAGTCGCTACTCGCTAGGGTTTAGTGACTGACGTCACGCGGTATTAGTGATGGACTATTGGGCTGTATGTAGGGTTAAGTATAATTCAGTTTATACGGTGATATTGGAAACCGAGCAAGCTACCGAATACCGAACAAATTCAGATTTTTAATACCGAAATAAATACCCGAAATATCGGTTAATACGGTTCGGCCCAAATGCGGCTACCATGTCATGCGTACGTAATGTACGTGTACAAATACTACGAACTTGTGTGTGAAAGTCGAAAGGTGCATTGATGAGGGGTCGACCGCTGGGTGGCTGTCGGTGACTGACTCCTACTTGGATCCATTGATTCATTCCCGACCCTGTGTTTGGTGCATGCATGCATCATATCCACCGTCCGATCTTAATTTGTGCGTGCGTGCATTTATTGGGCACGCTTGATGACACACCTCAAATTTTCAAATTGTTTTTTATTTTTGCTTAATTTCGATTTAAATCAAAAACTTTCCTAATTCAGAAACCTAGCAACCATTTGAGCTTTCCCTATTTGATTTCCCATCTCCCCTAGCATTTGGCGCCAACCAAGAACCTGTTTTCACCTCTGTTCCTCCGGCCACTTGGCCATTCCTGTTCACTGCCGTCACACAGAGGCGCTCGTCGTTGCCACTCTAGTCAACAGCCGAACCACACTTTGCCATACTCTGACAACCTCATTAATCGCGGCATGTGCCACGGCCACCTCAGCCATTCCACCACCGCTGCAAAAACCAGAGTGTTTCCCAGCCGACGCGCGCGCCTGCAACTTGACCGCCACTAGCAAGCACACTGATACTGAGGGGAGCATTGAGCCTAAGGTGCCACTGCGATTGCCGCCATTACTACCGAAGACCGCAAAGACCACCAGCACATCGCTTCGCCGGCCACGCGCCACCGCCGTAGCCCCACTAGTCCACTACCACTGCCCCCATCGCCTTCCCAATGCTATAAAGCTATGCCAACTTTGTCTCTGACCTCCACAGCCACTCCATTGCACGCTCACACGTTTCCCCTCCAACTCCAACCAAATTCCCGTCGCTGCCACCACAACTGACGGTGAGCCCTAATTCTCTAATCCGCGCAATACTTCTATCAAACTCTAATTGCTTTCACCCATAGCACCACCCAACCTTTCTGAGTCTAATCGTAACCTTGCCTTGGCCCCTCCTAACCCCCAACTCATCGGTGACTGAGCATCGCCATGGATCGAACCACCTTAGCATAGACAGCTCAACACAAACTCCAAGAACTAAAACCGGCACTTCCATTAGCATCCCCATCACTCCTAGATGCTTAAAAGCCCATGCTATTCACTAGAGAACAGCCGAGCCACCATTGTGCCATGGAAAAGCCTCGGCGAGCTTTTCTCGCCGTCAGCCGTCGATAGTGAATTTTGATAGCCGCAAGCCCCAAAATGGAAACCCTAGTGTCCCCTAGCCCACTTGCACTGTCGCATGCCAACGAGAAACCTCGTCGAAGCCAAATCCCAACATTCTTGCTTGCTCTATTTTGCACTGACGTCAGACCGAGGAAGAAGACGATTGTGGTAGGCTGAGCAACTCGGTGGGCTATGTGCGCGTGAAAACAAAGCTTGCTAGCCCAAAATTAGAAGTGGGTGTAGCCCAAAACCGAAAACCACATACAACACTATAGCACAGTGTTCACAACCCGATCCGACACTGTGTAAACCAAACCCGATACTATCCCTAGCCCGACCCATCATGAACAATGATGATCTGTTACTATTCACAAAAATGTAATAAACACACACACACACACACACACACACATATATATATATATATATATCCATTTTAACTGTTTCGAGCCCATTTAAACCATTCCCAGCCCCATTTCACCAAGCAAGACTCTGATAAAACCCAAACCCATATTTATTTGGTTTTTTTGAATTTTATTTATTTATATTTTATTTTTTTCTAACTTTAATTATTTGAAGCGTAGACTTACTTAGCTTACTTGTTTGCGGTAGTTTCTGAGTTCGTTGAGCCAGCCATCCAAGAACCAAGTCCAGGCTTTGAAGACTTCGAGCCAGTGAAATGATTTGAGCAACAAGGCAAATCACATGTTTTTATCATATTGAACGTATATCATTTAATTATTTAATTACAGTATTTTTATTATTCTTTACTTATATTGTTATTTCTTTAAAATAATTATTTGGAATGACATGATAATTAGCTATGTCCTAACACTAGAAAAGCCATATTTTACTCGATAGTCATATTCACCTTGATAAGCCTTAGTAATAATAGAATTATTACAAAATTAACCATGAGTACATTAGGAACTCAAATGTTTTATACTATTAAGTGACTGGCGTTTTGCCGATAGAACTACAAAATAATACTAGAGTTAAGAATAAATCGTGGAAAGCTACGAGATGGTTGGAGTCCATGACCTTATCCTAGGGAGGATACCTAGGTTGGTTTGGTGGCACTGTCTTAATGCATTGGATAGTTGGTTTGTAGTCGTTTATCTTATTGGTGAAAAATAAAGAGTAGAACCTTATGCTAAGTGAAGGACACAGAAATCACTTAAACATAAGTTTTGACTTGTTAAACCTGGTCTAGTAGCTACTTAAATCAATTGAATATCTATAGAGTGTTAAAGTTTTCGGAGTGGGAATGGCCCACAGACAAAGGGGGTGGTATGTGAACAGTAAAACTATACTTGACAACAATAGGTCCACTCAAAGTCGAATGGTAGCATTCCGCATTGGCCAATGGATACCCGACAATGTATGGCCCATAACCTACTTGGTAGAGACTAGAAAGAGGAGAGCAATAAACGACCTTATTTTCTCAACTCAGTCACGTGCTATCTATTGCGTGTCTATTGCATGGTATTGAGGGTTTGAGAAATCTTATATGTAAAGTTAGGCAACTCCATAGAGTATAACAAATGGTATTCGAATACGCCACGCTTCTATGTTTAATGGGTGATTCTAATAGCAAGACATAAGTAGCTTTCATAATGTTTCAGTTTGGGTAATCAACTTGATGAAACCCCATTTCCTTAATAAGTTAATGCTTTGTCTTTTATTGTTAAAAAAATTTTACAAATAAAATTGCATCCACAAACACGTTAATAAAACTAGTATATTCTTATCTCTTGAGAACCTTGGCAAATAGTTAATTAGAGTTCGCCTTGTGACTTGCTGGTATGATTGTACTCATTACTTGTTAAACAATTAACAGAAGAGACATGGGATATTAATGAAGAACCCGTCGATTAAGAACTTGAAGAATCCTATAGTGTAGATGATTAGTGGTTTTGAGTATCGTCCTCGCTCAGGCACATCTGTGGTATTCCTTTTATAATGTAATATAACTTTAGGCCTGGTCTCCCCACTATGCTAAAAATCTGGCTGGTATGCTGTATCTCTGTAATAAAGTTTGGTTTTTATGTTGTAAGCATATATGTATATGCACACTCATGTATAGTACTCCGTAACTAAGCAATTCTAGACAGTTGCGGGAATTTCTAACGGTCCCAGAAATGAGGCGTTACACTTACTTCAAGCAAAAGCAATAATACTAGTACACAGAGCTCAATTTGCATTTTGCACCCTGTCTTAATTTGCTTTCCTTGTCACCCATGTACATGCATACATTGCTTTGCTGTTGACTCGTATGGACTTAATTTGTGTGTGTATGTTATATATGCATGGATATGCACTATTAGGACATTTTCAGTGTAGATATAGCAAAGCTATGTATATAGCTCTTCACATCACTCAGTCACAGTAAGATATGACAATATTAGTGTATAGTATATAAAAATGGACCCAAATAATAAATGCTACTATTCTCCCACGTTCTCCCTATCTCCCTCGTTCTTATCACCACCACCAGCCGCCCCGTTCTCTCCCTCACTCTCATCCGCGCCTTCCACCTCACCGACAGCCACTTTGTTCTCTCCCTCACTCCCACCGACACCCTCTACCTCATCGAGTGGCCTCCCATTCTCTCTCTCTCATTCTCACTGGCACCTTTTCTCTCTTATTCTCACCAATGCTTTCCACCTCATCGCCCAGCCACCCCCATCCAACCTCATTGACATTGGCCACCTCGGTCTTCCCCTCTGTCGCCTCCTCCCTCCTCCTCCTCCTCCTCCTCCTCCTCCAGCCTTCTCTCAGATCCCAAGAGGATCTGTGTTAGCAACTCCTAGATCTGGCCAAATCAGAGATGGCACTGCTAAGGTGCCCATGGAGAGGGCGATGGGGGTGGCGAGCGGATGCGCGCAAGGAGCGACAATGATGGCGACAGCTTGGGTGCCACAACAGTGGCACGACGGAAGCCATGGTGGTGATGGCGGGCGACGTGGAGACGGGTGACAATGATGGGCTTGCGGTGGGCATGGCGAGTGAGGGCGAGGGTGGCTGGTGGCCATGGTGAAAGCATCTAGACCCCTAAAAAGATTGGTTTTGGTAATTAATGACATTATGTGAACATGGGACTAACATGTGTGTTAAGTGTTTGGAAGGATTAGTCCCGAAGGCAAAGTAAGAGATACATAAAAAGATTTCATGAGATTCAAAGAACTCCAAGACAACAAGGTAAATAGTTTATGGTTCTTTTAATTTTACCGGTCTTAGGAGAAAGGTTGGAAGACCGGATTATAGAATAAATGCCGTACTATTAAAAGGGATCATGGTTAAGTGTTTGATTTCATGTTTCTGTGCCTTATGGATCAATTTAGGATCATGCATGCACTTTAAAATAAAATTGAATGTTAAAACTGTGCATTGTCAAAAATATCGAAAGTACCGGCATTTAAATAACGGAACTTCCGATCGGCCGGAAGTACCGGAGTTAAAATCGCGGAACTTCCGATCGGCCGGAAGTACTGCCTTCCAGAGTGGAACGGTTTTTCCAGAGAGCGACCGCGAGTAAACTTAGTCTCTCGGAAATCGGAAGTACCACCAGTTCAATGGCGGAACTTCCGCTAGGTCGGAAGTTCTGGCACATGTAAGCGGAACGTTTTTTTCCAGAGAGCAACTTTTTCAAAACTTAACATCGTGGACATCGGAAGTTCTGAGCCTCTATTGGAACTTCCGGAAAAATGGAAGTACCGCATTTAATGTCAACGGATACTTCTGACTCTCTGACATAGCCGTTCTAAAGCCTCTGCAGAAAAACGAAAGTTCCGGAATTCGTACTGCGGAGCTTCCGATTTCCCTGAATTTTCAGAGTTAAGTCTTGCAACGGCTAGTTTTTGTTGGTGGGGGGGTATGAATTCGACCCCACCAGCACAAGAACATGTTGTTGAACCATTATTGAGCATTCTTGAGCATAGAGCAACCTCTCACACCTCATTTCATATCTTGTGCATTCAAATTGAGGTAGTTGAGTGAATTCAAGTGCATTCATCCTTAGATTGATCCTCGGCACTTGAAAGTGGTCAAGCAACGCTGTGATTCATTACTCTTGGTATTTGCTGACACCTAGACGGCTTGGCGAGAGTATTCGGTAATCTTCTCAAGAAGGTTGTGAGAAGACCCGGCAAGATTGTGAAGGTTGGAGCTCGCTTACCCGGAGAGAGGAAGAGCTACCTCTAGTGATCGAGGTGTTTCGGCTTAATTTGTGGAGCCGGTCCAATTTGTTCGGGCTTACCTCAACGTGGACTAGGGGAGACCGGCAAGTCTTCGAACACCATTGTAAAAAGTGATTGTGTCATTTGTGGTTTGCTCTCTTGTACTTCATTTACTTTAAGCAATTTATTTCCTTAGAATCAATTTGATTGCTTGTATACCTAGAGTAGCAAATCTTGACTTAGGCTAGAATTGTTGTTGCTCTTAGGCAAGTTTATTCGTTCTAGTTGCTATTTGCGCTAAATCAACTTGAATTTAGTTACTACGTTGCTTACTTAATTTAGGTAAATAGAGCAATTTTTTAATTGTTAGCATAAATTAGAAGAAAATTTTTAGACCGCCTATTCACCCCCCTCTAATCGGCCTCATCGATCTTACATATGGTTGGCCGACGTGACCGCAGCTTAGGTGGCATGATGGTGGCCGGTAGATGCTAGCGGCTCAACGGCGCAACCATGGGTATGGTGGTAAGGGGCTAATGTAGTGGGTCCCACAAACAATGTATTTAGACGCAACTCTTCTCTATGCAAGTTTTTGCTATTCTTGTGTGATGGATTGTGTGTCCAAGCCAATGGCTTGCATGTGATATTGCTTCCCACTCTCTCTCTTATTTAATCCCCCTCTATTTCAACATCAATTCTTGTTTACATGCTATAGATATTGCAGATATAAGAGCACTGGAAGCGCCATTAGGGCATGTACAGCGGGTCTCTTCAGCCCGTCTCTGTGATGTCTTTTTTGCAAAAAAAAACCCCCGTCGACGCTTGGAGACGGAGGCTTCGTCGTTTCGTGAGGCGACGGGGAAGGCCCGTTGCCCCAGGCCAAGACGCCGGCTCCAGCAGCGTTGTACGGATCGCCTCCCCGACCCGACGGCGCGCAGATCCAGTGCGCGCGGGCGGTTCTAGTTTGGGCGCGCGCTGGAGGGAAGTCTCGCGCCAAAATCGTTCCCCATCTCGCAAAATCGCGGCTCGGCTTTGGGCGGCGGCGGCTGGGGCGTTTGCCCCTGCCCCATTGTTCGCCGCCTGGACGCAGCGGCAACACCCAGGTTTTTTTTCTGTTTCCCATTTTGCAGCTGAGGTAGTAATGTTTGACAGTTACATCGTTGTGTACAAGTTCATCCAAGATCTACATTTTTTGTAACCGGAAGAGATGAGGAGAATGAGCTCATTTTAGCATCGGTTCTTCAGGGGTTTTCCGATGCTGTTGGCCTTGTTCTCAGGTTTTGTTAATTCCCTTTTTTAGTACACCCTGTCTCTTATTATGGTTTGTTCCATTCCATGTTGCTAGGCTGTTTTCTCTGGGTTTACTAATCAGAGTGAGTATGTTTCTCTCGTTGCAGAGACAATGTAAACAAAGGGATTGCACTTGCAAAACTGGATCTTAGCTTTTTATGCCTTGACGAAGTTGTTGATGGAGGGGTGATTACAGTGCTTGCACATGCTAAGCTTTCATTTTTTCTTTAACTATTTTGGCTCCTTTTGTTCTGGAATGGAACATGCAACGACCGTTTTCTAGTTTTAGCATCATGACAAAGGAATTCAACTAGCACTATTATTTTGACAATTATCACACATGTAGAGTTGATATCAAAGGCAAGAAATTGGCTAGGAGGTCTGGGGATGCTTAATTTGAGGGTTCAGGATTATTTTTTAAAGTTGTCAAGAAACTACCTCACCCAATTTGCACCCTCCTTCAATACTGTTTTGTAACTTAGTAAAAACTAAAAAGGGTATCCTTACAAGGCTACTGCAGGCGATTAACTGTCTATCTTAAGAAAAAAAAATAGTTAATTGTCAGGTACGCTCACAGTGGACACCACAAGGTAAACTTGAGGTATGTCTTGAGCTGTTGAGGACATGAACAAAACAGCCTCTAGTTCATATTTGCACATGTCCCATGCTAATACAGACTGTCTGTGGTCAGACTTTTAATTATCTGATGAATTGTGGACTTGTAAATAATTGGTTGAATATACTTGGTTATTCGCAAATAGCTGCGCAGGATTGTTCTGGAAACAGATGCGGATGTGATAGCGGAGAAGGTATGCCACAGCTGTGATAGTATTATAGTAATTTCAGCTGAAACTTATCTAGTTCCAGGTGACCTATTCTATCCTCGACTTGCAGACGATAGGCCAAGCTCTAGCAACAGCAAAAGAGCACTTCGTGAGGTCTCTTCTCAAATAGTGGGTTGGCATTCTTCAGGTTGACGATGAGCTAGCATCAAATTGTTGTGTTCCTTTCGTAGCTCAGAACTGGTTTGTGAGGGGGGAAAAACAAAATCATTTGAATCTTTGTGTGTGAGTTGATCTATTGCCGTGGCCGTCGACATTTTGTCGGAGGGATGTATGTGCAGCCTAACTGGTGATCAAATAGCAACACAATGGTATACAAACTAGTGCTCATGATTGATCTTAGCTACATGCAAAGCATTAAACAGCTTGCAGACAGTGAAACGGACTCTTCATTGTACGACTTGTCTTTTTAACTGTCTGTATGTCAGATTCCAGGCTCTTGCAGACGACCCCCTGTTTGTGGGTTGTACATGCCCTTAGTAGCCAAGCACTACTGCTACTCGCAACGTAGTACACCTTGAAAGTGAAAAAGATTGCGATCTGCTGCATCAAACCAACTAGGATGGTAAAAATGCTTATTAATGGGGTTCATTGGCTCAATTCAAAATTACTTTAATTATATTCGTTAATTGGTTAAACATTGAAATGATTTGATTTCAAATAAACTTGAATTTTACTCTAACTTAGCTGGACTCGTTAGCTCGTTTCTAAAAATACTTTTAAATTATATATAAAATGGTATTAAATTAAAATATATCAATTTTAAAAAATGATAAGAACTTAGCTCGATTTCCGCCCCTAAATCCAACTATACTCAATCATAGTTCGTCCGAAAGCGATATGCCGGCGTCACATCCAAATCTGTACACAAATTCGAGATCCAAATTGTTAAGTGTCTCGTGTAGGGGCCGGATTGATTCCTCAAATTGCTCTGTATTGTACCCATCTCCGCAAATAATCCCCATATTATACCCTGGGGGATTGCCGCGCGGAGAGCCCCGCCACGTCGCCCCTGCGCGCGCTCCAGCCGGCGCGTGGCGGGGGAATCTCGGTACGGTGCCGCGCAAAAAAGTTCCTGCGTTTTTCCGAAATTACGTAAAGGTCCTTGGTTCTCGCGAAAAGGTTCCTACCAGTTTTTTTTAAAACACTTTTTTCGAAAACACCCCTCCACTTTGCAGGATAGCGCCCCGCGGTTTTCTAAATTACGTACGGGTTCTCGTTTAGTTACGTACAGATCCTCGATTTTTTACGAAAAAGACCTTTAACTTTTTCGAAAATACACATGTGCCCTCGATTTTTTTTTAAAAAAACTTCTCACAGATTATCGCCTCTTTTACTTCGGTACACACGGTGGCTGGCGCGGCGTGAGGCTAGTAGGAATATACAGCGTGTAGTTAATTCATTCATGCATACAATTTGCAAAATTTTCCCATGTTGTAAACGGGCCTTTAATTTATGTTACGTTGCCCTTGATTAATTGATTGACCTCTAAACATCGGTGTTGTTCCCTCACAAGTCCAATACGTTTATGGAGACCATCGATCGATCTGCCTTTGTTTTAGATCTGTTTACATTGGCTTTAGTTTTTAGTTTCTATTTCTAAAAGTCAATACTAATACAAACACTCTAGATTCTATAAGTCGTTTCTATTAGTCATTATTATTCATCAGCCACTACTTTACGCTTTCATATGTTGTAACGTATTTTATATTTTATTATATCTCAATATTATAAATTGCATGACGGTCCGAATGTTTTAATACCTTTCGTTACACTGTTTTTCCTACATGATACACTACTATTCATTAGCCACTTCTATCAGCTATTACTATTTATTAATTATAATGAAAAACCATCAGTAAAAACTATTACTAACATACGCTTACCAACCAAACGCACCGAGACACATTTTTCCTCGAGTCAAATTCGTTCCTAGACTACTTGAATTCAATCGAATGAAGTTGAAAAGGGCAGCCGTGCGCGGATGGCAAGTGGTAGAACATATGCAGCCACGACTGAGGCATGCGATAAAATAAAGTTACTTTGTTTTTCTTCGAAGGAGAATAGGAATAAACCAAAGCATTCTAGGGGTAATTCCAAGTAGAAACGAAACAGAAAGGGAAATTAAACCGAAGCATTTCATATAGTATTAAGGAAATGCAGAGTTTAACTATGATCTTTACCGGAAGGTTTGCGACTAGCTAGCCCGTCAAACTCGCCAGCACGAGAAGGTTCCTCGCTGGAATTTGTTTGCTCTAGCACACCTACCTTGTGGCCGGTGGCGGCGGTTGAGTGCTGGCACGATGCCATCCATACAAAATCAAGCTGCGGCCGCTGCTTTGCAACGACAGAGATGGACAATGCAAAGTTGTAAACTGGGGGCGTGCACGCCGTACGTGCCACGCGTAGAAGTAGGCGGCCGGCCGGCGTCAACTTCAGACGTGACCGGACTTCACCGGCCGGCAAGCCATCGTCCGTCGAACCACCATCTGGCTGTCCTCGCGTGTCATCCGATTTCACCGTGCATCCGGCCCCGTGGAGTTTTTTGCTATTATGGTACCCTCTAAGTTGAACTTCGCTGAAACGGTATTTATATCATGGGCTTCTCTCAAATAGTACCCTTGTTGTTAACACCTCTCCAAAATAGTATTCTCAGGGATTTTAACTCAAATAATTTAATTTTCGAATTTATACTCCCCCAATTGACTGAACTGCCCCTGCTCATTTTGTTTAACCCTAATCACTTTTATTTTCTTCTTTTCACATCGTTTGGGTTTCATTGGCGACGGCGGCACGCCGACTGGCCGATCGGAATACTCGACGCGGCGCCGTCAACGCCAGGCGAGAGCGCGGCAAGGATCGCACGGGAGTGCGCGCACCCCAGGCCACAGACGACCGCACACCAGCCAGGGACGGTCGCACGTCGGCAGGGGCAACCGGACCACGTACGCGGCAGGTGTGATCGGACCACACGCCACAGGTCCGATCGGCCAGTCGGCGTGCCGCCGTCGCCAATGAAACCCAAACGATGTGAAAAGAAGAAAATAAAAGTGATTAGGGTTAAACAAAATGAGCAGGGGCAGTTCAGTCAATTGGGGGAGTACAAATTCGAAAATCAAATTATTTGAGTTAAAATCCCTGAGAATACTATTTTGGAGAGGTGTTAACAACAAAGGTACTATTTGGGAGAAGCCCACGGTATAAGTACCGTTTCAGCGAAACCCAACTTAGAGGGTACCATAATAGCAAAAAAACTCGGCCCCGTGATAGTTTGGACGAGACAGCAATGATATTCTATCTATGTTCACAAGCAACTGCTTAATTATCCAAGGAAATATAATCTACTGGCTATGCAAAAAAAAAAGCATGCCATGATCAAATGCATGAAACACAGACAATTAATCTTGTTAGCACTTCAATTCAAATTCTACAAGATTTGGATTATTATGCAAAATCGTGATTGAGGCCACATTTAGAACTAGGCCTGGGCGTTCGGGTTACCCGAATTTTTTGGGTCGGGTAGTTCGGGTAATTCGAAATTTGGGTAATAAAAACTGCTACCCGATATTAGCCCCAAAAAAATACTACCCGCAATTCCGGATACCCGATAATTTGGGTTCGGGTATACCCGATATACCCGAATTTACAGAAAACCAGCTAATTTCCCGACAATTCGGGTAATTTACAGACAATTCGGGTAATTTACAGACAATTTCCCGATAATTCGGGTAATTTACAGACAATTCGGGTAATTTACAGACAATTCGGGTAATTCGGGTAGTTCGGGTACCGGGGGATATTACCCGAACTACCCAAACTAATTTCGGGTAATCAGAATCGCTATCCGAATTTGGGATCGGGTACCTCGGGTTCGGGTATTTCGGGTTCGGGTCCGGGTAACGGGTAGCGGGTATTTTGCCCAGGCCTATTTAGAACGTGGAAAATTTTCCCGAATTCCATAGGAATTGAGCTTGAACTGTTTCTAGTAAGGGAGTGACTATTGCACAAGCGACAAAATTTTTTTACTCTCAGTCACCTGAAGTTGTACTCTGAATTACCTAAAACTGCAGGTGTTTTTTTGGAGGGGGCTGTAATTTCAGTTGATTGAGAGTATAACTTCAAGTGACTGAGAGATAAAAAAATTTCGGTCGCCTGTGTAATAACAAAACCGTTCTAGTAAATATTCTATGAAATTTCTGTGTAATTCGTGCGTTCCAAATAACCCCAAATGAACCTATAGGGGATTTTTGTTCAAGACAAATCGTGTGTTCGTTTTTTTTTTTTTTTGCGACGTCAACATTTGCTAGTGACTAGGTCAGAATATATAGCATTTCTCGAAATGAAAATGAACCAGTCCATTCTGCCACTTCAGTCCAATTGTCCAAAGAACCTAGCAGCTACTTCCAACAGCTCAGACACGCCAGAACACGTACAAAAGCCGAGAGATCACGCCAAGAAAACGAAACATTCGCGCGCGGCCCGTCCACACATGCAGACGCGACTACCACTACTGCACGAGCGCGCCGCCATGCAACGACCAAGAAGAGCCCACAGCTTCTTGCCCCCGGTGGCCGTCCTCCAGTACCTCCTCCTCGCCGTCGCCGCAGCTGCCGACGCGGCGACGCCCGTGATCCTGACCACGGTGTGCGGACCCACGCAGGCGGCCGACCCGGAGGGCTTCGACGTGAGCTTCGTCAACACCATGGAGCTCATCTACCAGAACGTCACGCGCTCCAGCTTCGGCGCCGCCGCCTCCGGCAGCGGTGACGACACAGTGTTCGGGCTCGGGCAGTGCCTCGCCTACCTCTCCCCGACCGACTGCCAGCTCTGCTACGCGAAGAGCCGCGTCAAGCTGCCGCACTGCCTCCCAGCCACCGCCGGCCGCATCTACCTCGACGGCTGCTTCCTCCGCTTCGGCCCCGACAACTTCACCGCCGTCGCCTCCGACGCCAACGACACGGCGGTGTGCTCCAACGCCACCGTGGCCGCGTCCGCTGCGCCGGCGTTCGCGGCCGCCGCCGCGGTATTGGTGCGGAACGTCACGGCGGCAGCGCCGGGCGCGACGGACTACTACAGCGCGTCGGCGGTGTCCGGGGCCGCGCGGGTGTACGCCGCGGCGCAGTGCTGGAGGTCCCTGAACGCAAGCACGTGCGCGGCGTGCGTGGCCAGCGCGCGCGACCGGGTGGTCCGCCGGTGCCTGCCGGGCGCCGCCGAGGGGTACGGGCTCAACGCCGGCTGCGTCGTCAGGTACTCGACGCAGCCGTTCTACTTGCCGGCGAACGCCGGCGGCAGTGGCGGGTCGTCCAGTGAGTACATTTGATCTTACTTTTCGTGGACTTCTTTTTTTTCCCTCGAGAATTTAAGTACATTTTGTTGGAATTTTTTGTCTTTGTTTTTTTTTGTGAAAAATTAGGAATTTTTTTTTGTTATTGGTCCAAGTTCAACGGGGAGGTGCGTGCCGTGTCTGACTTTTAGTGATAGTAACGGCATATGTGCATGCGAGTATAATGTAGATAGAATGGTTTCAGAGGGTGTGAAACTGCAAAATGCCGTAGTTTTGATTTTGGATACACTGCCTTGCAAGAAAACGGCATAGGTGCAGTCGGCAGTGGAGACAAGAAAGTGGAGAAAGAGAAGTGGGGAAAAGAAGGAAGAGAGATGATGGAGAGGAATGGGTGGACGGGGATAGCGTTGGAACGAGTGGCTGGGGACAGCGTTCGATATTTTTGTAATGGTTTGGACGCACGAGCGTATCAATTCAGAAAAAAAAATGCTCCAAAATGGCCAAAATAATATTGTTAACGTACTTGTTTCTGAATTGTTCATGGCAGACCGGCACATAATTATCATTGTGATCGCCTCAGTCTTCCCTGCATTGGCAGTCATCGGCATTGCGTTTATCTGGACAAAAATGAGGCAAAGAAGAAACGATCTCGATGACGGTATGTAAACTCCAACACGCCACAGGCAGGCACCTGATGCTGCGCTCTGATGATAACCTTTGACAATGTGTTCTGCTGGGCTGGACAGACATGGACGGCTCTGGCGAGATCATCCGCGCCATCGCCGCGTCGCACCTTAGTTTCAAGTACGAAGAACTGCGCAAGGCGACCGACGACTTCAATCAGATCAACAAGCTTGGCCAGGGCGGCTACGGATCGGTTTACAAGGTACATTGTCATCGTGAAATGATCATAATCAGAATGCAAATGAAGCTTCTGAACATTGGCCATGGCAGTGTTGTGATTGCATCAGCTTTGCTTCTGACATGATGCTAGGGTGTGCTACCAGACGGCCGGGAGATCGCCGTGAAGCGCCTGTTCTTCAACACACGGCAATGGGCCGACCAATTCTTCAACGAGGTGCGCCTTGTCAGCCAGGTGCACCACAAGAATCTCGTCAAGCTCCTCGGCTGCAGCGTCGAGGGCCCTGAGAGTCTCCTCGTCTACGAGTACCTCTGCAACACCAGCCTGGATCACTACCTGTTTGGTACAAAACAATTCTGCATGCTGACTTCTCATACTCAATTGGTAGTGCAGATGCATTCTGATCTTTCATGCTTGGATGACAATGCAGACGCTTTCAAGAAGAATGCATTGGATTGGGAACGGCGTTTCGAGATCATCCACGGGACGGCCGAGGGTTTATCCTACCTGCACAACGCCTCTGAGATCAGGATCATACATAGGGACATAAAGGCCAGTAACATACTGTTGGATGAGAGGTTCAGGCCTAAGATCGCCGATTTTGGTTTGGCGAGGAACTTCATGGAAGATCAGAGCCACCTCAGCACTGGCCTCGCGGGAACTTTGTAAGTTATATTGTCTGAAACATCGGGAAAATTGCATTTAATGTGATGGAGGAAGAATTTTTCGCGACAAAATTGTGAAATATGTCTGAAGAAATAATGCTGCCTGTGCCTACTTTTTGTGCATGCAGTGGATATATGGCTCCTGAATACATCGTCCACGGGCAGCTGACCGAAAAGGCAGACATCTACAGCTACGGCGTGCTAGTCCTCGAGGTCATCACTGGCCGGAAGAACCACAACTCAGTGGCCTCATCGGCGGAAGGCCTTTCCCTCATGTCACTGGTACATCTTTTTACATTTCATCCTATTGTCAAGCACTATCTACTGTAGCATTTCGTTTCAGAAAACCTGATGAAGCTAGCACTGCTGCCGTCTTCAGATATGGAAACACTACAACGCGGGTACCCTGACGGAGCTGTTGGATCCAAACCTCCGCGAACAATGCTCGGAGGAGGAAGCTCGCAAGGTGTTCCACCTCGGGCTACTGTGCGCACAGGCGTCGCCTAACCTCAGGCCGCCGATGTGGAAGGTGGTCGAGATGCTGAGCGGTAGGGATAAGGAGCTACCCCGCCCTACTCAGCCTCCGTTCATCAACGTAAAGGGGTCGAATGCGAAGGGCGACAGCTCAGGGTCGTCATCTCTGCTGTCGAACTCGGACAAGTCGCCGTTCTCGCTGAACCAGTTGTCAGTGAGTGGGGTGCACGCCAGGTAGTAAGGTGTGAAGGACCATCTTAACATTTTTTTTGTTTATGTTAGGGTGTACTTCAATTTTCAGTCATGGTATTATGTGTAAGTCTTCGGAAGAAAGAATCCTGGTTGTAAGTAAGCATCCAGAGAAATGTCAATACATTCAGAAAACTTCAGTCTTGAACTCTTCCACCATTGTCTCAGCCGATTTCCTCCATCTGTGATAATCGTCACCTATAACAGAAACTGAAGTATTCCCAAATAAACCAACTATTCATATGTAATGTAAATTTTAGGTACACTAACAAACGCACCTAAAAAACGTCTCTTTTTTGCACTCACATGTACCCTTCACAGGGATTTAGATTTAACGCCTAACAACCAAAAAAAAGGAGTAAAAGTCAGACAATTCATACAAAACCTACGAATTGGTGCATACTTGCTATCATCATTCACACAACGAACAAGTCAGACAACTCATACAAATTTTGATCGAGATAGACTGGCTGCCTCTGGATAACTCGAGACAGAAGCAGCCGCCTCATTCGCGTCACAAGATCAATTCACCTCTTTTCAAAAGTCAAAAACACGGATAAGATAAAGGAATTGAGAATGGACCGGCATCCTGAAAGCTCAAGAAATTAATTGAGCCCACAAATCCCTGGACTCTGATCAAAGCTGCTGCTTGGAACACTGCACTGCACTAGCTAAGCTATGCATGTGGTCTGGTCGTCGTCGAGATTTCATTATGCGAGTCAAAACTTGCTGCTGAGAACATCTGAAGCTAGCATGGATATATTGACCACTTCTAGAGGTAAGCAAGCAATAATAATGAGCAAGCATTTTCAGCCGTCCAAGATGGAGAAGGTTGAACAACCAGCATCAATCATCATTCATCACTGTGTTCGTTGAGACTGAACATTGAACAAGGCATGCAATGCAGAAAAATACCAGTACTGCATCTATTATATTATTAAAGAAAAGGTAAAAGGAGTCACTACATTCGCTCTTAAAGGGTAAAATTTCTCACGTTAATCGGTGAAAAAAGACAAACATCTACACCGTTAACCATGGTGAGTCCAGATTATAATGGTCTACATTAAAAGAAAGAGTTCATATCAAGTACAACCTAAATAATAACTGAAATTCGGAATAAAAATAAATAAAATTAGTAATTTGATTTTCATACGAATTCCTAATTAACATATCTAAATAAAAAATAATTCAAAATAAAAATGAAACACAATTAGCAATTGAATTTGCATATGGATTCTAACAAAAAATAACTAAATCTCAGAATAAAAAATAAATAAAATTAGTAATTTTATTTAGATATGAATTCCAAACTAAAATCTCTAAATAACCATAAATCAGATAAAAATTGGCAATTAGATTTTTCATATGAATTTCAACAAAAAAATCGAAATAGATAAAAAAAAACTTGTAATTTAATTTTCATACAATTTTGAAGTAAAATCCTTATTAGCAACTTAGTTTCCATACGAATTACTAAGTAAAAATCCCTAAAAATATAATTTAGAATAAAAATCAAACAACTGATACAAAAATATTTGAAATTCAGAAAAATATAATAAAATTAGAAATTTGATTTTGATACAAAATCCAAAGTAAAATCCCTAAATAATTATAATTTTCATAAAAATAAACAAAAAAATTACAAGTGAATTTGTATAAAAATTTCAACAAAAAATAATTGAAATTCAGATAAAAAAGAAAATTTTAGTTTGATTTCCATACAATTGTAAAGTAAAATCCCTAAATAACTAAAATTCAAAATAACAACAACAAAGTTTTTTTGTCCCAAACAAGTTAGGGTAGACTAGGAATGAAACCTTCTCAAGATCAAAGATATTAGAACCTTGAAATAAAACATGCAATGCTAAAATCCTAAACCGTGCATCCTGCTATCTGAGCCGAGAGCCTAAAACACTGCCCCTAACTTTCTTATGGTTTCGGTACATGGATCGCTAACTTCCATGCGCTCCTATCCAAAACTAATTCTTAAGATACATTTCAATCCCTTAAATCTCTTTTAACTGCTTCCTCCCACATCAGTCTTGGTCGACCTCTAGCTCTTCTTACGTTTTCAGTACATCTTAAAATTCCACTAAATTCCGGTGCCTCAGGAGGTCTTCATTGGAGATGTCCAAACCATCTTAAGCGTTGTTGGATAAGCTTCTCTTCAATTGGTGCTACCCCTACCCTTTTACGTATATCATCATTGCGGATGTGATCCCGCCTTGTGTGACCACAGATCCACTATAGCATCCTCATCTCCACTATACTCATTTTTTGTATATGTTGTCTTTTAGTCGCCCAACATTCAGCTCCATATAGCATCGCGGGTCTGATCATCATCCTATAGAACTTACCCTTTAACTTTTGAGGGACTTTTTTTATCATACAGAATACTATATGCTTGGCGCCATTTCACCCACCCCGCTCTTATCATGTGGCTCATGTCTTCATCAATCTCACCGTCCCACTATAGCATCGATCCCAAACAATGAAACGTATCCTTCTTTGGCACTTTTAGGTTGAACAAGATACCAAACGAATGGCGGAGGAGCACATTAGTAACAATTTTCAAAAATAAAGGAGACATGACCACGAAGGCGATTTTCTTGCTACGACAGTTAATGGAGAGGTATAAGGAGCAAAAGAAGGACCTTCATATGATATTTATTGACTTGGAGAAAGCCTATGACAAAGTACCAATAAAGGTCATGTAGTGGGCGCTCTAAAAAAGTCCCAACAAGATTATTGCCCTAATTAAGGATATGTACGAAATTACTGTGACTAATGTTAGAACATGTGGTAGTGTTACTAATAACTTTTTCTATTAAGATAGGACTACACTAAGAGTTAGCGTTGAGCCCATACATTTTTGCCCTAGTAATGGACGAGGTCACACATGACATACGAGGAGATACCCTTGGTGTATGCTTTTGCTGATGATGTGGTGCTGGTTGATAAGAGTAGGATAGGTGTTGATAGAAAACTCAAATTGTGGAGAAAGAGACCTTAGAATTGAAGGGTTTTAGACTTAGTAGGACTAAAACTGAGCGCACTTTAAGCAAATCAAGAGCTAGATTGATTCAAGACTATCTTTATTGCTAGAAATTCATGGAGTTACAAAGTGCCCTCATAAGCACTCCTAAAAACTCTAGCCAAAAGACTAAAGCCAAAACCTTCTCAAGACTCTTTAAGAACAGCACAAAAGCCTTGCAAAAGCTGTATCAAAAACCGTATGTTAACCTATAGCATCTCCCAACTTTTATAGGTTAACATCACAAACTGTGTCTACCTCAAACACGGATCCAAATCTTATCTCTTCCGAAAACCAAGGGACCTAAAACCTTTTCAAATACGGGTTTTATTCAAACTCTCAATCTTCTCAATTATGGACTCCATTCATAACTCCTACGATGAAGTCTCTAGGATAGCACCTCCTATATCTTTATCATGCACCATCAACTTTCGTGTCAAAACCTCCTAGACCGCACCACCTGTAGCTTCTCCAAGAACCAGACCATCATGAACACCAACCAGATTGTCCACAACCACAATTCCACGCTCTCTAGAAATCACCAACTTCATATCACTTGTTACAACCGATTATGCCCTCCATCAAAGTCCGGTCGCTAGCTCATCGAGTACTCGAAGACACAAGTACTCGGAAAATACTATCGCTCTGCTCAAAACACTCAGGAACCACAACCATCACTACTGACCATCAAATAACAATTCCATCGAGTACCGACTAGCGAGTATTGATCGCAACGTTTAAAAAACCAGATCGCTAAGTCAACGACTACCGATCCCAAAGTCTACAGCTACCCACCACTGACCAGGTATTGTAGCAATAACTACCAAGTACCGAACAAATATTGTAGTACAAGAATTAAAGCATTCGAAAGCACTTGAAGTCTACGACTATGACAACCAACGGCAAAATCTATGACTACCAATCACCAACTAGGTACTGTAGCTACGACCAGTTTACTGATTGTGATCAAAGTTAACCGATTATCTACCGTGATCAAAATGTTGTGATCGATTTACCGTGGTCAAAAAGCTATGGTCGAATTGCTGTGGTCGACAAATCTTGATCATTTGTCGTGGTCGACAGCCGCCCTAAAAGCTTCAGTAACACAAATGCAACAACCAACACTTTTACAAACACAAATTCCAATAAAACCTAAATGTCAATTATTCAACACGACTACCACATGGTCTTACACATTGTAAAGTTCTTATGGTGACCTTCTTGGTTTGCATGACTAAGAAAATATGTGGAATATAGCAAGTTGGTTATCACTTGTGGGTAAAGTGTATGACCACTGTAGAGTAAAAACTATTCGAACAACCATGTCCGCGGTCATAGGCAGACATGGGAATTTACTCAAGTTAGTATCTATTTACAAAATAATATTTGTGGTTAGGATGGAAAACAAGAAGAGTGGATTGAACTCTGAGTATTGATTTCCCTTAAATGGATAGAATCCAGTGATTATAATGGTGGATAGAACCCAAGTATCAAAAATAGCATATGGTGGATAGAACCATGCTATGTAAAATGTGAATGGAACCTATGCTACTATTATTATTGCATATTCTTACACTCTTTAAAACATGGTTTGGTTAAATACTAAGTCTCATGTTTTCTACTTAATCTATTTCAAATATGGCTTCAGCAAATAAAAGAAGCTCAAGCCTCCCTTTTGTTCATCCTTTCATCTATAATTATTGCATTCTATATAGTAACTTAGTGAGTATATTTGTACTCACTGTTGCTCAATTACTATTATTCAATAAGTAAGAAGGAGAAAAGAAAAGCCCTATGGTTATCTAACACCATTAACAAGACTAAAAGATGATAAGGCCAAGAATTAGGTCGCATGCACCAGTTGGTTGCCTATGAGCATATCTGGAAGGTCCCATATGTGTGAAGTTTCTATTTCCACTGCTGCTATTTAATGGTTTCGGCCTGATCGGCCCATGTGTAAGTCTATTTTTGTTATAGTTATGCTTCCGAGTAATGTATCTGTGAGCATTATCTACTGATCCAGGAAATAGTATGGTAGAATCACAGAGAGTTTTGAATTTTAAATTTGGGGTCCCATAGCCGATAAGAAAGAGAGAGGTTATGAGACAGCGGGCAGCAATGGCGGATCTAACGGTGGTGGCTGCTAGAGATGGGGAAGAAGGGTGGAGCGGGGGCATTGGAGTTGAGCAGTGAGGGAGGAGGAGGTTGGCGGCGGCGGCTATAGTAGAAAAGGAGTTGGGCAGTGGCGAAAGTCAGGATAGGGTCACCAACAAGCCTCGCTGGCATTGCGGCAAGGCAGTGGCGCATGGGGTAGGCAAAAGGCAGGAGGTGGCATCGCTGGAGGTTGGCATTGATGCCTCCTCCATGCGTTTCGATCGGATCTCGATCAAGTGGTTACAAGTAGCAAAAAGGGGAGAGAGGTGGTCCGTTAGATCTAAGTCTAACGGTTCCAAAATCTCACTACTCTTGCAACTAAAATAGACAAACACATATTTTTTATCGATCTTAGCTACTGCTAATAGCCATCATGGCGACATACGGAGATCTCACCTTCTGTTGTTCTTGCAACTTGCTGCGGGTATTGCTTGAACGGGTTTTTCGCGAACCATTCTATCTGTAACACCAACCTAGTGCTTGGTGTCGTAGGTATATTGGATCCGACCGATTTCTCCCCCCCCCCTCGGTCGAGCGTGGTTGAGGTGAGTACGATTCTCTACCCCTAAAATCCACCAGTTCAGTTCTTTCCTACGACCACCCCAAATTGTGCCCCCAGCAGTCATGAGTTTTCCTGTGTCTCGACCCCTATAATCCACCAGTTCAGTTCTTTTCTACGCCCACCCTAAATTGTGCCCCCAGCAGTCATGAGTTTTCCTGCGTCCACATCAATTCGTGTCCCCAGGAAAATCAACCAGTGAAATCAACGATCAAGAATCAATTCCCACCTTTCTCTCTCCTTACCCACTCATATCCAACGATCCAAATCCAAATTGGGAACGCCCACCTCCCCCGAGCGACTCGCGATCCCAAACGGACCACCACGCGCAATCGGACCCGCCGGCAACACTACACGCCTCCTCCCCCTCTCCGCTCTTCCCCTCGCCGCACGCAAATGGTCACCTAGGCCGGCGCAATGTCGCACTGCCTCCGCGCCCCGCCCTTCCTCGTGTCGCGGCCGCCCCTCTTCCTCCTCCACCCAGCCCGCCGCCGCCGCCCGCTCGGCCGAGGCCACCACGCCTCGAGGCCCCTCCTCTCCCCTCCCCTCCCCCTGCGCTCCGCCCCAAACCCTAGCCTCCCACCCAGATCGCCGCCTTCGTGCTCGCCTCGTCTCCGCGCTCTCGGATGGATCCCGCCGGATCGGGCGCTCCTCCCCTTCCTCCATGGCTCCTCCCCTTCCTCCTCCGCCGCCGCGCCACCCTCGCCTCCTCCCCTTCCTTCTCCGCCGCCGCGCCACCCTCGCCTCCTCCCCTCCCTCCTCCGCCGCCGCGCCGCCCTCGCCTCCTCCTCCCTATCCCGCGCCGCTGCTGCCTCCTCCTCCGCCACTCCCTCCGCTTTCCCCGTCCTCCACCGCGCCGCCGCTCCCCCATCTCCACCTCTCCCCTGCGCCTCCACTCCCTCCGCTCCCCCCGTCCTCCCCCGCACCGCCGCTCCCCCCGCCTCCTCCTCCCCACCCCACGTTCTCCGCGCCTCTCTCCTCCGCCACCCCGCCCTCGCCTCCTCCCCTCCCTCCTCCCTCCGCTCCCCCCATCCTCCACCGCGCCGCCGCTCCCCCATCTCCGTCTCCTTCTCCGACTGCATTTCCTCCTCCGAGTCTGAGATCCACGCATGGCCTCGCCGCGCCGCACCCCCGCCGCCGGATCCGGTGAGTCCCCCCTCCCTCCCTGTGCATCTCTGCCCCCATGTTCATGTTGTTTTAAGTTTATATGGAGTGTGCTTCATTAGTTCCATGGATTGGTTCGGTGTTGGATTGGGTGCGATAGCATGTGAGATTTGAAAATCTAGAGCTTCTTGTGCCCTTCTGGGATTAATTTCAGTTTTTCTTTGCTTGAGAAACGGTTAGTGATAATTCAATTAATGATCGATCTAGCAGTAACATGTAGGAAATGGGGATATCTTGGTTATTGTGGTACAAGACAGATTTTTCTTTTCTACATGGGACTAAGGAATCATGAGATTACTCGTGTTTTCTGATGTTATGGGATGTATCTGTTGGTTTGTCAGTTGGGTATTATCTGCTAGCCTGGGATCCATTAGAGTTGCCTCCCCTCCCTCTCCCCCTCCGATGGCCTCCGCCGCCGCCGAAACCCTCGCCTCGCTTACCATCGCGTCCCCCTCCCGGTCACTTCTTCGCCCCTCCCCCGGAGAGCCGTGGCCGGAGGCGGGGCCGCGTCCATCCGCCTCTCCGCTGTGCCGCCGCGGGGCCTGGGGTTCGCTCTCATCCACCGCCGCATCCGCTGCCCGCCGGCGGCGCGCGCCAACGTCGAGAGCGATGGCGACGGCGCGGAAGCCTCTGGGCCGGGCGAGGCCTCCTCGGCCGGAGATGGCGACCGCGAGCACCACGAGCGCCGCCGCGCCGCAGCCTTTGTCGAAGAGGGGGGAGAATAAGTGGCGGCGGCGGCTGCTGAAGGGTGGGGCGGCGTTGGGCGATGGCTTTGGTAGCCCATAGTGCAGGGGCGGGAGATGGGGTTCCTCCTGCTCCAGCTCGGCTTCGCCATATAGCAAACAGCAAGTGTTGATGCTATGCTCCTGTCTTTTTAATAGCCATTTGATGCGTGTGTTCCTACAGCGCTCCTGTTGTAAGGTAAGATAGCATTGTGTTATTGTAACACTAATGATCTGTTCTTTGACATATATGTGTGTGATGCAATTATTAGATTTGGACATGTCAGTATCCCTGCTTAGTTCTTATTGGATAGTTCGTTCATATGTAGTTTAGCAAAGTCTTTCTTCCCATCACCCTTTTTGCCTTATTGGAACTACAAACCGCTAATTAGTCCCGCATAGGCAATGCTTGCACAGTACCCTTCCCACTCCCTTGAGCAGTATTATTGACTTGATGTGTTTTATGTGTATTATTTTTATACCTTACTAAGGTATAGAGTAGTGGAAGGTAACATGGCACACAAGAGAATCCAAAAAAATATAAACAGAATAACCATCAACAACCAGATCCCTTGGTCGCGATGAGAGTGAGGTACTAATGTAGCTAGCTGTTAGAGTGGGTTACTAAAAACACTTGCCTTTGATCATGGTGAGATTAAAAAAATAGTGTTCTACCGATTAGCAAAGATAGGATGTTGTCCATTTCCTGTGTTTTATTTTTAATCCAACAATTGAGCATAGTTCAATGTGTTAGCCCTTCAGTATGTGTTGTACATCTTTGCCTCTTTTTGTGGTTTGAAGAATTTATTTAGCATATTTTTACTACCCAATAGCTCTTTGTCTAAATGGTTGTTGTCTGATCGTTGGGTTATCAAAATTTACAGGACATGTTTTTAGATACAACAAGCAGACGTGGACATGAGTGTGCCTCATTGCAGCTGTCCTATTTGTCATAGCTGTGCCAAGTAGCTGAGTATGGATTTGTGCTCGGTGGAGTACTCATTGAGCCGACTGCCACCTGTTTTGGTTATGTGCTTCAGAGATCTTTTTGGGGGGTCATCACTGATAGGAACAACTGTAAGTTTCTTCTATAACATTGTATTTTTGATGACACGGAATGCTCCTATAATCTTGCAGCAGAAGATATGTCTGTGGAGTAACCATATTGTCTGTATAGTAACCATAGTAATCAAATACAGTTCGTAGTTGATGTATGTTCTGTACAGTCGTAAGCAACTAAGAACTGTGACTTCCTTTCACTTGATTATTCAGGGAATATGCCTTTATCTACTAAGTATTTTGTTTTAAATATTCCTAACTATACTGTTCTACCTTGAATACTAGAGGCCTGGAGGGTAGTAATATACATGCATCCAACAAAGTTATATACATCCAATTTGTCAACACTCTTCTAATTGAGTGTAAACTTCGTATGTTACATTTTTCAAAAGAGCTTATATGCATTGAGCTTATTTTTCTTTTTCAAATGGTTGGTTCTACAGCAAAATGAAAAGCCGTAAAGAATTATACAGAATGCGGTGAATATGGAGAAGCTAATATGTATCTACATTTAGAATGTTTATAGATAAATTCCTTCTATTTGTATGATCTTGTTGTAGTGTATTTGAACTCTTCTATCTGGATGTCCGATTCAGTTATAACTCCACTTGTTCTTCAACGGTCTAATTACTTGTTCCTGCAATGGAGTGACTGTTGTTTTCGTTTTGTTATATAGAGGCAATGTAATTCTGCGTATGATATAGTAACGTCATATCTTCGTGACTAAACCAAGAAGGAGAAGAAAAGGTTGAATGTTTGCTATATATGTCGAGACTCAAGATATTTGCAAGGGACTATAGAATCCAAGTGATTTTTAACTGTATGAAGCATAACGATTCCTCAATTCAATTTTGTTATTATATATAAGTCTGGAATCACATATTTAGTTGATCCTATGATCATTATGGATGCTTTAGTTATAGCTAAACTGATGATTTATAACAACATAGAGTTGCTGCCTGGTGCATCTCATAAATTCTTGCATAATATATGCAAGAAATGCTTCTACTATCACCTAAAGTAATGTAGAAAGAATGATTTTTTTATTATGTTTTGTGTTAGCAAACTGTAACTTCATTAATTCTTTTCTTCCCTCTATCCTAAAGCTTGATTTATACAGTGTTTACATGTCTGTAGGACTCATCTAGATGTTTCTGCGTGCAATTGTTATGCAGAAAATTGAGTTCCCACCCTGATGTCAAATACAACTTTAAACATTAAGGCTTAGAATCACAAGTATTTCTCCTTTTGTTATCTTTTTCCCCTTGTGCCATCCTAATTGTGAACTCATCATTACTATTGCTGAGCCACCACACTAACATGCAAGGATGTGTTCACTGTTCAGTAATCATGTATCATACTGTAGCATAGCAAAAGTCTAAGTAATGGAAATTGGAGTAACTTCCTTGCTGAAGTACATAAAAGATTGTGCAGAATTACACATGGATGGTAGTTTTAGTACCCCTTGAATGAAAAGCAGGATGAAACTGGTGATGGATTGGTTCACATGAAAAAGCGATAAATTGAACTCCAGTCTGATATTGGAACCTACAAGTCAAGAAATGCATGAGGTTTTCTTTGACCTAATATGGGAATATGCAATCCTAAATGGGAAGACACAAATAGGAATTTGACATAATAGAAAGTATGTAACAAAGCGTGTCATCTATAATAGAATTTGACATGTGGCAGCCCTAACTACATAGCCCCTAAGGTAAGGACTAAACATTCTTTTCCCTGGCTCTGAACCTACTATTGCTTCATGGTTCTTGTACTTACTGCATATGGAGGATGGAATTTCTAACAGTGATATATGTAGGTCCTTCTCAACAGAGGTTATGATGGGTCCATGTTCGACATATGGTCTTGCGGTGTTATCCTATATGTAATTCTTACAAGCAATCTTCCATTTGATGACCAAAATATGATTGTCCTTTATCAGAAGGTATAGGGCAAGGAATCAAGTCTTACGTTAGCAAAATTTAGCTATTTGCTGCAGCCATATCTCACACTGATATTATTAGTAGATTCTGAAGGGGGTGCTCATATTCCTAAATGGCTTTTGCCAAGTGCCCAGGATATACTACGAAACATCTTGGATCCTTACCCAATTGCTCGCTTAGATATGGATGGAATAAGGGCACATGATTGGTTCAATCAAGGTTATACTCCAGCTGTGCCTTTTAATTAGTGATGGCAATCCACATATGACTGAAGTAGCCTACGTGACTTGTACTTGTGTTTGCTGTATAATCCTATGGTTTTAACCCACATATGACTGAGGTAGCCTATGATGCCCTGTATGAATTGTTCAAGATTAGCCATTCCATATTTAAAGATGGGCTTATTCACAAAATACCTTGCTTATAATCTCTTTTTTGTTCTGTTCATATGCCGCCTCTCTGATTGACATCTAAATAAATTCCTTCTTGCAGTTGCATTTAGACTTTGACCAGAGAGGCACTGGCAACATTGAATGTGAAGAGGTTTGTATCTTTAAATTACTGAATCATTCTTCGTATAATTCCTTCCGTTGAACAAAATACTGTAATATTTTTTTTTTGCAAATATTACCACACACTGCAATTTAAATGCATAGCCCAGTCTTCAGTACTGATTGTTCGTTTTATTTTTTACAATTTTTATCTTGTTTTGTATTTTACCATAGCGTTAGCACGGGCACACTACTATAGAAGAGTAATCCTCGATAAAATTTCACTTTTAATGCTTTTGCCACCAGATTGACAATTCATAGTGACCTTGGAACCAAGACGTTCTTTTATTCTTTGCTTTCTTCTCTGAAATCCGGAAGTCCTTGGTAGAATTGTTTTTCCCTCAAGAAATATTACCAGCCAGAGAGTAATATTATGAAAAGTCATTGATGTTGTGGTTTAATGGTAAAAATATTAATGAGGTACTCGCCCTACCACTTCGTTGTTTTGTGCCTTAGGGCTGAAAGGGAGCAGCAATGACACCTTATCCTATCCACTATGAAGTGTTTCTGTCATGTTTCGTGCTCCTTAGGCAACATTGATTAGTATTTTACACACAGGACCTGTAGATTATTTTCTTAGCAGCTTTTGTAATCATGAGTTGTGCGTTTTCAGACAATTGAAAAGCTTGAGAATATGGTGGATGGAGGAAACTACTATGAAGCCCAACAAATGTACAAGTCAACAACTGCAAGGTACTCTGTATATAATTTAACTGAAGCCACAGTGCCTGGCTCCCCTTTAAGCTTTCACCCTTTCACTCTTTCAACCATCTTGCTTGTGCTTGCCTATTTCAAACTTTTTTAACAGATGAATAGAATTCAACCATTACTTCTTCACATTACTTGAATTGGATCCACTAAACGATATGAGTTGGTTTAATGTAACACCTTCGTTTTATAACTACTGCAGTTATTTTGGATAATGTAACATCTTAAGATAAACTCATGCCAGGACATACTTAAAGCAAATTCAAAGTAAGACAAGGGCTGGAAGCCTGTAATGTTATCATTGGCATATTAGCATTATATGGACACTAGAGTTATGTTCCATATGACCACAATGGCAAGTGTCGTTCGCATGCAGATTGTCCATATATGTCTTGGGCTAAAAGCTCAATGCATGCAGAGTAATCAGATCAACTGTAACTTGAGTTTATACTGTAGATAAACCTAAATAAAATCAATTGAGGGGGAAGAATATAATATCTAGGACCGAAAGACACAACTGAACCGTTTTAACTTGTTTTGGCTCATTTCATGCAGGTACATTGCTTCTCAGAGGTATTCGGAAGCCTTGGACATACTTCAGTCAGGAGCTTTAATTCAATTGAAGCATGGGCAGGTTACTGTCTTGCCTTAGATGCATCTGCACAAGTTAACAGATATTGTCTACAGCTAATTTCATAGATCACTAAACACAAAGATATTCGTTAATTCGATGTCAGCCTATGCTTTCTTCTTTTGTTTGTGTAATTACCCAACTGCCCTGAGATCTTTTTTCTTTCTTTCTTTTGTTGTAAATATTTTATTATTTATTTAATATATTGCAGTAGGAGCCTCTCCTACTATTTTCTGTCAAAAAAACCCAACTGCATATATTTTCTTTGAAATCCAGAGGCTGCACAATCAACCAAAAGCAACCCAAAAGCTCAGTCTTGGTTATTTTAAAATGTTCAATTGCTTCCTCTGCAGCATGCCTCTCTGGTTCAATTGCTTCCTCTGCAGCATGCCTCTCTGGTCTGCAGCATGAAATGGGATTATTTTTTTGAATTACATTGGCTTACTGCCCATTTTTAGATTTCTTTTTTACTGTTTGGCTATTCAGGTAAAGAAATTATGGGAATACTGTACTCTTTTGTGCATCTAATGGTACTGGCAGAGTGTTCCCAATAGTGAGATCTGTTTGACCTATTGTTGCAATATTTTAGACCTACTACTTATAATTTGGTTTATTTCTGATGCTTTCTATGTTGGGTATTATATATTAGCAGTACAATATATATATTTACTTGACAATTACTTCATATTGATACCCTTTTGGAATTACTATTGCCATGTATAAGTAGAGGCTATCTGGTTATCCTTCCCATTAGTTAATGCGATATTTGAATTTTAAGATTAGGGCTTAATATGTTATCTCATGCTGTGGATTTTTCATATGCAGAAACTATTGGCTAATCTTGATAAATTACTCTCTGCTGACCGACCATGTCATTGCTCTTTGTGGTAAGAAATTTTAAATGCCCGTTTGTGCATATTTTTGCCTGGCTGTGCTTCGTATTCTACCCACGTTACAAAAAGGGCAATAACATCACTCAGCATTCCTTTGTACTGGCTGGTAGTACATATATATACTTCTCAAGAAGTACTTGGTACTAGATATACCAACAATGAGCCAAGCCGGAAGTATAGCTGATTAGGCTTGCACTGACCTTGGTGATGCAGACCTATAGTGGTTCTTTTATATTATTTCTGTAGGAATCATCCGTGTAGTCATACTTTGGAAAAAGATAATATGTACTCATACTTTGGAAAAAGATAATATGTAGGAGTATTGTTCTTCTAGCGTTTGACATTAGACAGATTGTATGGATTAGAAGTATTACTTTGTGTGTAAAACCGTAAGATAATATGTAGTCATACTTCCAAGTCTTCATTCCCCTGGGCAAAAACCGTAAGATTTGCAGGCTTGCAGCGTCTTTTTTCTTGGGTAATAAACTGTGTTTGCCTTTCTGGATATACATTTACTTACACCTACAATAAAATTCTGTGCAGCAACGTTGCGGGATTCATTCATGTCACAGATGTTGACATCCAAAGGTACACCAAGAAACCAACATCTGTGTGTGGATTCTTTGTGTTTACGTGGGACTAACATTCTTCATTTCAGGAAGAAGCTGACATACATTGCGCCTTGCCCAGGAGATTTGCCAAGCAGGCTGTTAATTGCGAGCTCGTTAACATGGTACGAGGCTTGATCGATTCAAGGTTGAACATTGTAGTTTGGTGGCCGTAAAGGCATGTTGTAACGCTGAGATGCACCCATTGTCCTGTAACCTGGTATGGGGTCTACTTTTTAAGATCATAGTATATTCTGAGCATTGCTAACCGAAATAATGTTACGGCAAACTAAATGGGTTTGATATTTTTCTTGGCAGAAATCTCTCGACATTCTTGTTTAATCGCGTGTTCAGTTGTGTGTACGACTTCTCGTGATAGTGCCCTGGTCCGTGAGCATTTATATCTCCGTTAAGTACCAAATCGAAAAGTTTGATGTGATAATCATCCCATTACAGAGCTACTGATGGTTTCCTGGTAGTCTTGTAGCCGACGATGTTTCCAGGTCCAAACTGCACTCCGAGAACTGATCTAAAAATAACTTTACCAGGATGCATACGAGGAACGGCCGCCCTTGTTTTCCCGGGACATTGGCCATAAATTCGCAACATCTGAACTGGCATACCGAAGTCCCAACCAAGCACAGCCATGAAATGAAAACAGACTCGACATACCAACCTAGCTAAAATTTCTTTGCCATCTCCTGTTGAGTGTAGGACTCATTACAAGACCACCAACATACACACAACTGACACGAGGGCACATCGAATGGGGTACTGCAGAAAGCCAGGAGCACCTCCCCATCCATATGGAATTTATTCGGTCATGCAGATGATGCTGAGAGAACATCAGACATGCATCCTGTGAAGACCGAAAAAAATATTAACAGGGGCGATCCTAATGCAGCTTCCCTTCACTGTCTACAAATAATACAAAATGCAAGTACATGGGGGGGGGGAATCCAGCATGAAACTTTAACATCTCGTATAAAGGTCGAGAAGCAGCAACAAATTCTCCAAACAAAAGAATTAAGACATACAACTCGGGCTCATGGAACCCGTATCTAAGGACAGAAGATCTACAGACCCCGACGCTGTGGAGGAGAGGAGCATCAACACCGGTAAGTTAAAAGGTTAACACCACAATTACAAAAAAAATTGGACTCACGGCATGCGAGCAGATTGATCGACTCCTCGACTCCTCGCATCATGGCTGCAAAAGGCTCCTCGACTCCATATACCGGTGCCACCTAGAAACCCTTCGGGTCCTTCGCCTCATAAACCACCGCCCTCCCTCGCCGCCAATATCAACGCGTGCATCGACTCCCCTCCCTAAGCGCAACAAGAAACATAGTCTTTTTGTTTTTTACCGTAGCGTTAGCACGGGCAAGGAAAAAATATTGTCATTTGGTTGTTTTCATGTGTATCCCTCAAATGCCGCCGTAGCGTTAGCACGGGCACTCTACTAGTCCACACTAATTCATGTCCCAGGAAAACCAACCAGTGAAATCAACGATCAAAGATCAATTCCCACATTTCTCTCTCCTTACCCACTCATATCCAACGATCCAAATGCTACGCCCACCTCCCCGCGTGACTCGCGATCCCAAACGGACCCACCGCGCGCGATCGGATCACAACCACCGTTCCAGGCGTCGCTCCTTGACTCCGCTGATGGAGATACTTCATCAACTGAACTCGTGCGCTCTCCTCCCCTCTGATTCTCCGCCGCCTCCTCCCCTCCCTCCTCCTCCCCTCCCCGCCCGCGCGCCGCCCCTCTGCTCCCACGGCGACCGCACCACCCCCACCTCTCTCGCGCCGCAACGCCCTGCGCCGAGGTTCCTCCCGTTCGAATCCATCCCCCAAGCAGCCACGCTCCCCCCAAATCCGAGCCACCCCCGCGCCGCGCTGCAAATCTCGCGTCCCCCCGCTGTTCGATCCCGGAGTTAGGGTTTGCGAGGCTTCGGATCGAGCCGCCGCCGCCGGGATCGCGGCGGCTAGGGTTTGGATTGGAGCGCAGCCCGGAGGTTTGGATTGGGAGGGTGGTAGTGGTAGGGGTTCGCAGTCCTGGATCGAGCTGCTCCGTGGGTTGCGATGGTGGTGAGTGGAGGCGGACGTGAGTGACGGTTGGTCCGCCCGCCCGCCATGGTGCGGCTTCTCGGGCTGCGGACCCTGAGCTTCGGGCCGGAGGAGTCGCCGCGGGAGATCACGGCGGCCGACGGCGACGCGGCCCCGCCGGTCGGGAGCAGCGGACGCCGCGCCGAAAATCGCGGCTCGGATTGGCGGGAGGCTCGCGAGGGGGCGTGGGCGCGATCCGGCGATTGGGATGAGAGAGGGGCGAGGAAGGCGATGAGCGGGTCGGCGTCGCTGGGGCTGCGGTCCGGGAGCTACGGCTCCCTCGCGTCCGGCGGCGGGAGGAAGGCCGGCGCGAGGGGGTGGGGGTGGCGCGGGGAAAAGGAGCGCCTGCCGCTGCTGCACCGTGCGCTGCGGCTGGTCGGTCGGCGCAGGGCTGGCATGCTGCTGCTCGCCGTCGCCTTCGCCGCCATCTTCTGCTCCCTCTTGGCCGTCGTCAAAGGTCTGCGCTCGTGGATCCCTCTGCTTTTGCCCTCCTCCGCCGCTTGTTTGCTCTGTTTCTGCGCGCGCTTCACTCTCTGATCCTGGTCGTGGCGAAGTGGGCGCCTTTTAGTTTACTTTGCAGTGTGCTTAGGTCTTGCAGCTCGCGTTTACAAAATCTGGATTAGTTTTTGGAGATCGTTTTAAACAATAGTGTGCGCATCCTGCACATCCCTTGTTAGTTGTTAGCTATAGTATGCTGTCAAATGCTTGGACACGTTACATATTCACCGTGCAGATTGTGTGAACCCCTTCCCATGTCGAGTCTTCTTGCTGTCCATAGTTTGATATTGTAGCTGGTGACCTGTTTATTTTGGTTCAGGCAGTGTACATCATGGTTTTGATGCATTGAAGTGGTCAGAAGTACGGAAGATTTCAAATGGAAGGATTCAGCTTAGCTGAGCTGTGTGGCCCCAGTCTTGGATAACCTCTTCAGTCTGTGGGGACCGCAGCACTTAGTGACCAAATTTGTATTGTTGCTTGGGAAGGTCAAATATCAAAACTTGTGTGCTGATCAAAACCATATTTTTTATGAGAGGTACTCACTCAGTTTCTTAGTTCTTGTGTTTGTATTTCCTTGTTGATCTGCTGACAATAGAAATGACCAGGTCTGCCACCATTTTAGTATGATAAAATTGTAAATTTTTTACTGTTGTGTGAATTTTTGCCAACAGTTTTCTCGAAAACACATTTTTTATGATACTAGAAAATATCACCTCATTCACAACCCCCTGTACTGTCCCAATCATGGTGAGCTCCCCCTATGATTCTTGATTGTTCGTTCTTGCAGAAAAAAACAATCTTGGTTTGATGAAATCACTGTGAATGTTGGCCTTTATGCTATTAATCATTGCTAACTGATGCTGGCAATCATCATCGTTCCCATAAATAATCTTTCCCTGAAATGTAGGTGTTTGTTCATCCGTTTAAATCTTGTGGTACCTGGCCTTACCTTCATGTCTTAGACTTATTATTTTGCTGATACGTTATGGCATCATATGGTCTATGGCTCTGCACATAAATTAGCATATGAGGCTAAATATTATGCCTTTCTTCTTTCTTTTATGCAATACTTCCCTCTGTCTCTGTACAATACCCTGGGAGTTTAAAAAATTTGAAGGATCTACTAACTCTGTTGTGCCCTGGTGCAAAGCATCATATTCTATTGAAAGTGTCACTCCTTCTATAATATAGGTTTGCCTTTTCTTTTTCAATAATTTCATTTTCTAAATTGTATTTTCCCCGTCTTAGTCCACATGACATACTGTAACAATACACTTAATTATTCAAAATTATGTACATAATCCTCCATGACATGTTGTAATTGATTAACTCTACGGCTCTACTTGGCAGCAATGGATTCAAAAGGCTCATACTAAGAAGCTCCATCTTCCAAAGCCTAATATTTTCATTCCAAATGATTTATCTCTTAAAGAAGCGCATGACAATGTTAACTTTGGAGTGCCTTGTTTGTGTTTTATGTTCACATTAGCACACTCTATATGAATAGTTCAAATATTCACATAGTAAATTAGTTTTAACAAAATAAAATTGTCTTATCAGGTTATATTTCTAACAGTATTAAGGAAGACACCACTTTCACAGTTATGGTATAAACCTGACATGCTATTCTCCACTCCAAAGATTAACATTGTAGTTGATTTCCACTGTCCATTGTCAAGCCACTCCCCTGAAGCAGCCATTTCTACAAGTCTCTTCGTCGATTTGTTAATAGATTACTTGAATGCTTATGGTAAGCACTAATTCGCAAATGATTATGTATTTGTCCTAATATAACAATCCATTTGGGGATTACTCCCACCACAATACTAATTTTCTCATTGTTAATTTCTGAGGTTTTGATTTACAACAAAGCAATTGTCTTTGGTATTTTACTTTATATTGATGGCATTCTTATTTGATTTTTCCCCTATAGCATTGCATGCTCCAAAGGTGGCTTATTTCATTTTTATTGGAAGGAACAAGTCCATTTTTGGCCCTGAAACTTTGGTCGGTCCAATTTTCATCCTAAACTTGAAAACCAGTTGTTTTTCAATTGGCCGCCAACACTCTGCCGCCCAACTGGACTTTTGTGGATGGTTTATTCCTATTCAATGGTCATATATTTGTGTCTGTTTCATCCCCTGCGGTCCAGCACATAATCTCCACAACACATGCTATTGGTCATGAGGGGATTCAAAAAACATTGCATCACATGCGCAAAGATTTCTATATTTTCAACCATAAAGCATTGGTCCGCAACCATGTCAATTGTTGTGCAACCTGTCAACGGAATAAAGTGGAACACCTCCAACCCGTTGGGCTCCTCCAACCTTTGTCAGTGCCCACTCAAGTTTGGTCCCATATTTCAATGGATTTCATCGACGGATTCCCTCGCGTCCATGGCATATTCGTGATATTGACAGTGGTTGACAGATTCTCCACGTTTGCACATTTCATACCTTTGGCTCACCCGTATACAGCCCAATTAGTGGCCTAGGCATTCTTCAATGACATTGTGTGTCTTCACGGATTTCCGGAGTCTATTGTCAGTGATCGGGACACTATTTTCACAAGAAACTTTTGGAAGGAATTGTTTCTCCTGGTGGGAGTATCCCTCGACAAGGTTGTTATGGCGTCGAGATATCGGCGATATCTCGTCGCCATATCGCCGTGGCAGACCGGAGGCTCCATCCTGTCCGGACGATATGGAGGTGCGCCGTATCCGCCGTCGCCGCAGCCGGATCCTCGGTCGCGCCGCCTCCTGCTTCGCCGGGCGACGAGTCTTCGCCGCCTCCTTCGCGGCTGCCGCTTGGGGGCGGTGGAGAATGGCGGCGGGAAGAGGAAGCGGCCGTCGGCGAGCTGGCTCGGCCTCGCCGGCGCCGGAGGCGGAGGAGATGGGGGAAGGAGAGAGGGAGAGATGAGGGAGGCGGCCGAGCGGGCGAGAGAGCGAGAGGAGAGGCCGAGCAGGCGAGAGGGCGAGCGAAGACTGAGCGTGCGGGCGCGGCGCCTCATGCTTTAGGGTTTCTGCAATTTGCAATTTAGTCCTCTTCATTTCTGAAATTACAATACAATCCTTTTTTCTTTATATTTCTTCTGTTTAGACCCTCCGGAAGTCCAATATTGTTGTGGCTACTTATGTGTATGGCGTCGCCACGCCGCGCGCCATAAGCGATATTGTTGTGTGAAGGTGGTGAGGCGCCGCGCCTCGCCGCACCGCCGTAATAACCATGCTCCCACCTAAGTCCAAATATACACTGACAAATTATTTCAGCTTTTTGCAACTTATGATCCTCACATTGCCAGTTTATTCTATTCAATATATCGTACTTCTACTGAATTCCAGGTTTATGCAATTACTATGCTCCTTTTTGTTTTCTATGAGCGTTTCAGATAGCTAAACTGCACACTCATTGTAAAATATTCATGCTGTCTGTTGCAATTTCATACATTATAAAATTGCTGTTATTAGGCCATTTTTGAATTGGAACGCAAAACACTTAGTTTTGAATTGGAACGCAAAACCCAAAACCATGTGATTACTGCCAATTTTTATCTGGTTTGACCAATTTGCTAGATGCCACTCTTTTATGCAACACTATCTCCTTTTGTGGATGAAAAGTATACATCTGTATCCAGCATGGCAGCTACTAGAACATCGCTGTTCGCTGATGACCAGTTAGAAAATCAGTACATGGCATTGTTGCAAATAAGAATGTGACAGGTTCTCCAAACCCATGTATCCTACATGCTTCATTTCTTTTATCATTAGATTGTTTCTTGTTTTTTTACTTATCTGTTTCTGATTCAACTCGAATTGATGCTCTATAGACATTCCGCGAGATACAGAACCTCTTGAGCAAAACCAACGAGAAAATAATTGGTGATGTTATGACTTCTGCACCTCTTGTGGTGCATTAAACTACTAGCCTTGAAGATGTTGCAAGGTATGTTTCGAACTATGCATATGATTTCCTGAGATTATATGTCACTCATTTTCTCGTATTCCTAATAGAGAACTTTCTTTATTACTTTGTGAATACAGGAAAAAATATAACTTTCCATCTTATCAAGAGGTAAAGCTTTTTTGTAATTCTGTTAATGCACAAATGACGATTCAACTCTTTGTGGTTTTTGCACCTTTTCCTGTTCTTAAATTGTTCGGTCAGAATAATTTTCATGATTGTTAATGCTTGGACTACAGTTGTAGATTACCTTGGATTCTTCATACAAAATATACAATATATATTTTCCCAGTCTAAATTGTAAAGCTTAAGACCAATTTATAGTCTCATCATAAAGTAGTTATGTCTTGGAATCTTCATTTTACTTGTCTGATGGTTAATTAATGTTTAAGCTTTTCCATAACCACAGATTATTTGCATTGCTTATTTGCAGGGATGGAAAGTAATGTGGATAGGAGAAGTCTCTAATTATATGAACTCAGGAGCTATGTTGGCACTTGACTGTGAGATGGTCCTTTGCCACGATGGTACGGAAGCCGTTGTCCGAGTATGTGTTGTAGACAACAATATGGAGGTAGTACATTATTTTGCTAAACAAAGTATATTTGGATTCATTGGATTGTCTGGTGCATTAACAAGCAGAAGAATGCTATTTTACGACACAATACATAATTTACAATGCTGCAATGTTAGATGAATTTTTTAAATTCATGCCAAAACTTCTTAATTTTGGATTATTCAAATTTCATCAGTGTCATTGATTTGGAAGCATGTCAAAACTTTCCATATCTGCTCTTAAGTCTCATTAAATCGATTTTTTTTTCAGGTGAAATTGGACAAACTTGTAAATCCCTTTAAAGAAGATTTAGAAGGAGTCACGTGCTCATTAGTTGATGTTCAGGCATGTTGTTTCTAAACTTCTTACATATTTTCTATTATTTCCTGCCATGGGAATTATATTTTTGTCTTTTCCTTCCCTAGAAATCGTTGAAGAAAATCTTTCCAAAGGAAAGATTCTGATTGGCCATAGTTTATCTAAAGATTTACATGGTAAGGTGTGATCAGTTCATGTCTAATCTATTTGTTGCAGTTATTCAATGTCACCATTGTGTTTATTAGGCATGCTTCTTTTTGTTACTCGACTGCATTAACTCAATTTCTATTGTTCTTTAATTCATTTGCAGCTCTAAAGTTTGATTACGCTCGAGTTATTGATACGGCATGCATCTTTAAGTATGCGAATTTACCTAGGACTGCATCAGCTTCTTTAAACAGCCTGTGCAAGGTATGCACCAATGATTTGTCACTTTAAACAAATAGTGCATAAAAGGGCCTCCTTTCCAACCCCACCTTCCCTGTGTTTCCCCTAAATTTTTTATTGGAGCTTGCAGTCGCTTTGCCTATATTTTCAAAGAGAATCTGATGGTATGGAACTATGGGTGATGAATTATTTTGTTGATTCTTTGTGCTTCTAGACTGTTTTGGGTTATTCTGTTCGAGAAGAAGGAGAACCACATAATTGCTTGAAGGATGCAGAAGCTGCAATGAATCTTGTTATCGCAAAGCTTAAGCATGGATTTAATGATCCCATTGAAGTTGCGACAAATAGTGTAAAAATCAAAAAGTCTTAAACCTCACCACTATTATTGAAGTTGCCACCTGACCTCTTTTCTTAAAAAAATTCCTAGGTACCTGAATCTGATCTGATGAAGTTGCTTGCTCATAGAATTTCAGTCTACCTGCCTTGTCAAGAATTGCTTCAAATTTTCTCTGGGAATCCCAGTATTGATGAGAAGGTTTTCTCAGAACTTTTATTATTTGTTGGATAAACCTGTACATTGTATTCATAGTTTAATGATTATTTCTTTTCCTTTTCAACAGATTGATTCGAGGATTCGAGGTGATTTTTACTCTACATGTGTTTTGTTTAAGGACATAGATGAGGTAGAGAAAGCATTCAAAGAACTAGATGGCCAAGAGACTAAGGTACATTTGACCACTTGGTTCTTTGCCATTGCAAAACCAGAGTAGATTAGGAAAGTGTCATTGTTGGGTTGTGTTTATCATCTGATTGGTTGAGTAGTGCCAATAGGCTATTGATTCTATGTGTATTATACTTCACTGAAACATGTAGGACTCCAGTGGGCGACTTCAAAAATATGTACTGCTGAAGCGTGACATATGGATCTTCTTTTGTATTTTACCGTAGCGTTAGCACGGGCACACTACTATTGCTTTGGAAGTGGTGAGGCAATTGCGAGTATCGACGTCGTTTCGGACTAAAGACAAAGTGGTCCAATGTACCGAGCATTGAATCATCTCCAAGACATGTGAGCGCACTAATTCGCAGCCAAAAAAATTGACAGGGATTTTACAGGAAACTGCTCAATTCTCGCCGTGAATCTTTACCCACTGAATAAGTATGCCATCTAGCTACTTTTGGACATTCTTTGTTGCCACATCAAATAACCAAGGCTCTCTCCAGCTACTAAGTAGTACTGTATTAGCTTGCAAAACATTCTAGAGCAAACATATAGGCGCTTCACTACTTCTGATTAGGTCAAAGAATGCAGATCAAACTTGGGGACATTTCAAACCATCTGGGCTGCTGTTACTACAGCCAAGCTCTTGGCGTCGCGTTGCAATTGTGCATATGTCCAAGCAGGGTTCCTTTAGGGCTTTGTCGGCATCAAGAGGCAGAGGGGGCACTCCAAACTTGAACTGAAACAAACAACGGTGTGAACTTCAGATTTGATGGTACATCATCACAAGTCACAACATTCGGTTGCGCAAAGAACAAAATTAAGCATACATATTGTTAGAAATAATCTTGTTTCCTTTATTGCTAGTAGTATCCGAGTCGATTTGACATGTACGAGTTGTGTCTGTATATAAGTATACGTGTAGAGGATAGAGTAAGAAACCGAGTCGGTGGTAGATTCTGTTCTGTAGTCAATATATTGAGTATAAGTAGCAGAGCAATGTAAACGAGAAAAAAGTGAACAAGAGCGATCGGTTGTGATCAAGATCGAGAAGTTGAGGGAAAGAAAGAAGAAAAAAAGCGAAAGTGCTTTGGCTCCTGGAAAAATGGACTGTGTTCGCATGCTTTATCGAGTGCTCGAAATCATCCAGAAACAAGGGTGCTCGAAAGTAACGAGTACAAGAGTACTCGAAGAGGCGACAAAGTGGTCATGATCGAAGGCGCTAGTGTTTGAAGTCAAAGTATTGAGTACTCGCAACATAGTTACGAGTACGTGCAAAGTGCAGCAAGAGCGTGATCATAAATCTTATCAAGGAAAAGCTATGAGCACGTACGCAGTAGAGAAGGCATGGTCATTACGAGGACGTGCTGATCGTAACAAGGCTACGAGTACGAGACAATCGGGAAGATGCAGTCGTAAGCCGGAGTGGTCGTTACTCGATTACGAGTACGTGCACAGCAGCGAGAAGTGGTCATAACCAGCTGAGTGATCGTAAACGAGCTATGACTACTAAGATCGAAGCTTCAACGTGGACGTAAACATCAACTGGACCAATAATTGGTATCAGAGCCTAAGGGGACAAAGCGATAGCCGACAACGGTGGTGATCTGTCGAAGTCAGGAGAGCTCATCAAGACCATAGGCAACGAACTCGATCCATCGAAGATAGGTGTGCTTGTCAAGCCGACGACAAGCGCCACTATCCCGATTCAATACCCGATATTGAGTGAAACAAATTACGGCATATGGGCCATCAAGATGAAGTTAATCTTGCGTTCGCTAGGGGTTTGGTCGACAATCAAAGATGGAGACGATGACAACGACAAGGATCAAGGCACAATGGTGGCCATCTTGCAAGCAGTGCCAGACGACGTGATGATGTTAATCGACGAGAAGGAGATGACTAAAGAAGCCTAGATCGCACTCAGGCAGATGCAGGTAGGTGAAGATCACGTCAAGAAGGCACGCGCTCAATGCTCAAACGGCAATTGAGCAAATTGCAGATGAGAGACTCGGAGACGATCACCGAGTAATCCATGAAACTCACCACTCTGGTGGGTGAGATCTGCTCGCTCAACGTGAAGCTGGAAGAAAGTGACAATGTCACTCACGGAGGCGATCGGTTGTCTCAGAACCTTCGAGGAAGGACTCAAGGGTCAACGACACTCGAAGGACAAAGGAGAGAAGCTACTTTTTATCCAAACCAAGTGGAAAGCGAGGAACTCGAAGACAAGGAAGGAGGGCTCTAGCAACGCCGAGAGAGGAGGACATCACAAGAATGGTTGGGAACACGACCGCGAACAAGGCGGTGGTGAAAGATCTCGTGATAAGTCACATATCAAGTGCTTTGAATGTGATGAATATGTGCACTACGTGTTGGAGTGTCGCAGCCACATAAAGTGTTTCAACTGCGATAAGTAGGGTCACTACGCTTCGAATTGCCAAAGCAAGAAGGACGAGGACGTAAACCTCACCTGTGCTGAGGAGAATGTTGAGTTGGCACTACTTCTTTCCTTATGTGTTGAAGAGACGCCAGGCATGGTGATGTTGAATGAGAAGAACATAGTTCCTAAACTACGCATGGAGGAAGGCAGCATCGATCACACTGATTGGTGGTACCTGGATAATGGAGCCTGCAATCACTTGACGGGAGATCGCTCCATGTTCCATGAGCTCGACAGAAGATTTCGGGCAAAGTTAAGTTTGGCGATGGCTCCATGGTGGAGATAAAAGGCAAAGGATTGATGTTGTTGCAATGCAAGAACGGCGATCAAAAGTTGGTGTCTGAAATTTATTTTATACTGAGACTGTGCAACAATATACTCAGTCTTATGCAGATGACAGAAGATGGATGTAGGGTGGTGCCGCAAGATGAGTTCTTGCATGTCTACGCAAAGAACAATGATTTGTTAATGAAAATGAAAAGATCTTCAAACCAGTTGTACAAGATTTCCTTGAAAACTTGTAAATCGACTTATTTGAAGAGCGGCCTAGAGGAGCCAAGCGGCAGCAAAGAGCAAGCTCGAGAGGGTGGTCAGCATGATGAGTCACAAGGGATAGTTGTGCCAAGCACGGAAGCCAACGGCTCGGGTCAAGGCCGTGGATTCCACGCATGGACAGCAGGTTGGACATACAGGGGGTGCGCAGACACTCGGAAGGTTTCGACAATGCAGGGTGCAGGAGGCGTCCCAAGCTGTCCCAGGCGTCCAGAGAAGATACAAGTACCAGAGGAGTTTCGAGTAACCGAAAGTTTTCGAGTGCAAAGTCAGAAGCATTTGAGTGCTACCGGTCGAAAGCTCTGAGCGGTGCGGTGGAAGGATCAGAGTACGCAGCGATCGAAGGTTCTGGAGCACAGAGTGGTCGGAGGTTACATGGTCAAAACCAACAGTGGTATCGGCACACATCACGGGGACCAGCAGGTCTCACTGAAGGAAAAGGACAACGCATCCCTGCGGGAGACAGAGCAAAAGACAATTTTCGAGCAAGAAAAAATTTTACTGCATGTGGCATGGAAAGCAACAGTCCAAACGGGCCCCGCATGCGTGTGTCAAGCACAATAAGTAGCGGCTCGGGAGCACTTGCAGGTGCGCATGTTCACGCGCGTGCAGCTAGGGTAAATCGCAATGACTCGGGACGACCAAGTGACGAGTCCCACAGGCACGCAGAAGGCAAAGGAAGGTCTCATGAACATGCAACAATCCCACACTCGGGAGAAAGATGTCACCCGCAACGCCAATGGAGGAAGAGCGGGAACGAAAGGCTCGGGTAATGGCAAAGCCGAGACAGCTATAGGAGCAGGTGCTCCAGCCTAGACAAGCGTGCAAAAGAGGACGGGGTCAGTCCAAGTGCGAGACGCGGGAAGCATTGGTTTGTGTGAGGCTTAGGATGGAGTCGACCGAGGAAGGAACGGCGCACAGGAATGTAAGGAAAGGATGAGAGATGAGAGAAGATCGGCATGATCAAGCTCCAGCAAATAAAAGATAAGATCGACGTGACTAAGGTGAAGAAACAAGATTAAGGGAGTGATTGTTAGAAATAATCTTGTTTGCTTTGTTGCTAGTAGTATCCGAGTCGGTTTGACGTGTACGAGTTGTGTCCATATACAAGTATACAAATAGAGGATAGAGTAAAAAATTGAGTCAGTGGTAGAGTCCATTTTATAGTCAATATATTAAGTATAAGTAACAGAGCAATGTAAATGAGAAAGAAGTGAAAAAGAGCAATCGATTGTGATCGAGAAGTTAAGAGTGTTCAAAGGCAACGAGTACAAGAGTACTCAAAAGAGGCGGCAAAGTGGTTGTGGTCGAAGGCGCTGGTGTTTGCAGTCGAAATATCGAGTACTCGTAACTCGGTTACAAGTACATGCAAAACGCAGCGAGAGTGTGGTCGTAAATGTTATCAAGGAAAAGCTACGAGCATGTACTTAGCAGAGAAGGCGTGGTCATTATGAGGACGTGGTGGTCGTAACAAGATTACGAGTACGAGACGATCGGGAAGACGCAGTCGCAAGCCAAAGTGGTCGTTACTCGGTTACGAGTACGTGCACAACAGCAAAGAGTGGTCGTAACCAGCTGAGTGGTCGTAAACCACAACGTGGTCGTAAACATCAACTGGGCCAACACGTATAGCATGCGCACAAGTTTTGTTTTTAGCGTAGCAAGTTGTACAGTCTGAAATAAATTACCTGGCAGCTGTAGTCTTCGAAATTTGGCTCCATATACAGATGGACACCCATGTGATCCTTGAAGAAAGTCTGGAAAACAGAAAGTGGCATTCATACAGGAACTGGTAGAAAATTTGGGAACAAAAAGGTTGTAGAGATCTGTTTCATAACTATGCAACATCGACACTAATGCAAATAGCAGTAGGCAGATTTTACAATTCCATTTTGGGACTTGGGAAACATAAAGGCATTGCTGGAAAAAAAGAATATTTGGAGAAATACAAGTATGACATATAAAACATGAACAGACCTGAGTGGGCAGTTTGCATGTGTTGATACAAATGCCAAGGCATTTGCTCTCTTCCAGGTACTTACACTTTTCAACGAACACCTGACAGTTTTCATCATCGCATAACCATGAGTGCATGATTTGAAAGTCTTAGTGAACGAAAAGGAAACAGAAGTTGGAACAGATCAATACCCCACTTGACAATGATTTGCCATCAGATAATGTTACAGAATTCACTGAACATGGGCCCATCAGCCATTGGCATGAAAGCGCTGTTGCTCTAGCTTCACAAGTCAAAATGGATCACAAAAAAAACCAGCAACACCAATCATGCTAAGTTAAGAAGAAATTAATTCCTATATTGGTTAATATTGGGAACTATGTCTTGAAAGTATCGATGGAGGTGAAATGCTGAAAATCTCTGACTTGAAATGAACTCACCGACCATCATGGAGGCTAGTTGACCATTAGCAATTGGTGCTAAAAGAGCTTTGAAAAGAACAAGTAAGAGAGGTGGGAACAGTGACCGGAGTACTCGGACCTGAAATTTGTTCAAAAAAAGATATGCGGAAAATGAAATTTGATTTTAGCTTTTAAGTTATATGTGCCAGCATATATCCAAAAGACAAGATCGGAGAGGAATAAGAAGTGATATACAGCTGATTGCTCGGTCTCCAAAGCACTCTTCCCCTTGATCATGAGGCGATTCGCAACTTCGATCAGCCCAGTGTACCCAGGCTTTTCAGAATCCCATCCAACCTCCTACAGCTTTCCAGGGAGTGGGAGAATCAACAGATATAATAGGCTTTCATTTTTGCAAAAAGGGAAGTGGGCTCAGTGCCGCAACACAATATATTACATTTTATCTAGTAGAAGTTAACAAGCACAAAAAAAATGACAATTGGTGGACTATCGGCTAATAATTACACCGTACCCTATCCAAACCAGAGCAGTTTTTTTTGTTACGAGAAGTGACGAAGGTAGAATATCGGCTCTTACATCGTACCCTATCCGAATCAGAGCAATTTTTTTTCTGTCATCATGAGAGCTGAGACTAGCCAGTTTATCCATCATTCATCAATATATGGCATTGTCAATTCTACTACATATCATGATATTTCAGTCTTAACTCTTAAGACAACGCCAATCCCATTGAAAGTAAGCATCTTTAGTAAGGCACTGTCAATCCCATTAAAGATCCTGCCGGAAGTTAGTAATTGGCCATATTATTAATCTCTGTGGAAGGAGTAATCACTTGCGCGATGGAGATAGCTAGGTAACTACAGAAGGGGATGGGCTGATTGATGGAGCTCACCTCCACCATCTTGGCCCGGAAGTAGGCGAGGAGGAGATCGTCGGCGAAGGAGGGCCGGTACTCGCCGCCCTTCCCCGACGGCGGCGGCGCATCCACCTGCACAGGAACACGAATCAAGAAACACTAGTACCCCAGGGACTGGCTGGATTAACCAAGGCAAGAACGACTAATTACCGACGGCGAGGAGCAGTGGAACCGGGAGCTAGGCCGGCGGCCGAGTAGTCCCTGAGAAGTGGAGGAGGAGGAGGAGGCGAGAGGGGGGCAGGATGGAAGGACGGGGAGGAGGTGGCGGTGGAGGCAGCTCGGAGTCGGGCTCTCCATGGGCATGGGCGAGCGCAGCGCAGGCGAGCTTAGCAACGGCAATCAGGTCGTCAGTGCGCTGTGCTACGTGGTGGAGAATTTTGGACTTTTTGGCACTGTTGATGACGGCAACTCCCGAAATAACCCCTGCGAAACAAAATTCCTGATCTGACCCTCTGCGTGGCAATCGTGCGGCCGGAGAGCGCACGACACCGAGATCGTGCGGTCCCCGACCGCACCATCTCAATCACTGGAGTGGTGCGGTCACCGAGCGCACCACTCGGCGAGTCGTGCGCTCCCCGACCGCACCACTCGGTTGCTACAGTGCTAGAGTCCAAAATTCTGCACCGATCAGCGATTTTGCGCAAAATAATTTATAAGTTTTATTTTTTGTTTTGATTAGATAGTTAGATAATTTTTTTGTAATTATAAATATTATGCATATACATGATTACCTTCAATGGTCGTTATATCGTGGTCGAACTATCGTAGTTGATATTCTGCGGTCGACGTCGGACGTGACCGAACGTGGTCATAGTTGAACATGATCGTAAATGACTTTGAGTTGTATCCAACGTGGTCAAAGTGTGCCATGATCGAAAGCTGCCGTGGTCAAAGTCTGTCATGTTCGTTTAGTCGTGCGATCCTCTGATGCCACTGAAGTGCAGTCCGATGTTCCGGTGCGTCTTGAAAGCCGTCCAATGCTTCAGAGCTACTCGAATACCGTTCGATGCCACTCGGACCTGATCGAACTAGTCTGAAACTACTTGGTAACATCCCAAAATTATGCAATTTGAATATGTGAAGCTTTTGAGTCATTTTGAAATATATTCTCTTGACAAAATGAGTTTCCTTTGGTTTTCTCTAAATATTGGCTAAGGTTCCAAAACAATGAAGGAAAAATTCATGGAAGATAAAAACAATAATAATAGGTTATACAGGAAATAAGGAGGGAGAGACAAAAATTAAAATGTAAAAATTAATGACAAAGTATTACAATGGGGCAACCAAAAATACATAACTAAATCATATGCAAAAAGGTATACAAAAAGGCTTAGCAAAATGAGCAAAAACATAAAAAAAATGTATATGTACAAAATGGCCATAAAAGGAAATATACATATGTAACTAAACAATTAAATAGGAACAAATATATATATATATATATATATATATATATATATATATATATAAGTGCATATATATATATATATATATATATATATAATAAAAGAAAAAATGAAGTAGAGGAGGTTAGGCCGGCAGAATGGCCCGGCCCAACCCCCTCTCCCTGCGTCTTTCCACCGAGCAGCCCAGCTTCCTCCCCCCACCGCGCACTGTTTTTCTTCCTCCCCCGATCCTCTCTCCCTCGCCCCTCACAGGCCGCAGCTCCGGCTCCGCGCTCGCCCCATTCTCGCAGCCCAGCCCGCCTCTTCCCCGCGCTCGGACCAGCGGACACCCGTGCTCGGACTGATGGACGCCGCCGCCTCTGACCGCGCCACCCTATCCTCTGCTGCCGCCCTCCTCTTTTTCTCTGCCGCTCGCTCCGTCGCATCACGCCGCGCGCAAGCCGTCTCCCTTCGCTCAGCACGCGCGGCGCAACACCATCATACCAAATCCCCGCAAGATCCCTGCTTTGCCCCGCCACTTGCACCCGCCGCTCGCCGACACGACAACTCGGGCGGCCTCCCGATGCTAGCGTCGCCCGCGCGCCTATAAGAGCCACCGAGCCCTCCAAAAGCTTCCCCAAGCTCTCCACTCCCTCTCCTGTAGCGCAATTGAACCCCCTTGCCTGTAGCTCGCCGGCACCGCTCATCTCCCCCAACTCCGGCCGCCGAAGCTCCCCGTCGATCCAAGCCACTAGAGCCCGATTCCCCGCACCCGAGCCACCTGCAGCTCATCGCGAAGTCGCCCCCGGTCTCGCCCGAGCTCCTCGCCGCCCGTACTTCACCGTCATCGAGAGCTTCTCCGAGCTCGCCGCCGCCGCTCGCCGCCGGCCCGCTCCAAAGGTCCCCGGTCCCCGTCAACACCCCCACCGGCCTCACCTAGGCGCGTGCGATGCATTTTCGCCGTCACCCGTCCTTCTCCGGCCACCCCTCGCCGGCGATGACACCGGTCGTATTGCCCCGTGTTTCCTCTGCTTCAGCCCCCCCCCCAACGCTTAGCTCAACTGCATATCTTCGCCCTCCTCGGTCAGGTAAGACCCGAGCCCGAGTGGCTAGCACCGCCCATACTCATTCTGCCCGCCCGTGTTCGAATCCGTTTGACCGCAATGCGTAGTTAGGAATTTCCCATTTTTGCTGAAAGCTACAGTAAAGGCAGATTAAGGAAAAAGATTAAGGAAAATCAATTACAATTAATGCAAGATTAGTTAGTATATAAATGAGTATAATTAATGTTTAGACATGGTTAATTGAAGCTAATGACAAATGATTAGTGATTAATGGCCTCCATAAATACAAATGCTGGATTAATACAAGACACTATCACTGACATGTGGGCCATGTCCCATTTATTTAAATAATAGCCGGGCCCACTTGTCATAGGCACAATGTATAGAAAATAAAAGTAAAAGAATAAATTAAAAATAGGAAGTGGGAACCACCTGTCAGGTTTTGGTATTTTCTGGAATTACTTAGGCTGAAAACTTTGAATAGGCATAATTTGTTCATTTTAACTCCAAATTGAATGAAACAAATTCCTAAATTCATCTAAATTCAAGATCTATCCAATGGAACCAAAACCATGATTTTTAGAGCTCATTTGAAATTTTGGTGATATTTTGTTTGGTTTGCTAATTTTTATTCAAATTTTCGCGCACGTAAAAATAGTGTACGAAGCTCAGGAAGAGGAGGCCGAAACCGAAGCAAACACCGACGCCCAAGACCAAGACCCCTGGGACCAAGGTGAGTCAATACTTTGATCATATTAAACCTACATTTTCTGCAAATTACTTTCGTTTAAATTATCAACTGCATGCTATTATTTTATGTGCTAAGTATATGCTTGATTTCAATACCCTAGTTACATACCCATTAATAAGCATGTTAATAATACATTCCTTTGGAATAATCGAATATGTGAGCCTTGTCACCCTAGCAAAATTATAATGGTAACCTTTCGAAAATAAGTTCGTACTTATATGCCATGCTTAGTTTTGCTTAGGCATTCGGGGCCGTCAGGCCCAAGCATCACTTTTAATTATGAAAAATGGGTTTGGGCAGTCATGATGGTAATGACTGGTATATGTTGGATATGATTATTTTATGCTCCTAAACATCTCAAATTGCTTACCTATCTGGGCGGATGGTACGGGGGTATGGTGCAGCGGTGCACGAGAGTGTAGTTAGTGGTAGAACCACCCAGATAACCCTAAGGACTAATCTTGTCATGACCTCCTGTGTAAAACAAGTACAACCACAAGTCTGTAAAGTATAACTTGGCTTAGTAGATTTACCGGACCCTGAAAGTCATCCTCACAGGAGGAGGAGGTGAGGTAGTGCAAGCGGCTGTCTGTGTGACGGCTTGAATGGGACACTCGCAGAGGGTGAAGTTCTGCTGTGGCGTGCTAGCAGTGTGGGTAGCCAGCTGCTAGCCGTTCAGAAGGAAAACATCCCACACAACGTATGGGACCCACCGCAAGTGGGAGCGACCCAAAGGGTGAAATGATGGAAGGGGCGAGGTACTTTGAACGGTTACTGTGATGGCTTGCTCAACCGCATGACTAAGGAATCATGCGGGGCAACGAGTGAACTGTCTCTTGTGGGTAAAGTGTGCAAACTCTGCAAAGTCAAAACTATTCGAATAGTCATGCCCACGGTTAAGGGCAGACATGGGAACTTAACTAGATATAGTTCTATTTAAAAATGTTTGAGAATGGGAATGGAAATATGGAGGGCAACGAAAAGCCCTAATTTGAATTGTCCTGGGTGTCGTCCCAGTAGTAAGTTAAGCGGCTATAACGCTGAAAGTTGTTATATGGTGCAGATGACATGTAACGGTGGATGGAATCTGTGTCGTTAATATGTTGGTCTTACTTCACACAATTTATGTCATGAATTTTTTTAAACTGCTAGGTCTTAGGAATTTTTAAGTATCGTATTTAAAAGTTGTTTCTGGCAAAATAAAATAAACCCGAGCCTTCCTTGGTAAACCATGCATACTATCTATTGCATATTGTGTGTTGGCTCGCTGAGCACGGTGGATTTGTGCTCACACTCGCATTACCCAAAACAGAAACAGGGACACAGGATCATTATGCTCATGAGGACACCCCTGCTACTGAAGGAAGAAACAACGAAGGGAACTTGGGCGTAGTTTACATTTTCTGGACATAGACAAGTTGACCCATGGCATTATGTGCACATATGTTATCGGAGTCTCATTAATATATAATGGACACATTACCCCAGTCTCTTGCATGTGGTTATGGTCTTACTTTTGCTTTCGTTTCTGCTGTTTCCTTGTATTGAAGACATTTGGCCTAAGCGGCTCCTTTTGTAAACTATCACCCAATGCGGTGTAACTTAATTATGTAATATTATTATTGTCCATGCAATGTATGATGTGATACAACAATGTACATGTGTGCACTATCTACTGATCTAGGGAATAGTGCAATGAAACACAGTGGACTCTGGATTGAAAAATCCGGGTCTGACATACTCGGAGCAAACAAAAACACTCGGACAAGACAAAAACTACTCGGAGCAAACTGAAACCACTTGAATTTGAAGCCTTCGATCGTGATCGACCAAAACATTCACAAAAGCAAGATCCAAAGCAATCCAAATATCAATTATACATCATCACTTTATTTACAACCATCCACATGATCTAACAATCTCTCTCTTGATGAATACATTGACAACACCTCAAAAACACTTGAATGAATTGAGTTTTGAAAGAAAAGCAAAAGAAGAAACTCAGCAGACACTCGGCAAAACTCATGAAACTCCCCCTCAATGCAAGAGATTTTCTCCCCCAATTTTTCCCCCTTGGGCAATGAAATCATCAAGGGCTCGAAATAGAGAATAATTCAAAAAAGGAGGAAAAAAGAGAAATATCCAAAAGCATCGAGGATTATCCAAGTCATTTTACATTGATTTTATAGTTTGGCCAAGCCATCTATTTGAGCAGAACTTCCTAGATCATATAAAGATATATATCATTTAGCAATGTCAAAATAAGTCTTTTAGCATGATTAAGCAATTTATGTCAATGACAGGCATCTCTACAATGACCAAAATAATTATAAAAACCACAATGAGATATCACACCGAAAAGTCAAAGCCTAAAAATGAAGCAGATTTTAAATCTAGGCGAGTTAGCAGTCTCATGTAGCAACTTATTATTGCATACTCAAAATCTAGGAATGTGATATGCTTATAGCATACTTCTTTTTTATGTTTGTAGTACACACCTTTTTTATGGTAGCATGCTTGAAGCATACTTCTTTTCATTTGCGTACTTTGTTGTGCTTTGTCTTTTGTTTAACCATGGCATGCTTGAAGTATACTTATTTTCATTTGTGTACCTTTTTATGCCTTTCCTTTTGTATAACATGTCAACTTGAGTGATCATAAAATGATTGCAACATGAAACATACGAGCCTCATAGCCAAGATTTAAAATAAGACTTGAAATCACACTAATCCTTTTAGATGAACATCACAAAGTAATATCTATAATCAATCTAGTCAGAGTATTCTATCATGTCATGCTTTAGTTCAATTGTAGCAAATTAATTATAACCAATCATGATCAAACCTACACAACATATGAGTAAATATGATAAAGAAATCTCTTTTACTTAGTTGACTTCAAAGACTTGGTCTTGATAAATTATTTGATAAGTATAATAAATAAAGATTCTAACATCACAACCAACAAGCTCCCCATCAGAATAATCTCATAGGATGCATTACACTCAACTCGCTCCGCAAAAGAGCAAAACGAGAAGAATCAAGCGGTTTGGTGAAAATATTAGCAACCTAAGAATCAGAATCAATAAAGTGCAAGACAATATCTCCCTTTTCCATATGGTCTCCAAGAAAATGATAGCGAATATCAATGTGTTTGGTTCTTTAATGCTGCACAAGATTTTTAGCAATGCTAATCGCGCTAGTATTATCACAGTAAAATGGAAGACTATCCAAATTTAAGCCAAAATCCTTAAGAGTAGCTGTCATCCAAAGCAATTAAGAGCAACAAGATGCAGCAGCTATATATTCAATCTCAGCAGTGGAAAGAGCAATAGACATCTATTTTCTAGAAGCCCATGAAATAAGAGATTTTTCTAAAAGTGATAGGTGCCAGAAATACTCTTCCTACCAATTCTACAAGCCCAAAATCTGCATTCGAATAAGCTCTAAGGGTAAGACAAGAAGAAGAGGAGTACCATAAGCTAAATTCTAAATTTGATTGAAGATACCTGAAAATTCATTTTACCACTTGATGATGTGACACACGTGGGGAAGATTGAAAGTAGGCACATAAACACACAGCAAAGTGTATATCTGGCCTTGAAGAAGTGAGGTACAAGATAGGGCCAGTTATACTTTGGTATTCCTTTTGGTCAACAGGCTCACCATCTTCATCTAGATCTAACACAGTCAAAGATCCCATGGGTGTGGAAATTGATTTGACTGATCCCATATCAAAACGACGAAGTAGATCTTTGGTGTACTTAGTTTAATGCACAAATGTATCCAACTTTGATTGTTTGATCTGAAAGCCTAGGAAGAATGTGAGCTCTCCCATCATGCTCATCTCAAATTCCCTGCTCATAGTGTCTAAAAACTTGGAAACAAGAGCATGAGAGAAACCACCAAAAGCGATATCATCCATATAAATTTGAACAAGTAAAATATCATTACCATGCTTGAGAGTAAACAAAGTCTTATATACCTTGCCCATTTGGAAATAATGTTTTAGCAAGTATGATTTAGCATTGTTCTAGCCATCTCGACCAAGGTTTTATTCTTGCATTTGACCACACCGTTCTATTGCGGCACTCGAGCAGATGAAAATTGATTGTCTAAACCCTTTTCGGCATCAAAGGAAGCAAATGATGAATTCTTGAATTCAGTTCCATTATCACTTATAACTATTCTAAGTGCTCCAAGAAGATCTTTAGTAAGTCTAATAGGTAGCTCTCGAAAGTGACCGAAATCTTTATCCTTAGGAGCCATAAAACACATCCAAGAGTATCTAGAGTAATCATCAACAATAACAAGAACATACAATTTACCTCTAATAGACTGAACCCTAGAAGGACCTACAGTGTCCATGTGCAATAATTGTCCCAGAGAATCAATCATTACTTGTGTGAGTAGGGGATGAGACGATGCGACCATCATACCATATCAACATGGTGAATAAACTAGATCCATTGACTTCTCAATCTTAATACTAGAAATTGCTCTAACCGGATTCATATTACTAAGCCGAGCTAGATGATCATAGCAAATTTGACCTAATCAACTATGCCAAAAGAACAAATCCTTAGAATCGAATGAAATAAGACACCTAAGATCAGAAAATGCTGAGTAGAAAAATCACCCTTAAACAAGCGACAAACTTGACTGATTTTGCATACAAGATCACCAGATGAATCCAAGATACAGCATGAATGCTTCTTAAAGTTCACCTCAAGATTATCATCTACCAACTGTGAAACTGAAAGCAAGTTATAGCTCAACTTACTAACTAAAACGACATCCTTTAAGATGAACTTGTCGTTGACGTGCACAGTGCATTTAGCAAGAACTTGTCCTTGAGAGTTGTCCCCAAAGTCATCTCATCACCGGGCACGAGTGAGGGAGGAGAACCATCATGACTCTCCAGTCATGTGTCGAGAGCAACCGAAGTCAACGAACCATATGTTCTCCTTCCTCTTGCGATGAGCCTACAAAGCACAAATAGTCATCGGTATCTTAGTACTGGGGTTAGACATTAGAGATTTAGGTATCCAATATTGAGATACTTGAAGAACAGGAGCAAAAGTATGCACTGATAAAGATTTAAGTAAAGCATTAGTATTTGACACATTTTGACCAGTCGGTCATTGAAAAGCAGGTTCGACTACAGAGCAGTCTGATCTTTTCAGTAGATGTGGTCTTACAGCCGATTGATCGAATCACAAGGATGTCATTGGTCAAAAGTGACCTGATCGACCACGTGAAACTGGTTTGGCCATCGACTAGTATAAACTAGCAGAGAACGTTAGTCAAAAGTCTTTTGAGGAGCTAGTCTAACCGCGGGGAATAGCTGGTAGAAAATCTTGTTCAACTACCCTGGTTCAACCATGAAAGCCAGCTGGTCGAGTACCTAGCCCAACTATACTGATTTGAACAAGGAAAGCAGCTGATCAAAAATGCTTGTTTATCCTGTCTTTCTTTTCTTTCTTCGCTTTTCTAAAGCAGAATTGAACAAAGTGACCGTCTTTCCCGCAATGAGTGCATTGATACTTGACTTGACGAGTGGTCGTATCAACTGACTTAATAGCACTCAGTTTGGTAGAGAATTCTTTTGTAAAACCAGTAGATCCAAAAACAACTCATTTTGGTTCAAACTCTACTTCAAATTTTCATGATTCAAGTACCTTGACAACTTTAGGAAGGTTATTCTTAGCATGCTTAATAAAATTAAATCCTAGACCATGATTTTTCACACTCATTTTCGACTTGTCTAGGATCATATTTAAATTTTTCTTGCCAAAAGAAAACCTTTCTAAAGTATTCTTAAGATACTCGTTCTCTTCAAACAGTGTGGAACATGACAAGCAATTTACATATTCATTCAAAATCTCCTTAGAAGCACTAGACTGAACCAATTTTTTCTTTTTAGGAAAATCATTGAGTTGTCTAGTCAATGTTTCTATCTCAGTATTAAGTTTCGGATAATTAGAATAGGAAAGTGTCTCACAATAAAGTATTTGTTGAGTTGACTTCTGAGATGAATTAAGTCTAGCATGAAGCAAATCACACCTAAAGCAAGCTTTAGATTGAGCAGAAGAACTAGACTTGAGCTTTTCAATTTCGTCTTTTGCATGTTTTAGCTTTTCATCACAGGAGTCATGTGCCAATTTTAATTCATCAAATTTAGCAGTTACATCACTAAATTGAACCAAGTTGATGTATTAAATTTTCTGGTAGACTCCAACTTAGAATGTAAAACTTACTAGCACTCACAAGATTCACCATCACAAATTGAAGCTCTTTGTCTATTGATTTCAGAATTTAAGTTCTCAACAATAAAATCATGATTCTTAATTTTCTTTTTATATTTCCTGAGCTCCTCTGTCAATCTAAACGCAGCACGAGATAAATTGGTGTAAGAAGATTTTACCTCATCTGAATCATTATAGAGCTCATCAATGTCGAAATCCTCACTGTTTGCCATAAAGCACATCCCTATAAAATCTACCTCCTTTGCCTTCTTGCCGTTGTCCTCATCACTTGTAGATTCGATATCGCTCAAATCAATCTCCTCAAGTACTAAGAGTACCTTGTTGACCGCCTTGTGATAGTTTTGCTTCCTGCGTGAGGCAGTCTTGAATCGAAGTCGACGAGTTGGTGCCTTCTCATCATCGACTCTCTTGCTCTTCAGTTTGGGGCAAATAAACTTAACGTGATTGAGCTCGCCACATTCATAGCATCTGATAAGATCTCCTCTCTGTCTTACTTTGATGTTATTGATTACCTTGGTCACCCAGTTAGAGAGAAGTACAAGCTACTCTTCAGAAATCTCCTCCAATTGTTCATCTGAAATCATGCACAGAGCAGACAAAGAGGCACTAGAAGAACTAGATGAATTATCAACTTGGTTAGTCACTAAGCCCAAAGAATTAGTCTTGTTTATCTAGGCCAAGACATCAATCTCATGTGTTTTCATCTTGGAATAAAGATCATTCAAGGTAAGTGTTTTCATGCTAATAGAATGATTGATGGTAGTGACTAAAACATTCCAAATATTCATATCCAGATAATTCAAAATTTGCCGAGCATTGTCAGAATCAGTATATGTGACAACAACAGATTGCAAATCACTAATCATCTTATTGAAGCGATCGAAAAGAGCATCAACTGATTTCATCTCAAATTTACAATGCTCCTTTTTGAATTGATTCTGACGTACACTCTTAACAGACTTGGATCCTTCATGGTAATCAGGTAGAGTAGTCCAGATTTTATTTGCAGATTTAAGATGAGCAATTTTGATAAACTCGTTTCTACTTAAACCTACGCAAGACCTCCAGTCCTCCATTTTTATTTTTTTATCCTCTCTTTTTTGACAGGAAAGAATTTGCGGCCCAACCTAACCTTCTCCTATGCAGCCCATCACCATGCGAACCCGCCCAGATTAGGTTCCGAACTTATCCTTGAATCATCTCAAACAAAATAAGACAACATTCATGGTATCATCTATTTCATCCAGAGTCCCTGAAGAGCGAATAGCAACCATTTCTGTAGGATCGTATGGTACAATCAGATGGGGGTTGAATGATTGCCTCTGCTTTTTGATACCTGAAAATAAATCAACCAAAAGAAAAGCAATCTAAATTATCGAATGTAGATTTCGATCGCAAGCCGTTCGACCGCTCGCTATGGTCGCTTTTGCACGTATCGAAATCCCCTCCGCTTGAAAAACTTCGACCGCTCGAATGCTTCATCGCTCAAACGTTTCGACCGCTCGAACGAGTACAAGCCAAAGCGAATACCATGCTTGTAGCACGCTGAATCACGATGCGTTAGCATGCCATTGAGAACACATAAAAGCAATGCTCAGGAAAACATGCCACCGATGAACTTTTCTTGAAATAGATCTGATCTATTATTTCCATATCATATGTGACTACAAAGCGCCCTCATGACACCCCTAAAAACTCTCGCACAAAAAACCTCACAAAGCCACGGCCAAAACACTTGGCCTACATCTGTTTTATTTGCTAGAGCCGTAAACCATATTTGACTCAAACACAAACACACAATCTTATCTTTTCTGCATGTCAAGGGACCTGAAACTCTTCCTAACATGGGTTTTACCAAATCTCTAACCCTTCCCATTATGAACTCCTTCCATAACATTTTCAGTCTCACCACGTGATGAATCCTCTAGGAACACACCCCCCGTAGATCCATTTTGCATCATCAACCACCATGCAAAAGCCTTTAGGACTACACCGCCTGTAGCTTCTCTACGCATCACCACCTTTGATCTCCATATACTCCAGCGCTAGCCCAACCATCTCGCATGACATACTCAACAGTCTGGACCTTAGATCTCCCCATTCAAGTCCTGGTCCTCTTCGTCACTGACCATGATCGTCTCCACGCCATCCTACACATGCAAAGACCAAAATACATTTCTCAACACAAGTTCTCCACAACTTGACAATCATCAGCACACACACACTCACACCACCCTTGTCCATCCATAGATAAGGACAAAACCATCCACGACCATCAACCAGGTCGTCCACGATCACATATTTCATCGCTTATCGTAAAACAGCTCCAGACGACTCAATATAACCGCTGGCTCAACGAGTACTCGAAAACCACAAGTACACAGAAAATACCATTGCTCCGCTAAAAACACTCAGGAATAACATCTGCATCGCTACCGACTACAGAGCCACCGAGTACTGACTATTGAGTACCAATCACTACGACTACGACTACCGATCACAACACCTTTGCTGACCATTATCACGAAAAACATGACCATCGAGTTCTGAGTCCTTCCGACTACCGTGTACTCCCATCTTTGAAGTACCGAAATCTGCGAGTACTATTCCTCCGAACACTGTTCACCGATCACCGAGTACCTACCTAGTACTATCGCAACAGCCACCAAACACCGACCACAACCATCGAGTACCGAGCGCCAAGTCTACGACCATGAAAACAAAACCGTGAAATCTATGACTATAACAGCAATCTACAAAGTCTATGACCATCGACTGCAAAGCCTTCGACTATCAACTAGTAAAATCTACGACTATCATGTATCGACCAGGTACTGTAGCTACGACCATTAAAAAGTACTATAGCTATGATTACCTTCAGTGGTCGTTCTGTCGTGGTCAAAGTTGAATGTGGTCGAATTGCCGTAGTCGATATTCCATGGTCGACGCCGGATGTGATCGAAGTACAACATTATCGTAGTCGAACGTTGTTATAGTTGAACGTGATCATAAACAACTTTGAGTCGTATCCAACGTGGTCGAAGTCTGCCGTGATCGAAAGCCGCCGTGGTCGAAGTCTGCCATAGTCGTTTAGCCGTGCGATCCTCTGATGCCACTCGAGTGTAGTCCGATGTTCTGATGCGTCTCAAAATCCATCCAATGCTCCAGAGCTACTTGAATACCGTTCGATGCCACTCGTACCCAATCGAACTAGTCCGAAACTATTCAGAGCAACCAAAATCACTCGGAAAAGACAAAAACCACTCGGAGCAGACTGAAGCCACTTATACTTGAAACATTCGACCACAATCGATCGAAATTTTCACAAACGCAAGATCTAAAGCAATCTAAATATCAATTATTTATCATCAGTTTATTTATAACTATCCACATGGTCTACCAGTTTCTTATAGATGCAAAACCAAACTGAAAACATGAAACCATCAACATTGCATTCATATTCATATCACAATTTACAAGTGATAGCACTGAGAAACCCTGAAAAACCACTGTACCTAGCTGATCTCTACCAGATCATCATTGGCCACTAAGACCCCCAAAAAAAACAAGCCTACAAGAACTGCAAAAGCTAAGACCTCTGTACCGACTATCTCCCATCCACAGCAATTTTCTGTACACATAGCAAGTCAAATGACAGAGAAGAGCCTGAACCCCAAGACTTTCAGAGAAAGGCTCACTTGCCCCCTCCAGGGCCTCCCAGCTTCAGAACAACATCGTGCAGGTCGGCGCTGACCCTCTCCGGCTCAGGCTTGACGGCTTGCGCTGGGAACAACTGCAGTGGGACACGGTGGACAAAGTCCGGCAGCACAAAGCCCATAGTATGTGGCCCTGGTCGAGCGTGAAGAGCGGCAGCGTGAGACCGATCCTGGGGGAGAGCGGTCGAGCTCGTCAGACTCTGGTGGTGCGCTGCCGGCCTCGGAGCTGTAATGACACCTGATCCCTGAAATGAACATATAAATACCGACAAACAATTGAGGCAGCTATATCCTGGATCGAACTATGCAATTGCATCATGTTGTTACTTGGAAAGCTTGTAATCAGAACTATATGATAATGTTAAAATCAAATGTATGTAAATTACTTTCAGGAAGAATTTTCCTTACCGGAGCAAACAAGATGCCTCGGAACAGCTGGCCGTTCACAACCGCGGTCATGAGATACCCGGAGTCAAAAGCTCCGTCGATTGCCCCGTGAATCTCGGCGCCAATCTACAAAAACACACGAACACAAATTGAGTCATCGAGAATACTGATTGTGTACAGTGAACATGGTTCTATTGACGGTGAGTGATGTGAAGAGGATGGCATACAAGAGGTGGTTCAGGAGGCTGGCGATGTGGCTTAGGTTCAGCAGCAAGAAACTGCACTTCATGCCGTTGCTGTGGTGGAATGGCGCGCAGAAGATGGTCAACCTTGTGTGGTTTCTGTGATACATCTTGAGTTGTCCTCAGAATGCCATTCATGTTGAAGCGAACAAAAGGTTGTGAGGCTGATAATGATCCATTGGGAGATGCATGGAGTTTCTGAGCACCATTCTGCTCATGATCAGATTGAGATGGAGATGAATGTTGGGAAAGAGATAGGGAATGCTCCTCTTGCTCCGTCTCAACCTCACTTAATCGAGCGCCACCAATTTTTCTTCTTTTCGCATGACCATTCTCTGAAAGAGATGCATAGAAGTAAATTTAACTGAACATAATGGATATGCTAGTAACTAATCCTAACACCGCTTTCCAAACGAAAATACACTGAACCTAGTCCACGCAGAAAAGAATTTCTTTGCTTGAATTCTGCTTCACGAAGTTTCGCAGCATGTTCTCCACCACTCATAACCACATCTTTTTGCTGAAATACATGGCATGCATATGAGTTTTTTTTTTTTTTGACAGGACATGCATATGAGTTTGCCAGAAGATACTTACAGTTTCTGCTCTCAAGAATTTCCTCTTTTCCTTGTTCCAATAGTTACTTAAAACCTTGCACATCGCAATGTTGTAGCGACCATTGGGGTGCTCAGAGCCAAGTTGCAGGATCAGAAGCTCATTTAAGGGGCGTTCATCCTCCCCGCATCTGTGGATTCATAGCATGGTATGTTAGATACGTTGCCAAGTACAAAAGACTCCCTATTTAATTGCTTCTACGATCTTACCCCCCGTAGATTGCTATATCACTATTAGTGACCACCGCAGTATGGGCAAACCGTCCCTGAGGCTGCTGCCCACGTATCTCAAGTTGATCCCAAGAGTGACTTCCGACATCAAGAATCCAGACATCACCATAGTATTGCTTATCACCAACTCCGCCAATGACATAAACCTACGAGCAGATATTCAATTTACCTTAGGGACCAGGATAAAACAAGTTAAGTTTTTATCATCGCTTCAATGCTTGATGCTAACCTTAGACCCAATGCCTACAGCTGCATGTCCTGCTCGAACACCAGGTGAGGCTCCTTTTACTGGAAACTGTAAATCAAACTAGAATCAGTGTTCATAACTGCATATGTAAATGCAACTACACCAAAACTTACCAATGTGGCGTAGCAACACCAATTTTTTCAAGGGAAAAAACAAATTGCTGATGGTTATTTCCATAAACGTTACTGGTTTTTTTATCATAATTCAGTCTGTTGTACATAATTTAAAGCATGAACACGTCAAACAGACTTCTGGAAAACATTCTAATCATCCTATCATAGATACAGTCAGCAGCGAAATTTAGGTACATATGTAAATTACATGTAGAAAATCTCCTGTTTAATGTAATTTATATATTTATAAGAAATTAAGAATAGAAAATTACTGCATGTGATCCAGAAACAGTTGTCCCTTACCCTTGACCAAGTCATGTTTTTCGTATCAAGCACATCAACTTCACCATGATATCGATCACCGCAGTCCCCTCCAAAGACGAAGAGCTTATCCCCAAGGGCGACCGCACCATGACTATCCCTTGGAGCAGGGATGTTACCCTTCACTTCTGGAGGCATCCATGTCATGGTGTTCACATCCAAGACATGCACGTCATTCAGATAATTACTTTCCCCCTCCCCACTCCCTCCGAAGATCACCAGCTTATCGCCGCCCACCACCGTCGCGGTGTGGCTCTCCCGCGGCAATGGTGGGGTCCCCTTGCAATGCGGCTTACTCCATTCTTTGCTTCTCAGGTCCAACACATGAAGGTCATTCACCTTCCTGGAGCCATTGGTGCCCCCAAACACGATGATCTTGTGGCCTATCAGTGCTGTGCTGTGGCTGTCCCGGATTCCTGGCTTCTGGCCCGAGGTGACAAGGGAGCTCCAAACCATTGTTTCAAGATTCAGGGTGAGCACATCGCTGAAATGCAGACCGCCACAACAACCCTTCATGAAGAATGGAAATACATAAAAAAATGCATGGTTTATAGAAATGATGAAAGCAATCTACAGAAGAGTACTTTTGTAGTACTCTTATAGCTATGTATATTCATGGCTTTTAGTACTTTGTAAGTACAGAACAGATCTTGGAATTCCTTGTTGAAAACATTCTACAGCGAAATGAACAAAACTGTATGCAAGTCAAATAATACGATGGCGTGGGTTAGGATTTTGTAACTTCTATAGCCATGTATATTCATGGTTTTTGCATTTTGTCCTAAAGGACTAGAGTTTGGACAACTAACGGTTAACCAGAGAATAAAATGATTAGGTGGAATAGACTGATGGAATTTTTATGTGGCTTTCAACATTTATTGTGCTTATTGCCTGTTTAACTCAATGTGAAATTATTTATATTATTAATGCAAGTGATGGGAATAATTTGATGTGAAATTTAACTCGATGAATTAATACTCGAGGTGCCGAGGACAGTTCTACTGGAATATGGTAGACATATTTATTGAGATCAAGTTTACTGGAATTTAATATGTATGTATATGTTTAACCCGGGTATAACACAGGGCGGAATAGCTAGGTTTGTTTTGTAGGATCGGCTCTGCAGGCTGTTGACATACATGATCAGATTAGAATTGATCTCGTAAACAATCTAATTATGACGCATGACACACATATGTACTAGGAACTAATAAATTTTCCTGTCTGATCGTCGTTGGTGACATGGTTCAGAAGTTTCACGGTATATCGAAAAACAGGTTGATCGTATTGTAACACTGAAAGTTGAGTCTATAAATAGATCCCTACCCTCTAGATTCATAATGCAATTGTGAGCGACACCACGAAAAAGTTAGAGGAATAAAGGGTAGACCAAATAGACTCCACAAAATTAATCTAGGTTTAAAAAAACAACATAGACCACGATAGAACAAAAGAAGCATCTGCAGAAGCAAATGCATTAAGACGAAGTGACAGTGCTTTGAAACGTCTGGAGCCCATCATTTGAAAAGGATGATCTGTTAATGTAATGGCAAACGTAAAATCATGGGTATAAAAAATCACTTTTCACGTAATCACTAATTTGTGTGTGACCACATATCATAGCATTTCGACACGGGGAAAAATAAAAGTGGTCCAAAAGTAAAGAGGAAGAGAGAGAACAGAGGAAAAGGCATTCTTTCAACCTTTTCCTTTCTTTGAGTTCCAGTTTCTAACTCTTTTGAAAAGCATGTGACTCACCACTCACCAGATCATTCTCTCCCAAGCAACAAGTACATCTTGTGAAAATTTTGGGTTCCAACGAACGGTAGGTGCTGACAAATGACAGTTTCATTCTGGAAAATATGTAAAATATTTTTATCCTAAAAAATTTAAGATAACACAAGAGTACCATGAGCGATCTTTAATTGGTTGCAGGTGATAATTCAGCGAAAACAAACTAGCAGGTTCCCTCCCAACTATTTTTACAACTTGAAACTAGTAAAAAATTTTGACAGACTCGCTTTAGGTCACATCTGTGCAATGTTTTGTTTATAACTTGGAACTACAACCGAAGAAAAGAAGCAATTCCAGAAGGATTAAAAACCACTAACTTTTCTCCTAAAAGAATACGAAAAATATCAGAACTTAGATCTCGTGTATCCTCCTACTCAGTCTGATCTATAGCACGATAAGATAAAACAACAACCTAATTCTCTGTCTGAGATATCACTCCTAAGTTCCAAAATGAATGAAGAGCAAACGAAGATAAGATGGAGAACAAGAAGATAAAGAAGCCATGGAAGAAGGGAAAACAAATACCAGTACATACCCCGAAGACATAGAGATCCCCATCAAAGAAGCAAGCAGAGTGCCCCCATCTCTCATGAGGATTGAGGCCAGCCACCTTAGGATACAACCACTTTGCTTTCCTCCTCTGAGTTCTCTCCATAATCTCTCTCTCTCTCTCTCTCTCTCTCTCAACAAACCAGCAACAACCAAGGATAGGAAAGAAGAGCAGGGGAGAGAAGCAGTGAAAGGAAATCTCTTGCTAGCAAGCTGTCGCAGCACAGGTCTCTGTTGGCGACAAGATTTGCCACAAAACCCGGTTGGCTACAGAGGCATCACAGGTCACTCAAACAAATCAATCAGTCTCCAAGGGATTGGACAGGAAAAGATAGGGCCTCTCAATCGTGGCCTAGCCTAACTTCAGTACTGCTGCCACCACTGTTGCTGTGGCGACCAGCACAGGCGCGACGAGCGATCTCATCGCCGATCGGCTACTAGTAAGCAACCACGTCTGCAGAGGTGTAGCACGCGGCGTAGTGTGTGCACGGGAATGTGCGAGTACTTACTTCACTGTCTCCCACGCGGCCATGCCATTGCCCCGGCTGGAGAGCGTTTTTTTCTGGTTTGTCCGGCTGAAAATGATGGGACGTGGATGTGATGGTTGGTCTGCCATTTGGACTCAATGGGGGTTTCGGACCGTCTCCTCATGTATGGCTGGATTGTTTTCTACACATAATTTGTACTTTTAAATAGGTTTTTAGACGGTATATTTTTTAGGTAGGGTTAATAGAAAGATTATAGTAAAAATATATCGAGTTCAGTTGTAACGATCAAAATTATATGTAACTATTTCTCTTTACGTACTGCCTCTTGCGAACAGACAGAATTCAAAAATTAAGTCATAAGCTATAAGGTATAGTCCAAAAGAACCCACCCTATATTTCCAAGATGCATCTGTCTATACCAGACGTGTAATAATAACCCTGACAAAATTTATGCACTCGGTTTAATTTCTTGTTTGGCAGTATAATTCCTGAAAATTTCAAACATTTCAAAATAACTACTCCAAATAATATACGGTGCACCTACGGCCTTCTCCATGGCTTGTTACTAGAGGAGAAAATAATTAGGTGATATTTTAGATATAATCCATCCAATAATTAGATATTATAACTTGCTACTAAAGTTCGTGTTTGGATGAGCGAAAATGACTAATTTGGAGAGAGTTAATTCTACTACTTTTTTTTAGTTTTTTTTTTAAAAATTGATATTTATATGAGTATCAAGCTTCCTGGTCTTTTTCTCTCTTCCACCTAAAAACTGGCATAGCATAAACTAATTAATTTGTTTGTTATGAGTGCTCTTAAGGCATCTCCAATGGTCTGAGTCAGCTAGCTATATGCATGTACACATCAGCATATATCCTATGTGGAGGAAAGAGAGTATGCAAAAAAAATCAAGCCAGCTCTTCCTTAAGCACTAGTCTATAACGCCAAACGAGGCAGCCTCTATAAATTCTGTGTGTGCATGTAAGTATCAAATAGCTATCCTTATAGATAGTTCTTTAGAGCAGGTACAATAAGGCTTAGTCAGCAGGCTATAGTAAATATAATATCAACCAAATCTTACGTGGCAGAGAGAGAAAGGAAGAGAGAGAAGGAAGCTGGCTACTAAATTACAGCTAGCTATAGCACGTAAAAATATGCATTTCACTCTCTTACACGTGGGCCAAATAGTTATTGTAATAGCTACCTTATTGTATGAACTATTTTTTTGAAGGCTATAGATGAAATGGACAAGTGTTATAGCCACTAATTGGCTATACTATTGTACTTGCTCTTAGAATGCTAGCTTTAGTGTGTACTAAATAAATGATGTGGAAGTCTTATAGTTAGTTGCTAGCTATAATCATTGGAGATGCCCTAGCATTCTAAAGAACTATCTATAAGGATAGCTATTTGATACTTACATGCACACACAGAATTTATAGAGGCTGCCTCGTTTGGCGTTATAGACTAGTGCTTAAGGAAGAGCTGGCTCGGTTTTTTTTGCATACTCTCTTTCCTCCACATAGGATATATGCTGATGTGTACATGTGTAACACCCCCGTTTCCGGGAGTGTTATGAAACCCTCGCAGCTGCCCAGTACTGTTCAACTGCGAGTTTATCCAACGAGTGTATAACATTGCCATCACAAGCTTAAGAGCAAAAGCGAACTTTATTACAATATAGAGGCGAAAGCCAAGAGTCACAGTAGGGTCAACTGCCCTTAGTTACATTACAAAAGAAACCACAGGCATGCTCAAGCGAAGAACGATCCTAATTCCACGCTTCATCAACCTCGTACAGAATCACCTCCTCGCCTTCTCCAGCCTCTTCGATATTAGCTGTTTCTGTTTATGTTTTTAGCAAGTATGAGTACAACTACCGTACTCAGCAAGTCACACGGAGCTTATCCATAACTACATGCATGGATTATCAAGTAAAGGGGATTCAAGTCTATTATTTTATGTGGATGCTATTTTAGTTGGAACCATTTGAAAGCCTTTAAAATGGACTTCATTAAGGTAAATGGGGTTTTCTCAAGCTTAATTATCATTACTCAATATTACCAAACCATTCCAAAGCTACTTATGCCTTGATACTGGATTCACCCACTAAACACAGCTTCGTTTACCGGAAGCACGGCGTATTCGAATACTATTTGTCATGACTTTGCAAAGCTGCCCTGCTTTACCCACAAGATCCCTTAACTCCCGCTAAAGAGTTAAGACAACAAGGATGTTCACTGCTCAATTCTTTATATAGACTCCGCCCAGTAGGTGTTAATCTCAATGAGCTCGGATGACCCCACGAATCTCGTCCGACTCATCGCAGTCCTACAGTTGTATGGTTAACCACCTCCCATACAGACTCACCCTCTGACTCCCCCTTTCCAGTTGCAGAGGTTCAATTGAAGTTGAGCAGCTACTAAGCCAGGTTTGAATAAGTCAAGATTGACCAAATCAACGCTTGTGGTTGGGCGATTACTATGTCCGTTACTCAGCATAAGGGTCTAGTCCTTACATTTTAACTGAGGCATCAACCACACACAAACCCATATTCAGTACACACTGTACTGCCACCAATCCACAACCAGCCTCCACCATAGGATAAGGATCCTCGGATCCATCTCTGCGGTCCTCACTTATCCTACTTCCAACTGTCCAAAACTCTAGACCAACACCAGATCTTAACAGTATAAATATGTGATGTCCCTAACTACAATGATATGATCAATCTTATATTTTATGTAACTAGGTTTGTCAAGGTGAATATGGCCATCAAGTTAAACTGGGCTTTTCGGGTGGTAGGACATAGCTAATATCATGTCATTCTAAGCATTTATTGTACATAAAATAACAGAATGAAAATAACATAATGAAAGTACATGTAGATAAATAATTCGGGAAATGTAGGATCAATATGTTCAAAAATATGTGCGACTTGCCTTGCGGATCGGTGATTTCAACTAACTCGTACTCTTCAGTGGGTTGGACCTGGGCCTGGACTTCTCCTTCCGGCTCCTGCTGAATGTCGACTCCGGAGGCTATCGCAAAGCAAACAAAATAAATTAATTCATGCCCGAAGGGTTGAGCAATGAATAAAGAAAATAAAAGAATAAAGAAAATCCGAAAAACTCCATTAAAATGAGGATATTGGGTTATAGGAGGGCTATATGGGGAATTGGGCCTTGGATTTGGGTTGGCGGGCTTGAAACGGATCCGGGGAGTATAAATATGCATTTTTGGGTTTTGGGCTAGCACTGTTCCTCGGGCTCGGTACTGTTCCTCGGGCTCGGGCGAGCTGACTCAGTCGAACCGCGTTGGTCGGGCTCAGATCCGACGCAACGGGCGCGGCCGATGGGGTCTGGCTGAGTCGCGCCGGGGCGGCTCGGGTCGGACGCGGGCGGGCGGCGCGAGCGGGCGCGCCTGGCGCGGGCGGTGCGGTCGGGCGTGGGGCGCGCGGGCTTGGCCCAGCCAAGTCGGCCAGCCGGTCAGGTGAACAGTGCCCAGGGGCACTGTTCTTCTTCTCCACCGCGTTCCCGCGCGCGCAGAGGAGCAGGGGCAACGGGCGGCGAGTGGCGGCGGAGCTCCAGAGTTTTGCGACGCAAACCGAGGGTACCGTCGGGTTCCTGGGAGTGAGGGGAGTCTGTTTTGGGTGGTTGGAAGGCCGGCGGAGGCGGCGTTCGCCGGCGGCGAGCTCCTCCCTTCTCACGGTTCTTTTGAAGTTGCGAGCGAGTGGAAGCTTCCTAGGGCAATTGGGATGGCTTTTGAGCATCACTAGGGTTCAGGGGAGCTTGGGGAAGGGTCGACCGAAGCTCGGGATGTCCAGGTTGAGCTGGCCACGGTGGCCGGTTTCGGTTATGGGGTAGCTCACGGTGCCGGGGAAGAGGGATGGTTGGGAGCTCAAGGTGGAGGTTGGGGAGGGTTTCTATGGTCATGGGGATGCTAGAGGCGGAGGGAATTGGAATGAGGAGAAGGGGAAGGTCGACATTGCTCTAGGGCTTCAATTTGGGGCTTTTCGGGATTACCAGCGATAGGGCGGTGGTGGAGGTCTTGGGCGTGCTCGGGGAGCTCCAGGGAGGCCAGTGGGTTCCAATGGAGGGCCGGGAGCGTTTAAATAGATGGAGTAAGGCGGTTTGGCCGGGAGGCGGTGGGGGAGATTTTTCTAGCGCCTCGGCTTGGAGCTCAAGATGGTCGGGCTGGCTTCGGGGCGAAGGAGAGCGGCGGTCAAGGAAGCTGTCAGAGGCCGCAGGTCGACTGTGAGAGGCACCGGTCAAGGGTGGCAGAGGGGAGGCGCGCAAGCTGGCTCAGAGGACGTCGGCCGTGAGAGCGGGAGCACTCAAGTGCCTGGAGCGGGTAGGGGGTGACGGGGTACGGCGTGGCAGCTGGATGGCAGAGGCGCGGGCACTGGAAGGCGCGAGAGGAGGCGGCGACGAGAAGAAACGGCAGCGGCGACAAATTACCGTGGGTGAACAGTGCCGGCTGTAACTCCCCCCCCCCCCCCCGTTCACGCCGTTATGACAGGGTTAAGGGCTAAGGTGCTTTGAGATGAGTGCAGATTAGGGTCAAGATTGGGATTTTGCAATTGGATTTGGAAATTGAGCTAAAATTCAAATTTTGGCAAAAATTTTGGTTGTTTCAACATGCATATAGCTAGCTGACTCAGACCATTACAGATATTACTACAAGTACTAACTGCTTGTAGCGTTTCTCACCTGGACATTGCTGACATTGCGTATACCTTTTGTCATTTTTTTTGGCGCATGGTCCTCGTGACTCGGATGGCAGGGAGTAAAATCGGTTTTTATTTTGATTAACATTGCATAGAGATTGGCGTGTTTATGTTCTCAAGAAGGCCTTGGAAAGCGGAAAGGTCACTACTTTTTACAAGCTTGGTGTAGTGTTTTAGGATGGCTGATAGCCTGATACGCACCGAATCCACATCGTTCATACAGCATAAGAAAACACTAAATCAAATAAAATAGCTAACAAGATATGGCTCCGCTCTAATTGACTCCTGGCTTAAGTTCTAGCTGTAACTTTTGCCTTACGATTGAACTTACACTATGACAACGGTTAGTTTTTTCTGAAAAAAATAATAATAGAGAAAATGAAAAACATTACATTGACACGAACAATGAAAAGAAATGAGAGAAAAAAGAAAAGCTAATGAAAAAACATTATATTGACACGAACAATGAAAAGAAATGAGAGAAAAAAAGAAAAGCTAAAAAAAACCAAAATTAGAAGACAATGCATTCTAAGCGGTTTCTGACTTAAATAAGTCGAAAGCCTAAATAAATCAGAAGTTGAAGTCGTTTGGAGTAGAACAATCCAAAAATGCTCATATTATATGATATTTAATCTCTTCTAAAGTATTTAAGTAGAGTAGTGTAGGATCAGGTATGACAAGTTAGATGGGGTGAATGACTTTCTAAAATCTTTCTCTGATATTAGTAGTGTACGGTCAGTAAGACTGCCATAAACCGACTTAAAATCTCCTATAATAGGGGACCGTCTGACCGTGGCACCTATACCGATCGGACCGCCTAATGACCTCCAGTTGGACCGCCATTACATGGCCGGTTGTACCTTTCTCAAAAACTCGGTGCAACGTAACAAGCACATCTCTAGAATAAAACTACCGCCAATTGAAAATCGATCACACCACATTTCCGATTGGATTTCTCTCATGGCCAATCAGACCGCCACCCACAGGCGGTCAAACCATTCTAGCATAATGGTCAGGCCGTCTTCCACCTAACAGCAAAAACAAGAAAGCAAATGATATAAAATTAAACTCAAACTTCAATAACGAAGTACGAGCAAAATCAAATACTATTACACCACATAAAATGACCTCCACATGTCTCATAAGTAAAAACACTGAAATATCTATACTTTTATTCACTCAATGTACATATATCTTTCAATGGAGACTTTCGAAAGTATGAAACGGAGGGAGCAGTATCAAGAGTCGAAGGAGTTTGCAACCCAATTTCAATTAGAGAACAATAAACAACGAGTAGTACTGCCGGTGGTGACACTTACGAGGACAGAGTGTGAGTCTCGATGGAATCTCGTGAGGAGAGCAGCATGGCTCGATGCATGGATGGAACCACAATCCGACGCGAGTATGTAGAATAATCGCTACGGCGAAGCAGTACCCAAGAACATGGCTACAAAACATGGACGAGCGGCAACGCCGAAGCAAACATACTAATAAAAAAACGGTATATTATATATCACATCACAGACAGCTCTTTAAAATTATCTATATTAAATACAATCATAGAAGATTTTAGTTTAGAGACCGTCTGTGTTACTGCTAACCCTAAAAACCGTTTGTAAAGAGATAATATCATAGATGGTTTGTGGTTAAAACCATGTATGAAGTATCACAGACGATTATTACCCAGAACCATCTATGATATTTCCAAATATCACGGATGGCTTTTTATTTGACAGCCTTATTGTCGCCGATAGGGGTGGAAACGAGCCGAGCCGAGCTGGCTCGAGCCAAGCTCGGTTGGGCTCGGGTGAACAGTAGGCTCAGCTCGCCTCGGCTCATTTCCGAAACGAGCTACGACACAGGCTCGGCTCGGCTCGGCTCGGCTCGAACTGTGGCTCGAGCTGGCTCGCGAGCCAGATCAGCTCGCAGAGAGCAGACAACAAGCAAGCAGCAGAATTCACAAGCAAAATTCACAAGCAAGCAGCAGAATTCACATGTTTCACAACATTAAACAGCAGGAGCAGCAGACAGCAGGCAGCAAGTAGCAGAATTATTGCAGTAGACTGGTTTACCTTCGGTCCTGACAGAATTATTGCAGAAATTTGTACCGTAGTTCTTGACAAATGACAACATAGAAGTAGTTCACAAATTAGAATGTAGCAGCAGCAGACAACATCAGTTCACAAATTCACAGCAGTAGCAGACAACAGACAACATCAGTTCACAAATTACATTACAAGTTGACAAACAGCAGCAGTAGGCCAGTAGCAGACTTGCAGTTTAGTTGTTCAAGTTCACAAAAAGCACTACCAGTTCACAAGTTCACATTTTACAGCAGGCACCAGGGAGCAGCATCGGTTCACAAGTTCATTTTACAGCAGTTCAAATTGAAGCAGCAGATCACAGCAGTTGATCAGAAGGGAACAGCAGCAGCAGTTGATCAGAATGCAGCAACAGCTCATAGCAGTACATACACAGCACTTCAGTAGCAGTTCACAGCAGTAGAAATATAGAATCAGCAATGAGTAAGGTATCAGAAAGAAGAGAATAAAATTAGTGGAAGCATTACCACACACTAGCTGCTCTCTACGACGCTTTTAGGAAATGGAATGGTTTGAACATCGTCATCTTCATCTTCTTCCTGAAAAGATGCAAAATATTCAAGTTAGTTATAACATAAGCTATAAAAAAATAGACAAATATTGCAGTACGATGAACCTACCACAACTATAGGAGGTCTCCTGTCATCATGTGCACCTCTGATCCAGCTAGAGGCACAAACCAAATGTTGAACCATAGCCGGACGTAAAGAACTCCGATAGTCATCTAGTACTCTACCTCCAGCACTGAATGTTGATTCTGAAGATACACTGGTAGCTGGTACAGTCAAGAAATTCTTAGCCATATTCGACACAACTGGAAATCTATGTGCATTCAAATTCCACCACGCGAGCAATTTAAAGTCCTTGTTATCTATACTCTCATTTATTTCATCTAAGTAGATGAGTAACTCTGACTTTGAAGGCTCAGTAGAAGTGGAACGCAACAATGACTGAAACTGAGATGAGACTGATGATAATGAGCTGTTGTACCCATAGCTGAAGAGGAGGTTTGCTTCACCTCTGTTGCCTATTCTGTTGTGCCGAAAATCCATCTCAAACTGTGAATACAAATCTTTCAATTCAACCTTCACATCATCAAGCTCTTTTGCAGCTTTTGAGGGTTCATACATTTAGTTAAAGCACCAACTAATGAACCTCATCGTAAACCTGGGATCAAGAATAGTAGCAAGGACCATGACATTGTTTTTTTCTTTCCAATACTTGTCAAACTTATCCAACATTGCAGCAGCCATTTTCTTCAAATACTCATCTCCAGAAGTAATTGCGGCTCTTAATGCAATCTTGACATTAACTATATGAGGATAAAAAATATTTGCCGTTGGATAAGTTGATCCAGAAAATGCACTAGTCACTTCAGATAAGGACTACAATATTGGTGCAATTTTTTCACACAATAACCAATCTTCGCCCGATGGTTGCGATTGATAATTTGAATCTGTGTCAGCATAACACACTAAAGCATCCTTATAAGCAATACATACTGACAACATTTTGTATGTAGAACTCCATAGTGTAGACACATCAAGGCTTAATCCAGGGCCAATTTGCAAAGCAAGCGATGAGCAGATTTGTAAAAATTTGTGCATACGAGATGGAGACTTCTTTATATACTTTACTGTTTCCCTGAGCTTGTTAATCAAAGGTTCTAATGGTTGTAGGCCATCATTAACAACCAAATTGACTATATGAGCACAACATCGAACATGAAAATACTTGGCAATGAATCGAGCTGATCCTCTAGCAACAAACTTGGCCATTAAACTACGTACAGCAGCAGTATTCGAGGAAGCATTATCAAAAGTAAGTGTGATGATCTTATCCTCTATCTTCCATTCAACAACACAATCAAAAATAGCCGGAGCTATGACAACCCCAGTGTGTGGAGGATCCAACTCAATAAAGTTCAACACACGATATTGCATAACCCAATTTTTATCTATATAATGTGGCACCAAACTCATATAGCAAATGTTTTGGTTTGAGGTCCACAAATCACAAGTTAAACTAATATGTGACACACTTCTGAGACTTTTTCTAAGAACTTCTCTCTCTGATTCATAAATCTTGATGCATTTATTTCTTATCGTCTTTCGACCAATGAACTGATATAATGGATTTAAATATCTCATCAAAACATTAAACCAAGTATGCTCGACCATCCTAAAGAGATACTTATGGATAATTATCATCTTAGCAATAATTCGACGAGTTTTATCTTGATTATATTCCGTAGTAGAAACAAAAGGTAAACCAGTCTCACCTCCCATGTCAGGACCGAAGTTCAGTTTCGCTTAAGCTTTCATCTTAGCCACCTTGTTCATATATGGTGTGCACTTCAGTATATGCCTCATAAGATGTAAAGTTGCACCCCATTGTTTATAAGACATGAGTTTGTAGCAGAACCTACACTTTGCCTTTATATCAACCTCTCCTTTCTTTGTCTTCGATGGAACATTCACCACCTTAAATATCTTCCAACAATCTGATCTTTGTTTCTGTCTACCAGTTTCCTTTGGAGATCCTTTCCTCCTTTTTAATCCCCTATTCTGAGACACTGTACCCTCTTCTATCAATGCCACAACAGCTTCTTCAGCACCATTTGAACTTGAAGAGTCCACATCCACATCATCCATGTCCTCATCAGATGGTCCACCACCATGAACATCACCACCCAAAGCCTCCCAATCCACATCCTCGCTCGATGACTGCAATAAAACATTGTACAATTGAAAAACACAATTGCATAACAATAACATATACAACATATGTATGGAATAACATACATTTCAGATTAAACTTTACAATTCAAACCTTTCTATTGCTCTTTCAGATTAAAGTTGGCATCTTATAAACCAAGATTAGCAATGGGCCATTCCAGAGATGATTAAATTGTTCTTATTGTCACTTTGCATATGTGCTCTCCCCTGAGTGACTAGCTTCTGTTTGCTATGGATAATTCTACACAAATTATGTGGCCATATATCATATATTTATTTATGGCAAAGGATCATTCTGAAACACATGTTCTTTACCATCCTTGACATGTTCCTCTGTAAAATTTAAGAAATGATCATATTGTTTAAACTGAAACACATTCTTTACCATCCTTGACTCTTGCTTGCTCTTTATCACATTGCAAAATTGGATGTATACAACAATATACAGCTAGATAAATACGAATACGTATGACCATTATTTTTCAAACCATATTAATAAACAGCAGGATTACAATGGAAGCATGCACATATACATGTATCTCTAGCAGTTGAAACATATTTCGCAAATAAGTGTGCCGCTAGATCAACACTTCTATGCACTAAACAGAGACTAGAACCATTGCACAACTCAACAAAATAGGAGCGAACTTTTAGATACTTGAGCAACCTCATCGAGGCTGCTGGTTCGGCGAGGTCAGGAGGCGGCTGGGATCTGAGGTGTCCACCGCTTGCAGTTGCACGCTCGCCCGCTACTGCCAAGGGGGAGCCCCCGACGTCGGCCGCCTTCTTCCCTCGAGCACGAGACTCCAAGCTCCGTTCGCGGCCCATGCGCGTCGGTTGGAGGAGGCCGCGGCGGATGGAAGGACGCCGCCCGCGCGCGTGGGGAGCGAAGGGGATGACCGGATGAGGGAGGATCTACGTCGGGGAGGATGGGGCTTGGCCGCTTGGGGAAGGACGGCAGTCGCCAGCCGAGCGCGTGAGGTAGGGATGGCAAAATTATCCGTGGAGCCGGGTATCCGCGGGTATCCAACCCGAAAATAGTGGGTTTGGATAGCATTTTCTATCCATGGATAGTTCGGGGCGGGTACCCGATAAGAGTTCGGGGTTGGATTTGGAGGGAAAACTCTACCCATGGATATCCATGGATACCCGAAGTGTGTATGACATGTGGGCCCTTCCACCTAGTATATAAGTAAAAATGAGGGATTGAGGGTGAGTGAAACCCTAACCCTAACCCACCCAATCCCACACCCCAGCTGCCACCCACGCCCTTCCCCTGCGCGCCGCCACCCGCGCCGTCCCCCGGCGCCGTCCCCCCACGTCGCCACCCACGCCCTTCCCCTGCGCGCCGCCACCCGCGCCCTTCCCCTGCGCGCCGTCCCCCCGCGCCGTCCCCCGGCGCCGCCGTCGCCCGCGCCGTCCCCCCGCGTCGCCACCCGCGTCCTTCCCCTGCGCGCCGCCACCCGCGCCCTTCCCCTGCACGCCGTCCCCCGGCGCCGCCGACGCCCGCGCCGTCCCCCCGCGTCGCCGCCGCCACGCCCTTCCCCTGCGCGCCGCCGCCCGCGCCGTCCCCCCGCGTCGCCGCGGCCCGTGCCGTCCCCCTGCGCGTCGCCACCCACGCCCTTCCCCTGCGCGCCGCCGCCCGCGCCGTCCCCCGGCGCCGCTGACGCCCGCGCCGTCCCCCCGCGTCGCCGCCGCCCGCGCCGTCCCCCCGCGGTATCCGTTGGATATCCATTGGATATCGGGTATCCGCGGGTTTCGGGTTCGGGGCTCCTATTCGCCCCGAAAGTTATTTCGTGTTCGGGTTTGGATAGTACTTTCGGGTTTCGGATTCGGGGGGGAAAGAGCAGAACCCGGAGATATCCAACCCGTTGCCATTCCTAGCGTGAGGAAGGACGGAGATCGGGCGCGGGGCGACGGACGGCGGCCGTGCGCGGGTGGAAGGACCACGATCTCTCGCGGGGGAAAGACGGCGGCCGCACGTGGGGGAAGGACAGCGGGCGCACGCGGGGGGAAAGACGGCGTCAGCGGCCGCGCGTGGGGGAAGGACGGCGATCGTCGATCGGGGACGGACGACGCCACGGCGGCCGCACGAGCGATTGGGGAGTGTTAGGGTTAGGGTTGGCCCGACCGAGTGACTCGCAGCATCAATCGATCGCACTCGCAGTCGAGATCGATCGGAGTCGGTTGGGTCGACTGGGCGATTGGGCTGCTCTTCGTGGGCCAGCTCGCACGAGCCAACGAGCAGCTCACGGCGGCTCGAGCTCGGCTCGTTTTTTCCCCGAGCTACAGACCGGGCTCGGCTCGGCTTGAAACTTCTCGAGCCCGGCTCGAGCTCGTTACAATCCGAACCAGCTCGCGAGCCTCAAGCCAATTGTCCACCCCTAGTCGCAGATCTGTTCTGTTCACTCCTAACCTTAATAAAATTCGACCGGGGCCTTCCCGCCGGTCCGGCCGAAAAACCCATTCTAACTTGGTTTCAATCGAAAAACGCGTGAGTACAGGTCAGCAATTCCCAAATAGCAGCACACGCTGCCAGCAATGTAATCGCGATGATGGTTGCGGCATCCTCGTCATCGGCAACAAGGACGGCGGCCCTCGTCACATCGTCGTCTGAGGCCATCACATCTCACGTCTCGGTCACAGCAGTAACATCCAACGGCGCATCCAAGCAGTAGACGGGGCGCGACGTGACGCGCCCCCGTCGGAGCGCGCCGGCAGGCAGGCAGTCGGGCACGCATCATCTCATCCGTCCCATCTCCGCGCGCGTTTCCTTGTCCGATCGAGCCAGCAGCAGGCGATGGATGGATGGACGGGACGTGACGTGACGGGAGGGAGGGAAGGGGGAAAGGAAAGGCGACGACGTGCGGTCCGGGCCGGCAGCCGAGTGGAGCGCTGTCACCTCCTGCCGCCGGACACCCAGCGAGCTGTCCGCATTGGCGTCTGCAGCTGATAGTCCCCTCCCCCGTGTTTTACGCCTTTATCTACATGTGAGTGACACCCTGTCGCGGAGTTTTTTTGCTATTATAATACTCCTCAAATGCGGCTTCGACGAAACGGTATCTACGTCGTGGGCTTCTCTAAAATAGTATCTATTTCGTGTACTCCTCTCTATAATAGTATTTTCAGAGATTTAAAGTCATTTGAATATGATTTTCGAATTTAATCTTTCTCATATGACTAAAATGCCCCTTGGTTTTTTCAGCAGACCGAATCGCACTCTCCTATTCCATTTCTTTTTCCTCCCAGGCGATGAGTACGCCATGGTGGCGGCTCCTCCAACGCCCCAGCGACCCCGGCCGAGGTGACGCCGGTGAGGAATGGCGACGCCGGCTCGGGGACCTCCCTCCACACGGCTGACAGACTTGTTCTTTGTGTGTGGGGCAGCAGAAGCATCGCCATGGCAATCTGGAGCTCTACAAATGGGTAGGTCTCAGTTTGAAGAATCGAAGGTGCACACCATCTTGCCAAATTTGTCTCGCACTGCAAGCGCAAGATGCTTTTGTCAACATAAGAACTAATGCAATGATTGCAGAAATTGACCAAAGTTCACGCGAAAATCTTCCAAGATTAAGAAGAAATATGCACAAACAAGAGATGGTAAAAATGTCAGGAAAAAGAAGCGCAGAAAAAAAAATTAGTGTTCTCATCTCAGCTGAATTATTCCTCCTGGGCTTCCTTCCTGGTAGATGGCCGGCGACACCTCGGGCTCCCAGATCGGGCTCTCCTGCGGCGACGCGGGGATATGGCTCTCCGGTAGCGGCTCGGCAGGACCCCGCAGGCGTTGCAGAGCGTGCTTCGCTCCATCAGCCGCGACCTCCACTGCGGCGCCTCCGCCGCGTCGCAGTGCAGGCACCTCCTCGCCCTCTTCGCCGGCTTCTTTGCTGGGGAGGCGGTGGCGGGATCGGGAGACGGAGCCACATGTACGCTCTGGGGACAGGGGCCCCTCACCTCCTCCGCCGGATTCTTGGCTGGCGGTGGCGGCCGGACGACGGGGATCTTCCCCGACCACCAGGCGGACGGTGCCGCGTGGGGGAGGCAGCTGCGTGCCTTGCGCGGGACGGCGGCCTCCAGGGGGGAGACGACGGCTGGTGGCGCCGCGGCTGGCAACGCGATGACGTAAACGAGGGGGGGCTTCCGCCCCCTGCTGCCCTCCTCCTTCCCGCCACCGCCGTCGACCATTTCGCTGGTCGCCAGCCGTGTGGAGGGAGGTCCCCGAGCCGGCGTCGCCATTCCTCACCGGCGTCACTTCGGCCGGGGTCGCTGGGGCGTTGGAGGAGCCGCCACCATGGCGTACTCGTCGCCTGGGAGGAAAAAGAACTGGAATAGGGAGTGCGATTCGGTCTGCTGAAAAAACCAAGGGGTATTTTAGTCATATGAGGAAGATTAAATTCGAAAATCAAATTCAAATGGCTTTAAATCTCTGAAAATACTATTATAGAGAGGAGTACACGAAATAGATACTATTTTAGAGAAGCCCACGACGTAGATACCGTTTCATCGAAGCCGCATTTGAGGAGTACTATAATAGCAAAAAACTCCCTGTCGAGTTTTTGATCACCGTAGAAGAAGGATTTGATCACCGTAGAAGAAGGATTTTTCACAATACATCACAGTAGAAAAGTCAAATACAATAGAAGGATTTGATCACCGCATTTGATCACCGTAGAAGAAGGATTTTTCACAATACATCACAGTAGAAAAGTGATGGTAGATTTAAAATTTAACCATTAATTTTTAAAAGTATTGCAGATTTTTAATTTTAAGCTATTGTAAAAGAGTTTAGAAAAATGAAGACATCACATCACAACTGGGTCCACCTATCATACTAATAAAATCCCCAAATTGCCCAAAAAGTCAAATTTTCAATTCCTCAAACAACTCAGATGACACGTCGGCGTCGCGGCCGGAGAAGAGGTTCATGCAGAGCTCGCCGTAGAAGCGTCGGACGAGTTGGACAAACACCGGGCAGTCGGGCACCTGAGCTTCTCCTAGCAGCAGAGCAGTTCCTCAACATCCATCAGGTCCCTCACCTTCTTCTCTTCCACCAGCATGTCCATCAGGTGCTTCTCGAAGTCTCTGCACGCCTCCTCCATGTCGACGTCATCACAGGCACCAGCGCTGCCGCGACCAGCTGTCGCGCTGCACGGCTTCGTCGATGACGCCATTGCCACAGCCTCGCCGAGCAGGGCCTGCAGCGCGAGCACCCGCGCGGCGGTCGGCGTGTCAAGGGACGGCGACTGTGCGCGGACGCCGCCGCCGCCGCTGTCAGCGGAGGAGCTTGACGGCAGCCGATCAACGACGTCATTGCTGACGGTGTCGGACCGCATCGACATGAGTGGCCAGAAGACCACGCGGACGAAGCTGAAGCTGCGGGCGCGGAGGCGGTCCTTCATCCTGCCAAAGGCGCGGCGGAGCAGTGCCGGCTGGTGCAGCGCTCGCGGGCACCTCTTGAAGAGCGCGAGAATGCCACTCCATGGATTGCACTCCAAGCAAGACGACGGCATAGCAATGATGCTACTACTACTAACTGTTCAGCCTGGCCGTTTGGTGCTTGCGATCGAGCTAGTTCTCCATCGAGCTTTACGCCTTATTTTCTTGGTTGTTGTAGTGGACTGGAATGGTAAACTAGCTAGCCAGGAGGTTCGCATTGTATTATGTTTTGTTTACAATTTTATATTTTTAAAGATTTTACTATTAGTATTGTGGATGATAGTCTAATTAGATTCTAATTAATCTAAACTATTAAAATTTAAAGATTAAATAGCTCAAATTTATTTTAAGATATCATAAAAAAAAGCTCATAAAGAAAGAGAGAACCTGCGTCTCAACTCAATGGGATCTGCACACAGTACCACTCACTAGCTAGTTCCCCGTAGTCACTAGAATTAAGCCATTCCCCCAATGTAAGGTTAATCGGTTCATCAACTGACCCTTTTTTCCTAAAATTACTAGCACTTTTTTAATTAATGTCCACACTAAGGTTCCGTATGCTTTAGTGATCGGTTGGGCTTAAACTTTTGGCTTTCAGCTTATTGTTCAATATTCATAAATTTCGTCTTTTTCTGAACTTTTGGTTTTTTGTTGAGCTTTTTTACCGGTTTTTTTCCCGTTTTTGTTTGTACTATATGTAATGGGCTAACATATTTTTTATATTTTTAAGTTTTTTAAATTTAATTATGCTAAATAAGCCACTGTCAGCTACAGTGTTTTTTTAGCCAGCTACAGTGTTTTCAGCCATAAGCCATGAGCTTTTAAGCCCAACTGATCACCACCTTAGTTACACTTTTCGAGACGATGACGGACGGTGAAGATACGGACACAGATAGCACACACGTCGGCAGACCTGAAAAACCATTTGAAGAGCCACTTAGAGAAACTGTCCTATTTGTTGGCTTTCAGAAAAACCGAAATCAAAGACTACTCCAAAAGCCCAAAAGAATAGCATCATAATCATGTCTTTCTTTTAAAAAAATTTGAGAAAAATACCCTCTAATCCAAAAGTACATAGGTTCAGCGTGTAAAAGGATGACGCTCTAATATTTGTTCTCGGGCAACAAATCACGACTTTTGCAGGGCTTAGGCCCAGGGTTTTGGCATGTCGATGCAGCCCAAAGCCCTATTTGCAATTTGTCAACCATACCAAGAGTAGCAGTAGGTCCGGCCTAGGGCCTGGGGGATATAGCTCTAACGGGGCTTGGTCTGAAAACCCGAACTGGGCCATCCTAACTCGGATCAGATGTACTACTTGGTATCTCCTTTTCTTTCTTTTTTTTCTCTTTCGAAACTTAGTACAAGTATTTTTTTGGGGTAAACTGTAGTGCACTCCATGTAGGGGGAACTTGAGAGACTGACCATGCATACAGGTTTCATCTGGGTAAACAGTAAAAAAAGCTGTGTATCTTGTTGCTGCGAAATGGAAACTGACCATGCATACAGCTTTCAATTTTTGAGGAAACATAGAAAAAACCCACACCACGGTGCATTGGATACAAGCAGCACAAGTACTAGCTGAACACGGCTAACACTTGAGGATCGAAGCAAGTTCATGGCAGTAGCTAGTAGTAGGGCACGTACAGTGCTAATTTAAGTAGTGTTAGGACGTTGCAGGGAAATTGAGAAGAAACAGAAAATTAAAACAATTAATAAAGAGAGTTGGTGGCATGCATGATCGCCCCATACACGCACGGATGCATCTAGCTAGAGAGAGGAAGCATGCAATAATCCACTCATGTTTGTATCTGTTGTTGATGCATGCATGCATGAGTCATGATCGCTGGATGCGTACTTCATCATGACGCGAGACTTTTTAGCAGATTTGGCACTATTTATAACGGTATTTATAAAACTAATTGTATACGTAGTGTATTTGTAGAAATGGTGTTTCGTCGTTTGGTGGGCGGACGACAGCGCGGGGAAGACGACGCGTGGGCACCGTGAGCAGACGTCCGCCCACCAGACGGTAGGCGATTAAGCCGATTTAATCATGGCCTAAATTCATAATTTTATATCATATTTTAAATATAGAAATAAGGTCAAAAAATTAAGAAATTTATGCACAGAGTTCTGACACAATGTACTTCATTGTATAATTTTTTACAATTTCATCCCCTCTGAATATTGCTCGAAAATTCGTTTGATTTCGATATTTTTAGAAATTGTTACATATAACAAACGGGCTTTGAAAATTATAAAATTTTATGCAGAGCTTCTCAACACAGTCAATCTAATTGTGTATTTTTTGGGAATTTTATGTGCTCCAAATTTACCATGTTAATTCATGATAATTTATTAATATGGCAAATTTGGAGCACATGAAATTTCCAAAAAATATACAATTATGTCGACTATGTTGAGAGGCTTCACATAAAATTTTGTAATTTTTGGAGCTCGTTTGTTATATGTAACAATTCCTACAAATTTCAAAATCGTATACATTTTTAAGCAATATTCAGAGGGGATAAAATTATAAAAAATTACATAATGAAGAATGTTATGTCAGAAGTATGTGCATAAATTTTTGTAATTTTTAACCTCATTTGCTATATTTAAAAAATCAAACAAATATAATATAAAATTAGTCAGCTTAATCACCTGCCGTTTGGTGGGTGGGTGGCAGGCGCTTGCCATCTGCTCATAGGGCAGCACGTGCCCACACGTTGTCTCCTGGCGCTGCCGTCCGCCCACCGAACAACAAAAACACCATTTTTGCAAATACGCTACGCATACGGCTAGTTTTGTAAATACCATCGCAAACAACGTCAAATCTGCTAAAAATTCCATGAAGCAATCGATGGAGCTAGCCATACATCCAGCTTTGTGAGCTTGGCCTCCAACATGGCGACCCTCCGAGCGCAGGCGCCGAGCCGCTTGTCGGAATTAACGGCCTTTTGAGCGCAGAGTTGCTCGTCCTTGTATTACAGGTCTGTTTATATTGGATTTTGCTGATAGGTTTTAGTTTTAGTTTATAAATAGTAACCGTTTGTAGAGAACCGTATGGGGGGGGGGGGAGAGAAACTCACGTACAATTTTGATCGATATAAATGGAGTCACTATAGTGTGCACTACAATCTACTAGTAGACACCGCCTTGAAAACACTTTATTTGAAAGTTAGGTACTATAGAGAAGTTATTTACTATAAAAAATAGCTTTTAGAGACCAATATAAATAGGGCCAAATAGTTGCTGCTCTAGCTCCGCGATCTGGACAACCAAGGTTTGCTGCTGGTCCAGCTCCACGATCTGGACAACCAAGGTTTCCTAGCGCTGCAGCTGCAGCTCCAGCTCCACGATCCGGACACCCAAGGTTTCCTTGCGTTGAAGCTCCAGCTCCAGCGCTTGGCAATCGGCGCATTTGTAGCCTTGAGATCTGTACGAGGTCCAACGGGAGGAGGAAGATAGCGACTCCGTAGAAGCTGGCTTGCACAATATTCTGATCGATTGATCGACAATACATGCATGGCCAGCAAAACATGTATAGTAGTTAGCTGTTAATACTGTACTAGCTAGTGTACTACTGTGATGGCTCGTGCCATCACTATCTTAGATAATGGCACCAGCTTGTGGATATTACATGATAAAACAGAATAAATTTCTGTTTTATTAAATAATAGAACAATAGCTAAAGACAGTATAATATTGTTATATCATACCTTTCACATAGGTTACAATTTTTCATAGGACTATATAATTTCGCTCAAATTTACGACACTTAAAAATAGAAGTGGTTGGCTCATTCGTTCACTTAACACAGTTTCGATCAGTTTGTATATAGCTTGGCCGAACAGTAAAGCTCGATCTATTTGCCTACTACTATTACACGAGCACTTCCCAACTTCCGTTCCCCACGCCTGGTGGGACCCACCAGTCCCACAAGACTTATCCCCCTCCGTCTTTCTCTTCTGTTCCTAGCTTCTCTCATCCCGATTCCTATGGTATCTTGTAGGCTCCGTGCACCTTGCCTCATCTTGTCTCCCCACCGCCACCTATCCATGCTTTAGCCACTGCCATCAAGATCGAGCTCCTCTTCCCCATCGCCACCGAGATCGAGCTCCACGTGTGCCTTCGCCCCCTCTCATGCCCTTGCTTTCACCACCAGTGGTCGACAACATCCTCACCGTCTCGCTACACCGTCCCTTCTTCCCCACTGTCGCTATCACTTTCCCAACTCAGTGCAACTTAATATTTAGATGCTCGTCGTGTCGTGCCACTTGTCGTCGCCGCTCACCACCCTTCTCCGATCTAACCACCGATAGCACCACCACCACCTCGCTACCATCGTCGCTCACCACCGGACCGCTATCTCTCCCTCTCTATACCTTAGGTCCCGGTAAATCCCTCTCTAACCTAGTGTACCCTAACTCCCACCGGCCCCCACGGTTGCTGGTCCAGCGCAGTTGAGGGCGTGTGGTTTCAACAAAGTCTGGTTTGGACATCGTCACCGGTCGAGCGCAGGCAAGGGCGTTCTACTTCGACAAGTCTTGTTTTAATCAGGGGCAGATTTGGGCCCATGGCAACATGGGCTCTAGCCCGGGGCGTGAAAAAAAATACAATGTATAGCCCAGGTATTTGTATCCCAGCTCGGGGTAATATAATTAGCATTTAGCCCAGTAGCCCGTCAGCCTATTGCTGTCTCCGCGCCGGCGGCCCATCACGTGCTCGGGCTCGGCCCATAGCTTCACGGCTCACGCGCAAGGCGTCGCCCTCACCTCAGTTGCCTGCGCAGCTACGCTGCTCGCTCTGCTGATCTGCTCAGAACCCTAACCCTCGAAGCCGAAAAAGCCGCATTCCGCCCCTGCGTAGAAGGCCGAAGCCAAAAAGCGACGCCGACACCGCCGTTCGTTGCCTCGCCAGCTCGCCGACGCCGCCGCTCGTCGCCTCGTCCCGGCGCCGCCCCTCTTCCCTGCCCGCCCCGCCTCCTGGCGCCACCCCTCTTCGGATCTTCCCGGCCCGCCTCGTCTGTCGGCGCCGTTGCTCTTCCCAGCCCGCCCCGCGTCCCGTTGCCGGCTTGCCGCCCCGTAAGCTGAAACTCTGATAATCTGATTTGATTTGCTTATGGGATTAGGCTGGCTATGCATAGATGATAGATTAGTATTTACTACTGGAGTACTGGATGACCGGCGCCACCCTCGCCTCCTCCTCGCGGCCTCCGGCGCTGCCCTCACCTCCTCCGGCTCCGCCTCCTCCTCCGCCCTCCGGCTCTGGTTTCAGGTAGAACCTGTTATACAGCAGAACCAGCCAAAAGCTCATTTAGATGTTTAGGCTATCTGCTTTCAATTCATACAAACCTGTTCCCTTATGGCTGTTAATTTTTATATTTGTCGCATTTCAGAGTGAATATATGCCTAGGCCCTAATGAGGATCGCTATCTTATGACTGGATTGCACACAGTTAATGACAATATGTAAGTAAAAATATAATTTCATTCATCATTCAATGATTATCATCTCATGCTCTAATGTTGATGATTGCCAATTGTTGGATCGAAAACGGCGACATAGGGGGGGGGTGAATGCCGTCTAAAAAAATTCCCCCAAAAGTAACCACTTGAGATTTTTCTCACCAAAAGCTATCAAGCTATGATGAAAAAATATCTCATGCTTACTGGGATCTAAGCTGGACAAAAACACGAGAGATTAGCAAATAAACCATCAGAGAAAAGAAGCTGGCAGCACAAAGTGCTCAGACCGGTCTGACCGCATATACACGGCCGGTTTGACCGGTCCCGAGGCGCCGGTCTGACCGCTCTGGAACTGGTCGGACCGCCGAAGCCTGGCCGGTCAGACCGCTACTGTTGAGCCGGTCTGACTGCCGGCATACGGCCGGTCTGACCGCAGGTATATAACCGGTCAGACCGCCCCTGATTCGAGCAGGAGTAGAAAAGGCCGACTGAAATTCTGAAAGACTGAAATTTCTGATTCTTGCTTAAAATAAAGAAAAGGGTGAAAAGACTCTAATCTCCTCAGACCACAAGCTCAAGAAAATGTTCCAAATAGCCCTGGGACCTTTGGAAACCCAAGATTTCAACCAGAGAGCAAGAAATTCAGATTATGACAAAAATCTGAAACTTTTGCAAGAACTGAACCAAAATCCAAATTACTCATTGATCTTGAGTCCTTTACACATGAGCTTCTGTAATCAACACAGCAATGATCACAGGACTCTAGAAATCAAACCTCATGACATCTTGAAAAGGGAAAAGAGAGATTCAAGAGTCCCCTATGCCAAAATCTGAGAAATGAAGAACAGAGGAGATTGAGTTGCAAATTCTGGAATTAAAATCGGTTTGCTCTCAGGAGTGACTAGCCAAAAGGCTTTGGGATATCTTATAGTTCCAAGCAACCCATTTTGCTACTTCTTGCTCAAAGAACAACTCAAACATCAAAAAGAGGAAATGAGACAGAGAGAAGAAAAACCAACGAACACACAGAGAAATGCCAAGCACGAGAGACAAACTTCAAAGGATTCATTCCCAATGGCATAAGGATTACATAGGAGTCCCCATACACGATTACATGTAGAGGAATGATTACATGAAGTATCAACTCATTGTCCCCCTCTCACAATCTCAAGAAACACCAAGAACACACACAGGAAGACATGAGCCAACTCTCTGCCCTCCCTCAACTACTCTCAACAACTAAAGTTCAAAAGCAAAAGAGACTCCAACCCCTCTCACAAGCATTTTCCCTCTCAAAAACATGCCCAACAACCAAGAGACATGCACCTACTTATACCCTTCCCTTAATAGGTTTGCAACATGCTTTGCCCATTAAGCCTCCAACAACTACAATGCTTTATCCAAATCCCACTTCCTTTAGTGCAGCTTTGCGTATTCACCAAAACGCCCCTCGTGAACCTTCCGGGAAGCTTCCTCCTTTCTTGCCGCTCAAGCCTCGCAACCACCTCAAGTCTATGTCGTCTTCGGCACACCTCGACCGCTTTGACCTCGACACTGCCTGCGTCTAGTCCAGTCATCCCGTGCCTCGCCACGACTCCGCCTCGATGTCCTGCAGCCATCACAGATAAGAAACACATCACATAGCACCACTCGACACAAATAATCACAATTAGCATCAATTAATCATACTCAGGCATAAAATGGCCCAAACACTCAAATGGGAAGAAGAATACGCCTCAAGTCCGACTAACCAAACCCGATTGAGCCAAATGCTATCATGGCACAAAACGCACAAACCAAATTCAATCTTTCCAAAATACTTGTCAATTACTCATCACAAGCATGTGGTCACCTCCACATGGTCTCTCACCAATATACATTTTATGTCAAGATTCTCGTAAGGAAACATAGCTAAGACATGCATATCATTTTATATTGAACATCAAGTGAATATGAAAGTATACAAGGAAAAGTAATACTCCATTCCCAGCAAAAAATAATACTTCATTCAATCTTGTGCACTTCTATTTTACTTAGAACCTTGTAGCTCACAGTTAAGTGAACTCTGTTTCACTTCATATGCTTAATTGTTGCACAATGCCATTATCTTAGTCTTTCTATTGCTCATGTTATTAAGATATAGCTTGTCTTAGTTACATACATAGACTTTCTGGTTAACATCTATTCTGGATATATGAAAACCATTGGTGCTTATACCCAAGTTAACGACTTTATTTTTTTCTGTTCTTGCAACTTGAGTTATGATTATTCATAAGAGAAATTAGGGGATGTATTTGTAACATCAGCCCTTTCAATAATATCAATGGAGTCAAGGAACCACATATCGTGGTATGGGTATAAATTGGCGTTAATTTTATGTTGTTAGAGTTCAGTTCGGGGCGTAGCTAAATCCTGGTTCCGTCACTGGTTCTGATAGCCTCGTATGTACACATGCGCGTGCTTGCAACCCATTTGCGTAGATTAGTATTTCCGTCTTTATATCATAACAGGAAGTACAGATTCAATTCCTTTGCGCGCCGAGGTGGGAAAAAAATTAAAGACTTATGAACTTATCTCATTCATAATTTAAGGTTATTGAGGTCGTCCTGACATCTGTATGCATTATCAATATTAAATAGGGCTGCAAAATTAATAGGTTCATCCCGAGGTAGAGCGAGCTGCAGTTTGGCCAGCGCCCAGCTCAGCCGACTTGCTGTGCTTGACGTCAGCAAAGCTCGTCATGTAGTACATGTCATGTACGTACTGAAGGTAAGAACAAAATCAAGAAGAAGCTCCATATCACGATTCGTACTATAAAAAATAACTGTATATCACTACCATAAAAGATTTATATTATAAAAAATATTTATATTAGATTTCTCATCATAGATGAATTGATTAAAACTATCAGTGTTGAAACTATCAGTGTTGAATGCAATCACAAACGATCTAGGTTTAGAGACCATCTATGTTACTGCCAACGCTAAAACCGTATGTAAAGAGATAATATTGGTAAGAACTGTGTGATATTACCAAATATCATAGACGATTTTTTATTTAAACCGTCTGTGATATGTTTCCCACCTCGCAATCCCTTAAAATTTCATAATCTCTCGCCTGAGTCCGAGTAAAATTACATTCCGAGACATCTTTAGTAAAACATGCATAACTTTTGCATACAGTGCTCGTTTTCGACGTTCTTGTACTCGTTGGAAAGTTAACGACGAGCCCGATCCAAAAAAAACTGACTGGCTTGTGCTAGTGTTATAAGTTTTTGGTTTCTATTTTTGCCAAAATTGTTAATCTTCGTTGCGGATTTGGGATTTACCTCAACTACAAAGTTGTAGTTCTCATCGAAACCTTTCAAATGAGCATATATATGCCATAAAAAACTTTGCTATTTTATCTTCGAAAACTGGCTGTTTACATTGCACCGATATACATACATACATACATACATACATACATACATACATACATACATACATACATACATACATACATACATACATACATACATACATATGTGTATATATATTATCCAATTCACAGGCGGTTGGTATATAGAACTGTCTGTGATACTCGTATATCATAAACGGTTCTAGCTACCACCCGTCTGTGATAGGAGAGTAACATAGACGGTTTGTACATAGAACCGTCTATAATAATATGACCACTGGGCCCGTTGATCCTTCCCAACCCAATCCTAGCCAATAGAAACCCACCAATCCCCCACCCCATGGATCATAGCTCCACCTCTCTGTCCCCATGCTAAAAATTTTCGCACTCCCGCCTCTCCCTCCCCTATAAATACTCACCCAAATCCATCCTCCTTGCTTTCCTTCTCCTCGACCCTTACCCTAATAGTCCGCACGAAGCAGATGACGTACAAGTTTACGGGAAGCAAGGCGCTGCGGAAGCAACTGGCTAATAAGACGACGCTCAAGTTGGCGCCGGCGATGGCGGGTGTCAAAGACATCCAGCTCGTGCACTGCATTAGGGGCGAGAGGGCCTGAGCATAGAGGCCTTGTCGGCGCGGTTGAGTTTTTACTGTCTGCTAGGATCTTTGTTTTTCTCTGTTCTTTCCATGTTTAAGAGTTTGATTCGTAGGATTAGGAGATGTGTTCTTTACATGTTTTTGTTATGTTAGCTAAATGGGTAACTCGCTCGTTATCTTGTGATGTTGTAATGGTGGACTCTAATATTAATAGAAATGGAATGTGCTACTATGTTTGTTACTGTATTTACTTATTTTCAGAGGGCGTAGTTAACATTTCCTAAGACTAAACGAAAAAAGAAAAAATTCAGGTATATAATGAACTATCACAGATGGTTTGTGATATAAACGATCTGTGAAGGATTATCACAGACAGCTTGAACTAAAAACCGCCTGTGATACTAGCACATCATAGACGGTTCTATCTATCAACCGTTTGTGATAGGCGATATGGTGGGCGAGTATCAGTATCATAAACAGTTCTATATACCAACTGTCTATGATACTCACCCATCACAGATGATTGGTAGCTAGAATCGTATGTGATGTGTGAGTATCACAGATGGTTCTTGGTCCGAGCCGTCTGTGATAGTGTTCTTCACAGACGGTTCTAGTTACAAACCACCTGTGTTGTGATTGTCACAGATGGCTCACAATCTGTCTGTGATAATCTTCAATTATCACTAACCCATAAATTCAGACAGTTTAGAAAATCGTTTGTGATGGTAATTTCGAACCGTCTGTGATGACTCTTTTTGTAGTAGTGTGTTATGCTAGGAAAACACGCACGTAACATTCTACAAAACTACAACTCTGCCTCATGGAGTCAAAAGCAAATTTGGCACTGTTAGACATCGTATTTAGAAAAATAGCAGTATGCTGACTGTATTTGCAAAAATGTCACTTTTGCCGTCCAGTGGGCAACCGACAGTGTGGAGGAGGCGACACGTGACGGGGTCGCCGGTGGCAGGCGCCTGCCGCCCCCTCACCAGACGGTAGGCAACCTGTCGGCCAGTGGGCAGATGGCAGGCTTGCCTGCCATCTGGCGAGGGGGCGGCAGGTGATTAAGTCAGCTTAATCACCAGCCTAGCTAATTTTTTGTTTAGTGTATGTTCAATTTTATAAATATATCAAATGTACTCAAAAAATTATAAAAATTTATGTACAACCTACTGACACAACATAGCTCTTAGTGTAATTTTTGGGTGATTTTATCCATTGAAAATCTTGCTCAAAAATTGATACAATTTTGATATATTTATGAGTTTTACATATAGCAAACGAGCTCAAAAAATTACAAAATTTTATGTGAAACCTCCTGACACAGTCATAGTTATTGTATATTCTTTTTGGAAATTTTATGTAATCTGAATTTGCCACATTCATTCGAGTTAACTTAATCATGAATTTACTAATATTTCATGTTTTTTATTATTTTATACATTAGAAATTTGTACAATTAAAAGTAATTATAGTAATATAAAAAATGCATCACACTGGATGTGATATGACTCACTCATTAGAGCTACTATGATCTTTTCACCATGTCTGCCTCCCCGTACGTGGCCTTGTCTTCCGTCGCGCATGAGCATATACCATTGGGTATGTCAGTCGGTCCGGAGGTTGCATCTCGGGTCAGAGGAGGTATGGAGACCGTTCTGTTTGCTTAGTGGCCGGTGGTGGTTCAGTAAACTAGGTCCGGTAAGGGTCGAAGTCGTCCAGCTGAGACATGCCGAAATGTGAGCTGCCCACAATAATGTTGTGTACGAAGAACTCTAGAAATCCCCCTCGTGGTGCGAAGGAGTTATCGCCCTTACTGTACGATGTGGCAGCGAATCCGAAGGAGCTCTACTCACCGAAGTGTCCAAACTCTGAGTATGCTGAGAACGCTGAGCTCTGCCCTACGTACACTGCAAACCCTGGCACCGTGTACTGCTCTCTGGAAGCATTCAGGAGGCCCGTGTCATCATCGGTGGACTTGTCGTCACCCTCATGTTGAATTGGAGGCTGCAAGATGAAATGATATTAGTCGCAATAAATATTTCGGATGTACAATGCGAATCTCATACCACCCCAATGTGTAGCGAAGATGAACAATGGGGAGCGGTAGTCTGTGCAGATGGTGCGGATGGCAAAAGGGATGCATCTCGACGACGGACCTGCAGTGGGAGAATGCTATGATGTTAGTGGAATGTAAGGCGTAATAGAAAAATAAAATGTAGGTTCATACGTAAGTTTCCTCCTTGTCAGTACGGCGAACGGATGATCGGCGGCTAGTACTACGACGCCATGTAGACTCAGTATATTGTGATGACTGGCCGGACTTGCTAGATCGTGATGACCTAGCGGGTGAGCATGGTGCCCTCACTAGGTGCCTCATGTGCGCATTGTGATCCGTGGAATGGCTGCAGCTTAGGTTGTACACTATTTTTTGGCCTACTTTAGGATGAACTTTATAGTCTTCTACAGTGCTGGTGGTGTCTCCAAGCTACTGATGGCAGCCTCTGGTGCGCTTGCGATGCGATGCGCCCGCTCCAACTGAAGTGACATACGAAACAGGTTCAGTAACGAGCAGTATGAATTTATTGAATGGAACGATAAGATATTTGAACTGTCTTACGCTGTCATGCCGCCGCAAAAGCGTTGTGAGGATCGATGGAGCATTGCAGACGTTCCTCATGTGTGATCTGCTCGGGGCGATCTGGTGCAGGAATGGTGAGTCTGCTTGAAAGGGGTTGGGATGGAGACATGGATAGTTAACCATCCAACTCATTTCTTGTGCTCTCTTCTCTAGATTTAGGGTTAGGGTTTGAGAGTGAGTACCTTGTGTGCTTTTTATCCTCCAAGATGAAGTGGTTATAAAACCTACCTTCTCAAATAAGCAATACATCAAACGTTATGCAACTCTTGAGTCTCTCTTGTTTTGTTTGTTGTGCTTTTGATTTTGGTTGGTTTTGATCTCTCCTTTTTATTTCTTGTGATTTTGCTGTGCAAAGAATGTGCAAGGGATGGAGATAATCACTAGAAATACATCTCCATCCAAAAAAAAATCCAATATAATTTTGCTTGATTTTGGCCTCTTTGATCCATCTCTTGATCTGAGGGTTTTTGGCTGGGATTCTTCGGTGTTCTAGCTTACTGTGACATGTGAGAATATATTTAGAGTCATCTTGGCTATCATCTACCCACGAGTAAGTTGTATTCACCGTTTGGGGTTTTGGCTTGATTTTGGTGCAACCTTTCAAAAAATTAAAAAAAGGTCATAACTTTGACCATAATTTTCATGATTGTTTGTTGGAATAGGTTCTTGATACTCTAGAGTAGATCTCTGCAAAGTTTTATATCATTTGGATTTATGGATCAAAAGTTCTGTTAATTTTTGTTTTTGAAACCGTGCTGAAGACACTATTTATTTGACTGATTTTACTGTAGCAGCGATCAGACCAGCCTTATAGTAGCGGTCAGACCGCCCAAACGGTTAGACTGCCATTTGGAGGCCAATCAGATAACCGAGAAGGGTTAGGTTCAAAGTTTTATTGTCTTAAGATAGTCGATTTGGATTTTCAGCTGAAGATTTTATGTTCTATACCTTCGTAGGTATTTGAAAGTAGAATCTTAAATACCTAAAAAAATTTTTAAGTTGCCACTATTTATCCTTTGTCTATTGCTATCGTGGATCTTTCACTAGGGTTCCACTGCTCGGCATCGGTGAGACCGGCCGGCTGCCCAGGGATGGCCGGGGCTGGATCCGCCTCTGGATCGGATCAATTGGGACCCCGCGCGCGCGCGGGATGCATGCATGCATTCATGCATATGGACACGGGCGTCTCTGTCCATCCGTCCAATCCGCCAGTTAGACCATGCATGTTTTGAACGTGTAAATTTCATTTAGAATAGTCTCATTCTTAAATACATCTGACGAGATAGCCGTGCTCTAAATAAGGTTTCATTTCAATTTAGTGCCATCTCAAGCTAGCTACTCCCTTGGTCATGAAAGAGTAACATTTTTGGGCATCAACGCGCTTCTCAAGCGGAACTTAGAACTATTAATTTCTATTGCAATGAATTTATATATGAAATTTAATAAACTTATAATACTATTTATAGAGATAAATTTACATATATCACTTATTTCCTATGTCCAATCTAACACACACACACACACACACACACACACACACACACACACACACACATATATATATAGGAAAATTACGTAATGCACCATGGTGCCTAGGCACCAACATCCGATACACGTGTATGATTGATAATTTTTTTGAGTTTGGGTATGAAAATATTTTATACCCTTGATATATTTATGGTAAGTTGATTTTGAACTCAGTTCAAACTAGTTTGAACTACTTTTGAGTTCAATGCAACTACAGTGAGTATATACCATAAAAATAGTTCAAACTAATTAAACTGAAGTTGAAATTAAATTTTTTCGGAGTTTGATATCTCAAATATACTTTTTTATGGGTATATGAAGATACCCACATCAAACGTTGCGAATCTCGAAGCAAATCAACGGGTATTGATATTGATGCCTAGGCACCATGGTGCATGAAACACTCGTGGTTTTATACTCTGAAAGTACGTACTTTCACTTCTTATATACTGTTTTAATAGTGTTGTTATATCTCGTTATCTATTTGAGCATACTATAATAATGATTACAATATACTCCAAAGTAAATTTCATAAAAAATTTATAAAAATATACTTTTTATAGCATAATTTGCGTATATATTCTTTTTATATATGGAAAATAATATGTAGCAAAAATAAAAGGTTCTGATGAAAAATTTTCAACTAAGTCATATTGAAGTATTTTAGAATTAGTATTTAAATATATCGAAGTGATAAAGACATATAAAATATTTGTTTATATGGTGTGTGTATAAGAAAATGGTTCTATACTCATGGGAGTACGTACTCCCACTTCTAATATACCCCTTTAATAGTGTTGTTATACCTCTTTATCTATTTGAGTATACTCTAATAATGATTATAAGATACTACAAGGTAAGTTCCATGAACAATTTTATCAAAATCCACTTTTTATAGTATAATTTAAGTATGTACTTTTTATACATAGAAAAATTTATATAGAAAAAAATAAAAGGCTCTAATAAAAATTTGTCAACCAAGTCGTATTAAAGTATCTTAAAATTAATATTTGAGAATACCAAAAGTGATAAAGAGATATAAAATATTTATTTAAATAGTATATTAGAAATAAAAATATATACTTTCAGGAGTACGAAAAAAGCTCCATATATAATATACAGACATTGATAGCTAAAATCGCATGTGTTTCGCAAGCATCACTCTTCTGTGACCGGCAGTAGTACTGTAGTAGCTTTCGGTTCTTGGATGCATGCATCGGGTCTTAATTTGTCCATCTCCAATGCATTCGAATTGGAACAAATGAGCACGCACGCACGTCTGCACGGTGGGGCTGACGCCCAGCTGAAGGGTTTTTTTTTTAAAACCTAAGTACGTCCACGCACAAGTTAGCGCAGTAGCGTGCATATGTGGATCTACTGCATATCAATAACAAACTAACAATTTGGCACTGTTCTTTTCGGTTTTTAAAAATTATTTTTTGATTTTTCTACAGTAATTAGCTTTTAAACGGAGTATTTCTTTTTAAGAAAGGGTCTATTAGTTAATTGTAGTACATACTTTACTAACTTCATTTATATTGACAAAAACTGCACGTGAGTTTCTGTTACTCTTTAATCTCTTATACAAACAGTCCAAAAATCACAAGTTATAATCAAAAACTATAAATCACAGCTTAAAAGAACAGACCTGCTACATATGCATGTCGATCAGCACGTGGATTGTCGACGATGGACACCATGATTAGCAAACAGCAAAGCTAACTGGTACTGTACGCTGTGTGGCAGCCGCTGTAGTCGACACCAAGCTACCTTTTCTTCCGTGATTGCACTGAGGGTGAATTTTGCTTGTCTTGTATTTATATGGAATTTTGTTCAAAAAGTTTCCAAAAATATCCCTCATCCAAGCACCTGATGGTGAATTTTTTTTGTGAGGTGGTAATTGAATTACTTTTGTCATAATTAAGTACAGAACACTCATTCAAGCTAGTGGGACGCGATCAATATGATATGAGCACGTTAGAGGACATAAGCATGCATATATATACAGAACATGCAATGGAATATCTATTTAAAACATGCAATGGGAGTATCTATTTATAAAGTGACATGTTTTCGGGGCAATTCATTATACGTCACAAAATAACATCATATGCTCACAATATGCCACTAGTTCTCATTGACATATGGACCCAGGCCCCCACATGTCAGCCTCACAGTGAGTGGTATATTGTGAATCATTTAGTTATTCGATGGCATATTATGAAATTTATCTATATTTTTAGGTATAAGTCATATGTCTAAACTATACTAGTCGAATGCACGTGCTTTGCTAGGATAAAAAAATATTACCCCAGCATGTTGAGTTGATATTATCGGGATCGGCCTACCTGGTCCACGCCCTTGGCTCCGCCTCTACGCTCTACCATGTCATGCCTCCGCGGCAGAGTGTTCTTTTTTATCTAATATAACTCCCCTTTGTACCACTCTAAAAAAAATCTCTAATAAAAATAGAAAAAAACGATAAAACAAAAAACAAATTCCATCACCATGGAATTTGTTTTTTGTTTTATCGTTTTTTCTGTTTTTATTAGAGATTTTTTTAGAGTGGTACAAAGGGGAGTTATATTAGATAAAAAAGAACACTATGCCGCTCAAAACATCAAATTAAAAAGAACTAAGAGACTCTTATAACATTATAACATCAATTAAAATAATGACAAGAGTATTTTGGAAGAACCTATATAGGTCTAATCTTATGCAATATACTTGAGATTCTATCTTTGCCTCCTATATAATTTTGTTAAACAGTCCCAAAAACCAGGCCCGCATATAGCTCTACCGCTAAATTATTATGCCATGAGAAACAAATGAAAAGAGAAATCTAGTGTGAATAGCTTTTTTCTTTTATTCTTAGTTTGAGGCCAGCCCAAAAGCCAGAATTGTTGCATGGTAGCCTAGCAATGCAAGATGCTATGTGAATTAGGCTATAGAATAGAGTATTAGACCGAGCAATTAGGATACAGATTAGGCCCCATGAGTCTTGTGACCCTACAATCAATTAGGCTATAGATTATATCAGAGTTTAAACTAAAATTGAATTGAAGAAGCTGGATAGGAACAATATCCCAGAAACTCAACTTCCCTAAGCACTGTCATCTGAATTTAAACATTCTAGTAAAAAAGATACAGAAAGATGTACCACTAATTCTTCAATTTAGTCTCATTGCAACAAAAAAAACTTCAATTCAAGTCTAGTAAAAAAGGTGCAGAGACAAGAACTTGATTGTGCATGCCATGACAAGCTACGTAGTCACAGACTCACAGCCGATACAAAGACAACTACTTGATTCTTGATTAGGCTAGCAATGTATCTGATAGTAAGATGATCGCCAATTCATCATGGCAACAATGGCTAGCTGGAAATGATGTAGCGGTCAGCGGCGAGAGACCAGTGATGATGCAATGACAAGCGGCAGCAATAAATCCAATGAAGAACCTATTGTCCTTTGGTATGCAAATCAAGAACTATTTGGCATCATCTCCTTCTCTAGCGGTGATCTCCGGTGGCCACGCTCTCTCTCCGTTGCATCTCACCACCATGATTTTTTGCTATGCTTGCTGTTGGTTTGTGGCATTTAGAGGGAGGACGATCAGGGGGTTAAGAGGAATATGTGAAAAAAGAAGGTCAGGGGATGCAACGATTGTAACTCTGGAAGTTCGAACTACCGACAGCAGTTATGGGAATTTGATCATGCATGCATGGGATGACAATCCTCCCCAATTACATTATGTGGTCATCAACTCCCTCTAGATGATATTGTGGGTAATTATCGCTAATTTTAAGGGGTATTTTTCTATGTAGAGAATGGACAATGACCATCAACTTCTATTTCTAGTAAAGATATTGGATCAAAATCAATATCACATACTGTGTGCACATCTCAAATCTAATCCAAAGTTCAAAAAATTTGACTTAGGGTTAGAAGAAAAAACATGCAACTTAAATACAAGTAACAAACCAATATGGAATATAAGTTCGGTATGATTGCCATCAAATGCACATGCATTTCTTGCAGGTTGATGGCATCATGATGACGTACTATACTCGATCCCAACCATCAATAATGAAATGACCTCAAAGCTTTAAAAAGAATTCGAATTTCTTTGAATTTTGATTTTATTTGAAACTTCAACCAATTCAACACCAATTCCATTCCTTGGTAGTCCTTCTCACTAATGTCACCGCATCCCATCACCATCCGTTCATAACTGAGCCGGTCAGCACTATTCACCATCCGGCAAAACGGCGCTGTCCCGATTTTTACCACTACGCCTTCTCGATTCTTCCACGCTGTTACCACACCTCTGCCATTCCGTCAATGCCCATACACCTCACCTTTCCTACCCCTAAGACCCCCTTAATTGCTCCCAGGCCACGCTTCAGAGCAACGGGCAAAGCCCGCCGCCACCTCTACTCTCTCCGCTCTCTTTGCCATGTCTCATCGCCAATAGAAAAGCACCGCAAAACTGCCTCACTCGCCCATGCCAACTGCTCCCAGACCAGCATACGACCTCGACACCTGACATCCCTCCATTAATGACCATAGCCCCACTTGGCCATCCGCCATGGTCAATTCGCCCCTCCACCGTCTCACCACTACTCTGCTCTCTCAACTCACTCTCAGTCGACCTGACATCTTTTGACTGCCGCAATGTCAAGCCTGAGGAAGCACAAAAATCCCCTTAGCCAGTTGCACCACGCCTTCCCGACTTAGCCACACACCATTGCCACCTTCATCGATTCCCTATGCTGAACCACCATAGGATGGCTATAAAAGCCCGAGACCACCTCCCAAACATTGCATTGGTGTCTAGTGAGCCACCCATACCCCCAATTGCTCCAATGACTACCACATCACTAGCGATCACCGGAAGACCTCAAAATAAGATAGTTTTCTATTCCTGTTATTCAACCGATTACATTCCAATAGCATTCGCCCATAGCACCCTCATACTCCTAGGAGTCACCTTAGGGCCCTAGGTCCCCTAGCTCGCCGGCACCTAGCATCACTGCCCAGCCAAAGACCATCACCGTGGGTAGCTCAACTTGGTGATCCTCGACCTGAGCTACCACTTCCCTAAGCCTCCCCTATTCCCAGTGATGCTCGAACACTAATGATGTTGTCCTGTTAGCCCAGCTATAGCCCCTGTGCCATTCAAATGTCTCGAGGAGGAAGAACCACGCCGCCAGCCCTTGTCTATTTTCCAACAGCCCTCGACAACAAAAATGGACTCCTAGGAACCAACCATGGCCTTAGACATCGTTGCAAATCATCATAGTGCCGCCACTTGCCATAGCCATCTTCCTTTGCTCTTGGTCACTACAGTGCCAGTGAGAGAAGGGGATGATGAACAGTAACAGCTTTGGGCCACAACAGTAGAAGGCCCAGATTTTTACCAGATCGAGCCGGTCATTTACTATGCTACACTGTAGCAATCAAACCCAGCATGAACAGTACTCAGACCCGCATGAATAGTAAAAACTCGGTGTGAATGGTAGCAATACCCGTTACTATTCCCCAAACCCTAAAATACACATATACATCTATTTCGTCCATTTCAAGCTTGTCTACCCAAATTCCAACTCCGTTTTCCCATGTTAGCCACCGATAAACCCAAAACCACTAAAACACCGTTTCAAACCCTAAATCCGATATGGTCCAAACTTTTACCATACATTGAAACCTATACATGTACTCACCTTAACCATTAGAGTCGTAAAGCCCATTTTCAACTATTTTTAGCCTGAATATGCTTCGATGAGACCCCAGCCGGCCAGATGCTATTTCAAATCTATATCTAGTACAGTTGCAGCCATTGCTATTCATCGAAAACTCGAGAACACATATATAGCCAATTCGACCATCTCGAACCCACCTAGCTAATTTCCAACTCTGTTAAGCCAAACCACATACCAACCTAAACCTCATCCGCCCAAACCTATTTACTTGATGTCTTCTGATTATTTATTTGTGTTTTGTTCCCATGCTTGCATTCTGCAAAGCAGGAACTCATTTGCATTCGTCTTTTGTGGTAGTATTTGGACCCATCGAGTTGGTCAACAGAAAAACTACAAGAGCAGTCTAACTCGAAGACTACAGTGAAATAATTAGAGACTATAGATAAAGAGGTAATTCACATGTTTTTGATCATATTAAACCTACATTCATTTAATTATTTAATTATCAGTATTTTTATTATGTTATTTACGCACTGTTATTTTATATATAATAAATGATTAGAATGACATGATAATATGTTATGTCCTACCACCTGAAAAAGCCCAGTTTAATTTGATGGCCATATTCACCTTGACAAAACTTAATAATAATATTAAATATTATTTAAATAATCATGGTAGATCAAAACTCAACTATTTTATATTACTAAGAGACTTGGCACTTTGTCGGTAGAATTTCAAAAGTGGTTCTAGAGTAAGGAGACATCATGGGAAGCCACGAGATGGTTGGGTTCCATGACCCTATCCTAAGGTGGAGGCTTGGACTGAAGAGATGGCAGTGTGGATGGGCACTGAAAGTGCAGATGGGTACTGAAATAAGAGTTTGTGGATGGAAGTTGACTCAGTGAAAATATAAGGATTAGAACCTTATGCTAAATAAAGAACATAGTGATCGCTCAACCACAAGCTTTAATCCATCAAACCTAGTATAGTAACTGCTCAACTCAATTGAATATCTACAAAGGGTGAAGGGAGAATGAAGGTTGTGGTATGAAAACGGTAAAACCATACTAAATAACAGTAGGTCCGCTTCAAATCGGGTGGGGCCATGGGCCAACTGAGTTTGTTGGGAAACAGAACTTACTAGGTAGATGCTATATAAAGCGATGAGTAGTAAAAAGTCTTGTTTTCTTAACTCTGTCACGGGAGTTAAAAGATCTTGTGGGTAAAGCTGGGCAACTCTGCAGAGTCATATATAAATGGTATTCGAATACGCCATGCTTCTGGTACATGATGCTGTGTTTAATGGGTGATTCCAATAGTAAGGCATAAGCAAATTTGGAAATGTTGGGAGTCTAGTAATCAAGTTTTTGAAACCCCAATCTCTTAAGAAGTTTTTAATTTGTTATTTTGGGTTTAAAAATGTTTACAAATAAAACTACATCCATAAATATCATAATAAAACCATTATATCCCATATCCTAAAAATTTTGGCAAGTAGATAAATAGCGTTTTCCTATGTGACTTCTTGAGTACGGTTGGTTGTATTCAGACTTGCTTATTTTCCACCAAAATAGATATCAGAAGAAGAAATGATATTACAAGTTATCGTGTTAGAGTTACGACCGCACTCAAATGTTCCTGTAGAAATTTTCTTTGGATCTTCTGAATGGAAGTAAATTTTGGGTTTGGATGCTCTTAAAGCTGATAAAATTGACCATTAGCTCTTATTTTAATTAAGTTAACTCTTTTGAAATATTCATGAGTAGGTATGATACTTTTTCTGTCTGCAATTGAACTGCTAGACTGTTGCGGGATGTATAACGAGTCTCAGTGGCGGATCCAGGATTTCGTTGCGCCCCGGGCTAAATTCTAAAAGGCTAACAGTCTAAAAGTAACGCTAATTCATACCTACACAACCACATAACAAAAGTATATCGTAAATGCATCATTGACATGAAACTTTAGCTCAATGCTTCAACATACAACATAATAAGAAAAACATGGCAAAAACAAGGATACGACGATACCGCGATACGATATTTTGCACAAATAAGAATATGGCAATACGGCAAGTATATATGTATTTAAAAATTAAAAAATATAGACAGGTTACGAGAGAGCAAGAAACTGAGATTACCTTGATGGTGCTATATATTCCATTATTCTTTGCCTCCTTTAGTCGCTACTTTCATTTATGGACTGTATAATTGACATTGCTCATTAATCACAATTCACAAAAATATGAACATCTACAGATAATTTGAGATATGACAATATAAACACCTAGCACAAAAATCATTCATGACAAATCTAATAGAATACCTAAAAAAATCTAACTGCCGCTATACCTAAAAAAAACATCTACAGTCCGCGGTGAGTGAACTGACTTCGACTCAACACTCAGCCACTCCGAGCAGTGAGTCGGTTGATCAGTGCTCAGCATAAATCCGAGTGGCATCCGCCCCGTCCGCATTTCCTCAATTCCTCCATTCACTCTGCTCACTCTCCCCCTCAATTCGCCCCTCGGCGGCTCACTCTGCGCTCGCCGCTCGCCGTCCTCCTCCCTGCTCCCGTGCTCTGGGCTGCGCTCCTGGCTCCGGCACTCGCCTCTGGCTCCAGCGCTCGCCTCCCTCCCTAGCCCCTGCTCCGGGCTGCGCTCGGCCGCTCGCCGTCCTCCTCCCCCCTGCTCGGCGTCGGCGCTCGCCTCAGTCGCCTAGCGGTGGCGTAGTGGCGGTCGGCGACACCACCGTGCTCACCGCGCAGCCGCGCAGCGGAGAAGGAGAGGGGTCGCCCGTCGCCGTGCTCCCAGCGCACGAGACCATGAGCGGCGGAGCGGCCGGCGCCCGGCGGTGGAGGCGCGCGCAGGTAAGGCGGCGGCCGGCGGTGGGGGCGCGCCGGGAGGCGAGGCGGGGCGGCTTGCGGTGCGGTGCGGCGGCGCAGGACTTCTCTAGAGGCGAGTGGCGAGCGAGCGCAGTAAGCTAGGGTTTCCTCTTGACGCGCTGAGCGAGCGGCGCCGCAAGCAGCGTGAAATCGCGAATGCTTGGGCCGCGCGAGCGCGGAGACAGTGGTGGGCTGCGCGGAGACTGAGAGAATGGTGGGCAGATTTTCTCACACCCCTGGGCTGAATAGTGAAATATATATGGGCTACCTGGGCTGAATAGTAATAATAATACCTCAGGCTGACCTGGACTACACACTATAAAATTTCTCACGCCCCGGGTTAAAGCCCACTTTGCCGGGGGCCCAAATCCGCCCCTGATGAGTCTGTTCCAAAAAATAGGGTGTTACAAATAAGATGGCCGGGTCCCATGCATATATGGACGCGCATGCATGGGAGAGAGATGTCGCCCGCTTCTATGTCCGAACGTGTATCGTCCGGTATACGAGGGAGGTGCATGTAGCTAGAGTGCTTATGCATGCATCCATGCATGTCGGAAGCATGTCGGAAACACTGTTCTTCTCTTCTTTTCTGTCAAGAACGACAAACAAATAGTATCGATCGGACCCATGTAACATGCGTGCACCTGTTTGCATGCATGGACAAAAACCACAATGTACAAAAATTGCGCTTTTCTTTTCCTACTCCTCAATGATGAAGCACTGGTGATTATTTTGGGCTTTTTTTGTGGCTTATGGCTGAAAGTACTGTAGCTGGATGAAAAATACTGTAGCTGACAAAGACTTATTTAGCATAATTAAATTTAAAAAAATTTAAAAATATAAAAAATGTGTTAGCCCATTACGTATAATACAAATACATACGGAAAAAAAAGAACTGACAAAAAACTCAACAAAAAGTCGAAAGTTCAGAAAAAGATGAATTTTATAAATAGGAAAAAATAAACCAGAAGTTAAAGCTATTTTAATCAGGACATAGCTAGGTGTGCGTTTCTATATAAGAAGCACACTACCAAATGACGCAGCACAAGCTAGCAGCTAGCTAGTCTTATTACACACACTGTGCACACAAAGTACAAGAAAAGCATTGCGCGCGTACACAACTAATGCCTAAGACCCTAAAAGTGTACGGTGAGACGCCAAGGAAGAAGAGGATGGGGAGGGCCAGGAAGAGGAGATCATCACAAGGGCTTCTTCTTCTAGAAGGTTCCGTTTGCCGCCGACCCAGTGCTCTAGAAGAGCAGGTGCTCGCCCTCCGGCGGCTCGTGCCGGCGAGCGGGCGGTCGGCTGCCGCGGGCGGCGTCGCCGGTCTGGCGGAGGAGGCCGCGGAGCACATCGCGAGTCTGCGGGCGCGGGTGGAGGCGATGAAGGTGGCTATCGACTTGCTGTCAAAAGGCAATGTTAATAATAGTACCATTAATAAGTTGTAATTAATACTTGTGCTTGGAATAAATTAAGGTCAAAAAATGTGTCGTACGTACTTTGCAATCCAGAGTCCAAGTTAAAAGGAAAGGTTCTCAGTTTAATACGGTAGGCAAAAATTGCAGAATGCATGTATGAGATCATGAATTTATTCGTTTCAAATAAAAAGAGCATGCATTTATTAGGAAAAAAATTGAGAGCCCGGCCGTTTAAATCTGTCATCTTACTTTCACTACGAATTACCGTTAAAAAACTCGGTGAGCACGAATTTCGAAGACGACGTCGAGGTCGCCGGAGGCCACTGGGCTGCCGGCACTCCTCGGCGATTCCCGTTTCGATCTGCAGTCGTTTTGAAAGTTTTAGCATATTTGGTCCCATATAACACCGTAATCCTAAATGTAGCTCTTGAAGCCTCCCGATTTGACATCCTTTCTAAGCGCGAAAGCACTGAGTGTTCCTTTCGGGTATAATTACTCCCACTCTCATCGCCATCCGATTGCATTCAGATTCGTGAATGCTTTAACGGGTCGGGGACGCCAAAAATTTGTTGCCCTCTGAGCTCCAGATTTTGCGACTGCCATCCCGATTTGCTTGTCTCTTGCTTGCTTTGCGAGAAGAACCACGGCACGGGAAGAGGCTTCCATTTTTCCCGCATCTTGGGCCGCCTCGCCGCCGCCCTGAGCCCTCTCTCTGGCCGGTCGCCGCCACCTCTGGTCTCTTCCCCGAGCTGCTGCCGCTTCTCCTGCCCTGAGCCACTGCGGATCTGCTGAAGGTCGTCGTCGTCGTCCCGGACTCGCCGTCACCATCACCGAGCTCGCAATCATCAGATCCAGCATCCTCGACCGTATAGAACAGTTCAATTGAAGTACTCACGAAAAGGAGTATGTGGGTCCTAGGCAGTATGTAGTATGAAGCATGTACGCTCCTACATGTAGTATATTCACTTACGCGGTGTATCTCAAGTATATCAAACATAACTCTATGGCCATTTGGAGTATGAAAAAGGGTAGTAATTTCACAATCACGCAAACATAACTCTGATGTATTTCTGAGCACGTGAAATTTTACATACTCCCTAAGTACATGTATGTACACGTGATATACTATGTACATACTCCCCAAAAACATGTACCAAATGGACATACACATATAGTAAAGTAGTATGTACCGTCTTCAATAAAAGTAGTATCTATACGTATGAAAAAGGAGTATGTATACGTACGGAAAAAGGAGTATGTACAAATGCACTAGGGAAAACAAGTAAAGAAGTACATACACATACAGTACAGTATATAAAAAGGGAGCTAGTGTGCACGCTTACAAAAAGGAGTTAGTATACACGTTAATATATAAAAAGGGAGTATTTATACGTAAAGAAAACAAGTATGTGCATACACATATAGTAAAGTAGTATGTACTGTCTTCAATAAAAAAAAGTAGTATCTATACGTATGAAAAAGGAGTATGTATACGTATGAAAAAGTAGTATATGTCTCCAAAATCAAACAGAATCAACCTCCTCTCCAGCTTCTCACCCGACTACAACCCCAAAAGGCATTACAAAGCCCTTCCTTTATATATATATATATATATATATATATATATATATATATATATATATATATATATATATATATATATATATATATAAAAGAGATTTCAAGCGTAATTCCTAATTCCTCGGTGGGAAAATACTCCACGTACGGCGGGCGCCTAATATGGGTTGAACTTGAAGCAATCACCTGTACTGGCTAGTACTACGAATCGAAACTCCAATAGTCCAATTGTTTGAATCAAGAACATGAAAGCAACCATAGCTGTATAACTTCCTCTTCCTGATATCGCAGATCATCTGAAATCGGAAACGATTGCTCTAGACTTCTAGACGCACCAGACAAAAGTGACCGAACGTCACCAGCTTAATTATGCAACGTATCAGCGAGTACTAGTTGTAGCCAGCTAATATAATGCGCGATTGACTTAGGCTGGTCATGCGTGTTAAGAAATCATTAAGATACAATCTTCGTGATCAATTATCAAGAAACACAGTAGATCAAATACAGGAGATATCAATGAGAGAGAACATCAGAAAGTCTTTATTAATTCTTAGATATATTTACATATTACAATGGTCTCTCTATTTATAGACTAAACCCCTAGGGATAGTTCTGGTATTTGCTTACACCGTGACCTTCTAGGTTTCGTAACACTCCCCTTAGACGAATACCAAGGTATGCACATGCCTCATTAAAAACTCCTCCCAAAATCCCAGTGAGAAAAAAGGGATGGAGAAAAAAGTACATCGCATCTATTTCTTGTGTCACACTTGTTGCCTCATTAAAAACTTTTACGTGAGAAAACTTCAGGAAAAACTCACAAAGAGAAAAAGAGTGTAACATTTGGATCTTCAGAATTATATAAGTCTTCTGGACTTACATAAGTGCTATGGTTCAGGGATTTGCCCCCCTGAACCTTGTAACTCTCTAGGTCGCCTCATCCCAATGCCTTGCCTTGTACGCACTTTTGGAAGGTAGAGGCTGGAAGGGATTTTGTAAATATATCTGCTAAATTATCACAAGACCTAACTTTCAATATCTTTACCTCTCTGTCCTTTTGGAGCTCGTGAGGATAAAAGAATTTAGGAGTAATATACCTCATGGTATTACTTTAACATAGCCCATTTGTATCTGTGCCACACAAACTGCATTATCTTCAAAGATAATAGCGGGGGTTATCAACGGTATTTATGCCACATGATTTCTTGATGTGGCTAATCATTCGCCCGAGCCAAGCACATTCTGGTGAGGCTTCATACCACGATATGCATATGCCTCATTAAAAACTCTTTCTAAAAACCCAGTAGGAAAAAAGGAATGGAGAAAAGAGTGCACAACACACGTTAAATTGTATTGCATTTGTTGCCTCATTAAAAACCTTCAAGTAAGAAACCCAACGGAAAAAACTAAGGGAAAAAGAGTACAACATTTATCTTCAAGATTTATTATGATCTTCAGGACCTTTATCATGTCCATCGATTGGACTTATACCGATAAGTGGTAAAGACCTTCAAGGTAGTGATCATCGAGTCAATACCTTCTAGGTTATACTAAAGTTGAGATTTTCTAAATCTCGTGTATAATTGTAAAGGTTCAGTATATGCTCCCCATAAAGACCACTTTCGGTGAAGTCTCATTATTCTAATGCCTTTAATAAGAAATAAATACAGGCTAGAGTATATCTACTGGATTACTACAATGTATAGTCTTCTAGACATTTGTCTTATTATTCTTCTAGATAAAGAGACGATAAAATAATTTGGGAGCGATATACTTAACTTTCCAAAAAAAAAATATCACTTATCTATATGTGCAATACAAGCAAAATTTATTCCAATCAGGATATGGAGGTAATCAACCTCAATGCCACATTTTTTCAGGATGTGACTTATCAAAACCTTTTAGGGTCATAATATTTAGCAACCATCTCTGAGTGGTACTATAAAACAAAAGGTCTGTTCTGCAGAACTAAAAGTATGGTCATACCACCACAGAATCAATATAACCAGTCTTAAATTTGGCACTTAGGGGATTAATAAATTTGCCATTAACACCAATGTATATAATACTTTCATGATAATAGAGGATATTACAACTCCATAAGCTTCTGGTAGGAGATGCACTTCATATATGCTTATGTGGCGTACTTCTAGTTTTTAGTTTTCTCATTCCGTCCCCTTGGGTCTTGGATGGGTCCTTATCCACTTCTAGGGATTGCATAATCGTTGGTGTATTTTCGATCAATTGGTGATTTAATTTCTCTTCAGGGATATGTTTTCTCTTCTGGGAGATATTTTCTCTTTTGGGAGACAATCTTTCTTCCAGTAAGAGTTTATCGGGTATGAGTTTTATATACATGTATACATGTTGCAATCTACTTTCTTGCTGAAATACTGAGTCCTTCAAGGATCGAGCTTTGAGTCACTTCAGGGATCCTATAAAGGAATTTCATAATCCAATAACTGCATATCTTATTCATATCATCTGCTAGAGTTATTCTATAATGAAACATTATTTCATTCATAACAGGAGAATATCAATCTCTTTAGGGATCCTTGAACCATCGCTTTCACCACCTATTATCTCATAATGACTCATCCAGTCTAAACTAACAGGTTCCAAGACTTTTATTTGCGATTATGGTTCGGCCTCAATTGCTTCCTATCATTTTCTTTACCCGATATGAACACTTCAGGTGCTCGGCCATGGACTTTAATTCTGAATTTATGTTCTCATACAAGGAACTTTAGCAATTTTAGAGGCAAATTGGTTGTCAACAATTTTTCTCCAAATATCCTCATAATTGAGTATATTTTATTGTTTAACCAAATCTTCATCATTTCCCAAATGAAAGATTATTGGTTGTTCCGTGCTCTCTAGTATTGAAATATGTGCGCACTTAATTATTGGGTTTTCATCTTCATGATGAGCCTCTTCATAAGGTATTTCACCTTCAAGGTGAATTCTCTTCTAGAGTATTTAAGGAGTGTTTAATAATTATTGTGACTAGTGTCACTAGACCTTAGATCCATAAGCGTCCCCGCAGACTCTAGATCAATGACCAACAAGTCAACTTCGCAAAGATGGATATACTATTCAACTCGGGGTATTCCAAACTTAGCGATGCATTTACTTCAAATAAATACTATACAACTCCTCCATGCAATGGAAAAGAAATTTGGTAGTCTCCCCGCTTCTGGCGTACAGGAGTATCAACTAAAGTTAAATTTAGCTTGGTTAGTGCATAAACCTTATACCAAAGATCTTTCTTCAGGAAAATATCATGGCATTCAAATATTTTGAGCATCTCTCTCCCCTTGATGCCAAGATTTGATCTTGCTTAATAGATACTTCAAAATCCCCTTAGTATGGACACATGATAGATGGAATTTCAGATCCAATCTGATCCCAGTGGCTGGTAGTGGCCCAAAATGATGTGTGCTATGGTGGTGATATTATATAAGAAATGATTGGTCCTTCTAATACGCACTAGTCTTGATTGGGGGTAATTTTTCTTAATGCAGTGAGCTAGACCTTTATTAATGCAGTGGCATGAAAACAACTTAATCAAACTTGAACTTATAACAGTGTTGCTGAAATTTATGTTTACTAGCATGTTGAATGTTTATTCTTGAAATCTAGTTAATAGTAATGCTTATTTATTCGTTAAAATTTGTTGTGATAGTAGTTGTTGGTGACATCTTAGATTTTTGTTTAGCTAGGGTGTTACAGGGACGATGACGGAGGTAAGAGTGCAGTAACGATATATTATTTTTTATAGTAATTTGCAAGCAAGAATACAGTAATATTACATTCACATGGCTAGGTGGATTTTTTATATGTACATTGTAAAATTTCTTGTCAAATGTTGTAATTTTTTAGTAATCTTGATAGTAAAATGTTTATTGGTTCTATGTATCACACAATAAAACTTTGCTCGTGTCCAGCAAAAGAAAGTCATTATTGTAGTAGTTTCTTTTTATTTTTGTCACTCTAATTTTTCACCCAGTTGTATAGTAAAATTTAGTGTGTATATTAGTAAAATCTTGTGTAACATTCAGTAATTTCATATAGACGTAATAGTAAAATTTTTAAAAATATTACACTGGGTTCATCTTTACACTACCGTAAAACACTACATGTGAGTCATAAAAGAATAACCTTTTTAAAAAAATGTTTCTTTTTATTTATTGTATAGTAATATTACAATAAGCGTATAATAATTTTTAGTGTTACGATGACAAATTGTATGTTTGTTTCTATGAAGCTCGCATTTGCGCAAGCAAGCGAACATCAGGAGGTGTTGCCTACAGTTGATCCAACCACTACCACCAGTCCACCCCACCGTCACAGGGCAAGGTGATTATGGTGGGTTATTTTGGGCTATGACTTTGGTTTTTAGCTTATGATTTTTAAAGTATGGCTTTTAATGAGAGACAGTATGTAGAGAAAAACAATAACATGTGATTTTGGCTGATATAGTTAAACTCGGTATAGTGTTTATTACAATTTATCTGTAGTCTCCATCTTAAAAAATATACTATTAAAAATCTAATCACTGTAACAGAAAGTGATAATTCAAAGCCCACGTACAAAGAGCCCTGCATATGAGTCGTACCATGTGGACTTGCTGTGAGACCCGGATTTTACAATCCAAATCCTCTGTGATTTACTGCACTATTCCCTGGATCAGTAGATAGTGCTCACAGTTTACAGTTCTGAATATCAAAATACATATCATACAGAAGCGTAAATATAATAGTAAACTTACTCATGGGCCGATTAGGCCGAAATCAATAAATTGCAGCAGCGGAAGAACGAAGCACACCGGTGGGACCTTCAGGACATGCCCACAGGCAGCCAACTGGAGGTTCACGACCTAGCCCTTGACATCTTCATTTTCTCGGCCAGTTTGTCCAATCATGTTGCTGAGGCGAGGTGATTTGATTCCTGATCCTGAATTTTGTCGCAAAAGCGAGCGTGAGCACTCCGACCCCGTGCTCCGCAAGCCAACACACAGAATGCAAATATATAACATGCATGGCTTGACAATGGAAAGGCATAGGGCTATTTTGTTTGCTAAAGAGTGCTTTTGAATACAATTACTTAAAATTTGCTATGACCTAGCACGTTTGAAATCACATTTTTAAACCATTAGTTGTAATAATCCAAGTAATTTTGTCGGCATCACACCAACTAACCTTATGGCATCGCACCATAAGTTGCCTCTTGGCATCGCACCAAGGGCGGCATATGACATCGCACCATATGCTTGTTGTTGGCATCGCACCAACAATCCTTATGGCATCGCACCATAAGTTGCCTCTTGGCATCGCACCAAGGGCGGCGTATGACATCTCACCATACGCGTTGGCATCACACCAACTAACCCTATGGCATCGCATCATAGGTTGCCTCTTGGCATCGCACCAAGGGCGGCATATGACATCGCACCATATGCTTATGGTTGGCATCGCACCAACCATCCTTATGGCATCTCACCATAAGTTAACCCTCGGCATCGCACCAAGGGTTGCGTATGACATCGCACCATACGCTAAGTGTCGGCATCGCACCAACACTACATATGGCATCGCACCATATGATTTAAAATAATTTGAGGAGTTTTCCTTGGGGCATTAGTGTCACCCCAAGTTGCTAGCATTCCTAAGCATGTCATATAAATAGGGACTTACTTTGTGAAATCATATGCTATTTCTTACTATGGCTACAAGGTTCACATTTCCAAGTATGGCAAGGAGATTAATATGAACAGTAGCAATAACAGGGCATAACTAGCTTGCTGAAACTGAACATATCATATCTCGTGAAATAATAGCATGCACTTTGCTAATTTAAAAGGAAATAACTTTAAAATGCTGGGTTCAATATGTTCAAAGTGTTGACTCGCCTGGCGCGGTTTACCGCGATCTTGAGCTCACTCAAAGCTATATCATTTGATGGTCTTGAGCTTCTAGTCTTTATCTTCAACTTGATCTCGATCTCGCCTGATCCATTCATTCTTCGGGACTCCAGTTTCTAACTACGCGATAAACGACTGAATCCAAATAAAAGCAAGTAACTCAAAAGATCCAAATAAATCCGAATAAAGTCAACTTTCGTATTATCATGAGTTAATGGGCGATTTGGGTGATTTGAGGCAAGGCCGGTAGATTACGATAACTCGATCTTTTTATTAATAATCTCTTTTATTATTTTTGTATTTATCAAGGAAGTTCCATGAGTTAGGTTATACCTACGATTCGGTGCAGGAGTTTAGTGTACAAATTTTATCTTTAGGGTATGCATTCCTTGCGACTCAGGTTACGATAAAGGCAAACTGGACTGATGGATGAGATCTGTACTTATTCTATAAATCTTTTAGTCGAAGGTATTATAACACTTGTCCCAAAAGCTAGGTTTAGGAATTTCTTATGGTAGAACTTAAGTCCTTTTAATCATAGTTTCTGATGAATCAAAATAATCCACTTTATTTCCATAACTTTAACGTGGATATCTTTATTATGTTTGAATGTTTAACCAACGGAAACCCTCTGTATTATTACCCTAAATTAGTATTTAGTCTTTTAGTTCATTTATGCAAACCACATTAAATATCACCAAAAAATCTAATGAGCTCTAAAATTCATGTTTTCAGTTCCACTGGGCCGATCTTGAATTTAGATGAATTTAGAAATTTGTTTCATTCGATTTGGAGTTGAAATGAATAAATTATACCCATTTAAAATTCTCAGTCTAATTAATTTCAGGAAATGTTAAATCTCTGACAGGTGGGTCCCACTCTCTACTTTTAAGTTTCTGTTTTCTTTTTATTTCCACTCCTCTGTGCTAGTGACATGTGGGACCAGCTACAGGGGCATGGCCCACATGTCAGTGAGGGGTTTCAAATGATATTCTGGCATTAGTATTGATGACAGTTGATTAGGATTAATTAATTAACCTCTGTCTGAACTAATGAGTTGGTTATATATATTCAAATTAATCTTTGATTCTCACTTACTCCTCTCTAATATTTCCTAATCACTTTTAACATTTCCTAATCACTCTTGATCATCTCCTAACCACTCTCTCTGTTTACTGTAGCTCAGCAAAAATTCCTAAAAAACCTAATCTAACCGTGCGGCGAGAGGAATCGAACTCGGGTCGCTCGAACGAATGCATGCGCTGTTAGCCGCCTCGCCCTCGGGTGTTACCTGACGGGCGACGTGCCGAAAATCAGATGAAGCGTCAGTGCGGGCGTTGGAGCGGGGGAACTCAGGGGCGGGTTCGGCCGACGGTGGCGCCGACGAGGGGCGGCCGGAGAGGAGGGGGTGACTGCAAAAACGCGTTGCTTGAGCTGCGGGGATTCCGACGGTGTTGTCGACGAGGACCGAGAAGCTCCAGAGTAGGCCGGCGGCGTGCGGTGGCGGCGGTCCGGGAGGAGTTGTCGGCGCCGGCAGTGTAGGGCCTTCGGGAGGTCCGGGAAAGGCCGGATTTGGGTCGACGACGCTCCAGAGGTGGTGTAGGTGGAGGGAATCGGGGTCTAATGGTGGAAATCGGCGGGGAGGCCTACGGCCGGAGCTGAGGAAGAAGAGGGATGCGGCGGCGATTTACTGGGCTTCGGCTCGATTGGTTTCTACAATAGCGAGAGGGCGGAGTGGGGAGCTCATGGAGATGCTCAGGGGTTCTTATAGGGGCGCGAGGAGAGCTGCCCTCGAGAGCTTGCTCGGGCGGTCATGACGGCGAGCGGGGGCTGCAGCGGGAATCCTGGCTGGTGCGCGTGACAACTCGGTGCGGCATTGCAGCTTTGCGCTGCGCGTGCTGGGCGGCAGAAGGCTTGCGCCGCGTGGCCGAACGACGCGATGGAGCGGGGAAGAAACCGGGGCGGATGGCGTCGCGCCGTGTGCAGGATGGCAAAACCAGGGGCGAAGTGTGAGCGTGCCGCTCGGGTGATGGGACAGCTCGGGAAGGCTAGGGGCGAGCTGCGAGCACGGCTGGCGACGGCAGATGCATGAGCGCCACGGGGAAAGAGAGAGCTGAGCTCGGGGCGGCGCAGAGAAAAGAGAAGGGAGTCGGGAGGAGGGAGAAGAGACGTGGGCGAGGGCGGGCCCGCTGGCAGGGAGAGGAAGCGCGGGTGGAGGGCGGGGCCCGCGCGCCAGAGAGATAAAGTGAGGGGAGGCGCCGGGAGAGTTGGGCCGGGCTGTGCCATTCGGCCGGCCTGTCTTCTTCTTTTCTTTTCTTTTTTTGTTCCCATTTAATTGCATATTCATTCATTTTTTTTACATGTACTTTTATGTATATATATACATATAATTCAGGCTTTACTTATTCCCTTTCTTTTATGGATCATCTTTTCAGATTCTTATTTCAAATTTTAATTCTCTATTATTTAATTATGTTTGTTTCTTCTTGATCCTTTTTAACTTTTGGAACCTTCACCAAATTTCTCAGAAAAACATCATAAACTCCAAATTCAAATATATCGCAAAATAATTCAAAAGCTTTATATTTTCTAATTTCAAATTTTTGGGATGTTACACTTGCAAAGCTGGGGTTCACTGTTTTTTAAAGGAGTTTTTTGCTATTTTAGTATCCTCGAAAGCGGGCTTCTCTAAAATAGTACCGATACCGTGGGCTTCTCTAAAACGGTACTGTTAATGATCTATCTACTCCATAATAGTACTCCACTTTATTTTCTTTTTATTTTCTGATTTTTACTCCCTAAACTACCTAAAATACTCCTCCTAATTTGATTTCGATCTAATCAAATCGTTTCAAACGATTTTGTTCCAGCCCACCTTGTTCGAAAATGGAATGCACGAAGATCCCCCTCCTCCCTCCTTGGTTCGTATTGCTTGATGCTAATGTGCACGGCAAGCTGCTGTGTTTCTTCTTGAAACTAATTTTGTATTTTTTTGGGTTTTGATATGTTTAAGAGGTTCCCATTTCTTGATGTTGATTTCTTGTTTAAGACTGACACTGGTTCGTCCTTGCGAGATGGATTCGTGCATTCTTGTATACTGCCTTTTTTCCTGTTCGTTTTCACTTATTGTCTCACTTTGTAATTTGGTGTTATGATTTGGATTTGTGATGCTTGTATGGATTCTGTTGAGTTCTTCTTTCACTTTTGGTTATGTTCTTGTGTCAGATCTTAGGTGTAAAACATTGCATTGTTGCCCCTGAAGATTGCTAGTTCCAGATTATATAAGCATCACATAATGCATTCAGGGGGCCCTGAATCGAAGCATCAGTTACACATTTACAACCTGACATAGAAATGGAATGCACGACCCCATCGGAAATGGAATGCGAATAGGGCGGGCTGAAACAAAATCGTTTGAAACGATTTGATTAGATCGAAATCAAATTAGGAGGGGTACTTTAGGTAGTTTAGGGAGTAAAAATCAGAAAAGAAAAAGAAAATAAAGTGGAGTACTATTATGGAGTAGATAGATCATTAACAGTACCGTTTTAGAGAAGCCCACGGTATCGATACTATTTTAGAGAAGCCCGCTTTTGAGGGTACTAAAATAGCAAAAAACTCTTTTTAAAGTGACAATAGTACGTAATTGACTTGAACACGTTTCTTAATTAAATGTAGTTCAATTAACTTGTTTAAACAATAGTAACATGTTAGTACTACACGAAGCAGTAAGATGTGCCTATTTTTTTTAACTGTGACTTATAATTTCTTATTGTAATTTATTAGCATAATAAATAGTGATTACTAAAGGAAGTTAAAAAGCTAAAAGCTATTGAAAAACCAAAAAAACATAGCCGATAAAAGAACAAATATGAGTATAAATTAAGGGTTCTTGCGAAGGGTAAAAAAATCGATCTTGGCCATTTTGTTCTTGGAAGAACCCTTCGATCCAAATGCTGATCGAAAAAATTCCAAACACATGCATACATATGACATATGGATCTTTGTTGTTTCTCTGGTATGTCGTGTTGTTCTTGGAAGCAAAAACATGGTACTCGCTCCGTCCTCTTTTAGATGACTTTTTTTTACGGTCTATGAGATTGCGAGATATACCTTTTATCATTGTATTACATAAAATTTATATTAATATATACTTACAAAATTATAATATTATGAGAGTATTTGAATGACAAATATACTCCATCCAATCACAAAAGAGTGATATCCTAGAATTTGTATAGTCAAATCTCGTTAATTTTGACTAAATATATTGCTTAAAATGTATGACTTGGATATATGAAAATAATACGAGTAAATTTATCATAAAAATACTTTCATAATACTATACTTTTACAATTTTTTTGAATATATGATAAGATATTTTAATGGTTAAAGGAGCACTTTAAAAAGTCAAAAACTCACTTTTTCGTGACTCGAGGATGATAGTTAAATAAAAACAAGAACTGTTTATACAAATAGCACTGTAGCTACTTTTGTTTTAAAATTTGGCCTTAGATGTTTGTTTTTGTAGATCTAGCTCCCTCTTTGAGCTCGACAGGTACCTACGAGCTAGAGAAGCTCGACAGACATCATCGGCCACAAAATGATTGACTAGTGATTAATTTGTGCTAATTAGTGATTAATTAATGTTAATGATGCTTAATTAATGCTAATCATACGCATTAGTGCTAATCATGTGGCCACCTGCCGCCAGTTGCCTGGTAGGTCACTGCCGACTCTGGTGGCTTGATAGGACCTGCCAAACTGCTGTAGCGCGATAGGTAACACATATCGCTTGCCGTGGCTACCGAGCCCAAGGAGAGGACTAGATTTGAAAAGGGACATCTAGAGGCCAAATTTGAAAATGGCTATAATATCATTTGTGTGAACAATTTAAAAAAGAATGGATGGATTAGTAACTATAAGTCATCATCGTCGTTGAAGCTTAGCTGGGAAGAAAGCATTGCCATTTGTGCATCAATTCAGCTGCGGCTGATTGTTTAAGGCTACAGCTAATGGCTTTTAGCTCTAGCGTGAGCGTTTGTGCAAACGAATAGAATGCCAATAAGCCGCTTCAAAAGGTCGTCTTGATAAACCGTTTCAAAAGATGACAGAGAAGCCGTCCTGTTCATTAAGTCATAAGCTATAAGCTGAAAAGAATTAGACTAAAAACTCAAAATTCCTTCATTAACCCCTATAAACGAAAAGAAAAACACATAAATTATATCACTAACTGAGAGAAAATCTCACCACTTATTTAACTGAGAGAGAAAAATCTCACCACTTATTTAACGAGGCTAGATTAACCATTTATAAATATTAAAATTGTTATAGTTATATAACAGATACAGTTATATTTTCTATAGATGTTAGAGTTATATAATAAGTACAGTATATTACGATATATCGCCGCAATCTTGCGCGAGCAATTCCTCAGTTATTTAGTTCGGTTTGGATCTTTGCACTTACTGTGCAGAAGAATAGAAACTAGCTGGGACCGCGAGGATAGCAAGTAGCTGGGCCTAATAGCTACGCGAATATGGAGAAGATAGCCCAGCCCAACCATATGTACATCCCTCTCTCAAAAAAAAAAAAAACATGAGCATGAGCATCCAACGCAGCATTACTGCAAAGCAAAAAACCCTTAAAAAAAAGGGGCCAAACCCTTTCTGAATAGTCTCACACACATATTAGTAGATTACCACCTACCTAATGTATAGCTACTGATTCCCAGCTTAATTTTGACTTGACCTTGACTTGAAGTCATCTGCTTGCTAGTGCTTCTCTTTCGTTGGTCAGGAAAGTAACCAGGCTAGAGAGAGAGGTCTCGAGCTTAATTGGCCTGGACCAATCAACCACCTAAAATTGAACACGTTATTATTATTATCATCCTTTCAGATATGGATGAATTACAGTTCAGATGGCATATCGTAAAATAATAATAAAAATAAATACAGAAATAAATATGCATGGTTCGTTCATTTCTCTAGACCGGCAGATATTTTGATCCTGTCCGTCTCAACATCACGCTATGGCCAACTAATCCACATCACGTCAGCGTCACTTTGTAGTAGTGGTTTCTCTTAGGCCTCATCATTATCCATTGCCTAGTTTATTTAGGATAAAACACTACACTATGGATGGATCACGGATGGACAGCCAGGTAATTGGGTATATAAAACATCGATACTTGAGGCTTGTTTGGAAATTGGAACGCAGAATTTAGGATGTGTTTAGAGGGATGGGGTGGGATGGGATGGGATGAGATAGCTTCACAAAAAAAATGGGATCACATGGTCCAGCATCTAAAAAGAATATTCTCTAAATTTGCACAGGCTCATCCCACTTTGGACCATTCCATCCCACCCCATCCCTCCAACCAAACACACAGATAGGCTTGGTCAAAGGAACCATCTCATCCCATCCCATCTCATCCCACCTCATCCCTCCAACCAAACACATCCTTAGTGTCCATGAGTTCTAATTTCTGATAAGCTTGTATTGGATGCGAGTTGTGCATAACAGTTAAGGTCTTGTTTGTGTTGATTTTTAAAAGTTATTTTTCTATAATAAATAGTTTTTTATCATACCTATCTTTCAAACGGAGTGTTTTTTAAGACATGATCTACTAGTAGACATTGTAGTGACTTTATTTATATCGATCAAAATCACACGTAAGTGTCTATCTCTACAAGCTTCTTTACAAGCAATTACTATTCATTAGCCAAAGCTAAAAGTCATCAGTAAAGCTAATATAAACACCTCTACTTTAGTATATATTTATATGGTCTCTGCATGCGCTGCAATATATACATGGACTATACATACTTTGTTTCGAAGAAGCCGACAATTTTTTTTTGATCGAAAAGGCAGAAGACCTGCCGTAAATTAAATGAGAGAAGAAGTAAATATTACAAGCAGGGCCTCAGACCGAGAGTCTGGGGGGGGGGGGCTCTCAACAAAAGGAAAGGAGAGCAACAAAAAGAAAGAAACCCCTCCTCTAAAAGCCCCTAAAGAACTTAACCGACCCCTATCTCTTCTCTTGCCGAAACGACTGAATACACTTGTCTGCTACCTATTACTACTTGATTTGCCACTGATTCCTCCGAGAGAAAAGAGTTATCGAAAATTCTTCTATTCCTCTCTCTCTCCATACATTCCACCACGTTTGAACGAGGGGCCCAATGTATCTCCTTTTGATAGTTTTTGGCCTAATTTTTGTGAAGGCCTTCCACCATCCCGAGAGGGTGTTGTAATTTTGTCCAACTGGAGAATCTCTCAAATTCAAGAGCTCTGTCACTTTGCTCCAAACTGCCATAGAAAAGGTGCAGTCTTTTGCTAGGTGACAGGGGTTTTCTCCGTGCTGATAGCAAAGAGCGCACAAAGGGTTGCATGGCCAATTCCTTTTGAGGAGGTTATCAGCAGTTAAAATTTTTTGATGCAGAAGAACCCATCCAAAAGATTTAGCTTTTTGCTCGGCATAACCTTTCCACAGGTGATTAAGGGTTGGTTTTGGGATTACACCACTAAACTGAATTGAGTAGGCAGATCGCGCCGAATACTCTCCATTTGCTGTCCATCTCCAAAGAATAGTATCATCCCTATCCTCTAGGGTGTAGTGAATCAGACTACCCGCTAGCCAAATCAGCTGCGAGATCTGATTAGCATCCGAAATTATCCCAATACAGTTTAACCAATGATGATGTCGCATGGCATCTTGAATCGAGATACTTCTTTTTCGAGAAATCTTAAAAAGATCAGGGGCCCTTGATTGCAAGCTCTGATTGCCCATCCATTTATCATTCCAGAAACTTGTCTTAGCTCCATTTCCAATAGTGATAATCGTGCTCGCTAAGAAAAGAGATAAGTCCTCTTTGTTGCACGGCAGCTCCATGAAGGTCCAGGGCCGAGTGGGATCTGTCCATCTAAACCACAACCACCTTAAGCGAAGAGCTCGGGCAAATCTTTGTAGGTCAAGAATTCCCAGTCCACCTAGTGAGCGTGGCTTACAGACCGTGGCCCAATTAACTAGACAGTGACCGCCATTTACATGCTCAGGCTCTTTACCTTTCCATAGAAAAGCTCGTCGAAATCGGTCTATTTTCTTTGACAACCACTTGGGTGCAGGCAGCACTGTCAAGAAATAAGTAGGTATAGAAGAAAGAACATATTTTACCAAGGTTTCTCTACCAGGCATGGTTAGAAACTTTCCTTTCCACCTCGGCAATCTGTTTCCAACCTTATCAATTAGGGGTTGGCAGTCAAGCTTCCTCAAATTCCGGAAATGTAAAGGGAGCCCAAGGTAAGTACATGGAAAAGTGCTTGTCGGTCCTTGGAAGCATTGCCGAGCCGAATCAATCAGTTCACTTGAGCATGCTATTGGATAGATCTCTGTTTTTTCCAAGTTTGTGAACAGTAAGGGTATGTTTTTTGAATTGTAGCCAATGGTTTTTGTTTGTGTTTTTTAGGACAACAATGGACGATGGAGATACCGATATAGAAAATACATATGGTTTTAGACTTGAGAAAGTATTTAGAAAATCCACTTTAAAAATCATTTTATTTATTTTAATTTTTGAAAAAGCTAAAAGTTAAAAATCCAAAAAAACCGTGTGAAGCAAGGCAAGAAGGAAGCAATCACTTTGGGAGGGCTGCCCGACGTGGCCGGGCTGGGCCTAGACGGCAGCAACACGTGTGGTGTGGTCCACCATTATGCATAGTTCCGTCGTTCGTGCGCACTCGAGAGTCCAGACGCACGCACGCAGGTCTCGGGCTTTGCCAACGCTGAAACACACCCCCTTCTATTCTTCTCTCTCCAGCTTCCCTGTGAAACTCGCCATCAAGGAAGCGTCAAGGTGTCACTCGAGGAACACCTCCAGCAACACCAAGGAGCAGTACCCGATACAACAGTAAAAAAAAACCAGGTTCTTTTTACGGTGTCTTGGAAGCCCCAGCACTCATATCTCGATGTCGTCCGTTGATGTATTGGCTTCAGGTTACGAACGTGCAGAAGAGATAGAAATAGAAAAACAGGGATCAACGAACTCATTCTAGATACTCCATGTTTTTTAAGCTTTCCTATCTTTTTCCCGCAATCCTTCTCTGGACTGCTTTGCACGTAGATAAGGTGACAGACGTACCGCTCAGGGTACGTGCTTTTCATTGAGCTGGCAAGCACGTATGTCCGTTTTTTCCCTCTCCTTTTCTTTCGTCCCCACAGGTTTTAAAACTTCTGGACGACGGCAATCAATGGTGATAGTGATCCAGATGGGGTTCTAGCTCTTCTCCCTTCTGAACCTGAAATGGCCACCACTAAAGATCATACATTATCGTTATTACTAGTACTGTAGACTCTCAAAACCTCCGTCCCTTTCCTCTTGCCTTCTCGTCCCTTTCCTAGATCCGGCCCCCACCTCTCCATCTCCGGCGACCGGCGTGCTCCCTGGTGGCAAGAGGGGAGGGCACCCACCCCTGTCCTATAGATCCAGTGATGTGTGTCTTTCCTTACATTTTGTACATGTAGCTCTTACTTGTGGAGAAACCTTCTACTTCTTAGTGTCGTTAGAGGATTGAGAACCGGTAGAAGGCATCGGCGGTTGACACCTGTGCTCAGCAACGTCGCCTCTCATCCTCGGCATCTCAGGTGATCATGCTCGGCAACATCAACAGCTCCACCTGGGCTGGTTCCTCAATCTATGGTGATGCGTGTGCTCCTTCACAGAGGCCCCTCTCTTGGGCAGCGCCTCGCGGTGCGGGCGATGTTGCCACCGGTGTCAGCAGATTTATGCCAAATCTCTTCTCGGCCACATGGCTCCACGGTGGTGAATCTTCCCGCGTTGGTGTTATGCGTTTTGGGTGGGGTAATCGCGGACTCAGTCAGTTGTCCCTCATTTGGAGCTGACTGGATCTGTTGCTCTGATGTAGTCATAAAGTCAATACCAATGCTTCCTCTCTATGGTCTTCTCTGACCTCTAGCCTCGTCCAAGTCGCCATTCTTCTCCTCCATGGGGAGGGCTTTTTCCACAGTGTCGGTGATCTGTGTCTCCTCCCCCAACTAAATAAGTTGCTTTCCTTTGTGGTTATGGTGTTAATCACCGTCTTGGCAAGTGAGTTGTCTCCTCCAGCCGCTGTGTATCTCTCCCCTGCTATGTCACTGTAGATTCCCCACCCCTACTCTCTAAGCGACATCAGTGCAGTTGCCAAGACCGAAGACCAAAACATCATTACTTCTCGGTGGCCAATCAGAGTTTCACCAAGTAGATCGCCGGTGTCTCTAGCCGACACTGATCCTCTGGTGTCTCCCTCAATCTCCGACCAATGGAGGCCACTTTTCCACTCTTGTTGCTCGACATCTCTGGCAAATGCACAACATGTGACCGAGCTATGGCTAGATACGAGTGTTCAATATGAGGAGCATCCAAGACGTTCTCAGCTGCTAGAGAGCTTAGAGAGCTTGGATGTAATTTTTCATTTCTTTGTAGTCTTTTTCTTATGCGCCAAGGACCGAGTGGTAAAATGTTACCTCCTCAGGGTTCCTTACGTAATCTTTAGGGTGGTCGTACCTACACTCTAGTATTAGTCCAGAGTTAATGGCCTCATGGGCCATATTTGCCTTAAAAAAAGATCATACATTAATTATGGTCTATGCTCTTAGTTTGCTCCTTTCAACTCTATCCCTGGGGGGTTTGAAAAACCATAAGAATGTTTTTTTTCAGAGGAAAATGTCACTTCAATCCTATTAGCTGCAGATGTTTGGAATATAAAGGCCTTTTGGAATGTAGAACGTAAAACCATAGGAATAAAATAGAAATACGCGTGCAAAAAAGAGGATTGGAGAATACATGAAAATTAGAGGAATTAGTGTTTAGATGAGGCACGAGAAAATCCCAGGAATTTTTCCATCTAGTGTGAGTTCATATTTTTCCTACAATTTTTATATGGAATTGTAGGAAAGAAATAGTGATCATTAGAAATTGAAAGAGTGACTTCCTATGTTACAAGGGAATGAATAGTATCAATTCCTATAGGAATATGATTCCTTTATTTTTCTTATGAAATTCCTTCAATCCAAAGAGCCTTATGGTGTGCCCTTTTTATCGGTACCAAGAGTTCTTGGTACTGGTACCAACTTGGGATGTCCATCGGAGAGGAAAAATCCAAACAAAAGATTCTTAGTAATGATACCTCACTTGGTACTGATGCCATCAACATAGAATTTTTTTTATGCAAACCAAGGACGACGATGTCGGATCAAGGCGAAGGCAGTCTTGGTACTGGTACCAACTTGGGATGTCCATTGGAGAGGAAAAAAACCAAACAAAAGATTCTTGGTAACGGTACCTCAGTTGGTACTGATGCCATCAACATAGAGTTTTTTTTATGCAAACCAAGGACGACGATGTCGGATCGAAGCGAAGGCGACCACAAAGCCATCCTAGCCGTCTTAGGATCGCTGCCACCATGTCTAGCACTGCCTCCATATCCGTGCGGCCACCAGATTTTGATGGAGGGAACCACCACCGCCGCTGCGCGTTGCAGGATTTGGGCGGTGGAAGCCACCTTCGCGGGATCTAGCCGAGGTCGAGGACAAGATCTTGGTGGAAACCATTGTCCACCGTCTCTAGCTTTGGTCAGGGGCGGACCCAGAACAAAATCTGAGAGGGGGCACAACAATACACATAGTATGCTGAATTGTTCTCATTCATAATTTTAGCATGAGTGAGGGCCTTTTAGTTGGGCTGAGTGGGGGCACTAGCATTAAATCTTGGGCTATATACCTGAGTTCCTGCGAATTGAGTGGCGGCCTGGGCCCTCACTCCCCCCTCTTTGGGTCCGCCCCTGGCTTTGGTGTCCTCGTTGGCATAGAAAGAGGGCATGGGTGGCGACGCCTCACTTGGTTTGGTTTGGAAGAGAGAAATGGAGGCAGAAGTGAATGAAGAGGAGAGAGACTAGGGAATTTTTTGAATTAAATCAGTGTGGGCCTCACCTTTGGAGATGAGAGGAGATACTAAACATAGAGAGAGAGAAAAAGATGGAGTTAGTGTCTATATGATGTAGCAGTAATGTGGTATTTCTTAGCGTCTGAACTGATACTCGGTGCTGTAGATACTCTAACTAGGGAAGCACATTGAAACTTGAGAGTCAAACAAACACCTTGTCCATTTGGAGAAGTTGTCAACCTGTGTGCGCGGTTAGACAAGTATTTAGCCATTAACTCTTCCCTTGGATGTAATAAATATCTCGGGTTTCTTTGTAGCGCAGGTTCTAACGAGAATTTTATAGGAAGCCCCACAATTTGTATGCAGAGGGTGCATCGTTTTCCTATAGAATTTTTGCGTCTTAAATCGGGCCTTATGTTAGTTCTGTTTAACCGGTTGAACAAGGAGAATTGGGGGGGGGGGGAATTCAACTTAGACTTAAAATGGATCTCACAAAAAAAAACTCTTTTACATCTAAACATGGCCTGTTAGTAAAAACTTATTTCTAAATTTCATTATTTAGTTTTTTTAACTTTTATGTTGGTTTTTTTTCTCGTAATTCATTTGTATTGTTCTTGATAGGCTAACATATTTTTTCTCGGCCGTACTAAATCTTAGCCAAACAATGCACACGATCCGAACCGTGCATTCCATGATCCGACGGCTCGCATCTCGTCCGCACTGATCCCTGCATCATCAAAACAGAAAAAGAAAAAAAAAAGAAAACGGGAAGAACTCGTATACCATCGGATGCGACATGGATTAGTGTAATTCTGAAAGGAAGGGGAAAAAGGAGGTGCGTGATTTCCGAGGCAAATCTGGATGCTTCCAACCCAGCCCCGGGACCCCCACCACCGCTTCCTCCTCCCCTCCTCGATCCCTCAGCCCCCAGACAGCCAGGTCTCCTCCCCTTCCTCCGCGTGGGTTTGCGAGCTGGGCTCCCTTGGATTGGTGCTCGTGTCGGCGCCGGGGAGTTCTTGATTCGGTGGGAGAGCGGCTCGCCCTGAGATTATTGGCTGGTGTTGAATAGGTGGGTTGTTGCTCGCTTTTGTCTGGATTCCTTTGGTGATTTCTTGATGGGCGGAAAAGTTGGGGTTTTCAGTGGATTTCTCATTCTGTGGCCTGATTTGGGCGGAAAGATGGGATTTTGTATTGGAATAGGTGAAAGGTTCTTTTGTTGCATAGTCTAAGCCTCCTAATAAAGCCCCAATTTTGATTTTTTTTAATTAGATTTTGGTGTTCAGCGAGCTTCCTTGTGTTTGAGGATAAAAAAGAGAGGGCTTTCGGCAATTTTTTTTCCTTCTCTCTGAACAGTTTTTCCCAAAAATTTTTTTTGTTCAACTGGTTTCCGTTTGTGCATTGTGTGTGTTTGTTTGTCTCTTTCCTCATCTGATTTTCTGTAAGATTGCTCGGCAAAGCGGCATGCTTGGATTTTTTGCTTAGCTTGTTCGCTTCTGTGCCTTCCTTCCTCTCGTCATTTCTGCTTGTTTCTAGGCGGCACCTTCGTCGAAAAAATTGAAATTTATCATCAATTTTGTTCGGTTGCGGGGCTGCTTAGGTGCCGAATTAATGTTTCTGTTTGTTTGTCACCCTGTCTTCCTTGGCTCTTGTCCAGCTTTCTGCTTCCTTTGGGCGAATTCTTGATGTGGCTGGATGCGGTGCCAGGTTTTGCTGACTCCCTGACCCAATTTGGGGTGAAGGATTTAATGTTCTGCTCTTGTTTCTCATATAGTATGTCTTGAAATGTTGATGTTTTCTCATCAAATTTCGGTTTGGGGAAAGGAAAAATAGCTCCCTCTTTCTTCTACAAGAAAGGTTAGGTTATCACTGTCCCAAATGCTAGTTCCAATCATAACCAGGTAGTTGTTTCACCTAACTAAAAAAAAACGAGCAGAAAACAGTGGGAAAGGTTGTGCATTGCCATGTGTAAGCAATGCGATGCTTTGTTTGCTTGCAAATTAAGATGCGTGTGAAAGGGAGATAACCGAGGTAGGGTGACGGTGGCCGTCTGCATTTAGCGTTTTAGCAGGATAACGTTTGAGAGCTTTGCGTCTCTCTCCCGTGTTTCTGCTTAATTTAGGCAGGCTCTTTTTTTCTTTTGATATTTACGTTTGTTCCATCTTTTCCTTTGTACGAACTGTTCTTAGCATGTACGGAAGTTTCCTCCTTTATTTGCTGCCTCCATTTGGTGAGTCCTATCATGTTTTCTTTGTGTGTTGCATGCCTGATTTGCGTGCCGTAACTGGGCTTTGCCGGACTCTGATCGGTTTGATGGTTTGGTAATTCAGGTGGAGAAAAGTTTGAATTTTGTTTTCCTTGACTGAAATCTGTGGTTAAAACTGTCTCAAATTTGGATTTTATACTAACCAACCTAACTTGTGGCCAAACTTATCTGTGCAGGCAGGCAGTATCAGAGAAGTTGTTTCTTGCGATTGAGGGAGGGGGACATCTGAGTATTGATCCCCAGTAAAAGAGGGAGTCAGAGTTTTGTCTCTTGATGTTTTAGAGGCAATTTTTTGCAGTTCTGATGGAGGCGAAGGGTGTGAACGACCAGGATACTTTGATCGATCTGGAGAGTGGGAACAACGTTGTACTTAGCGAGCATAGCCATGGAGTGGATGCTAATTTTACAGTAGGCCTAGCAAGAACAGCACCAAATGGTGGTGCATGGAATGGTGTCTTGGGTACCGGTGGATGCTTGAGGGATGAGAGAAATCAGCACATGGATTGCTGTCCACCCTCTACAGAACCTGCTGCCAAAAATGGAGATGACTGGAAGTCTGAAGGGGAAGAGAAGCTGGGCCTTTTGGATAATTCTGGAGGTGAGAAGGCAAAGAAGAAGCGGTCCAAAAAACCACCACGACCACCAAGGCCGCCAACACCTACGCCATTGGATGCTTCTGACCAGAAGCTCCTCAATGAGCTGAGTGAACTTGCAGTGTTGAAACGAGCAAGGATTGAGCGGATGAAGGCTTTGAAGAAGATGAAGAATGCCAAACAAGGATCCTCAAGTAGCAACTTATTTCCCATGATCATTACCATTATCTTCTGCCTCGTCATACTCTGGCAAGGTATACCAAATTAGTAACAAGTAGGGACATTGGTATCTCACATATGTCATGTTCGTCTGGAAGAACAAAAGTTTGTTGACTAATGAATAAACCTTGCTTGATCCCGAGACTCACCGTGTCAAATGTTTCTCAGTGAAATTACTAGCTGCCAATGCAAGTTAACTATATTCACTTTACAACTAATATCTTGTCAAATCTTTGGCAGCAAACATAGTGGTAAGTTGTCACTGACAATATCACTATACCATCATTAAGATTTTGAGCATTCAACTGTATTAATTTCGTAGTCTTATCACACTGTTTACATCATGGTGTCATACCATGTCCTTGTAGGATTGCTGGACCTTGTCAAATTGTTCTTACATGAGAGTTATGCTAGAGTTAATGTTTAATTTAGACATAGTTGGAGATGATGTATTTCTACTTTGGGCAATGCAAAGTTCCATTATTGTGGTAAGATTGTGTCAAGCTGTCTAATATTACATACTAATATACTATTAGGCCATCTAGTTCAATAACCATGGTGGTGATTCACCTTATATTATTTGGGATTTTCTTGGCTCTTAGGAGTAAGCTGATCAGTCATTTTATTTGTTCCACACATCTGGTCAATAATTAAATAAAAAATGGTAGGTAGAATACCAAGGATGTTAGTTCATTTTTTTTCATTTGCCACGAGATATTATTTGTGTAAAATTATCAAGTCCTTTTGAACATGGCTTTGATGATCTAGAATGTAATTTTAACCAGCAGTTGTTTTGACTATTGTTTTGATCAGCAGGCTTGCCAATGTAGTAAACTGTGTAAAAATCACTGGAATACTTAAAAATGTATTGATCTTTAGAAAACAACTGCCCTAAACTTCCTTATTTTGACACTACAGGGTTTTTCTCGAGACAAGGGTCGGGCGTAAGCTTCCATGGATCACCTGAATCGTCAGTTAGAGCACATAGCAGTCTGATCTCGATTCGGTTCTACAAGAAGAATCCTTCTAATATCAGACCTCATAGTACCACATCTGCAGCTCCCATGTATGTGAACTTTGTTTCCCTATTCAACTATCTTATTGGTCTAAAAGAAATCTTATTCGGAATCAGGATCTGGTGCTCCTTGTTACAATCTGTTTTGCATAAAAAATTGTTGTTCCACTTTTTTTTTGTAGTAGTAGTAGTACGTATCATGCTTGATGTGCTGCTGACGTCGTTAATTTCTTCTACCTTTGCAGTAATGCAGAAACACCGTCGAGGCTGGGAAAAGGGAGAAAGGTTGTGGGATGAACACGGCGACTGTGCATGACCCCCCACATGGTTGCCGTTGCCGCGATGCACCCCACTTGCTATTTTGAAGCTTCATCTTGACAGGTTGATGTAAATTATGAGACTGTTAGCACTCCTCGAGGTGTCTCGCTGTAAATGAATTCTCTAGTGTGCGCGCGCCTCTGGGTTCTATGCTAACCAGTGGACCTGAATGTGGTCATGGCTCTTGGTAAGAGCAAGCTGTCTCGTAGCAATAATAAGGCTTGCGCGTAATAATCTAATCTAGCCTAGTCTACCCGGTGTCGTGCGATGCTGCATCTGGTACTAAATTCTGAAGTGTGGTGCGTGATGCTCAGTATATTCTTGGCTGTGGCCGGTGGTTCATCTGCTGAGGTGAGCTGAAATTCGCGGTCAAGAGTTCAGACTGTTCAGTTAAAACTGTTACTGCTTTGGTCGGTGTAGTTGATTTGCAGGAGAGATCTATACGGCTTCTAGATCCGCGCGCAGTGTACAGCATGGCAGTTGAATTTATTTTGTTCCAAAGATGGCTAAACAATCTGCTCATATGTGATTCAGATCCATATGTTTTGTCTCTTGTGTTGTATTCTGATCTTGAATCCCACACGACATTGCTTCCTGAGCAGCCAGCCAATCTTGTGAACTGTCAATAGGGGAAAAAAAGTCTATAATGCTTGCTGCTGAACACAGTCACTATGGCCAAAGTTGGGAGTTGACTTGAACTGAAGAGTAGCAGCAGCCGGCAGCAGCTGCTGCTGCAGCAGCAGACACTTAACAAATGCTAGATCTTGTTCTCAAAAAAGAAAAAACTACATCTGCCCTGTTGACTAAGACCGGTCGATTACTTAGCGCTTTATATACGATGACTCTACGCTTGGTCGGCATCTTCAACTCCGACGATGCGCGTCATACTGAAAATTAACTTGGTGGTTGTGCTCAGACCACGGGCCACGGGGTGCGAATCCTCGTGCACCCGCCGCTTGAGTGCAGAGAAGGCACAACCAGCTAATTCTTGAGAGAGAGAGAGAGAGAGCAGGAAACATGGCTAGAGTCAGGCATTGAATATTCTGAATGTGACTTCGAGAATACATTGCAGCTTGAGAAACGGGCACCGCTTGCTTGCAGGGGTAGCAGCGACCACACCGTCCACCCGGACTCGAACCCGGGGGGGGGGGGGGGGGGGGGCGTGTTACTCCTCAAGCCAATTGCATTAAGAAAATCCTGTTCTTTTATAGTGTAGCTGATGATTTTTGTCTGTATTTTTTGAGATAACAATAAACAGTGAAAACGTTGACATATACGGCGTACATGGTTTTTAGTTCAAGAAGTCATTTTAAAAAATTCATTTCAATAAATTACTCCATTTATTTTGATTTTTAAAGAACCTAAAAGCGAAAAAGCACATATTACTTTGCAGCTTCCCCTTTCCCTTTCCTTTCTGAGACTGCTTGAATTCTAAAATGGCCGACAAGGATGAGATAAAATGAAGCACGAGGGCCCACCCGATCGCTGCATCCATGGGCTCAGCTAATCATCCAATGTATGGGCCTGCATCTTATACATATTTGCAAGAGAACCTCCAGGTTTCGATCGCAGATATAATTTGCGATCCACGTGGAGTCCGTGAACACCGTCCAGTGCTACACAAAAGGCCCAGATTGATCCAGAACGGAAGCGATGTATCTAGTTTTGTAAAAAGAACCCTTGCATTGCTGTCTCTACACTTGCGTCCATCCGAGCACCCATCACTTGCGCGCCATGTGTTCGAATAAATGCCGCCGCCTTCTCCTCCGGCGGCTCTGCCGCCGCGACTTCTCCACTGCGCCGGCATCTCGCCACCGGAAGAAGGAAATGGAAGAGACCCTCCTGTGGGTGCGGTCAAGGCCCGCTCCTGACGCCGGAGACTCGGTGAGGGACCATGAGGCCACCGTCAGGAGACTCGCTGCGGCGGGCGACGTGGACGGAATCCAGTACGCGTTGCAGGAGATGCGGCTGCGGGGGGTGGCGTGCCCCGAGGGCGCCCTCATCGCCGCCATCCGCGCCTTCGCCCGCGCCGGCTCGGCGGACCGCGCGCTCAAGACGTTCTACCGCGCACACGACCTCGGCTGCGCGGCGCCCACCGTTCGGCTCTACAACCACCTGCTCGACGCGCTGCTCCGGGAGAACCTGGTCCGGGCGGTGGTGCCTGTGTACGACAACATGAGGAAGGCCGGCGTCAAGCCCAACGTGTACACCTACAACCTGCTCATCAAGGCGCTGTGCCAGAACGACCGGGTCGACGCCGCGCGCAAGATGCTCGGCGAAATGGCCAGGAAGGGGTGCCACCCGGACGAGGTGAGCCATGGGACGATCGTTTCCGCGCTGTGCAAGCTTGGCAGGTTGGACGAGGCCAGAAGGGTCCTGGCTGAGACGATGCCTGTGTGCGCCTCGTACAATGCCGTCGTTCGTGCGCTCTGTGGAGAGCTCAGGATGCTGGACGTGTTCTTGGTTGTCAACGAGATGGTGCAGAGGGGATTGCAGCCCAACGTTGTCACCTACACAACTATAGTCGATGCGTTCTGCAAGACCAGGGAGCTGAGGATGGCGTGCGCTGTTTTGGCTAGGATGGTCATCACCGGTTGTGCACCAAATGTTCCAACGTTCACTGCATTGGTGAAAGGGTTCTTCGATGATGGAAAGGTGAACGACGCACTTGGCATGTGGAATTGGATGGTTGGTGAAGGATGGGCACCGTCGACAATCTCTTGCAATGTTCTCATCGGTGGCCTTTGCCGCACCGGTGATATAAAGGGGGCATTATCTGTTTTCAATGGCATGGAGCAAAACGGCTGCTTTCCTAACGTGAGGACCTACTCTACCCTCATTGATGGCTTATCCAAAGCCGGGGACCTAGATGGTGCCATGTCAATATGGAATGACATGACAAGTGTTGGTTGCAAGCCGAACGTTGTTGTTTACACAAACATGGTGGATGTGCTTTGCAAGAAGGTGATGTTTGATCAGGCAGAGAATCTCATTGATAAGATGTTACTTGAAAATTGTCCCCCTAACACAGTGACATTCAACACGTTGATCAGAAGCCTGTGCAACTGCGGAAGAGTCGGGAGAGCTTTGAGTGTGTTCCATGGGATGAGAAGGCATGGATGCCCACCAAATGACAGGACCTACAATGAGTTGCTTCATGGTCTTTTCAGGGAAGGAAACCGTGAAGACGCCCTTGGAATGGTGATCGAGATGCTAAACCATGGGATTGAACTGAGTTTAGTGACTTACAACACCATGATTAGTGGTCTGTGTCAGATGAGCGTGAATAAAGAAGCTATGCCGCTTCTGGGGAGGATGATGGTTCAAGGTATTCAACCTGATGCATTCACTTTCAATGCGATAATTCGTGCTTATTGCAAGGAAGGGAAGATCAGGATTGCTGCTTGGATATTAGGTAGAATGAATGCAGTGAACTGTCCACGCAACATAGTTGCGTACACAATTCTGATATCAGAGCTTTGCAATCAGCATAGGCTGGAAGATGCCATGATTTACCTGTTAAAGATGTTACATGAAGGTATCTGTCCAAATGCAGCAACATGGAATGTGTTGGTCCGTGGAATTTTTACAAACCTGGGCACCATTGGACCAATGGACTTGATTGAGCGCATTGTTGAAGATTTATAAGCATAGACTCAGGAGTCCAGTGGTGCTACTACTTCCAACTTGTTAGTGAAGGTCTAGCAGCAAATTCTCTCTAATAGAGTTGTTGCTTCATGAAGTAATTTAGGAGGTGTGCTATTTTCTGTAATGCTAATGTTTGATTGACATCAATGATAAAAAGTATCTCATAATATATATGTTCCAACAGGAAACAACAGTGATCGCACGAGTTAAATTTATGAAGATGTTTCTCGAGGATTCATCAGGAGGTACCATTCAGATTCACATGCTCGTGCATCTTCAGTTTGAATATTGCTTGAATATTTTTTAGTTCGCATCGGTATATAATTTTAGTTGTTGATGTTCTCCCTTGTATTTCTGCCCTGCTCAAGTCGTTAAAAGGACTCAATTGTAAACTTCACATGAGAAACTTTTATGAAACATAGTCCCTAATAATTTTTGCACCCTCACCCTTTTTTTAAACCCTCACCCCCTGGTTTATATATGGACGGAGACACAGTATGAACAGAAAAAGAATTCTCCTTGGTCAAAAAAAATTTTCATCTAAATTTGACATTTCCTTCATCTTGTATATATTTGGCGTAGCACAAACACCCCCCCCCCCCCCTTTTTTTACCATATTCCATATATGTAACTAAAGACAAAAAAGGGGGGAAACTATTGCTACACAAGGCACCACACAATATACATTTTATTGCTTTCATGTCATCTTAAGTATCGAAGTTCAATAGGAGATTTACAGTGGTATTTCAGCCTTTCCGCTTATGGCCAAACAGAACACATCTCTTTACTTCGCTTTGGCGGCAGCCCTCTGTTCCTCCAATTTTTTGTATACTTTGTCAATCTCAGACTGCACATAAAGAACAATGGATTAGAGCTAGTCAAAAGAAGCATGAGAGGACAATCATTAGAAACAATAAATTACACACTGCAGCAGATCAACAAATATTACCTGGTAATATTTTAGCATGTTGTTTCTTCTCTTCTTCATCGTTGCAGTCACCAAATCCCTTTCAATGTCAAACGGTATAGGATCCAACACTACGCCTTTGATGTGCTCGAAACCTCGTAGCTGATTTGGGACTTGCAACGAGTGTTAGTGGGTTACTACATTCGATGCTTAGAGATGCAGTGAACGTCTGAACAAATCAAACGAGGACTCTACAAAACTAAGGAGGTTCTGATTTCCATTTTTCTAATACAAATGAAAGAACACATTTACCATAATATCAGGATAATTTATGGGTAACATGATGAAGTATGTGATATATTCAATGTTCTCCACCGTGGAAGCGAGTAAATGACCTTACCTTGTTCTTCACTGCAACAGTTGTCAGCTCTTTCAGGATATACTCTTTAAGGCCTTCAAGCTTACATAATTCATCGAAAGAACCCTTGTAGCCATTTGACTCTGCCCACTTCATGGTGTTTTCTTTGTGTGGATTAACTACTGCCACTAGCATTGATCTGTAGCTGTCCCCATACACCCAGATCTACAAAGAGGACAGAAATGGCAGTATTACATCGAATGTAGGGCAATACTCTCTTAATATAAGCATACGTTTGCACTGGATTTTGTGCTTACATCTTCAACAATTTGAGGGAAGTCATATACTTTCTCCAGATACTCAACTGCAACATACTCCCCTTGCGACAGCTTAAATATGTTCTTCTTCCGGTCAATTACCTTCAGGATCCCATCTGGGGTCATCTCTCCAATGTCTCCTGAGAACAAGTGTGCGTCACAACATGCTATTGTGTAACCAAATCTTGATATTCTATTTTGATTAAAATGTGATTCTTCACCTGTATGAAACCATCCATCAACCATGGCCTCATTTGTGAGCTCAGGATTTTTGTAATACCCGGTGAAGATAGTCTTCCCTCGGATGCAGATTTCACCACGGGAAGGAACACCAAGTGGATCATAACCCATGTCAGGTACTTCTTCCAATCGCAATTCAGTGTAGGTAGCAGCTACACCGACAGTTCCAACAAGGGACATGTCATCAGGGTAACAGACTGTGCTAGGTCCCAGTGTTTCCGTTAAACCTGAGAGAAGGCAGCAAAATCAAAAAACTCGACCTGCAGGGGTACTAGACGCCCCCCCGGCATTAGCTTAAGAAGAAGGATCCTCTCACAGATCGAGAAAATCCCCGAACCCTTGCCCCACCCTGACATAGCGGCGAAGGCAGCAAAATCTAACCTTACACTGGTTCTTTTTAATTGACTAACATGGATTCACAACTCAGCCATGTACATTATATGGAAAAAGAATTTTAGATGCTTGTCAGCAAGGTTCCAAATACAGTTACCGGGGTAAATCTCGCTGGGGGGCTGGTACCGGTTACCGGCCGGTAACGAGAAAAAAATCGGTCGAATTTCACGTGTCAAAATTTGAATTTGAAATCAGTAACCGGAAAAACAGGCCGGCAACCGTCCAAAAAACTAGAGAAAAACCACTAAAACCCGGTTTTCAAATTTCAAATTGGAAATTCCTAATACATTCATGGCAAAAAGTATGAAGTCAAGCACGGCAAGTGCATGCATCTTCCTAATACATTCTATTAGTGTTAAACAATGTAAATATCATTAGATAAATTAATTTTTATATTCAAAAATTTAAATTTGAATTAAATAAAAAACCGGCGGTTTTTTCTCCCGGTTGGCACGGGTAAAACCGGTTACCGCCGGTATTTGGAACCGTGCTTGTCAGTGTCTCTGTGAAACAGGAAAAATAGATGCCCCAAAAGCTTTTGCTTCTCGTTATAAACAGTAATATGCAAAAAAAAAAAGGTAAATAGTTCAACACAATAAGTTGGCTGAAAATACTCTTAAAATTAGTGTTTGCAGTGAAAAATATCATGGGGTACTAGGATAGAGCAAGGAAAAACCTGGACTCAATCTACGTAAGAAACTGGCTTTATAAGTATCCATAACAGGCCAACTTATTCCAGTTCCAGATAGAATTTGAATTCATACTTGAAATAAAATTGTATCCGGTAATTTATGCGATATATCAATATAACTTTAATAAAGTTGACTACAAAAGAAGCCTTAAGAGGGCACACCATCTCATTATTTCTCTGCCATCGGATGTGAAATCTATTGAATAGACATGCCTACTTCTCCCAAGTATTCATCACATCATAAAATTCTAGATTTCTCCAAAATCTTCATCTCACCACAAGAATCTAGAGTGCTCTAGTAAAAAAACACAAAAAGGCTTCAATATGTCTAACACATACACCGGTAAACTATTTGGGTGAAGTGTATCAAACCATTAACTCCAGTTATTCATAAAGAATGACAAAAAAGAGCTGCAGCAAAGCCCGAGTCTTACTCTATTTTTGTCTATGGCTTGTTTGCCTTAGCAACTACCTTTTGATCATTAAACAAATGTATTTGTAAGAATAGCAATAACTTCGTTTGATGCTACAGGAGTTTTGAACCATGGAAAGGGTCTGTATGCATTACCATAGCCTTGGATAAAGTATGCACAGCTGGTCACTCTCAAGAACTCTTCGATCTCCTTGCTCAATGGAGCCCCACCTGAGATTAGTAGGCGAAGACGACCACCAAGCCTCGCCTTGACCTAAAGCAAGCAAATGACAACAAAAAGGCAGATATAAAAGTTGTGAGTACAGCTGCTTCTGATCTTTCATTTCTTTTTCTGGAAGTAATTTGACTGTAGAGATTCTTTCTTAGTAAGGTCTAAGGAACACAAAACCTTGCGAAAAGCCAGCATGTCCGCAAAAGGTGAAGCAGTTTTTTGTGTGTAGCCTGCTTTCATGTTCGCTAATTTGCTGGATTGCAAAGCTATAGTAAGTAGACATGATTTATTTACTGCAATAAGGAATTCACGATGCTAACCAACTTACCGATTGTACAAAGCATTAAAAATTACCCTTCTCAGGGGTCTGAGTTCTGCTAAGGTCTTTGAGATACCTAAAACCAGTCATAAAGGGTTATCTGAGTAAGCAAATATATGAGCTCAACTAATACCAATGTTTTTATTTTACCACCTTCATAAATCTTTTCATACACTCGCGGCACCCCAACTAGTAGAGTTGGTTTTAACTCCATGATATCATCCCTCAAGGCATTCAAATCCTGACAAAAAAAGAACATTGTGATCATGCTGTAATAAAAAAAGAACTATCACTTGTAAGACTGAAAAGTGGAAAGGCTAATGTGGTGGATTTGCTCACTCCGTGGTAATAGCCAACTGATGCCCCTTTGTGAAAGAAATACTCTTCAATCATGCGGTCGAGGATGTGAGCAAGTGGGAGAAAGGAAAGAAACACATCATCTGTTGACATCTGAATACGCAAAACCACCCACTTTGCTTACATTATGCATAAACAGAACCATGTATTGGATCAAGAATTATGTTTGTTCACATTATCAAGAATTAGGTTTATTCACGTCGCTATATCAAAGATAAAGGAGCAACCTTATCATCAAACTGGTCCATGAAGAGGTCCACCCCTTTTACATACATTCCATGGCTCTCATGGCTCAGCATGACACCTTTGGGTTGTCCGCTTGTTCCACTTGTGTACATGATGGTGCATGTATCATTTGCTTGTGGAGGGCAAGGTTGAGCTGGATTATCCTTTCCCTGAAATGCAATTCCAGTATTGATGCTCAATCAACACATATATAGTCATCACAAACATCACTACCAAATTGTCAGTATGAATGGATTTATCTAGGTATTTCACTTGGGTGAACTGTGAACTGTTAAAGGTATTAGTAGTATTTCCTATTATACTAGGGTTTAGTCTTGTGTCTCCCTTGTATCATATATATATTGTCTATTGGGCCTCCTAAATACACACAATATTCATAACACCCCCTCTTGAGTTTGGTATATTTTGTGAGCATCTGTCCTGATATTTCTGGATGCTGTTCATATCTTGAGTCAGTTCATGGCTCGTCCTACTCATCGTCACTGCAATCATCTTCTTCGTGTTCTTCGCTACTTACGTGGAACCATCTCTTGTCGTTTGTTCTCCCTAGCTCCACCTCACTACAGCTTCAGGCATACTCCGATACGACCTGAGCTAGTGATCTTTTGATCGTCGTTCTCTTTTTTCTTACTGTATTTTTCTTGGCTCCTCCTTGATTGGCTGGAAGACAAAGAAGCAGACTGCAGTTTCCCGTTCAAGCGCAGAGGTTGAGTTGAGAGCTATGGCAGTAGTGATAATAAAGATTACTTGGTTGAGGTGGCTACTTACAGGCTTTGAAGTAGTTGTGAGGGGACCTACGACCCTTATGTCTGACAATATAGATGCTATCAGTGTTGCTCGTAATCCAGTAAAATACAAACTCACTAAGCACATTGGTGTGGATGCTTCATATACTCGCTCACAGGTGCACGAGCGAGTAACCACTCTACAGTTTGTACTTTCAGAGTTACAGCTTGCTGACTTCTTCATGATGCCACAGACAAGGGTACAACATTTGTATTTTCTCTCTAAACTCAGTGTATGTGATCTACCATAAGTTTGAGGAGGAGGGTGTTAAGAGTATTAGTGGTATTTTATATTGTACTAGGGTTTAGTTTTGTGTCCCTTTTATATCCTATATATATTGCCTATTGGGCCTCTTGAATACACACACAATATTCATAATATGAACATCGTAAATTTCTTTACTCACCATTTTTAAGAAATCGTTCCAGGAGTACAATTTCATCCCGATCTGGTCGGCGCCTTTGATTTGTTCGTTGGTTGTAGAAGTGAATGCCACCAATGCTGTAATCATGTTTTGGAGAATTATTTTAGAATATTTAATCATTCCTAAACTACACATGAACTTTAATCACTTTACCATTGCTTACCTTTTAGCCTCTTGACAGATTTGCAATTTGGGGACAGTATCTGCAAATAAAAAGTTCTTGCTATCAAAACTAAGTTCACATGAGAGATCCTAAAAGTATGTAACTTAGTTAATTTATCTGGGTTGTACTTCTTTTATTTTCTTGTCCTGTATGAAGACAACATCAATCTCAGCATGGTCAATAATGTAATCAATAGCTCCAGCACCTGCCATGTGATGGAAAAGTTACTAATGCTAATGGATGATATATTTGTTCTGATCAAAAGCATAAACGCTGTGTTTTAAATGTTCTCATTAGTTGATCTAAAACATTTTACCACAAGGGTCTATTATTTATCAATTTCCTGCTTACCTAAAGTGTCGTAGAGTGGGACACAGATTATGCTGTAACCATTGCAAGCCTGCGAAGTTAATTGTGGGATTAGCATAGTTTATTCTGGTCAAAGGAGATTAAGGAAATTAGCATTCAGATAGGTCCCTAATGGTTACCTGCATTGCTACTACCCACTGAGGGCAGTTTGCTCCATAAATTCCAACCCTGGAACCCTGATATAAATCAACCATAGGAGCATCAGTGTCTCTGATTAATGTAAAGTTTGCAAGCGCTCTTCAAAATGCGAGGATGCCAATAATGGCAGAGTCTATTTATATAGCTGGAGTGGAAAAGTTAACTATGTTTCCGTTCTTACTGGTTGCACCCCCAGCAGCTGCAAGGCAGAGCCAACTTGCAGCACTTCCTCATATACCTCCTTGTATGATTTCCATAAGTAGGGCCCTGGCTAGAAGATGAAAATGGGGAGGTTTCCGTCACGAAAATAGTAAGCGAGAATAAGACATGGAGGCTGGAGCAGATACAGAAGCTTCATTATCCTATCAGTTAGTTGTAAATGGGCATACCATTCCATCTTTAAATGGACGCCATCCAAGCATCCGGTTGTCTGCATACTTGCCTGCTGCTATTCTGCAGGAACATAAGCAAAATGGTCGAGACCAAGATTTTCTGAGTTTTCTACTATATTTTTTTTCATGCAGTTGGTTTTATTTTCTGTTGTTAAAATCACAAATCTTGCCTTTACACATGTGAGTAAAAGGTTTATCATGTATTATATGTTGAATGAAATTACTAGACAGTTTCAACTATCTCGGCCGCGGCAGCGGTCCGGCGGCTTCGAGCTCGGGCGAACGACCGGGAGGCGACAGGCGGAGCGGACGCGAGCGCTAGCCGCTTCGAGCCGGAGGCGGACGGCGGGCGGCGAAGCGCGGCGGCGGCCGTCGGAGGCCGCGGACGCTGGCGGTTTCGAGCCGGAGGCGTCCGACGGGGAGGCCGAGCAGCTGCCGGCTGCTTCAAGCGCAGGCGGCGGTCGCTTCGGTCGGGCTTCGGGTGGCGACCATCTCCGGCGAACAGCTCCGAGCACGAGCGGCAGGGGCCGGCGGCGCCACCGGCGAGCAGCTGGCGACTTCGGCCTAGTGCCAGGGAAAGGCTCGCAGAGCTCGGCGACTGGGGGTCTGGATCCGAGCTCCGTGCTTGGATCCGGCAATGCCGGTTGTGGATCTGGTGTCACCGAGCACGGTCGTCGGTGTTTGGGATTGTGCGGTGGTGGCCGTGGTCGATGTGCAGCCATCAACGCTGGATTGTGCTAGTAGTTGGCGTGCTGTCGCGGGAGTGGGTTGGGTGCCAGGCGAAAGCCTTTGTCTTGCTGTTGGGCTGACGGTGACGATACCTTTGGGAGCCGTATTACTCCTTGGAGGCGTCTGTCTGTAGATGCACCCCTCCTCTCTTGATGTGGATCTTGCGGGAGAAATCCCTGTCCATGTTGGACGGGCAGCGGCGGCGTGGCTACGTCGTGTTCCTTCCTGAAGGCGTTGTCTTTTCAGTTCCACACGTGGTTCTCACTTTGGTGGCTTCGTTTTGATATCATAGTTTCTAAGTAAACGAGGATGCGAAGGATTGCTACTGCACAAGATCAAATTTTGAGGCTTGACATCAAGAGTTTCTAAGTAAACTAGGATGCGAAGGATTGCCAGTGCACAATGTCAAAGCAAGTTTGGAGCAAGGACATAGAAGTTAGAATTTTAGTCTTTCTAGCTTTCTTAGTCTTTTTGCTCTTTGTTTTTTGCGTACCTCAGTGTTGAGGCTTTGAGTATTTGAGTCTAAGGACTCCTGTAAACTTTGGCTGCGTGTATCCACGTGTGGATATAGAGGCCGGATTTCTATCCATTATCTTAAAAAAAACTATCTTGACTTATTTCCTTGGTTGTTACTCTCTTCATGAAGGAGCCAGCTAAAGTGCGACTTATGTACTCTTTGAAGATTTACAATAGAAACACGTATTGACACCGTGGATGAGGTATGTTTTTAGTTCTGTTTCGACTCATGTTCTACTAGGATCCAACTATCCCTGAATTTTCTTTTAGATTTAAAGGGTTTTATAAGAGAAGATTGAAAAAAAGGGAGGGAGCACAAAAAGATCCTTATAGAACACAAAGAATTTAAACTTTCAGAACTTCAGTGCACAATTTGCTTGGTAAATAGTGACTACAAAAGGAAACATGACGTATGTCTGTCTTCGTATGAATATCTCCAAAAGTTTGTTTTGGTTCGTCCTGAAAAAGCAGGAGCGTTTTCTCCTCTACATCATCGCGGAACAAACTGATGGACTCTTCTGACATGGAGCAGAAGTTAGATTATTCTCCGTAGTGCTTACTGGTTACCAGTTCTCTTTGTCTTTATTTATGATCCAGAAAACCAGAATAAGGTACAGCAGTGAAAGCTATGCAACAAAAACTAAAGAAAAAAGAAGAAAGAAAGATGTGAACTTGTTGTTTCAGGTGTTTACCTGAACACATCCCATGAGGTGTTCATGTCAGGCTCAAGTGGTGGGAACCCATCCTTGGCCAGTGCATTCCGGAACACAGGACCTACCGCCGGCCGGCCATCCTTTCCGGGCTTCCCATCCTCCACCTGAACTGTAAAAACGTTCTTCGTCGCCCCCTCCATCCTCCAAAGTGACCCCTTATATCAAACCTCAAGGTTAGCAACTACTAGTCTACTACTATCAGAGGTTAATACTCTCTTACTCCATTGAATTGATCAAAGCATAGCACCAAACAAGAGGATGAAACAAACTATTTGGACTTAATAGTCCAAAATAAGAAAAGAAAGTAAATGATTGTTTATTTTAAAAAGAAATGACAGTTTCACGAAGAAAAAGAGACGTATATCTACCAAAGGACGAGTTGGACAATGAGGCGTAAAAGCTTCCACGGAAGACTGTTTCAGACTTTAAAACCTTTCTGACATTTTGTGATTAGAAAAATGAGATCCTTGCGTGTTTTCTCTCTCTTCAAAACAAGGAAGTATTGCAAGCATCTTTTACTGACTCTTGAGGTTTGCTTGATTTGTTGTTTTCTTGGGTGCAGTCAGAAAGCAAGAATCGTTCCGATAATAAAAACGACATTAAAGGATATATTCAAAAAAGGATAATACTATTGGAAAAAAGAGAAGAAAAGCCAGCGTTCTTGCTTAGTTGTGAGCGTGTGTTTGCTGGAAAGGAGACTAAGGCATGGAGCTTGCAGAAAAGGGAACTTACAGAAGGCAGAGAGCTCTTGATCAAATTGAGAAGAAGCTGGGAGTAAGCACCCTGCCGATGGGAAGAAGCGAGAGCGTCCTATATATGCAAGGCAAGGTGGCGAATGGAGGCTGTGGGGATGGGGACAGAGCGTCGGTGGGCCCCCCTGTTAAGACTGGTTGCTGAAACCGCCTACTCCAGGCTTAAGAGAGGAACTCTCTGAGAAGGAAAAACTTCCAAAAATTAAGCTTGACGTGCTTAGCGTGTGAACAATCTCATCAGCCATTGGTGAGAGGAAGGGAGAGAGAGCACGGATGGGTGATGTCGCGCCAAACATGTGGTTCAAGGGTAGTTGGCCCAGGAATAAGTGTAGCTAATTCCTTTCTCTATCCATTGGCCCATATGGTCAGTCATAGTTTATAGACCATGTTCTTTTCAGTTTCTAAAAGCTTTTTTTCGGCTTTCTACAGTAACTAGTTTTTAAAAGAAGTATTTTTTTAAGATAAAGTCTACTAGTTAATTGTAGTACATACTTTACTGACTTCATTTATATCGGCAAAAACCACACATGAGTTTCTATTACTCTGTAATCTCTCGTACAAACAGCCTAAAAACCACAAGCCTCAGCCAAAAGCCATAAGCCGCAGCAAAAAAAAAACAGACCCTATAACAAACAAATAGTCATTCAGAAGAATATTATCATGATGTGTTCTTCTTCTCAAGAATATTACCATGATGTATTCCACGTAGTAAGCATATCTCTGTGCATTTTTGTAAATACTCAACTGGTGATGGCCACCTAGTTAGTAGTAATTTTGCCATGCTTATGATTTCCTGTAAGGTTTAGCCGTTGTTTGCTAGTTACTGTATCTGGCCTCGGTAGTGAACTTTACCGTAATAAATTCCACGATGGTTGTCCAACAACAACCTAATCCTTTCTAATTAAAAAAGTTTGATATGCCCTGGTTTTCGGAGAAACCCAAGGCACTGAGATCATAACACATCTGCCTTCGGGAGGGTTGCGGCCTGCTTGTTTCGACTTTAGATTTTAGTTTCTAGTTTCCTATTTCTTAATTTTATCTTTTCCTATTTTTTTTTTATTTTTTGGGCTTTTTTACCTTTTCTTTTTTCCATATTCTTTTGCATTGTCTGTGATAGACTAACCTGTTTTTTCTATTTCTAAATTTTTTAAATTTAATTACACCAAAAAAACTAGCAACAACTATACTGTAAAATAAACTAGCTACATTGAAAAACCATAAATCACAAAAAAAGCTAAGTTGAGCAGGACGGCTTTGGCTTCCGTTGCTATAGTAAGTAACTTTTAAATACGTTTTTTTAAGTTGAAGTCTATATATAGGTTATAATAGACAATATACCGAGTTCAATTATACCGGCTAAAATCGCATACAATAATTTCTCTTTGCATACTACCTATCGTAAACAGCCAGATTTCAAAAATTATAAGCCAAAGCTATAACATAAAAGTACCGGGTCAGAAGCTTCCAAGACTCACATTAAAGAGTAGCACAAACAATATAGCATAAATTTGTAGGAAGAGTTCAAAGTAGTTAGCGCCATGTATGTCAAACTCAGCATTTTTTTACTATATATATAGTTGATCAGATGTAACGGCAAACAATATTCTTTTGAAGTAATGGAGAAGATGGAGATGCAGCCGCGCACATATGAACATAGCCTCGTTTAAAACGGCTTTCGGAATAAAGAAAAAAAGAGAAAAAATAAAATACTATATCTCCATAGACAATATAAAGGAAAAAAAGACATGTTAAGGAACCAATGCGTTCAAAATGGCTTTCAACTTCTAGAAGCTAAAAGCCAAAAGCCATTTTAAACGGGCCTAAGTTCATGTATGCGCCGCTGCATCTCCATCTTAGAATAATGTTTGCCGTTACATTTGATCGAACTATATATATAGTAAAAAAATGTTTAGCCAAAAGGTAATTGCCGCTATAGTGTCTATTTCAACCAAAAGTCATCAGCAAAAGTCGTTTTGAACGTGCCTTATTTGGCCAACGATATGCCTGTATGCTGGACAATTCTCAGCATCAAGGAGCCCAGCAAGGTAGCATTATTAATTTTTTAGGGCTTTTTTATGGAGGAAAAGTACATTCTACTCCCGAGTGTAGTTTCCTCTACCTTTGATATACGACTTAAACGAACTTGAAATACTCTTTTATCATTTTGGGTACACTCATATATTAATTATAAGATATTCCAATATGGTACATATGAAAAAAAATTGCAAGGAAATCAACGGTTTTTAGTATATTTTGCAAATACCTTCATATTCGCACTAAAAAAGGAGTATATCTAAAAAATATACATACTACCTCTGAAAAGTGTACATACCATTTAGGTAGTCTTATATACTCATATTCTGCACGTATATATCCCCATTACACGAGGTACTCGCAACGTTGTGACATACAACATAGGGAGTAATTACTCCCTAAAGTAGAAACGAGGCTTTCTATATATGTATTTCTGTGTGTGTTACTTTCGGATAGTTCTAAAGGGTTCAATCAGGATAACTGTCTATTTGAATGGTTTTTCAGAATTATTTGAACAATCTGTGTCGCATTTGAGGCATAATTAAGCTGAAACTTTATCTTAAATTGGTGATAAATTGTAATTATCAAAACATTAATTGGGTCCTTTTGTTTTTCCTACTATAGATACCTGTCAGAATCAAACACTACCAACTTTAAGACTTAATGGTCCTCTGAAGAAGGATTTGTTTGGGTGATGCTGTAACAATCCATATCCATTAAATTAACCGATAGATGTTGGCCCCCCAACAGTGGCTCTTAAACATGGTGAAAAGGAATTCATTAGAGCAAGTACAATAGTATAGCCAACTAGTGGCTATAACACTTGTCTATTTTATCTATAGCCTTCAAAAAAATAGTTCATACAATAAGGTAGCTATTACAATAACTATTTGGCTCCACGTGTAAGAGAGTGAAATGCATATTTTTACGTGCTATAGCTAGCTGTAATTTAGTAGCCAGCTTCCTTCTCTCTCTTCCTTTCTCTCTCTGCCACGTAAGATTTTGTTGATATTATATTTGCTATAGCCTGCTGACTAATCCTTATTGTACCTGCTCTTAAGTGAAAGCTTGATTCACTGTTCTAATAGATTCTTAAATATGGTCAAATTTACGTCGAGTCTGGACAATTGCCGTAGTTGTCAATCAATCGATTGCCATATTTGTTTTTCTAGTCACTGAGTAAATCGAGCTTTTATTGAAAATTCTGAATTACATTTTTTGAAAACACTTTATAAGCACTTGGTTGAAGAATGAAATACAAAATGGAAAAGAAAGAAATCACATCACCTCGATTGGTAAAATGGTTACTCTTCAAAGCCAATACTCATCTGTGCCGCCTGCCTGCAAAGCTCTCATTTCGTGAGCCGTAACTTTTCCAGGCAGGCGGCAGGTAGCCATTAATCACACCTATCTATTAATTCATCCAAAGTTATGTTCATTAGCTAGTAGTAGTACAATTACTGTACTCTTATGCACATTTCTGTTAAGGTTAACGAGTAAGGTCGAGTTGCTCAAATAAAAACCAGAGTTTACCCGACACACACAGCTAATACAAAGATCATACTCAATTTGTGCGATACGGAAAGGCGCCTTTCCAGTGAAGCCGTGCATAATTAATTTCTAGCTAGGCTTCGGCGCCGATAATCTCTTTATTGCTTTGCAATTTGCTGCCTAATTCTACTTGCATATGTTACATTGAAATAGATGTTTAGTTGATGGAAAAGTACGTCCTGACGTTCCAGGAAGGAAGGTTAACTGATAGAGGTCATGTAACCAAATCCTCATACCATCAACCAAATTGATTTGCACCTTGACATTCTGTTAGACATCTAGATGCCAAATTAGCTTGACTATCAACCGCTTGGCGTTTTTCTAGGTTCTTTTATGCAGTATAAAACCTCCTGAGTTCATCTTAACCCATATTCCATCACACGATCGCCAGCAATTAAAGTGAAGAAAGTACAAGAAACATGCTGAGAACAGCGTACATTCTCTGAATATGGCGACGCCCATACCCTTGTTTGGATTAATAGTTGGAACGCCATTGATAGTGGTATGGGGTTGGTTAGCTAGCTTGGGTTTCTGCCAAGTACGAGCTTAGAGCAAGGCTAATAATACAGCTTTCAGCTGACTGTATGGACACTTACAACCCACTTATCAGTCTATTTATATAGTAATTTACAGCCAGCTGAAGGCTGTATGACCCACCCCTTTCTCTCACAAAGTTTCTTGGTTCTTGTGCTTCAGCTGGCTGTAAACTTACAGCCCACCTCCCTTCTCTCTCCTTCACCTCAGCATACAGTCTACTAACAGTCTCTTATTATACTTGCTCTTAGCTAGAAGGACATGTTGACGGTTGAACATTTATTGGCTCGTCATCCCTATTGGCGTCAAGATTGAATTGACGGCAAGGCTACGGCCTGCGGCACTGCACACCATACTAGCAATGGATGGATTCATGTGGATCCATTGAATTGGAATTGACAGATGTTGGTTGGGCAAGGGTCAGCGCATGCGATGTGTCCGAAACTAGACTTTATGACTCAGATCCATGTAAAGATTTTTTTAGAAAGAAATACCGATCGATTGTAACATTGCACAAATAGTTTAAATAAGTAAAATTATATGTAGAGCATAGAGGAGATGATGGGAGATAATATGTTGTCTTTTATTCAAAAGACAACTTAAATCCGCAAACCAACGCAAATAAGGAGAGAGTATGAAACAAAAAGTTATGATGAAAATATTATAAAATAGTTAGAGAGATAATTTACTATTAGGGCATCTGTAGTGTATGAAAACAGGGGGTCTTAAGCCATCTTAAGGTCAACCTTATACATTACAGGGGTGAGCTTAAGCAAGCCATAAGCAAAAAAGGCTTAAGGTTGGTCCTCAAGCTAAAGACCTGGCCATAAGCATTAAAATACATTTTTTATTTATCTGCCAAGTGGGACCGTCTTAATACCCCTTGGGTTATATACACTATGGAGTCGACCTTAAGGTTTAGATGGGATCCACCTTAAAGCCCCTTAGGTTATATACACTACAGATGTCCTTATAGAAGTTACCTCTAGTTCTGTCTTCTGATAAAGTGAAAGTCTTAGTGACAGCCGTTCTGTCTTCTGTGCTGAGATATTGCTATCTTGCCAATTTGATCTGACGACACCGTCTGGCATTACTTGATAATTGTTCCTCTTTGAGGCAGCATCTCATCCAGGATCTCCTGTCCAATTCTCTCAACTAAACAGTACATACGTGGGGTCCACGTGGGATTGAAGCGTGTTGTACTGAGCTATCAGGTGAGGTAATCAACATATTTGCCACATTTATTAGTAAGGTGTGTTATTGTTATATGCCAGTAGCAAGCAGTCATCAAGTGAAATAATCCAAAGTGACATAGCAGATTAGAGCTACTCTTGAATACATGTTGCATTACGCAACAAGGAGCCCAGATGTTACATCATCATCCCTGTAATTAAAGTGTGTAAGGAACTGCTGCTTTATCTAGGTGCAAGTAGGTAACCAAACACAAACAGCCGATGCATGTACAGTCTGCTGCTGCTTGCTAATCCAACTCCTGTAGAAAAGCTCATCCAAGTTCACGTGATGAAGGATACGGCTGATATTAATTTCTAGTGTTGTTTCTTTCCCTGATACTACTGTTTTCTGCACGATAATTGACAGGATCATTTATGCTGCACACCTACCAGCTCCTGACTAGGGTTCAATGGTGTAGGTCATTGGCAAAGACAGGTTGGGAAAGGGAGAGAGGAATTGAATAGAGGCGTCAAAGAAGACAGAAGACGGTGACAATGGCAAGCACTGCAGTTCCACGTGTACTGTATAGGTGGGGCAGCTGGACTTAATCCTGTATGGTTGCATCCATAACAGGGACAAGCAAGAGATGCAGTTGGCCCTACAGCCCTACCTGAACTTATAATGCTTGCTGATGCATGTACGTCCTCATGTTTTCTCCAATTTTCATCTGCAGCTTAAGGTAATGTTACTCTTTTTCTCGTGAGGTGGAAATAGAAAAACTCCATGAGGTGGAAATAGAAAAACTCATGATCAATTTTCTCATGGTTGTGCTGCAACTTCGGTTAGTAAACAAAATTAAGTTTTGACATCACAGTTAATTTGTGGGTTAATTTGGGGGGAGGTGTTGGATGGAGGGTAGTAGGACACAACCCAAAGTCAAGGAATGTCACTTTTGACATCTGAGAAGACAAGGAAACAACTAGCTAGGGTGATACTATCTTGACAAAGATGTCTGTGTCTGCTGAAATCGTATCGGTTCAAAAATTTTATCAGTGGGTGGCGATAGGTAATTACCCGAAATTTTAGAATTTTTTATTGAAAATTTTTAATTTTTAAAATGAATTTTGATCAATCTAAATTTTTTATCTAATATAAAATTTTATCGGTCCCTGCCAATAAAACCAATGTTGGTTACCGGCTGGTATGAACCCAATTCAACCTGTAGGGCACTGCTGCTGACAGTGTGTCACAACATTTGCTATTTGCTAACACAAACACCTTCGTTAAGTCCTTCCAAACACGATCCAATCTTTGATATGCATGACATGATGATACTACCTCCAATCAATTAATGTCTGCAAGAAGATAAGCTCGCACGTGTGGAACACGATAGGTTAAACTGATACTAGGCCTAATACTTTTTCGAGGTCATGAGTTCGTGATCGTCATGTTTCTTAATGTAGCACACGGAATTTTCTTCTTACCAACAATTTTCTTGGTAGGCATACTTGTACCTTTGACTGGATATGTTCATAAGCTACCGGTTAATTAACTGGAGGTGTCCCCCTTTTTTTTTTTGCATGTTTGGTGATCCATACATGCCAAATGTTTGGAGAAATTGACCGGCTAGATTCTATGAGCAGTTGTGCACAAACGTGAACTGAAACGATCTCAAAATTTCAAAAAAGATTTGAGTTGCTTTGAGTTTTAATTTCATTTGGTTCTTCTCCCAAATCAGTACTCATCTCCACCCTCAGTAAATCAACTCGCACATCCTACCGTCTCCTTCGCCCTTTGATCAAAGTCATGGCCATTGGCACTGTTCCTGTCTGACAAAAATCAGACAATTTCCATCACTTCATCCAGTCATTCAAACCATCTACCGTTACCTCGATTCAACCACCGTACCTCCTTGAGGATTGCACCTCTGATACTCCCTGACAGTCGTCGGTTATGCAAAGACGAATTTTGCCACTATCGCCTTTCCTCTCACTCACGTCCGACCACCCCAAGCCGTAACATTTGACCACCGCCTGAGAAGCTCAGTGTATGAAGTGTCAGCTCACCTGCCGACCTCTCTGCTGCTCTTGCCGATGCACCCCGAACCATCCTACGCCTCCCCTGCCCTAGCCACGCGCCACCTCCCAAGCGGGACCTCCCCTATGCCAAACTGTCATAAACCAACTATAAAAGCCTATGCACCCCCTCCATTCGAAAGCACCGGTACCCAAGGTGAGCCACCCACCCTCAATTGCTCCAGCAACCAAAGCGCCGCCAGCGATCACCGGAAAACCCAAAGTAAGTCCCGAATTCAATTCTATCGATTTGGCCTGTTACATTTCGATTGCCCTCGCCCGTAGCTTCCTCAAGCCCCCAGCAATACTCCCGAAACAAGTCCCTAGCTTCCCGAGTCCCCTAATGCGCTGGCTACTAGCGCCATCGTGCGGCCATGGGAGGCCACCATGGGCAACTCAACTCAGCCATCTTGACCCAAACCATCACACCCCTAAGCTTCCTCTACTCGTAGAGATGCTCAATTGCAAATGTTATTGTCCTTTAACCCGCCATTAACCTATGTACCATTCAAAAGTCTCAAAGAGAGAAGATCTCACCGTCGACGCTCACTTAACTTCCAATAGCTCCCAAGCCCAGAAATGGAATCCTCATGGCCTCAGAAACCCACCCATGGTCGCCAATTATTGTTTCGACCACGGATTCTCCGACCGCTCCACCGCTTGAACCCTCCGACCGCTACACCGCTTGAAATTTCCAACCACCTTGTAATCGAGAGGAGTTTCGACCGCTTCGCTTTGAGTCTTGAGCAACACCACTCATACGCCGTCCGATGTTCTTAAGCCACTCGAAAGTCGTTCGATGCTCCTAAACCGCTCAAACGCCATCCGATCTTTTAAGCCACTTGGACGCCGCCCAATCTCCGCAGCTACTCGGACGTCATCCAGTCTTCGTAGCAACTCGTTCACCGTCCTATCTCCGTTGTCTTCACGCTCGAAGTCAAACCTCGACTGTCCACCTGACTTCGTAGTTGTACTCGAGACTACTCGAGTACTTGTAACTCCTCTGTTCTCCGAGTACCCAGCGACAACCCGATAAGGACTAAACCTGCTGTGAACAGTAAAACCCGCGATGAACAGTACCAAACCCGTTACTGTTCACAGAACCCTAAAATACATATATACATCCATTTCGATCATTTTGAACCCATCTACCCATTTCTCAGCTCTGTTTTCCCATACCAGCCCTCCTATAATCCATAAACCTATTTTATTTTGTTTTACTTCTTTATTTTCTTTCTTTGTATTCCTAGCTCAATCCTTCGAGCATGGAATTGATTTGTTTCTTTTGCTTTGCGCTAGCACACAACATCGTAGACCAGCCGACCCAGAAAGGAGAAGCTCATGTTCAAGCTCAATAATCAGAAGAATATGAATCGGTAGAATACATTGGTCCGCAAGGTAAGTCATATGTTTTTTTTATCATGTTGAACCTATATTCCTTTAATTATTTATTTATCAGTATTTTCATTATGTTGTTTATGCATTGTTATTTCTTGTATAATAAATGTTTAGAATGACATGATACTAGTTATGTCCTACCACATGAAAAAGCCTTGTTTTATTTGATGGTTATATTCACCTTGACAAACCCTAGGAATAATAAATTACTATAAAATATACCATGGTAGTTTAAGAAATTCAATTGTTTTACACTAGTAGTGGTAGTACCGCAATGCACTGGGTTATTTAGTTGTGAATAGTTACATGGTTGATGAAAAGTAAGGACTAGAACCTTATGCTAAGTAGAGAACATAGTGATCGCTCAACTACAAGCATTGACTTGTCAAACCTGGTCTAGTAACTACTCAAATCGATTGAATATCTACTATATAGATACAATATACTGTTCCAGAAAAGGGAACAGCCGGCGAAGTATGTGGTATGGAAATAGTAAAACCATACTTTCACAACGGTAGGCTCCGCCCTGTCAGGCCGTTGTATTCCATGACAGGGGGTACCTAGTCTATCGGGTATATGCTACATAAAAAGATGAGCAGTGAAGCAACCTTATTTTCTTAACTCAGTCATGAGGATTAAGAAATCTTGTGGGTAAACGTAGACAACTCTGTAGAGTCATTTATAAATGGTATTCGAATACATCGTACTTCCAGTAAAAGAAACTATGTTTAATGGTTGATTTCAACACGAAGCATAAGTAGATTTGAAAATGATTTGGAAATATTGCAGTTTGGTAATCAAGATGTTGAAACCCCAAATTCTTTCAGAAATATATGATTTGTTATCTTGTTTTAAATTCAAAAATATTTACAAATAAAACTACATCCACATAAAATGTTAAAACTCATATGTCCCTATCTCTTGGAAATCTTAGCATGTAATTAAACAGCGTTTCCCCATGTGACTTGTTAAGTATAGTTGGTTGTACCCAGTCTTGTTTCATTTTCACAAAACTGATATGAAAAGAAGAAAAGACATTTCAAGATTTCATGTTAAGGTTACGACCACACTCATGTGTTCTTGTGGGAGTTTTCTTCGGATCTTCTGATTGTAAGTAAAGTTTTAGGCTTGAACGCTTGTTAAATCACTAAAGTTGACCGTTAGGTCTATATTTTAATCAAATTATCCTTTTTAAATATTTGTGAGGAGGCATGATACTCTTCCTATCCGTAACAGAACATTTGGGTTGTTGCAAGACGTACGGCGGTCCTGTTCCCAAAAACGGGGACGTTACATGAACTCTCATTATAGTACCATCCTACACATCCTAAAACAGAATTAAGAAGGGAATGGTATGTTGTACTGATGAGATTGAGATCATACGCTTTTGTATCATACAAAAAATGGAGAGGAGACTGTTGACGAAGCAGAGTTCATCCGTGCAAGTTTGTCGCACATGAAAAAAAAAGGTGGTATTATACCATTTCAATTCACTTGGTAGGTGATCTGTGCTTCCAACGGATGGAGAATGGAATGTGTAGATAGCTCCCTTGATGCAAAAACATATACTACTAGCTCTGTGTTCCTCGAGAAAAAAAAAGGTATGTGAACATGGATAATCATACGAGTCAACTTTTTTTTTCTATAGATATTACGAGTCAACTTGAGCTTCAAGGAGTTGGCGTCCACGACATCCTTTTCGAACCTTAAGAGAAGCATCGAATCTTAGTCCCATTCATTTTTGCTTCACCTTCTAGCTTTATGTCAAAAGTCAAAATAAACATATTGACTTCTTAATTTTGATTTTTTTATATATTTTTAGTTTTTTCAGTTTTTTGTTTTTGTTATTTTCTTTTACATTACCTATGAAGATATAAAGGTGTTTTTTTTAACTTTTTTCTTATTTTTGTTTAGTTGAATGTCTCGGGAAAAGTTATCGTTACAGTGCAAGTTTAATAAAAAATTAATAACCAGAAGCCAAAAAAACTGGATTGAACAGGGCCTTTAAGGGCACGTGAAAAATGGTACCCAAATTGTTAAACTTCGGTTTTATCGAGAAAATAAATACGTTGTTAAGAGCACTTTGACAGTATTACTGTAACTAACTAACTACACCGATTGGCAGTTGGCACGCACGAGGTGTGGTCTAATGTACTACGTAGGTTGGCTAACCTATGACAATTCAAATTCGACTATTCTTAATACGAATTGTTTTTATGGTATCGGATTTTTTCCTTACCTTTTGAGTTTAGACGTGGTTCAAGCAACATCTAATGACTGCGTCGTAATAACTATAACTAGCTGAATGTTTATACGTTGCTACAGATTTTTAAAATTTATCATACTACATGTTCTAAAACTCATGGGTGGTAAACATTTTAAAAGTTTTTAAATCCATCAAGTCGAAAGCCGTCAATCATACCTTGTGGCCGTAGGTCAAGAGCCCTTGAGCACACCTCATCGTCGTAAGTCGAAAGCTGTCAACCATCACGCATGATCGTAGGTCGGGAGCAGTCGACCACGCTGGTGGTCGTAAGTTGGCAGCGGTCGACAATCGACGTGGTCCTAAATCGGGAGCCTTCGACAATGGCTCGTGGTTGTACGTTGGAAGCCGACGACCATCGTTCGATGTCGTAAGTCAGAAGCCATCGTGGACACCTCGTGGTCGTAAGTCGGAACACATCGACCAGCGCTCGTCATCATAAGTCGGAAGCCATCATGGACACCTCGTGGCCGTAAGTCAGAACACATCGACCAACGTTCGTGGTCATAAGTTGGAAGACATCGACCACACCTCATGGTCATAAGTCGTAACACATCGACCAGCGCTCGTGGTCGTAAATCGAAAGTTGTCAATCACACCTCGTGGTCATAAGTCGAAAGCCGTCGACCATCACGCATGATCGTAGATCGGGAGCGGTCGACCATTGCTGGTGGTCGTACGTTGGCAGGCCTCCGGTGCACCTGTGCCCTGTTGCCCGATTGCCGGCGCTAGGTTGCTCAGCCCGCCCAACCGGCTCAGCCCTGACTTCGACCACGGCCCTTCGACGTCGACCATGACCTCCTTCGACCACGGCGTCTACTTCGACCATGGATCTTCGACTTCAACCTTGGCCCCCTTCGACCACAACCCCGACTTCAACCACAGCTTCGACTTCTACCACTACCCCCTTCGACTTCAACCACTACCCCCTTCAACCACTATCCCCTTCGACCATAGCCCTTCGACGTTGACCACTTCCCCCTTTGACCACGGCCCCCTTCGATCATGACTTCGATTTCGACCACGGATCTTCGACTTCGACCACTGTCCCCTTGGACCACGGCCCTTCAACGATGACCACTTCCCCCTTCGACCACGGCTTCAACTTTGACCACTGCCCCATTCAACAACTGTCCCCTTCGACCACGACCCTTCGACCACAGCACCGACTTCGACCACTACCCACTTTGACTTCGACCACTACCCCTTCAACCACGGCTTCAATCACAGCCCTTCGACACCGACAACTACCCCCTTCAACCACGGCCCCCCTTTGACCACAGTTTCGACTTCGACCACTGCCCCCTTCGACAGCTGTCTCCTTCGACCACGACCCTTCAACCACTACCCCTTCAACCATGGCTTCGACCACGACCCTTCGACGTTGACAACTACCCCCTTCGACCACGGCCCCCTTTGACCATGGCTTCGACTTTGACCACTGCCCCTTCGATCACTGTCCCCTTCGACCATGGCTTCGATGATCATAGCCCTTCGGCATCGACCACTTTCCTCTTCAACTGTACCCTGCCGCCCGACTACCGGTGCCAGCCTACTCTGCCCCCCAACCTGCTCGGCCCTGACTTCGACCACGACCCTTCAACGTCAACCACAGTCCCCTTCAACCATGGTGTCACTTCGACCGCGGATCTTCGACTTCGACCTCGGCCCCCTTTGACCATGACCCCCTTTGACCACAGCGTCGACTTCGACCTCGGCCCCATTCGACTACGGCCCCGATTTTGGCCACTGTCCCCTTCGACTTCGACCACTGCCCCCTTCAACCACACTCCCCTTCGACCACGACCCTTCGACGTTGACCACTTTCCCCTTTGACTACGGCCCCCTTCGACCAAGGTGTCGACTTCGACCACGATGTCGACTTCGACCATGGCCTCGACTTCGACCATGGCCCCTTCGACTTTGACTACTGCCCCTTTTGACTTTGACCACTGTTCCCTTTGACCACGACCCTCTTTGACACGGCCCCCTTCGACCACTGTCCCCTTCGACCACGGCCCTTCAATGTCGACCACTTCCCCCTTCTACCACGGTTCCCTTCAACCATGACTTCGATTTCGATCACGGATCTTCGACTTCGGCTAAGGATCTTCGACTTGGACCACAGATGTTTGACTTGCACCACTGCCTCCTTCGACCACTGTCCCCTTCGACCATATCCCTTCGATGTCGACCACTTCCCTCTTCGACCATCGCCCCCTTCGACCACCGCTTTGACTTCGACCACGGATCTTCGACTTTGGCCATATCTCCTCAACCACGGCTCCCTTCGACCACAGCACCCTTTGCCCACGGTATCGACTTTCACTATGGATCTTCAACTTCGGCCACTATCCCCTTTGACTTCGACCACTGCCCCTTCAACCACTATCCCTTCAACCATGGCCCTTTGACGTCGACCACTTCCCCTTTCGACCACGGCCCCCTTCGACCACGGCTAAGACTTCAACCACTGTCCCCATCGACCATGGCCATTCGACGACCACGACTCTTCGACGTCGATCAGTCCCCCTTCGATCATGCCCTGTCACCCTACTGCCGGCGCTAGTCTGCTCGGCCTGCCCGACCTGTTTGGCCCCGACTTTGAACACGACCCTTTGACGTCAACCACAGCCCCCTTCAACCACAACGTTGAGTTCGACCAAAGATCTTTGACTTCGATCTCAGCCCCCTTCGACCACGGCGTCGACTTTGACCACGGCCCCGACTTCGACTATGACCCCGAGAGGCTCACTGGGCGTGCGACCGCTGGGCGGCGATGGTAGTGGGCGAGCCACGTGGGCGGGAACAGGAAGAGCAAGCTGCCGCCGCCACACGGCACTGAGCAACGGCAGAAGCAAGGGCGGGTGCGATAGGGGAGGAGAATCGTGGCAACGCAACGCCGCAGGGGGCAGGGCGAGGAGGGAGTAGGGGCGGCCATCGGATCCAATAGCCGCCGTCTACAAGTTCCCATCTCTCGGATCTACTAGTCGCCATCGATTCTTGCCTTCTAGATCCACCGGCTGCTGTCGTCGAGCATGCCTCTCGGATCCACTGACCACCATCATTGAGCGCCCTTCTCTCGGATCCACCAGCCACTGTCGCTGAGCGTCGTGCCGCCTCACAATTCCCACAAGTCTGGCCCGATGGTCGAAGGGAGGAGGAAGAGGGGATATGGGGTGGTGGCGGTGGGGAATGCCCGATGGGCGGCGAGGAGGGAGAGGGGTGATAAGGTGACAGGTCTGCGAGGGTGGGAACGTGGGAGAGAGGGGATATAGATGGTTAAGATTTCTGTGTTTAGATCGGACGACTGAGAAGAGAGGAGGGAGAATGCACCAACAACTACTAACTCAAATTTTTAAGGACTAGAGATTAGCGCCCGCCAGATTGATCGGGCTAGACGCTTTTTCTTTCGCATAAGAATTAATTTCTAGTATTTTTTTTCTTTTTCAGAGACGTTCATATCACGAACAGTTGTTTTTTTAGTGCTTATAAGAAATTTCATGTTGCTACTATACATTTACTGTTAAAGCTGAAAAAAATTATTGTGATAGATACTTGTGAACGGAGGTAGTACTTGCACGGAGGATTATTGGACCAATCCATACGTTGATTAGTCAATTAATCACATAATCTCATGCGCTAAACAGCAGTAAACTAGTAGTAATACTTCTGTTCACATAATTACATCACCAGAAAAAAACTAACGAATAAGTGTGCAATGCTAATTACTTCGGATGAATTTAATTGAGATTGTGATGCAATGTCACGATGTATTGCAAAATTCTAGTTGGTTAAAAGAAGCCCTCAGGCAGCTAAGCACGTACTGCAAAATTAAATACCGTACGAATGAGTCCATCACCCTACCGTGCTGCTTAATAGCCGTCGGCTTTTGGCTTCTTAATTCTTAGATGTTAAAAGCTACTTAAAACATATCAGCTTCTTAATTTTAGTTTTTTTAGGTTTTTCTTTTTTTCTTTATTGCTTTTTATTGTCTTAAAAGATATAGCAGTGTTATTCAATTTTTCTCTTTTTTACTATTTTTCTCTTATTTTTGACTAAAAAACTAGCAGCTGCTATAGTGCACTTACAGCCAAAATTCAATAGTAAAGGCTAGAAACTGGACTTTTAAGCTGTTTAGAGCGGCATCTAAATGCATTAATGGCTCCCAATTCCCAACCACCCGGGCTACCCCCGTTGTTGTTTGTACATTAGTTTTTTCTCTCACTTTTCACAATGTAATCGATTTCTTGCTCCAAAGGGTTTATAAGCCAGGGCTTATGGCCTTTTTATATGTATTATGGCTACAAAAGTATTGTATCGGCAGCTAACCTTTTTGTAATTCAAAAAATAGTAAAATATTTAGAAAAATTAGAAAAACAACGCTATATATTTTGGGACAATGCAAAGGAATAAGAAAAAAAACCGAAAAGGCCAAAAACCCAAAATTTAGAAGAAAGCTAAAGCTGTTTGAAGCGGCCATTCGTTAAAGTGACATATTAGAAGTAGAAATAGGAGAAGATTCAAAATTACTATTCAAAGTTAATTAACATCATCATGAAAGAAACGTCCATATCAGTGAATAGTAATCAAAATAGTAACCGGATAGTATATCCACCATCATAATGCAAGCACATTGTTCACGAAGTGGAATTTTACTTTTCAAATTCATTGCATTTTGAATAGTGACCAGAATAATTTGAATAATACCCCTTATATATATATGATCCATCCAATGGATCTACCCCTTTTATTAAACATTCTTTATATGTTGGTTTATTTGAGGTTTCTTCTTCTTCTTTTATATTTGTGGAGGGTGATGCTACTGTAGCTTTTTTTATTCCTTGTTCTTTTGTATTTCTGAATATAGTCTCTAGCTGCTGGTTACATATAATAATTTATTCCTAATATTTTTTTTTAGCTTGTGTCAGTGCTTCTTCTATATTTGCATACTTTTTCGAAGATATTCCTTCGGCTAATTTGGAGTCTATTTTTTGAGTTATTATTTCTTCAAATGATATATATATCCCTAGCGTTTTCCCCTCAAACACCACATATAATGGTTTTGGTTCGATGAATTCGGGATTCTCTGATATGGGCATTAATTCATTCATCATATGGAAATATTCAGCAAGGCTATTTAATATGGACAACATATAACCTTTTTCTTCACGTTTATTGTTATATTGATACAAAAAATTATCTAATATGCATTATTGTACTTCGTAGTATTTTGGGTATCAAGATTAGAAATTTCAAGGGGTGTCGCACCACGCTTCCATACTTTTGAGATATAAGGGACGTTATCTTGATATGGAATAAATGTGATGCATTGTTCATGTATAATAGTAGTCTGTAGTGATTGTTGTAAAAATCTTAGACCAATTATCATTTCATCATTTATCATAGATAAGTCTCTTATTGTAATTTCATCTATTATATATTTTGTACCATTTATGTATATTTCGACATTACAGGCTAGTTGATTATGGATCTTCTTTATCCCTGACATGCCTATGGATATTTCTGCTTTATTATCTTCTATTGTGTGGGCTATCTTGGGACATTTTATAAAGTATTTATCATTGATAATATTCTTTGTAGATCCTGTATGTACTAATGCTAATATTTTATAGGAGATATTTGGTTTTAATTTTACCTTTAATGGGATTCTTATCCCTAATATTTCTTTAAATGGTAACTTAACTATGTATTTATTTCCAAGGTAACTTAACTCTGTAATTTTGTTTTCTTGCATGCTTTTATTGCCCAACTGATTTCTTAATTCTTCTATTTCGACCTCTAATTTATTTAAACTGTTTTCTAATATTCTAACTCTGCTAGATAATATCCTCCCTTCTGGCTCTAATTTTACTTCCTTTCTCCATCTTTGCCCTTTTGCTTTTAAACATTCAGAACAAACTTGTTTTGGACATAAACTGCAAGTAGCTCTATTTTCTTGACTAGATAGTATATGCAGAACACATATTTTATATTATAATCACCTTTTCCTCTGATCTAATCATGTTCACAGTTTACTTGATACATCATTTCGATTTTTAATCTAGCTAATTCATCTATTAGGTCTAATTCATCATTACTAGATTCATATTCATCTTCATTGTTCTCAATTTCTTCTATTTCTATTATTGAATATATTGACTCATCGTCTTTTATTTCATCATCACATATCAATATGTTTTCGTTTACACTATCTATTATTAAAACTCTTTCTTTCTCTTTATATTTACTAGAAGACCTTTTCTGATCTTTATTAGGGCAAGTATTACTTAAATGATCAGGTGAATTACATATAAAGCATTTGCATGTCTTATCATAATTCTTTCTAGGATTATAGCGTCTTACATTTCTTTTATGTGAATATGGGACTTTATTATCTGATTTTGTTAAGAAATAGCTTCTCTTTGTCTTATATTTATTATATCCTTTATTTTGAGGCTTATAATATCTTCTGCTTTTGGGTCTATCTTCTCCATATGTTAAAGGTATTTGAACTATTTTATTGCAAAGGTTATAGTCTGCATATTTCATAGATATTTGAGCCTGAATGTTTGTGCATATTTTTCTTAATTTCTTAAATACGAATGTTATAGCTTGAGATATGTTAATGACTGTGCCTTCAGTTTCCTTGTTATAATCATCAAATATCATACTTCTTAAAGGATCGGGTAATTTATTAAAATATTTTTTTACTATACCTTTGTTGTACCCTTGTTTAGCTGTAGTGGCATTATATAAATAATGCTATGAAAATTCTTTTATTCCCTTCCAACTAGTTAATGTTAATTTCTCAATTTATTTTAGCCTTTCATTTTGTAGTGTAGTATATTCAAATTCTAGATCTTCTGCTATAATAATATTTGATATTATATTTGCAAAGTTATTTGGATTGCTTCCTGCTCTGTTTAATTCTTCACAGTGATTAGGATTCTTTTCTACCCATTGTTCCCATAACACTTTCGCAGATTCCCCTAAAAATGTTTCTAAATAAGTTATCATGTCTTCAACTTTATTTCCTATGTTATGTTGATTTTGTATGTATGTCTGCACTATCAGGCATTTCCATATATTTATAATATTTGGCCAATCTATAGGATCATGTGCAGCTAAGTTTAATATTGCACCATCACTTTTATTATTTTGAAATTTTACAGCTCTTTCAAACTCTCTTCTCTTAGATCCCATATACCTATATTGTCCAGGGATATAATTACATGGATATTCTTCTTTTTCTAGGGGCCATTTCCTGCTATTCTGGATGGTCTTTCAATTTCTCCTTCGTTTTTTTACTGAACTTTCACCATACCTTCTTTTCTTTCCTCCTCCTATATCTACCTCCATTGCTTCCATTGCATTATCTAAATTGTGTAAGCCTACCTCATCTAGAGAGTCCATGAAATTATTATATTGTTCTGCATTGTCTATAACCTCTTCTTCATTGCATAATAAGTTAATAACTCATGCTCTTCTTCATAACTTTCTAGTAATAATCTTTCACTCTCTTCCATTGTGCTTCTTCACTTACTATTCGTTTTTCTTTGGTATCTTTATTTTGTATTTTATCACTAGGTTGTTTTATTTTATCTTTCTGTACCTTTGGATTATCTATAACTAAATCTTTATCTTTTTTTTAACTTTTTTAATCTAAATAATTATATGTGGAAATAGTTTTCTTTGTCTCTCAATATAGGCCATTCACTTTTCATAGTATTATTACATTCTTCAGATATATTCTTTAACTTATCCTCACAATATTTTATTTCACTATCTAAATCTAATTTTTCCATGAATTCTGAGACACTATGTCTTCTATTATCTTCAATATCTTGTTCTGATATGTCAGAATCTAAATCATCTAAAGCTCTTGACTTATAGTTTATAAATCTAATGCTTGTCTTTCCTTTACTGTTTGCATAATTTATGTAGTCTTTGGGTTGTTTTAAAACTTTGTCTTCTATTAAATTACTTATATTCCATTATTCTCCTGCCCTTTCTTCAGCACCGATTTTCAAAGGACTTATGAACTTTATTCCTTTAGATTGCAAACTTTCTATTACATCATTTACATTTACTTTATAGTTCTACTTTTGTTGGTTAATCTTCCTATAAATTCTATGCTTACTAATAAATTTGTTCCTTTAAATTCCTCATAACATTTAGTTTAAAAACCAAAACTCATTTTTTCTATAAACTCTTTTATAGGCATAATTAAGTCTGGAGCTATATATGTTATCAGGTTATTTTCATTCATATCTCCTTCTAAGAAACCTAATGTTGTTTTATTTACTGTGTCCTATCTTTTATCTAATAAGATTATCAAGACCTTCGTTCTTAGTTTCTTTCTTGTCATTCCTTTGACTCCTATAATATACATTCCTTGATGAATATATTTGTAGGCTGAATATTTTAACCCATTTTCAAATTATTTACTTACTATCCTTAATTCTACTGGTTATGTCAAAACACTTAATTCTACTTCTCTAGATATTCCGTATAATCATGGCCTGCTTTCAAACATGCCCATATGATATATCTATTGAGGTTTTAACTTTCTTAAAGTGTCTTTTTGATACCTTTCTAAGTCTCTTTCTAAATCTATGACTTCTTCTAAATTATCAATATCTTCACTTTTACCTTTTAATTTATCCATTAGAGTTAAGGGTCTAACATCTGTATTAACCAGATGGAGTCCCTTATCTCTTCTAACGAAGATTTTAGATATGTTCATTTTTCTGAATTTATAGCTCTAGTAGATGTAACTATGCCTGATGAGGCTAACACTATCTCTTTACTTCTTCCTTCTATATCAATTTTATTCAAAACCTGAACCAACAATTGAAGGATAGTATTATTTTGTCTTATTATTACTTTAAAATTCTCCTTAGATGATTCGTAATTAGAAAAACCAACAGGATGCTCAAGATATTTTTCTGTTTCTTTTAGTGCTTTATTATATTCTGTTATATAACTAAGAAATAACCAGAGTTTTAACTTCTTCTACCGATTTTTTAATATTAAAAACTTCTTGATCTAAATATTTCAGATCTTCTGTGGTCTTTATGACTTCTCTTTTAACAGAGGCCTTGTCTGAACTTAATAAAGAGCCTAGTTTAATGGTAATCTCTTTTTTTTAATATAATCACTATTTTACTAATCTTATTTTATTGCACCTTACCTTCTTCTAGGATTTGTAGAATTAAATTTATATTGTTATTTATAAGGGAATAATTTTCTACTGACTGGTTATGTTCCTTATGCAACCTTTCTAATTTTAAGTCTAAATCGTCCTATCTTTTGCTCCAAGTTATGTAAAAAATATGTAAGAGATCAACAAGCAAGTTTAATTGGCTATGAGAAGTATACCAACTATGCTCTTTAGAGGGGTTTATTCTGCACCTTATATTGATATTATCCTTAGTATTAACAATTTTACCAGCACTAACTTCTAAATTTAAATATTTTAATTTTCCAATGTGACAAACCTTGCTCTGATACCAATAAACCTATATATATATATATATATATATATATATATATATATATATATATATATATATATATATATATATATATATATATATATATATATATATATATATATATATATATATATATAAAAGCCTACAAGTTCATCTCTCAAATTCTATGTAAAAATTGTAATGCATTTCCTAAACAGTAAATAAAGAGCTCTCATTTCCTTTATAGAAAATAAATAAGTTAATTGTATGAAAATGATCAGTAGTACTTACAAAAAGAAAAGAGAACATGATATCAGTGGATCTATCTTTGCCACTGATGTACATAAAAAAATCTAAACTGGACATCCAATTTGTCCCCTGAAATCTGTGTAACTACTATAATCCTAAATGATAAATGAGGTCACCTTTCTTCGCATAAAAAATATTTACTATATGAAAATGATATACTCCTTTCGTCGAGCAATATAAGTCTTCATTCTTGAATAATGTCATCCCATAACATGAGTCCATTGCGAAAACCAAATGTGTAGTTATTATAATATTTTCACCATATACCTCTAATTTAATGTTAAAAAATGAGTGAGTAGTTGTAGTATGTCATGTAATAGATATATGCATAGTTTAATAGTACCAACTTTTTTAAATCTAATGTCTTTTTGGTCTATACGTATGATGGATGTTGAACTTGTATTGCGGAATAAAGGGAGTAAGTAGACCTATCTTTGCTCCACACCCAATTAAGTTGTCAGCTGAACGACAGGTGCAACTCCTGTCTAATTTGTGCCGGCTATTTGATCCAAATGAATCCTGGTCGATCTGTTTCCATGGTCTTCAATTTCGTGATGGCGGTAAGAGATGCTACAGTTCACCAAAAGACACCGTTCGTACTCCGCAAATCGTTCATCCTTAACAGCATGGTTCCATCATGAATTTAATTGAGTATCATGGTTCCTTAACAGCATGGTTTCGACGCACTTCCATCAGTTGCAATCGACGACGGCAACGGACATTCAAGCCAAGATCATTGACATTCAGGAGACCGACGAGCAACAAGATTCAAGACACAAGCAGCAACCTTAAGGTTACATACACCTCATAATCATATGCATGTGTATGTGCCCACACAAGTTAGGAGAAAACGAATAGCATTACTCTTGTTGGTCCCCAGTCAATAAGATTCCAATCCGGAATCCGGAACAATGGATTGAGGCTTTGTTCTAAGGTGCTGTTGTTTGTCAAATGGTACTGTAGTAGGTGTTAGTTTTTTTATAAGGTATTTAATTAAAAGAAAATTACAAAAAATAGAAAAAATTAAAAAAACACACTGTGGTATCTCGTATCTCCACAGATAATGAAAAGGGAAAAAAAAAGAAAAAGATACGTTAAGAAATCAATGTGTTCTAAGCGATTTTTGGCTTTTAGAAGTCAGAAGCCATCACTATTTGGAAGGGCTGCCGCTTCTCTCTTGGGTCTCTGTCTGTCCTCGATGCATCGCATAGATGCGTGCAATGCATCTTAATTGGACTTGGAGCATGTAAAAGCACCCTTTTGCGTGCTTGGATGAGTACCGGTGCACCTATTCAAAAAAAAACGACACGGGCCTATTTAGTTTGTTAGCCTAAATGGGTTATGCCGTGCTGGCCTATGGGCCAAAGGGGCGGCCCATACATGGCCCAGCAAGTTGACAGGCCGTGCTATGTTGGCTTGGGACTGTTCAGCCAGAAGATCAAGGAGGCTCGTCTAGTCCATTAGACGTGAATTTTTTTAAAAAAAATGTACGAAAATACTAATATATATATATATATTAAAAATACAAAATAAAATTAACTATATAAAATTCAAAATATTAAAATAAAATCATAAAAATATTAAAAAATAAACTGCCTAATGGGCCGTGCCATGCAAGATCGTGTCCAACCTAACACTATGCGTGCTATGCCTAGCCGGCACGCTTGGCCAAAGCAGTGGCCTAGGCACGGCCCAGCTCCTCGTGTCGTGCCGGCCCGACATGAGCCGCCGCAGACCGTTTCGTGTGCTAGGCCATGTCTACAGTACCAGGCTATGGACCGACACAACAGGCACGGTCGTAATGGACTACTATTTCACTGTTGCATCAAAATGGACCACTATTTCACTGTTGCTATTATTGTATATGCAATAGATGCACCAACTTTGTGTTGCTTGGCCTTCTCGAAATTAAGAGGGCGCTCAATTTGGCGATGGCTTATGACTTTTTTTTACTGTAACTAGCTTATTTTTCACTGTAGTTGATGATGCCTTATTTGGCGTAATTTAATTTAAAAATATTTAAAAATAAAAAATAGGTTAGCGCATCACGTACAATGCGAAGGAATACGAGGAAAAACTTAAAAAACCAGAAAAAGATGAAATTAACGAATAGTGAGTTAAAATTCAGAAGCCAAAAGCTAAAACGAGTAGGGCCTAAGCGGGACCAATCCCTAGCGAGTTGAGCCCCTTAATTATTCTTTTTTTTAAGTTTCCCCTACACCCAAATTACTCAATTTTAGAGGGACTGGTATTTTCCTACGATTGCAAATCCCCACCTGTACTGCTCTTGACTTGGTGCAAATAATCACATGTACTTTCAGTTTTGGCAATTTGCCACCCGTACGTTCTTTTAAATTTACCGCAGTTTACCATCCATACTTTTAAATGTATTGCAATATCTCGCTTGTTTTCTAATAATTAAATTACTTTCTAGTATAAAATGATATAGCTATAAAAAGGTATGAATGCCCATATCAGCACAAATCTTGCACCGAATTCCTAACATTTCACACAAGTGAGTTGTTTCATGGTAAATAATAGCTCATTTGGTAATCTGGTACTTAGCTCATTTGGTAATGCTGTCCTATTGTATGTGTGCCTCTTTTGTAACCTGCTTCTGCTTACATGAGCTAATTTGGTATTAAGCTGAATAGGCGATGTGATTCCTCAACTGCTCTACGAAATGGAGCCTCTAAGATCTTACCAAAAGTTAGGGATAAGCTGACTGTGATGGCATTGCACCGATAAGCAAGTTCCAAGATGCATACAACTCTTAAGCATTAAGGCCCATCAATGGAGAACAGGACAAGCCCCTTACGAAAGATAGCTAAGCAATGCAATATAGACAGACTATTCTGTTCAGTCACACTAAGCGTGCACGGATACACATACACGCGACACAACACGAGCAGAAAATGCTACTGGCATGAACGTTTTCGCCTGCGTCTGCGTTACTAGAGCTAACCACTTCACTAGTGTTAAGCCCTAACGTAATGAAAAGAGAAGCAGAGATTTGGCTGCCAAATGTATGCACTGTGCAGCTAAAATGGGGTTCCTCTAAAAAAAAGCTAAAATGGGATCATACGGTGGGAGAAGCACACCAAACAATCTCAATATGGATTTTTTTTGAGTGGCTTAAGGCTGAAAAGCACTGTACCTGGCTGAAAAAATATTGTAGCTGACGGTGGCTTATTTGGTTAAATTTTAAAAAAAATAATAGACAAAACAGGGTAGTCCGTCACGGATAGTACAAACGAATATGGAAAAAAGAACCGACAAAAAAGCTCAAAAAAAACCAAAAAATCAGAAAAAAGACGAAATTGTTGAATAGTGAAAAATAAATCAAAAGCTAAAACGTTTTTTTTTTTGGGGATGGGGGTTGGATTTGTACACTTGGTGTGTTCATAGCAAATACTAAATTCGTGTCTTAGACTTACGTCCTACTGGTATAAAGTTGGGGAATGGACAATGACTTTTCTCTGGCAAGGTAATTAATCGGCCATGGTCTCTCCTCTCGTCAGGCCACATTAAATTCGTGATTTTAACCTAGTGAAGATTAGGTGATCCAAAAGTAATCGAAGGTGTTCTTAAATTGGGACATAAAATTTGGCAGGACGAACGGTTGGCGATACAACGAACTTTTAAGTGCTTACCGTTCCATGCAGGTTACTGCGTTACTTTCAATTCAAATCGATGGCCTGAATGCGGAAGCAAACATAGATCAAATCTCCAAAGCTGATACCCACACGATTATGAAAGAAGAGTTTTCTAACCCTAATTCAGCATTGCTGTTCCCAAAAGACAGTTTTTTACTTTCCATGTTAGAAATAATCTTGACTTCGAGTTCATGACGTCGTAGAATCTGTTTCCGTGTGTAACTCAAGTTGAAGTTGAGTCCAATTGAAAGTCCGAATACGTATGCTAGTAAGAGATTATTAGCATATATATTGAGGAGGCTTGTAGCCAATTTTGTGAGAAAAACAAGAAAAAGGAAGCAAATAAGAGAATAGAGAAATTTAGAAATTCTCCTGTGTTCTCTTCGTTTATTTGCGATATGTGCATTTTTTTTCTAGATCAAAGTTTCAACAAGTAATATAAGAGCCAAGAAAAAAATATTTGGCGTCGTCGAATCGAAGATGTCTCCATGTCCCGTGCAATACTGCCGACGCCTCCGCGCAGTGCGGACTCTCTTCGCGCTGTGCTCGTGTTTCCTCGCTCCGTGCATGTGGCTGGAACACGTGAAGGCAAAATCAGCAAGCAAGCCAAGAGGGAGAAACTTTGTGCAAGAAGAGAAGAGAGAGAGGGACAAGACGGAGATAGGACAAGGGACACTGAGCAAAAGCAACAGCAACAGCAGGCTTTTGCACGTAGCCAGAAAGAGAGACAAGAAACAAGCCGTATTGCCTTTTTTTTAATCTCCAAGTCAGAGCAGCAGGTGACCCTCCGTTCCAGCGCGTCATGCAAGGAAAAAGAAAAGCGGCTTCAGATTTTTTTTCTTCCGTCCGTGCGAATTTGAAGGAAAAGAAAAAAGATCATTTCTTCCATCCTTCGGTCTCTGCGAGAAACAGAGAGTACAGAGACAAGCAAGAAAGAGTAAGTCCAAGAAAGAAAAAAAGAAAAAAAAACAATGCAATTCTTTTTCTTCTGTTTCCTCGGTTCAAGAGTTGCTTTAAAGTAGCCCGATTTCTTGATCCGTGGTCAGGATCATGTCGCGTTCTTCGGGAAGTGGTGTCACCAGTGACGAGGCATCATCTAGTATGATGGTGAAGGAGAGTTCTGCTGTCTCGCTGCATTATCCTATGCTCACGATAAACAATTATACAGCATGAGCAATCAAGATGAAGGTGTATATGAAGGCTCAAGTAGTGTGGGATGCGATCGAGAATGGTAACGTCGATGTGTGCAAAGATCATATGGCATTGGCGGCCATTTATCAAGGCATCCTAGAGGAGACGCTCTTCCTACTGGCCGAAAAGGAGACAGCCAAAGCCGCGTGGGAGGCGTTGAAGACAATGCATCTTGCCGCAAATCGTGTGAAGGAAACTAAGGTACAAACTCTCAAGACTGAGTTTGAGATGTGCTACGTATGAAGGAAACGGAGTCGATCAATAACTTCGCTGTCCGGTTAACGGTCATCGTCAACAAGATACGAGCCCTTGGCGAGAAGGCAGAAGAGTTGTATGTAGTGAAGAAATTGCTTCGTGTTGTTCCCTCAATGAGATGTATTCTCGTCTCAACAACATCGTAAATAAGCTCAAGGACCTAGACACTTCTCTAACAGATATTGATATTGTTCACCAGATGCTTAGAACTCTATCAGAGAAATACAAGACATTGGTTACTCTATTCCTTAACTCACCCGAGTTGCTGAGGATGACGCCACTCGGACTCTTGAGCAACTTTATAACTAATTAGTTGTATAAGAAGAACAAGGTGGAGCTTTTAGAGCAATCCTCATCAAAGAAGAATATTACCACTTTCAAGACGAAAGTGGAATCAAGTGAGAGACGACGGACGATGAGGATGACTCCAAAAAGGAGACAACTCTTTTTGTGAGGAGAATGAAAATGTTCATAAAGAGGTGCTCAAACCTGAGCTCTAACTTTGACAAGAGTAAGAAAGTGCACTCCAACAATAGCAAGTGCTATAACAACATCCGTTGTTATGAGTATGATGAGAAGAGATATATTGCCTCTTATTGCCTGAACAAGAAGGATGACAAGGTCAAGTCAGCCAAGAAGAATGATTTTAATAGTAAGAAGAAGTTTTTCAAGAAGCTTCAAAAGCAATGTCAATGCTAGATACAATTACTAAGTCTGTGTTGAATTTATTCTTCTTATGAAGTTTTAAAAACATGAAAATCAAAATGACGCCTATGTACTTGGAGGAGGGACGTCCTCCAGTTTGACCCAGGACAGCTACCTAGCTCGCCCGTACGGTGTTTCCATAACCGATGAGGTTCATCTCGGTAATCAAGTTAGGTTTAGATGGTGTGAGCCGACAGCAAGGGCGAGAGAGATGGTAATCAGCAGAATCATTAGTGGAGATATTGAAGACACGATGTAAGTAGAGATGAAAATGAATCGGATAGTTTCCGATCGATCTGGACAATTTTCGAATACGGATTATGTTGGCTCGGATATTTATCGGATAGTATCGGATCAGAAACGGATACGGATTTTCTTTATCAGATACAAATACAGATTCGATAACCCCCTATCCATCAAATACAGATCTGAATTATCCGAATATTCAAAGGCCGGATTATACGAATGCAAGGACAGCGGCGTAGGTAGAAAAGAGGCAGCCCAGGTGGTGAAGATGACACGGGGTGGGAGGCGCGGCCACGGGACAGGAAGAAGACGACGGCGCCCACGCCCATGAATTAGCAGTGCACGTCTGCCCGATGCAGATTTTGATGTCAATCACAAATTACCAACCAGAATTTCCACTGTTTTGTCCCAGCAGTTGAGTATGACTGCAAAATAGATAAACGACGTTGCAACTCGAAAGCATATGTCCTGAAAACTTGAAATAATCAGCCTAATAAACTCACAGGCACAAAGAACACACGCAGAAATTAGAGAGAAGAAAAAAACTGTCCTTTACACAACAATAACCTACAAGCCAATCGAATTCCCTCGCAATGCTAGAAATCAAACTCACCCACAAAAATAATGTATTCCTACGTGTTAATAGACATTTGTACAGAAACAATTTCTTCGGGTTGCACCCGCAAAAATGCCAAAAGAAAAAAGAAAGGCGTAAAGAAAGAAAAGAACCGAAGTGTTAGTTTCTGTATCGATGTCGTATACTGAAGATAATCCAGGCAAGACTATCGATGTCGTATACTGAAGATAATCCAGGCAAGCACCCAATGTCGACAATCCTATCATGCCTGGACGCTTCCAGTAGAGGATGTTTTGCTGTAAGCGCATGCCCGCTGCTCCAGTAGATCCCTGCAATGTATGCTGCTCTTGCTCGAGTAATCTGGAGCTGATAGTGGATAAAAGGTACGCCATAGTTCCATGCTCCACATCTTTTCAATCATCCGGGTCCATCATCTCGTCTTGCTCTGAGGATTTATTCGTGTCACTTCTATCAGATTCCTGCTGCGTGTCTTCGCTGGAATCATCTTCAGGCAACTCACCCTCGTAATCCTTGTTTTGAGGTTCGTTGTTCTTGGACACCATGGCCAGGCCGCGAACAATCCAATCAGGACACTCTTCTTCACCTCCAAAAAGAAGCCTGCCATGGCTTTCTTTCACCGGTTGAATGGCAGGTGACTTTGTCGTTCTGCAAGAGCACTCCGGTAATGGGTGCGCAAGAAAAGATACAGGTTTTGACAGCATAGCAGATGTTATGATGCCTTCTATGCTTGCACTATTATTGAGATGCTGACGTGCAGCCATTGTCCAATTTCGTGGTGGGTGATACTTATGATCGCTAACATTTTCAAACAGTGCAGCGACAGTCTTTCTGTTGATAAGAAATGTGGAAAAACAATCATCATGTGAAACATAACATTAAGCAATCTACATACACTAGTGCTATAGTTGTCAAAGATGATTTTGCGACCTAGATGGTCTTACATAGATTTTGCGTTGGATCCAAGTTTAATGGCTATCCACCTGCATCCTGAACACCCATTACCAGTTACTATTTTTTTCCCCAAAATTTTAATTGGTGTGAAATGCTTTTTTACTTAAGTTAGAGAAAGAACAATTCTTTTAAGCTATAAGCAAATTCTGTAATAAAAATAATGGCTTTATACCTGTCAGGCCTATAGGTTATGCCAGATGGGATTTGGTATAACCGATGCCCCATAATCAAACTTGAATAGTCCGGCCAACCACTCCCATCATTGTGAAACCCAGGGAAGAATGCATCAGCTTCAACAGAAACAAAATAATCAAGTGCATCCCAAAGCAACCGATTCGCTTGCCTCCTATATTCTATGGGCAAAGGATCCGGTTCTGTGTCATTCTCACCAATCCATCCATACCAGCCTTCCTTCTCATGGACATAAAATGGCCTTGCAGGAGGTGGAGGCAGCGGTCTCGGACGAGGCCCTGCTCTCTTCCATTCTTCAATGAGCTCTTTCTTACTTTTGGAAGGTGGTGGAGGATGTGGCATATCTGAGGCAAGAGGAGCCTCTGGGCCAACTAAATCAGATAACTCCCTCCGACTACACAAGGAAGTGCGATCGACTAAGTTGGCATATATAGCTCGTAGAGGAGTAAGTATTCTTTGCCCACCAAAAGCCTCAGAACCAGCCAAGTATATTATTGTAGTCGATGGATAACCTAATGCTTGGAGTAGAAGTCCAACCTGTAAGTACAGATTGTTTACACCACATCATTGGCAACCAAAATAAATTAGTAAGCATGCATCGCAAGTTAAACACAGTAATAAGCAAACTATCACTATAATTTCTTGCAAGAGGTTATGTTCTCAAAGGATAGCACTTGGTACAGAAAATTGGTAGGCCCAAAAGCACAATGCATGTTTTGCTAGCAAAACACGAAGGTAAGCATTGTTAATTTGTTACATGCTTTTACTAAACAGAGGAAAATTTCCTCAAATTTGTGTATAACGCAAACAGTTCCATCCCAGTATAGTGAGCAATTTGACTTTAGAATACCATTATAAGCAACCTTACCTCTTCTGGCATGAGTGGGCATGACCCACTTAACTTCCTGGACACTGAATCAACCAATAGCTGTTCCTTTACAGTTCCTCGTTTGATCATCTGATTCCTTCTGTATTGAATAAGTTCTGTATGAATGTCCTAGAAAAGATCAAATTAACCAGTCAAAGGAAAATCGGTAGATAGATATTGGAAGGAATATATCCAACCTTGTCATTAGAATGTAACCATCCTATTCCTAACTATACAAACCTGGAACAGTTCAGCACAACCATGAAAAGCTAGAGTATCTCTTAGCAGTCCTGGGTGATATGCTAGATAAGGACGACCAGATGCACGCAACCTATACAAATCAGACTGGAGTTATGAGAACAATAAAAGCAGACCAACATCCATATTCAAATACTATAACTGGTGAAATTTTTCAATTTTACATAGTTATCAACACTCTCCATCCAGAGTGCCCAACTCAAAACTTCACAGTAAAAGGAAATGCTCCAAAAATGCTTAAAGTAACATTTTTTTCCTTAGTAATTTACAAGGAAGCCAACTATGGAATTGAAGCTTTGAGAAGGCGGTGAAAGATCCCCAGCAATATAGTGAAGGTTACAGTGAATGCAAACATAGATATATTGGGCTCAGGCCACTATGGATAAATTGGAAACATGTATGGTGTCACCCCATTTACAACTATGGCAAAGATGGAAAGCATCACCTTCCTATTATTTGGCTCCCAAGAGCCTGGATTTCTGGACGGAACTTCAGAGCATGGAAAGCCACCCTGCATCTAAGCCTCTGAAATTCCTCCAAGCTTGCAGGAAGAATTGGCTGCAGAAAGTGTACACAAAGGCTCTCTAAATACACAATGGACCACAGAATGAGAAACACAATAGAGTTAATGGGTCCTGGAGGATACCTGAAGACATTTACCTCCATTAACGATTATCCCCATGACTTTTGATTTGGCAAGTCTGGGCAAGACTTCTGTGATGTAATATTCTGGAGTGGCAAAATTTTTAGGTGATACTGTGGGAAATTTGATCTTTTTTCTAGCCTCTCTGAGATCCTTTGGTAAGCTCCGCACAATAGCCACATCATTGGAAAGTGCAGCTACAAAGTGTTCTTCATCATACAGGTACGAAAAGCTTTTGAATTTTGAACTGCAAGGCCAAAACAAGGAAAGAGGAAAAGCTATATTTAGAGGTCAAGAAGAAAACATGGTATAAGTAATAAATAAACCAGCAAACCGACATAAAAAATGTGGAAGAGGACAGGGACCTGATGCCTTTTGCACGAGTTGTCGCTTGTATTTCAGGAATAACCAGAGTGGCATTTAAGAGCCTGGCAACAGCAACAAGATCACAGATCTAAAAAAAGGAAATATGTCATGATCCTACAGAATAATTGCCACATAAATGGGTATTTTACACAAGGAAACTTACTGAAGATTGTATCTTCTCAAAGCCACCATAAATCTTTGCATAAATAAAACCGTTATGCTTATCTGGAGCTGTAAGAAGGTGAATCGGAACAAATTAGATCAACATTTAAGTATAAGAGTTTGAGCTCAAAGAAAAAACTCACAAGATATATTGCATCTACTGAATATACAAATAACACCTATTTAATTAACCAAACACTTCCTAAAATGTTATAAGTTCTGCAGTAACTACAGATGAAGTGTCGAACTTCAAGTTTAAGACATTCAAAACAAATCAATAAGCATATTTATCCACAACAGTATGCAGGAGAAAACACATGAAATTAATAAGCAATCTAAGGTCAACTACATAACACTGGTGAGTGGTGATTACAATGTTGCCAAAAAAAGGGGAGGGGTGCATAAATCTAAATGAACCCCAAAATAAGACGATAATACTATTGAAATAAAAGCTTCAAGTATGGGTTCCCCATTCAACATCTGAAAAGGTAGTTTGCTCGATGTTATTTAACTAATGGTTAATTTAGGAAAATAGAAGCTAAAAAGAATATGCGAACATGTTCGGGAAAGTTGAGAGCCAAATTACCGGGGTAGATTTTTCTAGGTTTTACATAAGGGTGCAGGTGATCAAGTGTACTCAATGGACCCCACAATCTCCGGGGTCGAGGCCTCTGACAAAATCACGAAGCAAGAAAAGAATACATATTAGCTCCTAATCAACTCTCGCATTAAGATATGAAACTAAACATATAATTTAACCTCCAAAAATGTAAATTCCCTTCAAAGTTATATTGAACATAGGAAATTCGGCAACTGATACTTCAACCTAGTCATGACTTGTCACTTACCGGTCCAAATGGAAGGGCATCATCCATATGGAGCATGTACCTTGTAATTCCCCCAGCAGAATAATTGGCAAGAAAGAGGTGGACCAGCAGCGACAGCATCGACAACACGATGCCGACAACTGTGGCCAGCTTAAATTTGCTTTTGAGAAGCATCTTATTTTATTACTCTCAGCTCCAAATCCTGCTGAAAAGATTAAAGGTCAACCTTTAGACAGATACACCAGGCCTATTTCAGATGCCCAACAAACTATAAGCAGAACAACGAGGCACAGGTTTGCAGACAGCACAAACATAGCCCAAAAAAAGAAGTGTAATTATTAAGGTCTGAGGTTCAGATAACACTTCAACCTATGTTCTCTCCCTTACATATTCATTTCGGGCACATCCTATCCAATACCCTAAATTGAACAATAATTAAGTTATATTCTAAAAAAAATAGCTAAGTTTGTCCTAAACCTTGAGGTGTGAAAATGGTCACTACCATACAAATTGCTGAAAATGGCCACTACCACACAAATTGCTGAAAAAGAGGTACAAAAGACATCTCATCGCAAAACAGAATGCGATACTGAATTTAGAACTGCAAAAATCTACCCTACACAATGCAATGTGATATGAGATCCCCCCAAGCACCAACGCTGACACCATCACATCGCAGAGCCGTGATTTAAAAAGAAAAAGTAAGAAGCAGTTGCTGCAGGCTGATATTGCGTCGATCTCACTCGCCACCATCCCCAATCTAACAACACCAATATAAGTGGCGAAGCAGATGGGCTTAAAGGACCGAGATAAAATGGGGAGTAATACCCGAGCTCTTGTGAAATAGTTACACAAAGTTTGTTTCTCCATTATTGCAAACCTACGAACAAATTGTAAAATTCACCGCTACACAATATGGTCTAGACTACTATCTAATCGTCTATGCAATACAACATCAACATGAGAAAACAGTAATCAAGACAATTAGAAAAAACATCAAATGCCAAAATTTTGGAATTTGGACTGCAGGCCGGTAGACCAGATCCCCTCGAACCCTCCTGACCTCGTCGCCTCCACCTCCTCGGCCTGCCCTCCTGGCGGCAGATCCCCTCCTAAGCTCCCCTCCTCTCCCGGCCTCCCCCTCCCCAGTTCCGGCAGGTTGCGCCGCCCGAGCTTCCCCGCGCGGCCGCCGCTCAGGTACGCACTCTCGGTCCTCCTCTTCTCTCCTTGGACTGCATCAGGTGACGGGGGTGGGTGGATTAGTTGCTAGTTGGGCCCTGGGGACCGGTGGTTGTCGGCCCACGGCGCGAATCACATCAGGCACGTCCCACCCCCCCCCCCCCCCCCCCACCCGCGCGGCAGCGAAGGATCCCTGGAGATCCAGATCCCAACGCGCTCTCACTCCCTCCCTCGCACGCTCGCATACAGATGATACAGAGGGTGGGAAGGGAAAGGATGGTCGTACTTGCGGCAGCGGCGGCGCCCCGGTTTAGCACGAAGCGGGAGACGAGGACGACTCCGATTCGGAGCAGCTCAGCCACCGCTGTGTAGTACGGTGGGTGGCCGCCGCACATGGACGGTGGATGGCTCGGCGGGTCGGTCAAACAAAGGGCGCAGCGCCCTAGTCGGTCTCATCAATTGTGACCGTGCTGCTCAATTGAGGCCGACGTTGCCTCAATTGAGGCCGACGTTGCCGCTAGAGCCGCTCTTTGCTCCCGCACTGGGGTAAGGACGGTGGTCGTGCCAGCATGGATACCGACGTTACCGCTCCCGACAACTCGGTCGGTGCTACCGGTGTCGACCATCGCGTCGGCGAGGGGTTGATCGTCGCGCTAGCGGTGGGGTCGATCGTCGCGTCAGTGGTGGGGTCGATCATCGCGCCATGAGCGTCGATGTCCGTAGCCACCGCGCCCGCACTGACGTCCGCGTTCGCGATTGCCGACGCCGAAGCTCTGGTACTGACGTGGGGCTCCGTCGTGCCCTTCTTCTTCTTCCCCACCGCCGATAATGAAGCTTTCTTTGGTGCCATCCTTTTTCAGATCCTGGAGTTTGCTCTTGTCTTCCCCACGGACGGCGCCAACTGTTTTGGTTACAGACCAAACAGAGAGAGAGGTATGGTAGTGGAGAGTTAGATGAGCAATGCTTAGGGTTTTCCCCATGGCCTGGATGGTATATATATAGTTACATGGGGAGTGTTTTACAACTATACCCTTACACTCAAGTATCCCTTCCAAGGGTATTTATGTCATTGTACATGTCTCATTTTGAGCCTTACAACCTTCTAACAGGCCGGCTGGGCTTAGGTGGGGGTCACCCTTACAACAAGATCCAATGCCCCGGATCATTTTTTTGGATGGTGACTTGTATGTGTGGATCTGTTTGATGGAGATGTAATACCCCATATCATTTTTTTTGGAGAGAGTTGTATGGGGGATCCGTTGGATTGAGATCGAACACTCCGAAATCTGACTAATTTTATCCCAAAAATAGTTGAATGTTCTATAGCACTTCTTTAAATTAAATGCTGAAACCAATGGTTCCTTAAATTGGATTTTTAAATAGTTGTTCGAGTCTAAAATTGTGTTGGCTATCTATATCAACTTCTCTATTATTTACTATCGTATCAAAAACATAGATAAAAATCATTCGCTATACTCCAAAAGAACACCCGCATACTCTCCAAACTAGCTGGAGTAAATGCGATGGAGGCTCATCTATGCGTAACATTTTCATGCCACTCGTTCGGTTGAGCTGAAAAATAATAGTTTATGGTTGAAATTACGTTGTAGCTGACTGAAATTACGCTGTAGCTGAAGGTGACTTATTTAACGTAATTAAATTTAAAACATTTAAAAATAGAAAAAATATGTTAGCTCATCACGGACAACGCAAACGAATATGGAAAAAAAAGAACCGGCAAAAAAACTCAAAAAAGCTAAAAATTCAAAAAAATTGAAATTTATGAATAATGAAAAATAAGCTAGAAGTTAGAAGCTCAAGCTGAAATGAGCGGGACGAAACTTGGTTTATGTACAAGTATACCTGGCTGTTTATGGTGTACCGTGCACCGTTAGAAAATTCTCTCTTCTGTCCTCTTGACATATCTTATGCAAATAATCATTAACTAGACCCTCGTAAGTTGCTAGATCTGGTGGTAAACACATTAATTTCGTAACACTGAACTGTCGAAAAGAAACGAGTGGACTGATTGGTTATTTTTTTTTAACGATACAAAAGCTAAGGAATTGTTTGCCGCTAAAAGAGACGTTTGCATGGGTACCCAAAAAAACCCAGTTCTATTTCTCCCTGCATTGGGAAATTTTTTGAACCTGAAAGAGCCAGCAACAGGCCCAAGAAAACAGTAGCCAGCCAGCCAGTTAGGGCAGTCCCAACCTGAAATCACATGTAGTTTCCATAGCATTAAATACCCTGTCAACTAGGCAAAAATACTGATGTGGCACCTGAGTTAAGAAGAGAGAGAGAGGAGAAATTGTAGAAACCGTTTCTCATATGAGAAACGATGTCCTCTCGTGTCCCAAGGCAGATGGAAACCATCTTTTTTGCGTTGGGCCGGCCCCCATCGTTTCCTCAGCTCCGTGCGGTAGCCTCGTCGGGATCCCCTGCGAAGAGGCGTCCCTATCCATCGACGCCGCCGCCCCGCGCGTCTGCTCCCCTCCCCGCGCGCGCAACTCGCCCGGCGCATCTGCTCCCTCCCGCGCGCGCGAAGCTATCCGCGCGCTTTTTCTCCCGTCCCCGCGCGCGCGAAGCTCGCTTTCGCGCGTCCTTTTTCCCGCGCGCGCCGCTCACTCCCGCGCAAGCTGCTCCACTCCCGCGCAAGCTGCACCGGCGCTCGCTCCTTGTAGCTGGCGATTCTCTTGCTCGTGAACCGGAGGAGGTCGTGGTGGTCCCGCAGCGTCGGCGGCGCGGTAAGTAACTGCTCCTCCATCCTTAATCGACCACTGATTATCATTGATTTCAACTGGGTCACCGAATCCGTTGCTCCAGCCTTACTAGCATACCGTGATAATTGATATCTACTCCCTTCTGATAAAAGAAGGCATAGCATGAAATGGAAGGTCTCTACTTTCTCCCATTAAAAAAAGTCTCTACTTTCGCATCATTTCTCATCATAATCATAGTTTGCAGTTCCATTTAGGACGGAAATGTTCTTCTTTTTCGTTCTTACCATGTTTTGTTCTACATATACATACACTGGAGAAAGAAACACCAGTTTTTGCTAACTTGTGACAGATTTGTGTGTGTTCAGGAACTAATGGGGCTGATTTTATGGCATTGGTTGCTGCTCTTCTTCACCTTGGTCTCGTTGTGCAGTAGTTTGAGTTCAGATGGCCTTGCCCTCCTTGCTCTCTCCAATAGTCTCATACTATCAAGCATTATAAGCTCAAATTGGAGTGCTTATGATACAACTCCTTGTGGATGGAAGGGAGTTCGATGCGAGATGAACAATTTGACTTCTCTTTTTTTTTTTTGATAAGAATTTGACTTCTCTTAATCTATCATATTCCGGGGTTTCTGGTTCAATTAGTGTGCTGTGCGCAGCTGATCTAACTCGTTTCTTTGGTGCATTTAAGTTTTCCTCTGTATAGAAACTGCTATAGAACTCATGGGTTGGGAAGACTAGTTTCTAAGGGTAATTAATTGTGCTCTCTTTTTCTTGGAAACTGTCCATAGAAACCATGGGTTGGGACTGCCCTTACTTAGCACATTGGAGCCATCAGGTAATTTGCGCCTCAGATGTCTCGACCAATGCAACCTTGCCCTTAAATAATTAAGCCAACCTTCTCTTTCTTTTCTTTCTTTAAAGCTGACAAGTCGGTCCCACCACCGCTATCCAAGGACCCAATGGCCATGAAATGTCATGATCTACATGAATGGACTCTGGATCGATCTCAGCACCATAACATGACATGGCACAGCTAGCAGTGCCGGCTAGATTAAGAAAATGGAGCCGCAACAAGCAACCAGATGCTTGCATGGTGTAGTACTGTAGTAGCAAAGAGGTCTGCAGAGGGTGCACAAGCAGTAGAGCACAAACACTCTCTTGGCAAGGTCCCTTCTCAATTTTTTTAAATTTTTTTTCTATTTAGAAATACAAAATTATACTCGAGTTTTTTTTACAAAGGTAACCTCTGCAGCTCAACTGTTGGGCGATTAGACTGTCCCCCAACGGCCGAGCGGCACGCAAGTAGTTGCCCAACGGTCAGACAACATGCGCTGTAGCCCAACGGTTGGACGACATGCGCTGTAGCCAAACTGTTAAGCGACAACACCTCCTGTCGCCCAACCGTTCGGCGACAGTAGGCTTATATCTTGTCTGCCCGAACTATTTCTTCATTCTTTGTTGACGACGCTGCCGAGCGAAAGAACAGAAAAGGAAGAGAGGAAAGAAAGAAGAAGATAGGAGAGGGGAAAAAAGAAAAGGAGAGGAGAGGAGGAGGTTTAGCTAGTTCTGTGAGGGGAGATTCATCCGTAAAGTAAAAATTTTGTTATGTTTTAGTCTATATTTTTGTAGTAAGTAAATAGTTTGCTTAGTGTAACGAAGAGTATAACTAGTATCTATAGAAAATTATAGTTAGAGAAAAGAATGGTATAGTTTCAGTTCGATGAATGAAAAGAAAAGCAAGAAGACAGGAGAAAGAAAAGAAAAGAGAGGAGAAACGTGTGTATAATTAATTTATTTCATTGCGAATATTTAACTGGAAGGATCCCGTGGCATGTTAGAGTACTATGAAAAATTTTGATAGTCATGTTAAAATGCAAAATATTAGTAGACAATATTTATGATTAATTGGGGATAAATTTAATGTCATAAGTGTCGTAGCTACAGACTAGACAGGAAGAGAGGGGGGTCGATAGGAGAGGAAGAGAGCCAGATCTGGAGAGGTGGTGAGAATGAAGGAGAATCTCCCCCTTTGCCCCTCCTGGGGGCTTATATATATGTGAGTGGGGTAGAATGGGAAATCCCCATTCTACCCCTTAGCATTTACAAAGGATGGGGGTACACTGGTATATTTACACTGTTATATTCCTCTACACTATTGGGTCTATTACATGTTGGACTAGTTGCACGGCCCAGTCACGGGGGGTTGGGCCACCCCTACAACAGTACTCCCTCGACAGCAAGCGCTGAGGTCCCGATGGGCGAGCTGACGCGATCAACCACCCCAGCCCCCCGTTCCCTGACAGCAAGCACGAGGGTGCCGATGCAACTGATAGCTCGCAGACCCTAGAGGCAATGCTTATGAAGGAACCGGTGAGGCGCCGGAGACGTCGTCGAGCGCCGAAGACGTGCCGTCCCGCCGAGGTGATGCCTACAAGGCGGACGGCGGAGTCGAGGCCGAAGGCGCGTCGTCGAGCACCGAAGACATGCCGTCCCGCCGAGGCGATGCCTACGAGGCGGACGGCGGAGTCGAGCGCCGAAGACGTGTCGTCGAACGCCAAAGACGCGCCGTCCCGCCGAGGCGATGCCTACAAGGCGGACGACGGAGTCGAGCGCCGAAGACGTGCCGTCCCACCGAGGCGATGCCTACAAGGCGGACGGCGGAGTCGAGGCCGAAGGCGTGTCGTCGAGCGCCGAAGATGTGCCGTCCTGCCGAGGCGATGCCTACAAGGCGGACGGCGGAGTCGAGCGTCGAAGACGTGCCGTCCCACCGAGGCGATGCCTACGAGGCGGACGGCGGAGTCGAGGCCGAAGGCGTGTCGTCGAGCGCCGAAGACGTGCCGTCCCGCCGAGGCGATGCCTACGAGGCGGACGGCGGAGTTGAGCGCCGAAGACGTGTCGTCGAGCGCCGAAAACACGCCGTCGAGCGCCCAAGACGTGCCGTCCCGCCGAGGCGATGCCTACGAAGCGGACGGCGGAGTCGAGCGCCGAAGACGTGTCGTCGAGCGCCGAAGACGTGTCGTCGAGCGCCGAAGACGTGCCGTCCCACCGAGGCGATGCCTACGAGGCGGACGGCGGAGTCGAGGCCGAAGGCGTGTCGTCGAGCGCCGAAGGCGTGTCGTCGAGCGCCGAAGACGTGCCGTCCCGCCGAGGCAATGCCTACGAGGCGGAAGGCGGAGTCGAGCGCCGAAGACGTGTCGTCGAGCGCCGAAGACGCGCCGTCCCGACGAGGCGATGCCTACAAAGCGGACGGCGGAGTCGAGCGCCGAAGACGCGCCGACTCTGTTGTTCCCCTACCTTCGAAAAGAGTGTCTACTGAGGGCGGGCGCTTGGAGCGTAGGCCGAAGGCACTACGCACGCCGAGGTAGGGAGGCGAGAGCGCCGTTCCCCTACCTTCAAAAGGAGTGCCCGCGGGGAGCGGGTGCTTGGAGCGTATGCCGAAGGCACTACGCACGCCGAGGTAGGGAGGCGAGACCGCCGTTCCCCTACCCTCAAAAAGGAGCGCCCGCGGGGAACGGGCGCTTGGAGCGTAGGCCGAAGGCACTATGCACGCCGAGGTAGGGAGGCGAGACCGCCGTTCCCCTACCCTCAAAAAGGAGTGCCCGCGGGGAGCGGGCGCTTGGAGCGTAGGCCGAAGGCACTACGCACGCCGAGGTAGGGAGGCGAGACCGCCGTTCCCCTACCTTCAAAAAGGAGCGCCCGCAGGGAGCGGACGCTTGGAGCGTAGGCCGAAGGCACTACGCACGCCGAGGTAGGGAGGCGAGAGCGCCGTTCCCCTACCTTCAAAAAGGAGTGCCCGCGGGGAGCGGGCGCTTGGAGCGTAGGCCGAAGGCACTACGCCCGCCGAGGTAGGGAGGCGAGACCGCCGTTCCCCTACCTTCAAAAAGGAGTGCCCATGGGGAGCGGGCGCTTGGAGCGTAGGCCGAAGGCACTACGCACGCCGAGGTAGGGAGGCGAGACCGCCGTTCCCCTACCTTCAAAAAGGAGTGCCCGCGGGGAGCGGGCGCTTGGAGCGTAGGCCGAAGGCACTACGCCCGCCGAGGTAGGGAGGCGAGAGCGCCGTTCCCTTACCTTCAAAAAGGCGTGCCCGCGGGGAGCGGGCGCTTGGAGCGTAGGCCGAAGGCACTACGCACGCCGAGGTAGGGAGGCGAGAGCGCCGTTCCCCTACCTTCAAAAAGGAGTGCCCGCGGGGAGTGGGCGCTTGGAGCGTAGGCCGAAGGCACTACGCCCGCCGAGGTAGGGAGGCGAGACCGCCGTTCCTCTACCTTGAAAAAGGAGTGCCCGCGGGGAGCGGGCGCTTGGAGCGTAGGCCGAAGGCACTACGCACGCCGAGGTAGGGAGGCGAGACCGCCGTTCCCCTACCTTCAAAAAGGAGTGCCCGCGGGGAGCGGGCGCTTGGAGCGTAGGCCGAAGGCACTACGCACGTCGAGGTAGGGAGGCGAGACCGCCGTTCCCCTACCCTCAAAAAGGAGTGCCCGCGGGGAGCGGGCGCTTGGAGCGTAGGCCGAAGGCACTACGCACGCCGAGGTAGGGAGGCGAGAGCGCCGTTCCCCTACCTTCAAAAAGGAGTGCCCGCGGGGAGCGGGCGCTTGGAGCGTAGGCCGAAGGCACTACGCCCGCCGAGGTAGGGAGGCCAGACCGCCGTTCCCCTACCTTCAAAAAGGAGTGCCCGCGGGGAGCGGGCGCTTGGAGCGTAGGCCGAAGGCACTACGCACGCCGAGGTAGGGAGGCGAGACCGCCGTTCCCCTACCTTCAAAAAGGAGTGCCCGCGGGGAGCGGGCGCTTGGAGCGTAGACCGAAGGCACTACGCACGCCGAGGTAGGGAGGCGAGACCGCCGTTCCCCTACCCTCAAAAAGGAGCGCCCGCGGGGAGCGGGCGCTTGGAGCGTAGGCCGAAGGCACTACGCACGCCGAGGTAGGGAGGCGAGACTGCCGTTCCCCTACCTTCAAAAAGGAGCGATACACTCCCTGGTGTAACGCGCCCGAAGGTGCGACATCCAGGTGCCGCACCACTAAGGCGAGGCACTCCCTAGTGTCTCGGCCATTGCACAATTTTTATACTCCGTAAAGTGCGTGAGGGTAACTGGTGCGTGCGGAGGCGGACCTCGGCGCACGACTTGATTTATAGTCCGGAGACTCTCGCGTGCGGAGGCAGACCTCGGCGCACGACTTAATTTATAGTCCTTGGACTCTCGCGTGCGGAGGCAGACCTTGGCGCACGACTTAATTTATAGTCCGGAGACTCGCGCGTGCGGAGCTAGGCTCGACGCTACGTCTTATTTAGAGTCCGTGGACTATTGCGTGCGGAGCTAGGCTCGACGCTACGTCTTCTTTATAGTCCGGAGACTCGCGCGTGCGGAGCTAGGCTCGACGCTACGTCTTATTTAGAGTCCGTGGACTATGGCGCAGAGCAGAGCTCGATGCGACGCCTTCTTTATAGTCCGGAGACTCGCGCGTGCGGAGCTAGGCTCGACGCTACGTCTTATTTAGAGTCCGTGGACTACGGCGCGCAGAGCAGAGCTCGATGCGACGCCTTCTTTATAGTCCGGAGACTCGCGCGTGCGGAGCTAGGCTCGACGCTACGTCTTATTTAGAGTCCGTGGACTATGGCGCGCAGAGCAGAGCTCGATGCGACGCCTTCTTTATAGTCCGGAGACTCGCGCGTGCGGAGCTAGGCTCGACGCTACGTCTTATTTAGAGTCCGTGGACTATGGCGCGCAGAGCAGAGCTCGATGCGACGCCTTCTTTATAGTCCGGAGACTCGCGCGTGCGGAGCTAGGCTCGACGCTACGTCTTATTTAGAGTCCGTGGACTATTGCGTGCGGAGCTAGGCTCGACGCTACGTCTTCTTTATACTCCGTAGAGTGCGCGCGAAGGCGTCCCCTCGCTGCGTCTTATTTGTACTCCATAGAGTGCGTGCGGAGCTAGGCTCGACGCTACGTCTTATTTAGAGTTCGTGGACTATTGCGTGCGGAGCTAGGCTCGACGCTACGTCTTCTTTATAGTCCGGAGACTCGCGCGTGCGGAGCTAGGCTCGACGCTACGTCTTATTTAGAGTCCGTGGACTATGGCGCGCAGAGCAGAGCTCGATGCGACGCCTTCTTTATAGTCCGGAGACTCGCGCGTGCGGAGCTAGGCTCGACGCTACGTCTTATTTAGAGTCCGTGGACTATGGCGCGCAGAGCAGAGCTCGATGCGACGCCTTCTTTATAGTCCGGAGACTCGCGCGTGCAGAGCTAGGCTCGACGCTACGTCTTATTTAGAGTCCGTGGACTATGGCGCGCAGAGCAGAGCTCGATGCGACGCCTTCTTTATAGTCCGGAGACTCGCGCGTGCGGAGCTAGGCTCGACGCTACGTCTTATTTAGAGTCCGTGGACTACGCCGAGGCGCAAAGCCGTCGTGCGATTTAAACCAAAATCGAGGACCAAAACAGAGGCATCAAAGAAATGGCCGAAGATTTGCGACAACAAAACGCTCCAGAGCGCGGCACCAGAAAAACATTTGATGCCACGGTAGCCCCGAACAAGCCACCACCGGAGAAGGAAATACGGCCAAGTCAAATGCTCTCAGGATGAAACTGCAGCCGCAACGAAAGATATGATGCAGAACTGCTTTCTTTGATGCCATGCAAGCACAAGATGCAGCAGGGATTATTAAAGCAACGTACGCGATCATATGGCAGGCGTACCGGGCGGGGTGGTGCCGCCGCAGAGTAGGCTCCGCAGGTGCGAAGACCTTGGCCACTTGAAGCTAGCGGAGGCCTCGTTATGGGTTGCAGAGCCGACACCGTGAGTCAGCTGCCCTGGTTGCGGATTGACGGCTGATTTGATGTGCTCTCCGACTGTCGTGGATACGAAGCTTATGGAGCACACGAACCATCTGGGCGATACGTGCACTGCAGTCTTGGTGCGCTTGCACCACGCAAGTACTGGAGCGAGGCGACGGGCAGCGAAGCCATCACGGAGCCAAGCGAAGGGCAGCGCGGTGTCGAAGGCCATCGAAGTCTTTGCAGGACCGAGGCGGGGCCGACGAAGACTGCTGGGGCCGAGGAGGAGTCGTCGGCAGGCCGACGTGCACCGCGCCGCCTCGCATGGTACCCCTGCGAGGTCCATTACGCGGAGCCGATGTGCAGCTGCTGCCCGTTCCACGTCTCGCCGGAGACTTCGCGCCCGCGCGCCGGAGACCTCGAGCCGCAGACCTCAGGTGGGGGCTTCGCACGCCAGAGACTTCGCGCCCGCGCGCCGGAGACCTCGAGCCGCAGGCCTCAGGCGGGGGCTTCGCACGCCAGAGACTTTGTCGAGCTTGGAGGGGACCTCGCCAGGACCTCGCCAGAGCGTCGGGACCTCGCCAGAGTGTCGCCGTCGTGGAGCTCGGAGACCTCGCCTTCTCGTCACGAAGGCGCGCCGTTGCTAACTCGACGGAGGAGTCGACGGAGACTGCGGGAGACCTCGACGCGGGCACAGAGGCTGGAGCTGCGGCGCATACGTCGTGGCGGAGCGGCCGTGACCTCGGCGAAGCGTAGACGAGACCGAAGGCGTCGTGGCGGAGTGGGCATGACCTCGGCGAGGCGAAGGCGGAGGCCATGGGCGTCGACTCAGACTCCAGTGGACCGAAGGTGAAGGCCGCAGGCGTGGTCGGCGTGGAGCCCCCTGTGCGCACAAAGCCGCAGCATGGAGATCGAAGCCTGCGGGGGCGGCGCCTGGCGTCGAGCTCAGTGCAGCCGAACGCGACGTGGAACGCGGCGAGGACCAGCTGCCTGGCGTGCACATCACCGGGCGGCGTCGGGTCGACGACCTCCGATAGCGGCCGCTCCTACTTGAAGTCGCGCCGCGCTCACGCCTGCCAAGCAGCGAAGCCACGATGCGCACGGAGTCCCGGTGTACAGAGCCAAGGCGCGCGGAGACTGCGGCCGTCGGCGGAGCTACGGCGAGGGGACGCGGAGGCGCGCGGAGACTGCTGCAGTCGACAGGGCCGCTAGGAGAGGGAGGAGCTTATGCCTGCATGTGGAAATGAGCACAACGCACGCATGGACAGATAAAACTAGTGAGTGCATGCATGTAGATGGATACAGGCGACGTCGGCGCGGAGACGGCCTCGCCGTGGTGACGTGCGAAGGGCCAAAGCTGGACTTTGCTAGCGCCGAGCAGGCCTCGCCGTGAGCCGTCAAAGGCGGAGGCGCGCACGGAGGCCGAAGACGCTATTTTCCTGGGCGGAGATGTCGTCGAGCTACAGCGGCTGCAGCTGCGTGCGAGGATGGACTCCTGCGTACTTAAAGCTTGTGCATGCAGACGTGAAAAACGCAAGCACGGATGGATAAATCCTTTACGCATGCATGCCTATATGGAGGGCGGATGGATGTTGCGGTGTATGAACGTGGAGAGAGAAAATCATGCATGGCCCCCGTACAAATGTATGGGTACTTACGTGAGACTTAGTGTTTTCGCATGCCTGGAGTTGCGGGAGGATTCAGAGACTTCGGGCAGAGGCTTCGCGTATGCGCGCCAGAGACTTCGAACCGGAGACTTGAGACAGGGGCTTCGCGTACGCGCGCCAGAGACTTCGAACCGGAGACTTCAGACAGGGGCTTCGCGTACGCGAGCCAGAGATTCGAACCGGAGACAGGGCTTTGTGCATGCATGGTCATGGAGTCCCGCGCGTAGACGCCGAGGACGCGGAGGCCGAAGCTGCGACGCGGACTCCGACAGAATGCGAGGCTGGCCACCTCCACTGTCCAAAACATCATTTTCCTGCACGACCACCCCCAGTAGAGCGGAGATAGCAGCAAAATAAAAACAGGCAACTCGAATAGATCCATTCAGTATACCTTCTACGAACAAGCGATTCTACTAGATCTACTCAATACTCCACCTACGGGCGGGCGATTCGAGCAGATCTACTCAATATGCCCTCTACAAAACATGGCAAAATATGCTTAAAATTTTTTTGTGAGCGAACCACTTATCTCAGGAGCAAAAAGATCCACACATCAGGAGCAAAAAGATCCACACCGCCGCTGCTTTTTCTGGAGAAATCTCTTCCGTACGTGCTTTCTAGTCGTCCCCACGGTCGGCGCCATCTGTCGTAGCTACAGACTAGACAGGAAGAGAGGGGGATCGATAGGAGAGGAAGAGAGCCAGATCTGGAGAGGTGGTGAGAATGAAGGAGAATCTCCCCCTTTGCCCCTCCTGGGGGCTTATATATATGTGAGTGGGGTAGAATGGGAAATCCCCATTCTACCCCTTAGCATTTACAAAGGATGGGGGTACACTGGTATATTTACACTGTTATATTCCTCTACACTATTGGGCCTATTACATGTTGGACTAGTTGCACGGCCCAGTCACGGGGGGTTGGGCCACCCCTACAACAATAAGTATTTTGAAAATTCATGCGTACCATTAAAACTGGTATATTGCCATTTAAATAACTATGTCGCATACTTAATTACTTAATTAATTTTGTCAGTGTCATGTAAATTCTCTAAACCCATTAGGAATTATTTAGAGTAGCAGAGAGCTCGAGCAGAGAGAGAAGAGCGGTGTCGGTGTGTGTAGGAGTAAATAGAGAGTCGATGCGTATTGAGGCAAAAGAAAAGGAACGGTGTCAATGCAAATGAGGAGGGGTTGAGATAGATAAAGGGGAAGAGAGAGTGGGCTGGTAGTGGGCCAAGACTAATGGGCTGGCCAGGGACAAAATCAATATGTTATATATGCATAAATATATGCACACATACATGAAAGTATATGGGGGATATATGTAAATATATTCACATAAATACATGTATATAGATGCATGCATAAACAATACCTGGCCAACAACAACAAAATATCTAATACACTCAGTTGATAAGTCCACATATTGTAACATCGGTAAAATAATATCAAATGACGGGTTTGTCACTAAGCCACCCTAGCATAGCATATTATATGTCCCCGTAAATTAAAATGGAATTTTTTAATTTGATGAAATGAAAGAAAAAACAATGCAACGGTGTTTCCATGGGCAATGGAAGGGTTACGCTATAAGGGAAAATTAACCGATATCAAGATGCCTGCATGTTCATTGTGGTCTCTGCCTTAGGGAATGAACGACGTCTTAACCATGCGGTAGTGTAGTTGTTCACAATAGGCAAATGGCTGTAGAAATCTAAATTATAGTACAATAGTAATTCCATAACGTGCAAGGTGATTTGACTAGTTGCAATATTAGAAATATTTGCAGGCAGACATCAGCCATGCCGGTACCTACTAGATTGAAAGTGCATTACGGTGTTGGCACCGTTCGTGAAGATCCATACGGTGTTGACTTGAGCAGTTTTCCATAAGCTACTCTGGTACACCCAGACGGCGAGAATGCTCGGATCACAAATGTGATGTACTGACTCACCCGTAGCTTGTCCTTGAACCCTGAGGTGTGCAGCATCATCATACAAGGGCTCTGGAGTCGGTCCCTCATGCACATTAGATAAGAGTTGAGAATACTGATATGCACGGTTGTGTGGAAGGGCTTTCTAGAAGGCTACCGGCGGCATGGATACGAGTGCATACTACTTGTGCAACCATGTCCAAAAGAAGTTGTACAAGACTATGTTGACATATATCATCCGGGTGGTGGGAGCAACTCAGCCGTCTAGCATGTTGGTCAAGAAGAGGACCCGAAGGCCAGTGGTACGAAGGGTGTGGAGGATGTTACTCATGATGAGGCTGATGCAATAGATGCAGGAGAGGAACATCGATCACCGCATGTTGAGCCTATAGGACAGGCTGATGAAGGGGAGCATATGGAGTACATAGTGTGTCAAATGGAGAGCGATGACCGGATGGCCTGGGTTGAAGAGGAAGCTATATTGGAGGATGACGAAGATAGTTTCGATGAGGACAAAACTTTCATCTCCCAGGAATGGAACATGTTTTACACTGAGAGTGTTGCTGCACATGATGAGCATGAATCACTGTGGGAGTACCATGGCATAGAGATTTGGTTGCACTCAATATTTGCTGATAAGGCATCCTTGCAGGATGCAATTAAACTGTGGGCCCTATCCATGCAGCGGACATTTCAGATTGTGAAATCTAGCCAGAAGCAGTACATCATCAAGTGCAAGCAGACCAGTTGTCCTTGGCGAGTGCATGCACGTAGACTGAAATATGAGGCTCACTGGATTGTCTCGACGGTAGAGTCGCACTCCTGTGTGCTCTATAGTGTTTTACTGAGGCATCATAACCTAACGTCCACTTTTCATAGCCAATTTGATGTATGGAGAGATATTGGAGAAGAAGGACATGGAGGCTAAACACATCATGGTGGCTATCGAGAAGAAATTTAAGTACAAGATTAGCTACGTGAAGGTATGGCATGCAAAGTAGAGGCTTTGAAAAAACGGTTCAGGTCTTTTAAGATGGCATACGACATCCTTCCTCGTATACTTTGGGTGCTGCAGGACAAAACATGGGCATGTACACTGCTGTGAAGGATAGGCCATCTATAATTGAGATTTTTAGGCATATGCTGCCCATGATTTCAATTGATGGGACCTTTTTGACTAGCAAATACAAGGGTTATATCCTTACGGCCATTGGCATTGATGGTAACAATCAAATTCTACCCTTGGCTATCACATTCGTCGAAAGTAAGAATTATAACAGCTGGTTGTGATTCCTTCAACATTTGAGGGTGGGAGTTGTTGGAGCTTGTCCTAGTGTGTGTAATCCATGATTGCCATGCCGGGATGCTGAAGGCCATAAAAAACTTCAGGAAGACCCCAAGGAGCCATATCCTTGGCTGGATATGGGGAACAGATGGTGCATTCGTCACTTGGGAGCCAACTTCTTCAAGCAGTTCCCGAAGTGACCATTGATGAAACTATTCAAGAGACTGGCTATGCAGAACCAGCATCACAAATTTGGCGCTTTATGCACACTGTTGAATGAGCACAGTAGGAAGCACATCGACGAAAGGAATAACGGACCACCCATTTTTGAGGTGGCACAACACGAACACCTCACACCATTGGCAGAGCCTAACCCTGCTGGTCTGAGGAGGAGGACCTCGAGGAATATCAAGTGCTTCTCCCACTGGATCGAGGCCAAGCATTGGAGAAGTGATCCCTATTGCATGGCACAGACGGCGTAAGGTACGATATAATAATCACTAATCTTGCCGAGGTGTACAACTGGGTTCTTAGGGGCCTTCATTCTTAGCCCCTTGTCACCATCATAGAAGGTGTTCTACACAGCACAATCGGATATTTCAAGGAGAGACATGCAAATACCGCACTTCATGTAGCCAACCCACAAACACCGTACTGCTCAAAGATTATAGTGTACATGTAGGTGAAGACAGAGAAGGGCCAGTTACACACGGTCTACATGATGGGCAATACGGAGCATCATTTCTACGTGCTTCTCTAGGATAGAACCAGATTTGGGACGTCTCATTCTCCTGTCATCCACAAAGTATGCCTTGGAGATCATGTAAATGAATCTAGCTGTACGTGCAACAAGTCAAAGCTCTTACACAAGCCATGATCTTATGTTTGAACTTCATGTCCGAATACTTCATGAAGAAGAGGGTGATGCAGGTGTGGTGTGGCGAGCTTAGGGGGTTTAGGGTTATGGGCAACTTCGCCACCTTGAATATTGCATAGAGGGCCTGGATTTCAGATGTTGACATGATGAAGGGTGGGAAGGGTTGTCGGTAGAGTCATCATATTACCAATGATATATGTGAGCGCAAGCCAAAGCGTTGGGTAGACGTTGCAGGCGCTGTAGCCAGGAGGGCAACACAGCCAAACGATGCAAGGCAACTGTTAATGAGTAAGTACACCAGCATAGTTTGCAATACCACTTCTTCGAGTGTGCAAAGTGACACCAAGATTACAAATCATTGTACATTGTCATCTGTACTTCGTAGTTGCTACATTTGATGTATGTAGTGCAGTAGTAAATGTATCATATGTTGAATATACTATTTATATAACTATTGTGATTGTCGTAGGGATGGCCCCCACCTAAACCCAGCAGGCCTGGTAGGAGATTATAAGGCCCAGAATAGGCCATGTGTAATGACATAACTGCCCCCAGAGGGGATAACCAGATGTAAGGGTATAACTGTAAAAGCACTCCTCATGTGTATGTATATATATGAGTAAGCCATGGGGAGGACCCAGGCCATTACATTCATCTTCATCACTCTCCACTACCATCTCTCTCTCTGTTTGGTCTGTAGCCACAACAGTTGGCGCCGTCCGTGGGGAGGACAGGACAAGCCTGAAGACCGAAGAAGAAGGATGGCACCGAAAAAAGCTTCTTCAGCGGCGGCGAAGGGAAAGAAGGCGGCCGGGCCGGAGCGTCGTATGAGTACCAGGGCTTCGGCATCGGCAGCGGCGGGCGCGGGTGGCGACGCAGGCGCGGTGGCCGAAGACGTCGACGTTCGCGCGGTGACGACCAACCTCGTCACCGGCACCGCGACGACCAACCTCGCCACCGGCACCGCGACGATCGCCCCCGTCACCGGCACCGCGACGACCCGCCCCATCACCGACGCTGCGAGGACGGACCCCGCGGTCGAGGACGCCGACGCGGGTGCGGCGACAACCGACCCCGCCGACGCAACGACAGCCGGCCTCGCCGCCCCCACTACAACCCTCGCCGGTGGCGCGGACCGGGCTGTTCGAGGTAGCCACGACGGAGCGACCGGCAGCTCGGGACCTCGCGACGCGGTCGTCCCCGCGCCGATCCGCCCGTCGGGAGTACCGGCGACCCGGCCTGCACAGGCGGTGGAAAGTGCCCTGCTGGCGGCCCTCAACGCGTTCCAGCGGGAGCTAGGGGACCTTCGCGGAGCCGTCAGAGATATGCAAGTGGCTCGGAGTCAGCAGGCCGCGCCAGTAATCGCGTCCGAGCCCACGCCGGAGAGGGCGGACAGTCGCGAAGCCCCCACGTCTAGCCGCGTGTCGCTGTGGCGCGTGGATCCGGAGTCCCCGCTTTCGGCGGGGCTACAGCAGGCGGCATGGCCCGAAGACTTCAAGTATCCTAGCGCCATCGATTCATACAAAGGCGACACGGACCCCCGTGAGTTCGTGCGCGTATACGAAACCGCGATCGAAGCCGCGGGCGGAGACGACACCACGAAGGCAAAGGGACTCCCCCTCGCGCTACAAGGAGTGGCGCTCTCTTGGTTTTTTACCATAGAGCCGGGCTCCATCTACGCGTGGGAGCAGCTCCGCGTCCGCCTTCACAACAACTTCCAAGGAAACTACGTCGACCGAGTCGACGCGGACTAACTCTTTGCCGTGAAGCAAAAACCCTCGGAGAAGCTCCGGGACTACTTCAAACGCTTCGCCAAGATTCGATGTCAAGTGAAAGACGTCAACGAGACCACCATCGTTAATGCAGCCATACAGGGCCTTCGTCCGGGCCCGATGGCCGAGTACAACGCGCGAAACCCAATCAAGACGGTGGCGAAGCTCTTCGACAAGATGGAAGAATATGCCAGGGCGGAGGAAGACGCATGGCGAAGGCAAGGTGACGACTCCGACACCAACCAGGCCGGAGCCTCGGCAAAAGCCGAAGATCCGCCGAAGGGCGGTTCTTCGAAGGGAAAGCGTAAGCAGGAGTCGTCCAGGGACGCGCCCGACCGCAGGGACAACTCGCATAAGGAGTCGTCCGATCAGCCCAAGCGCGGCCAGCAGAGGTCGAGGCGAAACCGGTACGTCCTCGACATCGAAGGCAGGTCTGACGAGGGTGCTCCAGCGGGCCGAGGCGGCCGGGGGCGCCGTGGCCGGGGGCGCGGCCGTGGCAGGGGCCGCGACGATAAGGTTCGTGGAGATTACGACGACCAGCATCAGGGACTGTGGTGCGTAGTCCACGGCCGCGGCAATCATGATACCCGCGCCTGCACCTCCATCGCGGCGCTGCGCGACAGCGTCGCCAGGGACAGGAACCCGGAGGCGCGCCCGCCTGCGGTGGCCCACGTCCAATTCCCATACGAGGCCCCCATGCAGGTACAGGCGCAAGGGATGCAGGTACAGGCGCAAGGGATGCAACCCCAGGAAGGCACCCTACGGATCCAAGCTCACGTACAGCAGCCTCGGGAGGGCCTCCTGTCGTTGCAGGCCCCGGACGCAACCTACCGCAGGGTCATTAACGTCATATCCGGAGGCTCTGCGCTGGAATTCGCCTCGGCACGGCAGCAGAAGGCCTATACGCGAAGACTACATCACGTGGCGGCATACCCAGCGCAAGCACCGCCGGATTGGGCGCAACACGAAGTTACATTCACACCCGACGACGCCCAGGGTGTGGATTTCCCTCATCAGGACCCCCTGGTCATCCGGGTCACTATCGCGGGATGCGACGTGGGGCGCCTTGGTGGACGGCGGTAGCTCCGCGAACGTATTGTTTGCGGCGGCCTTCGACCAGATGGGGATCCCTCGAAGCCGCCTAGGGCCCTCGGGCATCCCACTGCAAGGCTTCGGCGGACAACCCCTGCGGGCGCTGGGCCAAATAGGTCTCCAAGTCTCCTTCGGCCGAGATGACAATGTGCGGGCCGAAGACGCCACTTTCGACGTGGTCGACCTTCCGTACCCCTACAATGCCATATTGGGACGCCCAATCCTCAACTCCTTCGGCGCGGTACCGCATCACGGCTACCTATGCATGAAGATCCCGGGTCCCCGGACCATCATCACCGTCCGAGGCGACCAGGATATGGCCCGACGCATCGAGCCAGGTACCAGGTGCCCGCGTCGCGAAGCCCAACGGCGCTCCTAGAGCTGGCGCCACCGCGCGGAGGTCCGCGGGGCCATTCACACGCGCCTTGGCGGGCCCTGCAGCTATCTAGCGACTAGAGGCTTCGGCCGCACCAAGGGCAAACAGTTAGTATATCTATCCTTTGTAGTTGCTCACCCGCGCAAACGGGGATGTAATGAAGATCGCCGTTTGTCGCTAATCTTTCTTTATCACGTGCTCGGAGGCCCCGTGTTCCGCCGAGTGCTCCCCCTCTGGAATGAGCAACGCTGTAAACAGGGATACGGGTGAGCACCCCAAGGCATAAAAGCATACACCAGAGTAAGCTAAGCCACCCTACCTTCGGTAGTAGAAGGAATGGTCCCGCCGCGAGCAGAGACCTCCGCGTTCGGGGAGGACGACGGCTGTCCCTGCGCGGCGGGCGGCGTGGCCAGAGGGGCAGAAGGCGCATAGGCCGCAGGGCCCCCGGTGCTTGCGCTGGAGTCCCACAGGCTTCTAATGCCCAGGGCCACGACGAATCCCCGCGGTGTCCGGTGGAGCTCCAGCCGCACACACGGCCGTTTGGCCGGGGCAGCCAGCAGCGACACCGCCCCCGCAGCCGTGGTTGAGGAAGACCCCGCGACTACCGCGCCCGGGGGCGAAGGTTCCACGGTGGCAGTTGTCGCAGGGGGCACCTCGGTTTCCGCTGCTGTTGGTAAAGACAGCACGGCTACGTGCGCCCCCGCGGAGGGCGCCTCCGGCACCACAGCGGTCGCGGTCGAGGGCTCCACCTCGGCATTGCCGGTACGCACGAGGTCCGCCTCGGCGGGCGATGAAACTTCCCCCATCCGGCTGCCCGCGGCAAACCCGCCGTCCGGGACGCTCACCGAAGACACCTCGCCTTCGACGCCTGCGCCACCCAAGCCCGAGTCGGCATACCTCGCCGAGTCCGACTCCGCGTCCGTCGCGCCCTCGGAAACACTGGCAGCAGGCGCGGCAGGCGCCCCGCTGTGGCCCCTCTTTCGAGACAAGGCCTTCTTCTTCTTCGCTCCACCATTGTCTGGAGCGACACGGTCCGGCACGGCAAGGCCCAGGACCTCGCACATGCGGTTTATTCGACCCAGCCCCGCCTTGGCGACAGCAGACGCGCGTTGCTCGTGCTCCCTGGCGGTGTACGGCCCCAGGAATACGCGCGCGCCTTGCTCCGCCTCCTCCAAGGAAATCCCTGAAGCAAGGGAGAATAGCATCAGCATACAACGCATTTCGCGTCAACAAAGGAGGGACGCAATCGAGGCTTACGAGGACCGGGCGGCGCCGGCAGCGAGCAAACCCACAGCGAAACATTGTCGTCTCGACGCCTCTCGGCGGCAAGACGCCAGTCGTAGACAAGCGGTGCCACGCCGTACATCACGTACTCTTCGGCGAGGTCGTGCATGTTGAGGCGGGCGGCCACGCCTACGAGCCGCTTGACCCTCCGCTTGTCCTCATCATCGAGCGTTCGGCCGGGCGAGGGCTTGAACGCGATTGGTCGGCCTGTGCACTCAAGGCCGCTCCCGCTCTCCACACGGTGGTAGAACCACCGCTTCATCCAGTAAGACTCCCACTTCCCGCGAGTTGAGTTCGCAGGGAAGAGCTTCTTGCACGACGGGCGAAGAATAAAAGTGACGCTACCGAAGCTCGACAGCGTCCCGTCCTTCCGGCCCTTCGGCTGGCATCGTGCCTCGTGGAGATAGGCGAACAGCGACGCGCTGGGCCAGCATGCCCCCGAGCGCAAGGCCCAGCTGTACACCGCGAGCCGGGCCACGGCGTTTGGAGTCAGTTGCGCCAGCTCCAGCCCGAAGGTCCGCAGCACGTCGCCCACCACAGTCGCCGCTGGGATCCGGAGCCCCGCGTCGAAGAAGGCAACGAATACGACCGCCTCCGACCTCTCGGGATGCGGTTCCGTCTCGTCGGCGGCGGGCAATCGTACGTCCTAGCGCCCGGACAACTTCCCCGCGCGCAAGAGCCCTTGGATCGTCTTCTCGGTCATGAGCGAGGGGCCTAGCTCGCCGGAGAACGTGCCTTCCTCCTCCGCCACCAGCCGCTCCTGGTCCGCCGCCGCCGGGTCGCGCTCTTGGAGCGCGTATTTCACCTTCAACGGCGAGGATCGCCGGCGAATGGCAGGGCCACCAACCGCCTGGCCGCGCTCGCTACTGGAGGCCATTGCTTCCCACGACGAGACTGAAGCGGTGAAGATAGCGCGAAGGTGTGGAAGGCGGAGCAGACAGGAAAGAGGGCGTAAAGGTGCGGGGACGCTGTTATGGGGGGGGCTATTTCAAGCCACCTCGCCCATACCGCGCGGTGTAAAGGCCCGCCCCGCACGATTCCCCGTAATCGAAAGCGAAGGGTCGCGGAGGTCCGTGTACGAGGCGCGACCGCAGTCGTACAAGCGCCCGTCCAGCGCAACGCCCCACCTAACGCTGGAAGGTCACGACCACAGGCGCCAAGGACCGTCACAACACGGCGTTACCTAGCCGCTATTATAGGCGCACCAGTGGGCCAGGGGATCACAACAGCTCTGGCGCCGCGCCCGCCCCGTGTCCCCCTTGCCTAGGGAAGAGGCGAGCGGCTGCAAACACGCAACCGTCCACATCCCGCCGCCCACCAGTCATAGGCCGCCGCGTGCCCCGGGCGCGTCGGGTCGCACGGTACGGGAACCTAACCCTGGCAGACCAGGGGCCGACGTGATTCCAGGAACCTGTACAGCGCAAGGCCGCATCAAAGACACCAAGTCACCGCCCACGCGGCGGTGTTCGCAGGGCGAAGGCGCTAGCTTCGCTGCCACCCCTTCGAGGAGTAGGGGACGGAGCGCGCGCGGCTACTTCGACTAGGCGCCAGCTTCGCTGCCACCCGTTCGATGGGTAGGGGACGGAGCGCGCGCGTCTACTTCGACTAGGCGCCAGCTTCGCTGCCACCCGCTCGATGGATAGGGGACGGAGCGCGCGCGTCTACTTCGGCTAGGCGCCAGCTTCGCTCCCACCCGTTCGAGGGGTAGGGGACGGAGCGCGCGCGTCTACTTCGCCTAGGCGCCAGCTTCGCTGCTACCCGTTCGATGGGTAGGGGACGGAGCACGCGCGTCTACTTCGACTAGGCGCCAGCTTCGCTGCCACCCGTTCGATGGGTGGGGGACGGAGCGCGCGCGTCTACTTCGACTAGGCGCTAGCTTCGCTGCCACCCCTTCGAGGGGTGGGGGACGGAGCGCGCGCGTCTACGTCGACTAGGCGCCAGCTTCGCTGCCACCCGCTTGATGGGTAGGGGACGGAGCGCGCGCGTCTACGTCGACTAGGCGCCAGCTTCGCTGCCACCCGCTCGATGGGTAGGGGACGGAGCGCGCGCGTCTACTTCGACTAGGCGCCAGCTTCGCTGCCACCCGCTCGATGGGTAGGGGACGGAGCGCCCGCGTCTACTTCGACTAGGCGTCAGCTTCGCTGCCACCCGCTCGATGGGTAGGGGACGGAGCGCGCGCGTCTACTTCGACTAGGCGCCAGCTTCGCTGCCACCTGCTCGATGGGTAGGGGACGGAGCGCGCGCGTCTACTGCGACTAGGCGCCAGCTTCGCTGCCACCCGTTCGATGGGTAGGGGACGGAGCGCGCGCGTCTACTGCAACTAGGCGCCAGCTTCGCTGCCACCCGTTCGATGGGTAGGGGACGGAGCGCGCGCGTCTACTCCGACTAGGCGCTAGCTTCGCTGCCACCCGTTCGATGGGTAGGGGACGGAGCGCGCGCGTCTACTCCGACTGGGCGCCAACTTCGCTGCCACCCGTTCGATGGGTAGGGGATGGAGCGCGCGCTTCTACTTCGACTAGGCGCCAGCTTCGCTGCCACCCGCTCGATGGGTAGGGGACGGAGCGCGCGCGTCTACTTCGACTAGGCGCCAGCTTCGCTGCCACCCGCTCGATGGGTAGGGGTCGGAGCGCGCGCGTCTACTTCGACTAGGCGCCAGCTTCGCTGCCACCCGCTCGATGGGTAGGGGACGGAGCGCGCGCGTCTACTTCGGCTAGGCGCCAGCTTCGCTCCCACCCGTTCGAGGGGTAGGGGACGGAATGCGCGCGTCTACGTCGGCTAGGCGCCAGCTTCGCTGCCACCCGTTCGATGGGTAGGGGACGGAGCGCGCGCGTCTACTTCGACTAGGCGCCAGCTTCGCTGCCACCCGTTCGAAGGGTGGGGGGCGGAGCGCGCGAGTCCACTTCGGCAGGGCGCAGCAAAGACGGGGGTCTTGTTCTGCGAAATCTACCTCGTTTTCCTTAACAGGCCACCTACAGTGCATCAACATACAAGGTAATGCCGGCGGGCTCCCTCAGGAACACCGACTGTAGGTAGGCCTGTTAAGAAAAACAGGGCAGACCTCGTGGTCGCCTACGGAAGCGCGGTGCGGGGTCAGGAAGCGCGGCTGGCTGTCGATAACCGGCGCTGATCAAGCTCCCAGGAAAAATAGACCTCCTTCTGTGCATCAACATTCCCCAAGCCGCTCAGCGTCACCCAGGAATGTTGATGCACGGCAGGGGCCCATTTTAGGGGAACAGCTTCTATCACAATATACGCAGGAGCAACGCCTCACCAGCGCTATATATATACCCCAATCAGCAGGGGAACCAACCGGCGGAAGGCCAATCGTCACGACGCCTCAACGCCCGCACCACGCCAAGCACGCTGCACCACGTGGACGCCCGGAAGTCCGAGCGTCGCAGCAGTGCGCACGTCTGCTTCGGCTACAGCGCAGCTCCGAAAGTTTGGAAAAGTTCACAGGCCGCGGGGACGGAGGGGCCAAAGGACTCGGCAACATGGCTTCGGCCTTGTGAAGCCCTTTACCATGAGAGGCTCCTGTCGTAGGGATGGCCCCCACCTAAACCCAGCAGGCCTGGTAGGAGATTATAAGGCCCAGAATAGGCCATGTGTAATGACATAACTGCCCCCAGAGGGGATAACCAGATGTAAGGGTATAACTGTAAAAGCACTCCTCATGTGTATGTATATATATGAGTAAGCCATGGGGAGGACCCAGGCCATTACATTCATCTTCATCACTCTCCACTACCATCTCTCTCTCTGTTTGGTCTGTAGCCACAACAGTGATACTATCCTCTTTTATTACTGATCTAATTAGTATCCTGCTAGCCTAGTACTATTTTGTTTGTTATTTACAAGTTAAATTTACTCCTGCTTTACATTCGATGTTTTTTATGCGTAAATGTTAATTTCAAGTCATTTTGCATGTACGGCTTGTGACCTTCATGGATCGGACTAGCCTTTCGGCCTGCTAGATGAGCACGTCGAGGCTACATTGCATGTCACGTTGTGTGCTGCATCCTAGGGGCGTGGACGATGCGTTTGACTTGGGGGTGATCCGCACGCGGACACTTTAATTGGCCTAGAGGCTAGACCCACGCTGAACAGACAGGTTTGCATCTCGGTGGCACTATCTTCTCGTCATACGTAGTTTGCGTATTGACCTTTTTTTTTTGCTTCGTAGGCTTAGTGATGCTGGTCTACTATCTCTTGCCCAGATGGTGCAGGCCACAGATGAGGACAATGAGGCACCAATTGCAATCAGGGACGATAGAGAGGTCCAAGCCGAGCTAGAGCAGTCGCGATGCTTCCCATTCGACCGCTCCCTACTGACAGCTCTGATGGACCGGTGGAGGCCAAAGACGCACACTTTCTACTTCCCATTCAGGAAAATGGCCCCTACTCTACAGGACGTCTTGTTACTGCTTGGCCTCCCTATCGTGGGAGGTGTTGCCTTCCCACTGGAGGCCCTAGCCAGCTGGCACGACAACTTGCTGGCCATGTTTCATGGAGTCCTTCCGCCTAGGGCTGCAGAGGGATACTATGTCTTTTCATCGGCATGGACGCACGGCCCACCCTTGCGGTGGCTCTTGCAGTTCTGGGTACATGTTTGACGCCCTTCCCGTTTGGATTGCTGCACTCTCCTTTCCATACTACGGTCTTACTAACTTTTTGCTTGTACTTAGGTCGAGCGGATGGACCCGACCGCTGACGAGCACCGGGTGTTACGGCAACTGGAGGCCTACTTGATGTGTCTTTTTGGTTGGATGCTATTCACCAACAGCCACGACGACACCGTCGACGCATTCCTCGTCACTTACTCTAGGGCCATCGCCGACGGGGAGGCCCCCCAGATCAACTTGTGCGACACGAGCTGTAGGATGAGGCCAAACTTAGTCCTCGCGGAGTGTCCACTCCTACTGTATCTGTGGTCGTTCGAGTGCTTTAATCTCAGATGGCCCCTGTTGGAGGACACCACTCCCTACGGGGCGAAGATGTACCACAGGGGTGCAGTGGATCGGCCGATTGTGGGCTTTCTTTGGCGCCATAGACGGGTACACACTCTCTCTTGCGATTAATTTCTTCATATTATAGATCCTCCTATCTAACAGCTAGTGTTCCTTACAGGTATAGTTCATGCACGTCCAGGTCACACGGGCCTATGAGCCCTTCATGGAGCAGTTCAACTGACTCATGGTTGACGACGTGCATTGGGAGTCATAATCCCCTGAGGCGTTAGAGGCCTGCACTCCTAACGGGCTATCTTCGCTATTTTGGCATGATCGGGCTTACTGGCTAACGTGAAAGATGCGCGTGTTCGACATCTTCTTCAAGGACAACATGGTGCATTATGTGATACGCCAATTCAGCCTACACCAGGTGGTTCCAGTACCAGTCGGGCGGCCTGTGCCCAACGACGTTCACACGTGAGTTAGTGGCATAGATATCCCTCTTTTTACTATCGTCTTGTTGCCATGACTTCTAACTACATGTTATGTCCTGCAGGTACACTAGGAAGGAAGTCCGCCATGGCATGGAGTGGGCGACGAAGATGGACACGTGGCTAGGCCAGTGGGAGGGCGTGCTGTAGGACTGTGTGCAGGAGGCCACCCTCTACGATCATAGCGCGTACGATGAGTACCTTCACTAGTACACTCCTCGCAAACGTACTAGGTTGGTACTTGCTGTCGACCCGCTCGCAGCACACGTCCTAGTATCGGCCGACACATACCCTACGCACTTCACACGGAACGTGCACCTCACAGTACGTTACATCGTATTTTGAAAACTTCGCTTCTAGCAACCCCACTTATAGGCTTCACCCTTTCATGTTTTCCTTGCAGGCGAACCTCGTTGATGCAATTGCGAGGGACTCCTACTCCGTGTTGTAGAGTATCGCTGACGGTGCAGAGTTCACACACGAGAAGGTGGTCCAGGCTTTCCATCGTGTGCACACTACAACCACACGTGTTGTCAGCCTATTGTCGTGCACGAGGCTCCTCCTAGAGGTTGACACGCTGATGCCTGGTCGACACTCGCTACGTCTGTCGGCGCTCTCCTGTCCAGTCGCACACCACGTGAGAGGGTTAGTGTGGCCACGTCCAGCACACCCTGACAAGGCTGGAGGGTCGGCCAGGGCAAGTCTGACAGTGCCACGGCCTAACAAGGCCGGAGAGTCAGCCTGGGCACTGCCCCAAAATCCGCCAGCGCCACAGTCCTTGGGTCGTCCAGACTCCTTCAGCTTCGCCGCGTAGGGCGCGTATAACATGCCGTACTTCGCTCCAGACGGCTTTGCTAGCCGAGGGTACGTCATGCCTTCGTTTGTTTGTTCACATCGCTTTACCTAGCGAACTAACGATATTTGCACTATAGGTCTTGTGCCCCTTGTGGGATTTGGGGCCTCCCCATGTGACGTGGACATGAACGACTACTTTGCGGATTGGTCCACAACCCCTGAGGTTCTCTCTAGGTCATAGCTCAGCAATGCACCAATACCCACACAGCTGCTAGTGTTGTCCACCCCTCCAGCTTTGGGAGCTCATTAGACCAGGCTCTTGACCATCTTTCCATGTCGGCCCAAGGCCCCAACAGCGCTGAGGAGGAGGCCCAAGCAGGGCCGTATGGGAGGACACAAAGCTTGGTGGGTCATGGTGACGAGGAAGGGGTACTGGGTGCTGTTGGGGGACCTAGTATGGGCCATCCGCCCGTGCTACCTGTACTTTTGTTATTTTTGTAATACTTAAATTTTGTACTTACTATGTGATGTTTGTAATACCATTGTGTTCTTATTTATACTCTTTTGTATGATGTACGTTTGTTCAATATATATCGACGCCTCCAGCTTAATGCATGCAACGCAGCAATAGAACAGTCCACTCAACAAATGGCAACCGCAACGACGCATCTACCATTTAGTTACATGCTTTAGAAGATTGAACATAACTGCGTACAACATGGGAGAGTACCATGGTACAAGCTTCTCTGGGCGTGGCTACTGGTAGAAGGTGTTTGACGCTACCCACATGGAGTGTTATAGAGGGGGGCCCTCGAATGTGGCTGGCCATCATTGTAGTGGCATGCACGTATATAGCTAGGATTCACACAGCAGCATGTGTGATCATATGTAATATCTCGAATGGCATTTGGGGAATTCAGTGAATTAAAAAGAGGTAAAATCAATATAATTAAAGAAGTAATTTTCAGAGTGATTAATTGAGAATTAAAATCTAAAATTTTGAGGACCAAAAGGAAATAAAAACTCTAAATTTTTGGGGATGTTTTGGGCTATGGGCCTCTGGCCCTTGGTGGTTTGGCCCATAAGGGGTAGCTAGATACCTTTTGCCCGCCCAAACACTAGCCACCCACCTCCCCTCCCCTTTCGCCCTCAGATGCCCCTCCCCCTCTTTTCCCTTGCCTTCCCAGCTTCCCCACATCCCCTCCTTCCCCTCCCCACACTACAACATAGGGATCCCTTGGCAACCGAGCAAAAGAGAAGGAGGGAAGGAAGAAGAGGAAGAGGAAGGAGGAGAAGAAGAGGAGTAGATTGGTTTGTGTAGGTGCTTAGAGTTTTTTGTTGTGGTCCCCAAGGGTAACAAATAGTTTTCTATTCTTTTGTTCATAGCAATTTCTTGATCGGGTTAGTTTTTGGTTAATTAATTGATCTGTACAGTCTATTGTGTTCTACGAATTAGGAGATCTTGGGTGATAAATCTGCGGATTTCACCTCCTAGAAATTTGTAGAGGACTTCATTATATTTCTGTAGAGTGCTCATTCATGTCCTTCCGATGAATGGTTTAGGAGTTATGAGCGTTACCGTGTTATGGTGCAGTCTGATCAATCAAGTTTGAGCAGTCGGTGGGAATTAAGAGATTAAAATCAGAAGATGACTTAATCTAGGAATAAGGCCAAAATGAAGTCTGTAGGAGATTTCCTAAGGTTTTCAGAGTTTAAGAACACAAATTTTTGATGGAGGGATTAGGAGTTATGCAATTTCTAACACTGTTGTCTGGCATTGGATGACTGCTGGACCAGTCGAAGTAGAAGTGGTGTTTTGGTTTAGCAAAAACTAGAATTAAAATTTAGTGACAACTAGAAAAATGTGAAAAATTTCCTGTAGATTTCATAAATATAATGGTTTGCTATATTTTTCTACTGTATATTAAAAGATAAAAATTTTACAAGTCTGTTGTTTAGAGAATGGTCAGATCTATTTTCCATATTAATTTTAAGGACTTAAATGAATTGATCTGAGTATTGTGCCAACTAAGAAATTGTGGGAAATTTTGTGTAGTTCCTAAAAATGGTATGGTTTGCTCTGTTTCAATGAGGGAATTAAGAGTTGTGTCATTTTTTATACCAGGACAGCAAGGGGACAGACCTAGAATTGTTGGAAAAGTCGAGGTTTTCAGAGAACACGTATGATCACTATTGTTAACTTATGTTTTGTATTGTTTTGGCATATTTTGAGTGTTGGTAATCTCTGTAGGAGGAGTGGCTTTGAGTGTGATACCATCTTATCATCCTTTCGGTCGGCGTAACTAAGTGAAAGACAAGTGCAAGTGTTCAGTAACACATAGGAAAGGTTTATGCCTTATTAATGTCTTACACATATAAATAGATATACTTATTCTTACAGCTGAATATGATATATATGTGTGTGTGCGCGCATGTTGATAAAGTAAGAAATAAAGATTATTGGTAACAACATCATTTGCATCATTTCTTTGATCCTTGAGACTTGGTTTACGTGGTAGCCAAGTAATGATTATTTTGAGGTCCCCATCATGTTTTAGATGGGCATGAGGTCCCCACACTTGTGGAGTGTAGGCTTGAGGTCCCTATGCGAGATTGCACAGGCTAGAGTATGCATCGACGAGTGCATACTCTGCATTACCGGTAATTGCAAAGAGAAGAGAGATGTGCATTGTGGCATTAGCATCCCGTGAAAGTAAAAGTTGAGAATTGTTGAAAAACAGTATGAATAGTTGTTTATGGGCATAATTCTTGTATAATATCTGTTAATGTGGCTTTGTTTGCTGCCTTGCTTGTACTTTGCTGAGTCATGGAGTCACACTTGTTGTTTATATTTATTTTTAATTACTTTGTGAGAAGGCGACATGCATAGGAATGGGGTATTTATTGGTGCACTACACACTGTTATTCATCATGCTCAATAAATTATTTGACGACATTTTATTGGAAGAATCATGCTAGTAAATTTGGGAACTGTTGTGATCATACCTATGTGAAGAACTTGTGTCCTTTGTAGTAAAGTTGGAGAATCTCCTTTGGTTGTTCTGTTATGGTTATGATCTAAGTTTTTCTTACTTATGGATATTTTGCACTTTTATTCGATGATATATTTTGATCCTCTTTAGTGATCTATGTTTCAAAAAGAATGCTGCCAAAATTTTAGAAAAGAATTTACATTTTAATTACTTGTTTTACTAATTAGTAGCATTCTAGGTTCTTATTGGACTAGGGTGTTACAGTTGGTATCAGAGCAGACGTTAGATCCGTAATGAGAATTTATTCAAGATAATCAATGAAAACTTGGTTTAGGATTGGTAAACTTATACGAAAAATTTAATTAGGCCGTAAAATTTCTAAAATATGACTTAGGGTAATTAATCAGGATGAAATTAAATTTGACACAATGGTGCATAGTAGGATGGGTTTTGGGTCGAGCATTGCATTACGATTTATGATATCTTATGATTGATAGGTATTGTTATGAGATGTTTATAAGTGTATTGCATGATTATTTGATTGAGATGGATAGTGATAATGGTTGGTTTAGTGGGATGGCTAGTGTTGCCGAGAGATGGAGGTTGTGGTTGTGGCTATGGCATGGCCAGACTGTACCACCAGGTGTGGTACATGATTAATGAAGGGTTTCCTTTTGGATAAACTTAGTTATGAACAGTCGGGGATTAGTTTTCAGGTATAAGTAGTCTAAGATCTCCTTTGTTTTTACCAGTCTTAGGAGAAAAGGTTGGAAGACCGAATTTTAGGTTAAATACCATATTATTAAGAGGGATCGTAACTAGTAGCTTGACAGCATGTTCTTGTGCCCTTGGATCAATCTAGGATCATGCATGCATTTAGAACTTAATTTGAAAGCTAAATATGCATTTCTCAGAAAAGTTAGTTGTACCAACATTTACATGGCGGTACTACCATATAGTGGTATGATCGGGAAGGTGGTGTGGGAGTATCGCACTCCGATCGGACCAAAACCTAGTTGGCGGTACATATTTTCCAAAGAAAAACTTTTGGAACATGTTTTACTCCCCTAGAAAACGGTACTACTGGAGTTCATTCGACGGAACTATCGCATCGCGGTATGACCACATATCCTAAGCGGAACAACCACACACTGAAAGTACTAAAAGTTAGTTGGCGGTACGTTATTTCTAGAGAGGACCAGGTTTGGACCTCAAAGGGAAGTGATAGTACCTCTTTGAAGAACGGAAATACCAAAGAGCGGAACTACCACACTTAATGGCTGTAGTACCGCACCATAAATTCAATGGCTAGTTCAGAGGCACTAAATTCATCTACTATAGCCGTTACAATGCGTCAATATAGGTGCGGTAGTATTGGTCGATGAACAGTGGTACTACTGCTCATGCTAAAAAATTCAGGAACTTACCTTTAACGATCGAATTGGTTGGTGGGGGGGGGGGGGTATAAATACCCCTCCACTAGCTCAAGGACAATATAAATTTACTGCATTGAACATTCTTGAGCAAGTAGAACACCTCAAACACATCATTTACTCTATTTGAGGTTGTTGAGCCCAAATTCAAGTGCATTTATTCTAGATTGATCCTTGGCACTTGAATTTCGTCAAGCGAAGATTATGGTTTATTACTTTTGGTGTTTGCCAGTACCTAACCGGCTTGGCGAGAGTTCGTGCGGTGATCTCTTTTAAGAAGATTGTGAAGAGGCTTGATGCCAAATTGTGAGTGGCTTGGTGTTCACCATCTCTAGGGCGGAGGAAGAACAACCACTAGTGGAATTGAGGAGCAAGGTTTAATTCGTGGAGCCGGTCTAAATCACTTAGACTTTCCTCAATGTGGACTAGTGAAGACCGACAAGTCTTCGATACCATGGCAAAACATCACGTGTCATCATTTGGTTATTTATTTGCCTGTACTTTTCGCATTTATATTTCTTGCAAATTAAGATTGCCATATTTAGTTGAGCTAGAAATATATTTATATAGTCTTGTCTTGTGGTGCCTTAGCTTTATTAGAATTGAGTAGGTCTTGAATTGCAATAGAAATCTTGCTTAGTTTTAAAATTGTAGAAATTAGTTTTAGAAAGCAAGAATTTTTAGAATCTCCTATTCACCCCCTCTAGTCGGTTATCCTTGATTCTACATAGTGGTGTAGCCACAGGCCACTTGGGCAATGGTGGTGCGGGGAATCAATCGAGCGACAGTAGAATGCCGTCGAAACTCCACTAGAATTGATCGAGGGAAAGGAAACTCTGCTAGAAGTTCATCTCACTACAACTTTTTAAGAAAAGCTATCTATTTCAATAATCAGGCAAACTCACATTACAACCATTCAGAAGCACTGATACAATGAACTTAAGGCTACAACTAGCCAAGATATATAGTTTTTGACAACACAACTAGCCTTCGCAAAAAACATTGACTAGAAGTGATCTTACTTTGTGAGCAATTATATGGAAAAGTGATCTTATTTTCTTAGAAATTATTACAAAAAAACAACCAGGGCTCTACCAGAAGGGGGGCAACTACATGCATGCACCACACGATCTTCAGCACCACATCAGTGCCGGATGTGCCACTGAGTCTCTTTTGTACCCTATTGCATCATTTAAATAAAAAAGGTGATATAAATGAGCAAATTTACAGTTATGTGATCTACTTGCACCTATCTTACAAGTTGTACCGGAGGTGTAGTTTACTCAATTATTTACTTTGGTGGCTGGCCACATAGTAAATTAAGTTGCATGTCACCGAACTTGTTTAGTTGGTTCAAGTATGTTACCTAACTCATAAGCTTCATATCTAGGTCACTAAACTCATTTAAGTGGGTCACTCTAGATCATTAGCACGCCAACCCAGGTGCGACCGATGACATGGCATGCTTATTACACCATATGCAATTTTTCCCTAGAGTGAAAACCGTTGGCAGTTTTATTAAACCATCGGAAATTCTAGTGGTCGATAGCTCTCTATTGGTAATTATTGTTGGATTTGGTTAGTCGCTAAATAGATGTATTGCTGATGTTTTTAGCAACTACTATCGGTAAATACAATAGGCGAGAGTTTCTACACTGTCGGTAAAGATGAAAGTGGTTGGCATATGTTGGTAGAAATCTCGGTAAAATGGAAAACTCATCGGTCATTTAGTAATCATCAAGAGTTTTTTTAGAATTGCCGGTCATTTGTTTCTACTTAGAAAAAGTTACATATCTTGTAGTGCAAAAAGTACAAATTTAGAAGCAAAAAAAAACACAAAATCTAGTCACCTTCCCCTTGCAGCCCCCTGCCTATCATCTGTGCTCAAGCCCCTTATCACTATCGTTGACTTTGCTCGGTCTCAATTTCTTGCTGCCAGTAGCAGTCACCATCACAAAATTTGGATAACAGCACATGCCACCGCCCTTACAATCGCCTCAGTCGCCATGGCTCATAGGGGTTTCGAATTAGAGAGAAAATTGTGAAAGGCCAAAAAAACTAGGGGATTAGCTCAAATTGCAATGGCTATGCCTATCGTCTTATGCACCATGTCTCATGGTGGCACGAGTCAATGTGACATTTTATTGGTCGTAGTTTGATCGGTGTGCTAATGACTTACAATGACACACTTAAACTAATTTAGTGACCTAGATATGTAGGTTAGGAGTTCGGTGACCTAGTTGAAAATCAGCTGGCCAAGTTCGATGACCCGTAGTTCAATTTACTCATCAATTAATTAAGCAGATCAAATTGGGAGATTCAATTTTTTGCCACTCTTAAGATTGACCAATTCACTCTGTCACTTACATGTGGGGTCACCTGAGTCACTGACAATGGACCAGGGTGACAAATCTGTTGCCACTGGACTCATAAGAGTGTTAAATGATTAAATTTTCCGATCAAATTGGTAGAACAGAACCTAACTCCTGGGTCCACGGGCAATATTTCAGCCCCTAAACATGCCTGTCCTGAACTGAAACCCGTACACATGCAACGTCACCGTTAATCCTTGGTTATACCGCTTGCAATCTGGGCCGCCCATTCCCAGCCGAGCACGTCAAGATGGGCCTCTTGGGCCGGTTCGGGTCGTTATTCGCGCGGATTACCCAGTCTTGCTGCGAGCGCCCTCCTTTCTCTCCTCACTCGGTTTCCCTCGACGGCGGCGGCGGCCAGGGTTTAGCGGAGGAGGAGCTCGCGCGGCGCAACCATAGCCCCGCGGCCGGCATCGCCATCGCCATCGCCTTCGGACTAATAGCGCCGCGGAGGCGTCCCCTCGCCGAGTGCCCTGTATAGCTGCATCGGCGGCCGGGATGAGGGTGAAGGTGATATCGCGCTCCACCGACGATTTCACGCGCGAGCGCAGCCAGGACCTGCAGGTGACGCCAATGTTGCTTCCGTTCTAGCCGTTGCTTTTTGATTGTTTTGATCGGTGTCGGTGGTGAATTCGTTGGTTTGCTCCCATGCGATGCAGCCATACTTCAGTCCTATGTATGGTAGCGTAGGAACTGTGGTGTTGCAATCTGCTCGCTGTTTCGAAAGCTTCGAGTGTGTTCGCATGTGAGTACGGATGGTTGGTAATTCTATGTCTAGTCAAATCGGAGTAGTTGTAAATTCTCGAGGGGCCAAGTTCTGGAATTCTGTTCCCCTTTCGTGAAGTTCCTCGCTTGTCAATCAGTTTTGACACTTAGGGGAGCTCCTTGCAGAGTTCATCTTTCCTTTGTTCTGTTTCCATTAGGGGTAAAAAAAAACATCTTTGCGTTTGCTAGACATCAAATATCTTGATCAAGTATTGACTGAGTAAGATGCCTCATTGTTTCGACCTTAAAAAAAGGCATCGTTGCCAAAATTAAATGTTGTACATAATTGCAAACTTAGGATTTCTTTCCCGAAAATTTCGGTGAGTTTATTGAATGCCACTGCCAGCACTAGGTTCAAGTATTTGAAAGGTTGCTTGCTCAGGCCTTAAGAATACTCTTTTTCCAACCACTCACAATCTCTATTGCACCTGCTTGTCCCAACAGAAAGTATTCCGCAATTATGACCCAGCACTTCGTACTCAAGAGAAAGCTGTTGAGTACACTCGGGCTCTTAATGCTGCCAAGTTAGAGAAAGTATGTCTCTCTCCTTCTCTGCATTCATATTTTGTTCTTCACATGTCTCTCTCTCCTTCTCTGCATTCATATTTGTTCTTTACTGTATATATTGATGAGAATTTTGCTGCTCTCCTTTTCAGATATTTGCCAAGCCATTTATTGGAGCAATGGATGGGCACGTCGATGCTGTATCCTGCATGGCCAAAAACCCCAATTATTTGAAAGCAATATTTTCTGGCTCGATGGATGGGGGTGATTATCTTACTCCTGTGCTAGATTGCTGGTTTTGCCTCCTTGAGTTTGTTTTTATGCGTTCTTATTTGCTACTTTCATGAACTAGGTAAAATCAATGCAGTAAATTGTAGCATACAACCCTTTGATGTTCCGCCTTTTTAGTTTGCCCTTTCTTGGGTTGGGGGTGGGGGTGGGGGTGTTGAACACTAACATGGGATGTCTTGCCTGAGTACATTTGGATTTCGTAACTTCTTAGTGAACTCTTACCTTATTGTCATGCTTCAACAAACTCCCACTTCTTGTTCTGTAATGGTTAATTGAAACTCAGTATGAGAATGCACTTAGAAACTATGATATGAACCTGAACGTTTGTGTGAATTTTCTGTGGGCTTCTCAAAATACTTTGCGTTGGCCAAGCAAGATAATATAAAATAGCATCTAGTTCAAGTGAACTGCAGTTTATGTGCTATTGTGCTTCAATCGTATCTGGTAATCCAAGCAGGCAGTTATTGATAACACATAATCGTGTTTCATTATCATAACATTGTCAGGAGTTGAAATCCGGAAAAGGAATGGTTAATGTAAATGGCTGTGGGCAAACACAGCATTGTTAGTGCCAGTTTGGGAACTTGTTCAGTTACACTAGTTGACTTGTTTAGTAAATTAAGAGTAAAAGTTTCTAATGTAGTTTGAGTGACTGAACATAGAGTAATACAAATGTGTTCCTTATTTGGCACCAATTTTTTCTTGTTATTATATCTAGAGAATGGGCATGTTTGGTTCCCTTGCTCACCCTTGCTTAGCAAGGTTACTGGGAAGGATGCATGCTTGGTTCCCTTGCCAAGCCTTACTTTTCGGCAAGGTGAGCTGTGAGCAAGGGTTTCCTTGCTTTTGAGGGAGAGCCAAATTGGCTCTCCTCCACTAGCAAGGCTAGCCAAGGAACCAAACATGCCATATATAATTTAGCCCTATTTCTGAAACTATTGCTTGGCTGCCAAACTGTAGAGACCCAAGAGACCATTTGTGCACTTGTGTTATGCATCTGCAAGTAGAATCTGATTGCAGTACGCTTCAAGTGTGCTTGATGTGGCCATTGTATGCAATGTTGGAACCTTTTTTTTAAAAAAAAATCAACCACTCCTACAATATTGAAGCAGATGGTTTTCTTTATTCATCTTTTACATTCTGAAAAAAGTGACAATCATGCATTACCACTTATTCATCTTTCGATCAAGTTCAAATTTGGATCAGAAATGGTAAACTGTAGCTTCTGTTTTGTTCGCAGATATTCGTCTCTGGGACATTGCTGCAAGGTACTACTCATGCAATGGCAATGGTCTTTTTGCCAGAGGATAACTTTTTTTTATTCCATCCATCCAGAATTCGTGCCACCAATTGATTTATCTTTGCATATCCTTGTGGCTAAGAGAGTTGTTGTTAATAGTTTTCTGTCACTTATGAATGCAATTTTCATTTCTTTTACAATAACAAAAACAGGAAGACAGTCTGCCAGTTCCCTGGACACCAGGGTGCTGTGAGAGGTTTGGCGACATCTACCGATGGCGATCTTCTAATATCCTGTGGTGTTGACTGCACGTAAGTTGAATTGTTGATGTCACTTCGTTTGGCTTTTAGACACAGGTGTTCTAATGTCAACTAAATTATGTCTTCTCGCTGCATATCTTTTGTTAAAAGGTGGCTCTATGCCAAGAGGTGTTTTAATGTCCAGTTGTCCACTAGGTTTCAGGAACAGTCTTATATACGCAATATCTGTCTTATCTATGTATATGTGTTAAAGCCTTAAAGGCATATAGGGTAGGACTTAAGCTTGAGCTTAAAGCTGCCACAAGTTTAATCCCCACCAAACAGCTTGTTTTTGGAAATGGCTTCTTATATAAGTTTAAGCCCCATATGTACTAAATCTTATGGTGCATTCCAATGGCATATAGGTTTACACCTTGCACAGATTACACATATGTCAAGCCTTTGCAAACTGACCCAAAAAATTTAATTTACTTGATCAAAGTCTACTGTTTCTAAGTGTAAAGTATAAAAGTGTAATGGGTAAATATCTGACGGTGTCTACACCTTGCATAGATTACACATGCGTCAAGCCTTTGCAAACAGACTCTAAAATTTTAATTTACATGATCAAAGTCTACTGTTTCTAAGTGTAAAGTATAAAAGTGTGATTGGTAAAATTCTGATGGTGTCTGATCTTACTGTGTGTTTATCCTTCCACTGATTATAGTGTTCGACTCTGGAAAGTTCCTATGCTTAAGATGGTGGACACTAGTGATGGTATTGGAGATGCTTCCCAGGTATGCATTGGATGGACCCATCTACATTTGTTTTGCTCTATCCCTGTTATATGATATCTCATTTGTTTAACTCGCCAATGTGGTTTACAGCCATCAACAGTCTACACCTGGAAGCATGCATTTTGGTAAGAGCATTACTGTACTGTCTGGACTTCTTTCAGATTTTGCTCATCATCCCATGTGAATAAGATTCATTTCTGTTCTAATTAAATTTTAGGGGTGTTGACCACCAGTGGGATGGTAATCTTTTTGCAACTGTAGGTGCTCAGGTTGATATATGGGATCATAACAGGTATAATATTTGATGATTCATTTTCTAGCAAATTTTTTGTCTATTTTCGCACCAGCACTAATGTTAATTTCATTTGTATAGGTCAGAGCCAATAAATAGCTTCGAATGGGGTAAAGACACAGTTCTTTCTGTGCGATTTAATCCTGGAGAACCTGATGTTTTAATTACATCAGCTAGGTAACTTTACATATTCTATGCAAAATATTTTATGTTCTATTTGTTTTTTTTTGCTGTCTTCTTAAATCCTGGCACGCATTCATTTTAATGAAGTAATTGTGGATATTGTTTTCTTATTGTGCTCAGTGACTTTAATGCCATTTGTCAATGTCAATGTTATTTCTTGGTTGTGAATGTTGCATTTTGCTGTTTTGCGCCCCTCAAAACTTCTGAATAAAATAGGATGGTATCTATTTTGCAGTGATCGGAGTATAACACTTTATGACCTACGCATGTCATCCCCAGCTAGAAAGCTAATCATGAAGGTTTGTTTAATTCTCTTTCACTTGTTGTTGATGCTTGTCATACCTAAAAATTTCAAAAGAGATACCTGCAACTCTAATATACAGAACATTTACTTTGTTCTCATATACAGTTAAAGGTGTTTACAATAGCTAGTAGTTTATACTGTCCATGCTAATATGTTGTGCTGTAAAAACAATAGCTAGTAGTTTATACTGTCCATGCTAATACGCTGTGCTGTAAATACTGCGGTATTTATTCACTACTGAGCTGAACATAAAATGCAAATGAGAAAAATAGCTAATGAAAAAAAGCCCCTTTTCTCTATGAGAATGGACAATGTTAGTTTCCGTTCACTGCTACATGATGTTTCATGTCAAAATTAAGTTAATTATTAAAATCCTGTTGTGACACTTACAAAAATGTACTACATAAAACTGAATTCACTGGAACATCTTGGGCATCGTCAAATTATGGTGGATTTGAAAGGCTTTTTTCTTCTTTTTTCCCTCCATTTTTTGGTTTGTGTGTGTGTGTGTGTGTGTGTGTGTGTAAACCGGCGTCTAGAATTCTAAGCCTATTTTACCTGAAAAGATCCAAGTTTGTGTTCGATTCCAACTATAAATGTCTACGAATGGTATGCGGCCAATGCAATGCACCCATCCAAAAAGGTCCTAACTGAGCTCTTAGTAATATATTACGTATCCTAACCAGTATAACTGGTATCAGCCAGTTTTTGGGATATTTGGATGGAAACCACCAGAAAACCTGTCATTTTTGGCATATCTTCTGGGTCCGGCATTTGCAGAAAAATGGGAAGTAGAACCCTGGATGCATCTACAGATCAAACAGATCTTTCCACTTTAAGGAGAAAATGTTCAATGTATCATTTCACATGGATTAAATTGTGATAGTGCCCGTGGACTGGAATGTGTTCGTGGCTGTCAGATTTTAAATCCGATAACGCATCTTGTCTGTTGCAAGTTGCAACTTCCCTCTTTCCCCCTTTCTGGAACTCGATCCATTCTATCTGCTGCAGACAAATTAATTTCATCCTCAAGGTCAATATGTCATGTTGTAAATTTTGTAGTATCTTTAAATACAACCAATTCTCCCTATTTATTCTTTCTGCAATCCCCAGTTATGATAGCTGATTAGGTTTCTTGTATGACCATCCCTGGCTCTTAAGCCCATTTTCTGTTTTTGGAATGTCAGATTCCAAATTATGGGTCTAGCTGCCATTTGTTGCCCACTAACATAATGTAATTGGAACGCCAACTATATTTGTTCAGTTGAAATACCGCATGTTCTCGTTCATCATGCAAACTTAGATGCCTTTTTCATTTTCATCTATTCTTTGGGGGCATCTTGCTTACTATTAATCGCCTTTAGCCGCTATTTCAGTAACTGCTGATTGCTGAACTATGGAAAAGGTAATGTATTCTTTGCTTATGCAGACAAGGTGCAATTCAATATGCTGGAACCCTAGGGAGCCCATGAACTTCACTGTGGTAAGAGTCAAACATTAATTATGTTATTCTTGTTATAGGCTTTAGTAGCCTATAAATAATGCTGACTGTAATGAAGGATTTGTGCTATATGCTATAATTCTGGAGCTGAAATATTTATCAAGCTTTTCTCTATGAATAATATATACATTTTGTTTTAAGTTTGGCGCTGATTGACATTTAGGAACTTCTGTCCTGATTTTTTTGTTGTTAGGCAAATGAAGATACAAACTGTTACTCCTTTGATGCTAGAAAGCTGGATGAAGCCAAAATTGTTCACAAGGGCCATGTTTCAGCAGTGTAAGTAGTATTTGGAAGCAGAATTTTCTAATGTACTTTTTTTAAAGTAGATATATCCGCAAATGCCACCCCCTTGCTAGAGAAAATTGGCCAAATGTTATGTAGATTTGTATGTTAACCGCACAGGCTAGCGTAGAGCATATGAACAAATCAAGGATACGTCAAACACAAACTAAAGCTGCAATTATATATTTGTGGTACTTAGTCTTTCATGGGGTTGCTGATTCGTCTTAGCTTTAATGAACTTTCTGAAGATGCACATTTGCTTCATTAAGTCGTTGTATGCCCAAAAGCTAACATTTCATGTGGTTGATCTTTATCAATCCAATTGGTAACATGCAGCGATCTTTTCTTCTTGATTTTGGGAGGCCGTTCTTACATGAATTGAGTTGTTCTCAGGATGGATGTTGATTACTCACCAACAGGGCGTGAATTTGTTACGGGTTCCTATGATAGAACGGTACGTGCAACTCTTGAAGATCCTACAATGATTTCACATTCTAACCACGTCTTGGTGATTTTTCATTGACAATTTTTGGTTAATGCTTTTGCAGGTACGGATCTTCCAGTATAATGGTGATCATAGCAGGGAGATATACCATACTAAGAGGATGCAAAGGTTCTTTTGTATTCTATTATTTATCACTCTTGCTTTGTTGCTACTTTTTTTATGCTGAAAATTCAGACTGGTTCTCAGCTTCTATCCCCTATTGGCCTTCTCTTATTTTTGTGTGATACCATGGATCAATTGCCCTCAACACCAATGTGCTGGTGGATACCAAGCGGATCAATTTAGTGGCCGAGCAGCTTAGATCTATTTGGTTAGAGAAAGTAGTTCATTGTCAATGAGTTTCAGAGTAATTTTTTTTATTCAACCAGTTTGAGCAGTTGAATATGTTATTCTATGACTAGTTCTGAGTACATCCAGTCTGCATTGCAACCTGACACTGGCCATTGAACTATTAATATAGCAGTTCTCCTTCGTGTGCATATATAGTCCTTAGTAGTTACCTGTAAGGCAGTTAGCTATCTTATTTGTTTCGAATCCCATGTTTCTCTTCTTTAAAACCTTGTTTTATAGGATTTCCGTTTTACTTTAACCATCCACTCCATTTTTTGCAGGGTGTTTTGTGTGAAATACACCTACGATGGAACCTATTTAGTTTCTGGCAGTGATGATACAAATCTTCGCTTGTGGAAGTCCAAAGCTTCTGAACAATTGGGAATTGTAAGTTTTCTAACACCATGCGCTGTTCGCCAGTTGCTGCTATGACTTGGAATGTCTGTTGCTTGCTCCAATTCCATGTCATGTGATTCAGGTGATTCAGGTCAACCTCTTGGTACAAGGGGAAGCTAATTTGGTCAAGGATCTTGGTTTCCCACTGTGGATGCTCAATGAAGTAGTGTGGCAATAACAGCCTGTTGTTCACTGGCACTTAATTGCTTTTGTGTGGCAGTATGATGTTCCACCACCAAACACAAAATGACGTACTCAATTAAGAATGGTAGATGTCCAACGGAGAATGTGAGCACTGTTTAGTAAGAAAAAGAATGAACTGGAACTATTGACTATTGTTGATCTTGAATGTTAGCATGTGCTATATTAGGCAGGACCCTTGGGTTTAGGGTGGTGCGGCAGCACAGGCATGTTGCCTTATGCGCCTCCCCCTGTTTTGGTTAGTTGGTTATAATAGGCAAGGATCTTCTCAGATAGGATTATTTTCCTATTCCCATGAACATCCCTGCCTATATGTACTCGAGCCTTTGCTCCCATTAACTCATTCACAATTTTCCCAAAACCATTGTCTTTCATGGTATCAGAAGTCCGGGATTCTCCTCGGATTTCCTCGCTTCCGCTCACCTAGCGCGCCGGCCCCTCGCCGTGCAGCGCCTGCGCGCCGGCTTCCCTGCCGAGCGGCGCCTCTCCCTCCCCAGGCGACATGGCTCCCGAGTCGCCCAAGGAGGGTGACCTCCAGAAGAACGGCGACGGCGCTCTCACCGATCCGTCCGCCCCCTCTGCCTCTCCCGTCCAGCAGGACGAGCTTGCCAACGCCCTCGCCACGCAGCACCAGGAGATGCACGATTCGGCCCTTGCCCGTGCGAAAGAGGCCGACGAGGAAGCGACGGCTGCTGCTGCAGCCCGCGACGTCGCCATCGCCCGCTTCAACGCCGCCCAGGAACGCGCGGCCAAGGAGCGCGCGACGGCCGCCGCCGCCATCGCCGCCTCTCAGCCTTCCCGGCCGGCGGCTGCACCCGCAGCGGCGCCGGTCGATCTACACACCGCGATGCTCCTCCAGGAGGCCGCGGCCCTCCTGCACCTTCACGCTCAGGCGGTTGCCGTCTCCAACATCCGCAGCCTCATCTCCATCGTTCTCGACGTCGACTCGGGTAACTTCAATCGCTGGCGTGACCAATTCCTGCTGACTCTCGGCAAGTTCTCCCTCCAGGATCACGTACGCCTCGACAACCCGGTCCCCTCGCCGGACTGGGAGCGGATGGACTGCGTGGTCCAATCCTGGATCCTCGGCACCCTCTCCGACGATCTCACCGAGATCATCTCCTCCCAGGGCTCCACCGCCAGGGACACTTGGCTCGCCGTTGAGTCTCAGTTCCTCGGCAACCGGGAGATACGCGCCATCCAGCTCGAGACGCGGTTCCGCAACTTCGTCCAGGGCGACCTCTCCGTCGCCGAGTACTGCCGCCGTCTCAAGAAGATGGCCGACGATCTCATCGCCCTCGGGGAAGTCGTCACCGACCGCACCCTCGTCCTCAACGTAATCCGAGGCCTCAACGAGCGCTTCACCCACGTCGGCGCCCTGCTTCGTCGCGCCCGGCCCTTCCCCTCCTTCCTCGACGCGCGCGACGACCTCACTCTGGAGGAACTCACCCTGGAGAATCGGCAGCCTTCCCCGGCTGCTGCCCTCGCAGCCACCACCAAGCCTTCACAGCCGTCCCCACAGCAGTCCGGTTCCAACTCCGGGGGGGCCGGCCACGGGAACGGCTACAAGAACAACAGCCGCCGCAGCAAGCGCGGCGGCGGCGGCGGCGGAGGGCCACCCAACGGCCAGCGTCCACCGACGGGCGGCCAGCAGCAGCAAACCGGCGCGCCCCAGCCGCAGCAGTCTGGCGCCAAGACTGCAGCGCCACCGGCTGCCCCCTGGCCATCCGTCTACAACCCGTGGACGGGCACCATCCACATGTGGCCCGGCGCTCGTCCCCCACTGGCGCCAATTCCTCAGCCTCGTCCCCAGCAGCACGCCTTCGTCGCGCAGCAGCAGCCACCTGCGGTCCCTGCTCTCCCTGCGCCGATCGAGGGGGCCGGCCACTGGGCGCCGCCAGGGTACTACAACCCCATGGCCGGTCTACCCTCCTGGGACACTCAGTCATTGGCCTCCGCTTTCAGCACAGCAACGTTGAATCAGCCCCCTTCCGCCGAATGGACTTTTGACTCAGGTGCTACTTCTCACATGACATCCTCTTCCAGCAATCTTTCACATATTTTTCCTCAGCGGTATCCTACTCATTCATCCATTGTTGTCGGTAATGGTTCCATGCTTCCCGTAGTTGGCACTGGCTCTACTGAATTACCTCATTCCTTATTTCTTAATAATGTCCTTGTGTCTCCACAAATTATTAAGAATCTCATCTCAGTTCGCCAGTTTACTATCGATAACAATTGCTCTGTTGAGTTTGACCCTGCTGGTTGTTCTGTGAAGGATCTGCAAACTCGGAACGTGATCGTCAGGTGCAATAGTTCCGGGGCCCTGTACCCATTGCGCCTCCCTCCAGTACAGTCTCTTGTCGCCAAGGCTGCCTCCCCCTTGTGGCATCGTCGCCTCGGTCACCCTGGCCATGAAGCTCTGTCGAAACTTGCGTCTAGTGTTTCCTTTCATATAGAGGATTGCTCCGATTTATGTCATGCTTGTCAGTTAGGGCGCCACGTTCGCTTGCCCTTCCATGCGTCCACATCTCATGCGTCTAATAAATTTGATCTTATACATTGTGATCTCTGGACATCCCCGGTCGTCAGTTTGTCCGGTTATAAATATTATTTGGTCATTCTTGATGATTGCACGCACTATCTGTGGACTTTTCCTCTACGTGTTAAATCTGACACTTTCAGCACGCTCGCCAACTTCATTGCCTACGCCTCCACCCAGTTCGGCGCCACCGTGAAGGCTGTTCAGTGCGACAACGGGCGCGAGTTTGACAACTCCAGCGCCCGTACTTTCTTCCTCACACGGGGCATCCATCTTCGCATGTCTTGCCCTTACACCTCGGCGCAGAACGGTAAAGCTGAACGCATCATTCGATCGATCAATAATGTTGTTCGCTCCCTGTTGTTCCAAGCCGCCATGCCACCCTCTTACTGGATTGAGGCGCTCTCCACCGCGACGGCTCTGCGTAACATCTTGCCCACCAAGACCCTCGCTTTCTCTACGCCGCATCTTGCTCTATATGGCACACCACCGGCGTATGATCATCTACGGGTTTTTGGCTGCAAGTGTTATCCGAACCAGTCTGCCACAGCTCCTCACAAACTCGCCCCTAGGTCTGTCCTGTGTGTCTTCCTTGGCTATTCTGACCATCATAAAGGATACCGCTGTCTTGACCTCTCCTCCAATCGCATCATCATCTCAAGGCATGTCATCTTCGATGAAACTGCTTTTCCGTTTGCTGATCGCGATGGACCCCCCCTCCTGCCGCCTTCGAGTTTCTTGATGCTCCTGACGCTGTGCCTGTTCCTATTGGTCCATGGCACAAGTTTTTGCCTGCAGGAACACATCCCGCCGACCCCGGTGTCTTGGCACCCGCTGCAGATGCCCTCAGCCCCACTGTGGCTGCGCCAGAGGACCCTGTCGTCCTCCCCCCGTCGCCTGCGCTCTACGTTCCCCCGGGACGACGCTCCCTGGGGACCCCGGCACCATCCTCCGCGCCACGCGCGGCCCCGACTTCGCCTTCACCCGCGCCACGCGCGGCCCCGACGTCGTCGACACCCGCGCCACGCGCGGCCTCCTCCCCTACACCAGCGTCACCCGCGCCACGCGCGGCACCGCCGGTCCTTTTACCCGTGCCACGCGCGGCCACGCCGTCATCACCTGCTGCGTCTCCCGTTCGTGGGTCGCCACCTGACTTCCCGCCTCTTCCCGAGCGTGTCATCACCAACGTCTACACACGCCGGGAACGCCCGCCCGCTCTTCCTGCACCGCCTTCGTCATCAGCACAGCCTGCTCCGCCAAGGGTGCTTCCCACGGGTGCTGTTGCCGCTCCACCGGTGATCAACCAGCACTCCATGGCGACGCGCGCTAAGAGCGGGTTCCGCGTTCCGGCGCTTTTCCATGCTGCGCCCCTGTCTCCAGTGCCGAAGACCTATCGCAGCGCACTCGCCGACCCGAACTGGCGTGCTGCAATGCAAGACGAGCACGCCGCCCTTCTGCAGAACCACACTTGGGATCTTGTGCCCCGTCCGCCACAGGCCAATATCGTGACAGGCAAATGGATCTTCAAGCATAAGTTCCGTGCTGACGGGACCTTGGAGCGGTACAAGGCGCGCTGGGTTCTTCGGGGTTTCACCCAGCGCCCTGGCGTGGATTTTTCAGAGACGTTCAGCCCAGTGGTGAAGCCAGCTACAGTCCGCACAGTCCTCTCTCTCGCTCTCTCTCGCTCCTGGCCCGTGCACCAACTTGATGTGAAGAATGCGTTCCTACATGGCACCCTCTCAGAGACAGTATACTGCGCACAGCCGTCCGGCTTCGAGGATCCTGCTCACCCAGACTTTATTTGTCGTCTGAACAAGTCTCTCTACGGGTTGAAACAGGCCCCTCGCGCGTGGTTCACCAGAATCGCCACGCATCTGACTTCCCTTGGCTTCGTTGAGGCCAAGTCAGACACGTCGCTCTTCGTCTACCGTCGCGGATCCGACCTCGCATATCTGCTGCTTTATGTCGATGACATCGTCCTTACGGCCTCTTCATCAACACTCCTCCGCTGGATCATTTCGGCCCTGCAACAGGAGTTCTCCATGAAGGACCTCGGTGAGCTGCACCACTTCCTCGGTATGCATGTTCAGCGCTCTGGCGATGGTCTTCTTCTTTCTCAGAAGCAGTACATGATGGAGCTCCTTGAACGCGCCGGCATGTCCGAGTGCAAACCGTGCTTGACGCCAGTGGACACCAGCCCCAAGGTTGCGGCTGCAGATGGTGCCCCAGTCTCCGATGTCTCTGATTTCCGCAGCCTCGCCGGTGCCTTACAGTGGCTGACCTTCACTCGGCCAGACATCGCCTACGCTGTGCAGCAAGTATGCCTTCACATGCATGATCCCAGGGAGCCGCACCTTTCTGCACTGAAGCGGATTCTTCGGTACATTCGTGGCACTCTTGACATGGGTCTTATGCTGCGATCATCCTCAGCGACGGATCTTGTGATCTACACTGATGCTGATTGGGCTGGTTGTCCCGACACGCGCAAGTCCACCTCGGGCTATGCTGTGTTCCTCGGCAACAGTCTCGTCTCCTGGTCATCCAAGCGTCAGAACACTGTCTCTCGGTCCAGTGCTGAAGCTGAGTATCGCGCTGTGGCTAATGGAGTTGCCGAGGCTACCTGGCTGCGCCAGCTCCTCCTGGAGCTTCACGCCCCCCTCCGGCAAGCTACGCTGGTGTATTGCGACAACATCAGCGCTGTCTACATGTCTTCCAACCCCATCCAGCATCAACGCACCAAGCACATCGAGATTGACCTCCATTTTGTCAGAGAACGAGTTGCCGCTGGTGCTGTTCGCGTCCTACATGTGCCTACTACATCACAGTATGCGGACATCTTCACCAAGGGCCTACCTTCCACCATTTTTACAGACTTCAGGACCAGTCTCAACATGTGCAGTGGCTGACGATTCGACTGCGGGGGGGGGGGGGGGGGGGTGTTAGCATGTGCTATATTAGGCAGGACCCTTGGGTTTAGGGTGGTGCGGCAGCACAGGCATGTTGCCTTATGCGCCTCCCCCTGTTTTGGTTAGTTGGTTATAATAGGCAAGGATCTTCTCAGATAGGATTATTTTCCTATTCCCATGAACATCCCTGCCTATATGTACTCGAGCCTTTGCTCCCATTAACTCATTCACAATTTTCCCAAAACCATTGTCTTTCATTGAAGATAGGACTGCTTGGTGCCTGTACATCGGACTCCTGGTGCAAGCACAAACTATGTCCAGTGTGTTGTCTACTGGATGCATGGTCCCAAGGAAATTTTATCATATGTTAGCCAATATTTAAAAAGGGGATAATTGACTACATGACACTGCAATTGTCTCATATTTGAAAAATGCCACTGCAATCATGTTGCTTCGAAAAATGCCGCTGCACTCGTTCAGTAGTTATAACTGTTGAATGATTGCAGTGGCATTTTTCAAAATTGAGATGATTGTAGTGGTATTTTTCAAAGTATTGGGATGACGGCAGTGGCATTGCAGTGGTATTTTTCAAAACTGAGACGATTGCAGTGGCATTTTTCAAAAGACCATCCAATTACTGCTTGTTCCAGATTTCTTGGTGAGGACTGGAGAGTAATATTAGGTAAATTGGCACTGATTATATGGTGGCAGAGACAATTCAACTTGGTCCAGCTTATTTTCTGTTTTGTTGTTCATTATTATTTTCAGGGAATACATTGTTTCATTACCTTATTTAGAAAAGAGTAATAGTTCATAAGTCTTTGATTTACCCAGTTTTGGCCGAAATATGGTCTGTTTCTGGTCAAGTTGATTTACAGTAAAACCCCTGCCTTGCTGAAAACCACCATGAACGATTGAGAAGTGGTATTAGGTGCTAAAGTGTTTTTAGATGCCAGAATGGTTTCATTAGATGGTAGTCTGCATCAGCAACGTTGAGTGAGAACTTGTGCAAGACAGCAAAGAAGATGCTTGATCCACTGCGATCTGGTTTGGCTTATCGGCTAGTGCATCCAACTTGACTGTTTCAGTCTGCTTCGGGGTGCAATTCTGGGTTGATAATCTTTCATATTTAGCTAGGTTTGAGGTTATAGCCTTGTATGATTGAAACTTGATAATGATTAGTGAGTGCATGAGTTGTGCTTATTCTTGGAAATAGCCGCACTACTTGGTACCATGTTTACCACTTCGTCTTTTCTTTTCTGGCTTATGGACAAAGGTCCTTATCGGCTCACTTTAGTTAGATACAGTATTTTCATGGAACAACACAACTGCTTTGTTGAGCATTGTTGATTTATGTTTTGTCTTCTACTTCACCAAATTTTCTAAGGCCCTTTATTAACAATTTGATGTTGGAAGTGGTGTATGATTGCCAACAAATTTCTTTTGCAGCTTCTTCCAAGGGAACGCAAAAGGCAAGAATACCTAGATGCTGTCAAGGAGCGGTATAAGCACCTTCCAGAAGTCAAGCGGATTGTGAGGTAATTGCTTCTACTTTATGGATCATCTCGTTTTCCTTTACATTTTATTCGGAACCATCATTTTGCTGATGTTGCATGTGTGGTGTGTTACTGCAGGCATAGGCACTTACCTAAGCCGATCTACAAGGCTGCCAACTTAAGGCGTACAATGATTGAAGCAGAGAACCGTAAAGAAGACAGAAGGCGAGCGCACAGTGCTCCAGGGAGCATGCCTGTGCAGCCCTTCAGGAAAAGAAGAATCATCAAAGAAGTTGAGTAGGGGGGATCATCTGAGTATCACAAAGTGAAACGCAGCGGCATTCCAGATTTCCAGCTCATTGTTTTTGTTGATTTCAAGGTGGAAACAGAGCCTTCAAAAAGGAAAAAAAAAAGGTGGAAACATGTAATTTTGCCGTGCCCTCCCCAATGAGTTGGTAAGGGAGAAAGAAACGGTAATGCTTAGTTTCACTTGAAAGCGCTGAAGTTTTGCTTCTAATATGTGTTGTATTATTTTGTTTTAAGGGAATTCCAAACTTATCACAATGCATGTAGCAGATATTACTTTTTGAATAACTTGGTATAGGAAAATGATTCTACACTCGCGGAGTACATGTTCGCTATCTCTTAAACGTATATTTTATATCTCTTTATCACTTTCGATATTCTAAAATACTAATGCTAAGATATTCCAATGTGATTTGATTGAAATTTTTTTATCGGAACCATTTATTTCTGGTATATACATTTTTTCACGTATAAAAGAAGTACATACATAAATTATGCTATAAAAAGTGAACTTTGATTAAATTTTTCATAGAACTCACTTTTAAGTATATATATATTTTCTATATATATTTTTTCATGTATAAAAGGAGTACATACATAAATTATGCTATAAAAAGTAGACTTTGTATCGGGAGCAAAGGGCTAGCTCGACTTTCTTGAGTGCAAGTAAATCAGGAGAATAGGGGAGATCTGGCTTTCGATTGCGTTGTGCATGTGCACTTGTGCTCTTCTTAGTGACTCACCGGCTCGATCGAGCTAACGAGCTTCTTGTGAGCGGCTCAGCCTCGGCTCGTCTGGGACCTCGGCTAGGCTCGCTGGCTGATGTTCCGAGCTTAAGCCAAGTTGAGCTAACTTCAAGCTCGAGTGGATTGTGAGCCTCTAAGTTTTTTCCCTGCCTTACACACACACACACACACACACACACACACACACACACACACACACACATATATATATATATATATATATATATATATATATATATATATATATATATATATAATTTCTTAAAAGTGGTTAGTAGACTAGTTAAACTCAACATCAAAATTTTTTAATTTTTTCGCATGTGATATAAAGGGAAAATAACTATTTTAGATCATAGTGCTTAGCTAACACGGTGTAACATCATATATATGTGTGTGAGAGAGAGCGGGACGTGCATGCGTGTGCGTGCATATGTGTATGTACGTGTCTGCTTGTACGTATATGTATATATGTGTGTATATACGTGTATATATATACATGTATGTATATATACACATATATATGCATGTATACATACATATACACATATATGTATATACATATATGTGCTTCCATACTCTTAGGAGTACGTACTTCCACTTCTTATATACTGTTTAAACGAATGAGTTATACTTCATTATCCTTTCGAGTATATTCTAATAATAATTATAAGATACGCTAAAGTACGTTCTATGAAAAATTTATCAAATCTATTTTTTTATAGTATAATTTATGTATGTACTCTTTTATATATGAAAAATGGTATATAACAAAAATAAAAAGCTTTGATGAATTTTTTTCAATCATGTCATATTGGATTATCTTAAAATTAATATTTAAATATCTCAAAAATAATAAAGAGGTATAACGTTTGCTTTAAGTGGTATATTTAAAGGTGAAAGTATGTACTTACCGGAGTAAAAAAAAAGAATAGATCGTTAATACTAAGTATATTAAAGATGGGAGACTCTTCGGTCGGGGAGGCGTGCCACATCAGCGTTTATGCGAAAAACCCCCTGTGTTTTGCGAAATCGCGTAGATGTCCTCCGTTCTCGCAAACAGGCCCCTGCCAGGTTTTTTCGGAAAGCACCCTCCACTTCACTGATAGAACCCCGCGGTTTCTAAAATTACGTATAGGTCCTTGTTTAGTTACGTACAAGTCCTTATAGTTCCTCGGTTTTTTTTGCCAAAAAGCTCTTTGGTTTTTCCAAAATTACGCATGCGTCATTGATTTTTTTAAGAAACTCCCCACGAATTATCGTCTTTTTTACTTCGGTCCACACGGTAGCTAACGCGGCGTAACGCCGCGCTTACGCAGCTAGTTAAAGTGAAGCCAGTGCAACATGGCTTCAAATGCAGGTTTAAAATATCTTGGTCAATCGTCAATTATCTACAGAGACATGCCAGAAAATGTGGTACTTTGATACTTCACCAGTTATATTAGCTTCGGGTACGTATTACTACTTGCATTTCAAGTGTATATGTATGACTATACATTACGCACTCTGTAGGTGAGCATTAAAGTGTTGTGCATGGAGTTGTATGCATGGGCTGGGTCAGTTCATTTTGGTTTGAGTTTCTGATTTCTAGTTTACTATTTCTCGATTTTGTCTTTTCTGGTTGTTTAGTTTTTTGGATTTTTTATCTTTTCTTTTTTCCCTTATTCATTTGCATTGTCCGTAATAGGTTAATCTGATTTTTTCTTTCAATTTTAGATTTTTTAAAATTTAATTATGTCAAATAAAATATCATCAAGTACAATATAAAATAAGCCATAAATCAGTTTATTTCAGCCAAACTAAACGACCCTACCTAGCAGCCTTTACCATCTGTCTTCAGTCGTCTTTTTTTATTTTTGAAACAGGGCAAGAGAACTGCCCTATCTTAATTCATACGGACAAGGAAAAATGTATGCAAAAATCAGTTTGGTGAGAGATAGGGGAGAGAGGAAAGAGGGCCGGTGGATGGCCAAAGCAAGAGAAATACTTGAGGTGTTACAGACGTGAATGAAAGCTTCACTAGCAATGCTCCAGCCTCCTCTTTTATGGCAGCGATCAGGTGCATCGGGGTGGCCGCCGTTGCTCGAAAAATTTGGGTGTTCCTTTCTTTCCATATTTGTCATGTGACAAGTGTTACTAGTGTTATTATTGCTTTTCTTGGTGCTCCAGGCTTTAGGACCATTGACTCTCACCAGTCTCAGAACGAGGCGAAGTTTTGCCAGGTAATGGGATTAATGGAATTGCAAGCAGTCCATTGTGTAATGGAGGTCTATCTCTTGTCATGTAGCGGCACTCGGTCAATAGATGAATGGTGGTGTCTAACACCTGACTGCACAAGGGACAAGTGAATTGGTTCGACCACTCTCTTATATTGAGGCGATCCATTGTCCATAGCCCGTTCTATATGGCTAGCCAGGCGAAAACTTTGGATTTTTGAGGTGCCCAAGTTTTTCAGACTGTAGGATTCATCGTGGTGTTTATCGCTTCTATAAATTGCACCTTGTAAGCTTGAGGCCGCAATATATTACCTGTTGATAGTTAGCTTCCAGATGATGTTGTCCTCCAATCCCTCCACCAAAATGTGCCCCCCCCCAAATAGCAACAAGCTCCTGAATGAGCTGTGGTGTTAGGCTAACGGCAAAATTGAGGTCCTGCAGCCAGGTACTCCCTGTTAACACCGCTCATATGGTGCGGTTCTTTCTCCTGAAGGCCCTAAAGACAGTTGATGCAATATTAAATAATCTATTTGCTGCCGCCTAAGCGGAGCACCGAAAATATGTCTTCATTCTGTCATCAATCGTTATGGAGGTGGCCACAGCGAAGAAAAGCCAATCTTGATTATCGTATGGGATTTGCATTCCTTACCAAGTCTGCAAGCACGTAATACTGTTGTGATGAAAACGATCGTGCGTGCAAGTTAATGCATCCCTGATTTCATACTTCCGTCGAGCCGGCCGGTGACAAATCTAATGATCTTGCATGATTTATCTGTACATCCTAATTGAATCGTCCGGTTCGATAACTAATTTGGTTCAAATCTTTTCCTAATTAAGGGGAAAATGCAGCTATAACTAGTGAATTGCTAGCATGCATTTGCAACCCTTACAAGCAGCGTCAGAGCTACGGTTTTTTTTTTAAAAAAATCTTTCTTTGAAATTTGATCTGATTCTTTTCAACTAGTTTCCTGCTTTGATAGGATTTTACTTAAGAGCCCAGTGACAGCATCATAATTGCATAGGATTAACCCCATCAAACATTGTGTTCAATAATCTGTCACAAATACAAACCAATCATACGAACCATCCGAGGAACGAGAATTAGTGGAGGAACGAGTCGTGGCTGATGTGAAGCAGCAACGTTCGAGAGCAAAGCACTAGGGAGTAGCTAGCAGGTAAAGGCATGGCATCTACGACGATTAATCTGACGGCCTGGATCTTCTCCTAGTGGCCCAGCACGACCAATCGGCGCCGGTCGTTCGGTCCTGCTGTATGCTAGACCGGGATCCGCACGAGTGGGCCTGGCCTTCCTTGGCCCTGCTCCAGCTAACTTTTGCCTTAAATTTCTGGTTGTAACTTTGTTGTATTGTATTAGCTATTAACTTTTTTTTAGAAAAAAGAGAATATATATATTAAAAAAATTGTTATATCGTCATGGACAATATAAAAGAATAAGAAGAAAAAAAAGCTAAAAAAAAGCTAAATTTAGAAACCGATACGTTTCCAGTAACTTTTAACTTAAATAAATTAGAATCAGAAAAATTAAGCCAAAACCGTTTAGAGTGGGTGTATTGTGGTGGACGACGTCACCGTGCTGACCGCATGCAGGGGCAGGTGGGGCCACGTTGACCCGACGACCGGTGCCGGAGACCGCAGCTTTGACCGCCCAGCTGGCACACGGGAACCCGCCTCGTCACCCGCTTGGTTGGCAGCGGCTAATTCCGTTAATTTCCACGTTTATAATGAGATCAAGAGCATTCAACTGTCCTTACTTGGTTCTTGGCAGATTTTTTACACAGGACAGTCAACTATGCATGTTTATATTCTGTGAGCACCCTCCAAAATTCCGAGCCTCTCTCTCTCTCTCTCTCTCTCTCTCTCTCTATATATATATATATATATATATATATATATATATATATATATATATATATATATATATATATATATATATATATATATATATATATATATGACGCTGAAATGGGACACCTAGGTGCCCAGACACCTAGGCTCCCTGCCGTTAGATTGCTTTTAGATACGTGCTAGAGCAATGGTATGTATGGTATGTAATATATTAGGCATGCTAAATCAATCATGGAAGGAAAATCTTAATCATGGATGGAAAGTCTCAATCACACTAGCACGCATCTAAAAGCAATCCAAAGGTAAGGAGACTAGGTGTCCAGACACCTAGGTGCCCCTGTTATTTATACTATATATATATATATATAAAATATACTTTTTACTCCCGGGTGTAATTACATCCACCTCTAATATACCATCTAAACAAACTTGAAATACTCCTTTATCACTTTAGGTATACTCATATACTAATTATAAGATACTCCAATGTGAACCACACGAAAAAATTGTAAGGAAGTCCATAGTTTTTAGCGTATTTTATAAATACCTTTATATACGTACATAAAAAGGAGTATGTCAAAAAAAAATATGCATACCACCTCTGAAAAATTGTTTATATCACCTATATGGTCTTAAATACTCATATACTACACGTACATACTCTCCGTTACGCGAGATACTACCTATATTGTGAGATACGATATAAGGTGTAATTACACCCGGGAGTAGAAAAGAGGCACAAGGCACATAAATATAGAATTGAAGCACAGGTTCTCGAATAATCCTAGTTGGCCTTTGAGTGCATGTTTGCTCGATCCTGCATGCATGGTGCACACGAAACCTAGACGATTAGCTAGCTAGCTCCGTCTCCTTTACCTAGAGGTGGCATGCACGATAAGCAGCCGGATCGTAAGCTACATGCCAAGTGTATCAACCTCGGTTTAACCACGCATTCTTTAGTTAGGATATGGATAAGCAAAGTTGGTGTTTTCTTTGTTACGATGACCAGCCTAGCTTTGGGCTAGCTTCTCAACTTGATCGAGTCCTTGGTCCAAAGTATATATATGTACGTGGTGGAATCTCTCCAATTCACCGACACCCTTATCATCATTGACTGGCATTTTTTTTCTTCTTCCTTTGTGAGCATGGACACCATTGGAGGTGTAGAAGCTTTGGGCTAGCTAGGCAGTTTGCACAACAAAATTAATAACAAACTACGTACAAAGAGAAGTTTTTTTTGTTTGTAAACTACAAAGAGAAGTTTGGAACGCAATGCGTGGCAAAAGATTTCTCTAGAAGATGCCAATATTTCAGCTTATTCATCTAGCTATAGGGTCAATATGTCATATGTGTTAAAAAAAAAAGAAGGTCTTACTAATTTGGGCTAGCTCTTATGTTCCTCGGTGCAAAAGACAGTTTCTGTTGCATGCAGTTAGTTAAATTCCCTTGGCCAGTAAAATCGCAACGTACAAGTTCACAAATTAAAATAGCTCACTGTTATACATAATTCTCCTCTGAAATATACTTTTATATCTTTTCCATTCTAGAATAACTTGTAGTAGCAAATTTGGTAAAGTCGTCGAACTACCGTAAATGGCATGCTTATATTAGTTTCAAGGGGGAAAATTTTTTATAAACTGAAAAACAAAAAACCAAAGCAATTATTTGAAACCGAAAATTGAAAGTGTATTATTGAAACTTCAAGTTCATCTGAATTCCTTTACAGTTGAGGATGCCGGACAAGAAATGAACAGTACTGCAAAAAAAAAAGTTGCAAATTCTAAGCATGCATGAAAAACTAAACCAAGTACACAAAATCTTCTAGCGTACATAGTAAGATTAAAGGTGACATTTTGGCATACTAAGTCATTCTACGAAGGCTAATTAGCTGCTTATCAAATTTCCTTTTATGCAGCCTCAGTTGTGCATATTTTTTACTTCCGCCGCTTTGATTAACCTCTCACATCAGCAGTGCTGCTATAAGCAAATGTCCTCTAGGCTCCACAAGCTGTCGTCAAGATCTGCAAATTCAAAGTCCGGCAGACCGGTGGTAGCAAGAAGCTCCGACCAGCTCCCGCTGAACACATCGCTGTGGATGGCATCATCGCCCATCGATCCACTTTGGCCACCGCATTGGACGACGGCGGCGCCTTCTTTCACCGGGGTTGTGCCCGACGTGTGCGACGCCTCCGTGAACGACGGCCGGAGTGTGCTGGAGACGTCAGGGCTCATGGTCACCACGGGGTAGTGGTTCACTTTGTTGGGCACATCGTTTTGGTAAGCACTCAGGAGTGCTCCTGGCGAGCTCATCGTCCTTGTTGCCAACAAGCTCGCCGTCACGTCACCGGTGGCGGCTGCGGCAGAGTCGGCCTGGATCCGCTCGACGAGGCGCGGCATCCAGATGCACCTCACGACGTCACGGAACTGCTTGCTGTTGACGTCGCACTTGAGCTGCTTGGCATGCTTCTGCACCCTGGTCCTCCAGTAGTTCTTGATCTCGTTGTCAGTCCTCCCGGGCAAGTGCTGCGCGATCTTGGACCACCTATGATGAACAATTAAAGCACGCGTTTTAGTCCCTGGAAATTAAGGACCGGTACGTTTGCAATATATCTAGAGATTGGGGTTATCAAAATCGGTCGAAAACCGCCGAAAATTAGTGAAAATTTATGTTCGATTTTAGCTGATTTTATTTGAAAATTTTCGCCCGAAAACTAGGAAAGATTTCTGAAATCGGTCGTATCGATCCTACCGGACCCCAGTAAGAATTTAAAACCGATTTTGTTAACCATGCTAGAGATTGAGTTATTAGAAGGTTTAGTAGGCTAGCTAATCAATCACTAAGACTTACCGGTTTCCCCAGAGTGAATGGAGGTTGAGGATGAGGAGCTGCTCCTCGGGGGTGATGTTGCCGCGGCGGACGTCGGGGCGGAGGTAGTTGAGCCACCGGAGGCGGCAGCTCTTGCCGGTGCGCTTGAGGCCTGCACTTGTCCATACAAATTAAGCCCAGATTAGCAAAACACACCAAGTACAGGGACCTAAGCCAATAATAATATTGGAGATCGTCGTCGATCAGTGCCTCTTAGCAGCAGCTAACTAGCTAATTAAGTGCCATAGCTAGGTACGGCGATGGAAAGTAGCTAGTGCTTCATCTTATCTTTAGCGAGGTGATCACAAACAAAGGAGATGTTACAGCTTACTAGCTCAGCTAGCTACTAGCTGCTAGTATATTCCAGATTAATATGGCCACAAGCTAATCACTAGCCAATAACAATACACATAATATGTAATTACCTGCACAGCGAGCAAGTGAGTTCCAGCGGCCTTCGCCGTGCTTGGTGATGTAGTCGACGAGCAGCATGTCCTCCTCCACCGTCCACGGCCCCCTCCTCAGGTCGCCCTCGTCCTCGCTCGCCGTCCCCGCTGCGGTCACCGCCGACGACATGGCCGACCCGGTCGGGCTCATCCCAAACACCTCCATCTCCATCTCCATGAGGGGTGAGCTAGCCAGCTAGCTCTCGATCGGCGGCTATGGATTTGCTATATATGTATGCAAGTAGCTAGCTAGTAGTGGTGGCTAGTGAGCAGAGAGCTGTGGACTTGGTTTGGATTTGGAACGAGATGGGAGAGGTGGTGGAGAAGGGGGGGCGTTTATATAGTGATTCGGAATTGAGACATGTGGGGTTGGGGGAGAGGAGACGACGACTCTAATGATGGGCGGATGGATGCTAATGACTGTGGTTAGGGCCGCAATTAGCCAGGATTGTGATTAGTAAAGCCTAAGGTGGAGGAGGGCGCGCGTGCGTGAGGGCTAGCTTATCTTGTCCGCGTGTCGCTGGATTAAATAGTTCAACCGGGTTAAGAAAAAGATCTGTCTAGGTTTCTTCCTAAAAAAGCCAGTCGTTCTTTCTACCGTTGAATGTAGATCCAACGTTCCAACTTCCCTTCCTAAGACCTACCGCTTCTCTTCACCGGTCCCATCACTCTGCCTCCCGATCGAGCCTATGTTGCGGTGCCGCCCACCTCTTGCCTCCCGAGCCCCCATCCAGCTGGCGACACAGGTGAACCCCCCTCCTCTGCCACCACCCACCTCCTCCTCCCCTGTCTCTTCCTCTATCACTGTAGTCCACTTCATCCTCCCTCGTCGATGCCGCCACTGGCCTCCATCTCCCCCGCCCCTGTCTTCTTTCTCGTCTCCGGTGGCTACCGCCTCCCACCACATTCTAATTACTTGTTGGCTCTTACCACCCCCACCACCTCCACCGCCCACCACCGTCTCGATGCACCACCTCCGCCACCCACTGCCGGTCTGTCACCACTCCAGTATCCCTCTAAATCTGGTGGCTACCGGTGAACCTCAACCCTAGCTGGTGAACCATAACCCTAACTCGGTGTCTCCGTTGAAGACGCTAGCGACGGCGACGATTGGAGAAGAGGATGATAAGGAGCCTCATCAGAGATGGAAATAGAGGTGAGCGGGAGTATAAATCTTGGCGCAAATTTAACCATATGAAATTCGACCAATTTCCTTGTACAGCACTTCCGTTAAGGAAAACAGCGTGCCTGGCGTCCCGGTCCACCTTTGACGGTTGACTCGCCACGTACGTTACGGCGCCACAGCTTACAGCGAGTATTACTTGCTAATTAATGAACATAGTTCGGTCATGTGGACCCGTGTCATGTGACCCGTGTCATGTGCCTCAAGTAGTTAATAAGTGGCACGCAGCAACAGTGCATGCGCTAATATGCTCATGAGCTATCCGATCAGAAACCAATATGCTCTATATATTTTATTAGCGTAGTCTAAATGATCTGTAATTATCTGAGATCGATATAGTCGGACAGTTTACGAGACTAAACAGGATGAACTGAACGTCATTGGTTTGCTGTTTCTTGAAAGGAATGGCATATATAGCCAGCAGGCATATATATGATTCCCCTTGCAAAGTAGTACTACTTTCCGCCGTGACTCGAGATTATTATAGATTAGAGAGGTGCTGGCTGTTTACCAGCGTTTAATCGGTGGAATAATTATGTTAATTGCCGAAAGAGAAGCGATGTAAAGCTAAGGACGAACTGATCCGGATTATTGTTAAAAGTTATGGGGGGCGGGCATCTTTGAACAAGGAACTTGTGCTATATGCCGTATGAATTCAAAAGTCCAATCTACGATATACATACAAGCGAATGTTTCCCCCTCCTGTTTGTAGGCCAACTTGTAGCTTGTTATTGATCCAACCAACTTCCAACTTTTTTTTTCTTGGCAATTATAAGGTAGATGTGCACACATACACTCACATACGCATATGTCACTACTACAGAAAGCCTCATAGTAGACGCCTCATCACAGACGGTTTTGTGAAACCGTCTCTGATGAACACTATTACAGACGGTTGTAATTAGGAGGCCGTCTGTGGTATTTGTGGCGGGAAAATGGATTATCACAGGCGGTTATTACCGAAGTATCACAGACGGTCTGTATTAAAAACCGTCTGTGATAATCCCAGATTATCACAGACGGTTTTTAATAAAAAACCGTCTGTGATAAGCTAGTTTCACAGACGGTTTTTAACTAAAACCCGTCTGTGATAATTCACAGACGGTTTTTAGTTAAAAAACGTCTGTGATAATGGCTAAGGCATTTATTGCGCTGCTCAGACCGCATCTGTCTTCATTTCGATCCAGATCTAGCCACTGCTGCGCACTTTTTCACTCGGGAGGAAGCTAGGCGATTTCAGGCCAGTTAATTTGGTGGGAAGAGGCAGAGATTGAGTTTTGAATATTCAGTCTTTCCTGGTTGTTCTAGATATGGTTAGTAATGTAAGTTATTTTTTCTTTAATTGCATTACAATTTAGGTCTAAGTAATCCATTAGTGGTTATTGAAGATGGTTAATTTGCAAAATTGTTGGTTATATAATAGCTGTTGTGTTTGTAATATGAATTGAGCTAGCAAATTAAGTCTCAATATAATAAATGCGGCCGGTATATATGTAGTTATAATTAGTTAATCTAGATTTTAATACTAAGTTGTTATATATGTACGTAACGTAGGACCGAAGCTGGATGTATGCCGCGAGCCGTGTGAGTGAAGAGTACATTAATGGCGTTTCTGCTTTTATAAGAGCCGCCGAGGAGGATATGTTGAATAAGGGGGTGGAATATATGTGCTGTCCATGCACTGACTGCGAGAATTTGAAGATGTTTAAGAACCGAGGGCAAATTGTAGCGCACTTGATTCGGAGGGGTTTCAAAAAGGATTATACGTGTTGGACCAGTCATGGCGAAGTGAATGATCATATGCCGCCGGATGACATCGTCGGTGAAGTGAATGATATGCCCCCGGATGACATTGCCGGCGAAGTGAATGATATGCCCCCGGATGACATCGCCGGTGAAGTGAATGACATGCCGCCGGTTGATGTCGATTGTGGCTCGGATTCGGATAGGTTGCACGATGATAATCTGGATCAAATGCTTCGCGATGTAGAAGAGAACTATGATGAGAGAGAGTATGTTAAATTCCGTGGCTTGATGGAGGACTCAGAGAAACCTTTGTACACGAGCTGCAAGTACACGAGGTTGTCGGCCGTGCTTGAACTGTTGAAATTGAAGGCAAGCAACGGTTGGTCCGACAAGAGTTTCAAGGCACTGCTAGGTCTTTTAGCGGACATGCTTCCGGAGGGAAATGAGTTGCCTAAAACCACGTATAAAGCCAAGAAGGTTCTTTGTCCGTTGAAAATGGAAGTAGAAAGAATACATGCATGCCCGAACGACTGTATCCTCTACCGTAAAGAGTATGCAAACATGCATGTATGTCCGGTGTGCAACGCATCCCGATACAAACGTAACAATCAATCAGAAGATGGCGAGAGAACAGAGGCGAAGAAAGACCTCCTGCTAAGGTGGCATAGTATTTTCCTATAATTCCCCGTTTGAAAAGGTTTTTTGCAAATCCAAAGGAGGCAAAACTGCTTCGTTGGCACTCGGAGGAGCGCAAGAAGGATGGAATGATAAGACACCTTGCTAATTCCGCGCAGTGGAGAAACATCGATAGGAGTTTTGCAGAGTTCGGTGCAGAACCAAGGAATATAAGGTTTGGACTGAGTACAGATGGAATGAATCCTTTCAGTAGCATGAGCAGCCGACACAGCACATGGCCCGTGACTCTCTGCATCTATAACTTTCCTCCTTGGTTGTGTATGAAGCGAAAGTACATTCGATGCTCGTTCGTGGTTTTTTTAAAAACCGTCTGTGATATCGGATAATCACAGACGGTTTTTAATAAAAAACCGTCTGTGATATCGCATAATCACAGACGGTTCGAAAACCGTCTGTGATAACTTGGATTATCACTGACCCATAATTTCAGACGGTTCAGAAAACCGTCTGTGATGACGATTTTGAACCGTCTGTGATGACCTTTTCTGTAGTAGTGTGTGATTGTCTCTTAGCACATACCTATAAAATATCGAGGCGGGGAATAAATCCACGACATCACAATATTCTGACTGAAACACACTTGTATATCTATAAAGGTGAGCATCAGAATTTATATCTTGGTGGGTACGTACAACTTACCATCCCATTAAGAGGTGATTCCCCCACTTTCTTATGTGGTCGTTTTAGGAAGATAATTGGGCACTTTAGTGAAGACAATTGGCCACTTCAGTTATTTTCAAGAATCACAATCACGTGCCACGGGTTTAAGTCCTTCAAAATCAATGCAAAAATTCTCAAAAATAACTCATCCAATTCGTTGTCGATGGGTCGATTATCAATCATCGACACAGAGAAATCCAGGTGTGACACCGAATGGGCTATATATCCAACGGTCGGCAATGCATTGCTTTAGTTGTTTACTTGATTGTATGCATTCCAAAATTGAATATATAATGTGGATCTCAAATCCGAACGTTTTTACGAAATTTTGTGTGGACATAAGAATCGCATCTACCCTACTCTTGGAGTTTATGGGCCTGTTCTTTACTTCACAAGCTGGTGGCTTTTGATTTTTTGCACAGTACCTAACATTCAAACGGAGTATTTTTTAAAGATATGGTCTACAAGTTAAACGATCTACACATTAAAAGCCCAACACCTGTACCAGCCAAATCGCAAGTGAGTATCTGTCTCTCCGTAATCTATACCGTAAACAGGTAAAATTTAAAAATTTCAGTCAAAAATCATAAGTCGCAGCCGAAAAGAACATGCCTTATGACAGCAATCGTTGTTACGATGAGATTTCACCTACAGTTGCACGCACGCATGCATACAAGGCCCTTGGTCCTCCAGCAAATAATCGTTCATGCACGAGGCCGAATCAAATCAAAGTCTTGATCACTTGACGTTTCCCCTTCTTCTAGTTATTCTGGCAGCTTGATTCATTTGGTCTCATTTGCATTATTTCTCTTAACTTTTCCGGTCTTGTCCACGTGTTGCAAGTGATCAGGTCGAAACACGAGAAAAAAATATTCCGGTCTTCGTTTCGCACGAGCGCGTTTCGATCGTGTGGTGCCGTTACGGGCGCAGCCAAAACAAGAAGCAGCAGCAACGGGTCATTGGTGTTCCCCCGATGCAATATCGATGCGCCAATTGACCACGCTGCATGTTTCCAAATTCAGGACTGGTAGGCTGTTTTTTGGGTTTATGTTTTATGGTTTCTTTGGAACAAGCAAACAGAACGATTACTTTATTATCTTTTTGAAATGGTTTATCGGGATAATACTTTTGAAACGGTTTATTGGCTTATCGAAATTCAGTTCATTCGTATAAGTGCTCACGCTAGGACCAAAAGTCATCAACCGCAGCCACAAGCTATCAGCTGTAACCGAAAAGAATGTATGATACGGATACACACATGTTTTGAGTTTTCAGTTAAATATATTATTTGACTGAAAAGAATTATTGAGCCGCATTAAATATTATCAGATGAATTCGTTCCAAAGTAAAATAAATTTAGATTTTGGTAAGAATTAGTTACTACCTATACTAGTGTTTTAATTGTACTCAAGTTAATAAGTGAAGATAGTGTCCAGCAGGAGATGTGGGAGAAAGAACGCTACAGAAGAGCAATACTAGTATATGACGCATCAAGGAGCTGCCTCTAGTTGTCACGTCAAGGAGACCAAACGGTCCCATAGAGAAAGAAGATCACTATTATTCAGAAACATAATAGATTAATTTGCTTTTGTTCTCCTGATGGCTGATCCATCTAATAGAGAATTAGGAGTGCTTTGCTAATCGAGATTGTTTAACCTTTTCACTGAGAATTGGGAGCGTGATAGGGTTTCGTTTAGTGGTTGTAAAGTTCGACACATGTGTTCTTGCGAATTAAAGAGTGTTCGTTCTTGCATTGGTAACGGAGGATCAATACGATTCGAGAGGCTACACGTAAGTATCTTGATCCTATATCGAAAAGGTTAAGCGACCTCGTATCGTCTAGGTGTTCTCTTTTTTCTTCTTTCTGGATTCAATCAAATTAGGGTCTGTTCTTCTCCCTTATTTCCACAAGTCACAAATAAATACAGTAAAGTGTAAGTAATTGAAGAACAACCTATACACAATTATTAAAAAGCTAGTCTCAAGTTTTTAAAGATACAAGTGAAGATTTTTTTTTCTCACGTATGGTACTGTAGCTACGCGCGAACCCTTTTTTTCCGCAGGACTGTCGGCGGCGCCCTGTAACGCACGCTGCAGCGTAGTGCTGCTCTACGGTACCAAATACTGTTGTGTACTGCTGCGTGCACTGTAGTTACACTATTGCGTACTGTTGCATACTGTTGTGCGTACTGTAGCTGTACGACTGTTTTTTTCAAAGACTAATTGAGGAGTTCAAGTAGCACAATTTTTTAGTGCTTTTGGTGGACACAATGATTAAGTTACGTAAAAGAATACGATGATCAATACCTAAACATAATTTCTAATAGCTTATAACCTAACAAGACTCATAAAAAAATAATAGATGCAAAAAACTAGAGTTTCAAAATTTTTGTGTTTTTCGATTTATGGAGTATAGGAAAAATAATAAAAACAGCAAGAACAATTAATCTAAAAGTTAGGATAAATAATGCTACTGAGAAAATCATATTTTGATACCAAGATAATACGTGGTGGTCCGATCTTCTCGATGTAGGATCAATATATTCACGTGTAGACTCTTGAATTATAGTGATCCTTCGTTGCCAATGTAACAACGAACACTCTTTAATTCGCGAGAACACACGCATCGAACATCACGACCACTAAACGAAACTCTATCGTGTTCCTAATTTCTAATGAAAATGTTGAATGAGCTCGAATAACAAAGCACTCCCAATTCTCCATAGGATGGGTCAGCAGGAGAGCAAGAGCAAACTAATCTATTATTTTCTAAATAATAATGGTCTTCCTCCTGTGGGACCCTCTGGTCTCATTCATGTGACAGCTAGAAGCCTAGAAGCAGCTCCTTCCTTCCACACTTTTCGCTGGATGCTATCTTGACTTATTAACCCGAGCATAATTAAAATACTAGAATTAAATAGTAACTAATTCTTACTAAAATCTAAATTCATTTTACTTAGAAATAAGTTCAACTGATAATATTTAATATGACTTAATAATTCTATCTAGCTAAATAATATATTTAACTAAAATCGTAAGGTATATGTGTATCTGCATCAATGTAGGCACTACTAGCTGTACTACTATGTAGGGGAATTAACCCACAGCAAAATTAAACCTTGACCGCATGCATCGCCAGCCGAAGCTCAATCGAAGTGATAGCTTTGGTCAGACATGCATGACGCAAGAAGTGGCTCTCAGTTGCAGTTGCAGAGGCCTCATGATCAGTCATCACTAGCTATCAATAGCAAGCTTAATTTGAGAGCAAGTAAAACATGCGTGTAAAAGGAACTGAAAGAAACAAAATGTCTTTGTAGAAAACTAACACACGATTATATAATACCTACCTATATACCGCTAGTCGTAGGCTAGTCTCTGAAGCATCAACCATGCATGCACCTCCCCTTCCCGTGAGACATCACATAGCAACAAAGAGTGTTCTTTTCAGGTCGGCTAGCTCGTTCAGAGCCGTATTAGCGTGATTGGAGTGTTTGGCACATGCGGTACTATTTGAATCCGTATTAACTAAAATATTACTATACATATGGTGATAGTAAAAATGACTATTTACTGTTTGATCACCAGCGGCGACCCTGTAGAGCTGACACGTGGCACCATCCGGCCATCGGACTCTAGATGATTAGCGCACCTTATTACCCCGGTTAAACGCATGCTTTAATGACCTACCGCCCAGGCCTTGGCACCATGTGGCAAAGGCGGTCCCCGCGTGTATCTTTACTTGCATTATTGTTCATGGGAACGAATGGAGTGAGCCGAAAGCCATTTGGCTAGTATAGAAAATGAGTGCTCCATGCAGACGCAACGAGGAAATAGATCATCGAAAGTGAGACTGCGTCGCATCTATCTCCCTACACGCAGTTCACTCCCACCATTATCGACACTTTGTTAGCACACTGCGCTCTCGCTTGCACTATAAATTGCGAGCTTTCTCGCAATCTCTCTTTCGCAATCTCTCTCGCAGTCTCGCAATTCTTCGCAGCCGGTTAGCAGTTGTATTAGCATGTACTTCCTATGTAATATGTGTGTGTATGAAGCCTTTTTCGTACTCCCGGGAATATATATTTCCACTTCCAATATACCACTTAAACAACTATTTTATACCTTTTTTTATCACTTTCAATATACTTTGGAGTTAAAATAGACTTTTATAAAATTTTTCGTGGAACTCACTTTGGAGCATCTTATAATCATTATTAAAGTATACTCAAATAGATAAAGATGTATAACAACACTTTTAAAGGGGTATATTAGAAGTTGGAGCATGTACCCCCAGGAGTATGGAGCCATTCTTCTATATGTGTGTGTATTTATGTAATTATTTATTTCATCATAATTTTAAATTGGTAGTATTGTATTGCCATTATATGTATGTATGTATCTCTCAATATATATATGTATTTATATGTGATGCCATTATATATATGTATGTACGTATGCATGTATGTTTGTATGTGTGTGTACTGCTTATTTGGTCGTAAATTTCAATTAGTAGTATTTTATTATTATTATTATCAATCTTCGCACTAATATTTCATCTATCCCATTTGTTGAAAAGTATGTCTTTACTGGAGCTTGTCGAAGAGTTCTACGATGAGCACCATCGGTGCCAATCGTGGATCATGGGTGACGCGGATGACCCTCCGCCCTTCAAGTTTTTGGAAGGGAGGGATGATTGGGAGCTGAACGATCGCTACGTCTCAATTCTGCGGGTCACGGGCTTGTTGCCCTTTGCAAGACTAGTCTCCATCGGATGCCAGTTCACTCTGGACGGTAGCATGCTCTTGGCACTGGTGGACAGGTGAAGGCCCAAAATGCACACATTCCACTTTTGGTGGGACGAGATGATGGTCACTCTGCATGACCTCTCGTTCTTAGTCAGTCTCCCTCTCTAAGGTGATATACTTGTTCCACCCTTGCACCAATGGACTGGAGGGACAGGCTGGAATATCGGTTCGGCCTGGCCATCCTAGAGGGTGAACATGGCGTCTCCTGTACTTGGCTAAAGCATTTCAGTATGTGCCCATAGGATGCACCGATCGAGGTTGTTAGGATGCACCTCGTCACATATCTTATTAAGGTATTTAGTTGGAACATATTTTTAGCCACACACGGTGATATTTGCACCTGAGTTCATCTGCCTGACCAAGTCTTTGGTTGACGTAGAGGTTGGGGCGATGCTTCAGTATAGTTGGGAATCAGCCATCCTATGTGTCACATATCTGGGGTTGTGTGACGCTTCCCAGCACGGCACTGGTGGTTCCCTCAACCTGGCTGTCTACTATGTGCTCCTGCAACTGCGGAGTTGGGAGCACTTCCCTGTCAGGCGTTCAACCATCCTGAGGCCAGTGCACCCGTTGGGCGAGTTTGCCGACCAGATAGACGGGCCCACTATAGTCTTTTGGTGGACTGGTGCCCATCTACGCTTGGCCAAGGATACACCGACAAGGTGCTACTTGTTGTGTCACAACGAGTTCGAGTCGTTGTATGACAGCGACATCATCTGGGCTCCATGGACTCCAGAGTTCGTGCTGAGTGTAGTGCTGTACGGGCTATACGTGCAATGCCTTCAGGACGCAGAGTTATGGGCAATGACCTGCCATCTAGTGTTCTCATACATGATGGAGGCTTATGTGCCACAACGTGTAATGCGACAATTCGTTTTGTACCAAGTCGTGCCCCTCTAGACAGTAGGTTTCTACTGCGAGCCATACACCAATGAGTCAAACTCCATCCGAGTAATGTTCGCACTTTGTATGTCTTCCTCTATAACATTGATGATTCTGTAAATGCAGGCAATCGAGGGTGGGTAGGCATGGTACGGACTGGCAGCCACTGTAGTAGGAGTGGATGACGGTATGGATGGACAGGGCACTATTGGATGTCCTAATGGAGTAGTGTCCGTATGATGTTCAGACATACGATGAGTACCTATAGTGATACATACCCTGGTTGCATGGCAAACACGTCGTTCCTCCACCAGATCACTTAGAGTAGGTCATGTACGACAATAGTCTACAACACTCGGTCGATCACCATAGCGCTTTGTGATGCCATGACACCGTAAGATAGTTGCAAAGTCTAGTTGTTACTAAATCTGTTTTGTATGTCACTTCAGTTGGAGCGGGCACAACATATCGCAAGCACGTCTGAAACCACCATGAGCAGCCCAGACACACCATTGGGCCCTACAAAAAACATTCAAGTACATCCTATTGTGGATTAAAAATATAATGGACAACCTAAGCTGTGGTCGATCGACGGACTACGCCATGCGCATCAGGCACCCAATGGGGTTACCCTGCTGACCCGCTAGGTCACTGTGACCTAGCGAGTCCGGCCGGCTATCGTGATCTTTTGAGTCTGGGCAGCATCATGGTGCTAGCCGTCGATTATCCGTGGGCCAGATCGATGAGGAGGTAACTTACGTATAAACCTACGTTTTGTTTTCCTGTTATGCATTACGTTCCACTAACATCATGACATTCTCCTGCCGCAGGTCCGTTGTCGAGATGCATCACTTTTTCCGTCCACACACCCTACACGGACTACCATTCCCCATCGATCATCTTGCTACACGTCCGGGAGGTATGAGATTCGCATTTTACATCTAAAATATTTATTGTGACTAACATCGTTCCGTCTTTGTCGAGACCCGAATATACAAATCCGGACTCTACTGTGTGTTCTGCACTAGTCCAGGATCACGCTAGTGCACACAGCGTAAACAAAGACAAACATCATCCATATCACGACATTCTAAAGAAAATCCAAATTATATTAATAACCATCAGAGTACGACCTTATGGCCAAGCTTACAATTATTTAGCCTGAAAGGGCTTTAAAGTAACTAACAGCGGAAATCCAAAATTTAACGTAGTAGCCATTCGACATGCCCACAGGCAATCGACTGGGGAGCGAAGTCCTAATCCGTGAAGTCCTCGTAGTAGCCTCCTTCTAGCCACTCCTGCTGATCTGGTCCTTCCTCCTCAACTGAGCAACATGGGCATAAAGCCGTGAGTACATTGGTACTCAGCAAGTCGTTTGTAACAAATGAATGCAATATAATATGCAGGGCTTAACAATGGATGGCTGAAAGGTTAATTTTGCATAAAGCAACAATTTAAAGTAAATACAATAAACAGATTGAAAAGCAATTTAACAAAAGACACTAAATAAATAACCAAAGGAATTGATTATAACCACAAGTGAACTAACCATTCACTTCCCAGCTCAAACCAACCAGGTTTTTATGAAAACTCTACCCCTCGTGTGAAATCACCGAGCATTGTCCATGACCGAGGACACGGCTATTCGAATAGTTTTACACTCTGCAGAGGTTGCACAACTGTACCCACACGATGTGATAATCCTCACGTTAAAGATAATCACAACAAGGCTTTTACAATGATTCATCTCCACCCGATCCCACTCGCTAAGGCTTCGCCGTCGAGTAGGGTAACCCCCTAGTCGATAATTGCCCCCTCTTGCGCCACAACAACATCGGTAGTAAAACCAAAGTGGAGACTTCACAAATTATTATGCCAAGTCTATCCCATACTAGACATGTGGCTTGCACGGTTAAGCTCAGATCAATGGCGCACAAAGTTAAGTCCTTAAGAATTACCCAGGCGAAACATCCACATCCCAATGTGCAACCTGCACCCCCTTTACTGCACGATCATTCGCCCAAGTGAAAGCCAAGTTTGTATAACCAATGCCCATGACACTACCCATGTCATGACAACAAGTTTTATAACCGTGGTTAACCACCACATTCAAGTATATCATTAAGTCAAGATTAATTAACCACATGTGATGATAACCCAACGTACTAGTGATAAGCATGGCTAAGCAATTAAACGCACAACCCATGTGACAGCTAATATTGCATCACTAAGTAATTTCCCATTCTATGGTGACAATGGAATCAGGGCATTCAAATTATCAAGGAGGAATAATCAATTAGGTCCTTAACTACCAATACAAGGGTTTTATAATAAAGTAGCAATGCATGATAATTTAAAGCAACATAATACATAATAGATTTGAAAACTGGGTTCAACATGATCAAAGGACACGACTTGCCTTGGCCTTGCTCAGTTGACGGCTCTTGATCTTCAAATCCAACTTCCGCTCCTTCGAACGCGTGATCTAACGAGAGAGAACGCAAATCGAAACACAAAATAAAATCAAATAAAATTCAAATGAACTCCAAAAATTCTCAAACTTGAACCAAAAGATAGAGCTCAATTTTATATGAATTTAGGAAAAAGAATCGGGTCAATCGGAGCTAGGACGAAGGAGAACGGGCTCTGGGAAGTTTTAATTCAGAGAAAAAGAGACAGACAGGTAGTCGTTACGACCACAAAGGATCCCTACGACCACGCAGAGAAATTTACGACCACGAAGAACTTTACGACCACGAAGAACTTTACGACTACAACCACAAACCAATCTAAGACTACGAAGCCGATTACGACCACTTAGGCAGGCTTACGACCACGTAGTCGAGCACATGAATACGATCACTCAGTCGAGATTACGACTACGGCCACACGGGCGGCTACGACTGCACAGCGGCTACGACTACTCAGGCAGACTTACGACCATGAAGTCGTTTACGACCACATGATCGAACTTACCGGTGGCTTTACGACTTACGACTAAGGCTCTTCAACGTAATCGTAGAACCTTACGACTACACGGATCTACGACCACGGATGGCGGCGGGATCTGGTCGGCGGTGACTAGGGACGGTGGCGGGACTCACCGGCGACGGCGGATCGGCGAAGGCGAAACGACAGCGAGGACGACACGACCTCGGGCTCCGGCACGACCACGGCAGCGGCTACGCGTATGACCACGGCCTCGGCGAGGCGCACAACCACGGCTTTGGCGAGGCGCACGACCACAGCGGCGGGCGGCATGACTTCGGTTTGCGGCTCAACTCGGAGGCGAGGCTTGACTTGGGACGAGGGAGACACCAGGGGTTCGGGCCCTTTTGTACCCGGTCGTAGAGGTGTCCTGGTCGGCCACGAGTACGAGTCCGGGTGGGATACGACCTGAGAGTCCCACTCGTAAACGAGTACGACTTGCTAAAAGCGGGCGGCTGCGATGCGGGGGCGGGGTTCTGGATGGCTGACACGCAGCGGGGGCGGAAGCGGTTGCGGCTCGACCGACTGGTTTTTCTTTTTCTTTATCTTTTTCCAGAAATTCAATTAAATCACTTTGAGCTCTAGAAAATAGCAAATAAATCCAGAAAAAAAACCTGAAAAAAAACCAATAAATTTCTTGAGCCACAAGGAACACAAATAAAATATTTTTGGCAAATGTTAATGTTTAACTTTAGTCATGTTAAATCTTTTTTAATTGATACATATTCCAATTAAGCTTTAGTTAATTTCAGAAAAATACAAATGGTGAAATTTTATTTCAAAAACTTCAAAAAGGCTCTGAAATTCAGGATGTTACAGTCTTGCAGCCTTCAATTCAACGTGGGGGTGATGGCTAGTCCACCGATGACGATATGAGCCTCCCAGCTGCTTCTAGGGAGCGATATACGGTGCCAGGATTTGTAGAGTATGCAGTGCAGAGCTCATCGTTCACACCATATACAGGGTTTGGAGACTTCAGTGAGCAAAGCTCCTCTGGCATCATTGCCACACCATACGGTAAAGGCCATGGCTCCTCCGCACAATAGGGATTCTTAGAGTCCCTCATTCATGACTTCATCTCTGGCGGCCCCCAATTCGGCATGTCTCAGTAGGAGCACATCGATGCTTACCGTCAGACACTAACTATTGTATCTCAGCCTACTGGACCACCACCGGCTACTCAACAGATGAAATGGTCTCCATAACTCCTCTGAACCGACATGCAAGCTCCGGACCGACTGTTGTACCTCACGGGACATGCTCAACGGAAGACAAGGCCACACACGCGGAGGCAGACATGGCAAGGAGATAGTAGTGGCTCAGATGAGTGAGCCATATTGCATCTCGTGCAATGTGCTTTTTGTACTGCTATATCCCATGCCATGCATTTTTTGTACTACTATATGTACTCCTTGCATAATTGAATAAAAAATTACACCATTAAGTCTACTACTATAGTTTTTCCATCTCATTTCCTATATTCAAAAATTCATACAAATAATTTATGTAAATGGATTTTTGAGTAAAATTCATAATAAAAAAATTTCGAGCAAATTACACAATGAACTATGCTGCATTGGCAAGCTCCACAAAAAATTCCATAAGTTTTTGTGCTCATTTGCTATATCTAAATAATTCTATGAGCAGTGTGTGTAAAATTTTCTAATTATGCAATTAAAGTAATTAATTGTGGTGCTAATCACCTTGAGCCCAGTGGGTGGGCGACAGGCCCTTAGCCGCATGGTGGCCAGGTGGTAGGTCCCTACCACATGGCCACGGGGCTCCAGGTGCCACGTGTTAGCTCCACAGGGTCGCCGCTCTGTGACCGGGTGACAAAACGGTCATTTTTGCTATTACCATGCACATCCTGATATTTTTGCAAATATGAGTTCAAATAGTGCCAATTGTGCCAAAAAGTTGGCGTAGTTGTGTCTAGATGGAACCGATTGTATAGGTGATACTGTAGTTTTTTTTTAAAAAAAAATCTGACCTTTAACGAACAATTTTTGATTTTGACCTCCTACACGACTATGGAAGTAGTGACAAGTGACGTGTGTCACTTACCAAGCTCCCATGTGGCAGCAGGTTAGGGCAACTACGGTACCAACCTGGCGAGTTAGCTTAGGTCGACATCTAGCTGCAAGCGGTGATAGAGCTCGGCAGGACGTATGCATTAGTGTAAGAATACTTAACTTAAGCATGCATTAGTGTAAGCATACTTAAGCATGCATTAGTGTAATTTCTTCCTGCCGCAGTCGTCTAGTGCGGTAGGTTCTTCCGAGCCTACCTGACACAGTAAGGCTCCACCTGTCGCCCACGGTCGTCGTCTATCAAGTCGAAGCTCGCTGCCGTAGTGCGTCTAACCTACCGTGTCGTGGGAGCTCGATGGATGACACGTATTGCCTGCCGCTGCTTCCGCTGTGATGGAGAAGGCTAAAATTAAAAATTTGTGTGTCAGAAGACCAGATTTGAAAAAAAAATGCTACAGTATTACATATGCGAAAGGTTAAAATAAACGGCACTACTACCACTACCACTACCACTACTCCCTTGGGTGCTAGTGCGTGTGCTTCATTGATTCTTTACTTAGCTTTTTTTAGTACAACTAGGACGTACTCATACACATACACACAACACCACACACACACATGGGTGTTTCCAGTGGTCAAAGTGTGTGCCCGCGCTATGGGACTCTTGGGTTCTCTACTTCGCTTCTCATAATTAGTATGTTTTAGTGGGAGACCAGATGAGATTAATTACTTAGGTCAAGAGAAAACAAAATAAAGCAAGTTAAAGAGATTTGGACCACATTAACGTGCTAGTTTGATTTATGGCCAAAAGGGCTAATTTTAATTCATACTTCATAAATATTAATTTCCTTTGAAGCCAATCACCTCTACCGTGAGTCTACCATGTCTAATCTGATTATGATGCAAAGCATTCAGTAGTCTAACTGGCATAGCACCCATGCAGTTATGCTGATCGGCGTCGGCCCAATTCATGTCCTTTCACATGGCGCCACCACCTAACGTTTTAAAATGGCTAGAAAATAAAAATAGCATGGAAAAGGTGAAAAAAAATAGTCAAGTCCTTTTTGTTCTCTATTTCAAATAGAAAGAAAAGTAGGTCTGATCACTTTGTCTCCTCTGTGTTTTTGATTAGCCATGTATGTATGCATGGTACTGAAAGATGCGCAAGAAAGCCCCACGCAAAAATTCGAAAGAATTTCTTCAGATGCGTGTCCCAGGTGTACGCAACTAACTATAATTAAAACAAATGTTGGCAAATAACTGTCCTGTCATGTGACAGCTTCATCATATACCATACTCTAAACACTTATTTAGTTGATCAATTAAAAACCTTAACTCGTGGGTCATTGGGATCTAATATTACAAATGATTAAGCATGTGAGCTGCAGCCTCTTTGACCAATTAAGATATGATCGATTATGAACTGTGGGCAAAACACCTTTTGTTTGTTTAATCATCCACTTCCTCTCCATCTTATTTGTTTACAATATTTTGACCAGTATTGTGCGATGGATTCAATTCCCTGCTGCTTTAGGGTTTAGACCACTTTTAAGCCAGGCTAACTCGTTTACTAATGTCGGATGGTGGGATCCAATTACCATCCTGAAATGCCCCACAAATCTAACTAGCTTTAATTGGCGATTAAAGATTAAACATAAGTAGTTAAATAACTAAATAAATTAATTACAAGACAACCAACTCTTTTTATGTATAACAGGCCAAGCTGAAACATCAAAACACGGAATTAAAAATACATTCAAGAGAACAATTCCATCTAATAATACAATAACACAAGTCACCTCATGCATCACCAATCATCCAGCACAAGTGTAAACAACAAACGACACATCCATGTCCATATATATAAAGGAATACTTCGTAACACAATTACATGTAAAGCATATCACTGAAATAGGTAGCCTCAGCACAAACATTAGTAGCATGGGACCAAGTATCTGTAGGAAGCACTACTACAAAAAAGGTCATCACAGACAGTTCAAAATGTCATCACAGACGGTTTCGTGAGCCGTCTGAATTTATGGGTTAGTAATAACATAAGGTCATCACCGACGGTTTTCAAACCGTCTACGATAAATACTATTACAGACGATTTGTATATGAGACCGTCTATGATAGGTGGTATCACAGACAGTTTATCCTAAGGATCTGTCTATGATATTATTTTGTATTGCTAAATCTATTTCCATTTATTGGCTAGCATTAGAAATTGCTAGCCAATAAATAGATATAGATAGAAAAAGGAACATCAACCATCTTCATGAAGAACAATTCCCGAAGAGACGGTGACGCTTTGGTTTTCCAATGATTTCTTGGGAAAGATTCTAATAAAATTTTATCCGTTGGACTTCCATTTAACTTTGCCACAAGTCGACAGCCTGTAAATAATCATCAGAAGCACAAACTTTCTATCTTTCCTACTTCTACTTCGTTTTAAAGTTCTTATCTTCAAACCTCTCAAGTCCAAGTAGATTTCTTTAGAAGAAATAATCAGTCCTTGGAGTTCTTCCAATATAGGTAAGATGGTGGAAAAGATACATTCCACGGAACAAATTGACTTTTCGACCACCTTCTAACCATCGTCGAAAGAATAGAATCCATGGATCATGACTACAAGATGGTCAAAAAGTCAATTTAGCCTATGGATGGAAGTCTTCAAAAAATTGGTAGAAGAAAAAAATCTAGAAGCATCAAGATTTATATGATTGAAACTCTAGCTAGCCATCCATCAATTTTGTAATTTCAGATCCAAGCATCAAGGAAGAGAGGGGAGATGATCGGATGGGGGTTATCACTGCAATGAAAGAGAGAGGGTGGTAGCCTCACCTTTGTATCATGACAGTGACACTGCATAAGATACTCTTACAATACTTACGATAAGAGTGTCTTGTGCAGTGAACCGTGGTGTTACAACTGTAGGCGGAGGAGCTCATGGTGGTAGTCGGCGTCGACAAGGGGACGAGGCGCTTCGGTTTGGGGCAGGAAGTAGGAATAAGGAGTGGATGAACTAGAAGTAACAGGAAATGTCCTCATCAGTGTTGGAGTAATAAGGGGTGAGAGGTGGGAGGAGACCGATGCCTGCCGTTCGATGTGGAGAGAATGGATGGGTGAGATTGAAATCCTGGGAGAGATGCCATAGATCGATGATGTGGCATTATCACAGACAATTCAGATTAAAAACCATCTGTAATGTATGCTGACGTCACAAATAGTTTTTAATCCTAACCATCTATGATAATTGTGTATCACAGACGATGCTAGCCATCACTAGTAATGTAGATAGTCACACTTTTAAAATTCTCTGTGATAATTGTAACATTGATGGTTCTCTAGAACCATCTGTGATGAGGCGTCCAGTATAGCCTTTTTTTTGTAGTATTGAAGATATGGTAACTGAAAATAGAAAAGAACAATGCAAGAAATTGGGTAAAACAAATATTTCCATCAGAACCCTTTTTTGGGAGAAATTACATCGAGTAATTAGCTCATTGAGATACCAGATTGTTTAGGGCCAATCAACACCTCTCACAGTTGTAGGGTTTCATCATCCAGCGTAACACAAACATGAATCAATTCTAAGAAAAACACAAAATATTTTATAACACCAAACAATCCTAGTAAAAATAATTTACTGGATTACACAACGCAACATCGACAACTACAAGTTTCCACCGCCCAACTCACGCAGTGCACAAGCGGAAAGGATAAGGACCAATGAGAGACCGAGGGGGGAGAGAGAGAGCAATAGCCACTTAGAACCACAGCTGACCAAGGTAAGAACACATTGCCATCTCCAGATCCACTCACGTTCCCCCAAATCCAACAAATAGAAGTGAGAGATCGAGAAGATGGGGACGTTAGCCTAGTTGCAACCAGACCAGGAAAGGAGCTGGAACCAGGGGAAGGGGCCGGAACCATGAGGAATCAAGGAGGAGAAGGTGACCACGCAGGAGGGATAGCACTCGGGGAAGTCAGTGCAAGGCCAGCACCAAATCGAGCCTGGTAACTCCAAGGTATTCCCACATCCATTCCACATAACCTTCCTCACTATTGTAGGAACACCAACATACAGCACCAAATCCACATTCACTGCAGTAGGGCCAAGTAGTATTCACATCTAAAGTAGATGAAGGAAGGATAGAGGGAGTAGCATACCTGAACGAGCTCACTGTCGACCACCCACGTGCACCTAGCAACCTCCACCTTGCTCCATGGCGCAATCGGAGGTCCCAACCCCATCACGGTATGTCAACATCAAGCACAAACTTGTCCCCTCAAATCACCATCCAATCAAGGGACAAAATCCTCAAATCAAAAATAAAATGATAAATCAGGGAAAATGGGAGGAGAATAGCATAGAGGTGAGCTGAATCTAGGTGACCGGGATGGGAATTGCCACCGTCATGGGTGGATCTAGCCAATGGTGGGTCGGGGTGGTGGCGACCAGCAAGACTGGTGGTCGCCGAGCTAGGCCAGTGGCGCCATAGGCGGTAGCAACTGGGCGAGCCAGGGAAACTAGGCATACAGGCGAGAGGCAGTGGGAAAAGCGCACGAGGGGCGGTAGTATCCCGTCGAGAGGTTAGTGATTCGTCTGCCGAGGTGTTGGCAATGGAGCGTCGGCATGCTGGTGTCACCGAAATGAGTGAAGGGAGAAGAGTCGAGCGTAGGGAGAGAGCCAAGGGATAGGAGAGAGATAGAGATAAGGGTTATGGGCCGGCCGGGGAAAGAAACTATATATTATATATGTATAACTATATGCACACATTTACGAGGATATATGAACACACACACACGTGTGTGTGTAAGTATATGCATAGTCGATATTTAACTGGCTACAACTAAATTATCAACTACACAAACTGACAGAACAACAGAATTTCACATTAGTGAAAATAATAGCAACCAAAAAGTGTACAAAACAAGAATGTAAATATAAACACAACAATCAATTTTCAAATCAATAGAATGCTTATGGTTGAGTCACATTGACGTAGCAGATTTTATGCTTCTATAAATTAAATCATTGCATACATATTGAATGCAGGAAACAAACCGAGTCAGGGAAAAGAACTCCAGTTGATAGCGTCTGAAATTGGGAACCACTATCAAATTCCCAACAAGCATGCCTTTGATCATTTTGATTAGAGTATCTTCATGTAAAACAAATTATTTCTCTATTAAAATAGTATCACCCATTGCATCAAATGAATTCCTACTTAATTCGGATGGATGATGTGAGTGTGATGAATGGTGATTTAACAGACTCAACTGATGGAGCAGTTGACTTGCTATTTAAGTATCTAGTGGGCAGATAGTGCCTTTAGGAAGGTGTTAAGTGGACAATTGGGACCCTTTGCATATGGATATGATATAAAGACTTATAAATTTTCACTCATGTAATAGGCTGTGTCGTCGTATCGACCATAGTCCAGTGTAAGACGACAGAACAAGTTACTTTATCAAGTTATTATATACTCTACATGGGTATATAGTATTATCTAGGGAATTTCACGGGCAATGTCTCAATTGGACTCAAGACCAGAAAGAATAAGCCTGACGCATATGTTTAGCATAGTGTAGTGTTGGGTGAAGGTACGTCTGGCCCAACCAACGGCTAGAATATACTCTAGTCGGGTGGAGGTATAATATACTAAAATAGAGGGAAGCATTATGTACTCTAATTTGGGCATCACATCTAAGGAAATGCGAAGAAACATTCACAATAAAAATCAGAGTAGCTATAGGTAAAATGGTACAAGCCTGTGTAGCGCTATATAAATCGTGAATTCACGCATGTCTCCTAGATTGAAGGTTATGAGAACCAAATGGGAGTTCTATATTGTCGTGCGAATGATCAGTAGATTTCTAAATTAAAATCTGAAATCTTATCCAACATAAAAAACACTTATTTTCAAGATGATGTGAGATGAGATAGGATCCATTGAGAATTTGATTAGTGTTTATAAAGTTGCATAATTGCAATTAATGCTTATTAAATACTTTTATACTAACCCTTGTTATTATTCTCCATTGTTTAGAGAGTAGTCAGTTCAGAGATCTACATAGTACAAACGACGACTGCCTAGAGGACAGCTATGCTGAGTAGGATGGAGTTGACATTGAGTATGATGTGTATGGGTGTAGGATCAAGGATAACCGACTAGAGGGAGGTGAATAGGAGGTTCTAAAATTTTGTCTCTAAAACTAATTAATACAATTTAGCTAGACAAGATTTCAATACAAAGTAAATCTACACAATTCTAGTAAGTCTAAGGCACCACAAGCAATAGTCTTTAAGAATATCTCTAGCACAAGTAAATAAGATAATCACAGTGATCGCATGTCGGACCCCAAGTTTACTAACTTGGAATCCTCTGTGACAACACTGCATTATTCCCTGGATCAGTAGATAATGCTCATAGATACAACGCTGCATCATTTCATACACGACAAGTTCATACATTACATTACCAGAGTTCAAATAGACCACGTCGGGCCAGGGTTACAATAGGGCCGTCAGGCCAAATGTCTTACAATACATAAAGAACGAAAGCGGAAGCGTACATAGCGTAGGGGGCACAACTCACCACAGGCAAGCGACTGGGATAACCCGAGTACCAACGCTATTAACCAGGGACCTGGCTAATAACAAAGGCACCCGCCAAAACTAGCCTGGTCAACTGGACTGAGGCGAGAGGCAAGACTACCGAGGCCTATTCTAATAACCACCATCTTCATTTCCTTCAGCATCTTGATCCTCATGATAAGCATAGTGCTCTTGATTCACATCTTCTGAAAGGGGGGTTAAGAGCGAGATTGAGCACAAACAACCGTGCTCCGCGAGCCAACACACAGAATGCATATATTTATAGATGCAGGGCTATTCAAGGGTGGCTCGGGTTCTTTTATTTGCATAAAGCGACATTTGAAATTACCATAATTAAAATTTCTATGACCTAGCAGTTTTCAAGAACTCATGATTTAAATACTGAAAGTGTACAATAATTTTATAACGGGGTAGTGTCCATTTTCAATTTTATGGTTACATCCACCATATTTTATGGTTACATCCACCAATGCCTAACATTTTTGCATAGCAGGTTACTTCCACCTTAATACCAACACTGGAGTACATCCCTCCAGGACAAATTACCAACATTAGGCTACATCCACCTAGCAAATTTTTATGCCCAACCTCCAAATATTTTGAAATAGCACTAACTCGAGGAAGATTTCCATGTCTGCCCTTGACCGTGGGCATGGCTATTTGAATAGTTTGTGTATGTACTCTGCAGAGACTGTACATCTTTACCCACAAGAGATAATCGTCCCGATGGTTCTACATGATTCCTTTGACATGCAGATCGAGAAAATATCACGAGGCCTTTACAATACTTCACACTCTAGCATATCACTCCTATGGGGTTACGTCCATAGGTTGTGCGGGATGTCCACCATAGGTTAGCGCAATCGGACTCCACTCTCCACATACGCTATCCTAGGCAACATCACCTACATCCGGTGTCCCATTCCAAGTGGGGCTTTCATTACCCACCTACACACGTTCTTCGTGAAATGACTAGAGAGTTCAGTAAATTATTTAGCCCAGCCTACAATATGCCAGCTTGTGGTTGTACTGTTATACACGGAGGGTCCACACAGGATTAAGTCCTTAGGTCGTCTGGACGGTCCATTCCACATTCCCTTGTGTTACATCCACACCCGCCGTTCTTACCATCCGTCCAAACAGGTTTAGCAGATTTTTAGGGTTTTGAGAAGCATAACATAAATCAACATAGTTGTCCGATCATGTACATCCCATGACTCATTCAAATTTAGTTTCCAAGATTAAAGAATGATTATCAGGGTTACTAGAACCCTGGGTTTGACAAATTCATCACGGCAATATTAAAACATATAACTACCATATTTAGTGTTTATATCTAGGGCGACAAATGATCATGGGAGTTCAAATGTTACTGGTGGTGTATTATATTATTAGGTGGACATAAGGTTGTTATCTACCTTAAGACTTACATACTTTTAGCACATAAAATAACGCATGCAATTTTCATAGTTTAAACAAACATAGTTTCACATAAAATGTAGGCGCAAAATGATCAAAGTATTGACTCGCCTGGATCGAAAGCTTGGGGGTCTTGTGCTGCTTCAAGCGGGGGCTCGTTCGCGTCTTCAAACTCTACTCGGACGGGAGAAACCGGAAAAAGCAACACGAGAAAACGAGAGCCGAGTAAGAACCAAATAAAATAAGACAACTCAAACGAACTCGAAAATGAACCAAACTAGAACCATTAGACAGGTCTTGATTTTAGAAAATTTTAGAAGTTGGTTTCGTCAAATTCGGAGTTAGGGTTATAAAGTTATAGCATTTTATAAGTTTCAATTTCTGGAAAATATGAAAAATAGAAAAAGGGGAGGGACAGTGTGGGCCGACAGGTGGGGTCACCATTAACCGGGTTATAAGCGGCGGCTTAGGGCAGCATTATTGCACTTAATGGCTGGTTAAGACAGTAGTTTAATTAGCGTTATGAAGGAGTTAGCTGCAGCTTGGCCGCAGCGTGGTTCGGCCGTGGAGGCGGCGGGGCTGGCCGGCGGCGGAGCGGCCGCGGTGGAGCGATGGCGCCGACCAAAACGGGGTCCATGGCTCCGTGCGCCCTCGGGGAGAGAGGGTCCGGCCGGATTTGGCCCGGTGGTCGGCGGCGAGCGGGTAAGGCGGCGGCAGAGACAGGGGAGGAGGACGCCGGCGGCTCGGGCCGTTTGGGCACAATTCCCCCGAGGTGAAGCATCTAGGGAAGGTTCTGAGCTCACCTGGAGTGTTGGCTGTGGCCGAGATGGAGTTCGTTGGGCTGGCAGCGGAGACGTGCTCGGTGGCGAAGTAGGAGACGGCGGCGGCTTGCTGGGGAGGGCGGCGGGGTCCGGCGAGGTGGGGTCGTGTTCCTGGGGTCCAAGAGGTGCTCCACGCGCGGTGAATTGACCTTTGGCGTGGCGGTTCACCGTCGAGATCCGGCGCCGGAATCGGGGAAGGAGGAGCCCGCCGGCGGTCTGCAGAGGGAGAGAAGCCGATTAGGCTGGGGAAGAGGGAGAGAAGGCAGTGGCGAACATGGGGGAAGGATCAGAAGGTTCCGGCATTGACCGGTGACACTTGGCGACGGGGTTTGCCGGCGGCGCACGTACTGCAGAGGAGGCGGCCGAGTGTGGCGCTCGGGTGGACTTTGGCGGGGTGGGCGGTGAGGCAAGCGGCGCCAATTATAGCGGCCGGGAGAACGAAATGAGACGCCGAGGAGGCAAGGTGGCATGGCGCCGTGCATCCACCATGCACGCGAGGTTGACTGATGGCAGAGGGTACTACGGCCGTGCTTGGAGTGGGGAAATGGCGCACGGCCGGGCGCTCGCCTAAGCCATCGGGGACGCGAGGGAGGTGACGGGAGACGCTGCCACTGCTAGGCGCTGATGGCGAGGAGAGGTGCTGAAGACGAGGGCTGACACCGCATTCAATCGCCGACAAAGTTGGTGGCAAATGGCGACAAGCTGCGGACGTAGGAGGAGGTGCTGGAGCCATGAGGGAGGAGGGAGAACTCTGCCACCAGGAAGAAGAGAAATGAGTGGCTGGGATGGCATGGAGGAGGAAATGGATGGCCAGGATTGGCTGGGGAAAATTCCCATATATATCTTCTCCTCTCTTTAAAATATTAAAGCATATCTTAATTTCCTAAATCCTTTAATTTTTGAGATACATTTCAAGTTCTAGATTTTAAAAGATTAATTTGATTTACTTCTTTGGAAATAAAACAAGGTCTTCAATTTAAATTATTTAAGCACAACTTGAATTTTCTTTTGAAAACCAAAAAGGAATAACCAACTGGAAATAAAATCTTTCAGCTTTATTAACATACATTTGAATTTTACATTAGGCCAGGTTTTGAAAATGGGGTGTTACAGATCCCACCCCCCTTAAAATGAATCTCGACCCCGAGATTCGACTACTCTTGAAAATGGCCTAGATGCTTTCAATCTCTCCCTTTTTAGTAATTAATGACAATACAAATATTATGTGAGAAGAATAAAGTTTTGAATATACTACTTGTTTGAAAACGAGTTGTATATTTTTTGTGACTTTGAAAAATAATTAATTCTTGCAATATGCTCAGATGAGTTTAGAGAATCAATTGCTTTTTAAAATCAATTCAAAGAAATCTCCCCTAAACATGTGCATATAATTGAGAGTGAAGTTTGCAAGCATATGTAGGAATTTTGAGAAATTTTGGTAGAGTTTCCTTTGTTTATTGAACTTGAGGAAATAGGTAATTGCAATGATATTATAACAAAAGAGCGCAAGATGCAATTTTTTTAAACTGACCATAACTTCAAGTTCAATCATGACATAAACATAACATGACACATGTCCACAATACACTAAGCATAAACATTTCAAAACATGACCATAGAATAGTCTCATAATGCCAAAGTGCACAAGTTCATTACATCACAAAGGTGCACACACACACACACACATAAGTAGTAGTTAAGATATATATGATTCTTGATTCTTCTCCATATCTTGTCTTTCTTTTTCTTCTCCAACTCTTCCCCCCCTTTGGCATCAAATGGCCAAAAAAGCTACTCCTGAGATGCTTGAGGAGAAGGGCCACGACTACAACGTTGGCCATAGCAGACTGGAAAAGGAGAATAAGTCAAAGCATGCTCAATAGAAGTGACTCTCTCGTTAATAGAGTCCATTCTGGAGGAAAGAGAAGTGAACGCCTAGGCCTGAGTGTCGCGAATCTGGAGAATTGTCGAGTATATCTGAGAGACAGACTTGTCCTTCTTGTGGTGCAGCTGCAGGCTCTTCTTGCTATGGAGCTCGAGGACGGGAAGCTGAAAGAATTGGAGGTTCTGCTCAAGTCATGTAAGCCTTGTGGATGCCGCCCAAACCACTATGGTATTCAATCTTCCTAAGGATCAAGGCCAGGATGCATGATGCATAATTTATCTTTTTGATCCTGTCAATCTTGAAAGATGCTATTTTTCGGATAATGAGATCAACCACATCAAATTTATGACTATGCATAACATAGTCAATTAGGTTCTATGCATGTCCTCTTATGACATCATAATTCCCACTCTTGGGAAGAATGGTATGATTAATAATCCGATTTATCAGATTGGGAATAGAAAGGAGGCCAACAAGCCTGTCAGGGACAAATCTAGTACTCTGATCATAGTACTCAGATAAGGCAGGGAGCTCATGTGCAGGTTTGTTATATACCTTCTCATTGCACTTGACTTTGTCCTTAGAGCCAGCTCAAACTCGTGTTTACTGGAGTCCAAGGATTGGCAGCCAGTCATCCATAAGATATGCTGGAAGTCAGGAGAGATATATAGAGTAGCATAAAACTACCTGATTATATCTTCATTATAGTCTGATTTGAGAGCCACAAAATTTTGTATTCCAGCCCTCTAAAATAGCCTATAAGTCCCATCATATTTGTCGATTGTATCTAGGTGGTCCCAATCAACATACTTGTGATCTGTAAAGAGTCTACTTGGATCATACAACTGCTCATACACTTGCTCTTGAAATTTGGTATGAAATTTTGGATTGATAGAATTATTGGGGAGTATAAACTTGTTTCTATGATACAAACATGCATACTCTTCAACTGTAATTTGTCTGAGATCTATTGAGGCTCTTCTCGATCATTCATATCCTCATCTGACTGTTCATGAGGTGAGCTCTCTTGCTCTTCTTTTTCTGTCTCTGAGTCAGAGGCTATTGCCTTGCCTCTATCTTCTCTGGTCATTTGAGTAGATTCTGAGGAGGTTAGAGCTGCAGGAGGAGGCACTTCGAATGCAAGAGGGTTTGCTCGAGATGAAGATTGATCCAGAGCCATAGGAGAGGAGTTCCTGACATACACTTTGCGTTCAGTGTTACTTGTCCTAGGCATCTTCAAACAAAGAAAAAAGATACCAAGGATAAGTTAGGAAACATCCTCAATAGGTTTGAAAAATAAAGGAATGAAGTTTCTATTTTAATCAGAGAAATCGAAAGTACCGTGCATGTTGAGCACTAGTTATGCTTTCTTTGAACTGTTTCTAGGGCGAATTAAAGAATGAATTCTTTGGTTTTTCTTGGATTAAATCCTTGGAATAGATGCTCAAACATCTTTAGACACCAAATATTTTAATTTGCCCAAGAAAATCATCGCTAAATCATTCGCATTATGAATCAAAATCTAGAAAAGACTTAGGGTTCTTGAACAAGGTAAAAGCAAGGATTTTACCTTGTGGATCAGAGGTGACAAACCATTTGAAGTCAAGAAATCCCCAAGTTGCAAAGAAATCCCACGGAGATTTGAAGATATGAGGATTGGATTTGAGGTTTCTTGTGGAGGGGGGAGAGAGAGAAAGGGGTACGGTCACGAGCAGCCGAAGGAGGCAGAGCTTCTGGAGGGAGGACAAAAGTCAAAGAATAAAAGCCCGTGTGGTCATCAGTTAATGTCCTCAACCAACTAGAACGGAAGTACCACAGTGACTTCTGGTAGGTCCGATAACTCATTTGTGTTCAACCAATTTAGAGTTCCAACTCACTGTCTTATATGACCACACAGATTGATTTCGACCACACTAGTCGTATTCAACTGCTCTAGTCATTTTCAATCGCTATGATTCTTCAACCATATTCTCGACACGTTTTTGACCATGTTAGTACGACCATGTTTTCAACCACGCCAGTACGACCACGTTTTTGACCATGTTTTCGATCAGATCATTTTCAAGAATATTGGTTTTGACCACGTTGGTTTCAACTATATTGGTTTTGACCACATTGGTTTCGACCACGCCAACAAAAATGGCAGTACCATGATCACATATCCGGTAGTTCCAGAACACGGAAGTACCGCAAGAAACAAAGTGGTAGTTTTAATTTTTCTAGAACTTTTAGGGAACTGAACTTAGATCAGACAAATATGCAAATGATCCCTAGTTTTGCACTCGAATAAAGATCATTCAGGATCATTATGCATTAGAAAGACAAAATAAAACCTTGGAATATAGTTTTTATGAATATAGAGATTGTTAGCAAAGATAAGAGAAAATACCTTTTGAAAGTATCTCAAACAACACCAATTGAGCATGAAAGCATATTGGCTATTTTCATCGCACTATCATTATCACACAAAAGAGATATTTTATCAAATTTAATTCCATAATCCATCAAAGTTTACCTCATCCATAACAATTGAGCACAACAACTACCAGTGAAAACATATTCAGCTTCATCGGTGGAAAGTGCTATGGAATTTTGTTTCTTGGAAAACCATGGCACTAAAGACCTTTCTAGCAATTGACAACTATCCGAGGTACTTTTTCTATTCATTTTGTAACCCGCATAATTAGAGTTCGAGTATCAATTAAATCAAATTTAGCACATTTAGGATACCAAAGCTCTATGCTAGAGGAATGCTTTAAATATCTTAAAATTTTCTTTACAGTCGTTAAATGACATTCTTTTGGAGATGCTTGAAAACGTGCACACATGCAAATACTGAACATGATGTCGAGCCAAGATACGGTAAGATAAAGTAAACTACCAATCATGGATCTATAAAGCTTTAAATCTACTGGTTTACCTCTTTCATTGAGATCAAGATGCCCATTTATTGCCATGGGGGTCTTGATAAGTTTTGCATCCCCCATGCCAAACTTCTTGAATAGATCTCTCACATATTTTGTTTTACTTATAAAGGTCCCATCATTGTGTTGCTTGATTTGATGTCCAAAAAAATAGCTCAATTCTCCGATCATGGACATCTCGAATTCCCTAGACATCATTTCAACAAATTCCTTGCAAAACTCTTGATTAGTAGAACCAAATATAATATCATCAATATAAATTTGACATACAAAGAAATTATCATCAATAATCTTTGTAAACAAAATTGTATCAACCTTCCTAATTTTAAATCCTTTAGAGAGTAGAAAATCTCAATGACGCTCATACCATACTCTACTAGCTTGTTTTAAGCCATATAACGCCTTGGAGGGTTTATACACATGATTAGGATTTTAGATTCTTCATAACCAGGAGGTTGCTCAACACAAACAAGTTTGAAAATTATTCCATTTAAGAATGCACTTTTAACATCCATTTGAAATAATTTGATATCGAAGCTAGATGCAAAGGCAAGTAATATGCGAATTGACTCAATTCTAGCTACTGGTATAAATATTTTATCATAATCTAAACCATTAACTTCAGTATAATCTTGAGTAACTAACCTTGCATTGTTTTTCACCACAACTCCATTTTCATCTTGTTTGTTGTGGAAGACCCGTTTTGTGCCAATCATATTGTGCTGCTTGGGTCTTTCCACTAATGTCCAAACATCATTTCGGGTAAAATTGTTGAGTTCTTCGCGTATTTCATTCACCCAATCCAGATGATCTAGTGTTTCATCTATAAATTTGGGTGAAAACACAAAAGAGTAATGTTCACAAAAAGAAGCTGCTCTAGATCTAGTTTGAACACCTTTATTCATGACACCCAATATTTGATCTATTAGATAATCTTTAGTGATTGCGTTGTGGATCTTTGGTGGTAGAGCTTATTCTTCCTTTTCTTCGGCATTTATTGCTTGAGTGTTGTTTATTGTGGAAGAAGTATGAGCTTTAACTTGCTTTAATGAAGAAGATATACTGGAATCATCCTTTGGCTTGATGTCACCAATTTGCATGTTCTCCATTACTCGCCTTAGTCCTTCTTCACCTACATTATCTATATGGGCTTCATTTTTTTCATCTTTGTAAAGCTTCTTGAAGAGTTTTTTCTTACCGTTGAAGTCCTTTATCTTGGATGACTTTCCATTGTCATCCTTCTTCAAAGGGCATTGAGAGGCAATGTGTCCCTTCTTATCGCACTCATAGCAACAAATGTTGTTATAACGCTTGTTGTCGTACGATCGCCCCTTCTTGCCCTTCTCATGGCTAGCGCTTTGATATGAGCACCTCTTCATGAATTTCTTTATCTTCCTCACAAGGAGAGCCAACTCCTCGAAGTCCTCCTCATTATCCTTGGACTCATCGCTTGATACAGTCTTGCCCTTGAAAGCGATGATCTTTTTGCCCTCGAAGTCCTCCAAGTGCTCCTTTTTATCCCTCTTGTACAACTCGTTGGTAATGAGGTTTCCCAAGAGTTGTGTTGAAGTCATTCTTATCAACTCAGGAGAGTTGAGGAAGAGTGTCACCACCATCTCATATTTCTCTGGCAATGCCCTAAGAATCTTTCTTACACTATCAACATCTGTTAGAGACATAACAAGGCCCTTGAGCTCATTCACAATATTGTTAAGGCGATAATATATTTCATTTATATTCTCATGAAGTAACATTGTGAATGTCTTATATTTGATTCGAAACCTATGCAATTTAGTTTCTTTAACCATGGATGTTCCCTCATGAACTTCTGAGAGGGTGGCCCAAATATTGTGAGCAGTTTCCAAATTGCTCACTCTATTAAACTCATCTATGTTGAAAGCGCCAAATTGAGTATTCATAGCTTGAGCATCTAAATGAGCGTTACGCCCCTCTTGTTCCGTGAGATGTTGTAGATCAAGAGGCATGACATAACACTCATTTACAATTTTTTATATGCTCAGACTCATGGCTTTAAGATAAATAAATATTATAATTTTTTAATAAGAATAATTTGGGCCATCGAAAAGATGTGCCTTCCCTACAACAATCCCCTTACTAGCCATCCTTTTCTCTCTAGATGGTTAAGTCTAAATCAATGAGATCAAGCTTTGATACCACTTGTAGAATCATTGATAGCTGACTAGAGGGGAGTGAATAGGAGGTTCTAAAATTTTGACTTCTAAAACTAATTAACACAATTTATCTAGACAAGATTTCAATGCAAAGTAAACCTACACAATTCTAGTAAGTCTAAGGCACTACAATCAATAGCCTCTACAAATATCTCTAGCACAAGTAAATAAGATAATCACAATGATCACAAAATGCTAGAAATACATGTGCGGAAAGAAGAGACAAAGAAGTAACCAATTGACACATGATGCTTTACCGTGGTGTTCGAAAACTTACCGATTTTCCCTAATTCACGTTGAGAAAAGCTCAAGCAACTTGGACCGGCTCCATTAATTAAGCCTGAGCTCTTCAATCTACTAGTGGTTGTCCTTCCTCCACTTCGGAGATGGTGGATACCAAACCACTCATAAGTCGACGTTGGGCCTCTTCACAATCTTCTTGAAGAGGTCACCCCGTAATCTTCCGCCAAGCCGTCTAGGCGTCGGCAAGCACCAAGAGTAATAAACCAAGGCCTCACAATCTACTAGTGGTTGTCCTTCTTCCGCTCCAGAGTATAATTATTAATTATAAGTACTTTTATTTCTAGTAGTATTGTAATAATCAGGCAATTGTTTAGTCCTATTAAAGACTTTAGCCTTGCGTGGTAATGTTATTATAGTATTATTGTACTCTATCTAATTATTGTTCTACTGAAACACTCTGATTAATTTATTATTCAACAAAACATTATTTTTATCGAGTAATAATCTGTTGTTCAATGTCATTATCTAAAGGTAATGACATAGGTGGCCACACACCTCCTTCAACTAATCAAGCAATTGCTCGAATGTTTTTAGTCAGCCTGTTTGACTTGGAAATTAATTAAGATTGTTTGTTCTTCATGGCATGCATGAGACAAACTAATGTTGGGCATGTTCTTTAACGGCTTCTAAAAATGGCTTTTGGCTTTAGCTACAGCACCCAACTTTCAAACAAAGTATTTTCTCAAGATCGGGTCTACAAGTTAATTGTAATACACGTTAAAAGCCCGACATCTATATCAACCAAAATCATAAGCGAGTATTGCTCTCTCTGTGATCTCTGTCGCAAACAGCTAAATTTAAAATTTTCAACCAAAAGTCATAAGCCGCAGCCATATCAAACATACCTGTTAACTAGTTGACCAGTGTTGGCGTTAGGATTGCAAGGACTATTAGGGCTTAACTGAGTAGTTTGACTTTGGTATCATTTTGAGTATAACGGCATGCTAGGCGACACACATTATGCATAAAATTTGTGCCATACTTGGCCGCAGAGTAGTTCTTTAGAACTTGACACTTGGACAGCAGATGAACTAGATGTTTTTACTCTAATTAAGAGCAGCAGCTGCCAAATGATGACATCAAGCACTGAAATGTTCTCAACATTGCAGTGTTAACAACTATATTTGTTGTCAAAGCAATGGCTGCCGGTAATTCAACATGCATGAGTCAAAGCTTTAGCTGGAAGTAAATTAATATAAATGGTATTAGGTAGGAGTACATGCCTAGTGACAGCCAGTGGATTGTTATGTTTCCTTTTTTTTTTGACTAAATGGGTGGATTATTATCTTTCTACAATGGCTAGGTAGACTAATCCTCACACATCTTTTTTTTCTTAAATAGCATCTGTTTTTCTTAAGTAGCCTAATCCTCACCGTTAGAAGGTGGGATTTAGGCCTGTTACACACACAAAAAAGGAGCATGTTCTTATATATTTGGTGGTCAAGAAAAATTATGGTATCCATCATTATTGTCACTACGATTGTCATCAATCTTACCAATTTCTGATGAAGTATTTGGCCTCTAGTGATGCTGGAAAAAAGTGAGTAACGACCAAAATTACTATGCCAGCGTAAATATCTAGCTAACTATGCCACTTCAGAGTTTCCAACATACATAAATAAAAATCACATGTGAACTGATAGAACTATATGTGTAAGCAGTCACATCTGGTAGCTTTAGGATATATATGGTTCAGAAGATCACATCTAGCTTTTGGATTGACTCATGGAAAAATTGGCTTTTTGCGAGAGTATGGAAAAAAAAGATTGACCAATGATCATAATAACTAGCTAGAATTCAAACTCTAGCAGAAACACATGTGCAAATTAATTGATGTTCTAACGAAGTAAACAATCCATGATTAATTGACAGGACAGATTCGCTGAACTTGCTTAGGTGTTCATGCACATACATACAGTGTTAACAACACACGCTAGTCGTAATTGGTGTCATGCAATGTTGGCTTGTTGCTACACGAAATCGAATTAACTTTCAGACAGCTAGCTGAATTGAGTCGACAATTCAAAGACTTTAACTGAGCCGAAGATATGAAATTGCTTCTTTAGTGGTGCATGCCGTTGCAAAGCCGGTTTAATCATTATTTTGCTAGTTGGCAAGATGAACAAGCATACGTCTTTGGCTGATTAAGCTGCGAAAGAATGATCAGAAAGGCAAGAGAGAAAGGGAGAATAAGACCACAAAGGTGAAGTTAAGTAGCACGTCAGTCTCTCTCACACCCCCACTAGCAACAGTTATGTTATGTATTCTACTCTTACTCTACATGTATATCTTAATTCGTTCACACTAAGAGCTCACTTGAGAAGATGTCAAATTGTGCTAGTAGAAGTGATTAATTCTCGCCGTGAATGATGAGGCAGTGTGAAGTGTTCATGCATGACAAATTGACAAGACCATATGCATGGATCCAAATGGTCATGCATTTGAGCGTTGAAATTGTACTTTTTGAGTGCGAGGAGTTCCAATCAAGATGAGATAGCAAGATCCATAGCTAGCTAGCTAGCCCTTTTACAAATGTAGATTTGTTAGGATCAATAGTTAGTCTTGATTGAAGTGAAAACTCAAAAGAAAACTCACAAGGTAGTGTGCTGTCATCCGCCCCTTAATTTCTTTCAGGGTGTTCGACTTAGCTCATGGACTTCCCGCAATGGTATAGAGTTGCGCACTTCAAGAAATGGAAATATCCGTCAAACATCCCTACAAAATTGTAAAAAATTTAAATTACAAACAATAGTTCATCTGCCGCAGCATCGAAACGCATAGAATTTGTAATAGATACCCCCTCCTTTATACGAAACTTTTCTGGCTGAACTGAAGTGCAAGGCACCAGCACTCGAGCAAAAAAAAATATCTGACGCTTGCACTAGTGTCAACTGTCAAAAGTCAATCCACAGTGGCAGATAGAAAGGTGAAGAATAAAAGAAAAAAAATGGTTACACTTCATTAACTTGTCATGACCGGGATGCATGCTCGTACGACAGTCGACTCACTGAGAATTAGCAGTAGAGAGCCAACCCTATTGCCTGTATGTCTGCTTTAGATTAGTTTAATCTAGTTCAACGCGTAAAAGATCTCCCCTGCCTTATCCTGCTTGCTCCGTCGCCATCGTCCCGAGTCGATCGATTAATCCGACCGGCTTCAATACGAATCAAAGATCGATTCGGCGACGCCCATCATGCAAGATGGTTCGATCGGTTAGTGATTTGCAAAGTCGATTTTTGACCCGTGAAAAGGGGATTCAAGTATTCAACTAAGGCGCATGCTTGCAAATGTATGCGCTATGTTTTGCTGAATTGCTTGCTTGCTTGCTTGCTTGACCAGAACCGCATATATTCAGCTTTAGGCTTGAGACTTGGGGTCTTTGGCTGGCTAGCTAGCTAGATTAGATGGATAGCTAGGCGCAAAGCCACTTGCGCGTTTACATCATCCATGATTGATTTGGGCTTAGCTTGGATTGCTGCTGCTCTTTACGTGGATGTGCCTTGCGTTTCTATGAATTAACCTCTAATCTGAGTCGCCCAATTAGTCCTAGAGGAGCTAGCGAGTAGAAAAATTCAGGAGCGGATCCAGAAATTACAGCCGGGTTGGGGGCTCACAGCTATAGTCTTTTTGTTCAGTTAAAAATCGACTGAACATGAGTCGGTAAGTTAATATCCTAGAGGTGCCACAAGGCATAAATTCAGTAGCAGAGCCAGAAATTGTGATCCGACACTGGCTGACACATGACTAGTACTATTTTTGTCCTGAAACCTATTACTATCTTAATTAATGTCAACAGAGATCGACTATTGTACACGTGTATTAACGATAATCCATTAAATATAGCTTTAATACGTAATTAAAACTCTAAATTATTGTGATCGGAGATCACTTTAAGAATACTGCCAAGTATCTCTAGTCAAAGGATTATTCCTCGAGTACCATTGGTCAAAGGATTACTATCCAACTCGTCACTAGTCAGAGATCATATGATCTGATAACTAAGGCTTAACTTCGTGCAGTCTCCCATATGGTGAAATAGGGCATGTGTGCCCCTAACCCCAATGACCACACGACGATTCGGCTCTATGCCTTTGACAACAACCGTCTCATGGTTATTGCTACGATCTTCTCCCACTGACAAATAACCAATCGACAGTTACTTGTCATATCTCTCTCGCTGACAGCAATCGTTTGCTCGGCCAGGCGTGAGGAATCGACAAAGTGCCTGTTCCAGTAAGACAACCGACACTTCTTCGATGCTATTTAAGCATTATGGGCATAGATGGAAGAAGAGACACGAGATCAAGATAGATCACAAGATTTAAGTACTAGACGGCAATAAGGGCAAACCTACAGTAGGCATAGGTGTTCAGCTAAACACCTTTTTTTTTGCAAAGTACTAAGTGTGTGTGTGTGTATATACACACACACAGTTGGGCTAAACAATATATTTGTGTCCGCAAATGAATTCAGTCTGTATTCCCCATATCTCACACATGGCCCATGTAACACATTAAACCCATTTTTCTTCCCACCTCAGCTCTCATTATAGAAACCCAAAGAGGTTAAGATACAAATAAAACCCTAATATTTGTTCTCTCTCTCATCTTGTAGCTGTCTGTGTGGGAGGTAGTGGCGAGTGGGCAGAGGCGTGGGGACGCCGATGGATGCGGGCTGCGGAGGCGAGGGATGGCCGATGGATGCAGCGCCACGACGCGATGGTTATCATGTGTGAGGCGACATAGGGTACAAGGCGAGCATGCGGGAGCGTAGGCGAGCAAGGAGGCATCACAGGCAAACGGCTAGTGGCACAGTGAACAAGGAGATAGGGAGTGGGCTGCGGGAAGGGAGTAGCACGGCGGTCGGGTGGGAGCGTGGCATCGGGAAGGGAGCAACACCTCCAACGCACTGTCATCATCCTCTCTCCAGATCTAGGTGCGCTCTGCTCCACTACACTTATTTTCTTTCTTGCTCCACTCTGCTCTGTTCCAAAGGAACATTCAACTTCCTCTTAGATAGGCGGTCCTTGCTGACAGGGAAAAGAGCAAAAAAATGTACAATCAGCAAGGTATGCAACTGTCATTAATCTCTATAATTTATTGTTTAATTTATGTTATTATGTTCACCTTACGTTGCCTATTTTCTTATAAGAAATCATTGATTTATGTATTTTATATATTTTTATCATATCTATATACATGTACCATTATATCGATGTTTTGGGAGAACAGTGTGTCGCGGTATCAACATATCGTATCGACGCATCCGAGCAACCTAACTCCGAAGTCTAAACATCCATCGTAGAAATTATGGGTCCACCACTAGACAGCGGAGACACAAAATAGCAAAGTTAGGGTTAGCAACATTCCCTTTGTAATCGTTCTACAAGAGCAAATTGTAATCCTAATATTAGCAATAAAGATAATCCTTTTTCTAATACAGCAATAAATAATCTTTTTCTAATATAGCAATAAAGATTGACCATTTTCTTCTCTTTAATCCTCGTGAGAGACTCAGGGTTTACCCTATATTTTCGTAAGATGGGTCGTCGATATGTATATTATCGCTAGAGATTGACTAATTTTTACATACTTTCCTTCCACGATCCACGAATCATCCAAAAGGCTACGAGTGGAGTGATGGGCAGGGCAAAGATGTTACAGAAAGGAAAATTTGAAGGACATTTTTTCAACTAAAAGCTGAACGTACCATAGCCATACCACTGCCATCCATCTTTCCGTGCTGATGCGAAGGTGGCACCCTCGTCTACACGTGGGCGGCAGACGGTAGAAGACTGTACGGACGCGTACAAGTTGGTGCCTACCTTCCGGCTGCGACGCACTCATGTACAAGTGGCAGTGTATTTGCATCGTACGTCACGCTTCTTTTGTACGGCTCTAGTAGTGATGGATCGATGCTCCGTGATGCTACCACGTACGGATGATCGTGGCCACAAAGTGACTTTTTATGGTAGTATATAACTTTTAAACGGAGTATTTTCTTAAAACAGAGTTTACAAGTTAATTATAGTACACATTAAAAACCCAACATCTGTATTAACTAAAATTGTAAATAAGTATCTTTCTCTGTATCTCTGTCACAAATAACCAAAATTTAAAAATTTCACCTAAAAATCATAAACCGCAGCCATATCACACAGCCCGTGTAATGTGAATAATAGCTACCAGATGGACCGCGTTTGAACTTTGGGCCAGGCAAAAAAGGGCCGCGCAAAGCACGACATCCCAGCCCAACGTAATCTCACTTCAGAGAACAAGGGAACCAAGCACGGACATTTTCACCACCAAGGAGCTCTTCATGATCACATTCGGTAGACAACGCACACTTGCTCTGATTTGCGCACACTTTGGATGGACGAGATTACAGCTTATTGCAGAAGGTTACGGCCATATCAACCGAGGAATGTACTTGGCCTTTGCTTACAAGTTACAGGCTTACAGCAAGCAGGCAATGTAACTCATGAGATTGACGTCACTGAGGACAGCTTGTCTGACAGCCCGCCGGTCATCCTCTCCGCTTGGTCCCCGCGTTCGCCGGTGCGTATTCTTACCACATCCGAAACGGGTATCACTGGGAAAGGAAACACAACATCAGGCCTAGCAATACAGGTCATGGTTCCTGAATTAATAACAATGCGAACTAGCGGTACAAAAGCATCAGTATGCATGTGGCAGTGCTCAGGACTGAAACACACAAATCCTCTGAAGGGCATGTATGTTGCCAGAGGTCTGGTTACAATGGTGAAGCCTGATTAGAAGTACACTAGTACAATAAGTAGTCTTCTAGCTATGTGTCATAGACAAAATAAAGATGGTCTTCATGCCCACACAAAGCAATAAAGCTCAACCCGATACAATAGAATATAAACAGTAGACAATAAACTGATTATACAAGGGTAAGATGAACCAAACAGTGTAACTAAAAAAGGGTCACAGCGAACATGTACTTACAAAATATCTTTCCATCGCCAATTTCTCCAGTTCTTGCTTTTTCAATTATTTTGGCAATTACTGCTTCAACCTAGAGAATGCAAAGAAACAAATTAACAGTGATGTAAAAGAAAACTTTGAGAAAAATCACAGAGCATTGAAAGCACTATTATTTTAACAATGCCATATAAATGAACAGAAAAACATATTAAGAGTGTCATAGAAAAAGAGAGTGGCGATTGCATAGTTAATTTCAATACTATGATTAATTATCTCAATTTATGGGCATGAAATAACCCAGCTACATTTATCAGGATAACCAAAGAAGTAAAAAGGAAATCACTTGCTCCTTGCACACCACTATTTCCATTTTAACTTTAGCAATAAATGTATCTTCCGAAAATTCTGACCCTGCAAACCAACAGCGAACAAGTGTCAGCGGTAAGAATTTAGAACTGCTTGAATTAAACTAGTTTCCACATAGCACTAAGAGTTAACAATTAACATACTTGGTCAATTGGGCAGAAACCCAAATCCAAGCCATGGCATGCCAATATGTTGTCATTCATACGAATGCTAAAACTACCCCAAAAAAAACCATTCCCCCTTATCCCAATATTCCTATTCCCAGCTTTTTCCCAATGTAGCTATTCCAATGTCTCCATGCTTCTTGTCCATTACTTTTTTGTGTCATGGCATATTTTCCAAATAAATATGGTAAATAGCAGTTGATTCAAGTCTCTGCATAGATAGAATCTACATTTCTTCGAGTTGCACCTTGAACTTGTAGCATCTAAGCATATCAAAGATAGTGAGGAACTTATGGCAAAATATGCAAGAAAGCTTCTGTACCATCCTTGGTTATTAGCAGTCATTGAGGCCCTAGGGAATGAACAAAAAGGTTAGGGAGCAAAGTCCTAATGAGAGACGTAGCAAAATTATCTTTTCAAAGCTTTGGCAGCTTTCTACTTCTGCTATCAACTTAGGCACGCATCAACCTCACTCTGGTTTATTGCACATGCTGCCTTGCACTCAAATTAACCATTAAGAGATTATTAGTGAGTTTGGTAAAAAATATATGAAAAAAGTGTTGGAATAATACTGAGTTGCAACTAATTTAAAGCGGTTTCTAAGGCAATATGCTACAGCACCAGATACTAGAGTTGCACTATAAGAGCAACAGTTTTAGGGCCTCAATGACTGCTATCGACCAACGTTGGAACAGCCCTTCTGGCTTCTGCTTCTGGGCAGAACAATCAACAGAGATGAAGTCGATCAATCTACATGAATTGCAATGTTTTCTTCCCAAACGGGGAAAATTCACATTACAATATACAAAGGGGACACGTGGTGGCAATGATTTGCTCATTTTGTTAATGAAAACCGGTGAAATGATTTTCAGCATCCATTCCTATCAGTCTATCACGCTTCAGTGTAATGCTAGCTCAACAAAACACATTTAACTACAATTCTAGGATCACAACAGAAGGGATGCAGAAACCACACACTGCGAACCACAAAGAGTGGATTAGCAATGTAGGCGCCACAACCACCGGCCGAGCCAATACCTTCATGCCGCTCCGTTGACCCACCCTGCGCCCCAAAACCCCGCACATCGGACACCGTAACACCTCTGATCCCCATCTGCAGCAAACCCTGCAGAATTGGCCCAAACCTATTTGACCGAACAGCTCGCGTACGTGCAAGAACTCGATCGGCAACAGTAATTCGTACTCACCGATGACACATACGGCACCCTCCAGGGCCTGCACGAATTGGGAACATTTCACAGCACACGGCAGCCAAATTTATCGCAAAAGAACAAAACTTATGAAGCTTATCTTTAATGGTATACTCACCTCAGGATGGCTTCGATCTTGTAGAACTCCGAGTCTGGCAAGTACCCTGGAACCGATGGAGACGAGACGACACAATCAGCGGGAATCCAACAAGCCCACCTCGATTGGGCACGAAGGAACCGAATGGGGGCATAAAAATCGACTCTTGGCGAGGGAGAAAGTATGCCTGACCAGGAGCGGGGGCGCTCTGGGCGCGCACAGCCGTGGCCGCTCGGCGACGGCGGCCCGGGTTGACCTGGAGAGGCCTCGGACCACGACAGGGCAGGAGGCGGGCGGTGGGGAGGGGTCGCGGGGCCGCCAGAGACTGAATAAGGAGGCCACCGGAGACGGCGGCGGCGAAGGTCGCCGGCGACATGGTGCAACCTTTGGCGATTGAGGCGGCGGGGGACCTCTGGTGTTCAGTGTGGAGTTTTTGGCTGCGTTGGCTGCTCGGTCCGTGAGGTCAGACTCCGAAGGCGGATAATGGCACTACGTAAACGACCTTTGAATGCGGAGACCTGGCCGCGTAGGTGACGACATGGGACTCGTGCAATCCCTTGCTGGCCATTTCGTCGAGCATCTTGCGTGCGCGAGGCGTCGACACGGCCGGTGGCTCTGCCACAACGTGGGTGCGCACGTTGAGCTCGACGCCGCCCTCCCTCGTGTTGTCGTACACCGGAACCACCGCCCCGTAGATGCATTCCGAATATTCTCTGCCTGACTCTAGCCATGTTGCCGACACATCTTCGTTTTCGAGCAGTGGGTGCGCGAGGGTTTGCACCCGTGATCTGCAACAGCAAGGTACACGGCTTATCCCTACGGATGACATGTATGAAAAGATTGAACATACTCTAAGGCTCTGCTCCAAGCATCTCCTGCTTCTAATTTTTAACTTTTTAATTTCATCTTTTGTTAATTTTTTCGTTTTTGTTTTTATAACGCCCACATTTCTAGAGGCGTTAGGACTCGGCATTCCGCAACTACCCAAGTTTGACCAGTTACAGAGCGTCGAGCAAGAGAATATCATCACAGAACATACTTACAGCAAAAGAGCCAACTTAGATTACAATATAAGGTTTACCAACCAGGTTTTACTACAGCGGGCGCGCAAGCCCGAAATATATTACAATACACAAAATACTAGGAAGCTCGAGCGCGACTGAGACCTAGAACCACGAATCCTCGTCGAAGAACGGCTCTTCTGGAGCTTCCTCGACTGGCAGACCTTCGTTGGCTTCTTGATACTCTGAAGGGTTTAGCAAACCGTGAGCCGAACAGCTCAGCAAGTCACAAAGAAAAAACCCTACTTTACCTATTTGCACGGATCACCAAAGGATGGGAGTATACTTGTTTTATTAATTTGAGTAGATGCACTTTTATTTGTAAATACTTTTGAAAACCCAAAACCAGATACTACTTCTTAAGATTAAGGGGGGTTTCTTTCAAAGTTGATTAACCATTTACTCAATCTAAAACACTTGTGAAAACTACTAATGCCTCGCTGCTGGAATCACCCAATAGATACAGCTCCATTAACTGGGAGCACGGCGTATTCGAATACCTTTTTGTTGACTCTGTAGAGTTGCCCAACTTTACCCACAAGCATTCTTAACCCTCATGACTGAGTTAAGGAACCGGGTCGTTTCACTGCACAATCATTGGTATACACTCTACCCGATAGATTAGGGGCTCGTACAACTTCGGGTATCCGCTGCCTAGCACGGAATGCCGAGTCTGAGTTGTGGAGACCTATCATTGTTTAGTCTGGATCTGCCGATCCACACCAACTCCCAACGTAGGGTTTCACTCGAGTTGAGCAGCTACTAAACCAGAGTTGACAAGTCAACACCTGTGGTTGAGCGGCCATTATGTCATTTGCTCAGCGCAAAGGTCTAGTCCTTACATTTTCACGAGACAACCAACCTCCACCTTAGGGTAAAGTGGTGAGCGAAGACCGTCTCGCGGTGCCTCACAGCTCCTCTACCCTAAATCCCAACTTTCTAAACCTACTGGCCCGCGGCCACAACCTTAGTAGTGTAAAACTTGAATGAGATTTACTACAGGTGTTTATACTATATTTAAATGATTCTAGCGCTATCAAAGGCATGGCTGCAATTTAACATGGCATTCATCGGTGGTAGGGAATATCTAATTAACAAGTCATTCTAAACATCTTATTTTAAGCAATTAACAATTCACAAATAATAATAATTCAAATACCATAATTACATAATTTAAATGGCACGGGATTCGATATGATCAAAGGTTTGCAACTTGCCTTGATACTCTACGAGCTCGGCAACCTCGTAAACTGTGCTTCCTTGATCTTGCCCTTGCACCTCGCCTCCGAGAACTCCGATGCTAGCACAAACACACAAAAACAAATAAGTCTGGGTTGAGCCTAATCAAATAAGCGAGGAGAAACAAATTTATTAAAAAGGAATAAAATGCAATAAAACTCAGATGAGGGATTTTTGAATTTTTCTGGAAAGAATTTGGTAGATTGGAGGTCAAGCATGGATTCAGGGCATTGAGATGATCAAAATGGTGTAATTTGGGAATTTTTGAGATTTTCTGGAATTTTTCTGGTATTTTATTTGATTTTCTGGATTTTCGAAAAATAGAAAAATCCTGGAAAATCCTATTAACAGTGTCAGGCCGGTTTAGCGGTACAGTCTAGCCCGGCAGGGAAATCGGCCTGCGCGGTCGAGCGGGCCTTGCGGCCTCGGCCCAGCGCGCACGCGCCTACCCTTGCTGGATGGCCAACACGCAGCTGGCGCGGACGGCGACGATTCGGAGACTGCAGACGAACTAGATCAACTGGGTTAAGTAAGATCGGATGGCCATGGAGTGAGACCATCCGAGGGCCGAGGTTAGACGGTAACAAAAACATGGACGGGCAAGATGTGTCCACGTCGTCGTCGTCTACCTGTCGCCTGTCGTTCTCACCGCGAGGCAGAGAACGATGACGTGAGCGGAACGGCACCGGCGGCGCCTTCTGATGGAATTCAAGGGTGGCACGAGGTTCCTTGGGAGACGGGGAACCCGTTTTGGGGCTTTGGGAGGGACGAGGGGCTCGACGGCGGTGAACGGCCGAAGAGAAGCCTGCAGCGATTTTCTGGCACCAGGGGCCATTAGAGGCACTTCGGGCAAATTGGCGGTGTCTGGAGCATCTCCAAGGCGAGGTAAACACAATGGTGGCAGAGGTTTGAGCTGAGGAGCTCTCTGCCGAGCTGTCCACGGCAGCCCCCTTTCGGTCGACGGCGAGCTCCGCCGCTAGGGCAGGGGAGGGACGCTCTCGGCCAACGGGGTTCACCAGCGTGATCAGGAAGAAAAAGGGAGTATGTCAATGAAAGCAATTGGATTTTAAAGGAGAAATGAAGGAGTGAGGCTCGGGATATCACCGGCGCTAGTGAAGCTCGTCGGCGGTGATGCAATTGCTTAGACTTCAATTGGCTGCTTGGGGAGGTACTAGGGAGTGGAGTGAAGCTTCTGGTGAGGGTAGTGGGGCTTAAGAAGCAAGGAAGGGAGCTGGCGATGGGAGGCGGTTCGGCGCTGCTCGAGGAGAGTAATGGCGCAGAGTGGGCGAGCTATTGCGCTGCAGGGTGGCATGGGCGAGCTGAGGGGGTGGGCAGGGAGTTGAGTCCGAGCGACGGGCGGTGTCACGGCGAGTAAAGGCGCGGGAGGATGTGCGGGAGCAGTTCACCTGCTCAGATGGGCGCCAACGCGTCGCACGAAGGAGGGAGAAGGGGCGGGGACTGACAGGTGGGGTCGCGAGAGGATTGGGCAACACAGTCAAGGGCGACGTGGCGCGATCGTAGGCGGCCAGCGATGGCAAGCTGGAGCGGTACACGGCGCGGCGGAGGACCGCATGTGAGGGCGGGCACAATCAAGAGGAGAAGGCGGGAAGGAAGAAAGGTGCCAACGAACTGAGAAAGCGCAATGCCGAGAAATGAAAGCGGATTTCGCTGGGAATTTCCGAATTGGGAAAGGATTCAAAATTCACCAAAAAATCTAGGAAAATTCACAAAAATGTTTGAAATTTTTCAGGGCATTTCAATTTTCTTCTTATTCTTTTACATTTCCAGTAATGATATAACTTTTTTATTTTTTAAATTTTTTAAATTTAATTACGCTGAAAAAGCTAACAACAGCTACATTACATTTTCAACCGCCACAGCACAAAAAAGCTAGAAGCCTGAGCTTATAAGAATGATTATAAGATACTCTAAAATAAGTTCCATGAAAATTTTCATCAAATACTACTTTTTATAGCATACTAGTCAAATACACGTACGTTGCTACGAAACATCTCATGTGTGTATTCCCAATCAATTGGTGTACATGTAACATATAACAGTTCGAATCAAATGTGATATATAATCATCTCAACCAATAACAATAAGACATTTCACAAAAACGCTAAGGGTATGTCATTTTGGGCTGTTTTGGCTTTTGATTGAAATTTTTAGCCTTTAGCTGTTCGCGAGATAGAGAGTACGGAGAAAGCTACACTCGCATGCAATTTTAGCCAATCTAGATGAAGTCGCTACAGCATCTACTACAATCAACTTGTAGTCACCATATTGAAAAGACACTCTGTTTGAAAGCTATTTACTGTAGAAAAGGCAAAAGCCAAAATCTGAAAAGAACATGCCCTAAATCTATTGTTTTATAGGACTATCATGTTCTAATGTGCCATGTAATTAGTCAAACATCTTATGTGATTGCACAATGTATTGTCATAAACTTTGAGCTGAAATATATCATGCGAACTAAAGGGTGCACTCATCTTGTTTTTGCCGCTGGCCATCTCACTGAGAAGGGACCTGGCCCACAAGTTAGAGAGAGAACTTAGTGGCAAAAACGAAATTACCTCTAGGTTAGCAGCAAGCACAGTAAGAAGTAAAAAATTTCAGTAAGCATTATGAGAAATAAAATTAAGGTATTATGGGGGGGGGGCAGTGACAATTATGACTTGAAAGATTAAAATTAACTGCTACCCTGCTACCCATGGATTGCATTGCCACTCTGATTTGATAGATCAGATGTGGTGAGTAAGCTTGTTCCAATTCATCTTAGAACAGTGTACACAATATGCAGGATAGGTCACTGATTCTGCCAGACTTGCCAAAAGAACTGTCATGTTTCAAACAGGAGATAAAGACCAAATTTGAATCATTAGTTTATAACCCTTTTTTAATAAACTGCAGACGGATCAACCAAAATAAAAAAAGAATATATACAACTATATGATTACAACAAATTGTATGGCCCTGCGGGCCAGTGTACACAATGAACTAGGAAAGAAGTGTAATATCCTATCAATAACAACACTAAAGCCTTTTATCCCAAAGTGTAATATCCTATCAATAACAACACTAAAGCCTTTTATCCCAAACAACTTGGGATATATTAGGAATGAAACCTCCTCGATGTCAAAGAAATAAGAGTCTTATAATAAAACCTATAAGGTTAAAACCCTAAGACTTATATCCTGCCAATTTGAACTGAGAGCTTAAAACATCGTCTCCAAATCTTCTTCTTATGTCATGATTCTGATATGTGGATCACTAACTTCCATGCGCTCATAGCCAAAGCTAATTCTTTGGATACATTCCAATCCAAATGAAAATCGAGTATGAGACTTCCAAAAATATAACAACATTTTCATGCATGACTAGTTTCCTCATACCAGATAATCGAAAATCACATAACTTAGAGATGCATACAATTCTGCAGTCTATATTCGGTTGGCTGAAATAAACGATGCTACCAAATTTGAAATGAAGTTTATACAGCTATCAATTACCAATATATTTATAACCGTACTCAATAATATTTGAATACCAATGCAAATTTGCATCACGGACATCATGAGAACATTATGAAATTTATTGCATCCCAAATTTCAAGTGAAACATACTAAATACCAATGTGCTTATAACCTTACTCCATAATATTTTAACACCAGTGCAAATTTTTCATCACAAACATCATGAGCACATTATGAAATGTATTGCATCCTAATTGCAAGTGGAAGATAGCTATTAGTATATATGATCCACATTGGCAATGTCATATTGAGGACTCCACAAGGTAAAAAGAAATGATGTCTTCAATAGTCAACTAACACAATAGAGACAAGCAACTGAAATGTCTGCTATAATCAATAGAATCCTAGCAATCAAGATGACATAACATACTTAACACAAACTAGAATAACTGATCAGTGAAAATCCAATTAACAAAAGCACAATGAAAACTCCACCCAAATAATGACTTAATAGAACTCTTAACCCAAAATATGTCAGCAATTCACACCATGTACAACCATTGAATGAAAGGTGGCACAATACATAACATAATGGTGGTATGAAACTACAGGTGGGTGCCGAAATGTGCCATATTGGCACCATTATAATGGCATACTCCATCCCTACAATTATACCAACCCCACCTTTATATTGGTAAATACTGATTATAGTAGTAAGGTTTCTATCCGGACCTTGATTATAGCAATTTTTCTTCCTATTCTCCAGCTATGGCTGTAGAGCTATGACTAGCATCTTGATGATTGAGATCTTCATGGGATTCAGTTATGTCTATTAATAGCCTGGAACTCTCTCTAATGAGACCAAAACGAGAACTCTAGGCGACATTTTGGTTACTCATATCCTCAATCATGGGCGGGCTTGGCTATGAAGAACCATCCATGTGGTTCACTTTCATTTTCTTGAACCTGTCTAAGCAATTTGAATGTCTATAGCTTGTATCACATCTATAGGATATGCATCTTTTGCCATGGGAACTGCACAACAAAAAGACAGCATTTGGGGATGGTCCATGCAAATTGGGCACAGAGCATCATCCCATTCCTTGTGCAGGGTAGCAATCTTTACATCTGCATTTGGCATCTTGAACAAGCTCTTATCTACATTTGGCATCTTGGACAAATTGTGCCTGGAATCAATGAAAAGTACAGAATAAGTTCCCTGGGATCAATGAAAAGTACGGAATAAGTTCCCTGGAATCAATGAAAAGTACGAAATAAGTTCCCTAGGATCAATGAAAAGTACGGAATAAGTTAAATTAAACATTTAGTTTTATATAACAATTGGTCTATTGTTACATCTGCATTCAGCATTGAGTCTAGACTTTAGAAGAGTCTATATAATGTGCCTACAATTTGCTATGAGAAAATATTGGTATTCTAAAGGTAGGTAAAGCTAGCCCTGGTTAGGTCCAAGACCTGTATGCTTAGTGGCTCCTATCCAATATCTATCCTCATTTCTTGAAATAACAATGCAAACTATATATCTAACAACATTCAAAAGCATGTAACTGTGTTTTGTGTTTCTTTTTCCTTGTTTTAGTATCTCATCACGTGTTATTGTGAAAAAGGAAATAGTTGAAACGATTCAGCACACCTTAAAATAGAATAGCAGAATGTCAAAATATCACCAGAAGGATCTAGCAGAGATGCATGTCATACCGGAACAAAAAATCAAGATTGACATTAACAATATAGACTTTTCCTTGGCTAGAGTAACATAATGATATAATGCTTTATTTTACATTGCAACAGTTCATGGAACAACATTACATCTTTCAACAGCTGCATAAAGCCACTAACCCAAATAATAAAAGTTGGCACACATTAGAGTTCACATACCAAATTGAGTAATATAAGAATTCTTTAATGTAAAAGTCTTCAAATAAACTCCATTACCAATAGAACATGCTCCATGCATGGGTGTGCATGGATGAATGCATGTGAGAATGAAAGTCTACATTGCCTAGCGAAGATGAAATTGACCAACATATAAGGCCAAGGTGTCCAAAGCAACTAACCATGGGTTAACCATGTTGCATAAGTTGTTTAAGGAAAATGCAAATGGGTTAGTTGTGTGTGCGTGTTCTATTCCGAGTGGGAGTGGGCCTGAGCCAGTTTAAACCCTGGGATGTTACATCTATGTTGTATTTTCGCTTCAAAATAGCACTTATCACAATCCAAGTTGTGTTAACCTATTCATGGCATTATGCCCTTGTGAATGCACCCAAGTGCACTCAGATACACCCATAAACAGTAAGATTCATTCATCTTATATATAATTTCTGATGTATTTTTCTCACATGAAGCGCCTAAACATTCATACCCTACCATCCCATAGACTAACAACGGAATGTATTTGTTGCTCAGAACCAAGCAACATCAATATATAGTGAGAATCTTAGTAAGTGATTGAATTAATGTGCTAGAGCAATTTTTTTAGTAAGAGGAGAGAATCTATCTCAGTCAAGTCATTATGAACACTGTAGTTTGCACAATTGCTTGAGCAAGTATGACGTCAAAACTTCAATATGAGAAACATGAGGGAAAAGGGTACTTTAGCATTGACGCAAGCTGCTATGTTTTCTTGAGGACGTTTAGGTTGCTTTGTTTTAACATGTTCACTTGTGGCCTGTAAGACCTTTGCCCTCCAATAGGCTCGGGGAGGAGAGGTAGAGGGAGGAGGGCTAGGTCGGGGGTGAGGTCAGTGCGACACTGCTAACGCACAGGGATGCACAGGAGCGTGGTGGGCGCAGGTCGAAGTGTGCACGGCTAGGGAGAAGCAGTGCGGGCCGACGCAGACCGGGCCAAAGGCCGAATTGGGCCGGGCCAAGGCCCGTGGACCAAAGGGAAGGCAGGGGATGGGTTGGGCTCGGCCCAAGAGGGGTTTGGGATTTTGAAATTTGAGTTGAAGTTTTGAATTCAAAATCAATTGAAATTTTCATTCAAGCAAAAAAATTTACATTCCAAAAAAATGGGATGTTACAGTTGAACAAAGCAAACCATTGGGGTTCGGCACAGGCTGTCGTGGTCGGAGCATGGAACCCGCTCTGCCTGCCTGCAGGCAAGGAAAACACAAATACTACGTATTTGTACATGTAGCATTGTTAGCTAACTTAAAAGGAAAATTGAATACAATCTTTGAGCTGCCTCATATCATTATGGATCTCTCCTCTCCTTTTTTTTTTCCTTACAATCTTTTTTTGCTTATTTTATAAAGTTGGTCTTCCAAGACACTACTTACCAATCGATGTTTGGCGATCATGACTGTCCCAAAAAAGAAGAAATAGGGCAGTATTGGCGCTATAGATTGCTATAGACTTTTCATGCCATCTTTTCATCTCTATCACTGAACTTTTCCAAAGCAAAAGTCGTTCAAGCGGTCACTAGTTTTTGTTCAGTACACACTTGGTCACAGGTCGGCCTTCAAGCTGCATCCTTGATCAAATTCTGAAGTCTTCCGCGAAAGCTTAGCCCCATTTTTTTCTGTTTGAGTTTCTGATTTTTAGCTTATTTTCACTATTTCTAAATTTCATTTTTTTGAAGTTTTAGCTTTTTTTTAACCTTTTTTGTTGATTCTTTTTTTATTCGTTTGTATTGTTCATGATACGCTAATATGTTTTTTCTATTTTTAATTTTTTTAAGTTTAGTTACATCAAATAAGGCACCATCAACTACTGTATCAATTTTAGTCATAAATCCGTTTATTTAAGCCCAACCGAGCGGCACCGCGTCTCCAATCCCGGTCTGTTTGAAACGCATGATTCTCGTAGTCAAGGTAGCAATACCTATAGAATTCTAAAAAAGGAAATACGAATGGAGCTGATTTACGTGGTATACGAATACGGTGTATATTATGTTGTACGATGAATGTTACCTTGGGGGGGGGGGGGAATACGTGTGTACAGGTGCCCGACAGATTCAACCGGTCCAACCGACCGGATCAAAAGACGGCAACTTCTAAAAAAAACCATTGTTTTTTATAAGATAGTCATATGCGTTTGAAATTTTCTAAAGAAGAGAATAATTGGCTAGCATAGTCATATCAGTGCTCACAACACACTGACCATATGTTTAAACCCTGGAAAATCAAGGTGGATAGTTGCATGAGTTTGAACTTGATAAGTGTACATGTTACCATGGGTTCACAGCTGCATATGTTTTGGGCCGTTGTTTCGTCGAGCAATTTGTAGACGAAATTTGTAGTTTTGGCTTGATGGTTCGATAAAAATCTGTTCCTTTGTTTTTCGATATGATTTACCTGGAGCGTCGATTCTTAATCCAATGATGTATGGTGGGTCACGCAGTCATGCTGCTGCAGCTCCACTGTAGCTGAATTGAGCTCCATGGGTTTGAATTTCCCCCTCAAAGCTGGCTCTTAAATGGATTAGGTTGTTAACGAGTTAGCAAGTAGAATGTGAAAGTGATGGGACTTTACCTTGCGGTTTGCCCCTGTTCAACTATATAATTCATTTTTCTCATATGAGAATTAGTTTTTTGAGAACCACCATTAGAGAGTAAGTTGGTGTCTGAATTGAGCTCCATGCGAACGGGCCTCTAGCGTAATGGCTAAGGGCTCTAGTAGCACCCTCCAGGTCCTGAGTTCAACTCCCAGTGGGAGCGAATTTCAGGCTGGGGAAAAAAAACCCCCCCGCCTGTTACCACACCAAAGCACAGGCTAAGGCTCGCCCAGGTCGTTGGTCGTTCTCACACGGGCGATGATGCCGCTGTGTAAGGGTGGAGCAGAGGTTCGGGGGTTTTCTCGATCTGCGTGAGAGGATCTTCTTCTTAAGCAAAATGCCCGGGGGCCATCTTACCCCCGCAGGTCGAGTTTTTTTGAATTGAGCTCCATGGGTCTGAATTTTCACCTTGGTTGAGTGAAGCTTCACTGACTTGTCAGCTGCAAGCAATATGTGGGGAGAATTTTTTGGTTGTGTTTTTATGACAGCGCCCAGCGTTGCAAGGCTTCTGACATTTCATAGGCATTGGTCATGTTATATTTATTTTTAAAAACTGATTTTCTATGATAAATATTTTTTTTCTATAGTACATAACTTTTAAACGGAGTGTCTTTTTAAAATAGAATCTACTGGTAAATTATAATACACACTACAACGATTTTATTTATATCGATCAAAATCGTACATTAATAACTCTCTATAAATTATTATAATTCATAAATTAAAATTAAAAGACTATATGAACAGTTCAATGCGGAATGGGCCTGTCTGAGTTGGTTCAAACCTTCAAATTTGTTGAAGGGAACTGTTAAACCTGGGATCGAGTTATGATTAAATTTTTAGTAGTGTACATTTCCACTTTTTTATCTGTTTTTTAGATACATCTTAGGCAGTGAGACTCACATCAGAACACTTTACAAAGTGCAATATGCATTGGACTTTCGGTGTGGTGTTCGAATTTTGGACACTATTGGACCCCTGTGCATCAAGAATTCCATTTTTGGTCCCTTGTGCAAAAAAATTCCAAAATTGGACCCCTCTCCACCGCGGGATCTCCACACGCCGCCACCTGTCCCGGTCGTGCGGTACCAGACCGCACGACCGGGCTGCCTCCGCGCCATGTCCCGGGCGAGCGCGCGTCTCTCCCCTGGCCGCACGACCGCGGCGCTGAGCGCGCCATTCCCCGCCCGAGCGCGCGATTGAGCAGCCGAGCGCGGGATTGATTCTGCTCCGAAAATAAATATTTATGTGTATATATATTTATGCATATATAAAGTAATTATTTGAAAAAAAATTCATGTATACATATAAAATGAGTGGAAAAATATGATTTTGAAGTGGAGTCCACTGAAATGCTTGTGTAATTTTTTGTGCAATTTAGAAAATTTAAAATATTGTTTGGTAGAGTACGAACGAAATTTGTGCGAAGTAACGATTAGTGTATTTGTGATTTTCATATATTGCTGACCGTGAAAAATGTGCTGAAGTGACAATATGAAATTTCGATCATGGTATGTTGTTTTATTAGAAGCAATTTGATGAAAATTTTTTTGAGCACAAATGTGATATGAACAATTGGACGAAATGAATGAAAGTGATATTGAACACGTGAGAATGAGTGCAGGAACTGTAATGATTATAAGTTTTGTTAATTTTGTAGGTGTGAAACAGAAAAAAAATCTGATAAAATTGTAAAACAAGTTTATGTTGATTGGCTCGTTGTAGATGCATACAAATTTATGGTAATTTTTTTAGGAACGATTGTGCGTAGAACGAACGATATATAAAGTGGTAAGTGACTTTTAGGGTTTGGTATGTTTTAAGGGTTTGCAATCCGCGTGATGTTTGTATGTTTTGTCAATTTTGTAGTTATAAACTGCGTAAAAATCAGATAAAGTTGCAATAGAAGTTTATGTTCAATGTAAGTTGTAGATGCATAAAAAAATTTGGTAAATTTTTTTAGGAACGATTGACCGTATAACGGTCGATACATAAAGTGGTAAGTGAATTTTAGGGTTTGGTCTGTTTCTTAGGGTTTGCATTCTCCGTGATTGTTTTCAGTTTTGGCAATTTTGTAGTTATAAACTGGGTAAAAATCAGATAAAGTTGTAATAAAAGTTTATGTTCATTGTAAGTTGTACATGCATAAAAAATTTTGGTAAATTTTGTTTAGGAAAGATTGACCGTAGAACGGTCGATACATAAAGTGGTAAGTGAATTTTAGGGTTTGGTCTGTTTCTTAGGGTTTGCAATCTCCGTGATAGATTTCAGATTTGGCAATTTTGTAGTTATAAACTGGGTAAAAATCAGATAAAATTGTAATAAAAGTTTATGTTCATTGTAAGATGTACATGCATAAAAAATTATGGTAAATTTTTTTTAGGAAAGATTGACCGTAGAACGGTCGAGACATAAAGTGGTAAGTGATATTTCGAAGGTTAGTGAGAATTCGTGTACGGTGAGGAGCGCTATGTTAATATTGTTAAATGAGGTGATACGTGAATCATGGAATGCGAAAATACGAGATATTGAACTTCATAATACAGTTGGGAGTAACATGCCGCGTAGATTTTTATTACATGCATAACATATAGCATGATATGCGACTAACCCACCCAACTGCTCGTACGACCTACTGTGTGGACCGGGGCCACTTTCCCTTCCTTGCCCGCTCGGCGTTGAACTCCTCCGCGACCTCTTTTGCCTTAGCCGCAATTTCCCTCTTTCTCTCGCGCTCCATCTCGCGAGCCTCCCGCTCCCTACGCGTGCACGCTTCAAGATGAGCTTGCGTCTCGCGCTGTATACGCAGGGTGTGCTCCTGCTTGCGGCGCTCCTCCTCCAGCAACTCCTTCTCCTTTGTGACATTCCACTCCTCGAAGTCGAGGGTCCATTGGTCCTCAGGGTGGATCTCAAGATCGATCCATTTGCGGTAGCCACACAGGGGCTCCGGAGACTGTAAATACATGGGAGATATTGTTAGTGCGTGCTGTGAAGGAGAAAAGGTAGGGGAAAAGGAGAAAAGATATTGTTACCGGCTGCCGATAGGTTGCGGTGTCAAAACGGCGGTTGGGGTAGTCACTGGAGTAGTTTGCGCAACCCCAGTAACGCATACCTAGACTGATGCTGTGCTTAGACTTGAAGAACTTGCACACGTCCCCGCACCAACAAAGGGGAGGTGTCTCCCCCTCAGGTGGTAGTTGTGGCGAACGCTCGGTGGGGACATCTGGGATGGGGTTTTTGCTACGCGGGCGCTCTGGGGGGGACCTTTCATGGTAGCACGATGGGCTTGTTCTACCCGGGCCTGTATCGCCCTTATTTTCTCATCGCGTGCGGCATCGCGGGCCGCAGCTGACCGTGCTATGTCACGGGTCTCCTCCCAATCCTTCACCATCTTGTCCCATTGCTTCTTCTTGCCTTTGTCCATCCCGGTTGGGTAAGGGAAGCGCGATGTAGTATGGGGTTTGGATGTGCAATGTTCGCTGGGAAATGGAATGAATACCAATTTATAGGGGCCGTTTTGTCTCTACTCGTACGTGTAAAGCTGGTTCGCGTGGTCGTAGCAGTGAGTAAAGATGGGAGTGCTGCGATATCACTGAAAAAAGGCCCTGTTTTGTAATGTCTCACTGAGCAAAGCTGACCTCTTGTTGTCATGTCACTGAGAACAGCTGCCCTCTTTAGTACTGTCACTGCCCAAAGCTGGCATGTTTTGTCATCCCACTGAGCAAAGCTGCGCCGTTTCGTCATGTCACTGCGCAAAGCTGTCATCTTTTGTCATGTCACTGCGCAAAGCTGGCATATTTTGTCTTCTCACTGAGCAAAGCTGCCCCGTTCTGTCATGTCTCTGAGCAAAGCTGCCCCGTTTTATCATGTCACTGCGCAAAGCTGGCATCTTTTGTCATCTCACTGAGCAAAGCTGCCCCGTTTTATCATGTAACTGCGCAAAGCTGGCATCTTTTGTCATCTCACTGAGCAAAGCTCCCCCGTTATGTCATGTCTCTGAGCACAGCTGCCATGTATTGTCATCTCACTGAGCAAAGCTGACCTCTTTTTGTCATTTGACTGAGCACAGCTGCTCTCTTTAGTAATGTCACTGCGAAAAGCTGTCCTCTGTCATCTCTTTGAGCAAAGCTGCCCCGTGTTGTCATGTCACTGAGCAAAGCTGGCATCTTTTGTCATTTCACTGCGAAAGCAGACCTGTTCTGTCATCTCTCAGAGCAAAGATGCCCCGTTATGTCACGTCTGTGCGAAGAACCGTCCTTTTATTCGTTTGAGGTGAATGCAACAAGTTGTCTCGTTTGGTATAAGTAGCATGGTTGGGGTCCCAGCACATTGTTGAGTCGAACAAAGAAGTACCCTGTCTTTCGTGCTTGAACAAACCATGTCGGAAGCCGAGGGGCCAGTGGGATTTGGGTCACCGAAGGACGACATTCCCTTAGAAAGGAGGGATATGTTCGGTCCACAGTACCGATTGATGCCAAGTCGGCGTGCTCAACCAGCGTGGCCGAAATGCAGGCACAATGAGTACGCGGTCGTCCAGATCTTGGATTCCCCGAACGATGGCGGGCGACGTTTCTTCCGATGCTCACGCTCCGGGGTACAATTTAGTAATATTACATTTTTGTATTGCTTATGGACCCGCGAAGTTAACCGTCCTTTTTTTTGCAGATGGCAAAATACGACTTCTCCCGCTGGATCGACCCTCCTCATGAACGGTATGTTGATCGTTATGTGGATACATTATGGGCTCGAATATGGGACTTGGAGTACCGAATGGAGAGCCTCACTGAGGAGAACAACGACCTCCGCGAACAGATGCAACGCGAGAGGGGCAACGAGGAGGTCGTGAATATAGCAAGCTCTTATGATCCCACATGTTGCTGCGCGAACCCGAGCTGCATATGTGCATGCCACTCCCACGACGGCCAGCCACGTCCGAGGCGGCCCCCTCAGCAATTCTCCATGTGGGTGCCACGAGGCTCATTTGATATGTAGGTAACGAGGGTTATTGTTGTGTCGTATTGTAGTTCATGTATGCGTTGAATTAAAATGTTGGGTGTACTACTTTCCATAAATTCTGTATGTGCAATGTATGTGTTGTTTCGTGCAATGTATGTACCGTAGCTGGCCCGACTCTCGGACTGGGATGGACGCGACGTCGATGGCCGTGCTGATGGTGGTGCTGACGGCGGCGCGGAGGGAGGTGGTGGTCCCTGGCCACGTCCGCCACCGCGTGTAGCAACAACGTCATCTCGGTGGCGACCACAACTCAAGCCCCGTATCGTACTCCTTGCAGTTTCGCTGATGCTGCGCATATAACCTACCCACCGAGATTCGGTATTCGACTTCCTACGTCGTATAGCCTCATTAGCCTCGTCGTCGATTTGATGTAATCGGTCCACCTGCAGTGAAACAAACAGTCAGTTCAACTGTAATCCTGCACTGCGTAACGACATAGTAATCTCGTACCGCCTGGTCGACCCGTGCCGCTAGATGACGGTCTGGACCTTCCTGTATAGCGGCCTCGTGAACAGCCTGAAGTGTAGGATGTGGCACCTCCCCTGTAGTAAGCCTAATGCGGGTCCGTGGAGTGTACCAGTCAAGGTATGCCCTATACGTCGAGGGGTCGTCGGGGTCGTCCGGCCGTGTCTCATCCACAACCATCGTATCCGCATGCTCAGACCACATGTCTGTCCACACCCGCTGTGTGGCTCTCCAATCTTCTGTCGCTCGCCCTCTCCTCGATTGCCTGCAAGTGCATTGAGACATTACAACAATTAGTAGGGTAGTGACATTGCGAGTATTGCAGTAATTAAATTTGAGGTGTAGTGACATACCGGTGGGTGATATCCGCAAGAGGGCGTCCTGGCATGGGAGGGACATGCTGGTACAGGCCGAACTGTCTCATGACTCGGTGTGGGCTGTACGGCTCGACGCAGTGTGCGAACACCAAGTGGCAGGTCGTCATCCAATACCTGTGATCCTGCTCGCACTGAGATGACAACCCGTGGGGGGCCGTGTCCGCAATGAACCGTGGAGACCATGGCCACCAGACTACGTCGCCAAACGGCAGAAGCTCGAACCTTTGGTGGAAATCCATGTACGCACGTCTGGGTCTATCCCTGGCCCACCTCAACTGACCATGCGTCCAACGTGTACCCATTGTGGGCGCATCAACGAGATCGTCGCCATGATCGGGGCCGTACAACTGCGGGATGAGGGCATAAGGGTGCACAACAACACGACCAAAGGATGGCCTGCCTACGGGGAAGTGTTCCCATGACCACAACTGAAGGAGAAGGTAGCAGGCGGCTAGGACCGGCTCGCTGGCCGCGGTACGCTGCGAGGCGTCACACAAGCCTCGGTATATGGAGCTAAGAACTGCTGATCCCCAGCTGTACTGTGGCTGTTGACCAGGCCAGCCATCCGCCAAGGACTCCGCTAGCTGTATGTAGCTAGGCTGCACGGAGTCTCCAGTCGTGCTAGGGAACAAGACGTACCCGAACAGATATAGCAGGTATGCAACGAAGTGCGTCCGCACCGCGTCCTCATATGCGTCTGCAGGACAGGTCATGTAGCGACGAAGCCATCCATGTGGCACCCCAGCTGCGTTGTCTCGGATCTGATGACCGAACCGGTGACCCAGACGGACCTTCCAATCTGCTGCCTTTGGGGGTGGCACCACAGCAGCACCACGGACAGGTAGACCTGTAATCATCGTGACGTCCTGCAGAGTAACCGTCATCTCCCCCCACCGGAAGTGGAAGGTGTGAGTCTCCGGCCTCCATCGATCAACGAGAGCGGACAGCAGTGGCGCATCATACTGGAACCCATGCGGTAGATCCAACATGCGGGCAATGGGCAGCAGATTGGTGTCCCGCAGTAGTGGGATGTACCGCTGGTCGAGACGCCAGTTCTCTCGGGGGCCCCTAAGGACGAAGCAAGGAGGCCCGTGTGCGGGTGCCGACAACCACACATGGCATCGGTGGTGCTCGTCCCAACGGGGCTCTAGCAGCTCGAACGTCATGTCCTGCCAAAGAAGGATAACAAGTTAGTGTACATTGTAACAAAATGTGCAACAAATAACAACATAATTAACAACAAATGCAATGACAGGGAAATGTACGGAATGTACAAAAACATACATAAAATGTGCACACGAATATGACCCACACGACAAGGAAACATATGGAATGTGCGAAAATATACATAACATGGTAATGTGGAACACATAGCTACATCGAGCCAACAATTCATCGTACACCTCCTGAATAATACATTACATATGGATTTTGGTTGGTACTACGGAGCGTTGCTTGATGCCGGCCTGTTTGGGCATTGACTGAGGGAGTGGCCAATCGTCTTGCATAGCCTACACTTCGGGCGCCGAACACGATCCCCTCGCTGGCTCTCATCCATGTCGTTGCGGATGCGACGGCTTTGTCGTCTTCCACGACCGACATGCTTCAGTGCATCGTTGGGCACCCACTTTATCTCCCCCGGCCATAATTCCCTGTAGTGCATGTCTACCCCGTAGGAATGGAACTCTGCACTCCAGGTTGCATACAAGTGCTGCATGTCGTAGTACTTGGAGATGTACTGTGTCGACGCCTGGTTCCATACAGCGCAGGCCGCGTACACATGGGAGCATGGCTTGTGCAGAAGCTGGGGCTTGTTGCAGGTGCAAGATGCTTCATCACCAATCGTGCATACCTGCTTGCGCTCCCCTCTACTGTGACCCATGACGTACTTCTGCCTTAGGCGGACCTCAAACTTCCTCCTTAAGCCATCAATGGGCTGAGCAATGTGGCATCGAGCCTTCTCCATCTTCCTGTCCATGAAGGCCTGCATGACCTCAGAGTATTGCTTGTTTTCCTCAAGGTGCTTCTGCGCCATCATGGCTCTATTCACAAAGTACCCGACGGTTCGGTTCCAAGTCTCAGCCACGATTGCCGTGATCGGCAGGGATCTGACGCCCTTCAAGACACCATTGTAAACCTCGGACATGTTGGTTGTCATGATCCCATACCTTGCCCCTCCGGTGTCGTCCAACAAAGACCACATTTCCAAGTCAGGTGCATTGGCCTGAACCCATTGTGAGAATGCTCTGACTCTTGTGGATCCCCCCTCCACGGCCCCTACTTCTGTATGCACATGCTTCGTAGCCTCCTGATCGAGCTGCCTCCGCAAGGTGTCGAACTTCTGTGTTTGGTTCTGCATGCATAGCTTCTTGAACATCTTCATTAGGTCCTTGCTACGGAACCTTCTGTGGAAGTTCGCAGCAATATGCCTCATGCACCAGCGGTTCTTCACATCAGTCCACTGGAAGGGGGGCTGCGTCCCATTCTGCAACGTCCGCAACGCAGACAGCAAGCCTGCATTGCGGTCGGAGATAAGGCACACTTCAGGGCGTTCTTACACTACGGCATGCTTCAAATTGCAAAGGAACCACAGCCAGCTATCTGTATTCTCGTTCTCCACAATTGCAAATGCCACTGGGAGTAACTGGTCATTCGCATCGGCTGCAACTGCGGTCAGAATAGTACCCTTGTACTTGCCGGATAGGAACGTGCCATCTACGGTTAGCACTGGACGGCACCACCTGAACCCTTGTATCGCCTGATGGAAGGCCCAGAACACCCTGTCAAGAATGAAACAGTTCGGGCCCTCCGTAGGATGAGCCCTCTGCTGCCTGTTTATGTACGTGCCTAGGTTTAATTGTGAAATCTGATGCAGCATTCTTGGGACCAGGTCGTACGCCTCCTCGTACGTCCCATACATTTGTTGCAGCACCTTTCGCTTCGCCCGCCAAACCTTCTTGTAGCTCATTTCGTAGCCCGCCGTGTTCGCTACTTCTGCCATTAGAACCTTCGGGGTAATTGACACATCCGCCTGGACAAGGTGCGTGACCACCTCCGCAACATACGATGATGTCATGTTGCGGTGCCTATGTACTGGGCCCGCAAGCTCGCAACTGTGATCTTGGAGCACCGTTATACGGAACTCCGTGCCAACGCCCTTGTACCGTTGTGCACGGACTTTGCCACCACATGACCCGTCAACACACTTCACGACGTACGTGTCCGGCTTTGACTTGTGCACCCGATACGTCCGGCTTATGTTGACGGCATGTCTAGCAATAGCCTGCTGGACAGCACTCTTATTACGGAAGCACTGCCCCAAATACAGTGCGCCCTCGCTGAACCCCCATTCTCCCTCCTCCGCCTGTGGCAGAACTAGGGCTGCCGCTGCGATGTCGTCCTGTCTGGACGACACGTACGCACCTTCCGTGGTCACAACACGACCTACCACGCCTCCAGTTGCACCTTCACCATCCTCGTCCTCTCCAGAGCTGCCTGTGTCAACCTCCTCCTCCTCCTCGCTGCCCTCTTCTTCCACCTGGTCCCCCAGATACTCATGACAGTCAATACGGGCGGCCCACCACCTGTCGTGCACACCTTCGTTGCGCTGAAAATTCTCCGCACGCCTCCTGTCGTCTTCATCACCCACTTCCTCGCCCACATGTTCTCCCGCAGAAGGGTCTTCATGACCGCCGGCCACTACATCTCCACCAGCGGCAACTGAACCAACCATGGCTGATGATTCTGCCCTCTCCACGAACTCGACATACACCATTGGCCTCCCATATATCGCAGCATCAGGGTTGCACACGACCTCCATGTAGTTCGCCCATGAGGCGTCATTGGTCACCTTCAGAAGTTGCCATATGCTCTGCCTTTCATCATCCACCATTGTGGCATAGACTGCCTCGATCCATAACTTATTCCTTGCGGTCTGTCGATCGAATGCCGAACGGACACACCTCCGTAGCTCAGACAAGCTCATGGCGCTCAGACCGGGTGCCCGGATCACGGTCCGCTCGCAATTTGACAGGTCCGCCCCATACGGCCCATCACGTACGAGACCACTCCCATAAAACACGAACAATTGTTCAATGCCAGCCATTGCGTACCTAACATAAGTGCATAATCAACCATTTTAGTACACAGCATGCCAAATTTAATTTCCCATTTAGGGATGAAAACGGTCGGAAACGGTCGGAAAACTCCTCAACCGTTTTCTTCTTCTACATTTGAATACGAAAACGAAAGCGAAAGCGGTAAAGCCGGACACGAAAACGAACGCGAACTTACGGAATATCGAGAATTTCGAAAACGAACCAATTCGAGCGGAATTATGTCGAACACGGTCGGTATACGAAAATTCAATACGGAATACCGACCTGTAGGACCAAGTGCATAACAATTAACAAGTGACCAAGTACATATCAATTAACAAGTGCATGATCAAGTCAGTGGCGGACCCTCATTTTGTCAAGCTAGTTTACATATTCTACATAAACATATATATGATGGCCTAATGTATGGATTGTGATACCATGGGAAAAATAAGAACAGGCAAATTACTATACTACCTATATTCCTTCAGAAATGAAAAGAACAATGCTCCATATTAGTTTCAAAACATCTTTAACTGAAAAGCACATCAGGAGCTTCCATGAAAGGGAATGCACAAACTGTATGAGTGTGAAACAAGAACTGTCAAAAAGCAATGTACCAAGTAAGTTCTAACCTTGGAGTGCCGACTGCTTTGCACCAACTAAAACTTGATGGTGATCATCTACTACTTGCTGATCACCTTGTTGAAAATTCTAGTAGCCGACTTTAGTGCCAGCGCAAATTAGGCGCATCATATGAACACAAAATCAGTAGCCTCAAACAGTTCGATCAATCTTCTATAATCTAGAAAACTAACCTGGTCCGTTAACGCGAATTCTTCTATGGAACAAAATAGTGTTTCAAAAATATCATATTGATAACTTCTTGTAGCTAACAGAACATCATTACATCTCATGAAAACTGGAAAAGAAACACAGATCTGAAACAAGATGTGTGAGTTTGATAACTACTTGTACCTGCACTCTGCTGTGGGTTTATGCCAACTCCATCTACAGAGGGGGAAAATGCAACATTATTTCAAGATAAGAATACTGGACATGAAAACAAATAAACAAAACAATTATGGATCACCATTTTCCTGCTCTAACCATCTGGAGCTTATCACAAGTTTGATAGTTCATAATCAAATGACAGTTGCACTAAGAAGTTGAGGCTCATGTTAGTATATTACTCTCACCATGACCACAACAGGCAAGTAGGCAACAACATTGACAGCTGAAAACTATACCACAACGTTCTTACAAATAAACAGCCTGGGAAAGAATACCTCATATGCTGATATAGCATTTCACCTGTGATGATCTAAATTTTTTCTGTTAGCAAATGAGATTATCATTATGAATCCATCGAGATGGGAAAAATCCAAGAACTGTCATTCCACATTCCTAATCACTAATCCGTCATAAAAAAAATGGTAAGGTTTGAGTGATCACTGATCAGCCATCAACCAAGCCCGCGAGGCCAGCCCCGACGGCCAAATCCATGTCCTCCACGGTCGTCCTGTCCTTCCAGCCGCCGGCCTCGGTGATCGCCCGTATCCTCCACACAACAGCAGTCCCTGGAAACCATCGATCTCAAGCTAATCGACACCAAACTGCATGATTTGTAGAAGGCGCAGGATGAAGATACCATTGTATCCGAAGAAGGCGCAGGAGGTGGAGCCGGACTCCTGCTCGACCTTGAAGTGGTGGCGGCCGGCGGCGGCGCTAAAGGGGACTCGGTGGAGATGTCGATCGGCGGCTCGGCGCTTGGTGGAGGGAGCAGAGGCGACGACCGGTGGATGGGGCGGCGGCGCACGGGAAGAAGGCGGCGAAGAGGGAGGCGCGACGGAGGGAGAGCAGGAGGAGAGGTGGCGGTGCGGATGGAGAAGAGGGGTGGCGCGGTGGATCTGAGGAAGTGAGGATGGAGGAGCGGCGGGCTGAGATAGGTGGAGAAGGGGTGGCCGGAGCCAGAGAAGAGAGGAGAGAGCAAATGGGGGCTAGGGTTAGAAGCAAGGGGAAGGCAAAGGAAGACGAGAGGCGGCGGCCGGCGGTGGCGCAGGGCGGAAGAGGTGGCGCGGGTAAAGAAGAGGTGGCCGCCGGAGGTGGAAGAGATGGCGGCGCACGGTTGAGGGCGGCGGCGTCGCGAAGAAGGGGCTGCGGCGGTGGAGAGCGGAGGCAGATGTGCTCGAGGCGGAGGCGGTGGTGCGGGGGCGCGAGGAGGAGGAGCTTGCGGATGCGGAGGACGGAGGCGGGGAGCGAGGAGGCCACGACGTCGGCCTCGAGGCGGAGGGCGGAGGCGGCGCGCGGGGTGAGGCGGGCGTGGAGGACGCGGCAGGAGCAGTGGGCCTGCGGGGTGCGGCGCCGCGCCGTAGGAAGGGAAGGGGAGGAGTAGGGCTGGGGCGTTGGGAGTGGGCTGGGCCAAATTCGGTTTAAACCGGATTTGCAATACGGTATATTCCGAATAAAATGTAGAAAAGTAGAAAACGGTCGAAAAACACCTAAACCGTTTCTGCTCCGTTTTCGAATTTGGTATTCCGTATTTCGAACCGAATTCGAATTTGTCCGAAAATACGAATTCGATCGGGTCAAATGTAGAAAACGATGCGGTTCGGTACGGGATATTTCCGTTCCGTTTTCATCCCTATTCCCATTACATTAACAGTACCTACCCATTTTAGTACCTAGCATTACTAGTATATGTTTTGTATGTGTAAATCTAAAGTTTATTTCTAACTATTTTACTTATAAATCGATTAATGCCAAAGTCCAATTACATAGTTTTCTTCCATTCTTTTCTATAATGCGGCTTTCACTTCCGAAATTATACATAAATCAAAAAATTATAATTTGTAATTTCATGTCCTAAGTTTATTTCATTTTACAGTACCTTCGTACTGCTTTCCAGGTAATTTAATTTTACTATACCTTCATACTACGGTCATGCACTAAGCCTACTAATTATACAAATTGTTTCTAATCTAACTGCTATTGCTATCACCTACAAATGCTCGAACATAAATATTTACTTCTTCAACACCTACACATGTAAGCACAAATGTTCAACAAAAACTCACTACATTACAATACGTAACTTCAACAAAAAATACGACATTATTTACACTACAATAAATCATGCACCATACACATACACACCGTATCAAAGATTGGCTTATAACAACGTTAACGATACACGGTTTGGCTAATTACGGCCTAATGACATTCCCATAAAATTACTTGGATGGGGGCAAAAATTACCTCTTCTTGAAGCTCGCGAGACGATCTACAACTTTTGTATTTGCAATATCCGTTGATTCGAAACAAAACCAACTCGAAATCCTGAGTTTGCACTCTCTTTTTTCCTCCCTTCACTCGCTCCGTCTTCACTTCAACTGCACCGCGAACTGCAAATGAGTTGCTTCACTTGCTATGCGAGCATATGCGCTGCTGTTCAACCTCTTTAAGCCTGCTGAATGTATTCACGGAGAGGGGCCATGCAAACCTCCTGCAGACGCGTGTGCAAACCGGCGTGAAAAAAGACACCTCGGGTGCTTTCGGCGGATGGATTTGACACCACTTCCCGTGCGGTCGGGCGCAGCATGCAACGCGCGGAATATCGGTCGTGCGCTGGGACGGAAGTCGCGCGGTCCGCGGGCCAGACACGCGCTCGGCGGGCAAGACGCGCGCTCGGCGCCAAAACGCGCGGTCGGGGGCGGCACACGCGCGGTCGGGGCGGAATGACGCGCGCTGGGGCGGGGCGACGCGCGCTGGGGCGGGAGACGCGCGGTCGGGCGCGGCGCCAGCTGGGTCGTGCGGACTGGTTCCGCACGACCGGCCCACGTGTCGGCGTCCCGTGAAGTCGCGCTCAGCAGGGGTCCAGATGCGGAATAAATTTCGATCGGGGGCCAAAAATGGAATTCTTGATACACAGGGGTCCAAATAGGTCCAAAATTCGTGGTGTCCCCCCCCCCCTCAAAGCTGGCTCTTAAATGGATTACTCCATTTTGAGAAACGCCATTAGAGAATAAGTTGGTGTCTTGGTGATTAGTATCATCTCAAGGAACAAAGCAAAAAAAAACATTTGAGTTGTTTGATGGTTACTCCATTTTGCAGGCTATACATGAGCTCGTAGTATTGTGCAGTGAAAAAATTATTCTGAAATACCCATATTATACAGGTGCTACTTTTCTTAGAGGTTGCAGGTGCTATTCAGAAAGCATTTTTACGGCCAATGCGAATATCTCTTGGGCTGGGCATACTGCTGAGGTATTTTCTCTCTCTTGACAAACTCGTGTTATGCAATTTATTCATCCATCCCATATGCAGTGTCTTTTTCACAATGGTTGTTAAATTGCGTTATCAGATGATGCACTCCTATATAGTCAGCAGATTTTGCATCAGTTGCTCTCAGGTGGAGCTTGTACAATACAAGGACGAAAACGGGTACCAACACCTATAAATAATAAAACTAAAAAGAAACCAAAAAGGTAGCCTCTAGAGAATTCTACTGATTAGCGAGTGCACAACTGGGGAAGTATGAATTCTAGAATGTTATAAAATGTACGGTGCAAATAGATGATAAAAAAATAAGAAACACAAATTTGGCATGAAAAATTGTTATGGAAAAAATTATAAACACATGAAGATAAAATTCACTATATAAGGGGATATTATAATGAGGCTCTTGCTCTTTTCTATAGATTACTAGGTACATATATAGGGTGAGAGAAATGAATCCCACACGGAGAGGAGGCGATGCAGTGTCCTACACGTACATAGTACGAAATTCAGATCAAACTTCAACAGTCTCCACCTTGAACCAAATTCCCTCTAACAGTTAAAAACATAATAAACTCCTCCAAAAAATCAGAATGAATACCTTGCATGCCAAAAGTCCATTAGATGAACGCCTTGTACGTCGGAACAATGTTCAAGAAGGCGCTAGGCGGGCGGCGAGGTGGGGCCTAGCGCCTAGGGGGCCTAGGCAGCCGAATTAAAAATAAAGACAGTAGGTGAAAATAAACAATCATGTATATATATTTGTTATTTAGATGAAGAAAATTGTTACCTTGATCAACAATTATCAGTGTTACCAGGATTCAGGTGTCCGATTTAGCAAATTTTAGAAAATAAGATTATAGGATTCGCCATATATATATATATATATATATATATATATATATATATATATATATATATATATATATATATATATATATATATATATATATATATATATATATATATATATATATATATATATATATATATATAGGAGGTCTACATTAAAAAAATCTATTGAGAAAAAAATCTATTCGTAATTTTTAAAAACCGGAGGACTAAATGAAAAAACCGGCCTCCCACCGACCGGCGCGACCGCTAACCCCAACCCTAACCCCAACCCGACGCCTCTCACGCGGCTGCTCCCTCCCCGCACTCCCTCCGCGGCTCCACGTTGCCCCATCCCCGCCGCCCCATCCCCGCCGCTCCCTCTGCCCCACCCCATCCCCGCCGCTCCCTCTGCCCCACCCCATCCCCGCCGCTCCTTCCGCCCCGCCCCATCCCCGCTGCCCCTTCTGCGTCGCCCCCTCCGCAAGCCTCCCCCGCCACCTGACATCTCCCTCACCAGCGGCCACTGGAGCGGCGGTGGCGGGATCTGGCGCGGGGAGTCCGGATCCGGCGACGGCGTCCATGGGAGCGGTGGGATCTGGCGCGGGGAGTCCGGATCTGGCGGCGGCGGCCACGGAATCCGGCGAGTCGATGGTGGTGGCGACGGCATCGTGTGCGGTAACTCTTTTCCCCATCCCCGCCGCCCCATCCGCCGCGCCTAGGCCGCCGGGCTCCGCTTTGCTCCCGCCTTGGGCCGCCTCGCCGCCCAGCCACTCGACTAGGGGCCAAGGCTGGGCGGCACCCTGCTGCCCAGCGCCTAGGCGGCTGCCCAGCGCCTAGGCGGCCGCCCAGGCCGCCTTCTTGAACGCTGCGCCGAAAGTCCACTAGACTAATCTTCAACAAGAAAGACCGAAATAGTCTTATCCAAATGCTTCTCATGAAGCAAATTTGGGCAAATCACCAGTAAATCCAAACACACAGCTATCAACAAAGCAGATAAATAAATATGGGTCTTCATAATTCATAACACAAACAAAGTCTGAGTCTGTGCAATTGACTTCTAAAACAAATGCTCAATCATTAAATGATATAAACCAAAATATCACATGTTGCGGTGGATAGATAATGAAGAACTCATATCATGAAATCTAACATACTCCACTTGGAACACAAAACTCGGTAAACAATGCTCATTGAAATAGCAACTTGCACATGTGGCCATCATGTACACCAAACTGCCGACTTCAAAGGTAATTAAATTTCCATGACATGGCTGAAACTGCTCCTGTAAAACTATCTAGGTGAAAAAAGACTCTTGTGCCATCAATGGAATATAAACTGCAATAGACTCCTCATCAAGCTATGACAACTGAAAACGTTGTAGTATCCACACAAAAGACAAACTCCTTGTATTTAAATTCTTCATCTTGAACTAAAATTAGAGCAAAAAAACTTCCCTTTCAAATAACAAAACTCCAGATAACATCATGCTAACTGCCATTAAGATGTCATCAAATTCATGAGAATTAATGTTGACAAAGCCTTCATAATGGTCACGTAAGCGATCTAAATTGCAACATAATCAAACGGTGATTGAAACACCAAATTCAGTTATCCCATAACTAATATTATTTTTTTTCTTCAAAGTCTTCCCAGTCAAACGTAGCCCAAACTATGTTCAAAACCTGCAACTCTGTTTTAAACTCCTCATCTACAGGTCATGTCTTAGTAATCTAAAGTAGATGACATATCGTCAAAGAAATCGTTAATTGGTGTTGGCAGATCTAGCATTGAAACAATCACCGAGATAGTGCGTGGAACGATGCTTAGAATAGCGTAGATTAGCGCTAGATTGGAGTCTTAAAATGGAGTTGATTTGAGTCGAAACCACCGAGTTGAAGATGTTGAAATCTTCAGATACACTGCACTTAACAAATTTCGTCGAAATTAACCAGAAGTCTCGGACGGATTGGCCAAGTCGATGCTGTTCCTCGCTTTTGCTGCTCGATCTTTCCTCCTTTGGCCTCTAGTTCTGTGTCGTTTTTTCCCCTGGCTTGACCTTGGCGCCTACTGCCTGAATGACCGACGGGTAAAAGGCCTCCATTTGCGTTGCAGTCGCTGCTCTCGGAACAGACGCTAGACGCGCTTCTCTCTACTGAACCTGGCGACTCTTGCTGCCGACGCCGCCTGCCTGTTGCTGCGCTGCCTCAGAGATGGACACGCGCTCCTCTGCTGCTTTTTATTCGCTGGTCTTCGATTCCGGATCGGAGACTGAAAATTGAGTGCACACAGGATTTGACGGAAAACTTCTAGTAGCACACCCCGTTGATTCCGTCGTGCGTGCCGCCCCCCAAGTCGGGATCGCTCTTCCCAGACAGCGGATCGGGATTAAACTTAAGAGCTATACTGTTACTTGCTATAAAATATATAATAAAAATAGATGATAAAAAGAACGAGAGAGACGGATTTTACATAAAAAATTATTACGGAGAAAAACCATAGATGCACGAAAGCGAAATTCACTATATAAGAAGATATTACAACAAGATTTTTGCTCTTATGGACTACGAGAGTACATATATAAGGTGAGAGAGACGAGTTCCACACGGAGAAAAAACTGAATCAGAGTCAGTCCATGTCTGATACAGCCTACGCATGGCTCTAACACTAGTCATATCGCGTCTGGTATAAGACGATACGGTATTCTACATAAATACGGTATAAATTCAGAGCAAACTTCAACGTAGAACTATAGTTATATAGATATGCTTGTTACGAAATAGAACGGCACGGAGGCTCAGACCTACAGACTTCTCCATGTTTGGAATTCTCAAATGGAAGGTGTAAAATTTAAACAAAACCACCATCTCGTCAGATTGTTCGTCCCTAACCACCTCCTCAATCATGCACTCAAAAGCAATGGTTTCTTGATCAGAAAACTCAAGTTTATAAGGCCTATTCATTTCTTTTCCATTCCTCCATACCTAACATGTAGGAGCTTCCTGAACTTGTGACTTTACAAATAGGCCAAAAAGAAATAAAAAATATATCATGCTAGTAGTAGTATTTTCTTCTTCTTTCTCTTTCTCACAATCCACAAACTAGTGTGTGGCTAGTGCCATGTCGCCTTTTTCTCCTTTACACAAGTGACCAAAATCAATGGTGGTGATGATGCAACGAGACAAGAGGTCGACACTTGCTTGCCAATTTTCTCCACCAACTACAGACAAGAAGGGGACTCTTTTAAGGCTTCTTTCCTTCTCACCACTATTATTTGGTGCTGACTTGTTGCCCTCCCATTGGCTCCAGCAGAAGAAAATTTAAGAAAATAAAGTAACATAAATGAGCATTGGTGGTTTCAGTTAGGAAAAAGAAAAGATCAAGGTTTTGGGGCCTCTTCTAGGATCTTTTCTGTACTAATGTTATTGATTAATGAAGTTTGTTAGTATATGACTGAGGATTGCTCTTTTCAACAAGAACTTTCGTGGAGCAAAAATTTGTGACATTAACAGGTAAAATTACATATCAATAACCCTCATGGTCTCTCAATAATAGTATTATCTCCCCATGGAAGAATAAGATCTCTTTCTGAGTGTTATTGGCCACTTACGACCACGAAAAACTTATGCACGATAGTAGTAAGAAGAGTAAAGTCCATTACCGGTCCTTAAACTTTTTATGTTGTGTCATCCTGGTCCATAGACTTTCAAAGTGTGCCATTACTGTGCCTAAACACTGTTTGGGTCTCAATACCGGTCCTTAAACTTTTTATGCTGTGTCATCCCGGTACATAGACTTTCAAAGTGTGCCATCCGTAACGGACAGGTATTGAGACCCAAACAGTGTTTAGGCACAGTAATAGCACACTTTGAAAGTCTATGGACCGGAATGACACAGCATAAAAAGTTTAAAGACCGGTAATGGACTTTACTCTAGTAAGAATGTAAACTAACGGAGATACAACGCCCAACTCCACAAATCAATACTCACCAAATTGCGAAGCTGGGATGCTAGTGACACCGCACAAAGTCAACGCAATCCCCAATCAGATGAAGCAACTAAGAAACCTAAGGACCAGTAGCACACTGCACACAAGAGTGCGCAAGTGCCTAGTAGTGAAACCAGCTCAGGCCACAACAATCAAGGCCAACTACACCACTAAGGATCAGTTGAGTCTCGCTGATGTGAAAGTCACCGAGGCCCCGATGAGCTTGCAAGTGCAAGCCTCTCGGGAGATCAAGAAGATTCCCCACCGATTGCTCTCTGATTTGTGAGTAACCTCTTGATTGCTCTGACCAGAAAGCTTCCCCATGGCTTGATTTAAAGGGAAATGGGGGACATATAAAATCAAAGGAGAGGGGAACGACGCCGCCATAGTCGCTGGACCAAGTTCAACGCAAGGAGAGGAGTGATCGATCTGATCCCTTTCTCTCGGACATTTGGTCAACCGACCACATTCCCCCTCCCTCATATCTCTTACAGGTGGACCCCGCACCGGTATTTCTTTTCCTTTTCTCTATTTCAGAAATGAGGGAAAATTCCAAATAGCCCAACAAATTAAAGCCATAGAAAGAGTTCGTTTTCTTGCAGAAAGAAAGAAGTGAGATAAGGAAAGGAAACTGCAATAAATTTTATTATACATTTTGATTATAATTTAGCTTTATCCCCAAAGAAAGCAAGCAATCTGGTGTCATTTATGAAGTGGATTAGCTCATCCCGTGTGAGAACACTGATTGCATCAGGATTGCGTCAGTGTGGAGTCTCTAAAGGAATCAACTTCCTAGGATTTTCTTATATCTGTTGAATGATAATTCCTGGGACTCTGTAATTGTTCTTTACCATGTACTAATATCATCCACTCATCCTCTATCGTTAGTCACTGATGGTCTCTAGACAAGGCTAATTTTTATCACCTTGCACAAAAGCAAGGCTGCCCAAAGGATAAGGTTAGTAATAAGATTCCATCTTGCTTCTTCTTTAGCGATTGAATGCGTGGAGAGGAGATTCAGCTGATGACGTGCAAGAAACACTCAACTCACTCCTGCAAGCTAATCGTGTGATTGTCATTTTTTGCCTAAAAAAGACCCTGCCTTTTGATTTCCAACCGTAACTGCAAGCTTGGTTAAAAACAGAAAAGAACCAGAAGAGTGCAAGCTGATGCATTTACCACGAGTTAAATAATGTATATTAACTCCCCAAACCTCTTAAAACAAGGCATATTTTTCTTATCTTCATTGCGCAAAAGCAATATCTACCGCAAGTATTAACAGAAAACACAAGATTAACCACACCTTCCACAGTTGATCAAACTCGCCCCGCTCATTTCGGCTTAAACTTCTAGCTTCTGGTTTATTTTCTACTATTCATAAATTTTGTCTTTTTTTTTAACTTTTCGCTTTTTTGCCGGTTCTTTTTTCCCGTATTCATTTGCGTTGTCCATGATGAGCTAACATATTTTTTATATTTTTATTTTTTTTAAATTTAATTACACCAAGTAAGCCACCTTCAGCTATAGTGTAATTTCAGCTGCTACAGTGCAATTTCAGTCATATACCTCTATTTTTCAGTCCAACCGAGCGGGGCCAAGCGCATACAAACACCACCACCCTCACCTCCACAAACCATTGCTCTGATCCAAATCTCCGTATTACCCTTCTTTAAATTAAAGATACGCAGTTTCTCCTGCATACTTTTTTTACATAATTTTAGTTTCCTCTTTATTACCTCTGCCATTTGTATTAATCCACTAAAACACATCTGTATTACTCCACTCTACCCCTGTGATTATCACATCTTACACAAAGGAAAAAAATACAGAGGTCGGCAGCCAATCACACGGGCAGGAGAGCGCCACGTGTGCGTGCAGCAGCCGCGTGCCACTAGCCGGTCACCCACACCGGTCGCCGCCGGTCGCCGCCACGCAAAGGCAAGCACGGATAAATACCAACCACCCTCCTCCCCATCACCCATTTCTTCTCTTCCTCGTCCTCTTCAGATCAAGAAACCGTGTCCTAGAAACCATCGAGATCGCAAACTCCTCGCCTTGGATCGCGGAAAGGCGTCGGCTTTCGGAAGCTCTCGCGCTCTCCTCGTCGTGACGAATCGATCGGTGCGCAGATCAAGCGGTTTTTCCCCCTTTTGGTTGGGAGATTTTTTTTCTTTTCTGGCCCCGGCTTGAGAGACGTTGGTGCTGCTGTTGGATCGGGAGTTGTTGTTGGCTTCAAGGGGAGCGGAGATGGTGGCCGAGGCGGAGGTGATGCATCAGCCCGTGCCGGTGTTGGAGGTGCAGTACCACCGGTGCGTCGCCAAGGGGGTCGAGGAGGTGGTCGGAATGTCGGCCGCAGCAGCGGCGGTGCCCGCGCCGGAGGTGGGGGTGGAGGTCGAGGTCAAGGTCGCCGTCGAGGTGCCTCACATGGTGAGTTGTGCCGCTAAAGTTCGTGCCTTTTTTGTTCTAGTAGTATCATGGTATTTCAGTTGGGACTTGGGAGATAGTAAATTCGTAGGATGCCTGGCACTTTTAGGAAGGATTACTTGTAGTTTTTTGCGCTTTTCTTGTTAGATTCCTAATATTATTTTTGTGAATACAAGATAGATGCTTTCCTGTTCTCTATAATCAGCTCTAATTTCAGGTATTGTTGTAAATAATCAATTAATCATCTTCATACTGTTGATAAAGTTTGTAGTACTGGATTGGGGAGATTTCTTTTTCCTTTTTAGGAATTAGTAGTATTATCTGCTTGTGGATGCAAAAGGCTGGCACACTTTCGTAAGGAAAAGTAGCTCCTTTGGGGGGGGGGGGGGGGGGTTCTAGTTCTAGTCTGGTGGTTGTAGGCCACAAAGTTGAGAAGGTGGGTGCTGAAATTATTGTTGGATCCAATTTGTTTATCGTGGCAGTGGTTGTTGAGTTGTAATATGTGTGCTTTTGCAGAAGTGCAATTTATCATATGAATTGTCTTAATGGTTCATTAGGCTTGAAACCCTTTTTTTGGAACAGAAGTATTTTGGTCTAGGTGCACAGTGCTAATTGTCTTAATCTAGCAGATTAAAGAAAAAACCTATTCATATTTGTTTTGTATTCGGAAAATAAGGCAGTAATTGTGGCTTTGTGTTTGGTGCAGGGGTTGAAGAATGTTGATGGTACGCCTAGTGTATCTGTGGAGACGCTACAGTTTGTGCCCAATATTCGGTCTGGTAGCTTTGCTGATATTGGACCTAGGAGGTACATGGAAGATGAGCACATCCGGATAGATGATCTTTCTGCTCATCTTGGCTTGCTGTTGTGTCCGTTGCCTAGTGCCTTTTATGGGGTAAGTGGTTACTTTGTATATGCTTGATCCATTTAATTATATCCTCAGCAACAGTGCCCGAACTGATTGTCTTGTTTCTTCCTTTTGGTATTTTAGGTCTTTGATGGCCATGGAGGCCTGGATGCTGCAGCCTACATGAAAAGGCATGCGATGAAGTTCCTGTTTGAGGATAGCGAGTTCCCACAAGCATCACAAGTAGATGAAACATTCCTTCAGTCTGTTGAGAACTCCGTCCGCAGAGCGTTCTTGCAGGCAGATCTTGCTCTGGCTGATGACTTAGATATCAGCCGCTCTTCTGGAACTACAGCACTCACCGCATTAGTCTTCGGGAGGTAAGATGTGCAGTACTAATAGCAGTCCCAATTTGTAGAATTGCACAGTTCTTGCTTCAGCATGCATGCTCACTTGAGGGCCCGACCTGCCTTGCAGGCAATTGTTGGTTGCAAATGCTGGGGATTGCCGTGCAGTCCTTTGCCGGAGAGGTGTAGCGATGGAGATGTCTCAAGATCACAGAGCAAACTATGTTGAAGAGTGTGAAAGGGTTGCTGCGTCTGGGGGATACATCGAGGATGGCTACCTCAACGGAGTGCTCTCCGTGACACGGGCTTTAGGGGACTGGGACATGAAAACACCTGATGGCTCAACATCGCCTCTCATTGCGGAGCCAGAGTTCAGACAGACCACGCTCACTGAGGACGACGAGTTCCTTATCATGGGCTGTGACGGGATATGGGACGTGATGACCAGCCAGCATGCGGTGAGCATCGTCCGCCAGGGGCTCCGTCAGCACGATGACCCCGAGAGGTGCGCGAGGGAGCTCGTCATGGAGGCGAAGCGGCTTGAGACTGCTGACAACCTAACCGTGATCGTTGTTTGCTTTGTCTCGGAGCTGCAGCAGGTGCAGACAACAAGGCCGAGGGGCTGCAAGAGCCTGTCCGCGGAGGCCCTCTGCAACCTGAGGAGCTGGCTGGAGACTGGTCGCTTAGGGTGAGCGCTGAGAAGCCTAGTGTTCCTTCGTTCCCACACTGTAAATATGCTGACATTGGTCGAGGAATCATAAGTACTCAGTTTCGATATGTTGAGGCTGCGGAGCAGGCTGATGAGCAGCAGCAGCCAGCAGTTTTGTAGGTTATCTTAATTGTTTTTTCCTCTTTTTTTGTTGTTACACCATTGCTGTACATATCTGTTTGAGTTCATGGATGGACCTGTTCTCGTTGAGTATTACATTAGTACTACATTGTTTCTATCCCGCTCTTTCGTGCCATCGACTGTTATTTCTATGGATGGAAATGGATCGGATATGAATGGAAACAGATCGGATATAATTGAATAGTTTTAAATACTTTTAAATACAAATTTATCTTTTTAAAACGTATATGAATTTGAATATTTTTAAATATGAATCGAATATAGTAATGAATACAAATTTAAATCAAATATGTATTTAATTAGGTTGAATACGATTATTCTTCTATAACTTCTGTAATAATTTTTGGGTGAATAAATTTGTAGCGGTTTTATTGGTTTTTTACCGGTTTTTGACCGGTTATCGGTTTCAAATCGCTCATTCAAATTTCAAATCATAAAATTCATCCGGGTTTTGGAAATGAATCGAATAGACTTGAATATGAATACTCTCGAATACGAATGCGAATACGAATATTTTTAAATACAGATATGAATATTCTCGAATACAAATACGAATATTTTCAAATACGAATTTTGCTTACCACATTCACGTTTTTTCAGATATAAATACCGGATAAAACGGATTATCCGTTACCGTTTCGCACCTCGAGATATTTCCCATTGCAACATATATGTATGTGCATTATGTTCCAAGCGAAAGACATGATTCGGAAGGTTATTAGTTTGCCGAGTACGACGGTTAGCTATTGAGCTTTTCAGGTAGCTAAGCCTTACGGCGGTTGGATGTTGGAACTGGTTAATGCGGTCGCAAGGGGTTGGGTGTTCGGTTTAGTTTAATAATTCTGCTGGCTGCAATTAGTGGGGGTGATGTAGGCAGCCAGCCAGTCAGACGAGAGCATTAAGGTTCGTCCATTTCGATTGGGACAAGGAGCGCATCAGGATATGGATAGAAAATTTGTGACTTTCCATGTGAAAACAGTCTAAATCTATCCCTGGAGCACCGAGAGCAGGTAACATGCTAAATTCACACCAGCTAACAAAGTTAGCCATAGTGGAATGGATGGTAGTGGCAGTGGCACTAAACAGGCCTTACCTAATCTGTACCCTCCTTTTTGCGATAAGCTGGCATCATCACTCAGCTGCCAACTCCTGTAAAGGGGAGTAGAAGAACAGGCGCAGCCACTGCATATTTAGCACTGATCAGTCACGGCTCACTAGTTGGTTAGCGAAGTCAGATGACACAAGGCTGGACTAATAAGCTGCTAATAGGCAGAAATAGTAATAGGTTACATCCACAAACGCATTAGTGCATTACCAATTCTGAATGAGTTAGCAGTCGGAGATGAGGTCCTTCGTGATACTACTAAACATTGCTCTCATGTAGGGATGGCAATTGTACCCGTTTACCCGTGTACCCGTGGGTAAATACCCTAATGGAGCCGGGTATGGGATGTATTCTTTACCCACGGGTATGTAAATGGGGAAAAATCTTTACCCATCGGGTAAACGGGTACGGGTATGGGTTAGCTCTACCCGTACCCGTCTCGCCCATTTACCCGCGAAACAAACTGACAGGTGGGGCCGTCTCAAAATAATGAACCCTAACTTCCCCCACCGCCCGCCCAGATTCCCACTCCCCCGCCGCCGCCCCCTCTCGCGTCCCCCCTCTCGCTGTCTCGCATCTCCGCCCCCCTCTCACATCTCCGCCTCCTCCTCCTCTTCCTCCTCCGCCGCATCTCTGTCCCCTCGCATCTCCGCCTCCTCCTCCGCCGCATCTCCGCCCCCCTCTCGCTATCTCGCATCTCCGCCTCCTCCTCTTCCTCCGCCCCCTACCCGGTCGCCGGCCTCCTCGTCCGCCCCCCACCTGGCCGCTGGCCTCCTCCTCCGCCCTCCCACCCGGCCGTCGGCCTCCTCCTCCGCCCCCAGATCCGCCGCCGCCTCCTCCTCCTCCGCCGCCCCCCACCCGGCCGTCGGCCTCCTCACGACCACCCGTTCTCCTCTCGGTCAGCCATCTCCCACATCCTCCTCCCCGCTGGCTGCCGCCACCCCGCCCCACCTCCAGATCCAGATCTGGCTTGTCCTTCTCGCGGCCGCCCACCACCCCCGACCTCCTCGAGCTCTCCCGCTGGGAAGCCCTCTCATCCGACCTCTTCGCTCTGCTCCCTACTTCCCTGGCAGCTCCTCCCCGAGCCCCTCCCGCTCCCCTCCTTCCCGTCGCAGAAGGCGTCAGTAGTAAGTGTTCCATGGTGTTCATTTTAGATTACTGCCCCTGATTTTGTCTGATACAAGTCGGTTGCATAAAATTGCAGATCCTCTGGTAGAGCCCCTTTGCTGTATTCTTTGGCAATGCAGACCTCCTTCTGGGAGGCCGACGAGATCCAATATCCTCAAGGTTTGGATCCATATCGGCAAGTTCCTCCTAAGCTCCAAGCACTCTCCATTCAGAATCGGCTGCCACCGGTCAAGGAAGAGCAAAAGCGGGAGCAGCATTAGCGTCTATATTCAAACTTTATGTGAATACGGCTGATGAATGTGAATGTGATCCAAGAAGATGTCACTAAGATCCAGAGTGTCGCCCTGCCCCATGTGCTTTACAATCGCAGCGCCATTGATGGACCCAAGACTAGGGATGGCAATTGTACCCGTTTACCCGTGTACCCGTGGGTAAATACCCTAATGGAGCCGGGTATGGGATGTATTCTTTACCCACGGGTATGTAAATGGGGAAAAATCTTTACCCATCGGGTAAACGGGTACGGGTATGGGTTAGCTCTACCCGTACCCGTCTCGCCCATTTACCCGCGAAACAAACTGACAGGTGGGGCCGTCTCAAAATAATGAACCCTAACTTCCCCCACCGCCCGCCCAGATTCCCACTCCCCCGCCGCCGCCCCCTCTCGCGTCCCCCCTCTCGCTGTCTCGCATCTCCGCCCCCCTCTCACATCTCCGCCTCCTCCTCCTCTTCCTCCTCCGCCGCATCTCTGTCCCCTCGCATCTCCGCCTCCTCCTCCGCCGCATCTCCGCCCCCCTCTCGCTATCTCGCATCTCCGCCTCCTCCTCTTCCTCCGCCCCCTACCCGGTCGCCGGCCTCCTCGTCCGCCCCCCACCTGGCCGCTGGCCTCCTCCTCCGCCCTCCCACCCGGCCGTCGGCCTCCTCCTCCGCCCCCAGATCCGCCGCCGCCTCCTCCTCCTCCGCCGCCCCCCACCCGGCCGTCGGCCTCCTCACGACCACCCGTTCTCCTCTCGGTCAGCCATCTCCCACATCCTCCTCCCCGCTGGCTGCCGCCACCCCGCCCCACCTCCAGATCCAGATCTGGCTTGTCCTTCTCGCGGCCGCCCACCACCCCCGACCTCCTCGAGCTCTCCCGCTGGGAAGCCCTCTCATCCGACCTCTTCGCTCTGCTCCCTACTTCCCTGGCAGCTCCTCCCCGAGCCCCTCCCGCTCCCCTCCTTCCCGTCGCAGAAGGCGTCAGTAGTAAGTGTTCCATGGTGTTCATTTTAGATTACTGCCCCTGATTTTGTCTGATACAAGTCGGTTGCATAAAATTGCAGATCCTCTGGTAGAGCCCCTTTGCTGTATTCTTTGGCAATGCAGACCTCCTTCTGGGAGGCCGACGAGATCCAATATCCTCAAGGTTTGGATCCATATCGGCAAGTTCCTCCTAAGCTCCAAGCACTCTCCATTCAGAATCGGCTGCCACCGGTCAAGGAAGAGCAAAAGCGGGAGCAGCATTAGCGTCTATATTCAAACTTTATGTGAATACGGCTGATGAATGTGAATGTGATCCAAGAAGATGTCACTAAGATCCAGAGTGTCGCCCTGCCCCATGTGCTTTACAATCGCAGCGCCATTGATGGACCCAAGACCAGCTCCTGCAAGACCCTCGCCTTCATTGTCCCGGTAATCTCATATTGCTGTGCTCTGAAATGTTAGCAGCGAGTTATACATGAACGTTAATTGAAATAGCCTGTGGAGTTAGCTGTTATAAGTTCTAATGCTACACATTTCATAGTCGTGAAATAGTATGAACATATTTATCTTTGCCTATGGCACGAACTCTGGGAGGTGGTCACTACTGAGCAGTGTATTCAATAAAATATAGAAAAGCAGAGTTACCATACGCAAGGGGTTGAGCTTTGTTTCTTTCTTTTCAATGCAAGTGCTACTGTGACATTATCTAGACTAACTATATGTGGATTACAAATTCCATCTGCAGTGCCCATTAGAATCTGTTCCATTAGGTATTTGAATGAAATGTGATACACTCAGTTCGCGGGTAAACGGGTATACCCGCGGGCGACGGGTACCCGCGGGCGACGGGTATGGGCGAGGTTTTTTACCCGTGGTCCTTCGCGGGTATGCCCGCGGGCGTAAATCGGGGTCGCGGGTACGGGTATGGGCGAGCACTACCCGTACCCGCCGCGCCCGATTGCCATCCCTACCCAAGACCAGCTCCTGCAAGACCCTCGCCTTCATTGTCCCGGTAATCTCATATTGCTGTGCTCTGAAATGTTAGCAGCGAGTTATACATGAACGTTAATTGAAATAGCCTGTGGAGTTAGCTGTTATAAGTTCTAATGCTACACATTTCATAGTCGTGAAATAGTATGAACATATTTATCTTTGCCTATGGCACGAACTCTGGGAGGTGGTCACTACTGAGCAGTGTATTCAATAAAATATAGAAAAGCAGAGTTACCATACGCAAGGGGTTGAGCTTTGTTTCTTTCTTTTCAATGCAAGTGCTACTGTGACATTATCTAGACTAACTATATGTGGATTACAAATTCCATCTGCAGTGCCCATTAGAATCTGTTCCATTAGGTATTTGAATGAAATGTGATACACTCAGTTCGCGGGTAAACGGGTATACCCGCGGGCGACGGGTACCCGCGGGCGACGGGTATGGGCGAGGTTTTTTACCCGTGGTCCTTCGCGGGTATGCCCGCGGGCGTAAATCGGGGTCGCGGGTACGGGTATGGGCGAGCACTACCCGTACCCGCCGCGCCCGATTGCCATCCCTACTCTCATGGCAGTATTATCATTTGCTCTCTCCACTCTAAAGCTAACAGTTGCTGAAAACGACAAGGGAACAACGCTTGTCCGTGCAGCTGAGACAAATGCAAAAGAAATACTGCAAGCAACAGTAAGCGAGCGATATTTCTGATATGTGTTCCAGGGAACCAGCCAGCGGAGGCGTCGCTGTGACAGTGTCTGAATCGACTGTCATGCTGCTGATGCTGATATGGAACAACTTCTATTTACTCGGCAGTGTAAACATATATCCAGATCCTGTGTGCTCCTGAAGACCGACCGACCAATTCACAGGACTTCTTGTGCGGGCTCAGCTTGGCGGGGGTGTCTGCACGGACCTTCCAAAAGGGAGAAAGAGGTCGATCATGGAGTCGTACTCCCCTCTGTTAACCTGAGCTGAGTTCAGAACCTGCAGTACACAACAGCAAACGATCAGATGTCTTCAGAGGCGTATAAATCCCTAATATTTGCACAGCAAAACGGTAGGGAAAGGCATAGTCACCTTTTGCAGAAGCTTCGAATCTGACATTACTGAAGCAAGAGCAGGAAGCCGGTGAATGGAGAGTGCATTGAGCAGCACCAGAACCATCACTTGCCACTGCCTAGATCTCAGAGAAGGCAGTGCATCAACAAACGACATAGTGTCGATCAAGTATCCCTAGTGGGAAAGAAAAAAACTCACATTAGATGATCCAAATGCGTCATACCATCACAGACATGTAGCTCTATATGTGAGGACCCAAAGAATTATTACACACCAGCATCAAGCTAGCATACAAATTCTTGGTGCATATTACATTTTAAACTGACAAAAGCTATTAGTTGCTTGATAGATGTTAGCCAGGAAGTGTCTAACTAGATATCAGAACAGAACGCAGTAGAAAAGCCTCTTCACAATAAGGTTCCAGGAATAGCAGATTACTGTACTCTAAATGAACACTAGCAAGTAAAGACATACCCAGGTGCAACAAGTGTGTCATATATGGAGCATAGAAGTGATAAAATAACACGCACATTCGACACTTGTTACCAGTAAATATAAAGAAATATGAGATCTCCCAACACTATCAGATGGAGGTTTTCAAATGTTTTGACTTTTTGCTTCTCAATAATAGTTGCAATCTATTCAACTAGTGAGGTTAAAACATTTGGTATGCAATATGTATAGCTACATAAAGACAAGTAATAGACTAACTGAACATGCAGCAATTAATTCATAGCTTGGTTCATACCAGAGTAATCTCCAACTTGGAAACTGGGATTTGCATCCTCAAGTTTGATACAAGTACTGGCAGTGCATTACAAACACAAGTATCTAAAGCTCTTCTGATCTCAGACGATTGGCCATCTTTCAAAACTATCTTCTGAGGATATTCTCTCCCATTGGCAATCAACAATTCTTCCACAGAACCTTCATCAAGCCCATACACATAGGTTAAAGATGACCGGGATATCCATCCAAATAGTGCAGCCCACATTGTTGCAAAAGCAGACAGCTGAAAAGAAATGCATGTCATGCTAAATTGAACTAAAAGAAGCAAAACTGCTACTTTTTTTCTCAAGGATACTTACAGATAAACTGAAACCTTCTGGCGGTGTGTCATGCCAAGAATCATCTACTTCGAACATGTCTGTGTCTAGAAGCAGAGTCTTCTTTGGCCACTTCACCACACCACTATCTATTTCAAATATGTCCTTTTCGAGAGTATCTTTGTCATTGTCATAGTCATTCTCGAACTGTTTCTGGTGAAGCATATCAGGCAATATGATGATTCCTACCTTTGAAACTGTGTTCAGAAAGGTATAAGTCAGTACCTATCAATAACAAAAAGAGCATTCTGCGCCTCAAAGCATCACAAGGTTAAATAATATATATTCACCTGCATCTTCTACTTCCGATGTGCCTGAAGAAATAGCTTCTGCTGCCTCAGTAAGGGCAGCTGCGCAAGCCTCTGCAGATGCACGCCTTAGTGAACTGTCAATGTCTTCCTCAGTGCTTTCATGTGCTTTACTTGTTTCTACGACACTTCCATTCTCATCCGCCCATGTCACAGACTGATTTCTATTCTTGGATCCAGCAGCCTTCAATGAAGATTTTAGTGCATGTTTAACCTTTTCGTCATTTGTCACATCTTTTCCAATGTTCACTGCTTTACTGAATTCTTCGTGTAGCTGTTCAGTGTAAGCTTGCGTTGAATCTCTTGATGCATATTGAGATGATGAAGGATGCTTATCTGCTAGTATGGAACTTGAGAAGTTATATTGACCCACAGTCCCTTGATCCATCTTTGCCGAAGCATGATCCCCAATAACGATTGTACTCATAAAGCCCACTTCATGCTCATCACTTCCAGCAGGTCTTTTTGCAGGCTTACTCTTGCATGCCCTTGATGATGCTTTAGTTGCTTTCTTTTTCTTCCTGTCATTTTTCTCTTGCAGAACTACATTTTCTAACTGCTTCGCAATGGAATCTGATATGCAAGATGACAACATATCGTTATCTTCATCCTGCTTGAACATCTTCGATGGGGTTTTAGGTGCTTCCTTTGTTTTTGTATTCTCACTAAGAACCATGTCGTCTAACTTTTTAGCTATTACTTCTGAGCGCACTTGTGCTTCAACTGAAGAAGATGAAATTGCCATGCCATCTTCACCAGGAGCAGCATTCCTAGAATCAACATTCTTATTTTGTGACTGCTTAGCTCTACCAACTTTGTTCTGTTTAGCCTCTGGCTTTGGCCCTGAAATACAGAACACAAGCTCACTATTTCTTCACTTGTTCGAAACTTAAGACAGGCCGAACAAAGGGCAAGAATGGAGATAAGCATCCTTTCATGTACATAAATGTGCCTGCAAGTAAAACTACTGTTACTCTTGTAACATTGTTACACTAGTTTCTAGAACATATTGAATAGAATCAAAGAAAAGCATGTGCTTATTACAAAAACCTGATTTTGTTTCTTGTGTGCAATTCTATAAGAAAACCTGAAATATTTCATTTAACAATATAAGCAAATTTTTACCCTCTTAATCTCTCCAAAAAGGAAATAACTCAAATTCACCTCTGCCTCTTCATTCATCCATGAATTCCTCTCTTTTAATCATTTACCTCAATCCTACAATCCCTTCTCACATTCAAGTTATGCTGTTCTTTTGTTTTACACTGTTACAGCATTTCAATTCCAAGGCAAAGGTGTCAAGATTCAGAAAAGGCAATAATCAACAAGCTATCACTTCTTCTTTTTTTAGTTACACAACAAAATGCGATCCTATATCCAGGTATTGCATGCGTCAGTCAGGTTGGAGGCTAACATATCGACAAAATGCAGACAAGCATCAAGTTTGACTCCAGTCACCAACTAGGCAACTATGTATTCGAATATTTGAAGGAGTTGATAATTAGAGCCACCAATAGGAGGCAGTTTTACACTCACAGTAAAACAAATACACTTACTAATTACAACTACTATTTACAACATTTATGTTCGAAGTAATGATCTCACTGCAACTTCAGCAAAATTCAATAAATTCAATTTTTAGAAACCAATTCAACTTTCTAGCTTCCAAATTTTCTCCCATCTCATCACCCATTGCATTGCATAAGCAGTGGAGCACGCAAGATAATAAAATGCCTCAATTATCTTCATTGATCTGATCCTACCCTTAAGACATAGCAACATAATCAAATGCATGTATGAACATCCAAACAATAAAATTCTCAAAGCAAATGGAAGATGCCAGCATAAGGCAATCACCTTCGCCGATGTGGTCACGGCGCGGCACATAGCCCTCGATGGCATCCGACGGCCCAATCCACTCCTGCAGCGTCACCTCCCCTGGGCCGGGCGCCTCCTTCTCCTTAATCTCCACCTCCCTCCCGTCGTCCTCCTTCCCACCGGCTGCCGCAAACCCTAGCCCCGGCCCGTCCCCGCGGCCCTCGAAGAGCGCCACCAGCGCGTAGAGGCGCTCCGGCGGGACCCCGAAGGGGCGGTCCGGCGGGAGGGAAGCGGCGAAGGCGGCAGAGGCGACGAGGCAGCGCTCGGAGCAGAACTGGCGGGCCTCCTCGAGGTCGTAGACGCGGTGCTCGCGGAGGGAGATGTGGAACCGGGGCGCCGCGGCCTTGGCAGCCTCGGGAAGCCGGTTCGTGCAGACGGGGCTTCCGCAGGAGTCGGCGATGGAGCGCTCGGTGACGACGTCGTCGTAGTCCGCGCGGGAGAGCAGCGCGGCGGCCGCGTGGAGGAGGGGCTCGTTGGACGCCGCGGCGCCGTCGAGGAGGGCCAGCTGCACGCGGTGCACGGCCGCGGCCACCGTCGTGGCCCTCGCCGCCATGCGGACGCGGGGGGGTCGAAGGTTCGAGAAGGAGAGCTGGGCGAGGCGAGGGGTTCGGGAATCGGGAGTTGGGGACTCGAGAGTCGAGACGGAGGAAGAAGAAGATGCAAACAAATGCAGACGCATTGGGCTGTTTGGGCAAGGCGGTTCTGTCCGTTTGGGCCCACATGGCCCTATGTGTTTGGGCTAGGCTTAGACCCACGTAATTTGGTCATTCAAATGGGCTAGGTTCGTCTGCAAACCACACCGTAGGGCCGAAAATGGTACGCTAATTGCTGGTGACTCATGGTCATGGCTCGCTCCCTCAAAACATGACTTTGAGCTTACAAATCAACATAAATAGTGTGAGAATTTGAGATAGAAAGTTATAGTAAAAATAGTATAAAACAGTTAAAAAAATAATTTACTATTAAAAAGATTGTCTTTAATACTATCTCTATGTAAAGTGAAAGTCTCTATCGTACCTGTCGTGAGATGTACTCATGTACATATAGACATATAGATAGATAGATGTCAGCATTTGAATTCTGACGGGCACATCCGTAGCTTCACCGCCCGTGTTTACACATACTAGGTGTGCACGCTGTGTGGCGTCGTGGAATGAGTTTACACATACATTGTAATACGTTGTCTATAGAAAAACTGACGCATGGGGTCACGCTTGGTCCACCGATTGCTGCTGACGAATTCCAAGACCAATCATGCAATAAACTACTGTATATGTAAGATCTAGAGCACATGCTGTAGCCACGTGCTACGGACGACTTCTTCGAGACTGTCGAGTGGCTTTTCTTTCTATTTTTTAGTTTTTTTGTTTTTGTATTTCTTCGTATTATCCGTGATGAACTAACATATTTTTTATTTTAATTTTTTCTAAATTTAATTATATCAAATAAGCCACTATCAGATACAATAAAAAATAAGCCAACTACAGTTAAAAAAGTCAAGTTATGTCAAACTGAGCACCACCAAAATCATGTATGTTATCCACACCGATGTTCATCGTCCGTCATCATCTCAGAAAAATATAAACAAAAACCATCTACTATAATTAAAAGACATCAACTACAACTCATAAGAACATACCTATCTCACCGCTGCTAGTGACTACATGCCCACGAATGGCACCTTTATATTATTTGAGAATGCTGGTTTTCAAGAAAATTAATATTGCATATTATTTAAGCACGAGCAAGTTCTTGTGAACTGCCACCGACACAAAATTTGTTCGTTTACGCATGACGAGATTTCTGGAACTGATCGAGGTGGGCTACCCTAATAAGGTCATGAGCATAGGTAGGGCAGCTCAAGAGTTACTTTCTACCTGGTCCTGGGTTGGGTGCACCCAATTATTCACGAGCTAGCACGTCTGTAATCATATATGCTATGTGAAAGGATCATATGAGAATATCTATAGTTTTATTATGATGAACCGTTATTATTTTAAAGAAGTAAAATTTTAGAATTTATAAACTTTATGCGTTTTCTGAATAGCTTACATAAATGGATAATTTTAGAAAATTTGAGTCATCAGATGATTTAGTTTGACCTAGATCAGTGCACATATGTTACATGATGCATATTACAGCTAACGTGGGTCAAGTTATGAAGAACGTGTGCCCAAAAATAATTTCTTGGTTTTTGGATGTGCAGGATCATTTGGAGTTAACCATGGTCAATGACGAGAATCAGGGCTACGCTCATGGAGGAGCCGAGACCCACCATCAAGGATATAAAATGAGATGAATGAGCTCAAGTATGGCATAAGGAAGGCGGAAAATGTTGATGGCAAGTTCGAACGATGGGTTGCACCATGTGGATTGATCGGTCCAAGTGCGGCATGATCCGATGGAACCAGAACAGGAGAGACTTGTTGACACAAGGCAAACCAGTGGTACACCTACACGTGGCAAGTATAACGATTGCTTATAATGAAAGGAGATGATCGGGTCAAGAAAGAATATTTTGGTAGTTTGACCAAAATACTGGAAACTATCTTGGAGCAAAACCATGGCGCCTGAGTGACATTTGGGAGAGCGGTTTAGGTTAAGGAGAAGCTGAGAAGATCAAATTGGATCAAAGCTAATGACTTAGCAGATTCAAACTTATAAGCTTTGAAAAGCGTGGATAAATGTAATGTGTAAGTAAAAACTCGTGTGCATGGTTATCGGGTTTTTCTATATGTGCTAAGTAGATAGTATTCACTAAAGGTTACATGGGGCTAGCTAGCCTATCTATTTAATAGGTTGAGATGGAGACTTGTAGTTAACCATTCAACTATTCTCTCTTGATACTAAGTGTTCATGAGTTTTAATTAGGGTTAGTGTTTGGGAGAAGTTCAATGTTCTGGTGTGCTGTGTTGTACTTTAGGATGAATGATTATAAAACCTTCATCCTTATTTAGCAATACATCAATCTTTATCCATCTTTATGAATATCTTTTGTGTTGATTGATTTGCTTTTAATTTGGTTAGTTTTTCCTTCTTTCTCCCCTTTTTGATCTTGCTGTGCCAAAAATATGTAAGAGATAGAGATAATCTTTGGAAATGAATCTTCTCTTATCTAGGCACTTATATGGCAAATTCATGAAGAAACCCGAATCTTCTTCTTTTTAGCCTCTCTGAGTGATATCTTGATCCAGTTATTTCTACCTTAATTTATTTGATGTTTTAGCTTACTGTAACATATAGGAATACATATAAAGCCATTTTTGCCATCATTCACCCATACAAGTCATATTCACCGTTTTTGAATTTTGACTCATTTTTTGTGCAACATTCCTTCAAATAAAAAAATGTTAGAATTTTGGTAATGATTTTCTTGATCATTGATTGAAATAGATTCCTAACATCCTAGAGAATGTGTATACCAAATTTAAGTGATTTGTAGTTTTGGTTTGAGAGTTAGCTTAATTTTAAGTTTTGGCCCGGTTTTGATGCAGCAAAGGTTCATGAACTAAAAGATCAAAATTCTCTCAAATTCTTTCAAGATTTTTTGTTGGGATAGATTATTAAGGTCATGATCTTGCTTTGATTCAAATTTCAAGTAGTTTAGATCAGCGGATCAAAAGTTTCATAGTTTTTTGTTTTTGAAATAATGTTGAATTCATTGTTCATAGGGTTGAAATAATTATTGCAGCACCGAGCGTTTTCGGTATCTTGGGTTCTTGATCTTCATAGCTTTTCATAACCATTAGAGTAAAGAATTAATGAATACTTGATAAAATTTTAAATGTATCATTCATTTTTACTCTGTTACCATACCAGTCCCACATATTTCAATAATAATATTGCATCCTAATTGCAGTTACAGTGATGGCCCTAACAGTAATATATCGTAGTACCCAGATGGTCCTAACAGTGATATATTAACTCATGAAGTATAGTGCCCGTGCTAACGCTACGGTAAAATACAAAACAAGATAAAATTTGTAAAAAATAAAACGAACAATCAGATTCATTAAGATTCACGTCTCATATATTGTATAACCAAATATTTTTGTCACATAATGAATGTCACATAAATACGTGACCGGTCGGAACCACCCAACACGCAATGCTCAAAAGCGTACGACCGATTCCCAGGTCTTGCAACCGCTTCGCGAGACCATACGACCGGTTAACAGAAGCTACGACCGTTTATCGCGTGATTTAAACACCTTCCCGACCACATACAACACTTTTCGTCGTGGTCGAAGCCACTTCCGACCATGTGCACCGAGGTTCGTGCTGGTTGAAGCCCTTCCCGACCACATACAACACTTTTTGTCATGGTCGAAGCTACTTCCGACCATGTGCACGAGTTTCACCATGGTCAAAGCCCCTTCTGACCACATACATGGGCTCACAGTGGTCGAAGTCCCGTCCGACCACGTCCTGAGCACATCACAACGTGGTCAAAACTTCGACTACCGACCGCAGCTCTCGATAACGTGGTCGAAGCCCACTGTGGTCGAAGACGCAACTACGACTACCGACTTCTGACCACTAACAATGTGGACCCTTCGGCTGGCTTCTGACCATGACCAACGTGATCGTAATAGCTTTTGACCACTTGTAAAGGCTTTAGCTAGCTTCCGACTCCAAACAAAGTGGTCGTAAATGCTTCAGCTAGCTTCCGACTGCAAACAAAATGGCCAACGTGGTCGTAATAGCTTTTGACCATGACCATCACGGTGCGTTCGACTTCCGACCACGGACAACATGGTCGTATCTTTTGACCACAGCCAATGTGACCGTAATATCATTCCGACCAGGCTCAGATTGAGCTGCAGTGGTCGTAACTCTCCCACCATGGATAATGTGGTCGTAAACCCTTTGATCACGGCCAATGTAGCTGTAAACCTTCGGGCCGACCTTCGATCACAATCAAACTGGTCGTAAACACCAAAGTGGTCGTAAACAACAACGTGTTCAAAGTTCATCGACTTCCGACTGCAGACTGTGGCCAAAGGGGTCGTAAAATACCAATGTGACCGTAAGCGCCAAAGTGGTCGAAAATGCCACTGTAACTTCAACAGATAGAATATTCAGCATCAACTTCAGATTGGCACTGTGCAGTTGACTGTTTATGAAAGCTATCATCAGGATTTGCACATATATCAGGAAAACCCTTAATCTTAGCAGATAGCACTAATTGGTCGAAATTTTTATTGCGGCCTAATAGAGACAAGCCAAAGCTGCAGTTAAGCCATTAATGTATAAGCTAACTTTTTTACTTGTTAATTGTTTTTTGTTCTTGTGGAAATCTTTTTTTTAGGATGACGGAGAAAGGTAATTTACTCTTAATGCTTGCAGAATGCCAACTTTTGGCTCTCTCTTTGTTGTGTGCTTCTAATGACGTGCGTGCCAGTATACCACATTCTGGGTACCACCATAGCACATGACATGGGAGTTACTTTGTTTTTAATTTGGTACAAACGCCTGCTTCTTTTGAATGTAGCAACACCAATGCCTCTAATTTTCCAAAGTGTGTATTAATTTAAATATATAGCCTTTTTTGAGTAACGTAAATATTTCAGTAAGTTACTGTGATCAGCAGGTTATTAACAGATGTTATGCATCAGAATAAGCGAAATATATGTAGTTCAATAAAGTGTGCAGTTAGAGTCTGAATCTTAGCCATACATCGCTTTTTTTTCTACTTTCTAGTGCTTTGTTATTTATGCGCAGAATAGAAATTCCCTATGGGCATTTGCCCTTGCACGACATATTCACATGCTTTTCCATTCGGATCATATATTCATCTGAGTCTCAGTTAACTGAGATTGGCACTGCACTTGTGCAGGTAAAAGTGGAAGTGGAGGAAAGCTCAGAGGAGCGAGAGTTTCCAAAGACCAGGCTGCTTTCAGATATCCTGGGGTTCTCTCCTCCTTCAAACGAGAACACAAGCACTTTATCCAAGTGTATATGATGATAGAGGCTAAATATTTTCTGCTAGGGTTCCTTAGCCTTACAGCTTCCCTGATTATAGGACGTGTAATCGTAAGCAATACAATAAAATTTATCTGATGGTCTATACAAGTAACATTTATGCCTTGTGGGGAAAAAATATGGTGGCCTGCGGGAGAACACTTTTTCAAAGGAAACAAATGCGGGAAGCTATGTCCATGTGCCATAAGAAATATAAACAGCATCTGTACCATCCAAGCTGAAACTCAAGCCTTCGTTCTGCAGCAATTTGATCTTCCATTTTCTCGGAAAATGGCTCTGCCCATTCACAATCAACAACAAGTCCTACTTCACCACCTTGTACAGCCTGTTTTTATAACATGTAAAACCATCAGCAAAACAAAATGTACTGCCTACCACATACCGGTGGTAATTGGCCAGATCTTCCGGTCACAACCGGTATTTACAATACAGACAGCAGGTAAGATGAGTTCTATGCCATTCCAAATTCCAAAGATACAAGGATATTAGCACGTAAGTGTGATGGAGGAGACACAGAAGCTTCAGAAAATGCAATGGAAAAAAAGAAACAGACTTGACCAGAAAACTACTGTAAACCGGCCAGTAACCAGCTGGTTTCAGGCCATATTGGCCAGCATCATAATTTTCACCCCGAAAAATGGTAAACAGAACCCTGTTGCTGATAGTTCAGATAAAAACATAAACAGACCTTGAATTTCCTTCTGTAAACATCAACAGCGGCAGCATGAGCCAAGATTTGGTGGTGGGCGGCCAAGTAACATCTAGCAGTTTGACCATCGCATCCTCCAGGTGCAAAATGTCCAATCCCATAACCATTAACTGCAGTTTGAAGAGGCTCGTTGATTGTTATCCAATGCTTTACTCTGTCTCCAAAATTTGCAAAGCAAGCTTCTGCATACAATGCAAAGTACTCCCTGGGATATTTTGGCAGTAAGAAACTCACATAAAATACACCAAATCAAGCTGCAAGCACTCTTAAACCAAGCACTTCTCATAAAAAGAACCTCCCATATAATCATCATGCGAGTGTCTAAGAAAACTTTGTAAATCATAGAATGAAGTTAAGATGCCTTCAATGACTTACACAATCTTGTCAGACAGCCAGCCCCCCAGAGTCTCTTGAAGATTATGTGGAAGATCCCAATGATACAGAGTTGCATAAGGCTCGATACCTAGAGTAAGACAGACGGGTGGTTAATAGTTGAAGCATTGTAACCTTTTAAGGTATCAAGTAAATCATCTGCTACCTTTCTCAATCATAAAATTGATAAGGTCATTATAGAAGGCAACACCTTGCTCATTGACCTTTTTCCCCAGGCCATCTGCAGGCATGATAAACTTATAACCTTAAGCATTTGAAAATGATATGAAGCATTACCAATCACAAACAACAGACAAAATGCACCATTTATTTGGAAATGCATGCCATGTGCATAGGTATTTATATGTGAAGTGCTATCTGCTAAGCTTAGCGTACCAGGAAATATACGTGCCCAAGATATGGAAAATCTATAAGCACGAAAACCCAAACTGACCCTGATTGTCCTCCGGAGAGTAATCTTTCAAGCTTATGTCAACAAACTTTATAGCTCCATATGATTTGTTTCTTTCCTTCAGCATGTTCACCTGTAGACACAAGAGTTAGCACAAGAAAATTAGTTGCTGCAGATCACTACAGACAGACAGTCTCTATTGTTTTGCCCATAACCAACACAATCAATGAAGAAAATCCATTCAAATTCAAATAAATATGAGGTAACCTTTCTTTGTGCCGCTGGCTACCGGGATCGGCATCAGGTACCTGAAGGATTCATAATGTGAGCTCCAAGAAACTAAATAGTGAGAACTGAGGAGATGGAGCACATGAAATCAGCTAAAAATCACATACAAAGCCAAATGAACCGTCTTTCTTCTCCTGCGCATTCCTGAACAGCCAGAAGTGAAGTTGGAACACGAAGAAAACAATCAGCTTCCAATGACAACGAATCTTGGATAAATTTTAGAAAGAGAAGTCTCCAACGCTTACCCATCAACATCCCCTGCGGGGTTGGTGACGCCTAATCTCTCATTAATTCTAGTCAATTTATCATGCTCTACGATACGGAAATTTGTATGGTACTCTAAACAAACCTTTCTTGGTGGCGGGCGCCCTATCCCCAAAACCTCCAAAAGCATGCATAAGAACTCATCAACGTACTTGCAGTTCAGCTACACATGGATCAGTGAGAGAACGGTTGCGAAGGTCATATAGTTCCCTGCAAAGGTCTTCATTTGTTTGTTCAAGCCATGAGATCCTTTCCCTAAGAACCTGAAATTTGAACTCCTGTTATTCTGATTCTTAGTGTGAGTGAATGCATACAATGATACAACAGTCTAACTTTGTCGATGATGGCAACTAAATTAGAAAAACATTTTCCTGAACATCATCTGATCCAACTCCTCCACGAGCTGAAAGTTCTGCTTGCAAGTATTCGATCTGCTGGCGCATCCTTTTCATCTCATCAGCAATAGGATTTTTGTTGACCTGGAAATCAGGAAAGTAAATAGCAGGATGTCAAATAAGCACCCTGAAAAAAGCAAACCTATTGAGTAAAGAAAACATAAATACATGTCAGATATTTTTCTGAGGAGACTAAAGATAATGAACTCACAATAGGCTTATTATGAATGTTACGTGCCCGGTTGGCATATTTCAAAGTGTTCAGTGTTTCTTCAGCATTAATATCTGCTGGACTAATACAGGCTGCAGGTATAGATACATGTCAGTTGAATGTAAGCTCAATTAAGGTATTTCTAAGTCATTTTTTCAATTAAATGAAAAATGATTGAATCATAGCATGGGATGCATATTGTCTACTAAAGAAACTGAAGATAAAATGAATCACATATCATTTTCAAATGTGATTTGACCGCCAATTCTAGAACTTTTTATAGATTTATATATATTATCGGAAATAACTATAAACATTATGACTATAAGATTAAATGATCTCCAACAAGATGAATTACCTATCATTACAGTCTTGCTGTTTCCACCCAGGGAGTCCTGTAATGAAAAAAGTAGATATAAATCAGAAGTAGTTAGTTATATGACAACAACTAAGATACTAAGACAAAAGTATATCTGCTGCTGCAACATGAGTTGGCCTGCCTTTTTTTTATTGAACACAGTTATGAAATCAATAACATTTCTGTAAAAGCCACATTTGTGCTGTTAGGTGAGAAGAATTTTACCTGCAGAAGGCGAGTGAGTTTGCTGTCCCGATAAGGGACATGAGCACCTTCTTTCCTCTTTTTCTCATCTCCAAGAGCACTTATGACATTGCCAAGAGCAAGAAGTCCTCTGTTGATATGAACACCTAATGACATGAGGCACTTATGACTTTGTTGAGAGCATACCCTTCTCTGGAGTTCAGTTAGTTGATCAACCATATGTTGTGTCTATAATAAGAGGATTAAATTTTGGTCAGTATGCTCCAAAACATCTTTCATGCATGACTTCTTTAAATTGTACGAGGCAGATTGGACCCAAAGAATACTACTTAGCCTGTTCTTACAGTAGAAGGATGATTGGACCCAAAGAAACAACAATTGTGTCCAAAATGTTAAAGTTTCCTAGCAGAAACTACCAAAACTCTCACTTTTATCATCTTCCTTTTTTGGTATTCAAGCAACTATTCACAAGAACTGCCAAATCAACTTTTCTAGTTTCCTTTATCTATTTATCACCAATTTACGTCTCGTACGGCGATCCTACAGAATGGTCCATGCCACCGAAAAGAATTTAGTACTCCTCCATAGTATGGAGTCCATACACAAATGAATTGTGACCACCATAAAAATCATCCGTACTGCCCAAGTCTAAACTTCGCAAAGAACATAGAAACAAGATCGCCTCGCTGCTGACAATTTGCAGATAAGCATATAGACACCATTTCCCATCCCAAACGAAGGGAACTTTAGTAGCTAACAACCCAAAGCAGTGAGTACCATAGATTACAAACCCTAGTTTGGGAAAATCCACCTAATTTCACTAAACAAAAGCCCTACTTCTCCATGTCAGGACAATTTCACCAGAAAAAAATCACATAGAGAAGCCCATCTGATCACCAGGGGATTAATTTTACCATCGGCGTCCAAATCACCATGACGAACTTCATCCACAAAGCGTCACTCCCGCTCCAACCCCCAAATAGGTAAACGTTTGCTCTCATGAATCACGATCTCAACCACAACCGCGAGAACCGAAACAAGAACAAGATGGAAGATTCAAAGCTTACTGCGTCATCTGCGTCCCCGGTCCGGCCGGCGCCGCCGCCTGGCTCCCGCCGGCGCGGGATCCATCCATCGCGTGCTGCCACTGCGGAATCCCCACAAAGAAGTGTTAAAAACGAAGGGGAGATTAGGGGGGAAAGAGGATAAGCCGCAGCGAGAGATCGGAGAGGATGCACTCACCGCCATCGCGAGAGAGCGAGGGAAGGAGGCGGCGGCGGGTGGGGAGGGAAGGAGGAGGTGCCGGCGCGTGGGGGCGGAAGAGGAGGCGGTGCGGGATAGGGAGAAGGCGATGCGGGGTGGGGAGGGAAGGAAGCGGCGGCGGGCGGCGGAGAGGAGGAGGCGGGGAGAGGCGGAGCAGGAGGCGAGGACCAGGCTCTCCATGCCGCGCCGCGCCAAACCCTAGCTCTGCCGGCCGCGCCAAACCCTAGCTCTGCCGGCCGCGCCAAACCCTAGATCAGATCGGAGCACGAGCGGCGGATCGCCGGGGGGATTTTGGCGTCGGGTGGGGTGGGGAGGAGGAAGAGGAGACGGCGGCGCGGGGTGGGGGGAGGAGGAGGCGGCGGCGGAGCGGAGGGGTGGGGGGAGGAGGAGGCGGCGGCGCGGGGTGGTGTGGGGAGGAGAAGACGGCGGCGCGGCGCGGGGTGGGGAGGAGGCGAGCGTAGGGACGCGGGAGGGAGGGGAGGCGCGGGGGAGGAGGGGGAGGCGCGGGGGAGGCGAAGGGAGCGGAGGAAGCGCGGGGGAGGGGGGAGGCGCGGGGGAGGCGGAGGGAGCGGAGGAAGCGCGGGGGAGGAGGGGGAGGCGGAGGGAGCGGAGGAGGCGCGGGGGAGGCGGAGGGAGGGGGCAGCGCAGGTCGAGCGGGGGCGCGGGGTGGAGGGGTACTGCAGATCCATTGAAGGATGACCGTCGGATATGGTTGAGTAAGGAGAGAGAATGGAGGAGAGTTAATCTGGTGGGCACGTTTTTATGATGGTGTATTTCTGGGTGCATATTGTGGTGTGGACGTAGTTAAGGTCATGACTGTGGAGCAGGTAATTGTTGGGTGAATGTAAAATAATTTGAACTGGTGGATTATTAGTTTATTAGAAGATGAAAAAGAAAAGGGGGGCCGGCCGCGACAGGATGCATCCACACCAACCTCGCTGTGCCGTCTCAATTGTTCATCACGATCCCATTAATTGATTGATTTGATTAGTCAATATACACTTCACTTTTGCTTGTATACTACATGGAAACTAAACACACTACGAGTAAACAAACAAACAGATGTCCCGCACACATCAGACCGCTTACTGAGATATGCACGGTGCCTTGTATACTGCCATCATCAGTGCAAAGCGAGAGTGTCTATACAACATTCGACTGTTTTTAGGGTAAAAACAGTCAAATTTTGAGCCGTTAAATGGAGATCCAACGCCCTAGATCATTTTTTTTTGAGGTGGTCATTTTTTTGGAGGGGGGCTTGTATGGGTGGATCCGTTGGATGGAGATCTAACGCTCCAGATCAATCTGACTGTTTTTGTCCTAAAAAATAGTCAAATGTTGTATAGCGTTACTCTTTAATCTATATACGCATGCGCAAACCCTGCCTTTCCAGCTGATGGTGCTTTGAGCTTTCTGATTAAGCTCTAACAGAGAGCTCAATTTGTCGGCGTCGCCATCTCTAACAGTAGTATTATTTCCGCAAGCTTTCTCATGATCAAATTAAGTACTAGATATCATATATGTGATAGTCTTCGGCTTTACACTTCATCGTTTTTGTTAATTTTTTTTAGGAATAGGGTGTCTTCATCTCTACAGGCTGGTTGAATGGAATGAGGCCAGGAGCAGTTGCTCATGCATGCACCCTCGCTTTACACTCCATCATTAGCCATGAGGAGCTTAATAAACCTGCTACTAGCCCTGATCTCTGAGATAAGCACGCAGCCAGTTAATCCATTGCGTTTGGAACCTAATCCTGAAAGCTTGCTGGTGCGTTGTTCCTGCAGGAATCTGCCTGGATTCCAATGCTAATTAAACTGGTAACAAGTAGTGTTAGTATAACTATACTATCTGAGTAATGGGGATCACATGTAACTTGTGGCCCAGTGCTTGCATCTAAATTTAAAAAAAGAATTCAATGAGCATTTGGCAATGCAAGCAAGAAGCAAAAGTAAGCGAATAGTTTAAGGCAAAGTTGAAGGGATAAAGCTGGTTTGGGCTAAGATGGCTAGCCCGGCGGCTGCTCTAGCTCATGGACCATTAGGGTGTCCGCAATGGTAATAGATAGTACTAGCTATATAGTCAACTGACGTGGAGGTGAGAGGTAAAAGCAAAGACTATTTTATACTGTTGAACCCACATGCTCCTCTCTCATATTCTTGGACTACGTGAAATAGATCAGCTATTTGCTCGTCGCTAGCGACTATTATCTCTCCTACTTTTTCCTTACTACATCAGATCTAGCTAACTAAATAGTCAGCTGTTGGAGACGCCCTTAGAGTGGTTATTAAGTTTTGAGGGCACGAATCAAACGAGTTGCGTGTTGCTTCTCCCTTGCGCAGCAACGTAGAAACGGGACTTGGACGAGTTTAATTTTTAAAAATCGTTATATATTTTGGGTTCATGTTACTAGTTGTATGATAAATTGACTTGTTACCTGCAGCAGGGCGACCGATCAAAACTGGGCAGCTAAAACACAAAGTACTGTTGCTCAAGCCAAGGCGGCCAAAGATGCCCAACCATGTGGGGACACATGTCTGAGCGAGATCGATGGCAGGCTCGCTCGATCTTTATGCAAATTAACATACCGTCACGTTCACTTTTTTGGAAAACATAGACAGACATAGACGTATACGCGTAGTCCCGTGCAAAGAGTGGATGGAGGGTTTGAGTGGCAATGACCGATGGATCGAGCAGTTCAAATTGATCGACTGGTCAAATAAACGAAAGGGTGTCAAAGAAATATATATATATATGTAAAATAACAGATGGATTGGAGCGTGGCAACCACCAGATATGATTCAATATCATGTTGAAATTTGCAAATAATAATTGAGCTTTCGCCACAAGTGATCGTCGCATGGAGTTCCAGGGGTAGTGTCGTACAGTGCGGCCACGGTCTCCTCGTGGCACCGACGGGGCCGCGCCAACAAACCGAGACGCGACAGCCGGAAGCTACGCATCGGCTACCGGCGACGGGAGGAGGCGTGGGGAGCGCACGTTTCTCAAAGCGACCGGAGTGCCATGTTAGGTAGCGATGATAGACACGTCCATCCATCTCTCTCTCTCTCTCTCTCTCTCTGTACCCTCGAGGAGAGAGAAAGAGAGACAAGGAAGAGGACAAAGGAAGGGGGCCAAGGAGACGCCTGCAACTGGGACGAAACAAGGCCCTGTTGAGAGAGAGAAGACCAGTAGGCGCCTACCAAGTTGCACCATGTCATACACGTCAGATATACGGAGCCACGTTCTCCCTGCACGTTGGCCGTTCGCTGTCACACGACGAGCGAAAATGAATCACCAGCCGTGAAAAACATCGCCAGAGCCCAGAGGAGCGCCCGGCGGTCGATATATATCGGCAGCACGCGCCCCCCGCAACCTGCAGCCTAGAGCCCAGTGCCTTCTTCCCCTTGAGCACTGCACACCACCGACCGGCAAGCAGTGCACATACATATATAGCTCCACTAGATAGAGCTAGCGCTAGCTGCTGCTCTCTCTGAAAGCGCGTGGGTGGCTTGGCGCGGCCGGCCGGAGAGGATGACGAAGGCGTCGGTGCTGGCGGCGGCTGTGCTGGTGGTGGCCGTGCTGCTGTCGTCGGAGGCGACGGCGGAGGGCAGTAAGCTCAAGGTGGGGTACTACAAGAAGAGCTGCCCCGGCGTGGAGAACGTGGTCAAGCACCACGTCGCCAGGGCCATCCGCGCCAACCGCAAGAGCGGCGCCGCCCTCGTCCGCCTCATCTTCCACGACTGCTTCGTCAGGGTACGTCCGTCCAGTCCAGCCAAAATAACTAGTATCATCCGACGTGGCTGCATCACAACTACTGTATAGTAGAACTAGTAATAGCTAGTCGTTAGATAAGAACAATAATTTGCAACTTACAAAACATCGACTACTAACTTCAACCCGTCGATCGGGTTACAATACATGCACAATTTGTAGCTCATGATGTACATTGTAGTAACAGTACGTAGTAGCAGCAGCATCAGTTTTTCCTTTCTTTCAGAACACGCAGGAAAGCCACGCATAATATACTACCCATAATTAAGGAGCTCTCGCCTCTCAGCCTGTTTCTCCTTTGAATAAAAACAGGAACTAAGGGCTTGTTGGCTCCTTCCGCGTAAAAGAAGTCATATAATTAATTATGGTTTGTCCTTTTTTATTTCAGTTTTTCGCTTCTTCTTAATTTCAGTTATTATTATTATTGCTTTTTTTCGGTTTTTTTGCTTGTCTTTTTTCCTTTGGAAATATAAATATGTTTTGTTTTTTCTTTCTTATTTTTTATTTTTAATTGAATGACTTATAAAAAATTAATTGTTGTTATAGTGTAATTTTAGTTAAAAGCTAATGACCGGAAACAAAAAATGGCTAAAAAAAGCTAGATTGAACGGCCAACAAAAGCACTGTATCAGTACGCAAAGAACAATTTGAAATCTAGATACAGATATGAGTAATTAGACCATCATCTACAACTCATCAGAAGCTACTACATTGTCCAGATCTTAATCATTGACGCACGCTACTGTACTTCGGATAGCTAGCCGGCAGGTGATGGATTTCGTGCGCCAGTTGGTCACTCTAACTTAGAGGGTATTTACTTTTGTTTTTAGATTTAGAAATTAGAAGTCAATATAAATATGTAGTTTGTCAAAGTGATTTTTTTATTTTTCTTATTTTTATCTCACTTTAAGCATAAGATAGGAAATTACGAGTATATCATATATTTTACTCATCTCACTCTTATCTCACACATGTATCTCTCCTACTTCTTTAACCGCTCACTTCTTTATTTAAAAAATAATTTTTTTAATTACTACTATTTATTTTTAACTAAAATATCAATCACGATAGCTAATATAAACAAACCTTTAACATGGCAATAAAAGATAGCTGATCGATGCTGGAATATGATACTTTCCGTGTGTACATCATTCGACATGTCAAGAGACGTGACTTTTTTCATAGGTTGTTGGGGTCTATAGCTAAGCTAGCTAGGCTCCAGCACCACTGCGTCGTTATCTTTCCTTTCTCTTCTTCAGTCTTGCATGTGTCTTGCATCTATTCCAACAGTTATTACTGTTTATAAGTTATGACCACTTTTGCTTTTAGCTTTTAAACATTAATAACTTATAAAAAAAAATATTTACGTCTAATTTTAATTGATATAAACGAAGTCGCTGTATTGTATATTATAATTGACTAATAGACACTGTCTTAAAAAGACAATTTCGTTTGAAAGTTAAATACTATAGAAAAATTATTTACTATGAAAAAATATTTTTTAGAAACCAATATGAACAGGATTAAATCTCTACGTACGATGTATGCACCGTATTCTTACTTATTAAACATGTACATTTTTCTTCTTTGTTTTCTAGAGACAAATTATTAATAATAAATTGGGTTATTCTTTCTTCCAAGAATATGGTTGTGATCAAAATGGCTGAAAAGCCCGTGGCTTATGGCTGAAAACACTGTAGCTGGCTGAAAAAAGCACTGTAGCTGACAGAGGCTTATTTACCATAATTAAATTTAAAAAAATTTAAAAATAGAAAAAACATATTAGCCCATCACGTATAATGTAAACAAATACGAGGAAAAAAAGAACCGGTAAAAAAACTCAAAAAAAAGCTAAAAGTTCAGAAAAAGACGAAATTTATGAATAGTGCAAAAATAAGCTGAAGCCAAAAGCTCAAGCCATTTTGATCACCGAGAACTTTTCGAATTAGTAAATCATTAGAATTCACCGAGAAAAACTCCCACCGTCCAAACATGCACTAAGTAGTTTTTATCCTTTTTTGCCAGCCAGGAAACGAAGACAAAAGCGAGCTAGAGAAAAGAGAAAGAGAAAGCATACCTAAATCTTAGATCAATAATTGGGTGCACCAGTGCTCAATCGATCATCCATACAAATGGTCTATAGAAAACCTCCTAGTATTTTCATTAAAAAAGTAATGGGTGAATTTGAGGTTGAAAAATGTGAATTTTTTATTTTAAAAAAGGGATCCATAAAGAGTTTTCAACATGGCCCATGATCAGTTCCAAAACAAATAACTAATGGTCCAATAATGCATGGCCTTGCCGACAATACATATGTACATCCCTCTCCAACAACTAAACGTAGGCCATTCATATTGATTTTTACTCATAAATAGTAATAACTGATAGAAATAGGTGATAGAAGTTAGGGTGTTCATGTTGGATTATGGTTTTTTGGTTTTTTTACTGAGTGCATTAGGTAAGAAAGACGATACAACGAAAGGAACTACAATATTAAGACCGTCATGAGACTTATGAAATTATGATATAATAAAATACAAAGTACGTTACAATATGTGAAGATGTAAATTATAGTGGCTGATAAATAATAGTGGTCGATAAAAATAATTTATAAAAACTAAAGCATTTATATTGACTTTAATTAGCTTCTTTAAGTAAAAGCTAGAATCCAAATCCAATACAAATGCCCAGCACATTTCCGATCCATACCTATATATTACTCCAGTACCAACGAAATGGCTTCTCATGCAAACTTGCACGTCACTGAACAGTGTTTTCTTAAATAGTTTGTCTGCTCAAATACGACAAACTGTACTACAAACTTAATGATACTCCATGATCCTGCTTAATTAGCTTGGTTAAGACAATTAGTCCTGCTTGATCATTAGTTTAAGACATATAGTTCACTCGGAGTAATTGAAGCATGGTGCATGATGAACGCATACGCAGGGTTGCGACGCCTCCGTGCTGCTTGACCCGACTCCGGCGAACTCGCACACGGAGAAGACGGCGCCGATCAACATCGGTCTGGCGGCGTTCGACGTGATCGACGAGATCAAGGAGGCGGTGGAGGAGCGTTGCCCCGGCACGGTGTCCTGCTCCGACATCCTCTTGTACGCGGGCCGCGACGCGTCCAGCATCCTGAGCAACGGGCACGTCCACTTCGACGTTCTGGCCGGGCGTCTGGACGGCGTTGCGTCGTACGCGGCGGAGGCGCAGCGTGACCTCCCGGACTCGACGTTCACGATCGAGGAGCTGATCCACAACTTCCGGCGCAAGAACTTCACGGTGGAAGAGCTTGTCATCCTGTCCGGCGCGCACGCCATCGGCGTCGGCCACTGCTCCTCCCTCCGGGCTCGGCTCACCGCCCCCGCCAGCCAGATCCTGCCCTCGTACCGGAACCTCCTCGCCGGCAAGTGCGCAGCGGGGCCGGACCCGGTGGTGCCAAACAACGTGCGCGACGAGGACCCGGCGGCGGTGGCGGCGGCGATGCCGACGTTCCTGGGAAAGCTGAGGAAGGTGAAGGACTTCTTGGACAACAGCTACTACCACAACAACCTGGCGCGGATCGTCACGTTCAACTCCGACTGGCAGCTGCTGACGGAGAAGGAGGCGCTGGGGCACGTGAAGGAGTACGCGGAGAACGGGACGCTCTGGGACGAGGACTTCTCCGACGCGCTCGTCAAGCTCAGCAAGCTGCCCAGGCCGCACGGCAGCAAGGGCGAGATCAGGAAGTACTGCCGCTTCGTCAACCACTAGCCAGCTCCAGCTCTCGATCCAGCAAGGGATTGATTTGCATTTGCATTGCGTTTTATTATTCTTTCAGTTGATTCATCGATCGCGGTTCGTCTGTTGTTGCTGTTGCTGTTGTTGTGGCCTCCTGGGTTTGATTTGTTGCATGGACAAGTGGTGGACATGCATGCGTGTTGTGTTGGTTTCGATCTACGCTTTGCATTAATTGGCATGAAACGTTTAATTGTAGAGTTGCGTTGTATGGCTTGGCTTGGCTTGGCTTTAGATGCCCTTCCAATGATCACCATGTAATAAGGATGAAAGAAACGAAGTAAATTATACTACGACCACGTTCATGCACGACCAGGTTGGCTGGTGTTGGAAAGTACTAAATATGGAGAAATTACTAATGTGCCACTCCATTCGTTGCTATTTCCGGATTTGCCACAGCCATCGTCTCACTCCCATCTGGCCCAAAACCTGTATTCCAGTGAGACACTAAGGATGTGTTTGGTTCATAGGACTATGGGGATGGGATGGGGCGGTCCTCGTTCCAGAGCTGTTTGGTTCAGAGTCGAGTGGGATGGGGGATATCCCTCTAGGGAATATTCTGCGAATATACTCTCAAATTGGGGATGCTCCTGTCCCCCAGAAATGAGGGGATGAGGTGGGACGAGTGGACCCCACGAGCTGTTGCAATCCCAGAAAAGAGGCTGACAGGTAGACCCCGCATGTCAGATTTGTCATCCCAAACCTTTTGTCCCTAAACCAAACAGAAAACAGGGACCGTCCTATCCCTTGCAACCAAACACGAAACAGGGTCGGTTCTATCCCTAAAAAATGGGTTGGATCCGTCCCATCCCACATGACTCTGAACCAAACACACGCTAAGGCCCCATTTAGATCATGGGATTTTTTTTCGCCAGTTCATATGAAAATTGAGTTGATTTCTATGAAATTCGTGCGAAGTTCCTATAAAATTTGTGCATTCCGAGTAGACGTACCCTAATAATGAAGATGTGCACACACCGACACACGCAATAGATTCTCAGGAGATGCCGTGCTAATAAATCGACATCTGATGAGCTGGGGCTCGTGCGACTAGTGAGCACCTAAACGAACTGTTCTTGAGGGTACAGTCCTCCAGCTGTGTGAGCATATACTGGATAGCCACACACACTAGGACTGGTTGATAGAGCTAGATAGCTATGTAGAGTTGGGAGCGCAAACCAGCTAGCCGTCTGCCACTGATCGATGGATGCTAAGGGCTCTTTTTTTTCACTTATAACTTGTGGCTTATAATTTATGCTACAGTAACTATCTTTCAAATAGTGTATTTTTTAAGACGGGGTCAACAGAAAGATTATAGTAAAAAGTATACTGAGCTCGGCTGTACTGGCTAAAATCACATGCGACTATTTTCAAATAGTGTGTTTGAAGCAGTCCTGGTAGCACAGGAGAGATGAGCACTAGCATTAAACCCAGGATTTGCAGATGGACAACTCGCACAACGGCTAGCTCCTCTACACATGAAGCACTTTTCTATGTGGGAGGGCCTCAGCTGAGGTCTCTCCCTATCCACCGTTAATCTGATAGACCTTACGTCATATCAACGGTGGATAGCATTGAATTTTCTTCCTCTACATATGCCCCAATTATGATGCAACCAACCATAGGTACATATTCCGCCTCCTTCCCACACGCGCATGCACATACAGAGGGAGAGGCTGCCTGGTGCAGTGGTGCCTACGGATTCTTCTTTCTGCTAGCTGGGCCAGTGTAACACCCCCAAAATTTGGATATTCAAAATATGAAATTTTAAAAAAATTTCTTGCATTTTGCTGGCGTTCAAATTTTCTATTGAATATTTATTTAAAATCTTTTGAGTTTTGTGGCATGCAAATTAATATATTGAGAAATAATATCCAAATTTAAAAACAATGATGGTGTTAATAAAAGAAATATAAAATCTAAAGATCTACACACAAATTAAAATTTAAGTAGCAACTAATGGAAAAAAAATTTGAAATCCAATTTACTTAGGTAAAAGAAAAGCAATGGCTAAAGGAGTATTAAAAACTCACATCTAAATAGTTGAAAATTTAAAACTTAAATTCTAAATGCTATGCAAAAATTAAAATCAGTAATCATAAATATGAAACAGAGATTTAAATTAGAAGTCTGAAATTTCAAAACCAAACTTAAACATTTTATCTTCTTCTCTTTTCCATTTTATCCTTCCCTGTCACTGCATGTGGGCCCCACCCTTCTATCTCTCTCCCTCCTCTTTTTCCCCCCTGCTGACTGAGCGCGCCTCCTTTCTTTTTCTCCTTCCTTCCCCCTTTTCTTTTCTCTGCACTGTGCTGCCTCTTTGCTTCTTCCCCGTGGCATCCATGCGCCCGTGTGCTGTCCACATCGCTGCATTCATCCGACAAGGCTGCAGCAGCTCCACATCTCTGGCCATAAATTGGTGGCTGGCTCCTCTCCTTTTGCCCCTGTGCTACTTCCCCTTCCTCCCCTATTTTCTCCTGCTATGCCCGCACCAGCCGCTGCCATGCCCACTCACCTTTCTAGCCGCTCCAGCAAAATATTCCCCCCGAAGCCAGCCAAGTCATGCGTGCTCTTCCTCCAATTACGAAGCTCCACCATCAATTTGAAGTTTCATGCCCCCAGCCCGCTATGCCGACCATCTTCCCCATTGCCGGCCAAAACCGCCGCCTCCAGCGCCGCTCCCTCCTCGGCGAGCGCCTCATCGATTCCTCCGGTTTAGAGCTTCCCCTCATTGCCTCCAAGCTTCTCCAACCACAGCCGGCGCTCCCTCTCGCCCCAACTCGCTGGCGCCATGGTCCTTGCGCCGCCCCGGGTCTCCGCCGCCGGCCTTCCTTGGTGCGTCTCCAGCTAGGCCAAGGGCTCGGTAAGCTCCCCCTCCACTCCCTTCGGCTCAAGCTCCCTCCATTTCCCTCCCTCTTCCCCCACGGCGCCGCCATCCTGAGCTCACCTCGCCACCGGCCGCTTCGAGTTACCACCCACTCGCACCGCCGCCGTTCCGACCAGTGTGCCGCCTCCCAGAGCTCCCTCACCTTCCCCACAACCCATTTTGGTGGTTGTCACCCTTTCCCCGCCCATCGCCTGCCGCCGGCAAGCTCACCATCGAGTGCCACCTGAGTCCCCTGCTTCTCCTCTGTTTAGGGCATTGCACTTGCTTCTTCTAAAATAATACCCCTTTTGATTCAAAAGTGGGCCGCCGCCCAGTTGGTCACCAGTGTGCGCCTAACACTCTCACAGCCGAGGTCCTGAGTTCGAATCCATCGGCTGCACCTTTTTTTCTCACATTTTCTGTAACCCATTGTAATTAATAAAAATCAAGGAAAATTAGAGAATAATTTAGAGAATCTAATAAATTTAATTAGGATGTAAAAGAGATTATGTAAGATTTGAATTTGGGTTAGTTATCATGATGAATAATTAATATGCCTTAGTATTTATTTAAAATCTAATTATTAATTAAAGGCATTAATAAAGAAAAATGACTTTGGTTAGATGTCCAAATTTAATAAAGATACCCTTAATTATAATTAAAATATATACTTTAACATTTAACATGCCGCCATTAAATAAATCCCAGAGGTAGATTTAATTAAATAGCAATACTGCAATATGACCCTGCATGATAAGCTTTGCCCAAATAACTAAATTTAAATTAAATTAGAAATAAAGCTAAGCCTAATAGTAACTAAGGTATAGGCAAGATAATAATGGTGCTATTGATTAAATCTTAACGTTAGATTTAAATGAATAATGATATCAAGCATAGCGGTATATAACAAGTTAGGACCCGTATAAATAGATCCTAATTCAAATTAAACTAAGTCTAGTGATAACTGAGGATACATAAAATATCGCATCACAAAATTCTATAAACCCGGACTCTCTCTAGGACCCGTATAAATAGATCCTAATTCAAATTAAACTAAGTTTGTGATGCACGAATTAGCTAGCTGGCGACTGTTTCCATTCCCCTAGCTGTCTCGACCTCCCCTTGCTTCTAGACTCTCTCTTTTCGTCTCCGCGGTATGTCGATAGTTAGGTCGAGCGTTCGTAGTTCTGTGTTGGTTGTGTTGTCGTGTGCCGGCGTAGTCTAGTTAGCCATTGACCGTCTTCTACCTTGTTCTCTCTTGACTCCCCCAGTGCTTCTCGGCTCTCTCTTTCTTTCTCGCGGTCGGTAGTTAGTTAGGTCGTCGGTCGATAGTCGTGTCGATCGTTCCGTCGTCTTTCAATTGTTTAGTCGTTTGCTGTTTCGTCCGTGCGAGTTAGAGTTTGTTCAGTCTTTTTAGTAGCTGTTTTAGGTTTAGTTCTCCCCCGTTTTGATTGACCTAGCTTTAGCTGAGCACCGGTAGCCTCAGTCTAGTCCCTGTGGAGAACACGACACTCGCCGCTATTTCAGTGGCAACCCGTGCACTTGCGGGTGTGCTATTTTTGCACGATCAAGTATTTTGGCGCCGTTGTCGGGGACTAGCTTAGAGCAACAGTGTTAGGCTATAGACTAGGTCGTTATTTATTTTCTTTTGCTTGTGTTTGTGTTTGTGCTGACCTATCTTTCATTTCGTCATTGTTCATATTTTGTGATATATCGCTAACCCCTAACCCTTTTCCTTGCTATTTCTACTTCTTTTTGTGGTTTTTCTCATCTTGTCCCGTAGGTTGATCGATAGAGGTATATATTGAGGATATGGCATTAGTTCATGATCTTTGGGCTCCGAGTAGTCAGAGTGCTATGTCAGGGCCGGTTTTGCCAGTTTTTGAGGTAGATGATTTTGAGTTGAGACCTGGTCTGATTGCCTTGGTTCAAGAGACCCGTTTTGGAGGATTATATTACCCAGCGAGGACCCTTATGAGCACATTCACACATTCTTAGAGTATTCTGATACTATTAAATTCCATGGGGTTTCTCGAGACACTATCAGATGCAGATTATTCATATTCTATCTTCGAGATGGTGCTCGTACCTGGTTTTACTCTTTGCCATCGAGGTCATTCACTTGGGATCAGCTGTCATGTGCTTTCTTGGAGAGATATTTTCCGCTATCCAAACAGTTTGAGATCCGTGATCAGATCTTCAGTTTTGCTCAGCTTGATGGAGAGAGTTTATATGATTCTTGGGAGCGATACAAGGCTTTGCTCAGGAGATGTCCACACCATGGTTTAGAGAGATGGCTTGTTCTGCAGATCTTTTATAGAGGCTTGACATGTGCCACACAATATTTAGTTGATGCAACAACTGGTGGAGCAATCACAAACAAGACACTTGATGACGAATTAACTCTTATTGAGAACATGGCTTTCCATCAGTCCCAGTGGTACAATGAAAAGCCTGGTTCAGATTCTTTGGTAGCTAGAGTTGATGCACCTTCTCCTCAGATGGATCAGTATAGTTTGAGCTCTAGCCAGCCGCAACCTTCTCTCTCATCACACCAGCATAGTTTTCATTCTACTCGTACCCCTCAGCAGCAGTTACCCACTCTTCATCATGATCAGATTTTTAGTCCCGAGCTGTCTGTTTTGCATACATCTCATTTGGAGTCACAGTTATGTGGTGTGAAGACTTTGATGACCCAATTGCATGATCTTAGAGAGGCTATGTGCACTTTGACCTCCCATTGTGACAGTTTGGCATCCTCACAGTTTTACCCGAGTTCTCTAGCTCACTACCAGTATGTCACCACGAAGAGCGGTACGACTTTGGTTGAGCCTACTCCACCAGTGCTTCAGCAGGGTCAGCCTACAGCTTCGAAATACCTTCCACGCCGTCACCATGAGAAGCCATCTACTCAGTCTCCTAGTCGGTGCTACAAGATAGATGATGTTGATGAGCTTGTGCTAGAGACATCTCCGTGTCCTATTGAGCATACGGTCAGTTGCATAGACACCGTTTTGCTAGACTCAGTGCTTCCCTCTGATGATCCTTATGTTGACACTGAGCTAGATGATGAGGACCTACCTCCTGATGATGATTGTTTCACTCTTGACTATGAGGATGAGTTTGTGGTAGATCCACTCTTGAATTGTGATGAGCTAGATTTGGATGATGAGAGCTTTGTGCCAGATGATGATGAGTTCATTATGGATATGCTTTTGAGTTCTGAGGTTCCACATCTTGATGAGGGGGCTGCTTCCGATGTCAAGGAGGAGCACATTTCTATTGATCCACCACCAGCTACTTCCTTGGTCGACATCGCCCCTCTGGAGGTTTCTACTACCATACATTCTATTTCACCTACACTTCAGATAGTATGGAAACTTTTCCCCGACCACCTCAGGTTTGATTTTTTTTGGCTTTGACGAGACATAGTCTATTACTGATTGTGCTCATCTCACTTATAGTCCTCATGATGTACTTTATCGATATGCTTACGTGATTGGATATTCTATTGATGACTTAGAGGGCGTCGACCCTATCACACATACTTGCCATATCTTTGAGGTTGTTTGCAGGATTACATGTGTGTACCATCGACTATGAGTAGACTTGACTCGAGTCTATATTCCTTGGGATCCGGGTGGATTTCGAGGCATGTTGTTTCATGTGGAGGGCGGACATGTGCCTTTTCCATGTCCCGTCCTTGGCCCTCCTCCCGCTACATCCAAATGAGCATCTCTTTATCTTTTTATTTCCATACCTTTTGTTAGTTTTTGTTGGTTTCTTTTCTTTTCTTTCTTTTTATTTCAGGTCCCATGCTAGATCTTCATCCTTATATATGTGAGAAGCCACGGGATGATTTGTCTACTTTCACTACATCATATATACCCGGTGAGCTGTTTCTTACCCCTTTAGGTGCATTCTTGATTCGTTGCTCAATTTATGCTTGGGGGAGGACTTGTATGTGTATGGATGATGTTCTAGCATGTCTGTATTATATTTGTGAGCATTTGAGCTTATTGTCGTGTAGTTGATGATATTTGGTCATTCTTATGGTTCATATTATGCTTATTTTGATGATATATGGCCTTTACCATTGCTCTCATGTTATGCTTGATTGTATATTTTGGTCATGTGAGTCCATGCCATAATTAATCAAGAAAGGTCATGTCGAAATTTTCTTAATTGAGCTATATTGTCACTAGTTCCTTGTATGTCTTAATACACTTGGCATCATATTGTAGAGCTTGAGTTTTGTTTATTATCCTTGATGTGCTTAGAAACCTTGTGATCCTATAGCATTTGATTCATTACGAGTTACACATGTGTTTTAACCATTTGCGGATTGAATTGGTTCTAGTCATCGCCTCTTGAATGATCATATCTTAGTTTCATGCTTTGGTATATGTTATTGTAGATATTGATACTTTGCTTGAATGAAAAATCTATGAAAGGGGTATTCCTATCATGAGCCAATAACTTGGTTGATTTATCTAGGTATCCATGTCTCGGGACACGTGTTACTTAGCATTAATGAAAACTGGTTGTAGATGCTTAATCAAAACTGAAAAAATGAAAAAAAAGAAGAAAAGAAAAATTGTTTTGCAATGTGTGAGTGAGTGGAATAAGTGACTATGTCACATTGGTTCGGAAATGTGTTGAATAAGTGGCAAAGTTTTGCCCAAGTGAAGTGTGAGTGAAGTGAATAAGCGGCAAAGTTTGTCCAAGGGTGTGAATAAGTGGCACAAGTGCCCATTGTGTTTTAAATTTGCTAAAAATCAACAAAAATTAGGTATCATGGCTCAAGTGTGAGCTTTTTCATAAATATCATGCAAGTATTAATCTCTTTGTCTCAAATAGCAAATGCCTTAGCATGACCCTTTGATATGCTCATTCTTGATGTTATACCTAGTTCCGATACTTTACAATTTTGGTTGGATTCATGTGATCACTTGAGTGCATTTCGACACTTGAGTGTATAACTTGATTTGGTCAAATGCTATAGTTATCACTTTGGCATCTTTGCTTGAATGTTTCATTCTCATCTTGGATGGTCCTCAAAACTCAAGTTAGATAATCTCATTTTACGTTGGTGTATGCCTCTTGACTAATTACATGCATTTAACTAGTCTTTTACCATCATGACTTGTTGTCCGGGTTCGATAATATCATGCCATTTACTTGAGGACAAGTAAACGTTTAAAGTTTGGGGGTATGACATGCATCATTTTTACATATATTTACCCATCATTTTACCCCATTATTTTTCGCACTTTGGGACCACTTATCATCATTTACACACTTTTCTATAATTAATTGCTCAATTTAGATCATTTTACATTTTTTTTGTGCTTTTCCGCAGGCCGACGTGATTAAGGCACATAAAACAACAAATCTGGGCTTTCGGGACTGCTCCGTACAGATGTGCGCGTCGTCATGGATGCGTAGGATCAAACCACGATGAAATCGGAGTTTCCAAGGGCCAGAACAGAAGGAATCTAATGGGGAAGGACTTGATTGCAAATTCCAAAAACTGGAAGGGCTAAATTGCAATAACTGAAAACCCCAATCCCCTCATAACCCTAGCGCCGCCGCCTGGGAACGACTCGAGCCTGGCACTATTCTTGATTTTTCTTCCTCCTACCCCCTTGCTTCTTCTCCACTCTCGGCGCCGGCGAGGCTGGGCCAAACTCGCCGGTGCGCCCCCGATTGCTCCATCTCCACCATTCACCACCTCTCGGCCAACCCATCTCCTTCGGCGCGCCTCCCTTCTCTACCTTCTCCGGCCGTCACGCCTTCATTCCGCCTCCGTGCCACCATTTCCTCGCCGCCTTCTGCTCCACAGCGCCACCGCTCACCACCACAACCGGCCGCCGCATCCTCTATCTCGGCGCCGCCGCTCCCGTCTTCGCCACCCCAATCCACCGCACCTCCACCAGATCTGCCGGCACACCGCCCACATCGGCGACGCCGCTTCTCCATCTCAATGCCTTCCCCTCCTCGCCGCCTTCTCCGGTGCGCCCAGCCTCTCTTCTCCACCCGCCGCTCCTTCACCTCACCGCTGACTCGCCGGCGGCCACCTCGTCACCAGCTTCCATCGGCCGCCTCCCTTCTCCATCTTCTCTTCCCGTGCGCCGCTGCTTCCTTCTTCACCACCACCGAGACCGACGGCTTCTTCCTCGCCGGCAGCGCCCTTTGCTCTTATTTCTCTCGGTTGACTCTTTTCCTCTCCCTTACTTTCTTTGCTGTTCTCAATTAACGTTCAAATCAATTGCTGTCAATTCTCTGTTACTTGATGCTTTATAAACAGTGCTTGTTATTATGTGGATTATGATCTGTGATGGTAAATTGTGGATTCTGATCATAGATCTGTGATGTTTGTGTCAGTGGGTAGTCTGTGCTTATGGTCAGTTTGTGTTCAGTTCCTGTGTAGGCTCTGTCGTGTGCTTGTGCAGTCGTCAATGTTAGTATCTGTATTCGTTTGTGATGCATGAATTAGCTAGCTGGCGACTGTTTCCATTCCCCTAGCTATCTCGACCTCCCCTTGCTTCTAGACTCTCTCTTTTCGTCTCCGCGGTATGTCGATAGTTAGGTCGAGCGTTCGTAGTTCTGTGTTGGTTGTGTTGTCGTGTGCCGGCGTAGTCTAGTTAGCCATTGACCGTCTTCTACCTTGTTCTCTCTTGACTCCCCCAGTGCTTCTCGGCTCCCTCTTTCTTTCTCGCGGTCGGTAGTTAGTTAGGTCGTCGGTCGGTAGTCATGTCGATCGTTCCGTTGTCTTTCGATTGTTTAGTCGTTTGCCGTTTCGTCCGTGCGAGTTAGAGTTTGTTCGGTCTTTTTAGTAGCTGTTTTAGGTTTAGTTCTCCCCCGTTTTGATTGACCTAGCTTTAGATGAAAACCGGTAGCCTCAGTCTAGTCCCTGTGGAGAACACAACACTCGCTGCTATTTCAGTGGCAACCCGTGCATTTACGGGTGTGCTATTTTTGCTCGATCACAAACACCAATCTATCCACGGGCATCCCGCCCGGACCATCTTTTTCAAAAGTTCACATATGGATTCCGTCCATCCACACGCTTTCACTGTTCAACTCTGATGAATTCTATCCATCCACGCGGTCTCGATCTCTCACGGATTCCATCCATCCGTAAGGTTTTCATCTCTCGTGGATTCCATCCATCCACAAGGTTTTCAAAAATATTTTTAAAAAACAAAGTCTAATCCATGAAAAACTTTTACTCAGCATGCCCATGACCGTGGGCACGGCTATCCAGGATAGATTATACACTTTTTAGATGTTGTACAGCTTTACCCATAAGACATGATCATCCCGGATTGCCACGCGAGTTACATACTTTCTTAGGTGTGCGGCGAGGAGATCATGACAAGGTCTTTACAATGCAAAGCCTTCAACCTGGCTAAGCCAACTCTAAGGTTTCACCCCAGTAAGGAATCCACCAGACCGGGACCCCCTATTGAGCCTGAGTGAGACTTCATATGGCTTAACCACTCTCACTCAAGTGAGACTTCTCATGGCACCAACCATGCTCACTTTCAACCTACAACTTGACTCAGGTTGGGACTTCGCAAATTATTCAACCAGGGCTGTCCCATACCAGTCATGTGGTAGTACGATAGGGCTTTGCAACAGTAGCTCACAGACCGGTCTTTAATTGACTTAGGCCCAACCACATACCCTCGTGCCCGACAATTAACCCCGTGTCTATGAACAACAGAGCATGCCTGCACCCACCAACTAACCAATTGCCCAAGTCTAAACCAGTTTTTATATTTTGTTTCCAAAATATTTCATAAACCTCCTTGACTCATCAAAGTCAAGAGTACATTTGAAAAGCTTATCATTTCATGTGAAAAGTTCATCATGTTATGTAAAAAGGTATCCCAACCTATAACTATTTATAAGCAAAACTAAGCATTTGCTATCTATAAAGTCTCTAGCCATACTATTGTACCAACCAGAGTTTTAATCTAGGGCGACAAGGTATCAGGGAAATTCAATATCAATGAAGGTGATAACAAGTAGGCAATAACTAAATTCAAAACTGAACTGAAATACGTTGAATAAAAATATGCATGCAGAATAATTTAAAACAATATAATTTTATTTTGAAATCTAGGATCAATATGATCAAGGAGTGTGACTTGCCTTGCTCTTCAAATTTGTGCAAATCTTCGTCTTTGAATTCTCCTGAATCGTCGAAGTCTACACGTGAAAATAATCCACTAAATTCAAATAAATTCAAAAGAACTTCAAATATTTGAATTGAGGCCAGAAATGGATAGAGGAGAATTTTTGATGAATTTAGAAATTTGAATGGGCTCAATCAGAGTTAGGATGAAGAAGAATGGGCTCTCAGAAGCCTAAATTCAGGGAAAAAGATAGAAGGGATTTTCTGGAATTATTTTTCTAAAGGAAAATAAGAATTATGACGTCAGAAGGGATTTTCTTTTTGGGTGAATTATTTTTCTACGGGAAATTCAGACTTATTGCGCCAGCTGACGTCAGCCCAGCGGGGAGGGGTCTGACTGACTGGTGGGTCTGATCCATAGACCAGATCCATGGGCGAGGGGGATGGCCAAGGCGTGGCAACCGGGCACCTGCGTGGCACCCGCGTGGCGGCCACGTCAGCTGCCACCTCGCCCTCGGCGCTGATGTGGCGAGCGCCGGCGGGGGGGGGGGGGGGCTTGGGCACGGCAGCCGCGGCGCAGCTCCGTCGGCTGGCGGCGATGGGCGGAACCGAGAGAGGAGGAGGGGAACTCATTTCACCTTGGCGCGGACTCCGGGGAAGCTCAGAGGTGATCGGCGGTGAGGGAGAAGCAGCGGCGGCTCGGGTGCTCTGGTGAAGGCGGCAGTGGAGCGCTCGGGAAGGGAAGGGGAGCAGAGGGGGAGGTGGAGCGAGGAGAGGCGGCGCTCGGGGCGGCTTTTATAGGGGTCGGAAAGGGGGGAGCCAGCGGAAATTTCTCGCTGGAGTGGGGAGTTGGCGGCGGTTGCAGGCGAAATGGGGGAGGAGGGGTGCGGGAAGTGGGGAGGTGGACGCGGTGCGTGCGCGGGGGGGGGGGGGGGGGGAGACTGAGTGGTGCGCACGAGGAGGCGACGTGGGGCGGCACTGGTGCGGGAAGGGCGGGACGGTGGTTGCGGCGGCGGGCGCGGGAGGAAGAAGAGGCGCGGGGAAGAAAGGCTTGACAGGTCGGGCCCGTGGCGCAGAGAAAGAGAGGGAAAGAGGAAGCGCGGGCGGTCGGATGTGGATCGGATGGCCGAGGCAAAAGGGAGGGGTGGACGGCGGATGGGCCAGGTGCGGAGAAATCGGGCCGCACACGTGTCGGGCGGGGAAGGAGGGTAGGTGGGGTGGGCGGACGGCGGGGATGGGCCGGGCGCGTGGGACGTGGCTCCATCTGGGCCGTCCACGCGTCGGCCAGAGGGGTTTGGGGCTTTTAATTTTATTTTCTGATTTAAGATTTTTTAGAAAAGCTTTAGAAATTCAATAAAGCTCAGAAAAAATATGAAATAACTTCCAAAAACTCTAGAAAAATTCACAGAAGTTTCTAGAAATGCTTTGGACTTAATAAAATTATTTTCAACTAAAGTTGGTATTATATTTTCATACTCAAAATATATTTTAATTTCAAAAATAGATTTTAAACTCCTGACAACTCACGAAATCCAATTAAAAGCCAAATACTTTAAAATAAGTATTTTGTATTAGGATTTTTATAGAAAATCAAAATATCATTTTATTTAATAACATTTTTAGGTTTTACTTAAAATACTTTTCAAATCCAGCCTTTTCAAAAACATAAATTCAGGGAAAAACCAAAATTAAAATTTAGGCGTCAAAACATATGTTTTTATTTTAAACCAAATTAGTTTAATTTAAGTTTTGTTTCTACTAAAATTTTGAAATAAACAGCTGGGCTGTTACAACCGCCCATATAGCCCTGAGGACCAAATCTTGTGATGACCTCCCGGTGTACAACAGTACAACCACAAGCTGGCAAAATGTAGGCAGGGCTAACTAATTTGTATAATTCTAAAGTGGTTATGTGAAGGTGTGAACACGAGCAAAGGGATGGATGGTCATATCCCCGCTTTTGCCCGTGATGGCTCACGAGGGACCCTTCTCGAGGGATGCACACATCCTACAGAAGGCAGAACTTAGCGGGCGTAACCACGGTAGAATTATGCGTTGTAAAGGTCCTGTGATAACCTACTCAACCGCATGTCTAAGGTATCGTGTGGAGCAATGAGTGGATTATCTTTTGTGGGTAAAGTGTACAAACTCTGCAGAGTGAAAACTATTTGAATAGCCGTGCCCACGGTCAAGGGCAGACATGGGAACTTGACCAGATATAGTTCTATTTCAAAAACAATTTTGTGGGCGGAAATGGAAAAGTGGAGGGCAGTGGAAGACCCTGATTTGTGTTGCCCTGGGTGTTGTCCCAGTGATAAAATAAGCGGTTATAACGCTGAAAGGTTAGCATATGGTGCAGAAACCATGTAATATGGATGGAATCTGGATCGCTATTACTATATTGCATTCTTTCACACACTATGTTTTAGTTCAAACTGATAGGTCTCAGGAAGTTTCTATGTATCGTATTTTAAACGCAATTTGTGGCAAATAAAATAACTCGAGCCTTCCCTTGATAAACCATGCATATTATCTATTTGCATCCTGTATATTGGATCACGGAGCACGGTGATTTGTGCTCACCCTCGCTCTCACAATTAATTCAGAATCAGAAGTCGGATCGCTACACTTCAGCAATGCACTTGGAGAAGAAGATGAAGATGTCAGGAACTAGGTCGCGAACCCCCAATTGGTTGCCTGTGGGCATGTCCTGAGGGTCTCACCTGTGTGCTTCGTTTTCCACTGCTGCAATTTAATGATTTCGGCCTGATCGGCCCATGAGTAAGTCTACTATTATATTGATGCTTCCACATGATATGTATTTTGATGTCTAGTACTGTATCTGTGAGCACTATCTATTGATTCAGGGAATAGTGCGGTGGTATCATAGAGGATTCCAGATTAAAGTATCTGGGTCCTACAGCCAGCGAATTAAGACAGTAGCAGTGTAAGGCCGAACAAGCACAAGCCGACCTGGCCCACGTTGCCCAACAAGGTTACATGGGCTGAGCGCTTCGGCCCATTCAAGCGGGGTGGTGCGTCTGCAGCCCATTTTTTCCCTTCGAAATTAAACGACGGTGATCCTAACTAGTGAGTTTCCTATGCACCATGTGAGAAAATCCAAGCTTTTGTTGTGATGAATCATTATTATTTTAAAAGAGTGAAAATTTATAATTTATAAATTTACAGATCTTTCTAGACAATTTGCAGAGGCGACGGGCTGACCGGCCAGCCTGTGTTGCTTTGGTTGAAATTAATGATTTTAAGAAATTTGAGTCATAGGATGATTTAGGTTGACCTAGATCAGCGCATATGTATGGCATAATACATATTTTAGCTAACGTGGATTATGTTATAAAAAACCTGTGCTCGAAAACTATTTCTTGGTCTTTTGATGTGCAGGGGTGCTTAGAGTCAACCATGGTCAACAGTGAGGATCGATGCTTAGAACGATCAAGGATGTCGGGTGATGGCTGAGCTCAAGCATGACACAAGAAAGACAAAAAATATTGAGGAATGTTTGAGCAACGGGTTGCACCATATGGCTTGGTCGGTTCAAGTGAGGCGTGGTTCAGTGAAACCAGAATGAGAGAGACTTGCCAACACATGGCAAGCCAGTGATGCATCTACATGTGCAAGCATGAAAATTGCTTATAAGGAAAGATGAAGACCATGTCAAGAAAATGTATTTTGGTAAGTTGACCAAAATACTAGAAACTAGCTTGGATCAAAACTACAGTACTTGAGTGGCAGTTGAGAAAATAATTTAAGCTAAGGAGAAGTTAAGATAATCAAGTTGATCAAAGGCTAAGAACTTAGCGGATTCAGGTTTATATGTTTTGAAAAATGTGTATAAGTGTAGTGTGCGAGTAAAATCCGTGTTGTGTAGGGTTAATGGGTTCCTCCATTTAAGCTAAGTGGACAGTATCCATTAGACTTAAATAAGACTGTTTGTCTTGTCTATTTAATGGGTTGTGATAGAGAGTTGCAAGTTAATCATTCAACCATCGTAACTTTACTTATTGAAGCCAAGTGTTTTAGGAATAGGATTTGAGAAGTGTGAGTGTTGTAGTATGCTCTCTTATTCTCCAGTTGGAACAGCTGTAAAACCTTCATCCTCAAGTAGTAATATATCAATTTTATTTAACTCTCATAGATCACTCTTATTTTGGTTGGTTTTGATCTTTCCTCTTCTATTCTTGATCTTGCTGGATTCCTCAAGTAGCATCAGGTTTGACAAGTTCTTGAAATTGTCCGGTTTTTGTTTGATTTGGCCTCTCTAAGTGATTTCTTGATCTAGTTATTTTTGCTTTGATTTCTTGGGTGTTCTAGCTTGCTGTGACATATGAAAAAAAATATCTAAAGCTATCTTGACCATCATTCGCCTATGAACAAGTTATGTTCACCGTTTTTAGTTTTTGCTTGGTTTTGGAACAATCTTTCTTCAAACGAAAAAGGTATGAACTTTGGTAATGATTTTCTTGATCATTGATTGGAATATGTTTCTAATATCATAGAGATGGTGCATGCCCAAATTTCAAGTTGTTTAAAGTCTTGGTTTGAGACTTGGCTCAATTTATGGTTTTGGCCTCGTTTTGATGCAGCATAGCTCCACGAACCAACAGATCCCAATTCTCTTAACTTCTTTCAAGATTGTAGGTTAGGATAGGTTCTTAAAGTTCGAATCTAGCCTTGGTTTAAGTTTTAAATCTTTTGGATTTGAAACAGTGCTGTTTTTTATTGTTCACTGAGCCGATTTTATTGTAGCACACTGCATTTTTGAAATTTTGGTTTCTTAATCTTCATAACTTCTCATAACTATTAGAACGAAAAATCAGCAAATACTTGGAGGAAATTTTGAAGGCACCATTCACCCCCTCTTTTGCTATGCCGGTCCTACAGTTTTTACTTTCAATATTAGCTCAATAATAATTAATTAATTAGCATACATCGATTATGTAATCATGTCTGGTAACCAAAAATAAATCTTATGAGAACTCTTTGGATTTTTGTTTAGGGCTACCTTCTTTTTAGCTTGGGCTTATTGGCTTTTGTACGATGCTATAGTAACTCACTTTTAAATGGTATGTCTTTTCAAGACGGGGTCTACAGCTTAATTGTAGTAGACACTGTATTGACTTCAGCTGTATCGACCAAAATAGTATGCGACTATCTTGCTCTTCGTAATCTCTCTTGCGAACAACCAGAATTCAAAAGACATAAGTCGCAGCCTAAAAGAGCCCATCCCTAGACCTATTTCAAATCATGATATGTGGTCATGTAAAGAGATGGTTGATTTATTATGCCGTATGCTACAGTAACCCAGAAGTTCCAATATTTCCGATCGACACCATGAAATGTATATTAATTAAGTGTACAAATGGAGTGGATAATTTTCATTTGACCGACCGACCAAAGGCTCACGGAGTGAATAGGAAAGGAGCAAATAAGTATTCAACACTATCTGTGTTCGACTACGAGGAAAAAAATATGAAATATGATATGAGATAAGAGATATCCATCCGTATATATCTGTATGTCAAGTGATATGAGAAAGTTTATTGTGATTTCATTTAGGAACAAGATAACACATAGGTGGATTGCCACATCTAAACAGGCGGGAATACTGAGCACTCTTCTTTCGATACTCAACGATTAATCTCTCTGTGTTTGCTTTGATTGCACCCTACTGTCCAATGTCCTATATAGAGGTGTAAAAGAAGCAGATAATTTTCGTCTGACCAACTGTCCGAAGGTTTATGGAAATAATACGGAATGGATAAATAGGTACCCAGCATTGTCCGTGTCTAAATCTGACTTCAAATAAAAAAAATACAAAATATAATATAACATAAGATGAACGATATCCATCCGTATTTGCCCCTAATATTAATTACGCCGTGCATGCGTTTTCCGGCCGTTCTTTTTACGTCGTGGTGCAAGCATGCGTGCATGCATTTCATTCCCCGGCCAGCGCGCTTGCTTCGATCAGATTAATTGAGATTAAAATTAACAGCACGTAAGTATCGTATGTTAATTAACGTGCTCCCGCAACTGCAAGCCAGCTGCAATGCATGTATGATGTATGTATCGTCCAGGCTCTCAACACCTCTATACCAACCAACCTATGCCTGCATGTTGAATAATGCATATGCAAACGATCTTCATCTTCTCCCGTTTCTTTACGGCCATTAGTTCTCTTTCTTTTCTACGGGATGGAGTAACCACTAGTACAATGCATCAAACATTAATTGAATTAACTACATCCAGCAACCTTTTTATTTAACTCTCTATAATCCGTATCATCAAACTTTCTAAAGTTTGATCATCAAAAAATTTAAAGCTATCCAAATTAACTATACGAAAATTATATCATTAGATTTATTATTAAAAATACTGTTATATTATTACAATTTATTAGTATATCTTAGTGTAAGATTATAAAAAGTAGCTGTCAAAGTCGCATCTCGAATAAAAAACTAGAGTAGGAAATTAGATTAATTAAAGCCATATCCGCGCGTGTGCCATGATAATCGATATAGGCATATTCGTTTTGGTTTTGACTTATGGTTTTTAGTTGTGGTTTATGGTTTTTTGGATTGTTTATGTGAGAGAATATGGAGTAACAAAAACTCGCGTGCATATAAATGCTAACATATATAAAGCCTCAAGCTTGATGCTCTCCAATTTCTGCTATATATATAAAAGAAAACGCAAGCTTGAATCGAACAGAATAATAAACAGAAACCCCAATCCTTTCTGTACGCGCGAAATATATATGTCTATGTACATTAATTAATCGTTAAAAATCCAGCACATACATCGTCCTAAATTTGAGTCTGTGTAACATGCAATATCGTACTAAAATTGCTTCCGTTAGCTTTGTATACATACAACAAAAATGGGGAGAATTAAAACTTACAAAAAATGCGGAAGACTTGTATACATGCAAGTTGATGGTACGAGGCCACGAGGGCCAAGTAGAGATCGAATTCCTTGCCACTTGGACACGTTGAGCAAGCTTAGAGTAATGCAGGCGGCCGGCCATGCATGCCTGCTGATGGATGGAGAGCTAGCTGTTGCTCTATGTGCTCCACGTTGATCGGAGTTGGAACGTTCGATCGATCGATGGCGATCTATATTTTTATCCGGTACACACATCTTCTATCGATAGGTTGCATTCATCCTTATAACTGCATTGCAACTGCTCGATCTTGCACGAATTTGAGAAAAGTGCGCGTACATTGATTGTAATTGTGTATTTGTTAATAGATTTTTATTTCATTTTAATTAAGTGATTTGCGAAATGGATGTTTTATGTTTGTGAAATGAATCGAGATGTGAATTGGATGTATACATGTACATGTTGATCTGCTTGTTTCAGAGGGCATGCCTAGCATTTCTTGAGGCTAGCCAATAAACAGAAATAATTTAGTGGTAGAAGAGAATAGCACAGACGGTTTTTAACTAAAATCCATCTATGCTAGTTGATAATCACATACGGTTTTTACTGTGCTAGTTGACCGTCTGTGATTATCAACTAGCACAGACGGTTTTTAGTTAAAAACCGTCTGTCATATTTACACCACAGACGGTTCAAAAGCCGTCTGTGATGACCTCGTATCATTACTGACCCATAAATTCAGATGGCTCACAAAACCGTCTGTGATGACGTTTCTGAACTGTCTGTAATACGATTTTCTGTAGTAGTGTAACCCCATCTCTATTTATAGTCTAGGGCCCAAACTATGATATTATCGCTAAGACCATAAGTTCTTATCCAATTCTGACAAATAAGGGATCTGAAACCTTATGTAACTCGGATTTTTCAACTTTTGTCACACTACCCAATTTTGGACATTCCAAAATTATCATGTGTCGTAACCTCCAGACCGCACCTCCGTAACTCCAACATGTACCATCCATCTTTGATTTTCACGCACCCCAACTCGAGCACGACTGTCTCCTCTAGTATTCTTAACCCTCTGGATTATGACTTTGCACCAAGCCATCTCCTGGTCATCGCCGTAGATCACGATCACCTCCGAATTACCCTGCACATGTAAAGACCAAAGCAACATCTTTTTTCGACACAAATTCTTTCCAACTTGACCGATATAACTTCACATACGCCACATGCCTTAAATAACATCAATAAACAATATTGTTAATTATTCATCGTTATAAATATTCTAGATCTAACCACATGATCTAACACTCATCATGCAAAAAAATTAAGCCTAGAGCATCAATGTGGTATAAGAAGCAAAAGTTCCGTTTCAAAAAGAGAGAGAGAACACAATGTAAACAATATGTAAAGTAATTCATTACTGCATTGCAGCGATTATTGCAATATAGTAAGTTAATGAGGCTACGATGAGAGGGCCACTCACGAGTCTCATGTGTTTCTGACTTTTCTGTTACTAGCATGATCGATGGATGGCCATTCGATCTGCGAATTGCATAATGGAGTTCATTTTTTTTTCCAGGAGCATGGACACGCGGATGTGTTGATTTGTCAAGCACACTGACCGTTCTGGCTATGCTTTGGTGCTAGGATCTTTCTTTTGGGACTACTAGTCAAGTCGCCCCACGATTGCGACATTGCGTGATCGAGCCGTGTGTTCACGGTAAACTTCGTTGATCCTGACAGCAATAATCTGCAGCTATCTCTGAGTAATCCCCTCTATTATGCGACTCATACGTCAAGTGTTTATCCAGACTGAATGGCCTCGAAGTGTCAAACCGGCTTACAGTTTTTTTTAAAGAAAAATAGTCCAGAGGTTCAACCTTTTCTTGTAGAAAGAGTTCTGTACCTCATTTTTTTTTACTTCTGTTGTCCAAATTTGAAGTGCTCCACTTAGTATCTTCCAATGGCACATCTTCTATCGCAATAGCTAAGAACATATGCCGGGATATCGCGTATTTGCTTTGCATAATGGCACCTAGCTAGTAAAACCTAATCACACGGATGCAGGTCAACCCTATGAAAACCTAGCTAGTAAAACCGAATCACACGGATACAAAGTCAACTCTATGAAAACCACAAGCATTGTTTTTGTTTTGTCCATCTTTATATATATATATATATATATATATATATATATATATATATATATATATATATATATATATATATATATATATATATATATATATATATATATATATATATATATATATATAGGAAAAATACTTTTTACTCCCGGGTGTAATTACACCCACCTCTAATATACCACCTAAACAAACTTGAAATACTCCTTTATCACTTTAGGTATAGTCATATACTAATTATAAGATACTCCAATATGAACCATACGAAAAAATTGCAAAGGAGTCCATAGTTTTTAGCGTATTTTATAAATACCTTCATATGCGTACATAAAAAAGAGTATGTCAAAAAATATATACATACCACCTCTAAAAAATTGTTCATACTACCTATATGGTCTTAAATACTCGTATACTACATGTACATACCCTCCGTTACATGAAAGACTCCCTACATTGTGAGATACGACATAGGGTGTAATTACACCCGGGTGTAGAAAAGAGGCTTCCTATATATCTAGTGCTAAAGCCCATTTAGGTGCTAATATGCTAAAGCCGCTCAGGCGCGTTAGATCTACCTCCTACGGTTTGGATCTGTGAAGGTGGAAACACCAGATTCTACTTACGTGTTTTGCGAAAACCCCCCCTCCCGTCACTTTTCCCCCGCGCTCCCCGTCTGTTTTCCCCCGACGCCTCACCTTCCCATTCGCACCGCTCACGCACGACGCCTCCGCCTAATCTCCCTCTTCGCCGTCTCCGTTCGCGATCGGATCTACAGAGCCGTCTCCGTTCCGTGCATGCATGTTCAGGTGCATCACATATTCTTTGCGTATGCTTTATTGCTTGGATTGGATCCTGTATAAGGAATGCATGAATGGTTGTTTGAAACGGAGATAAAAAAAACGGATTGGATCCTGTATAAGGAATGCATGCATGGTTGTTTGAAACGGAGATAAAAAACAGATTGGATCCTGTATAAGGAATGCATGCATGGTTGTTTGAAACGGAGATAAAAAACCATAGCTTTACAACAATCTGTAGAAATAAACACAAGTGGCATGCACTACCTGAATTCAGTATATAATTATAGATAGATAGTGGATCGTATCTGTACTGAATTCAGTAAAGAAACCCAGATCTTTAATCCGTCCTTGTTCGAATCCAGTCACTGAATTAGTGAGACACTTTATTATGTTAACATGTTTTGCTGAATGAGCACAACAATTTTGGTTTTCTCTGACACTTTATTATGTTAGGAGGCATGGAATATATGGCTGATGAGAGCGTTGTAGGAGGCATGGAATCTGTGGCCGATGAGAGCGTGGTATTGGGATTGCCAAGAGAAGAAAATCTTGATACACAATCTATCGCTCAAATTAGTTCACCTTCCCACCAGTTAATTCATTGTGGCACCCCGAAAAAGAGCGGCATCACTCCATTCGTAGTAAGTATCATATTGTATGCATGTGTTTTACTCCATATGTCAATCCACCATGCTTCATACTTAATATTTGCATTGTAGGGTTCTTCTTATACACCTTGTGTTGACGCAACTATGAAGCCATATGAAGGGATGGTTTTTGATGACTTGGAAGCTGCGGAGGAATTCTACAAGACATATGCACATTCAGCCGGATTTGGAGTCCGTGTCCACATACGGTTATCAATGGTGTCATGAGATGGAAGCGATGGATGTGTTCTAGACAAGGTTTCCGATCTGAGAAATGTAAGAACAATAACACGGAGTCAAAGAAAAGGAAATATGTTAGAAAGCTAAGTAGGTGTGGATGTGAGGCAATTCTAGTTGTCAAACGCACTGCCGACAATAAGTTTAGGGTGGAAACATTTATTGAATCTCATACACATGAGTTGGTATCACCTAGCAAACAACAGCTGATAAGGTCTAATAGGAAAGTAAATGAGAAGGCCAAGCGTACGTTAATCACATGTCATAAAGGAGGCATCGGCACAAGCGGGGCATATAGATATCTCCGTATTAGTGAGGGTGGATTTGAGAATGTAGGATGCACAAGGAGAGACTTGCAGAATTATCATAAAGAGTTGAGAAGTTGTATTAAGTCATCGGATGCTCAGATGTTTATTGATAACCTGAGTAAGAAGAATGACATAAATCCTTCATTCTACTTTGATTATGTTGTTGATGACAAGGGCAGATTGGTACATGCATTTTGGGCAGATAGTACATGTCGGAAGAATTATGCCCATTTTGGAGATCTTGTATCGTTTGATTCTACATATAACACCAATCATTATAACATGATCTTCACACCATTCACTGGAGTAAATCACCATAAGACATGTGTCTTACTTGGGGCTGCACTACTAAGTAATGAGAAGACTGAGACATATATATGGTTGTTTCGTACATTTTTGAAAGCAATGGGAGGAGTTGCACCTAGGCTCATCATAACTGATGAAGATACTGGAATGAAGACTGCAATTTCCACTGTCTTCCCTACTAGCATGCATAGGTTATGCATGTGGCATATTTTGCAAAAACTTCCAATGAAGGTACCACCACATTTGAGAGAAAACCCTTTATTGTACCAACGTGTTAACTCATGTGTATGGGCCTCAGAAACTCCAGAGGAATTTGAGGAACAATTTTCTTCTATTATTTCTGATTTTGGTTTGGAATCCAATGAGTGGTTGGCTACTCGGTACCGAATCCGTGCATCATGGGTACCCGCTTACTTCAAAGATATATTCTTGGCGGGAATCCTTAGAACCACTTCTAGGTCAGAGAGTTCGAACTCTTTCTTCAATCGGTTTATTGGATTCAATAATACTTTAGTAGAGTTTTGGATCAGATTTGTTAATGCAGTGGAAGAACAACGTCAGAATGAGTTGGAAGCTGACAATGCCACGTTGCACACAATGCCTGTGTTGCAGACTACTTGGCTAATAGAGAAGCATGGAAGTGAGGTCTTCACGTTTGCTGTGTTCACTGACTTTCAGAAAGAAGTGTGTGCTGCTCGGGAGCATTGTAATGTGGAGAACATGGAAACCGTAGGACAATACAAAATCTCAATAGTTAGTGATGGCTCAAACAAGGTCAGAAAGGTACGCTGTAACCTTACAACTAAAGATGCCAAATGCTCCTGCATGTTCTTTGAGTCATTTGGAATCCCTTGCCGCCACATTGTTTGTGTGTTGCAAAGTCCATCACTTAAGGAGCTACCAAGCCCATTTGTGTTGAAGAGGTGGACCAAAATGGTAACTAAGGACGATGTCTTTGATGGAGAAGGCAATTTGTTACAAGAAAACCAAGGAGTGCAATAGAAACAGCTAAAGACAAGTTGGCATCAGAAATACGTATGAACATGGAGGAATTAATTCACCGTGCTAAAGGAACAGATGAGGGTTTAAAATTTCTTAGTGATCAGTTTATCAAATTTATGGAAGAAGTGACTCCTCTGATTCCTGAGAATGTGGTAAGTAAGGCTGAAGAGATTGAAGCATTTGCAGGTTGTCCCATCCCTAAGGAAGTCAACATAAAGCCACCAAACGATGTTAACTCCAAGGGTAGATGTAAGAGAATAAAGCCGAGGCAGAAGAAAAATGACAATGTTGAGAACAAAGCAAAGGTGCCACGCTTGTGTAGGTCATGCAAGGAGATTGTGTACCATGATAGCCGTAATTGCCCTTTGAGGACGACAACACATTGACCACATTCTTAAGGTTGTACATCTTATTAACAAAAATATTAGTCATATTTCCCTAACTCATATACTTTTTCTAATTCACATTTTCTAACCATACAGTTTCCACTTCTATCCAAGTGTGCTCACATTATTGCTTGTGCTGGAATGCAAGGAAGCCGTGGAGAAGTCACCATTCTTAGCTGGACTTTTGTTTATCATGAGTTTGCTTGTGCTAGCAAATATGTTATTATGTACCATTGCTTCAATTTGAATGGATTTAGTTATTTTTTGCTGCTGGATTCATGTTATTATGTTTGTCATGGTCTCAGTGTCATGCTTCAGCTAGCAAATTTGTTATTACGTGCCACTGTTTCAATTTGAATGCATTCAATTATTGTCTGATACTCTTTTTCCTGCTGGATTCATGTTATTATGTAACTTCTTCTGCTGGATTCTGCACATACAATGTCGTGATAATGCATTTATATTGCCCTTTTCAATGTCTGCATAATGCAGTCCAGTCTAGATCCAACTGCTGCTGCTGCTGCTGCTGGATTCTGCATATTTGGATCCCTTGTCTAACCCTCAACAGTGTCAGGTTTGGATACATCAGCAAGCATTGCCCAGTGAAAACAACATGCCAGAATTTGGTCCCATGACCATTTCACATAAGCAAGCAAGCACGACATTACATACATCAGTTTTGGATCCCATGACCATTGCCAACTCTAGGACCATTACCCTGCCAAATATCAGGCTGAAAATAACTCCCTGTTGCAACAGAAAATTTCAACTGAAAATTTCTAACACACCCGAATCCCTTGCCTGCTGCATACAAAAAACCTCCACTTCACAGAATCAAGCACACATTACATATGAGCAGTGTCGGATACAAAAATCCATGACCATTACACCCGAATCCCCTGACGGCCGCGTTGGGTGAGCGCCGTCGGAGGGGCGCAGCTGCCGCCGTTGCTACGAAGCCGCCGTTACCGCTGGGTCGGAGGGCGCGTTGGGTGAGCGCCGTCGGAGGGCCGCAGCCGCCGCGACGAAGCCGCCGTCGCCGCTGGGTCGGAGGGGCGCGTTGGGTGAGCGCTGTCGGAGGGCTGCAGCCGCCGCCGCTGCTACGAAGCCGCCGTCGCCGTTGGGTCGGAGGACACGTTGGGTGAGCGCCGTCGGAGGGCCGCAGCCGCCGCCGCTGCTACGAAGCCTAACCCTAACCCTAGCGCGGGTGCGAATGGGAGCGGCACGGGGAGACGAGCGAATGGTGCGGGTGCGAATGGGAAGGTGAGGCGTCGGGGGAAAACAGACGGGGAGCGCGGGGGAAAAGTGACGGGAGGCGGGGGGGGGGGGGTTTGCAAAACACGTAAGTAGAATCTGGTGCTTCCACCTTCACAGATCCAGACCGTAGGAGGTAGATCTAACGCGCCTGAGCGGCTTTAGCATATTAGCCCCCAAATGGGCTTTAGCACTAGTAATGTTATACAACATTCGACTGTTTTTGAGGACAAAAACAGTCAGATTGATCTGGAGCGTTAGATCTCCATCCAACGGATCCACCCATTACAACATTCGACTGTTTTTGAGGACAAAAACAGTCAGATTGATCTGGAGCGTTAGATCTCCATCCAACGGATCCACCCATACAAGCCCCCCTCCAAAAAAAATGATCTAGGGCGTTGGATCTCCATTTAACGGTTCAAAATCTGACTGTTTTTGCCCTAAAAAACAGTCGAATGTTGTATGTATGTATGTGTATATATATATATATATATATATATATATATATATATATATATATATATATATATATATATATATATATGAAAATCACATAAGGCACCTGGGTGCCTAGGCACCCACATCAAGAACCGTCCGATACACGTGTATGATTGATAATTTTTTTGAGTTTGGGTATGAAAATGTCTTATACCCTTGATATATTTATGGTAAGTAAGTTTTGAACTCAGTTCAAACTAGTTTGAACTACTTTTGAGTTCAATGCGACTACAGTGAGTATATACTATAAGAATACCCGTTGATTTGCTTTGAGATTCGTATCGTTTGATGTGGGTATCTTCATATACCCATAAAAAAAGTATATTTGAGATGTCAAACTCCGAAAAAAATTAAATTCAACTTCAGTTTAATTAGTTTGAACTATTTTTATGGTATATACTCACCGTAGTCGCATTGAACTCAAAAATAGTTCAAACTAGTTTGAACTGAGTTCAAAACTTACTTACCATAAATATATCAAGGGTATAAAACATTTTCATACCCAAACTCAAAAAAATTATTAATCATACACGTGTATCGACGGTTCTTGATGTGGGTGCCTAATGTAATTTTCCTATATATATATATATATATATATATATATATATATATATATATATATATATATATATATATATATATATATATATATATATATATATATATATATATATATATATGATCGTGGTACAATTGAGATAGTTACATTCACTAACAAGATCGATCATTCACTAACAATATCATTCACACGGATATTGAACGTACACAGCAAATAAAACCTTAAAATTAAGCAAGTGCTAATTAAAAGGCAAATTATTACGGTACATGTAAGCGCCACACGGTTCCTCAAGTATGTGTTGTCAATTAAGCGGGCTTCTATAAAGTTCAGACATCTAGTAGTAGTAATTCTGGTTGGTGACTCTGCAGTTCTTCCTGATCTCGAAATGGCTTCCCTCGGCGGGGAGCTTGCTGAGCTTGGCCATGGCATTGCCGAAGTCGACGTTCCACTTGGTGGCGTTGTCCCTGTACTCTCGCAGGTCGCCCGCAGCTTCGCCGTCCGTGAGCAGCACCCAGTCGGACTTGAGGAGCACCATGTTCTGCAGATTGGCGTGGTAGTAGCTGTTGTCCAGGGCGCCCGTCGCCGCCGTGTCCACCCCCGTGGCGTCGTAGCCGGACTTGTTCCGGAAGGCCGTGTCCATGTCGCGGATGTTGTTCTTCTCCGTCGGGTTCGACGTCCTTTGCTGCTGCTTCTGGGCATCGACGTCTTTGAGGAGGGCCGCTTTGTAATTGGGATCGATGGGGGTGGCGGTGGAGGAGTTGAAGCGGTCCTGGAAGGAGGAGAGATGGCTGACGCCGACGGAGTGCGCACCGGAGAGGATGACGAGCTCCTCCTGGGTGAAGTTCTTCTTGCCGAAGTTGTCCTTGAGCTGCTGGAAGTCGAAGGTGGAGAACGGGAGGATGGCGTCCGCGGCGACGGCGGACGAGACCACGCCGTCCTTGCGGCCCGTCTCGACTGGGTAGGTGATCTTGCCGCGGCTGAGGATGCCGGTCGCGTCACGCGCCGCCAAGACCACAATGTCGGCGCAGGAGACGCCGTCGCCGAGTTTGGCCTTGATTACGTCGATTACGTCGAAGCCGTCGAGGCCGATGTTGTTGGCCGCGCTCTTCTCCGTCCGGCTGTTCTTGCTGTACGGCGTCTTGTCCAAGAGAACGGATCCATCGCAACCCTGCAAGTGATTAGCAAATTAATTAGCACATGGGCTAACACAATTTAGAGGATCAGACACAGTGTCAAACTTAAATTACCGGACAATTAATGCATGACAAATTACTTACGTTGACCCAGCAGTCGTGGAATACCAGGCGGATGAGGGCGGCGCCGATGCCGGGGTTGCTCTTGATTGCCTTCTCCACTTCCTTCCTCACCTTGCCCTCGACGTCCTTTTCGCCATAGTAGCCGCCGGCCGCCGACTGCCTGGCGAGGAAGCAGGCGACCAACACGCAGAGAGACAACGCGACGGCGCCGGCGTTAAGCTTCACCATCTCCCCCAATTCGATCGCTATTCGCTAGCTAGCTACGTAGCTAGTTTCCAACGTATTAAAGTGCTTAACTGCTGCTAGAATTGCTCTGGTACGTCCAGGGAACTTGAGATGGAGGGGTATATATACTGCTGATCATCAGGGGCGGATGCACTTTCACAAATATGGGGGCATAGGCTCTGCATGATTTTATTTTTTGTTGTTTATAGTCCAAAGTTACATAATATGTACTTTCATATACAAAAACTAGTGCCTCCACATGCTAAGAAGTACATATATCAAAAAGAAAGAAGGATTAAATACATTGACAAATATAAAGGAAAAAAAAGGAAAAACACGCATGACGTAGACAAAGTAAGAGCATCTCCAGCAGGGCCCCTACTTGAGCCCTCAAAACCAAATTTGAGGGCTTGAGGCAAAAATAGAGGTCCAGCAGGGCCCCTACTAGAGCCCTCAAATTTGAGGGCCCCCTTAAATCCCCCCTTCAGCCCTCATTCCTAGGGGGCCCCTACTCCGGCCCTCATTTTTCAGCTTTCCTCGTTTTTTCCCGTACGAGTGAAACAAATTTAAATTCGGAACAAATTTGAATTTAAATTTGAATATTCGAAACAAATTTGAATATTCGGAATAAATTTGAATTTAAATTTGAATATTCCGAACAAATTTAAATTCAAATTTGGATATTCGGAACAAATTTGAATATTCGAAACAAATTTGAATTTAAATTTGAATATTCGGAACAAATTTGAATTTAAATTTGAATATTTGGAACAAATTTAAATTCAAATTTGGATATTCGAAACAAATTTGAATTGAAATTTGAATATTCGGAACAAATTTGAATTTAAATTTGAATATTCGGAATAAATTTGAATTTAAATTTGGAACAATAAAATTCGAAACAAATTTGAATTTAAATTTGAATATTCGTATTTGAATTCATAAATTTAAATATTGTCCCTCATTTTGAAATCATAAATATTTTATTGTGTATTGTGCTTTTGTCTCATACATATGCATATAGTGTGTGAGGAAATAGAGGGAATTGAGAAGTAGGGGCCCTGTTTTGAGGGCTCCTGCTGGAGTGCAGCCCAGAAAACAGGGCCCTCAAAAGTAGAGGGAGCCCTCAAATTAAAAGTAGGGGGCCTGTTTTGAGGGCTCCTGCTGGAGATGCCCTAAGGCACTCCAATAAATACGTGTAATAGTAGATTCTCGGATTCACCCTAGATCATTCACTAATGGTAGGTTTCTTGATTTTTGTATGTTGTCTAACAAATAGTTATTTATCATTAAACTTTATCATAAAATTAGTTGATGTTACAAAATTTAGAATACATTACTATCTACTACATTATTGATAGATGTAAAGGTGTAAACAGAACGGACAATTTTCATCTGACAGACCAACTGAAGGCTCGTGGAACGAATATGGAAGGCGTAAATAGGTACCCAGCACTATTCGTGTCCAACTCCGTAGAAAAAATATGGTATAGGATACAGAATGAGTGATATCTGTCCGTATATATCCGTATGTCAAGTGATATAAGTCTGTTGTATCGTCACTTACAAACAAGATAACATATATGTGGATTACTACATTTAAACATGTAGGGAATATTGAGTGCTCTTCCTTTGACATCTCGATGATTAGTCTCTCTATACTCACTTTGATTGCACCCTACTGTCCAATGTCCTATGTAGGAGTGAAAATAAACAGATAATTTCCATCTGACTGACCGTTCGAACACTTATGGAACGAATACGGAACGGAGAAATAGGCATCCGGCATTATCTATGTCTGACTTCGACTTCGAGAAAAAAATACGAAATAGGATATATGATGAGCGATATGCGTCCGTATTTACTCTGATTACACCTTTAGATGGATGCGTTGATAAGTACATATATGGAGTATGAGACCCCATGTCATTTCTGTTCTAGATCCACCACTGCTGCTGATCGAGCATGAACAAGCTGCTGCTGGTGGGTAGGCTTAGCTTGCACACACTGATGACTGATGCAGACAAGCTAGCATTTGTTAATTTATGTTGCTTGACCTGAGGCCCCGCTCATTTCGGCTTGAACTTTTGGCTTCTGTCTTATTTTCCACTATTCCTAAATTTCGTCTTTTTCTGGCTTTTTTGCTTTTTAAGCTTTTTTTGCCTGTTTTTTTCCGTATTCGTTTGCGTTGTCCGATTACGCTAACATGTTTTTTCTATTTTTAAATTTTTTAAAATTTAGTTACGTCAAATAAGCCACTATCAGATACAGTGTAACTTCTGTCAGCTACAGTATAATTTCAATCATAAGTCAGCTTATTTCAGTCCAACCGAGTGGCACAGTCTCAGCCACTTCTGTTCGGGGCCTATATATTAATTAGCAGCCGCTGCAAACTTTCTTTTCGATGCTAACATATATAAAACCTCAAGCTTGATGCTCTCCAATTTCTTCTTCTATATATATAAAAGAAAACGCAAGCTTGAATCGAACAGAATAATAAACAGAAACCCCAATCCTTTCTGTACGCGCGAAATATATATGTCTACGTACATTAATCGTTAAAAATCTAGCACATATATCGTCCTAAATTTGAGTCTGTGTAACATGCAATATCGTACTAAAATTGCTTCTGTTAGCTTTGTATACATCCAACAAAAATGGAGAGAATTAAAAATTACAAAAAATACGGAAGACTTGTATACATGCAAGTTGATAGTATGAGGGCCAGGTAGAGATCGAATTCCTTGCCACTTGGACACGTTGAGCAAGCTTAGAGTAATGCAGGCGGCCGGCCATGCATGCCTGCTGATGGTGGAGAGCTAGCTGTCGCCGTATGTGCTCCACGTTGATCGGAGTTGGAACGTTCGATCGATCGATCGATCGATCGATCGATCGCGATCTATATCTTTATCCGGTGCGTGGATTGTTCAACACGAACACTTCTGTTCAACTCAAGTAACATTAGAGATTTACGCCGTGTCAATCCGCTACCGCTTTTCTATTTTCTTATCTATTTATAGACTCTGATTACAAGTGTACAGGCTAAAACTAACTGACCCTTCCGGCCACGATGTCCTTGACTCGCACACTCCCCACTACCCGTACGACTTGCTCTACTAACCATCACACTTAGTTTAGTGGACACGAACAATTATGTGCAGACTAACTGCTTTCTGGTCCGGTCTATGGCCGCACACAATCCTTCAGGTTCTGCTTTGGGTCCCTTCACTACTACAAAAAGGGTCATCACAGACGGTTCGGAACCGTCATCACAGACGATTTTTCGAACCGTCTGAATTTATGGGTCAGTGATAATCGGAGGTTATCACAGACGGTTCGTGAGCCGTTAGTGATAATCACAACTCAGACGATTTATAACTAGAATCGTCTGTGAAGAGCACTATCACAGCTGGCTCGAATCAAAAACTATATGTGATATTCACACATCACAGACGGTTCTAGGTACCAACCTTCTGTAATGGATGAGTATCACAGACGGTTGGTAGCTAGAACCATTTGTGATATTTTTTTTATCATAGACGGTTGGTAGATAGAATCGTCTGTGATGTGCTAGTATCACAAATAGTTTTTGGTTTGATCCATCTGTGATAATCCTTTACAGATGGTTTATATTACAAAATAATCTATGATAGTTCATTCTATACCTATTTTTTTTCTTTTTTTCGGCAAGTCTCAGGAAATGTTAACTATGCCATCTGAAAACAAGCAAATACAGTAAGAAACACAGTACACATTCCATTTTTATTAAAATTAGAGCCTACCATTACAATATCCCAGAACAACGAGAAGGTTACCCATGTAGCTAACACAACAAGAACAGAGAAAAAGCAAAGATCCTCTATGCCTAGACCTTCTCGCCCCTGATGCAGCGCACGAGCTGGATGTCTTTGACGCCCACCATTGTCGACGTTGATTGAGCATCGCCTTGGTAGCTAGTTGCTTCTGCGGTGTCTGCCTCCCGTAGACTTGTGCATCGTCTACTTCCTACGTGTTATTATGGTATGGGTCAAGGAGGAGGAGAACAAACAGCAAGGAGGCTGGGTTTGGGTGATTATTTATAGGGGAGGGAGAGGTGGGAGGGCAAAAATTTTTGGCGTGGGGACGAAGAGGTTGAGCTACGATCTGTGCGGTGAAAATTTGTGGATTTCTATTGGCTAAGATTGGGTTGAGAAGTATCGATGGGCTCAGCGGTCAGATTATCACAGACTGTTCTACATACAAACCGTCTGTGATACTCTCTATTATAGATGGTTGGTAGATAGAACCGTCTATGATGAATAATATCACAGATGGTTCTATATACCAACCGTCCGTGAATTGGAGCACAAAGTTTTATATACCGATGCAATATAAACAACTGATCTCAAAATATAAAATAGCAAAGTTTTATATGACTTATATATACTCATTTGGAAGGTTTCGATGAGATCTACAACTTTTCAGTTGAAGCAAAATCCAAATTCCAAAGGGAAGACCAAGAAAAGGGCAAAAACAGAAACAAAAAACTTATAACGCAAATTTGGGGATAAAGATGGAAGATTTTGAGGGTCTTAGAGGGCAACTAGCACAAGCGAGTTGTTTTTTTGGATCGGGCTCGTCGTTAGCTTTCCAACAAGTACAAAAACGTCGAAAACGGATGCCGTATGCAAAAGTTATGCTCGTTTTACTGAAAGTGTCTCAAAACTGAATCCTACTCGGACTCTAGCGAGAAATTATGAAATTTAGGGGATTGCAAGGCGGGAAACATATCACAGACAGTTTTGAAGTTATCACAGATGGTGGTTAATACAAACTGTCTGTGCAGTATCACGGACGATTCTAAATAAGAACCGTGTGTGATCTGCCATTATCATAGACGGTTCTTATCTAGAATCGTCTGTGATACTTCACAGACAGTTTGTATTAAACACCGTCTGTGATAATAAATTATCACATATGGTTCGTATTAAAAACTGTATGTGAAAATATCACAGATGGTTATTTGTATGAACCGTCTGTGATACTTGCAGCACAGACGGTTCCTAGGAACCGTCTGTGATGTAAGCGTCCAGTTTAGCCTCTTTTGTAGTAGTGTTTGACGAGTCCTTCGACCACGGCTCTTCTCCTTCGAGTCCTTCTCAACCATGCCTCACGACCATGACTGCTTCGACCATAGTGCCTTCGACTACAGTGCCTTCGATCGCTTCTGATGTGACCACGCCACCAACACAAACGACCATAGCGGTCAATATCAAGATTGAACTAAAGGTGAATTCGTTTCTTCAACTTCAACACATTTTAAATGAGAATATGATGCTACCTAATGATGAAAATATATATATATTTGTAGCACCACATCACTTTGGAACCAATTGAAGCAAGGGTTCAAGTTGGACAGGTTTTGGAATCCAATTCGGCCTCCAGATCAATTCGGATTCAGCCTGACAAGCCAATTTCAAACGGCCATAACTTTTGATCCAGAAGGCTTCTCAGGGCCCGTGAGTACTCGTTGGAAAGCTCTTGGAGTCTACTTTCAGATGGATCTGGTCTCACCAGCAAACTCCATCCGAGCAGATCAGAAACTGCAAAACAAGTCACATCACTTTTCCAGTCCGAGTCAAAATGGGCCGAGGGCCTTGTAACTTGGGCTATTTGGGCTGGTACTGTTCACGTGAACAGTAGCACGGGCGCGTGAACAGTAACCATGAATAGTACCATATCCCTTGTCATTAGATAAGTGTGGCTTCCCCTCCCCTATTTAAGGAGGCCGCTCCCCTTTAGTTTTCCTGGGGTTTTGCTTAGATTAATCTGTCTTTGAACAGTTTCGCCGTTCATCGGTTTGTGAGACCCCAACTTGTGAACTTAATATTTATTCGCAATTTCAGATTGCATCTTGTACTCTCTTGCTTGTGTTCTCGATTCGCTTGCAGGAGATAGCCTTCTTGGCGAGGTCAATCGTGTTCGGCACGGTTGATAACCAACGGAGCAGTGGTGTAGTGATTGAGAGGGGTTCGATCTGTTTTGGTCGGAGCCTTTGGATCATCAACGTCGAGATCTCCACAATCGACTTATCAGTACCTCTCGGAAGATCGGGCCATCGTCACATCAGCTTCACCGACCATTGCTTGTTGACCACATCTTCAACCACGGTGCCATCGACCGCTTCACCGACCACGACTTGTCAACCAGTATCTCCGGTAGTACCGCTCGCGCAGATGGTATTACCGGTCTTCGACCACGACTGGGATACTGTAGCATACGAGTACCGACCATCGACCACAATGCAGCTCGACTTATGACTGTGACTTCTACAACTACTGTGCTACGACCACTGTAGCACGACTACTGCTACAGTACTGATCTGAGTACCGACTGCATCGGTTTACGACTATGACCACTGCGTAGTTCGACTTACGACTATGACCATTGCGCAATTCAACTTATGACTACGACCACGTAGTACTCAACACATGTGTATGACCACACAGTACTTAACACACGAGTACGCGATACGACTACAGTTTTCGAACACACCGAATACTTTACATACAGCACACCGAGTACTCTACACACAATACATAGTACTCGAACACAAGAGTATGACCAACAACAAGATTAGTTCCAACAATCAACCCATAATCTTTTGCCATCATCTGACATGTCGACACACGATGCTGATGACACATGTTGTCTTCTTCTTCTTGCCGTACACAGCAGCATTCTTGCGCGACTCTCGTGCCTTCTAGTGATGATGTCTACGACCACCATCATTGGCCTCATGCCGACTCTCCTTATGGCTTGTCCACATCGGCTCCGTTCATTGCCCTTCGCCACTAGCATCGCGACTACGCACATTGCGTGTGATGTCGGTATACAACCGATCTCACCGTGGCTACACATACCTCGATCGTTGTGTTCCTGGGTGCTCGGTACTGTAGCTGGCCCATCGCCAGCGCCCTGTGCACCTCTGCCCAACGCATGCCGCTGCATGCTCCATCACGTCAACCCGAACGCACGTCGCCATCTGACCATCACACGGTCAGCTGCAGCTGCCTCTCACCTCAGCCGCTCACATCCGACCAATGCATGATCAGCTGCGGAAGCCTTTCGCCGTGGCCCCTTGGACCTTCTCCGACTTACGGGATTTCCAACTCATGAAACTTACCAAACTTCTTCTCCGACGCACAGAAGTCATCCCTTGGCTTCTTCTTCGACGCACGGATGAAAGATCATGCTCCATTAAATTGGTTTTGGTGATAAATGAAAAATACAATTATGAGGCTTTGGTGATAATGACAATTGCAATTTCGAGACTAACCATATTTATTGATTATGATATTGCTTAGTCTCATTAGGATGAAAAGGTGAAATCAAAGAGGTATGCATTCGAAATCACATTCTTATATATTAGTGCATTCCTTGGATTCAAAATATAGAATTAATTCCATCAATAGTCTAAAATGAATATGTGCATATGTCTTCATTACACACACTTGTATGCACACATTTAGGGGGTAGTTCACTCTATGTTTTGTGGTTTCATTAGTATTGATCCGTGCTTCCTTTTATACATATATTGGGATCTCTACTTTGAAACATATCCTTTGAGCATATAAAACTGGTGTAGTCTATATATACTCACATTGACTCATATTGCTTTATACACAATTATCTATGTATGGGACTAACATGATTATCAAGTGTTTGAAAAGTTTAGTCCCAGAACTATCGCAACGCGGTATGTGAGAGACCATATGGAGGTATCCCCATGTTGGTGATGAGTAATTGACGGTTGGTTTAGTGAGTTTGAGTTTGTTTTGGGTATTCTAGGGTTGAGTACCTTTCATTTGTGCTATTGTTGATATGCTGTTTCGTGCGGTGCTATGTGACGGTTTGCTTGTCTGTGTGACTACAAGACTTCGGAGCTAGGTCATGATGAGGCAAGGAGGACTGGGACTAGGCACAGGAGGTGTTGAGGTCCAGACGGTCGGTGATGCCGAAGATGATCGAGGCTGGTGAGGTGGTTGCGAGTCGGGAGACGAGGAACCGGAGCTGGAGCTACCGGTGACAGACACGACAGGCGACGACAAGAGAACCAGGACTAGGCTCAGAGAGGAGTCGGAGGTCCAGACGATTGGAGGTCGGTTGCGGTCGTGCACGACAGAACAGACCAGGACTAGACTCAGGTAGAGTCGGATGTCTCGGTCTGTGTCCGGTGGACGCGACGGGCAGCGGCGAGTGGATCAGGACTAGGCTTAGGGAGGAGCCGGAGGTCCAGACGGTCAGGATGCCGGGTGCGGTCGTGTGCAGCAGAGCGGACCTGGACTAGACTCAGGGAGGAGTCGAGGTCCAGACGGATAGGATACCAGTTGCGGGAAGGTGCTTGAGGGAAATTTGGTAAATTGTCTCAAGATTTGGTTGGAGTGGCTGGTTCCCTCCTTTTGTTGTGAGAACTTTGACTTTCTTGCCTCATGTGGATGAGAGGTGAGGGAGTGGAGGTAGTATGACATTTCTTGATTTGATATTAGAGGGAGATGGCTCTTCTATATAGCAATGCATCTTGGTGAGTGAGGATAAGCAAGAAATGAGGGGAGTTTGTGCATTCCAGTAGAGAGACCAGTGAGTGTGGTGCTCTACGTGTGTGTGTTCTCAGCTTGTGAGAAACATGTAGTGTGATTTCTCTGTATCAATTGCGTATAGGGATGTAGAACCCTCACTTGTAATCATTCATCTCTCAGAAATGGATTTCTTTGAGTTATCTCGAGTTTCAGTCTCTTTACTGCCTTTTGTTCTTCTAAATGCCTTTCTCTGATTTCTGTGGATTGAATTGAGTTTTTGGGTTGGATTTCTATGGAATAGCTTTGCTCTGAACTAGGGATCATCATCCAAGCCATTTGGCTAGTCTATCTCTGAGAGCAAACATTCAATAGCCATGATCTTTCCTAAAGATTCCTTACATCTCATTACTCTGCTTTTCCCTGTAGCTAGTGTTCCATGGCAGAGCAATGTGAGAACTTTGTGATTTCCCTTCAAAGGATGTGCCCAGGTGTTAGTTCCCATGCCCTCATGCCATTGCTAAACTAAATGCAAAGTTTCATGAGGAGAGGATGGAGGAATCTCAAGCAATTTGAAAATTGGTCTTTTCTCTGTCAACTTTCAGATTGTTTGCTCAAATCTCAAATTCTTGCTCTTATGGTTGAATGCCTTGGTTCCCTAGGTGCTCTTGCTATTTAGCTTAAAGTCCTTCTCTCTAGGCTTGAAAAGAATCGCAGAAATCCATCAATTTCACTGTTCTCTAAAGATTTGCAAAGTTTCTGCTCGGTTTTCAGTCGCCTGTCTGAAACTAGGGTTAGGCCGGTCTGACCGGTCTGTACATGGCGGCCTGACCGGCCAGGCAACACCGGTCAGACCAGCGGCACCAATGCGATCAGACCGGTCAGCAATGGGCGGTCAGACCGGCAGTCAATGGGCGGTCAGACCGGCGGCTTAGGAGCGGTCTGATTGGCCCTTGACTTGCGGTCAGACCGGCCCTATGCAAGCTGTGCTGTCTCTTGCCTTTTCTGCTGCTTGTTTCGCTTTGTTTTTTTCTCTGTTAGTGTAGATTTCCAGAGAGCTTGAACCTTCGACTTCATAGCTTTTATAGCTATTGGAGTTAAGATTCTTTAGTGGATACTTGTGGGGGTAAATTTTAAAAGGGCACCATTCACCCCCCCTCTGTTACCATTTTCGATCCTACAGTATGACTGCAACTCCTGAGCGGTACTACCGAACCTCGGAAGTTCCGAATTTATGGGGCGGTACGTTTTTCCATAGAGCATCCTCGGGATGACTTTGTGTCTGCGGCAAACGGAAGTACCGGAGTTTCAACGGTAGAACTACCGTAGAGCGGTAATACCGCAGCCTTAAATGGTACTTCCGGAGCATAGAAGCTCCGAATAACCCAGGCGAAACCTTTTTTTTTCCAGAGAGCACCAACTCTCGGCCTTGGATCAAATGGAAGTACCGCGTCAAAAATCGGAACTACCGAAGAGCGGAACTACCAGACTTATAATGGCGTAGTGCCGTACTTTGAGTTCAAATAATTTTATATTCAATTTATTATCTCATTATTTGTTGAGATTGTCATCAATTACCAAAAGGGAAGATTGAGAATCTAGTCCCTCCATTATGAGTTAATGGTAAGTTTTAGTAATTAATGACAATCACATTGTGGGACTAACGTTTTCCATGAGTTGGATGAATAGGTTAGGTTCTAAGATAATGATGACTTCATGAGTTGAAGGTCATCAAGAAGAGGATGCATCATGTGTTGATGCACATAAACATTCCGAAAAGAAGATGTTCATGAGCTGATCATCAATAAGATGGTCATGAGTTGATCATCAAGTCAAGAGAAGACAATGACCCGAACTTGAAGTGAAGATGTGTTTCATCAAACTTCAAGAGAATGCTCAAGGCAAGTAGCTAGGGCTAAGGATGTGTTCCTGGTCTTTTACTGGTCTTAGTGTTTGGTTGGAAGACCGGATTGTTAGTATAGGCTTGCTGTATTATTAAGAGGGGTCTTGTCTAGTAGCTTGGGTCTCATCATGTGTTGATAGCTCAATTCCGCTTGCTCTAGCTCTCCGTGACATGATGTCATTATTTGCGAATGTGTTTTGCAAATAGTTGAGGCTCATGCATCTAATCCTTGTAACATGTGACTATACTTTGCAAATGTGTTTTGCAAAAGGTTGAAGTCCATGTACCTTATCCTTGTAGCATGATCTAAGTTTGTAAATGTGTTTTGCAAAAGTTGAAGATCATGCACTATCACTTGGCATGGTCTGAGATTGTTTGTTGCTATTTCGTTTGACATTAGACCATGGTAGTGACACTTGGATGTCTTATGATTTCTGTATTGATTTAATATGTTTGAAATTATGCAAATAGATAGGTTATGTAGCCCTCTGAATAAGCTTTCCATAGAGTCCAAGATCACTTAATTCCGATATCGGAGTCAAAAGTTATTACCGTTTTTCCGGGTGTCATCTGTGCTGAAAAACCAAAAACGGAAGTACCGCCCATATAACTGTGGTAGTTCCGAAAAACGGAATTACCACTTTTATAACTACGGTAGTTTCACAAATGGCTGAATAATGACTATTTTTCTAGCCGTTATGATGGAAAGCGGAAGTACCGCTCCTATAATAGCGGTACTTTCGAAAAACTTGTTTTTTTTACTCCAATGGCTAGTTTTGAGGTGTGGGATATAAATTCTCCCTTGTGGCCGGTTGGGATATAGTTTTTGGCACTCCATTTCACTCTCTAGAGCTAGTGTGAGCTTCCCTCTCATTTGTGCATATGTTGCACCTTGTGAGCAAGAAGAGAGGCCTCTAGTTGCATGTGTTGCATCTAGAGGTGGATTTTGTATCCACTTGAAGTTGTGCATTTGTTGCACGTGGAGGGAATCAAGCAAGGGGCTTGACTTATTACTCTTGGAGTTTGCCGACTCCTAGACAGCGTTAGAGGCGTCATGCCCGGTGATCTTCTAAAAGAAACTTGTGAGAAGGCCCGGCGTGTGTGAAGGTTGGAGCTCACCTACCCGGAGTGGGGAAGAGCTACTACTAGTGGATTTGAGGTTGAAGGCTTAATTTGTGGAGCCAGTCTAATTCATTTGGGCTAACCTCAACGTGGACTACGGGAGACCGGCAAGTCTCTGAACACCACGGTAAAAAGAGACCGTGTCATTTGTGGTTTGTTTTTTTGTACTCAATTAATATTCAAGCAATTTACATTCGTAGAATGAAGTTGATAACTTGTCATCCTAGGATTGCAAACCTTGACATAGCCTTAAAGTATTAGAGCACTTAGGTGAACTAATTTGATCTAGGCGTAATTTGTACTAAACCAAATTGATTTTAGCTTCCGCATTACATACTTGGATTAGACAAATAGAATAGGTCTTTAAATTAATATTAATTGAAAGAAGAATTTTTAAGACCGCCTATTCACCCCCCTCTAGTTGGTCTCCTCGATCCTACAAGTGGTATCAAAGTTTGGTCTCTCATCTATTAGGCTTAACCGCCTAGAGAGTATAAAGGATGACGACTAGTGGGATTGTGCACCTAGATGACAAACCGCTATTTGATGGCACAAATTATGAAAATTGGAGAATCCGCATGATATGCTATTTTAAGGCCATGAGCCCAAAAATATGGCGGATTGTAGATGTGAGCTTTTTTTCTCCTAAGGATCATCTTGCTCCAACAATTGAGGATAAGAAATGCTCACATCTTGATGCTCAAGCTATTAATGCTTTATTTAGTACTTTGAGTGTAGATGTGTTCAACACAATTTGCAATCTTGCGAGAGCTCATGACATGTTGACGAAAATTCAAGATAAATATGAAATATCCACATCAACCAATGAAGATTGCACACAAGAGTGGATGTCGGGAGAAGAATGTTCAACTTCTAGCTCCGACGATGAGGTAACAAAAAGGTCTCATGGCAACTCGATGTCTCATGGAAAAAGGTAACAAAAAGGTAAATAATGATGATAATGATGATGCACCTTCTTATGACGAGTTGATGGATATGCTAGAAGAGATTAATGAATTTCTTGGGAAGGAAAAGGCTAAATATAAGATTTTGAAGAATGAACATGTATATCTTCAAAATGATTATAATAAATTAAAAGAAGAACATGAAACTCTGCTTCTTAAGGAATATTCTAATTCTAATGTGGATATAGGAATTACATGTAATTTAATAGATAATAAGCCATGTATTGTTCCTAACTCTTGCAATTCATTTAAGGTTAATATATCCACCTTATGAGATGACTTGCTTGATTTACCTTGTTACTCCAACTTAGATGTTTCTACTTCCTCTATGCTTGTTGGGACTAATCTTGTAGAGGAGAATAATGAGTTCAAGGCCGAAGTCACAAGTTTGACAAAAGACTTGGAGAAAAGTTACAAAGGGAATGCCTCTCTTGACAAAATTTTGGGTAGTCAAAGAAAATCAAATGACAAGAGAGGTATTGGCTTCATCTCCAAGAAGAAGGAGAATAGTAAAACAAGGCACAATGCAAGACACACGAAGAAAGTCAAGTACCATGATTGCAACAAGACGGGTCACTTTGCCTCCAAGTGCCCCAACAAGGTGGAAAACAAGAAAAATCTATCAATGAAGAGGCAAACCGACAATAAGCAAGACAAGAAGATAAGAAGAGGTAACAATTGCCAAACTTGCTGCAATTGCCGGGAAAAGTGACATGTAAGTAAGGATTGCCCTAAAGGTACCATTCCTAAGCCATGTCTTGTTAATGAACATTATTTGCTTAGGAAGGATAAATATGGCAATGTGTTTGCTAAAAATGTTAGTTCACATAAAGTTAATGTTAGGACTATTTGGGTGCCCAAATCTATTGTGACTAACACTCATGGATCCAACCAAGTTTTGGGTACCAAAATATGCTTCAATGCTTAATAGGTACTTGGAGAGGCATTGGAGTTTGGCTTATTTATGAAGAGGTGAATTCCACCAAATGCACAATGGGAGCCAAGCTTGAGGATGATCGTGCCATATTATGAACCAATGCCTTCTCGGTAACAAGTATTTACATTTGATATATTTAGCCTCTAGCCTTGTGTAGGTTGCATTACATGAAAATCTTTTAAAAAGGGGTGCTCTTACTCTTGTTCTACAATTTAATTATTGTAATCATGAGCAAGATGTAAGTGGCACACTAAGGGGGAGTGTTAAATCATATTTATGTATTAGTATATCTTTGAAAAACTAGTTGGAAAAAGTATGCAATGTATTTCAAAGGTTTTTCAAAGGTTTTGGCTTTAGAAAAGCCAACCAATCAAAAGTTATTTGGTATTAAAACTCATTCAAAATGTTGAGTTGACCTAAGTGGTCACAATTTTGCACTTAAGTGAGTTTTGCCATTTGAGCTAAATCTATTGACATACATTGGCTCACAAGGGTATTTACAAATCATATATATAATTGAATGCTTAATATAACCCCCCAAATGCTCATTTTTGCAATCATGAGGATTTTAATTGAAAATTAGCTTATCCTTGAAGATTGAAAGCTTAATTTGTTAAAAACTATATTAAAAAAGGTTTTAATCTTGGCATATAGTTGGAATTGCTCCACAAGTGATTTATATCTCTTTGTGAAAAACTTTGGAGCAAGGTACAACACTATATCAAATCTCTCCACAAAATTCTTGGCATGCGTCCAGAAAAATCGGAACTACCGGTAGTCATTCTGCGGTACTTCCGGTTTTTGGAACTACTGGCAGTGAAAATGCGGTACTTCCGATATTTCTGGAGAATGGATGATTTGTTGCAAAATTTGATTTCCAATTTCCTCAGCCATTTCCTTTGCTCTTCATAGTCAAGTTGATCCTTGTTAGCTATCCTCAAGTATTTCTTGACCTCATATGCTACATTAATCCTTTAATTTTCATAAAATGACATTATCTCCAAAGAAGTGGTAGACTTTTGATCATCTTGACCTTGGTATGGATTTATCTTTGTCTTTACAAGTGACATCATCCTCTCTTCAAGTGGTATCTCTTGCTAGTGGAATATTAGTGGTATTCTTGTTCCTCCAAGTGGTATCTTTCAAGTGATATCCTTTTCCTTTTTGCCGAGGAAATCTCATCTTTACCAAGCTCTTTCACCTATATGATATCATCTTTTTCAAGTGGTATTCACCCTTACAAGTAGTATCTCTTCTATATGATATCATACTCTTACCACAAGTGCTATTACTCATGAGTAATCTTTCAAGTGGTATCAAGTCTCTACACATAGATTAAATCATACTTGACATCCTTTAAGCTCATAAGTGGTATCAAGTTTTATGTGATTGGAATTAATCATACTTGGTATCATTTATATTTACAAGTGGTATCTAATGTCATCTTAAGTGGTTTAAAGTTCAAAGTGGTATATGTTCATGAAAAAGCAAAATAACCACAAAAGGTTAAAAAGCACCTATTATGGACAAAAAGCTTACAAGGGGTATCCTTGATTCTTGGTGCTAGATGACATATGGAGAGTTTTAAAGAGAAGAATAACGAGAAAAGTAGGAGGATCCTTTGTGCGTCAAAGGAGAAGAGAATGCCAAGAAGATCCCTTGTGTAAGGGAGAATTTTTCTTTGTCAAAAACATATATAATACTTTTGGGGTTACTCAAGCAAAAAGGGATAATGTATTATTATTGGAAAAACTATTTTACCGAATTTGCCCTTGGTATTCATGGAAGTAATAATCAAATGATATGCAAGATTACCTTTTTCAAAAGAGCCTCTTTGGTCAAAAATCAAAAATCTTGTTTAAAAGGCTAAAAGTTGTGAAAAACTAAATAAAAGTACTCAACTATGTATTTCAAATATTTTCAAAGCCTTTTGAGTAAAAATTTCTATTTTAGAAATCAAAAGGAAGATTTAGCCCTAAAAGAATCTTATATGATATTGATTTTGGATTAAATGACATATTTCTCTAAATTAAAATCTATTGAGTATTTGAAAAAGTGGTCAACACAAAACTCAAAGGGTTGGTCATTTCAGATATTTCTCTAGTTCAAAGGTTTTATAAAAGATCAATCATTGAAAATTATATTCATTTAAATCTCATCCAAAAACTACAATTGACCCAAAATGTCATATTCTTGCATATAATGAGTTTAGCTATTTGAGCAAGATTTCTTTGTGTGTCTTGGCTTGAAATAGTATTTATAACTCACATGAATCTAAGAAAGCAAAATAATCTATGGAAATCCAATTGGTTTGAATTTTAAGCTTTTGATGTAAAATCAATTCATTCTCTTACTTTCAAAGTACATTTAGCCATATCTTTTGAAAGAAGACTCCGTTTTCAAAATTCTTACTAGAAAAGTTTCTTAGGAGTCCAAAATTCATTCTTGCAAAATTTCAAATCATTTTAACTTGTTTTGAGAAAGTTGCGTATTTTTCTCACCTTGTCAAAATGCTAAAATTTCAGAAAAATCAAGTTTTTAAGCCGATTTGTGATTTTTGTATATTTTAATGGGATCATAATCTGAGGAAGCTATAATTATGACTTTGGATTATCTATTGCTGATCTATATTGACAATTTTTCTCAGATTTATTAAATATTTATAGTGCAGTTTTTCAGCTAACTTTTGAAACTCAATTGGAATGCCAAAACCTGAAAAATCTGAAACTTCGAATTGGAGTGTGCTTCAAATGCTACAAGTGGTATCAAATGCCAAAAGATCTCAACAAGCTATTAAGAGTAAGATTATTTGAATGTGTTTCAGATATCTTCAATTGATTTAAGTGCTATCATTTTGGTCATATGCATTTTTGCTCATACTTTTTGTGACCACAATAAGTTGTGTTAATTGATATCAAGCTCCTTTTTGTTGAAAACCTCTAGGTCTGGAATAACTTTTATTCTTTTCTAGTTGTTATGATAATCAATGCTATTCGGTGAACATTGCCTCTTTTTGATGCTTAAAGTCAAATGGGGAAGAAATTTGTGATAATAGCATTGGATAATGGGGGAGAAATCTTGTGATAACAATGAGGGAGAAATTTTGTGATAATAAAAAATGGATGAGGAAGAAATAGAGAAATTAGATGGGAGAGATATTAGTGATATTAATTTGATTTCACTAACAATCTTTAATCGCTTATCATTTGCTCATTTTCCATCCAATTGCTATTATTGTTAATGGATTTGTCATCAATCACCAAAAAGGGGAGATTGAAAGATCATGCTCCATTAAATTGGTTTTGGTGATAAATGACAAATACAATTATGAGACTTTGGTGATAATGACAAATGCAATTGTGAGACTAACCTTATTTATTGATTATGATATTGCTTAGTCTCATTAGGATAAAAAGGTGAAATCAAAGAGGTATGCATCCGAAATCACATTCTTATATATTAGTGCATTCCTTGGATTCAAAATATAGAATGAACTCCATCAACAGTCTAAAATGAATATGTGCATATGTCTTCATTATACACACTTGTATGCACACATTTAGGGGGAGTTCACTATATGTTTTGTGGTTTCATTAGTATTGATCTGTGCTTCCTTTTATACATATGTTGGGATCTCTACTTTGAAACATATCCTTTGAGCATATAAAACTGGTGTAGTCTATACATACTCACATTGACTCATATTACTTTATACTCAATTATCTATGTATGGGACTAACATGATTATCAAGTGTTTGAAAGGTTTAGTCCCGAATGTTGCTTGACGACTTGAAGATGCATGCTAAGGTTGATAAGAAGATCTGATGAAGATATCCCTATTGGTCCGATTACACGAGCACGAGCTAAGAAGATTGATCAGCAGGTGGACTAGTTGCTTGCTAAGTTAAATATTTATTTAGATGAGAATTGTTTACTGCCTAACGCATATAATTTTGTTGTTCTCAGATTCATAAAGAAAGGTGAGCTAGAGGCAAGAAGATTGGAAAGGACAATGCGTACAATACATGCATGCACACAACTAGCTGGCTGTTCATGTATGCAAGAAAAAAAAAAGAAACAAAGAAGAAGCAAGGAAATAAAGAAAGAAGAGAGAAGGCTTCCTGTATTCGGTAGAAGAAGCTATGGCCTGCAAAATCAATTTGCTAATCACGTTAGCCATGCATAGTCCGAACAGCTCCATTAATTTGCTAATCACGTCTTTTAGTTGCTTTATGTGGGGCCGAGTGTACTAAGGACTCGGTCTAGTTTTTGACTCGTATGAGACTTGGCCACCGGCCATATATTTTGTGGCATGCACGGTTTGAAGAAACAGACCACAGAAAATGAATCTACTATTTTTTAAAGAGCTATTCACTTATTCCTCCTAGTATTTGGCATACAATTGCAACCTAGAGAGGAATCGGGCATTCTTCCCCGTCGTTCTTATGATTCCTTGTGATCGGCCGGAGCAACGACGCTTCTACTTGGTGGTCGGGTAGACGGCATCAAGAGCATGTGGTTGGACGAATTCTTTTGTTGCAGGTTGCTGTTCTAATAGTGGTTGGCACCATCGATTCGGCAGGTTGCACGGATCCAAGTTATAATCAATGATCATACGTCGTGAAGATCAGACAATCCCCCGCATCAAGATCGACATAGCTCGAGACAAAGGTCATGCATGCATTTGAATTTAAATTCTCAAGTCAACTATGCATGTCAGAAGAAAACGATAGTATCGGAGTTATAACCGCGGAACTACCGCGTTGCGGTATGACCGCAACTCCTGAGCGGTACTACCAGACCCCAGAAGTTCTGAATTTATGGGGCGGTACATTTTTTTCCATATAGCACCCTCGAGATGACTTTGCATGTGTTCAATCTAGAGGTGGATTTTATATCCACTTAAGTTTGTGCATTCGTTGCACGTGGTGAGAGTTAAGCAAGGGGCTTGACTTATTACTCTTAGAGTTTGCTAACTCCTAGACGGCGTTGGAAGCATCGTGTCTGGTGATCTTCTCAAAAAAGCTTGTGAGAAGGCCCAGCGTGTGTGAAGGTTGGAGCTCACTTACCTGGAGCGGGGAAGAGCTACCACTAGTGGATTTGAGATGAAAGGCTTAATTGGTGGAGCCGACCCAATTCGTCTGGGCTAATCTCAACGTGGACTAGGGGAGACTAACAAGTCTCCGAACACCACGGTAAAAAGAGACCATGTTATTTGTGGTTTGTTTTCTTGTGCTCGATTTACATTCGTAGAATTAAATTGATTACTTGTCATTCTAAGATTACAAACTATAACATAGCCTTAAAGTACTAGTGCACTTAGGTGAACTAATTTGATCTAGGCGCTATTTGTGCTAAACCAAATTGATTTTAGCTTCCGCATTATATACTTGGATTTGACAAATAGAATAGGTCTTTAAATTGATATTAATTGAAAGAAGAATTTTAAGACCGTCTATTCACCCCCCTCTAGTCGGCCTCCTCGATCCTATAATAGAGAACACCAAGGCTCCTTCTTCTCCGACTCATGGAGAACACCCGGGGCTTCTTCTCCCTGTCCGACTCATGGAGAACACCTAGGCTTCTTCTCCGACGCACGAAGAACACTAAGGCTCTGATACCATTATTGGCCCAAGGACAAGACTAGACGCACACACACGGTGCTTGAAACTCACACAAACACCTCTGCTCAACTCAAGACACACTAGAGATTTGCGCTTTTTCATTCACTACAAGAAATGTGTCATTTATTGACATTTTATTTTTGTCATAATATATGGAATTCATGTCACAATTCAAGATTTGTGACATTCGGTTGACGAAAATCCTAATGTCAAAAAACACGCGTCACAAATTTATTATGTGACGTCTGTATAGTTCATGTCACAAATCTATGACATTGGCTTTTAGTGTCACAGAGGTTTATGACATTCATTTGTTGTCACAAAATCCTAGGCCTTGCCACATGGGCAAATGCCACGTAAGATCAAAAACTGACGTGGCGCTGACATGGCAGAATATAAAAATGTCATAAAATGAATTTTGGCCTGTTAAAGCCCACGTAGCAGGCAGCCTCTTCATGGGTCACAACCATTATTTGGGCTGTTTCTTCCTGGCCCATTATTTGGTTTTAGATTTTTTTTGGCCCATACAATTTTTTATGATTGCAGCCCATACAGTTTTTTTTCAGCCCGCACAATTCAGCCCATATATTTTTTCAACACACACAATTCAGCCCATATAATTTCTTTCAGCCCATACAAAAATCAGATTCAAATCAACCAACAGCATATGGAAATATGATTACATATCATAACCAGTCCACAAGTGTTAAATTAACTATCAAATATCATTACATCCATCACCCAATTCAGCACACATCCAGACCAAGTCTGAAAGTCTCAAATTTCAGGTTGCTGTTGGAGCTTGCCAAATTCACCACACATGGCATCTACAACCTCAATCACAGATGACCATATCAAAAAAGCATATACATCCACACTAGGTTTCTGTTGGAAGTTAAAGTCGATCACCAAAATAGCATCCACAGCCTTACAGTCACAGATGTCACCAAAATATCATCTAGAGCCTAATTGAGTTTGAGAGCTTACTGCTGAGCATCAGGTGATGCATACTTGCTGCCAAACAACGAACGAAGGAAGCCTTGGATCTCACTTCCTTGCTGCTTCAGCTTCTCAGTTTCTTCTTCATGCTTCTTTGCTGCATCTTTCTGATCCTCTACTTGCTTCTGCAGATTCTCCAACTGTGATCGAAGTTCTGATGCTCCTAACTTCATGCACATAAAGGGAAATGGTCATCGGCTCGCTAATTCATGCACATAAACACTGCAATTAATAGCTGACATCTAACACATACCACAGCTGACAGACCTAAACATAGATTATAAATGTCAATACTAACGCAAAATTACTAACATCAAATTTAACTAACACTAAGCTCACTAACATCAATTCAGTTAACAAGATGCAGGAACTAAATGTAAAATTAAACTACTGGCAACAGCACCAACACTAGAATAACAGCAATTTTAGAACAATCTCTGAACAATTTTAGAACAGACACAGAAGCATATCCTCTGATCAACCAATTTCACAATCACATCCACAGCTCATTTCACATACACACAGAGCACAGATCACAATATAACAAGCTCAGTTCATAAAGCATCAATTAACAGGGAATTCACAGCAATTTATTTGAATGCTAATTGAGAACAGCAGAGAGGGGAAGGGAGAGGAATTGAAACTTAACCGAGAAGAGTAGTAGTAGAGGAAGCAGAGCAGGGGAAGGTGGTCGGTGGAGATGCCATCGCGGTTGGAGAAGATGAGGGAGAAGCCGTCGGTGGAGAGGTGCTGCTGTCGTGGCCTGGTCTTGAAGAACTGCCGTGGAGATGTCGATGAAGCCGAGGCGGCCAGCGGCGCGGTGTAGAAGCGGCGAAGGGGGGCGACTGGTGTAGGAGATGGCGTCGCACAGGTGGAAAAGGGCACAGGAGCGATGTAGGCGCGCCGATCGGAGGAGAGAAGGAGAAGGCGCAGAGGGGAGGCGCAGTGGAGGTGTGGCCGGATGTGAAGAAGAAAGGAGTAGAAGTGGCGGCGATTGCGGATCTGGTGGAGGAGGAGAGGAGGACGCCGGCGTTGGGGTGCGCGGTGGCGCGATGGCGAGCCGGAGTAGGGAGGTGGCGCTCGGTTGTTGAGGGGTGAAGGGGATGCAGCGTCGGGTGGAGAAGGAAGAGAGTGGAGTGGCGGTGGCGAGATGGGGGGGGGGAAGAGGAGAAGCTGCGGCGCTTGGTGGTGATACGGAGGCGGCCGGAGAGTAGGGAGAGGAGGCGGAGAAGGGTGGCGCGCCGGCGAGATGGCCCGGCCTCGCCGGCGGCCGGAGGTGTGGAAGAGGGAGGAGAGAGGTAGGGGGCAAAGGGATGTGAGGGAAAAAAATGCAAGCCGGGCTCAAAACCTCTCCCCAGGCGGCGGCTGGTGATTTGTGGGATTGGGGGTTTTCGCATTTTGCAGTTTGGTCCGCATAGTATCTAGGGTTTACAAATAGGTCCTTCTCCCTTTTAACTTCTTCCGTTCTAACCCTCCGGAAATCCGATTTCATCGCGGAAAAATCCTACGCATTCGTATTGACGCGTACATCTGTACGGAGCAGTCCAAATTCGTTGTTTATGCACCTAGATCGCGCCGGCCTGTGGAAAAGCACAAAAAAGTGTAAAACAGTCCATTTCGAGCAATTAAATATATAAAAACGTATAAATGATGATAAATGGTCCCAAAATACGAAAAATAAGAGGGTAAAATGGCATGTAAATATATGCAAATATGACGCATGTCAGTCACGGTATGGGGCAATTTTACTGTACCACCCTTGTCCAAACGATACCTGTTGTAGTATATGTCTGGATAGAAATGACATTTTGGCTCTGAAATTTTTGGTGTGGCGGGGAGACATCGCGCCACTGCGCCAAGCATCCAATCTTTGGCGCACACCCTGCTTAATATTGTTGCTTCACGCAATTTTGTATTTGAATAAAATTAGACATAGTTGTGTTTGGTAAATTAGCAATATAGAACTAACCTTCAGCGACCGACCTGGTGCAGGTGAGGTCGGGCGATGGGTGTAGGCGACGGTGGTTTTGACAGAAGGAACGAATTGATGCCAACATGGATAAGAATATTTAAAATAATTCAATAAAATAATTTGTGACACACAACCTCTGTCATAGATTTATGACATTCATAAATTAGTCCTTATGACATAGCAAATACCGTCACTGGATGGAATTGGACTAGTTGTATGACATTTTTTGTGACATACAATTTTTTATTGTCACTAAGTCGAAATGCCTAAAACATAATGTCATAAACCGGATGATATAATGACATTATGACCTGTTGTCATGCTAAATACGTCAAAAAATGACACATTTCTTGTAGTGATTTTCTCATCTATTTATATACTCTGATTGCCAGTGTACAGGCTAAAACTACCCAACTCTTTTAGCCACGATCCCCATAACTCGCACACTCCCCGCTACCCGTACGACTTGCTCCACTAACCATCATACTCAGTTTAGTGGACATGAGCAGTTACGTGCAGACAAATTGCTATCTAGCCCAGTGTACGACCGCACATAATCCTTTGGATTATGCTTCGGGTCCATTGACGAGTCATTCGACCACGACTCTTCTCCTTTGAGTCCTTCTTGACCATGCCTCATGACCACGACTGCTTCGACCATAGTGTCTTCGATCATGGTGCCTTCGACCACTTTGTCGACCACGGCTTGTCGATCATATCTTTGACCATGGTGCCTTCGACTGCTTCACCGACCATGGCTTGTTAACTAGCATCTCTAGTAGTACCTCTCACACAGACAGTTCTCCCGATCTTCGAGCACTACCGGTATACCGTAGCATACGAGTACCGATCATTGACCACAATATAGCTCGACTATTGACCACAATATAGCTCGACTTACGACTGCGACTTCTTGACTACTGTGCTACGATCACTGTAGCACGACTACTGTGCTTCAACCACTGTAGCATGACTACTGCAATAGTACTCCTCCGAGTACCGACTACATCGACTTACGATTATGACCACTGTACAGTTCGACTTACGATTATGACCACTGCGCAGTTCGACTTACGACTACGGCAACGCAGTACTCAACACATGAGTATGACCACATAGTACTCAACACACGAGTACTCGATACGACTACAGTAGTCGAATACACTGAGTACTTTACATATAGTATATCGTATTCGAACACATCGAGTACTCTATACAAAATGTATAGTACTCAACACATATGAGTACGACCAACAAGATCAGTTCTAACATGGATCACGACGCGGAGAAGGACCCGGTCGAGTACAGGGACAGCGCCAACAAGTGGAACGACAACTTCGGCAAGGCCATGGCCAGGCTCAGCATCCTGCAGCCTGCCCAGGGCACGCACCTCGAGATCAGGAAGAACTGCAGGAGGACCAACCAGGGCTACTACTAGTAGACGCCCGGGCCGGCCCGCCAAAATTTGAACAAGACAAGCATGCACTTTCAATTAATCAATAAGCCGTTGTTTATTTTTTTATCATATTAATTTGTGATGATGTTGTTGTATACATGTGGTGTGAGTTACCAATTGCAATAGTCTGCGTTTGCCTTAATAACAAGTTCCTTGATAAATTAATTAATCACTGATACATCATGCGATTGTGTTTTGATGCACTGCTCACATCGATCTGCTCAAATCTAGGAGGAGGCGAGGTGAGTGACGGGTGACGGATCCAGGCATGGCAAATTAACTTGCTTCCGACTTGGGCCTTAATTACCTACGTCATGCATGGTTGAGCAGGATCGTATGGGTGGCCCAATTTGGGCCACATTTTGCGGCCTACGAGGCCCAACGCCAAGGAAAGCTCGAGTTCATTCATCGGCACGAGCCCTAGCCCATAGCCCAATTTGAGTTCAGTTGCCGCAGAGCAGGCGACCCACCTGCGGCCTCATTCCATCAAGAAGGTATGGAAGATTTTTTTGTACAACCTGCTATAGCAAGCTTAGTAGGCTACAATAGCTCTAAAACAGTGCCCTTAGGATTCCAAATATAAGTCCTTAATTTTTCTCTAAATATAAGTTATTCTACAATTTCAATATGCATTTATCTCGTTTCTTCCTATTATACTCGCATTGAACGAAGGCTCGTATTCTCATGAATAAATAAATGAGATATACTCCCTCCAGCCACAAACGAGTGATCTTTTTTTTTTACTTTTCAAAATCAACAAGATGCTCTTTTGACTACTAAATTCTATTATCATATGTTCAAAAAAAGATTGTAAAAGTCCAATCATTTCCATATGTCCAAACCATATGGTTTAAATAACACCATTGGTCAAAATTAACAAGGTTTGATTGCATGTATTATAGGGCATCATTCTTTTTGTGACTGACAAGGGAGTATCTCTAAACCTCTCTCTCTTTCCCAACACACTTAAGAATGAAACTATTATAGTATAGGAATAAATAAGGGCAATTGTGTTATTTTTCTTATTTCTTAATTCATGTGCCCATTTACGTTTGAAATCGGAGGGAGTAAGGTGAAAAGCTGATTGTCTGGAGTTTGTTTATGTGGAATTAACACACCAAGTACTTGTTGCGTTGTGAGGTGAATTATTTGTGTGGAGTTTTTTAGAATTTTAGGGTATGTACAATGGTACATATCAATTGTTCGTAAACATATACCACATATAATTTGAGGTGCTGTGAATGAGAGAGAAAAATACTATCTACTATTTAACAGACAGTCTTATAGACTGCTTTTTGTTGTCTATACTATTGTGTATTAATAACTATATAGATAACAATTACAACCAACTATATAGACAACATATTGTATATGTTGTATTTAGTCCTGTCTATAGATAACATAAGTGTGTATTACAGACTATTGTTGTACATGCTCTTAGTGTGCATGGGAATGATCTGGGCCATGATCTTCGATCGTGGTGTATTTTCAACTTGATTGCGCGATCATCGGTCGTCATTCGTGAAACAGCAAGGACTAGGTGTGTTAACACGTTGCCAAAGTTCGGCTAGCCCTAACAGTTTGGTCCTTGTTTGGATGGTTGCACTACTACAGCGCAGGGATATAGTAACACCAACTTGTGTTACTATAGGATTAAAAAAGTGTTACTAGCTCTCTTAGTAACACTTTTTTTTTTGTGTTCCAATTGGTCATGTTACTATAGACTGGTTTGTTGGAACACAAGATATCTGTTCTTCTATATCCAAAAAAGTGTTACTACATTGTAACACATTTACTTGTCTACAGGAACATTTGTCTAGTGTTACAGTGATTTTTTGTTGTAACATTGTTTTTTGCTTTAGTAACACTTCACGTTATGGTAGAATGCATAGTTTGTAACACATTTATAATCTATTGGAATATTTGCCTAGTGTTACAGTGATTGTCTGCTGTAACATTTTTTTTAGTTCTAGTAACACTTCTACATTGTGGTAGAGCACAGAGTATGGAACAACGGAACACATGGTTTGTAACACTTGTTTATATCTATTGTAACACATTCAGATTATGAAACAAATATTTATTTCGCCCATACATGTGGCACATAGATTATTATAGAATCACACAAACATGACACATTGCAAAATCACATAAACCACAAATTTCAATAATCATAGCAAGATCCACATATTGTAGGAAGATTTCAAACATAGTGCTTGTTCAGGTCAAGTCATAGTATATGTACATAACGATATGGCTCTAGAGAGCAAACACACATACTCTATACTAGAAAGAAAAATTCAAGAACTAGTATTCATAAATTCCATTGCTTCTTCTTCCATTCTTTGTACACATCGATGTAGGAATTCAACCATTAATCATTTCAACCTGCAAAGAAAATATAAGTTGTAACATTACCAATTAGGCCACATATGTACATTGATGTAAAGTTAAGAAAGCTAGTTTGAACATACAAACATCGAAGGCCAAGCAATTGGGACTCCTTTGGCATGGGCATCACCAATATTGTTGCACCCAGGCATGGGCCTCACTAATGGCTCATCTTTTGCTATAGGATGATTGATACGCACTTTGTAGAATTGACTTCCTGTCTTAACTCCACCAACAATGGCTTCTGGATCAGTGCTCAAAAGAGTTGCATAGGCCACATTAGCCTTATTAGGATATTTTGAAGTCATTAGTAGCACTATGGACCCAACCTACATTAATTTGACATAATCTCTTAGTGACCAACAACCCTTAGTTGTACATCAAGATAATGCAATTAGAACAAGTGATATTATGTTCGTCTACCTTCATTAGAGGAGGTTGCTTATGTGTTTGACGCTTGTGGCATGTAGCCTTGTCACGAGCCACCTCCTGGTGTGCAATGGTTGTAGTCTCTCCAAGCCCTCCATTATGACCCTTACACATATAAAATGAAGTATGAAATAATATGACAAAAATGCTACTATAGTTATAGCAAAGTGTGGTTCATAGATACCTTTTGTTTCTTTGTTGTTCTACTTGTGGTGGAACTCCTTTGATAAGAATCAAACTGAAAGGAAGAGAAAGATAATTGTATTCATACATTCTCACACCTAATACATACAGGAGAAAAGATTGGTCATGAACCGTACATTTTTCCTAACCAAGCTGACCAGGTGTTTTATGCTGAAGACAAAGACGAACAAAACCCTGGGTGGTCTGTAGTCATGAAGATGAAACCAAGAGATATATACGACACAGGTTGTGATGAATGGGAAGAGGATGTAGAAAATGAGCCATTCCATGTCACACACCTTGGAGATATGTTCAATAATGCAAATGTAAGACATCAATGGGCTAGAAGAGACATTGAGGGAACCACAGTGGATGCTAGTGATATTGTGGATGCTAGTGACAATGGATTGAATGACCAATCATAGTTCATGAGGTCAGTCAGGCATGACATATATTGAATTTGTCTTAGTTTTAGAAGCTTTATTATTATTATTCCAATTAAAGTATAGAAACATTCTTAGACTATTTCCTTTTTCTGGAATTGCAGGTTACTAATGTTATGTGGCATCCCTAGTCACCTTGTTCAAGCCTAAAGTATGATGGATGTGTGGTCGTTAAGTTGGATAGCATACATTTTTTTATTGTTGAATCCTTTGAGAATTCACATTCTATATGTAAATGTTCTAGATGATGGTTCATGGTATTCTGAATATTACCACAAAACACGTTGGAGGCTGTTTTCAAATTTCTTATTTCATTTGTGATGGCACTTGTTTCATATTGCCACAAATATCATTTAAAGGTCATACTGAAATGCCTTATTTTGTGGCCTTTCTATGCATTTTATAACATTGAGATAATTTTTTCTTGGGTGATTACTTATTTGATTTAACTTTTTTTGACTGCCATACATGATTGTTTTTGCATAGCCTTTTTGTTAGACTCAAAACCACAAAAAAATGTTTGCACTCAGGTTTTGAGCATAGAAAACAATATTACATGAAAATGTGTTGTAAATTTGACTGGTATTCATGTGGATCAAAAAGATGAAATTCTAGATCAACCTATATCAACCTATATAGTGGTAGGTCGAGATAATTAGTGGGTTCGCGCAACAACGTCAAAATATCTATATTACTCCCATTTAATTTCACATTTTTTTGTTTTTTGTTTTTCAGTTTTTTTTCCTTCCTCGTTGTACTTGTTCCTCTTTTGATCTAACTCCATCTAGAGTGTCTTGAGCTTGGCCTAATAAATTGACAAAAGGCTCTGGCATCGACCTAACCATTTTAATCGCCTACTCATTGCTACTTGGTTCTCATGTGATGACCACGATGTGATTGCCTAACAGCCTTGACGACACCCATGTGCGATGTCCATGTCGCCTATGAATAGGAAGGTCCATATGTATATGTTTCTTCGTAACACTTGGGCTGTAACATTATCTTGTGTTACTACAGGGCATATATTTGTTACACATTTTATATGTTCCATTTATGTGTTACAACATAGTACACTTTTGTAACATTTTGCTTGTAACGTTAACTTTGTGTTACTATAATTATTGTCAGTAACACATTTTTATAAAAAAAGTGTTTTGTGTTACAACCGAAGTCTGTAACACATTATTTTGTGTTACTATGAAATTTCATTGGAACACATTGATGAATATGCTACAAGAAAGTGTTACAATATCCTTGTTTTGTAGTAGTATTGGTCAAAGAAGGCAGCTCAAAAATGGGATGCTAGCTAGCTAGATCGATCGTCTTCGGAGTGGGTACGTAAATAGCAAGTTATATCTCACGATCGAGCAAGCTAAGCTAGCTCGTTAAGGCCACATATAGTTAATTGGAGTAGCAGTACTAGCAGATGCTAGAATTAGAAGAACGTGCGAGATGGGCGATCCTCTCTTTTCTCCAAGCTTGTCGCGAAGCCTGGAGTGACCCTACCTAAACCTAACTAGCTTGTGAGTTTCTTTGAAGATTAATTACTAGTAGCAATAGCATGCACATCGATCGATCACATGCGTACTGCACATCGAAGTCAATTAATCTCGTCTTGATTTAGCCCGCGGGCGTTGCATGCATGCAGCTAACAACTAACTAGAAGACTTCCACATCATTTATATAATACACATTAAAAGCTAGCATTCTAAAGAACTATCTATAGGGCATGTACAACCCACAGACAGGCTGCCATCTGCAAGTTCATTCCACCTCACACACAGACGACTGAACAGACAGCCTGTACAATGGGATGTCTATTGAACTGTCTACAAAGTGTTTAATGCATACATGCAACCATGATTAAGTAAGAATAAGATCCTTGCATACCATTTTGTTGCTTCTGAATACAAAACAGATCAAGAATAAATAAGATAAATATAATTACAAAATTTTGCAGAGACAACATTTTGAGAAGTCTCACCGTGAATAGCATTTGAATTGCTGGAGACAGTACCCTGAAAAGTGCTAAGATGTGATTGAAATTAAAGCAGTTTGAATATCGGGAAGAGTCAATGAATGGGGCATCTGAACTTGCAAAAGAATCATCCTCATGCTTTGTATTATCTGTAATGGACATTGTCTAAAACTTTCTGTTCACAGATGTAGCATTGCTTGTCTGAAAATCTAATGAATGATCCTGACTCGTCACAGCATCCATTTTATTGAGAATACATGTTTCACCAGTACAACCTGAAGTAGCAGTGTCACCTTTTGTTATTTCCATGCCCCCTTTCATGCAAGAACCATGTTGTTCTATGCTTAGATACTTCCTTCTGCCTGAAATGGCGATGTTGGATTCTTTGAGGGAGCTAGAAACATGTGGAAATGCAGCATGTGATGCTTCAGAATATGCATAATTATTTTTCAGTTGTACCGTTGACTTCTTGCCCTCTGATTGACTGTTCAAAAGAAAGATGGATGTATGGTCTGATTGAACCAGTGGTTGGAAGAAATCACAACATGATGCTCGGGTCACCGGGCAACAGAAAGTAGCTCCAGCATAGAACTGTTGTACAGAGTGGAATGGCTGAATCATAGAGGCTGGTGACATTTGATGCCTGAAGTGGTGACTAATCCTGTCATCATTAGGAGAAGAAGTGTTTACACTACCAGGAAGGTCTATCAGATGTGAAGAGTTAGGCACATCAAGTGAATTGCAAACGATAGTCTTCATAATAGGATCTTGTAAGAAGGGATCATGTGGAACAACAGCAGTTGAACTACCCAGCTGCCCAAACAAAGATCTGACATGATCTATCAATGCTGCTTCCTCCATAACCTGTAGATAGATAGCACATCATTGAAACATGAAACCACTGAATATCGCATTGAGTAAATAGTACAAAGTAGCAGCAGAATCCAAAACTTCTTTTTTGTTTCTGGTAGTTCAGAAGTGCCAACTATCCAGAGGAAATTGCATCCATAATTTAATGTTTACTCAGGATAAAAAAAATCATGGACACTGTTAATTATAACGGAACCTCTTGAAAACTGGCAAGAGAGCAATTCGGGTCTGCAATTACAGCAGAAGTAGATACAAAAAATAGTAAGGCTCTAAGATGAATCAGAACACAATGTCCTACTCGGCAATTCCGGATATACATATCATAATGAAAATCGTAAGTCCTGAACCTCGTAATAAAAGAAGGGTTTTTCTCTTTAGGGAAAGGTGAGCTTAGAGTATCTCCAAGAGATACTCTTTCTCACCCCCTATCTTAAAATATTAGGTATGAAAGCTAAAAATAAGCTCCAACAGATACTCTAAAACACACCCAATAATTTTGGTACTCTAAAATTGAGGTGGATCACCATTAAATATACAGTGCCTAGATAGTAATTTTAGGGATCCAAGTTTAGAGGAGCTGCTGAAGGAGGGAAAGATTTAGAGGACAATTTTTTTAGGAAGACTCCCAATATGAGATTTTAGAGGATAAAATATTGAGCCTCTCTTGGAGATGCTCTTAGTTGGATCAAGGATGAGAGTGCCGAAGCGGGAACACTATTACAAGATCGATATTCATGGCACTTGCACAAAGAATGGTGAAGGTGATCTTAAATTTTAGTAAAGTATGAAAGAAACAGCAGTCAGACCTGTATTCCTGCACAAAACTGGTCCTTCATCTCCAATAATACCTGCATGAAGATGGTAGTAGAGAGTTATAACAATTGAAACCAAGCTCGCTTGCTTCCGCAAAACAAAATGCAAATAGAGTTGGTAAAACAAGCTGCATGATCTCACAAGCAAATTAACAGTGGTTTCTACAATGAAATCGTGAAAACTCCACAAACTGGCACCTCATTCGGAACAGTGCGAACCGTTGTCACCATTTCTGCTAGTAGTCCAATACAAAATGTCTGTAACAACTAATTTATGAATCGGTCTGCGCTACAAGTCCTAAACGTAACTTCTGCCGCTTGCAATAATTAAGGCCTATATATACTCCAAATTTGAGCTCAGATATTAGAATTCACAGTTCAGCTTGCCCTACACCAACTATTAGAAGAATATCATAAGCAATCACCTCATCTGCTTCCCCCCAGTCATCAAGACTGTCTTGAAGGATCCACCGGTGCGCCCCCGTCAGTGCCGCCTGACCAATCACCCTGCCCACCCACAACAATAGCTCAAACGAAATCACACTTCTATCTCATAGCATCGCAAAACCAAACCCAAAGCGCTACAAATCCAAAAGGAAACCCAAGTTAACCTTCTCCCACGGCGTGGACCTGATGCACCATGGCCTTGTGCACGAGCGCGTCCACCCTGTCGTGGCTGTGGCCCGCGGCGCCCTCGGGCGCGTGCCCCTCGCCGCCGCATCCGCTGTCGCTCCGCAGCACGCCAGCCTTCTCCTTAAATAGCAAGTCCATGGCCTCGAAGCCGGAGATCGCCGGCAAGCCGGCCGCCCGCTCGCAGTGCCCATCCCCCCACAGCAATTGCCTGCCGCACAGAGCCAACAACGAAATCCCAACTCCAAAACCAGAAGATGGGGTGGATTCTGGCGCGCAACATCATCCCGCGCGTGTCCAAAACCATAATCCGCGCGTGTCTGCGCGGGATCCGCGCGAGCCGTCGAGACGAGAAGACGAGCCGTACAACGCTGCTCCTCGTGGCGCTTGGGCCTCGGAGCACAGGCCCTCGCCGTCGCCTCGCGAGGCGACGGGGCGACCGTCTCTAAACCAAACCGAGGTGATTTTTGCAAAAAAACAAAGACAGAGACGGCCCGAGACGACGCGTTGTACATGCCCTAAGGATAGTTATTTGATGCTTACATACACACAAAGAAAAGAACTATCATTTATAGAGGCTGTCTTGTTTTGCGTTATAGACTAGTGCTTAAGGTCAGTCTCAGTGGAGGTTTCATGTCCCAGTTTCCAACACACCCATATTTTGGAAACAGTGCAGAAGAGTTTCATCCCCATGAAACTCTCTCTACTCCCATGAAACTTTTATCATCTCTCTCTTCTTCAATACAGTGCCATGTCAGCGTATTTAATGCCCATGAAACTCTATGAAACCCCCACTGAGACTGGCCTAAGGAAGAGCTGGCTCGATTTTTTTTGCATACTCTCTTTCCTCCACATAGGATATATGCTGATGTGTACATACATATAACTAGCTGATTCAGATCATTGAAGATGCCCTAGGTAAGCTAGATATCCTATGTATCCTTTTGAATTGCGGCTACTCTGCCATATATGCAACTTGCCTCTTTTAACTTTCATTGCATGCAACTTCCGTCCGCCGTCCGCCGCCGCGAAACCATACGCAACAGAACACCGTAGTCTAGTTAGTCAAGGTTTTACCGATCTTACGGCAGGGTACACGTATAGTACTATGTACGCTAGTATTTATGGTGCCGCAGGCCCGCGCGTGCATTTTCTTTTCAACATTCGTACGACGTGAGTGCCATGTTTGCACGACGTGAGTTGCTAGGAATAAACAGATGTATCACTCGAGTTAGGAATGCGAAGGGGTATATGAGAAGGTTTGTAGTTTTGTTACGATGAATTATTGTTAAAATAGAGGAATTAGAATTTGGATTTTATAAATTTGTAGTTTTTTGGACTTCTTACAGACCTAGCGGTCAGACCAGCTACTGGTCAAACCAGCCGGCGCCAACGGTCTGACCGGTAGCCATCAGCGATCAGACCTGTTGGAGTTGGCGGTCTGACTTGCCAGGCAGTGTTGCTTTGGAAAATTGAAGTGTGGTGTGTTTTTGTTTGATCTAGGTCAATGCATATGTGCTATATGAAGTATGTTTCAGCTAACGTGGGTTAAGTTATGAAAAACTTATGTTTGAAAATGATTTCCTTATCTTTGAGTGTGTAGAAAGGTTTAAAGTCAACCATAGTCAATAGGGAGGATCAGGGCTACACTCATAGAGGAGCAGAGACCCAGAATGATTAGAACGATCAAGGATGACAAGTGACATGGCTGAGTTCAAGCATGGTATGAGAAAGACGGAAAATATTGAAGAGAAGGTTTGAGTGATGGGTTGCATCATGTAGCTTGGTCGATCCAAGTGAGGTGCGTGTTGTCTGGTGGAACTGGAACAGAGAAGACTTGCCAACGCGTGGTAAGCCCATTGTGCATTTACACGTAGCAAGCATGGTGATTGCTTGCAAGGTAAATGAAGACTGGGTCAAGGAATGATATTTTGGTAAGCTGGTCAAATACCAGAAACTATTTTGGATCGAAATCATGGTGCTTGGGAAAGCAGTTTAGGTCTAGGAGAAGATGAGAAGATCAAGTTACATCAAAGGATAAGCACTTAGTGGATTTGGGTTTATGTACTTTGAAAAGAGTGAATGAGTGTAGTGTGTGAGTAAAACCCATATTGTGTGGGGTTAATGGGTTTCCCGTATGTGCTATTGGATAATATCTATTAGGATTAGATGTATACTAGTTGACTCATCTATTTAACTGGTTAGAATGGAGACTTACTAGTTAGCCATATAACCTTTTCTCATGCAAGTGAAGCATTCTAGGGTTAGCATTTGAGAGGTGTGAGTGTTGTGGTGTGCTCTTTTGTTCTTCAGGTGAAGTAGCTGTAAAACTTTCGTCCTCAAGTAGTTATGCATCAACTTTGTTTATCTCTTATGGAGTTCTCTTGTTTCGTTTGATCTGCTCTTGGTCTTTTTGGTTTTGATCTTCTCCCTCCTCTTCTTAATCTTGCTAGATATCAAGGACAACTAAGGAATGGAGATGAGTTATGGAGATCAATCCCCATCTATTTAGGCATCAGGTTTAGTAAATTCTTGAATTTGTCTAGTTTTGCTTGGATTTGTTCTTCTCGGGAGATTTCTTGATTCAAGTATTTTTGTCTCAAATCTTCTGGAGTTCTTTTTTGCCATGACATGTGGGAATATATTTAGGACCATCTTGATGCAACCTCACTTGTTCTTGAGAAAGGTCTGAATTTTAACAAGGATGCATGCGATCCTTGGATGTAATAGGTTTCTGAGACCACAAGCTAAGGTGTGTCCAAAATCTCATATCATCGGAACTTCGATTTTTAGAGTTGCACCAAAAGTTACATCAGCTCAGGCTAATTTTTTAGTTCTAGAACAGAGAAGCATTTAGACTGCCACCCTATCGATCAGACCGCCAGAGGCCAATCAGACTAGCATGTAGCTGACGATCAGACCGCTAGGCACTGGTTAGACTGCCCCCTGGTAGCCGATCTAACCACCAATGCCTTATGTTCTTTGGCTTTCAGTTTCTTGAGTTGCTTGCTTTGATCTTAGCTTCTAATCCTGATCTTTATAGCTCAGTAGCTACTGGAGTGAAGGATTAATGAATACTCAAGAAAAATTTAAACACCATTCACCTATTCTGCTGCCATACCGGTCTTACAGAATGAACAAATGCATCACCCCAACATGCATGTCAAGATAATGTCGTCGGGTTTGGCCTGCATCACACTCTCGACTTTACCTCAACGCGTCCCACCCACCTATGTCCCGCCTTCAATGTGACGCCACACCCAGCCCGCTTCACCATTGTCACGTTGGCGCCACTTACGGGTAAATTGGACCTTGTTGTATTGCAAGAGGTAGCCCACTCAATGACAACTTGGAAGCTTAGCCTACTCATATTAGCTACAACTAATAGTTTTGGTTGTGGCTGATGGCTTTTACTTGAAAATAAATAGTAGTGGCCAAAAGAAGTGGCTTTTAGAAGGAGGCGCGAGTATAGGGAAGTGAGAGAGAGAGAGAGAGATACGTGTGCCAGACGGGAGCAAGAGGAGTAGAGTGGGTGATGCGCTGTGACCTCTTGCCATATCTCCAGAGCGCGACGAAAACGAGAGGAGTGAGGAAGCCACTTCGAAAAGTTAGATATTCATATTGGCTTCTAACTTCTCTAAGTAGAAATTAGAAATAAAAACCAATATGAACATACCCGAAGGACAAGGAGAGAACAACTGTGAACTATGCATTAGAATTTTTCTGAGGGAGGAGGTTTTTGGGCCAAGGAGATACTTTTTAGGAGTTAATTTATTTCTTAGAGAGGTTTTTTTCTCGTTGGATTGTTTCTTTTAGATGTGGAATGGAATGGGAGAATACATCACTTAGGGTATTCCCAATGATCCTACGTAAGCAGTAGCTATAGCATTAATTAGTATGCCATGTAGGATTAGTGCTAAGTTGGATGAAAAATTAATGAAGGAAGAGAGGGAAGCAGTGTCTCATACAAGACATTGCTTGAGCACGTAATCCAACATGAAGATATTAATTAAGACATTCATTGGAGAGGTAAGTGATATCTATCACATTGCAAAGGTGTGGCACTGCATTAAACTGTGCGTTGGAGAGGGAATTAGAAATAAACATTAAACTGTGCACTAGAGAGGGAATTAGAAATAAATATTAAATTATAGTATTGATTAATGATAGACTTTATGCATTGAAAGGATGATGTCTAGCTTGATGTCTATATGAAGTGGCAATCTATAGATATTGCTATGTTCACCAACTGAGTATGAAAGTAGTAAAGATAATTAATCCAAATTAAGCAACTAGCTAGCTACAAGGCAACATCGTGCAATTAGTAGCACGCAGCAACTATAATTTTTTTGTACGAATAATCTATTTTTATTCGAAATTACAGAAATATACTCGTGGCAATATTTGTTTACACAAATAGGCTCCAGTCGCCAAATGGGGGGGGGGCGACTGGAGTCAATCGCCCAATGGCAAGGCGACAGAGCTCCAGTCGCCCCCCATTGGGTGACTTTATGAGCAGTCACCCACCCAGAGGGCGACTGGAGCTCTGCCCCCGTGAATTTTGTACATTTTGTCAATTGTGTAGTTTATGACTGGAAAATAATCTGCTGGATTTGTAATAAAAGTTTATGTTCATTGTACGTTTTGGGTGCATAATACAATTTGGGAATTTATTTTAAGAATGATTGACCTTAGAACAATCGGTACATACGATGGTAAGTGATATTGTGATGTTACTGCGAATTCGTATACCGAGAAAATCGGTATGTTAACATTATTAGATGACTTGCTATATGAATCATTGAATGTGAAAAGATGAGATAATAAGCTTGTCTAAATTTAGATAAACTTCATAATACAGTTGGGAGTAATATGCTGCGTACTTTTTTATTACATGCATAACATATAGCATCATGTGCGACTAACCCACCCAACCGTTCGTACGACCTACTGTGTGGACCGGGGCGATTTTCCCTTCCTTGCCAGCTCGGCGTTGAACTCCTCGGCGGCCTCTTTTTCCTTGGTCGCCATTTCTCTCTTTTTCTCACGCTCCCTCTCGCGAGCCTCCCGCTCCCTACGCGTGCACGTCTCGAGATGAGTTTTCGTCTCGCATTGTATATGCAGGGTTTGCTCGTTCTTGCGGCACTCCTCCTCCCGGATCTCCGATGACCTTGCGACATTCCACTCCTCGAAGTCGAGGGCCCACTGCTCCTTAGGGTGGATCTCAATATCGATCCATTTGCGGTAGCCACATAGAGGTTCCGGGGACTATAACTACAAGGGAGAGGTTGTTAGTGCGTGCTGTGAAGGAGAAAAGGTAGGGGAAAAATGGTGCACTTGGTCCTTACCGGCTGCCAATAGGTTGTGGTGTCTAGACGACGGTCGGGGTAGTCACTGGAGTAGTTTGCGCAACCCCAACACACACATACCTAGGCTGATGCGGTGTTTAGACTTGAAGAACTTGCATATGTCCCCGCACTAACAAATGGGGGTGTCTCCCCCTCGGGTGGGAGTTGCAGCGAACGCTCGATAGGAACGTTCGGAATGGGGTTGTTCCTATAGGGTCCGTCATTGTGGGGAGCTAATATCATAGCACACTGGGCTTGTTCTGCCGGGGCCACAACAGCCCTTATTTTCTCATCGCGGGTTGCAGCTGACTGTGCTAGATTGTGAGTCTCCTCCCATTGCTTCATCATCTTGTCTCATTACTTCTTTTGCCTCTTGTCCATCCCGGTGTGGTGAAGGAAGTGTGGTGTAGTGTGCGGTTTGGTTGCGCAGTATTCTCTAAGAAATCTCCTCGACCTTATTTTATAGTGTGCAAAGCTGGGCTGTGAGGTCTTGTCGCCGTGAAAAGCTGGCACGTGCGTCATGTCACTGCGCAAAGCTGGCGCGTTCGGTCTTATTACTGTGCAAAGCTGGGCCATGCTGTCATTTCACTGTGAAAAGCTACATCGTCATGTCATGTCACTGAGGAAATCTGGCATGTTCGGTCTTCTCACTGCGCAAAGCTGGGCCGTGCTGTCATGTCACTGCGAAAAGCTACGTCGTCATGTCATATCACTGAGGAAAGCTGACGCGTTTGGTCTTCTCACTATGCAAAACTGGGCCGTGTTGTCATGTCATTGCGAAAAGTTGCGTCGTCATATCATGTCACTGAGGAAAGCTGGCCTATGCGGTCTTCTCACTGCGTAAAGCTGGCACGCTCGGTGTTCTCACTGCGTAAAGCTAGGTCATCATGTTGTGCCACTAGGCAAATATGGCCCAAAGTTACGCTATAAAATGAATGGATGAGGTGGTGCTGGTTGGAAGAACTATCTTCTTCGTCGTAGAGTAAGCCACCATGACGGACGCCAAGGGGCTAGTCGAACATGGGTCACCAAAGGAGGACCTTCCGCTCGAAAGGAAGGAGGATTTCGGCCCTACGTACCGCTTGTTGCCACATAGACGCGCTTAGCCAGTGTAGCCGAAATGCAAACACATGCAGGACATGGTGGTGCAGGTGGCAGAAGGCCATACAAATGGTGGTCAGTGTTTCTTTCGATACCCATACTCCGAGGTACAAGTTTGCACTCATCTATTTTGTTGTAGTACTAATATAGCTTCGATGTTAACGTTCGCTTGTAGCAGATGGATAAATGTGACTTCGTGCGATGGATCGATCCTCCCCACGAAGGGTATATTTCGACATACGTGCATACGTTTTGGGAGCGAATCTTTGATTTGGAGGCACGCATTGAGAGTCTTGAAGAGCAGAATGATGACCTCCGTCTGCAGGTGGAGCACGAGAGGGGCAACGAGGAGGTCATCAACATAGGGAGTTCGTACAACCCAACATGCTACTGCATGAACCCTAGTTGTATATGTGCTTGCCACTACAACGACAGCCAGCCACGTCCGAGGCGGCTCCCTCAGCAATACTCCATGTGGGTGCCACGAGGCTCGTTTCACATATAGGCAACGATGTGTATGGTTGTACCGGTGTCCTCAGCACTGTTGTTTGAAATAATATTCAATGTTGTTAAGCATGTAATTGAATGGTTCGTGCATTGCTGCGGTTGCCATCAGTGCAGTTCACTGTTCATTTGCTGTGCGCGTCGAGAAGGTAAGGAGAAGTAGAAGTAAGCTCGGCACAGTAGAGGTAAAAATTCACTACGTAAATAGCAAACATAAATAGTACATGAACAAATAGTGTATAGTGAGCACTACCGTCCCCCAACAGCATCCCCAGCACCCCCTCCGTCGCCACCCTGGCCCCCTCCGTCTCTGCGTCCGTGTCCTCCCATACGACCCCGCTTGGCCATCCTCTGCTGCAATACGTGACGACGCCTAGACAACGTAAGATGATCAGGAGGCCGTCGTACCCGCCCCTAAGCTGGTGGAGTGGGCTGCACTGCTACTTGTGTGCCCTTCGGTGCACCGGTCAGGGCACTTCCGAAGAGAACCTCTGGTGGTGTGTCTCGAGGTGTCGAGCTGGACGTCGGCCCGGGCCAATCTGAAAAGTATTGGTCCGAATCGTCCGGGCCCGGGGAGACGCACCATCCCTGCTCGAGGCAGAAAAGACCTACAATAGTAATATCGTTAGTTTGTTACATAAAACATTGGGATAAAAGCGAGGTGAGCGTCGATGCGTGCCCTCACTTGGCGCCATCGCGTCTGGAGGAGGGACGTACGACGCGGAGTACACCCCCTGCGTGGGGAAGCCGGGGATGTGCGCAGGACGTGTGAACAACTGCCTTGGTAGTGTACGAGACCGTTCCCAGGCAGAGCCCCCAACCTCATTCATGTGAGATGGTGTAGGACGTGCCCACGTAGGACCTCTGGAGTAGTGCCACGCCGGTCGGGGCGGCACTGGTGGACGAACCGTCTGTGCGCTGGGCGTGGCTGTGGAGACCGCTGGTAGCCTCGTGCAGGACAACAGGGCTATGATACGTCTACCCCAGGCCTCCATACGACGCCAAGCGCTCACGTTCTCCTCGTGGGTCACCTCTGCACTTGCGGTGAGCCTATCCAGCATAGTGAAAGACTCCCTCCAGATCGAAGTACCAACGTCAGCCTGAAGGAAAAGACATGAAATGGTCAATCATTGAAGCGACATTGCCATTAGGGAATCTTTGAAAGTTACATGTAACGTACCGCGAGGTGAGTGTCCCGCGCGAGGTGCGTGGGGTACGTGTCTGTCGGAGCGGCGACGTGTGTGGTGGGCGGGTCAACGACATGTACGAGTCTCATACGTGTCCGCCCCTGGTACCAGCGTAGGTACTTTGCGTAGTCCTTGCTGTCGTAGTGGTGGTCCTCCATGCGGTCGTCGAGCGCGCCCTCTCACTACGTAGTCCACCCCTGCATCTTTGTCGTCTAGTCTGTACCGCGTTTAACTCCCTTTCTAGAGTGCATGCTTATATGACCATTTCATTAGTACTTGCAAATATAGTAGTAGGTACGTACGTATTTATGAGAAGCGGTCACTCATGCGTGCACGCTCTATGGGAGCGGTGGTCTGACTGGTACAGGAAGCGCCTGACGTAGACCAAACTATCGCATCATTCGCTGGGGCACATAGTCCTCTACGAAGATGTCGTACACGAGCTTCCGGCACATCAGCCAGAAAGCCCAGTCACGCCAGCACAGTGTGGACAACCCATTAGGAGCATGGTTCTGCAGTGCCGTAGGTGAGTACGGCTTGCAGCGCACATCGTCGGTTGTGAGGTGGTCGAACTGCTCCACAAAGGACAGAATAATTTTTACGTACGACCATCGTTAATACGAAGTAAATAGCTGATTGTCATAATACTTATCCGTCGATGATACCAGATAGAACCCATCGTCGGCCGGTCGACGTCTCCCCAGGGTACATCTCTACCTCGTACGGACTCATGTCCTCTAGCAAAGGTCGTCCAAGGCTGAAGTGCTCGAACGATCATAGCTGCAGTAGCAGTGGATAACCCGCGAGGACCGAGTTCGCCTTGGTCCTCAAGCACGCGTCGCACAAGCCACGGTAGGTCGCGACAAGTGTGGCTAATCCCTAGCTGACCCGGGGGGCCTCGTCGTCCGCAATCGCCCTAGCATGAGCATTGAGGTGCGCGTCGACGGTGTTGCCGTGGATGGTGGTGAAGAGCTGATGAGGACATCATGACTAGACCGATTACACGAGCACGGGCTAAAAAGATTAATCAACAGGTGAACTCGCTTCTAATTAAATTTGTCTTTAATTTACATGAGAATTGGCTACTACCTAATGCTAGTATTTTAATTGGTCTCAGGTTTTTGCATGAGGAGATGTTGGGATGCTGAAGTCAGAAGAAATCAGCCGAGCAAGAAAATGAAGAGAGTGCATGTGACCGAGACTACTTGATGGAAGACACTATTCCAAATGCAAAATTCATGTACCAACCATGAAGCCTCTGCTAGTCAAGGAATTAAGTCACAATGTGCATGGAAACACATGCATGCGTGGAAGATCACATAACAGGACTATTTACTCAGGGGCGGAGAGAAGGGGGGGCGGGCAGGGGCCTGGCCCCCCCCCAATGGTCCACCAAATGTATTAATAGGACCCCTTAATCACCCTTCATCAAAGTCAATTAGTCAATTAGGCCACTGCATTTCTAACACAAAATCATTGCTTAGTGACTTGAGAAATGATGGCTGGGAACCACTTCTTGAGGAGGTGAAAGCCTTTTGTGACAAGCACAAGATTGAGATTTCGGATTTAAATCGCAAGTAAGTTATTATGAGCACAAATACATATTTTTTTTATTCTTATGGTACATATCTAACTTGTTTAACTACATGTCGCAATTTGTAGGTGTGTGGATGTGACCAAATCTCGGAACAAAAATGATAATACCACCACTCTTCACCATTATAAAATAGATGTGTTTAATGTTGCGGTCGACCAACAATTGATTGAGTTAGAAGATCGATTCAGTTCTCAAGCAACAGAGCTTCTATCACTTTGTGCCTCACTAGATCCAAGAAAAGATGGCTTTGACATTTCAAAGATAAGTACTCTGGTGGAAAAGTACTATCCCGCTGATTTTTCAAGTCAAGATCAAGCTCAATTGGAGTGTCAACTACCACATTTTCAACTTGATGTATGCAACCATCTAGAGCTAAGTACATTGCCATCACTTGCTGATCTAACAAAGGGACTAGTGAGATTAGGTAAAAATTCTATTTATCCAATGGTCGATAGATTGCTAAGATTAGTCATAACTCTTCCAGTATCAACAGCGACCACTGAGAGAGTCTTTTCAGTATGCTAGACGTATGCTACATTATTTTGCCATATGTGTTATGATTGAATTTATATGACAATATATATGTGTATGTTTAATTATATATGTGTATGTCTAATTTTGCCGACACACGGCGCCCAGGACCTATGACACCGGCGCCTTGGCGGGTCGGCCCCCCCTTTGTCTGGATCCTGGCTCCGCCCCTGTATTTACTGCTCCAAACCTCAAATTTGTGCACAACCTGTGAAGATACTTCTAGTCAAGTGTTTCTAGTCAAGCCCATGCGTGAGAGTATCTTGTTATCAGAGCGCGGTTGACACGGTAGGATCAATTTACCCGTGGTTAGATTTATTTTTTCCTATACATAAAAAACCAAAAAATCTAAACCCTAGTTTTTGCATATGTTATTTTCGTGAGTTTTGTTAAGTTTTCGTCCATTAGAATTTTGTTTAGATGCTAATCGTCGTGTTCCTTTGCGTCGCTTGATCATTGTGTTATTTCCTTTGTTTCACCTAAGCCAAAAAAATTCCGATCGCTACAGTGTGTGAACAGTATTGCTATAGTGCCATGAACAGTACCGTGATCAGTGCTGCTACAATGCCGTGAACAGTGTCGCTATAGTACCGCGAAAAAATTCTGCACTGTGGCCGTTTCTGTTACATATATCCATAATTTTCCGTTCATCTTTGAGACTAGTCTTTGATAATTGCATTAAGGGCTGTTCCTGGTATTAATTTTCACCTGCTGAAATTTTATTCTTTTGTGCAAGGGAAAGCTAAATCTTAGTGCCAACTACAAGTGAAAAAGAAGAAGAAGAAGATCCTCTGCAAAAAAAAAGAAGAAAGAAAGAGCGAGCGTTGGCTAAATTGGGGTTAGCTAATTTTAATTCATAATTTCAGCTTGTGTATTTAATTCCTTTGAGCAACCGTGTGCTCTTACATTCACATTATTGCAATTGGTAGCGTCTCTTCTAAAACTTGGTGTAAAACGAGCTATTTAATTCTCAATTTCAGGTCTTCTTTATTTAGCTCACTCCTTTGTTGCATCAAGTCACATTGATCTTTGCGTGTGCGTTCATACACTTCACTTAAACCTTTTGGATCATCACTTAGTGATGCGGGGAATTGCCCAATCTTTACGGCGTAGGATCGATGAAGATAATTTGGATCCGTGTAACCTGATGAATCGATGGCGCCAACCACTGTTAGAACAGCAACCTGCGACAAAAGAATTCACCCAACCACACGCTCGTGATCCCGTCTACTCGACCACCAAGTAGACGTGTCGTCGCTCCTGCAAATCACAAGGAATCACAAGAACGACGGGGAAGAACGCCCGATTCCCCTCTAGGTTGCATCTGTGTGTCAAACCCTAGGAAGAATAAACGTATAGCTCTCTCTGAAAATAATAGATTGATTCATGGTGGTTTGTTGATGTGTCCAGCAATTACAAAATAAATAGGGACCCACTTGGCCGACTTCGCCGTCTCGCACTCGGTAAAAAACTAACTTGGCCGACTTCGCCGTCTCGCTCTCGGTTAAAAAGAAGAAAGTCACACTCGGTTTCCAGTTCGGAAAAATAAAAAAAATGTGACACGCTTGAGACATCTCGTGAAGGCTCGCATTTGTTCTTTCCATCCAGCGCAGCGCATGATGACTAGATATCTCCTCTCGTCAATGCTTTCTTCATGAGATTAGGCCTTCTCTCCATGCAGTGGCTTTCTTTCCGTTCCTTTGAATTCCTTGACGCTACGTGTACAGCATGCATGCCTCTTGACTAGAAGTATAGCTTCATGGCTTATGCATAAATTTTGTATTTGGAAAAGTAGCTTCTCCAAAGCTTTAATCTCATGTAGTTTTTTTTTGTTGCCTTCTATTTCTAACTTCGTTATCCTCAACCAAAACTTTCTTTTGTTCAAACCTAAGAATAATTAAATAGCAATTATTAGATAGTATATTATTCTCATATAAATTAAAATCAAGTTCAACTAGGAGGGAGCTCACCTGTTGATTAATCTTTTTAGCTCGTGCTCGTATAATCGGACCAATCGAGATGTCCTCATCATCTTGTACACTTGAAATGATGGACAATGCACTAGTGTCAACGAGACCTTTTAAACGCGTCTTCACTTTAGGCTTGTACAGATCGAGTATGGGCCTGTATATAATTAAATAAAATGGTAGTAGCTCCGTATCTCTAAATATGATAGTTAAAGACCCAATTAAATTAGAGTTCACCTGATAATATTTAATACGGCTCAATAATTCCTTCCAGTTAAATAATATATTTAACTGAGAAGTACAAGACTTGAGCGTATCCGCGTCACTTAGGCAAAATATTCTACCTTGGATTATTACTTAATTTAACAATATCAAGAATTTCAAATTGCATAGGTTATTATTTTCCCTTCAAGCTCCACATATAAGCCATTGTTATAACAGTGCTTGTGCAATTGAATTCGCTTAATCTATCACCTTGTGTTGTCTATCGTCCCCAAAGTGCGTGCAACTCTTCGATTCCATCAAGGATGCATAAGAACTTCGGTTGGTAAGAGAAGGTGAGGTTGAGTGAATTCCACAAATAAAACTTTCCACATCCACATACATAGCTTTCCTTGTTGTTTGCACTAATCATGGTAGGAAAAAAAAGGAGAACAAGCACATGTGACCCAGGCGGATCTTGAGAAGCTCATGAATGATTTCAACACTCAATTGAATGATAACATGAGCATCTTGAGGAGGGAGATTCTAGAAGAGCTTCGAAGAGAACGGGCCCAATTGGCATCCATGAAGGAGGTGTTGAGCTTAACGAGACCGATGAGGAGCGGGTTGCACGATTCGCTAGAGAAGCTCATGCGGATCGAGCCGACGTCAATGCGGTTCGACCACCCTTTCCCGGACATGGGGGAGGTATCTTCGGCACTAACCATGGCCAAGGGAGAGGCCGTAGCCATGGGCGAGGCCGTGGGCGCCATGTGACCCACGTTGAGGACTTTGACGGCGACGTTTGGCTACACCGCAATGACAACTACCAACGTCATGGTCGTTGTCATGATGACCCGCGCGTGGAGGAGAAATTTAGGAAACTCAAATTCACTATTCCCAAATTTGAAGGTGTTTCCGATCCAGATGCTTACCTCACATGGGAGCTCAAGATAGATAAAATCTTTCAGATGCACAATTATTTGGAGGAGAAGAAGCTACACATGGCATCACTTGAGTTTGATGGGTATGCATTGATTTGGTGGGAGTAAGTGTTGAATCAAAGAGAAGAGAGTGGAGAACCTCCAATTGCATCGTGGGCTGAAATGAAGCAAGAGTTGAGAGCACGCTTTGTTCCTAACACTTATAAACGTGATCTTTTTGATAAACTGTAGAATTTGAGACAGGGAGGTCGCTCGGTGGAGGAATACTACAAGGATATGGAGCAAGCTATGATTAGGGCACATGTGCACGAAGATGAAGAGCAAACACTTGCGTGTTTTCTATTTGGTCTAAACAAAAACATTAAGCGCATTGTGCAATATCAGCCCTACAATACTGTTGTTGATTTGGTGCATCAAACGACAAAGGCGGAGAAGTAGTTATTAGAAGATTTAAAACCAGCACCAAGGACAGTATCTTTCAACTTGAAAGCTCCATCAAAGCACATTTCAATTTGGGACGAGGTACAATTTCAGCTAGTACTAATTCAAATACTAATACACTTCCTTCCTCAATTGTAAAAACAACACCTACACCAAGTGAGAAGAAGGCTACTCCATCCCCTATATCCTAAATTGGGGCTACAACAAAGAGTAGAGAAATTCAATGCTTTAAATGTTTGGGGAGTGGACATATTTCTAGAGAGTGTCCCAACAACCGAGTTATGCTTGTGATGGAAGATGGAGAGTATGAATCCGCAAATGAAGATGAGGTTGAGCTTAGTCATTAAAAGGAGAAATATGAGAATGCATCGGATGACAATGAAGAGGTTGATGTGTTGAATTATGAAACGGGAGAGGCATTAGTTGTCACAAAAAATTTGAGCATGCTTGCACAAGAAGGAGATGCACATCCACAGTGATTCAACTTATTTCAAACACAAGCCAAGGTAAACAACAAGATAATCAAACTTATTATTGATGCTGGTAGTTGTCATAACTTGACTAGTGTTGAATTATGTCAAAAGCTTGGTTTAAAGATGCTGAAACATCTATGTCCATATCATATGCAATGGTTTAGCGAATGTGGGGATGTGAAGGTTCAATTTATGGTGCACGTTACTTTCAAGATTGATGATTATGAGGACACCGTTGAGTGTGATGTGGTGCCCATGACAGTGTGCCATTTGCTATTGGGAAGGCCATGACAATATCATAGAAGTGTGCAACATGATGACCGTTCCAATAGATATGCATTTAAGTGGAAGGGAAAGACAAAGGAGTTTAATCTAATGACTTCTAGTCAAATACAAGCTGAATTTCAGCAAAAGAAGCTTGCTGAAAATGAGGGTAAAAAGAAAGAAAAGAGAAACTTCCACACATCGGTGAGTGAGAGTCACAAGCTAAATATGAGAGAAAAAAGTAAGAGTGAGAGAGGGATGGTTATGTTAGCCACAAAATCAGATTTGAGAGATGTGAGCAATGACCCATCAAAGGTACACTTGTGCTTGTGTACAAAGATGCAACTATTTTGCTTTCAACTAATGACTTAACCTCTCTTCCTAGTGGTGTTTCATCTCTTTTGCAGGCATTTGAGGACGTTTTTCCGGAGGAAATACCAGCGGGACTTCCACTATTGCGCGGAATAGAGTATCAAATTGATCTAGTTCCCGGCGCGTCACTTCCAAACCGTCCACCATACCGTACCAATCCGGAGGAAACCAAAGAAATTCAGCGCCAAGTGCAAGAGCTACTTGAGAAAGGGTATGTACGCGAAAGCCTTAGTACTTACGCTGTCCTTGTAATTCTTGTTCCTAAGAAAGATGGTACATGGAGAATGTGTGTGGATTATCGTGCCATTAACAACATCACTGTTAGATATCATCATCCTATTCCTAGGTTAGATAATATGCTAGATGAACTTAGTGGTGCTGTTATATTCACTAAAATTGATTTGAGAAGTGCATATCATCAAATTAGGATGAAACTTGGTGATGAATGGAAAACTGCTTGTAAAACAAAATTTGGATTGCATGAGTGGTTAGTAATGCCTTTTAGTTTACCTAATGCACCTAGTACATTCATGTGATTGATGAATCATGTTTTAAGAGCATTCATTGGCAAATTTGTTGTGGTATACTTTGATGATATATTGGTCTATAGCAAAACGATGGATGAACATATTGATCATATTAGATAAGTACTAGAAGTGATTAGAAGTGAGAAATTATATGCTAATTTGGACAAATGCACTTTTTGTACCGATAAAGTTGTGTTCTTAGGCTATGTTGTTTCTGGATAAGGTATTGAGGTAGATGAATCCAAAACTAAAGCAATTAAGAATTGGCCTACACCTGTGAATGTTAGTCAAATCAGAAGCTTTCATGGTCTTGCTAGTTGTTATCATCGTTTTGTTAAAGATTTCAGCACCATTGCTGCCCTATTAAATGAGTTAACTAAAAAGGGTGTTGTGTTTGAATGGGGTACATCACAGGAAAACGCTTTTCAAGAACAAAAGAAACGATTAATTGAAGCACCATTGCTCGCTTTGCCTGATTTCACTAAGACTTTTGAAATTGAATGTGATGCTAGTGGAATAGGTATTGGTGGTTGTTGTGGTTAAGACCAAACAGAGAGAGAGAGAGAGAGTATGGTTGTGGAGAGTTAGGTGAGTGAATGGCTTAGGGTTTTCTTTCCATGGCCTGTGTTGTATATATATGTCCACATGAGGAGTACTTTTACCATTATACCCTTACATCAGAGTCTTCCCCTTAGGGGTACTTACGTCATTATACATGTCCTATTTTGGGCCTTATATTCCTCTAACAGGCCTGCTAGGCTTAGGTGGGGGCCACCCCTACAACAGTGCTGTTTTAATTCAAGAAGAAAAACTGGTAGCATACTTTAGTGAGAAACTAGGAAGTGCTCAATTGAACTATCCTGTGTATGATAAAGAATTGTATGTTTTGGTGCATGTGTTTGAAACTTGGTAGCATTATCTTTGGCCTAAGGAATTTGTTATTCACTCTGTTCATGAAGCTTTGAAATATTTGAGAAGCCAAGCTAAACTGAATCGTAGACATGCTAAGTGGGTAGAATTCATTGAAACTTTTCCATATGTTGTTAAGTACAAGAAAGGAAAAGAGAATGTGGTAGCTGATGATTTATCTAGGAAGAATGTGCTTTTAAATCAATTAGAAGTAAAGGTACCTGGATTAGAGAGTTTGAAAGATTTATATGCTTCTGACCATGAATTTTCAGAACCATATTCTAAATGTAAAGATGGGAAAGGATGAGACAAGTTCCATGTTCATGATGTGTTCTTATTTCGTGCTAACAAATTGTGTATTCCAGATTCGTCCGTGCGTTTGCTTTTATTGCAGGAATCTTATGCAGGTGGATTGATGGGACACTTTGGGTGAGAAGAGACCTTCATGATGTTGAGCGATCACTTTTATTGGCCTAAGATGAGGCGTGATGTCGAAAGGTTTGTACAACGATGTGTGACATGCCACAAAGCGAAATCTAAATTTAATTCACATGGTTTATATACTACACTTCCTGTTCCTAGTGCACCTTGGGAGGATATTAGTATGGACTTTGTTTTAGGATTGCCTAGAGCTAAGAGGGGGAGGGATTCTGTTTTTGTTGTTGTGGATAGATTCTCTAAAATGTCACATTTTATTCCCTGTCAGAAAAACGACGATGCGTCGCATGTAGCTAACTTGTTTTTCAGGGAAATTGTAAGATTGCATGGCATGCCAAGGACAATTGTTTCAGATCGTGATGTCAAATTCATGAGCTATTTTTGGAAGACTTTATGGGCCAAGCTCGGGACAAAGTTGTTATTCTCAACAACTTATCACCCACAAACGGATGGACAAACGAAGGTGGTGAATCGAACACTATCATTGCTACTATGAACGATGATCAAGAAGAATATCGAAGAGTGGAAAGATTGTTTGCCGCATGTGGAGTTTGCGTACAATAGAACGGTACATTCTACTACTCAACTTTGTCCATTCGAGGAGGTGTATGGTTTTAAACCAATCACGTCACTTGATTTGCTGCCACTTCCACTACATGAAAGTTAATATGGAGGTGTCCAAACATGCTGAATATGTGAAGAAACTTCATGTCAAGACTAAAAAAGAAATTGAAAATAAGGCACATTACTATGCTGAAAAGGCGAACAAGTCCAGAAAGAAGATGTTATTCGAACCAGGTGATTTGGTTTGGGTGCATCTACGCAAAGAACGCTTTCCAGACAGGCATAAGTCTAAGCTAATGCCGCGAGGAGATGGTCCATTAAAAGTACTTGAGAAGATCAATGACAATGCATATAAAATCGAGCTTCCGGGTGATGATTATGCTGTGAGTTCTACATTCAATGTTGCTATTTGTCACCGTTCTTTGGACCAGAAGAATCAAAGTCGAGGACGACTCCTTCTCAAGAGGGGGAGGATGATGAGGACATCACGACTAGACCGTTTACGCGAGCACGAGCTAAAAAGATTAATCAACATGTGAACTCGCTCCTAATTAAATTTGGCTTTAATTTACATGCGAATTGGCTACTACCTAATGCTAGTATTTTAATTGGTCTCAGGTTTTTGCATGAGGAGATGTTGGGATGCCGAAGCCAGAAGAAATCAGCCGAGCAAGAAAATGAAGCGAGTGCATGTGACCGAGACTACTTGATGGAAGACACTATTCCAAATGCAAAATTCATGCACCAGCCATGAAGCCTCTTCTAGTCAAGGAATTAAGTCACAATGTGCATGGAAACTCATGCAAGCATGGAAGATCACGGGATGGGACTATTCACTATTCCAAACCTCAAATTTGTGCACAACCTGTGAAGATATTTCTCGTCAAGTGTTTCTAGTAAAGCCCATGCATGAGGGTATCTAGTCATCAGGCAGAGTCAAGTTCAAACGCCGACTCAAATACTATTCGGACGTTGCTTTGTTTTGTTTTATTTTTGTTGGTCGAGTCAGTCTCGGTCATGAGGTTTCCTTCGGCCGAGTCGACTTTAAAATACCTGTTGGATGCGTGAGACAAAGGTTAGACCACAGAAAATAGATCTATTATTTTTTCAGAGAGCCATGCGCTTGTTCCTCCTAGGGTTTGTCATATGATTGCAACCTAGAGGGGAATCGGGCGTTCTTCCCCGTCGTTCTTGTGTTTCCTTGTGATTGGCTGGAGCGACATCGTGTCTACTTGGTAGTCGGGTAGAAGGGATCATGAGCGTGTGGTTAGGTGAATTCTTTTGTCGCAGGTTGTTGCTCTAATAGTGGTTGGCGCCATCGATTCGTTAGGTTGCACGGATCCAACTATCTTCATCGATCCTACGCAGTGAAGATCGGGCAATCCCCCGCATCAAGAGCACCCAACCAAACAGCCACAACATGTACGCCTCCAAGTGGCGCAAGACCTGGTAATCGTCCACCTCTGGATCCATTCGCTCTACCTGAATGCGAACAATATGTTATTAGTACGTAATAGCGCAAATAAGAGCTTCCATGACACGACCGATTATAAAGAGCACATACTCGGAACTATGCGAGCCATCTCAGTGACGGCCTGTGTGTCTGACTCACCGGGAAGATGTAGTAGTCATCCGCGGCACCCGGTGGAAGGACCCCCTCGAATCTGCCGTGTAGGTCAGTGCGCCACTCGGCCGGGGCCTCCGGTAGGATGGCAGCGGCTCCTGCGATCGGAAGGCCAAGTAGCAGGGACACATCCTGCAGGGTAGGCATCATCTCCCCGAATGGGAGGTGGAAAGTATGCGTCTCGGGCCGCCAACAGTCCACCAAAGCCGTCAGCAGAGAACGGTCAAATGAGAAGCGTCATGATCGCTCCACGACGTCGTCCCCGCCCGTGGCCACGGCGTGTCCATCCTCGTCAGTGGCTTGCACCATCCGGGCAAGAGGGAGTCGCCCGGCATCCCGCAGCTTGCAAACAAAGTGAAGGTCAACACAAAACGTACTTACAGCAACACTAAAATGCTGGCGGAGTGCAAACCTGACTATCCAATGGGGGTCGAGTCTCCAGGCCACGCGAGGTGTGCGTGTTCGGACCACTCCTAGCTCAGCTAGCTCGTCCGCGCTCCCCGTAGGCGGCACACGACGGGAAGCGCGATGCAGGTGGTCCACGTGCTCATCCAACAGGGGGTACCGCCAGTCCGACTCACGAAGATCACGAGCCATACCTGCAAAAAGAGTTCAAGTTAGCACTTATAAGGAACTAAAAAATATCACACGTAAACTAACAGTAAATAGAACTTGTAAGTAAATAAACAGAGCAATACTATGCTACCAGCACAACACCAACTACATTACTAAAAAGGGGGATGTAACATAGCAGTTGTACAAATGGTACATGAAATATGCGATACATTTAGTACGACATTCCGCACGTTATAAGTGCGTACTAAAAAAACAAAGTTTACATTGTAAATTTATTTCTAGTCTCCAACAACTAGTAGTACACACCATGCCGCTTTGCCTACTGATAAGCACATGTGTTGCATCGTCTAGCTGTGTGCCCCTCCTGCCCGTGTCGCCCGCAATGTGCACCAGATGCTCTGGCTTGCGATTCGTCCATATCATTTCTAATACGTTGGCTCTGTTGCCGACCCTTCCCACCCTTCAACATGTTAACATCTGGAATCTAGGTCCTCGCTGCAATGTCCAACGTGGCGAAGTTTCCGACAACCCTGAACCCCCGGAGTTCCCCACACCAAGCATGCAGTATCCTCTCCTTAAAGAAGTACTCCGACATGAAGTTCGAAGGATCCATTCCCACGGTTCCGCATGCAGCAAGGACATGAGAGCATGGTTTGTGTAACAGCTTCAGCTTGTTGCACGTGCAGCTAGGTTCGTTTCATGATCTCCAAGGCATACCTCATGGGTAACAAGGGAACGAGCCGTCCCAAATCCGGCTCTATCACGGAGTACCACGTCGAAACGATGCTCCCTGTTGCCCATGACCTGCACTGTGTGCAATTGACCCTTCTGTTCCTTCGTCTCCATGTATGCCATAATTTTCGACGAATACAATGCTCGGGGATTGGCCACATGAAGTGCGGCATTCGCATGCCTATCCCTGAAGTAGCCGATTGTGCTATGAAGAACACCTTCCATGATGGCGACAAGGGGCTGAGAATGTAGGCCCCTGAGAACCCAATTATACACCTCAACAATGTTAGTTGTGTTAGTGATATGCCCTAGAGGCAACATGGAGATGTTGTGTATATCACATACTATGTTTATGATACATTATTTTGTTCCTTGAAATAGACATTATCATTATTGATCAATGAGTATGTGACTTATTCATGAGACTCTTAATGCTAAAATATTGCTATTTCTAAATGATCCCTGATCATATATCATATGAGGAACAAATATGATTCAAAGATCAGCATATGTATTGATTGATGATCATGTCTCATGGATCATGGTATGGTGATACCAAATCAATAATATGGACATGTGTTAGTGAACATATGTTGGATAGACCCGCCATGAGACACTGCAGAGATTCCATGTGTCATCAGTTGGTCTCAAGTAGTGTTTATGTGGAATCCTTAGACTTGAGATCATCATGGTTCCCAACATGCGTAGTAGCTTATTTTGGGACTACTAAACACTACTCCGTAACTAGGTAGTCACAAAAGTAGTCTTCGGGTTTGCCATGAAATATGTAGTGGGATGTGAATGATCAAGATAAAATTTGCCCCTCCTTATGGGAGAGATATCTCTGGGCCCCTCGATGTAATGGATTATGAAAGTGCATGGCCATGCCAAGGTGATTGAGGAGTCAATCACAAGTTTATAATCCATCACGGAATCGAGAGAGTGATTGAGCTATTAAGAGGATGACACAGGTCTCGCCTTGAGCTCAATCTATATTGTGAGGCAAAGGGATTCGTACATGAGAACATTACAGGTTCAGCCGATATGATCTTTACGTATACTTTGGGATTAATATGTCTTACTAGAGGCCGCTATTAACAGGGTGACCGAAAAGGCGTTTCCGGGTCGCGACCAAGTATACGTGAACCTACAGGGTCGCACACTTAACGGGTTGGAATACTAATTCGAATATGATTCGGATGTGGGCTCAATTCGGATAGAGATCCGAATAGACTCCTATTGGGCCTCGGTCCACAAGGCCCAAGTGAGGAGGTCTATATATATGGAGGCGAGGAGCTGAGGAACACACGCTTATGTTAACCTCTAGCAAAACCCTAGCCGCCACCTCCCGAGCCAAACCCTAGCCGCTCATGAGTGCTAGTACACTCGCGATCGGTGTTCCAGCCCCGGACATGTGGATACCGGTGGAGGCACTGCTCGTTGCGGTGCTGATCGGCATCAACAACCTACAGATTGGATCTGCTCGTGGTGTGGTTGATCGCGTGGAGGAGACGATCTGTTCGGGACGATCGGCTAATTCCACTACTACCTCGACGCGCGTGGTTGGATCGGCTTCTCCAACTCTTCTTCTGCTGCGCTGCACGTCTAGTGGTAATGATCCATGATCCCTCCTTAAGCATGATGTCCTTGTGTGCGCGGTAGAAAAGTTTTGTTTTCTGCTTTCGTAGCCTACGCGCATTCCTTTAAGTTGTCATTATGCCGTACCTTGCACCGTCCGTGTCGTGCAATAGCGACCATTTCTCCAATGGTTCTCCCTTGATCCACTGCGATAAGCACTTGATGTTTTGTGAGCTCCTCCTTCTTGGACCAGTTGGGTTTGGCTCATCGAGTGCTGACAAGCATTCCGGTTGTGCCACCCCAGCCATGACCGGCTCCTTGCTCCTCTCGTCGACGTGCTTCCTACTGTGCTCATCCAACAACGCCCACAAAGCATCAAATTTTCTCCGCTAGTTCTGCATAGCCAGCCTCTTGAATAGCTTCATCAACGGTTGTTTCAAGAACTACTTGAAAAAGTTTGCCCCTAGGTGACGAATGCACCACCTGATCCTCATGTCCGGCCAAGAAAAGGGCTCCTCGGGGTCTTCCTGAAGTTTTCTTATAGCCTTTACAATCCCAGCGTGGCGATCATGGATTACAGACACACCAGGATGAGTGTTGACAACTCCAACCCTGACATTTCTGAGAAACCACAACCAGCTTTCATAATTTTCACTTTCCACGAATGCGATGGCTAGCGGCAATATTTGGTTGTTGCCGTTAATGCCTATGGCCGTCAGGATCTACCCCTTGTATTTCCCTGTCAGAAATGTCCCGTTAACTGAGATCACTGGCAGCATGTGCCTGAATGCCTCGATGCAAGCACCAAATGCTAACAAGGCTCTTTGCAACACCGCATATCCTGGTGGACTTGTGGACGGCTTGTCCTGCATAGCGATATACGCGCCCGGGTTCCTGTCCTGCAACACCTTAAGCATACGAGGAAGATTATCGTACGTCGCCTCGAAAGACCCAAAACGTTTTTCCAACGCCTTCTGTTTGGCACGCCACGCTTTCGTGTAGCTAATCTTGTACTTGAATTTCTTCTTGATAGCTACCACAATATGCGTGGCCTCTATGTCTTTCTTCTCCACTATCTTTTCGTACATCAAATTGGTTAAAAAGACAGACGTTAGGTTACGATGCCTTGCCAAAACACTGTTGAGAATGCAAGAGTGCGGCTCCACCTTTGACACAATCCAGTGAGTCTCATACTTAGGTCTACGTGTGTGCACCCTCCAAGAACAACCAGCCTACTCGCACTTCACGGTGTACTGCTCCTGGCTAGATTTCACGACCCGAAAAGTCCGCTGCATTGAAAGGGCCCACAGTTTGATGGCATCCTGCAACGCTGCCTTGTCAGCAAACATAGAATGCAACTGAACCTCTATTTCATAATGCTCCCACGCTGATTCATGCTCATCATGTGCGGAAACACTCTCAGCATTAAACCGGTTCCATTCCTGTGGGATAGGAGCTTCATTCTCATCCGAACTATCCTCGTCGCCATTCTGTACAGCTTCCTCTTCAGCCCATGTCATCTGGTCATCACAGTCCATCTACTGTACGATGTACTCAATATGCTCCCCTTTATCGGCCTATCCTGTTCCCTCTCTATGGTTTGACCATTGTACCTCTCCTCCATGTATCGCATCGGCTTCGTCACAAGCAACTTGATCATCTTCGCCAACATGCGGGCCGCCCGAGCTACTAGCACCTCCCGGAGCATGGTCGGACGCATGACCTTGCACAGCTTCTAATGAGCACGGTTGCACAAGTAGGATACACTCGTATCCACGGCGCCGGCACCCTTGCACAAAGCCTTTCCACGTAGCAGTGCGCAGTAATGTCCTCAACTCACATCTGATGTCTGTGGGAGACCAACTCCAAAGCCCTTGCACGACGACGCTGCACACCTCGGGGTCCAACGAAAAACTCCGGGTCAGCCAATGCATCACATCTGAGATTCGAGCATTCTCGCCATCTGGATGTACTGGAGTAGCTTGCAGAAAACAGCTCAAATCCACATCATTCGAACCTTCATGAACGGTTCCAGCACCGTAATGTACTCTCAATGTAGTGGTTGTTGGCATTGCTGATGTTGGCCTGCATATATGTTTTAATTTTGCGATATGTCAAATCGCACTGCACAATACCAAAGTACAAACATACTGCAATTCACATTTTGCCGATTGTTCACATGCTGTAACCCACTACAATAACCTCATACTATGAACTTCCTATTGGTTTTTCCAACATTTTTCCAACGTTTCTACATACAAATTAATTAAATTCTAACATAAATATTTATTGAATTATTTAATACGTACAAATTTCAGCAGACGATTAATTTGTACGTTACGGTGACTGAATTTTGTATAAAAACTTTTGTACGCATGCAAATTTCCTACTGATGCTAATTTTCTAAAACTATGTTCCCTAATTTATACACAACTACATGCTTCTACGACTGTTAATTTTCTAAAACTACATTTTTAATAAATTTTGTATACCAAATATTTAACTATTTCTATCTACATCTACGCCTACTGTTGCTTCTTCCTCTCCTCTCCGTTTCTACGCCTGCTAATTTCTTATAACTACATTAACTAAATTTTCTATACTAAAAATTGTACTAGATTTTCTACATCTACAATTTTTACTAACAGTAACATTAAATAAAAAATATACTGCAAATACAAAATACCAACTAAAAAAAATACCTGGATTTGATTTTTCCTCTTCTCTTCTCCCACTCCTCCTTCCTCTCTCTCTCTCTCCTCTCCTTCTCCTCTCCCTCTCCTCTTCTCCCCCTCCTCCCTCTCCTCTTCTCTTCTCCCCTCCTCCCTCTCCTCTTCTCTTCTCCCCCTCCTTCCTCTCCTCTCTTCTCCTCTCTTCTTCTCTCGGCCGAGCGACTGCGTTTGCGTGTGTGGGGGCGGCGGCGGCCGAGCGCCCTTTTTAACTCCCTTGTCGCCCTCCCGTTGGGCGACTGGAGCTCCAATCACCCAACTATTAGGCGATTCGAGCTCCAGTCACCCAACGGGAGGGCGACAACAATTATCGCCCAACGGTTACCATATTGGCCGTGTGTCGCTCCTCCTTTGGGCGACTGGAGCCTATTTATGTAAAACTATTACCACGGGTATATTTATATAATTTGGAATAAAAAATAGATTATTTGTACAAAAAATTCCAACAACTAACCTCTACGCATGCATCCAGGTAATAACTCTTCGTTTAGTAGTTTTAATGGATATGGTGTCGATCTTCTACTATTTTTCATATGTATTATTACAGAGGGTTATATACTTATATATGACACCCATCTATTAATTACCATGTGTTACAACCCAGATGACTTTAAAACGGTAATGCGTTACTATATCCATATGCTTGTAACAAAGTGGTCGTGACATGCATGTTACTACTATGTCAAATACAAAATAACTGGGATGTGTGATCAAATCACTACAGTAATGCTTGACGGTTCATCCTCAGATCCGTGACCGTTTTCTGCCCATCCCTGACGGCTGATTAGGCCTACTACATTTTTTTCCCTACGGGAGGAATGAAGCAACAACTAGCTAGGTTGATTGGCCAACGTTTATGATCCGTGTTTTGCTAGTCATCTAGATATACACCAAAATTGAGTCAGCTACACTTATATACACCCAACAAGATTAATTAGAAAACATAAAGACAATTAGACAAGAAAGTTGATAGGGAAATATCTTGCAACTTGTGCGTTGACCAACGAAGCGCCAGCTGATGATCGAGACAAGCTGTTGCTGTGCTGCTCATAACCACACTTCAGTTGTACTGGCAGAGTTACATGCATGATTGGCATGCACGTTCTCGAGCGGCTCCTGTGCATTTTTGGTCAACAAAAAGAATCTAACATTTATCCAACAAATTCATATGTGCATGCATGCATGCTTGGAGAACAAGCAGCATAAATTAACAAATGCTAGCTTGTCTGCATCAGTCATCAGTGCATGCAAGCTAAGCCTACTCACCAGCAGCAGCTTGTTCATGCTCGATCAGCAGTAGTGGTGGATTTAGAACAGAAATGACATATTGTCTTATATTTCATATATGTATTTATCATGTATCCATCTATGGGTATAATCAGAGCAAATACGGACATATATGGCTCATCCTGTAATCTATTTTGTAATTTTTCTCGAAGTCGGATACGGATAATGCCGGATACCTATTTCTACGTTCGGCATTCGTTCCATAAACATTCGGTTGGTCACTCGGATAAAAATTATATATGAAAGCACATATTATATAAGTTTAGACTGTAAGGAACAAAAATTAAAATCATACGGAGCCTGTGCCCCCACATGTCAAAGTGCATCCGTCCCTGATCAGCAGTATATATACCCCTCCATCTGAAGTTCCCTGGACGAACCAGAGCAATTCTAGCATCAGTTAAGCACTTTAATACGTTGGAAACTAGCTACGTAGCTAGCTAGCGAACAGCGATCGAATTGGGGGCATTGTTTTAAATCTCCCGCTATAGCCGCTATAGCCCGCTATAACTGTTTTAGACAGATGAAGTTATTTGAGTCCATGTATAATTTAGCCGCTATAGCCCGCTATAGCCTCATTTAGCTCCGCTATTAGCTGTTTGAGAAGTTATCCGCTAAACGTCATAACCGGGGATTTAAAACACTGATTGGGGGAGATGGTGAAGCTTAACGCCGGCGCCGTCGCGTTGTCTCTCTGCGTGTTGGTCGCCTGCTTCCTCGCCGGGCATGGCGAAAAGGACGTCGAGGGCAAGGTGAGGAAGGAAGTGGAGAAGGCAATCAAGAGCAACCCCGGCATCGGCGTCGCCCTCATCCGCCTGGTATTCCACGACTGCTGGGTCAACGTAAGTAATTTGTCGTGCATTAATTGTCCGGTAATTTAAGTTTGACACTGTGTCTGATCCTCTAAATTGTGTTAGCCCATGTGCTAATTAATTTGCTAATCACCTGCAGGGTTGCGATGGATCCGTTCTCTTGGACAAGACGCCGTACAGCAATAACAGCCGGACGGAGAAGAGCGCGGCCGTCAACATCGGCCTCGAGGGCTTCGACGTAATCGACGTAATCAAGGCCACACTCGGCGACGGCGTCTCCTGCGCCGACATCGTCGTCTTGGCGGCGCGTGACGCGACCGACATCCTCAGCCGCGGCAAGATCACCTACCCCGTCGAGACGGGCCGCAAGGACGGCGTGGTCTCGTCCGCCGTTGCCGCGGACGCCATCCTCCCGTTCTCCACCTTCGACTTCCAGCAGCTCAAGGACAACTTCGGCAAGAAGAACTTCACCCAGGAGGAGCTCGTCATCCTCTCCGGTGCGCACTCCGTCGGCGTCAGCCATCTCTCCTCCTTCCAGAACCGCTTCAACTCCTCCACCGCCACGCCCATGGATCCCAATTACAAAGCGGCCCTCCTCAAAGACGTCGATGCCCAGAAGCAGCAGCAAAGGACGTCGAACCCGACGGAGAAGAACAACATCCGCGACATGGACCCGGCCTTCCGGAACAAGTCCGGCTACGACGCCACGGGGGTGGACACGGCGGCGACGGGCGTCCTGGACAACAGCTACTACCACGCCAACCTGCAGAACATGGTGCTCCTCAAGTCCGACTGGGAGCTGCGCACGGACGGCGAAGCTGCGGACGACCTGCAAGAGTACAGGGACAACGCCACCAAGTGGAACGTCGACTTCGGCAATGCCATGGCCAAGCTCAGCAAGCTCCCCGCCGAGGGAAGCCATTTCGAGATCAGGAAGAACTGCAGAGTCACCAACCAGAATCACTACAGCTAGATGTCTGAACTTTATAGACGCCCGCTTAATTAAATCAACGACAAAACAAACGTGAGGCACCGTGTGGCGCTTACATGTACCGTAATAATTTGCCTTTTAATTAGCACTTGCCTAATTTAAAGGTTTTATTTGCTGTGTACGTCCAGAATAGAACTACTATTATACCTAATTAACTTACTATATTGCAATAATCGCTGCAATGCGATAATGAATTACTTTACATTAGGGATGCAAACGGATCGAATATGGACGGATAATATCTTTACCATATTTGTTTTTATATTTTTTCTCGGATGCGGATACGAATACGGATACCTCGGATATGAATACAAATATGAATAATATCGAATATAGATACAGAGCGAATACGAATCGAAACGAATACGGTCACGAATATTTCTCGGAACATGAAAAATCCCTTAAACTATACATCCAAAATCAATGAAAACACATAAATAGTTTATCTTGTCAAAACATTCATGAAATCTAAATAAGCATAAGTATTTGTATCCACAATAGTCATACCATTGTATAGATTTTAAATCTTCAAGTGGCAGTTAATTTTTTCTAAAGTCCTAAATAATTCTTAATGGATTTCTACCATTTACATGTGACTAATAAATTAATTAAGTATTTAAATTTGCATCAAAATGATTTAAATGGGAGTACATCAATTTAATCGGTACAAATTTTAATCCACCGACAATATTAAATTTATTTTGTAATAAACATAAATATTTGCTAGTGGTGTTTGTAATTTAATATGACTAAGGAACATAATGCCTAATGGTAATGGAGGCTTATGGCTTGGTTGGGAGATGAGAGAGGCTGACTTGGGCTGGGCAATATTGGGCTGAAATCCCGATATCCGTTTTCTTTTTATCCGGATAATCTGTATTTGTATCTGTATTCGCCGGATATCAGGCCTACTGTATTCGTATCCGTATCTGACAAAAAATCCATATTCGTATCCGATCCGAGAATTATCCAGAGAAAATCTGATCCGACATAATCCGTATCCGTTTTCATCCGGATCGGTCGGAAACTATCCGATCCGTTTTCACCTCTACTTTACATATTGTTTACATTTTGTTCTCTCACTCTTTTAGAATGGAACATTTGCTTCTTATACCACGTTGATGCTCTAGGCTTAATTTTTCGCATGATGAGTGTTAGATCATGTGGCTACGTCTAGAATATTTGTGATGATAAATAATTAACAATGTTGCTTATTGATGTTATTTAAGGCGTGTGGTGTGTGTGAAGTTATGTCGGTCAAGTTGGAAAGAATTTGTGCCAAAAAAAGATGTTGCTTTGGTCTTTACATGTGCAGGGTAATTCGGAGGCGATTGTAGTCTACGACGATGACCGGGAGATGGCTTGGTGCAAAGTCATGATCTAGAGGGCTAAGGATGCTAGAGGAGATGGTCGTGCTCGAGTTGGGGCGTGTGGAAATCAAATATGGATGATACATGTTGGAGTTACGGAGGTGCGGTCCGGAGGTTACGATACGTGACAATTTTAGAATGTCCAAATTGGGTAGTGTGACAAAAATTGAAAAACCCGAGTTATATAAGGGTTTTAGGTCCCTTAGTTATCAGAATTAGATAAGAACCCATGGTCTTAGGGATAAGATCATAGTTTGGCCCTAGACTATAAATAGAGATAGGGTTAGGTGCTAATCCCAAGGCTGGATAGATGCAATCTTCGTGCTAGGGTTTAAGGTGTGCAAGGAGGGTACTTTGTAGCCATAAACATGATAATCTAGCAATAAAAAATAGCGAGGTGCTCCCAAAAGAAACTGATCCGTTGTTCTCTCGAGTTTTTGCATCTATAAGGTACGTCACGCATGGTATAGGACGACCTTCATCTTGTGAAGTCGTGTTGCATCCTTAGGAGCCCAGGTGAGGCGTCCAGCAAGAGGACTGGGTCATGTCGGAGGGCAGTGGGTCCCTTAGATCATCACATCAGCATGTGCCATGGAAAAAAGATGCTGTAGCATGTAGCAAATTTAGGAGATTAAGCATCAACAGGTTGGTTTTTTCTTTGTGTGTCCTGGATGAAGTAGCAACAGAGCAAGAAGTTTAGGAAATTTCCCACAGAGAGAATGCTGAAAGCATATATTTGAATTTTTAATTTGCTACAGTAACTCGTATAGTAGCTACAGTGCCACACACTATTTGCTATAGAACAAAAAAACAAATTTTTCTTTCTTTCCTTTGTTGTCGTTTTGTTTTTGTTTCTGTTTTTGCTATGTTGGCAGGTTGAATAATCAGGAGATAGTATATTTTAAGAAAAGTTTTTGCTGTGGATTACAATCATTCACCTTCCTTTGATTGCCATCAAAAATCCTATAAGTGGTATCAAAGCAGGTTGTAGTGGCATCAGATCGATATCGTTTTTCATGTAAGCCACCATTTTTCGATAGATCAGATTATATCTATTGGAAAAACACGCATGAAGATTTTTCTACAAGAACAACATAATGCTATTTGGTAAAAAGTTGAAAATCCATATGAAGTGTCTCCTGTTGTTACTATTGAAATACTGCTAATGTTGAGTTAATGCTAAGGCTATAAATATTTTGTTGCAGAGTTTAATTAGAAACAAGTTTGTCAGAATTAGTCATACTAAATCTGCTCGTAAAATTTAGACTACTCTAACTAATTATCATAAAGGTTTTAAGTCTGCTAAAGGTGTTTGTTAGAACCAATTTAAAAAAGAGTATTCTAATTGAAACCTAGAGAATCAGTAGATGCAATTTTTAATCACTTCAATAAAATTATTAGTGATTTGCAATATGTTGATGTCATATATTTTGATTCTAACAATGCTCGTCAAATCTTAAGTGCTTTGGATATGTCTGTTTGGAATGTGTTAGTCACTACTATTAATCATTCTATTAACACAAAAACACTCGCCTTGAATAATCTTTATTCCAAGATGAAAACACATGAGATTGATATTTTGGCCAGTATAAACAAATCTAATTTTTTGGGTTTAGTGACTAACCAAGCTAACTGTTCTTCTAATTCCTCTATTGTTTCTTCATTTGCACTGTGTTCTATTTCAGATGAACAGTTAGAGGAGATTCCAGAAGAGCAGCTTATAGTTTTCTTCAACTGGGTGATCAAGACAATTAACAATATCAAATCAAGATGAAAAGGAGGTCCAATCAGATGCTATGAATGTGGTGAGCCAAACCATGTTAAAATGTATTGCCCAAATCTGACAAGCAAGGAGGTCAAGGATAATAAAGCACTAACTTGTCAATCTCAATTCAAGATTGACCCAAACAAGAAGTGCAATTATCGTAGGGCGGTTAATAAGGTACTTTCAGAACTTTATGAGATTGATTTGAGTAATGTTGATTCTCGAAGTGAGGATGAGGACAATGGCAAGAAGGCAAAGGAGGTGGACTTTACATAAATGTGTTTTATGGCAAGCAGTGAGGAGCTCAACAGTGATGATCTCTACAGTGATCCTGATGAGGTAAAACCTTCTTATATAGATTTATCTCATGATGTACTTAGATTGACAGAGGAATCAAAATGTATAAAAAGAAAATTAAAAATCATGATATTGTTGTTGAGAGCTTAAATTCTGAAATTAATAGACTTAGAGCTTTTATTCCTGATGATGGATCGTGTGAATCTTGTCAAGTTTTACATTCTGAGTTGAAGTCTGTTAAAACGATTAATACGTCAAACTTGGTTCAACTTAGTGATGTAACTGCTAAACTTGATGAATTAAGATTGGTACATAACTCTTATAATAAAAAGTTAAAACTTGCAAATAATGAAATTGAAAAGATCAAATTTAGTTCTTCTATAGTTTAGAGTCAAGAATTTCAAATGCTCAATCTAAAGTTTGCTCTAATTGTGAATTATTAGGAGCTAGAATTAATTCATCTTAGTAATCAATTCAACAGATATTTTATCATGAGATATCTTCTTGCTCTAACTGTCCTAAACTTAGCATAGATAGAAGCATTGACTAGACAACTTAATGATTTTGCTAAAAAAAGATAGATTGGCTCAGTCTAGTGCTTCTAAGAATATTGTGAATGAACCTGTTATATCCACAACTTTAGCTAAAAAAATGAGTACCTTAATGACAGTTTAGAGTGATTTTCTTTCGACAAGAGAAATTTGAATATGATTCTAGGCAAGTCAAAAACAAGTGTCAAAAACATTGATCTAGAGTTTAATGCTACTAATTATGCCAATAATAATCCATGTAAAATTGTTAAGGTTATTGGAAGTGGGCTAATTGAAACAAAAGGTGAGCCTCATAAAATTGTGTTTAAATTTATTGGTTTTGTGTAAAGTTTATTGAATAATGTTGTAGGTGCTAGCTCATCATCTCAAAAGAATTCTAAGTATGTTAAATTTCATTGCACTTACTGTGGAAGAGATGGACACTTGCATGAATTTTGCTTTAGGCGTGCTAAGAAAGAGGAGGAAAGATTGAGTACTTTAAGCCAAAAATGTGCAACCTCTTTTATTCCTAGAACTAATGCGAAATCTAGGTTTTGAGAAAACTTTTATGATTGCTTTAAATCTGCTTCACATGCTGGTTTGGGATATACTTTAAATAATTCACATTCTTTTTGGCATTATGATCATCCACACGCACGTGATTTTGGTTCTTGTTTGGTTGATGTTCCTTCATGTCGTGTGTCTCAGTATTGGATTTCTAGATCTTATTTCACTAACCTCAGTACTATGACACTGATATTTTCTGTGATGTAGGTAAAACCGATGAGGAAGGGGAACATATGGCTAATGAATATATTTTATTCCAACATATGACTGGTGATTCAAGATAATTCTCCTCCATCACTAAGGCATCCAGTGATGAGTTGATCACTTTTGGAATGCTTCAACAGGTACTATAATGGCTAAAGGTACAGTGCGTGTTAATAATAAATTTATTCTCAAAGACGTTGCTTTGGTAAGTAAATTGAAGTATAGATTAATTTTAGTTTCATAGTTGATAGGCGATAACCTTGAGGTGAGCTTTTAGAAACATGCTTGTAGAGTTTTAGATGCTTTTGGGGATAGTATTTTCAATATATCTCAATTGAGAAAGGTCTTTAGAGCTGTTTTAATCATTTTTTTACCTGATGTTAGATGTTTGGTTACTTCTGAATATGGAGATCTATTCTTTTGGTACCGTAGGCTGGGACACATTAGTTTTGATCATCTTACATGGATTAGTAGGATGGATCTCATTAGGGGGTTACCTAAGCTTAAGGGTAGTAAAGATTTGGTTTGTTCCCCTTATAGACATGATAAGATGATAGCTGCTCTACACCTACCTCTTTCTATGATCATTACAGATGGCCCTCGTCAATTGTTGCACATGGACACTGTAGGTCCTTCTAGAGTTCAATCTGTTGGAGGCAAATGGTACATACTTGTAATTGTTGATGATTATTCATTTCTCAAAAAATATTTCAATTAAATTAATTCTATTTAAGCTATTTGGCTACAACCAAGAATATAATGTAGAAACTTAAATCAAATTGTTTTAGCAAAAACAAAGCCTAAATCGACTAGGTTCACCTAAGTGCACCAACACCCTAAGTTTATATCAAGGGTTTGCAATCCTAGGATGATAAGCAATCAATTTAATTCTATGAATGTAAATTGCTTTAAAGTAAATTGAGCATAAGAAAACAAACCACAAAGACACGATATCTTTTTACCGTAGTGTTCAAAGACTTGCCAGTCTCTCCTAGTCTACGTTGAGGTTAGCTCAAATGAATTGGACCAGCTCCACGAATTAAGCTGAAACACCTCAATCCACTAAGGTTGCTCTTCCTCCACTCCGGCGATGGTGAGCACCACACCACTCACAATTCATCAGGACTTCTCACAATCTTTTTTGAGAAGCTCACCACCGCACACGATGCTTCCAACGCAGTTTAGGAGTCGGCAAACTTCAAGAGTAACAAGTGAAGCCCCTCATTTGACTCTCACCACGTGCAACAAATGCACAAGCTCAAATGGACACTAATTCCAACTCTAGATGCAACATATGTACTCTAGACCACTCTTCATGCTCACAAGGTGTAACACATGTACAATTAAGAGAAAAGGCTCACACTAGCTCAAAGGAATAGAAATGGGTCAAGCAACATCACCTCTAACTGACCACAAGGGCGTATTTATTCCCCACGCAAGAAAACTAGTCATTGGAACCAAATCCCTAAAAAATCAGGGAAATTAGAAGTATCGCCATTATACGGCTGGTACTTCCACTCCCCTCACAACAGTCAGGAAAACTAGCCGTTACAGTCAAAATCGGAAGTTCCACCGTTTATTCTCCAGTACTTCCGATCATCGGAAGTACCCCCGCTCCACACATGCGGAACTACCACTTTCCAGGGGAGAAGACCACCACACAGGTGTCTCTCTGGAAAAATGTACCGTAGGAAAATCCGGTACTTCCACCTCTCGATAGTACCTCTCACACAGAGCCGGTACTTCTGCTGGCCGGACGGACCGCTCACACAGAGCCGATCAGACCACTCGCATCTGGTAGTACCGTGCAACACAGGCCGGTACTTCCGATATCTGGTAGTGCCGCTCACATAGAGTCGGTACCTCTGATCTCCGGTAGTACCGCTACATACACAGAGGTAGTTTCGATTTTTTAACAAGTGCAGATAATTCAACAGATTTTACAAAACATATTTGCAAACTATAATATCATGCACACAAGGACCAAACATGATTCCCAACAAGCTGTAAAACACATTTGCGCACTTTTGAAATCATGACATAAAGAATAGGTACATGGATTTCTCACATTTGCAAAACACATTCGCAAACCTAAGTCACATGCTACAATGATTGTATATGTGCTTCAATTATTTGCAAAACATATTTGCAAATATAAGCTTCATACCACGAGTAGGAAACATGGACTTCAAACACTTACAAAACACAGTCGCAATGTATAGTCCCATGTTACAAGGATTCACACAAGGGTTTCAACTATTTGTAAAACACATTCGCAAATATAAGCATCATGCTAAAAGAGCTAGAGCAAGTGAGATTGAGCTATCAACACATGATGAGACTCAAGCTACTAGATATGACCCCTCTTAATAGTACGGAAACCTATAGTAGCAATCCGGTCTTTCAACTAAACATCAAGACCGGTAAAAGACTAGGAACACATCCTTAGCCCTAGCTAGTTATACTTTTGCCTTGAGCATCCTCTTGAAGCTTGATGATGCACATCATCACTTCAAGTCCGGGTCATCGTCTTGACATGCATCAACACATGATGCTTCCACTTCTTGAACTCTATCAACACATGATGGGTCTTCGCTTGACTTGATGATCAACATATGATCATCTCCTCTTAGACATGCATTAACTTATGATGCATCTTCTTCTTGATGGCCGTCAACACATGAAGGCATCTTTGTCGGACCCCGGGTTAGGAAACCCAGATCCTCTATAATTCCACCGCATTATTCTCTAGATCAGTAGATAGTGCTCATAGATACATTATTGTATACCAAAGATATATCATGCGGAAGCGTAAATAATATAGTGACAACTTACTCATGAGTCGATTAGGCTGAAATCAATGAAATGCAGTAGCAGAAACTTCACACAGGTGAGATCCCCAGGACTTGCCCACAGGCAACCAACTAGAGTTCGCGACCTAGTCCTTGGCCTCATCAACTTCTAGATCTGTCGACTCCTTCAACGCATAGCAATACTTATCCTTATTTTCCTTCTTGACTGACTGATGGTAATTAAGCAAGAGTGAGTACAATGGTACTCAATAAGCCACCACACAGGATGCAGTAATAATAGATGCAAAGCTGTCAAGAGAGGCTTGAGGTTCTTTTAGTTGCTAAAAGCATTATTTTGAACGCACAATAAGTAGGAAAATTCCTGAGACTTAGCAATTTTAACTAAAATAGATTTTATGAAGTTGATTGTGAGAATGCAATAATAACAGTAATGCAAGTTACATCCACCTTTTACAGTGCACGGCTACCTCCACGAAGTGCTAGTTTTAACCACTGGAGTACATTCTCCTCCAGGAAAAGTCAAAGTCGGAGTACTTCTCTCTAATAGGTTTTTATCCTGCCCACAAAGGTTTTTGAAATAGAACTAACTCGAGGAAGTTCTCATGTCCACCCTTGACCGTGGGCATGGCTATTCGAACCATTTTATACTCTGCAAAGTTTGTACATCTTTACCCACAAGAGAAAATCAACTCGATGGGCCTACGCAATTCCTTGGTCACGTAGATCGAGAGATTATCACGAAGCCTTTACAATACCTCACCCCCTAGCATCTCACTCCTATGGGCTGCTCCCACACATGGTGGGTCCCATAGGTTATGCGGTATGTTCCACCATAGCAACTGGCGCAGTTCAGACTCCCCTTTCCACAACAACACCCTATCTAGCAAACATCACCCTCCATTTAGTGTCCCATTCAGGTCAGACCTTCACTGTCCTCCTGCAAGTTCCCTCCTTTCTCCTACCTGTGAGATGACTTTGGGGGTCTAGTAAATTATTCAGCCATGCCTATACTTTGCCAGCTTGTGGTTGTACTGTTTTACACGAGGAGGCCACCACAAGATTAAGTCCTTAATTTGTCTAGATGGTGCATACCACAAACCATAAATTATCATATTACATCCACACCAACCTCTTTTACCATCCGACCAGATAGGTATAGTAAGTTTTTAGGGATTTCGAGAAGCATAAATCGGGTTACCACAAATTATCAGTCACTTACATCCCATGACTATACCAAAATAAGCTTTCATGTTTGATGAATAATGAGCAGGGAAATTTAATGCCCTGAAGTTGACAAGACTAGCACGTCATTAATTATGACTTAAAGCTAGTAAAATTACCATTAACATCTAGGGTGACAAGGATCATGTATTTCAAGTGTCAAGGAATGGCATATTAAAATTAATACAACATCAAGTGGGCATATAGCTACCTTAAACTTTGACATATATTTGCATAGTAAATTAGGCATGCAATTTGATAATTTAAAGGAACATAGTTTTTGCATACACTGTAGGATCAATATGATCAAAGTGATGACTTGCCTTGCTTGGTTTACCACAGACTTGATTTAACTCAAAGCCTGCTTAGTCAGTAGTATTGGATCCTTGGTATTTTGCTTTTCCTCAAGTCTTGATCCTGCTCAAACTTATTGCTTTTTCGAGTCTTCAGATTCTAATATGCGACAAATGGACGAAAGGCCCAATAAATCCAAATAACTGCAAAAAGTTCAAATAGATTTAATTGAGCTTATTTATATTTTAGTATGATTGAGGATATGAGAGATGATTTGGTGAGTGCGAAGTAGGTACTGAGCCAAAAAATATTGGGCAAAAGAAGGAGGTGGCTGAGCAACTTTATCGTGAGGGAAAAATTAGGATAAGGAGGGATCAAAGGTAAAGGAATACCTGCAGGGATATTCTTCTTTGGAATTGAAGGTGGCCAGATATAGCCAATTTGGGGAATGCTAAGGATTGATCTTTTACTTGATAATTTTCTTTTTATTGATTTATATTTATCAAGGAAGTTCCATGAGTCGGGATAGGCATACAGATAGTTGGGTGAGATTATCCAGGATTTTGGGTGTTAATTAGTTATCCAGGATAGACTAGTGAATGTTAAATCCTGAGATACAGATCAGATGGTTACAGATTATTTTTAGGGTCATTTGTTTGGATATTTGGATGTGAGATAAAGATTAATGGCTCCTTATTCATGTTTAAGAATTCTTAATCATAAACAAGGAAACCATTAATTTAAATCTCATTATTTTATAGGTAAATATTGGAGACTTTACCAATAATCATTTTAAGCACTTAATTATAAGAGAGGTCTCATGATTTTAGAGATGAGCAAACCACACTTGATATTACATGCATCATGCAAATCGCTTTTGAGAGCTAATTTTATTAAGCAAGGTAGATTAAATTCTCACTATTTGTAGTGTGAAAATTCTCATGATTAAGCAAATCTTATTATTACCTTAATTATCTTTATTGCCATTTTCTTGGTTGTCGTGAACTTAGGCAAGATTAAATGGGCATAAAACTTTTTATTAAGCATCATAATTAAATATTTTAGTTGTGATATTCTTTTCATTGAAGTTATGACAATTACTAGTATTTCACAAGAATTGTTTTTTGATGGGAAATAATTCATGGCATAATCTTGCTTCATTAATCTTACAAGAGGATTAATTTAATAATCTGTATTGGCATGCAGTTAATCAAAGTTAAGTTTTTTATTTTAAATTGCCAGAGTCTTCATTATCATTTTATAATTAAATTCTTATTTTTGATATTATTTATAAATCATATTTTATTAGATTGTATGTTTGAATATTTCTTAAATATGGGGATCATAATTTAACCAGATGCCAAAGGTACTGGGGTATGCAACAAAGAACTGGACATTATCTAGTCGAGCCCACCCGTCAAAGGAATAAAGAGAGGGGGACAGAGAAGGAGGCATTCAGTTGGAGCAGGGCCGAAACAAAGAAGGAAGGTGCCGGGGCTGGGCGGCGGCGACGCCGGTGGGGTCGACCGGGGAAGGTGCCAAAACGGGAACCCCTCGAGGTTAGGATGCCCCTGGGGGTGGCGACTCCATCCAGGAGGCACCGTGGCAGGCCAGCAGTGGTGGGGAGTGGCCAGGTTCCCAATCGGCCACCACAACATGACTTACACGACGTATGATGCTCCCTGCTCAGGCTTACTTTTCCTGTGGTTCAACTTCAATGCTCAAGGAAGCGGGCAACAAACAACCCTTTACCCATTACTGTGTCAGCTTTTGGCACTTTGCAATGAGTATGTCGAAATGCTATTTCATTGGCCCTACATTTGCACTCTAAGTGTCAAACCTAACTACATACTCATTAATGCTTTCTTCCCGTCAGACTGTGACAAACCTATATAAGTTGTGGAAGTTGAGTACTGGGCATGAGTCATGAGGGCTAAAGTCCACAAAGGAGACAAGGAAAAGGCACTGATGGACCCAAATATTTTATGACGAATGACTACAAGCATGATTTCTAAAAGGTGCATATGTGCCAACATAGCTGTAGTTCAAGTTCATGGTTCGTGCATATTGCCATTTATATCGTATGAGCAGTGAGGCAAACATATGTACCTAACTAAACCCTATGTGCCATGTAATTTGCACCTTTATTGCGAAGTGTTATGTCGCGCTAGACATGGTCCACTATGACAGTTTTTTTGTAATAACATATCTCTATTACTTAATAGAATGAGTTGGTCATAGTGGTTCATCGCTCCTCCGAACTTCCCCTAGCTAGTACATTCCTAAAAATTTTCTACCTTGATACAAAAAAAGGAATGTACCAAAAAGACAAATCCTACTATCCTAAAGATTCTCTAACAAAAAAACACAAAGCTCGACCAGGTGCGCGCCAAAGCCGAGAGCACGGAGGCACGTCAGGCGAGCACGGATGCGGAGCAAATGGAATGGGCCAGGTAGTCAAATCCCGACAATTCGGAGCTAATGTGTCGGGACAATGTGATTTTTCCATGCATATCAAAGTATGAATATTCAACTAGTTAGCAAAAAAGGCAAAACGGGGCGCGGGGCTTGCTGCTTCAACACCTGCCGAGCTAGGGCAGCTCGGCATGGCGCTACTGAGATGGGACTGCTCGGCAGCACCTGTCAAGCCAGGGGAGCTTGGCAAGGCGCTGCTGAGCATGGGGAGCTTGGCAGGCCAGCAGGCCCTGCCAGCTCCAGCACGCGCGTTGTGCTTGCTGAGCTTGCCTCACCTACTACGTCGACCGTGTCCTGCCAAGCTTTGGTGGCACGACAGGTGACAGGTGTCACCTACCACGCTTGCCAAGCTCAGAGACGAGACTATTTTTTGCAAAAAAAAAGGGTCCAGAGGGCCAAATTTTTTAAAAGAGTTGCGACATTGCCAAAAGCATGAACGTTCTAGTCAAACCGTTAGTTTAGCAATCATATGCGCATGTAGGGATGAAAACGGTCGGAACACTCCTCAACCGTTTTCTACTTCTACATTTGAATACGAAAACGAAAGCGAAAGCGGTAAAGCCGGACACGAAAACGAACGCGAACTTACGGAATATCGAGAATTTCAAAAACGAACCAATTCGAGCGGAATTATGTCGAACACGGTCGGTATACGAAAATTCAATACGGAATACCGACCTGTAGGACCAAGTGCATAACAATTAACAAGTGACCAAGTACATAACAATTACCAAGTGCATGTTCAAGTTCAAGTGCATATAATAATTAACAAGTGCATGACCCTTGGTCTTAAGTATTAACACAATAGCCGACACAAATACAAATACAATACAAGTCTAGAACAAGCAATTAACAGATTATTATTCGTTTTAGTCGATAGAACATCGCTCTAATGAATAATAAGCCATCAGAGTGATGCAGCAGAACAATAATTAGAGACAAAACACAATATTACAAGAATATCACCACGCAGGGCTAAAATCTATTACAAAGCCTCCAGGGCTTAAATATTACAATCTTTAGACAGAAAGTATTCTAACTACTTCCTATTCATAAACGACTCCACACGGAGTGTCCACCTTGTACCCACTGTGTTCCAAGTCCACGGTATTCCATCCAGGTAGCTTTCTCCTGATCTTAGCCATTCTCTGAATTGATATGCTCCTAAGCAAAGGGAGGATTATAGCAAGGGTGAGTACAGAAGTACTCAACAAGCGTTATTAACAAAAATGCACAACATGCTTATCCTTTCCACATTTAGGAATCTCAATTCCTATTCTCAATTTCTTACTCATTTTTATACTCTTCTCCTTCCTCAATTTCCTTCCCATGCTTATCTTTTGACGACTATTTATTGATTCTAATAATACGGAATATTTATTAGTGAATTTCTACTGTTTATCATTGACTAATAACATTTAACTGGGCATTTAACTACACTATCTGGTTATTCAAACCTGTAACAAATTTGTTTATACTATAGTACTTTAATTTAATCCGTACGGGTATAAGTTTAATCGACAAATGCGCGTTTCTCCTCTCTTTTCTATTTTTCTATCTTTCCCCTATTTTTTTCTTCTTCCTTCTCTTTCTTCTTTTCTTTCTCTTTTCGCCCGATCCCTTTTTCCCCTAGCCTTCGGCCGACGCCTCGGCTCCTTCTTTCTTTTCCCCACCGCCGCCTCAGTGCCTCCTCCGCTCCCTTCCTCTGTCTCACCGACGCGCCTTGGCTCCTCCTCTCCCTTCTCTCGGTTCTCTCTCTCTCTCTCTTCCCGGCTCCAGATCCGCTCCGATCCGGTGCCCTGCCGCCGATCTCCCGCACCGCGCCGCCCTGGGAGATGCTACACCCCGGTCCTACGCCTCTACTACCGGTCCCTTGCGCTCTCTCTGCCCCTGGCCTCTTTCCCATGCGCTGCCAGCTTCGGTCGTGCCGCGCTGCTTGGCAGCGCCTGGGCCATCCTCGCCGCGCCGCACGGCTGCACACGGCGTGGTGCCGCCAGATCCGTGGCTTAGGGCCCAGATCTGGTAGTTCGGCTCTTTAATCTACCCCGGTTTGACTTCAATTTGTTGGCTATTTGATTTTGTGTTTACTGAGTTTGCCTAGCTGCCTGGCTGGCGGCGCTGGCGGGGCGGCGGAGCTGCCGGGGTGGGACGCGAGCGCCCGCCGGGATGGCACGCGGGCGGCCGGTGGGGCGGCGGCACTGCTGGAGTCGGCCACTCGAGTTCGGGGTGCGGGACAGCGGGAGTCGCGCACCGCGTCGCGTGCGGGAGCAGCGGGACTGCGGGGTGCGGCGCCGCGGCGGATAGGAAGGGAAGGGGAGGAGACGGCCAGAGCAGAGGCCAGAGAGTAGGGCTGGGGCGCTGGGCTGTGTGAATTGGGCTGGGGCGCTGGGCTGTGAGACCTGTGTCTAATCTAATGGGACTTCTAGTGGGCCAAATTCGGTTTAAATCGTATTTACAATACGGTATATTCCGAATAAAATGTAGAAAAGTAGAAAACGGTCGGAAAACGCCTAAACCGTTTCCGCTCCATTTTCGAATTTGGTATTCCGTATTTCGAACCGAATTCGAATTTGTCTGAAAATACGAATTCGATCGGGTCAAATGTAGAAAACGATGTGGTTCGGTACGGGATATTTCCGTTCCGTTTTCATCCCTATGCGCATGCAGTCAATCATGTTTGTAGCTAAATGAGTTAAATAAGAGGCATGTATATGATTTTGGGTTGTGACTAATGATTTTTTATTACGTCTGATGATTTTTGTCTGTAAGATCCATTTTAAAACATCGTTTTGTTTGTTTCACTTTCATAGAGACCAAAAGAATAACATGACCGTTTTCTAGTTGCCTTTGGAGAACAGTACATTCATAAATCTAGTACTGATAACCCAAATGATCGCATCTTTTGACTAAGTGCAGGTTAAAAAAGGAAAATGAAAACGAAAGAAAATTAGAGAAGTTGATTTTGCCAAAGAACAAGACAATACTTTTGCACATTCATCCCTGTAAATCTGTATTTTCTGACCTAATTATTTGCACATTTGCAACTAAAATAATACTGAATTCCTGCCTCAACTAGAGTGTATTATATTTTTCAAACTCGGTTTTGAAAAACTTGTTCCTAACCACCCAAATTAATTACAGTATATTATGTTTTAAAAAGAAATCAGTACCTTGTAGGCCACTCTAGCTAAGGGGAGAGATAATTAATTTGATTATTGTAGGAGGAAGATTTGGACATGGTTTAAAGATGACTGTCGTTTCACAGTGTTGTTTCTGTGGAGATGCAGTGTGTGAGGGTATATTCCCTAAAAAAAGTGTGTGCGGAGATGCAATTTGTGCAACGATATAGTCAGAGCCTCAAAGTGAGAGGTACTGTAAATTGATTTGTGTATTCTTGTGCTATTATTCCGGATAGCTAGCTGTTGCCTGCATGATCAATGGACTAAATTAAGTGCGGTACGCATATACCCTTTAATCAAACCGTTATAATGTTGTGCATGCATTCAATCACGTTCGTACCCAAATAAACCATATAACTAATGGAGCCGCATATGTATACTCTTCTAGCTGCCTTTGGAGAAAAGCACACGCGTACATCTACCTACCGGCTCTAAAGCCCTTGTATAACGATGCTGCATACCTCAAGGTCCAACGAAAAATTCCGAATCAGCTAATGCATCACATTTGAGATTCGAACATTCTCACCGTCCGGATGTACTAAAGTGGCTTGCAGAAAACGACTCAAATCCACACCATTCGGACTTTCACGAACAGTTCCAGCACCGTAATGCACTCTAATTGTAGTGGGTATCGACATTGCTGATATTTGCCTGCATATATATTTTAATTTTACAACATGTCAAATATCATCACACAATACCAAAGTACTGACATATTGTAATTCATATTTCACCGATCGTTCGCATGTCGTAACCCACTACAATAACCTCGTACTATGAACTTCCTATCGGTTTTTCCAACGTTTTTCTAACGTACTAATGACATTACATTCATTTGTATTTAACCATAAATATTACGTATTATTGTTTTTTACATACCAAATTATTAAATTCTAACATAAATATTTACTGAATTTTGTAATACGTACAAATTTCTACGGACGACTAATTTGTACGTTATGGTGACTGAATTTTCTACAACTACAATTTTGTACGCATGCCAATTTGCTAACGATGCTAATTTTGTAAAACTATGTTCCCTGATTTATACACAACTACACGCTTCTACGGCTGCTAATTTCCTAAAACTATATTAACTAAATTTTATATACCAAAAATCGAACTATTTCTATCTACATCTACAATTTTTATTAACACTAACAGTCATATATAATATTACAAATACAAAAAATACATACAGTTGCTTCTTACTCTCCTTTCTGCTTCTACGCCTGTTAATTTCCTATAACTATGTTAACTAAATTTTCTATACAAAAAATTGAACTATTTCTATCTGCATCTACAATTTTCTACTAACACTAACAGTAAATAAAAAATATACTACATATACAATATTGCAAATAAAAAAATTACTTGGATTTGGTTCTTCTCTCCTCCCCCTCCTCCTTCCTCTTCTCTCCTCCTCCTCTCCCTCTCCTTTTCTCTCCTCCCTCTCCTCTCCTCCCCTCCCTCATCTTCTCTTCTCTCTTTTCTTCCTCTCGGCTGAACGAATTCTTTCTCTGCTATTGAGTGAGGCGATGGCGGCGGCCGAGCGTTGGCTTTAAACCCCCCAGTCGCCTGTCCGTTGGGCAACTGGACCTCCAGTCGCAAAATCGTTGGACGACTGGATCCAATCGCCCAACGGGCGGGCGACTGCAATTATTCACCCAACGGCCGGCGGATTGGCTACATGTCGCTTGGCCGTTGGGAGATTAGATTCAGTCGCCCCCATCGGGGAGGGGGTGGCGATTGGAGCCTATTTTTGTAAAAAATGTTGTCGTGTGTATATTTCTGTTATTTCGAATAAAAAATAGAATATTCGTAAAAAAATTCCTAGAGTCTGACCCGTTCTTTTTGTTTTTTTGGTATGCGACTTTTGGTTTTTAACTATAGCATATGACTTTTAATTGTTTATTACAGAGAATATAGAAAGATAGAAATTTATGTGTGATTTTGACCAATATAAATAAAGTTATTGCAGTATGTACTACAATCTACTTGTAGACCCCGTTTTGAAAAGACACCCCGTTTGAAAGTTAGTTACCGCAGAAAAGTGACTTTTAGAAGCCAAAAAGAATAGGGTCTAAGGCTCTTTTTTTTGGATTATGGCTTAGCTTTTTACAGTAATTAGCCGACTTCATCTATATCGGCTAAAATCATATACGAATATCTCTCTTTATACTCTCTCTCATGAATAGGCAGAATTCAAAATTTTAAAACAAAAATATAAGCTACAACCCAAAAAAATCTAAGAAGATAAAAGAAACTTCCTCTGCAAGCTGGCCTATCGCAAGATGGCTAGACATGTGGATGTGTACCTAACACATGAGGGTTCAAGTATCAAACTTGATGTTGATGTCTATTGATTTTATAAATACATACGCGTACATGTGTTAAATGAAAAAACGTGTGTCCATCTTCTGTAGGTCTTTGGAAGACTTTCGTGAATGTCTCTGTAAATCTCAAACGTACATAAGAGACACATACACGTGGATAGTATGCATATGGTGTGTGTTTGATTGCAAGTCTGCTTGAACTTAAAAAACTCTCTGGTGTACTGTATGTTCGTCGGGAGGCAACATATATAAAACCTGCCCTTATTTAGGTTTGAGTTTCTGGTTTCTAGTTTATTATTCTTTGGTTTTGTCTTTTTTTGATTTTTTTTTGCTTTTCTGGTTTTTTTGCTATTTCTTTTTTCCCGTATTCGTTTATATTATTTGTGATTGACTAACATATTTTATTTTATTTTTTTAAATTTAATTATTCCGAATAAATCATCATCAATTATAGTGTAATTTTAATTAAATACAGTATAACTTTAGATATACTAGTTACGTACCCGTATATTGCAACAGAACTCATTGAATATATAGAGAATTGTGTTATAGAAGAGTTACACCAGTTGGTAAGTGAAGAATAATAAGAAGTTAAGAGATTAGAATGGTTAAAAAAGAATAGATCTATAACTACCAACTCATTCTTCTATAATAGTAAAGAATCTTGTTTACTTCAGTGGAACTGAACGGCCTCACGTCCAATGACGAGCGAGTCGTCGTCCCCTTGCAAAAAAACCCAGCGATTTCGCATCCGCACGATAATTGCAGACGTTGACCCTGCAACAACGAGAATCCGACCGATCACAGTGTCAATATTTTGTTTGCGCAAGTCTGTCTGTCCATCATGTCAGAAACATATTTTCCCACGAGTAAAGCAGTACTACGGATCTAACGCGTGAATGTGACGGACAAGATTGAAGAAATCTTGGCGCAAAACAACTGGCCGGCTTGCTAGTGGGTGTGGCCAAGTTGACATGTTTAAGGTTCCGCTCGTTTGGGTTTCGGTTTTTGAATTTTGATTTATTTTTATTATTTCTAAATTTTGTTTTTATTTTATTTTTTTGAGTTTTTTGCCAGTTCTTTTTTCCGTATTTATTTGCATTATACGAGATGAGTTAACATGTTTTTTCTATTTTTAATTTTTAAAATTTAATTATGTCAAATAAGTCACTATCAGTTACAGTATAAAATAAGCTAGCTACAATAAAAAGCCATAAGCCACAGCCCAAATGAGCAGGCTTTAGTTTAGTGATCTGAAAGATCCATTTTATGGGGACCATATGCTAGTCCTGGATTAATGTGATATAGCACGGAAAAAGTGATAAGTTCTGCTCAAGAGTTTCTAATTAATTAAGACGCGGATCCAGATCTACTCTCATATATCATAGTAAGCTAATCTAGCTATAGATTCGGGCTAAAACTATCTAGATCATAAAAACCCAAATTTGAACAATAAACAAGCAAACCCGGGATTGATCTCGAATCATGCCATATGAGTTATCTAGATGGGTAAAGATTGATCAACTAGATTCATCTTCTAGCTCTTACTCATCATGGATTACAACAAGATTAAGAGGGAGAAAATCCAAATAAAAAACAAAACAAAACAAAAGCACAATGAGAAATCCATGGTAAAACTCATTTGGACAAAATTTAGATCTTTATTTCACTTAAAAATAAATGTTTATAGCCACTCTAATCATAGAGGATAGAGCTTGCTCTCTATAGAGAACACATACAAAGTTTTTCTCTTGAAAATCCTAACCCTAACTCTCCCCCAAAGGCTTCTTCGAAGCTTAATCCTAAGCCACATCTACCTCTTCTTATATATGAAGGTTCACACTACAAAACTCTAACCAGTCCCCCTAGTTGAGTTTTATCCATTTGTAGGACCAGACAGGCAACAGAGGAGGGAGGGGGGTGAATTGTGCCTTCAAATCCTCTCCAAGTATTAACTCAAACCCTTTTCTTTGATAGCTACAGAGCTATAAAGATTAGAGTTGAAATCCCGCAAGAAAAACAGAAGGCTGGACGAACAGAGCAAGAAAAACAACGTGGTTGAGTTCTGTCAATGTGGTCGATACTTAAAACGTGGTCGTAAGCGTCCAACAACGTGGTCGATAACCAGCTGAGGGTTGTAAGTCCGACTACTCGATAGAAAACAACGTGGTCAGAAATTGACTACCGAACAGAAGTCACTATAGTCAATAACCACTGAGACCAGAAGTAACAAGATCAGAAATGGTTGCAGTAGTCGTAGACAACGTGATCGTAAGCCTATGAGTGGTTGAACAATCAGCGTTGTCGTAACCAGTCAGCACCGTGATTGTAACCAAAGTGGTTGTAAGCCAACGAGTAGTTGAACAACCAACGTGGTTGAAACCAGTCTGCAACCAAAAAGATCAGCATGGTCAAATTCAGTGTTGTGTAGTCTAGAACTTGACCTTGGTCGAAACCAACATAGTCATAAAGCCAATCGACATTCCAGACTGAGGCTGCACTGATTATGTCTGCTTCATTTTAGGTTCATCAGCTCTGAGCGTGGTCATAACGCTCTCGGAAGAACAGAGGAAAGACAAAGAGGCGCAAGACGGCAAGAACCAGATTCTTAATAACTTTTGATTCAAAGATCAACTGGTCATAAAACTTTGAACAAAGCTAGAATAAGATCTCAGGAGGCTGCACTAAACTTTAATTGAAAACTTAGCAAGCAAAAAATGATCTTTCTACAGATTCTTCCAAGAATGCACAAAAGTGAATACAGTAGAGTGAAATGACAATCAGACTATGCTACTAGGAGTAGTATCGCGAATGTTTGGTTCTCGAGAGAAGTAACCGACGCATTAGTTATAAAGACTTACTAGGGGTAACTTTGGTTCTTCACTTTCCCCATTTGCTCCAATTCGTTCGAGCTCTTCGCCTCCAATCAATCTCTATAATCTTCCTCAACCTCACACAAATCCATCCTAATCGCCCGAGAGAATGATGAAGTCTCCATTGACCTGGGCTAAATCAGAGATGGATTATGCCAAATGAAGGCATTAGAGACTACGGAGAAGATCCCGCTGTGGCGGTTTGTCAGATGGGTTGAAGCTGCTGGGCAATGCTGGCCATTCGGACAAATCGGAGAGATTCCGGTGTTCCAGGCATATTGTGGGTGTGGCATCCGTCTCCTTGCTCATCCTTTTTTGACGGCTGTTTTTGAGTACTTCGGAGTTGAATTGGTGAACTTGGTTCCTAATTCAATCATAATGCTCAGCGTCTTTATATACCTATGTGAAGCATATTTTGGTATCCCAGTGGATCTTGAGCTCTTCCGGTATTATTACGAGATGAGCTGACAAACGGGGATTGTTGGGAGTTGTGGATTGAAGTTCCATGATGGTAAGTCGGAGCTTTACATTCCCATGTTTACCCGATCTTCATGGCCGGGATGGAAGAATAGGTGCTTCTACTGGGAGATAACCAGTGAAGATAGCCTCTCATTCGTTGGGAAGACCATCAAGAAGAACAATATTTGAAAGATGTCACGAGAATAGCCCCTACATCTCAGCCATTAAGGAGCTGAGGCACAAGGGGCTTACGAGCTAGCATGTGGTGAAGGACTTCATCACGCGCCGTATTAGTCCCTTGAAGCATCGTGCACATCCTACGTGGATGTACCCAGCAGTCTCGAATGTGACCCGGGACTACGAGAATGGTAAGTGATACTAGCACTCGTATTCATAACCAGGTTACATTTTTTGAGTATTTTTCACTACCATGACTATTTTTTCAAACCTTGATTTGGAGGAAATCAATTCTTGAATTAAGGCCATTTGTGAGAAGGGTCCATCGCTTGACGTGGAGGCTCCTCATATTCTGGTGGACGTTTATGCCAAAGAGAGGGAAGAACGCTTAAAGGTAATCGAAAGATCGACTTTATCTTTAAGACTTCTTAGTCATAGAGCATGACCAAGTGGTATCTTCCTCTTCTATAGAGCATACATATGAATCTCCATTAAGACAACCAAGGGGTCGAGTTGATGGTGGTTGTTGGAGAAGTAGAGAGAGTGAAGACTCCTCCGGTCAAGAGGCGTAGACTAGTTAAATCAGTTGATAAGAAAAAGGGGAGCACACATGCTGCTGTCCCTCTTAAAATTCTTCCTCTGGCTGCCTCAAGCACTCCTATTAAACAATTTATCGTGGATGCAGGCACGACAAGTGAGCTGGGGGTGGCTATGTTGAAACAACCGACTCCTAAGATCAAGATACCCTTCTATTATAACATCAAAACTGACTCAGTTGGCCTTTCTGAAGGCTTTATCAAGCATCTTGAAAAGGTAAACTGGAAGAATTTTGTGTCTTTTGTGAAGGAAACTGTAGTGTCCGCAGAACCTATGATCGAGAAGGAGATCATTACAATGATTGAATCTGGCCCCGACCATCAGGAGGCACAAGAAAGAGAAAGAACAGCAACTCTTGTTGTAGATCTTCGACCAGACGTGGTCAAAGGGGCTCAAGACTCTCGACCGAAGGTGGTCGAGAAGGTCCTCATTCTCCCATAATCAGATGTGGTTGTAGAAAAGAAGTTGAAGGAACCACTCTCTAGGTGGGTTTCTTCCAAGTTCATGCTGAAAGTAATGACTCCAAGGTATAAAAATGCAAGTATGTATATTGTATTTTATCTTTGTCTTTTCAACTACTGATTCACTCCTTGCGGTCATAGTTCGGCCTCTCCATCGCTTAAGGATGCTTCTACTGAGAAGCCTTCTACGGCTTTACCTACCATTGAAAGGACGGTGGAGAAGGTGGTCGAAGAAATGACCACTGCAGCAACAGAAACTACAGCTAAAATTGCAAAGACTATAACCACTTTAGTGGTCGTAGCAAAAGAAGGTGCTGGAGAAGAAGAAAAAGAGAAAGAACAACCTAACTTCTTCTCCTCGTTGTTTAATCCTCCTTTTGTAGTAGAATCTTCTTCTGGTCAAGCTTGGAACCAAGTTCCACACCCCAAAGATCTTCCAAATAAGGGGTACATCTTTGATGATGAACGTCTTGAGAAGGTGTGGTGGACCAGGGTTGAAGAGCTCAACAAACTTAGAGATTCTAGGTGGGTGCTCAGAAATTTTGCTTGTAGAAGTATGAATATGAGCATTCACAACTCGAATATTCATACTTTGCCTCTTCTTATTTCTCACTGCCTTTCCTCATCCAAAGAACATTAGAAGACATGGCAACCGTGGCTGAGTACCACAGATAGCTAATGCTCTTACGACAAGAGAATGTCAAACTCTCCAAGAAAGCAGCGGTATCGTAAGTCTCTTAACTTATGTAGTTGAATTCTGTCTTGACCACACAACTAGAATTTCAGGTCTACCTTTAACCTTTACAATAGCTACCAGGTACAAAGGTTTTATAATAAAGTAGCGATGTATGATAATTTAAAACAAAATAATAAATAATTGAGTAGAAAACTAGGTTCAACGTGATCAAAGGACATGACTTGCCTTGGCCTTGCTCAGTTAATGGCTCTTGATCTTCAAATCTTGCTTCAGTTGCTTCAAATGCGTGATCTAACGAAAGAAAAAGTGAAACAATACACAAAATAAAATCAAATAAAATTTAAATGAACTCTAAATACTTTAAAATCAGAACCAAAAGATAGAGCTCAAGTTTAGATGAATTTAGGAAAATGAATCAGGTCACTTGGAGCTAGGACAGAGAAGAACGGGCACCCGAAAATCTAATTTAAAGGAAAAGGTTGAAAATTAGAAAAGGCTACTATGCTGAGAACCTGGTGCATGGAAAGGCTGGTTTACGGTAGACTCAGCTTATGGAATAGTGCACGTGTGACTGGGCGTGCTAACGTGGTCGCTGGCTGGCAACTAGGGCTGACATGGCAGGTGTGGTGGCGGCTGACTCGGCTCGGTCAGTGCATGGGTCTATGGAATAGTGCATCTGATAGGTGGGCCCAAGTTGTAAGCCTCTCGGTTCATCATGAATTGAGTTCACCGAGAAGCCAAAGGGACGTGCGGGTGTGGTGCTAGGTGGCGTCAGTGCTGATGTTAGCCTGTGTGGGAACCGAGACGGTGCTTTAGCCAGCGAACGGGCATGAAGCGAGGCGACACAATGGTGGGGCTGATCGGCGGCTATACAGGGCTTGGCAATGGACTCATCGGTGGCAAGGATGACTCGACGAACTGTGGCAGACGACACACAGATGAGGATGGCAAACTACGGCCAGAGTGAAAGACAGCGGTGACGATGGCAAGAACGATGGTGAACTTTGGCGAGAGTGAGTGGCTACGGGATGAGAGAACCAAGGGGGTAGCGCAGCTTTTATACCCGGACGTTGAGGCGTCCAGGTCGGACATAGGACAAAGTCCGAAACAACAACAGCACAAACTCCAGAGTGAACATGGTGAGCAGTGGCGAGAGTTCGGCTCAAGGACGACATCGTCTCTGGGAAGACGATGAACAATGCTCCACACTCCCGATGGGTGACGCGTGGCTCAACTGATGAAAGGGAATTGGCGGCTAGCAACTATTGGATCAGTCGGTGCGGACAGCGTAGATGAGGGGAACGGTGGCTGTCCGATGGGTGACGCGTGTCGCCATCCAGCGGGGCAAGGCAACGGGGCGGGCTAGGCTGGACCGGGCCGAGGCTAGAAGAGATGGACCGGGCTCTAGGGTTTCTGCCCAAGAAGCTTTAGGGATTTTTCTAAGATTTTCTATTTTCAGAAATCCAAATAAATTCGTTTGAGCTCTAGAAAATAGCAAGTAAATCCAAAAAAACAATGAGACTCAAAGAACCCAAATAAATACTTTCAGCAAATGGTAATGTTTATTTTATTCATATTAAATCCTTTTAATTACTAAAGATTCAATTTAATCTTTCATTAGCTCCAAAAATCCAAATGGTGAATTTTATTTTTAAAGGCTTCAAATAACTCTAAAAAACAGGATGTTACATGGTAGTACCACTCAAAGCACTGCGGTAGTTCCGATTTTTTGGAAGTATGCCAAGGATCGGATTTTAGAGGAGAGGTTTAATATAGTGTTGTAATTTACTCGAAAGTTCTTTTTACAAAGAAACATAAACTACTTGTGGAGCATTTCCAACTATGTGCCAAGATCAAATCTCTTTTCAATATAGTTTTTAACAAATTAAACTTTCAATTTTCATAAACAAACTCATTTTCAATAAAATTTTCAAGATTGCAAAAATGAGCATTTAGGGTATATTAAGCATTTTAATTTCATGTATGAGTTGTAGATACCCTTGTGAGCCAATATTCATCAATACTTTTGGCTCAAATGGCAAAACTCACTCAACTACTAGATTGTGACCTCATAGGTCAACTTAGAATTTTGGATGAGTTTCAAAACCAATAACTTTTGATTGGTTGGCTATTTGGAAAACTTTTGAGTACCAATAATGCTTGAAATAGCCAATTCTCGGTCTTTGGTATTGAACACTTTTTCAAATTCCTTTTAGAATTGATTTTGGCCAATTTTTGAGTTTAAAGCCAAAACAAGATACTAGATTGATAGGTTTGGGGTAGGAACTCAATTTTACTTGAAATAAGTTTTTCTAAAGCCAAAACCTTTGGAAAACCTTTGAATTGCATTTGTATACATTTTTCAACTAGTTTTTCAAAGATATACTAATAATTTTGAGATTTTGACTTTAGGCTAAATGGCTCAATTTTGAAAAATAATACTAGTACCTAATTAATTCGGGCACACTTAGGGATATGATATACATAGTTATGATTTAGCACTCCTCTTAATATGCCACTTAACATCTTACTCATGATTTATAATAATAAAATTTTAGAACAAGAGCATGAACACCCCTTTTAAAAAATATCTATGCAATGCAACCTACATAAGGCTAGGGGCTAAATATATCAAATGTAGATACTTGTTACCGAGATGGCATTGGTTCATGGTATGGTATGATCATCCTCAAACTTTGCTCCTCATATGCATATGGTGAAATTCACCTCTTCATGTTTAAGCCAAATCTCTAATGCCTCTCTAAGTACCTATTAAGCTTTTAGTGCATTTTGGTACCCAAAACTTGGTTAGGTCCAAGAATGGTAGTCACAATAGACTTAGGCACCAAAATGGCCCTAACATTAGTTTTACGTAAACTAACATCTCTACCAAACACATTGCCATTTCTATCCTTTCTAAGAAAATAATGTTCATTAAATAGAGATGGCTTAGGAATAATACCATTGAGACAATCTTTATTAAAATATCCCTTTTGCCGATAACTATAGGAAGTTTGGCAATTGTTACCCCTTCTTATCTTCTTTCCTTGCTCATTTTCGGTTTGCCTCTTCATTGATAGATTTTTCTTGTTTTCCACCTTGTTGGGGCACTTAGAGGCAAAGTGATGCGGATACACACGTGCCTTACGCTTTTCAGTTAAATATATTATTTAATTATGAAGCAATGGAGAGGAAACCGAAGCAACGAAGAAGAGCTCGTGTCGGCCAGCCATCTGAGAGGAGGATCCATGCAGCCAAAGGGAGCAGTTCAAGCCATGAAAACTGATCCACTCTTAAGAAGTTCATGTGGCTGGGAAGGCCAAGTCACATGCACCAGGAGAACAGCCGACCCAAGACATCAAGCCTCATGGCCTGCATGCCTCCCTAATGACTAAAGAGATGCCATGTAGATTTCTCGAACAGACCCAACAACTCACGTGAAGCCAATGACTGAATACATCCTTTATTTCGGCCCTGTACTTAGTCTACTCATTAGTTGGATCATTAGCTTAGGAACGAATCTAAACTTTGGTTAGTTTGAGTTAAACTCGGTCTCCGAACCGAATCACTTTTCAGCCGCCCTAGTCGAGCCATGCGTGCGCATCATGGGGCGCTATAAATACCTCAGCCCTTTCATGTAAAAGAGAACATACCACAGAAAATGAATCTACTATTTCAGAGAGCTATTCGCTTGTTCCTCCTAGGGTTTGGCATATGATTGCAATCTAAAGGGGAATCGGGTGTTCTTCCCTATCGTTCTTGTGATTCCTTGTGATTGGTTGGAGCGATGACGCGTCTACTTGGTGGTCGGGTAGACGGGATCACAAGCGTGTGGTTGGGTGAATTGTTTTGTCGTAGGTTGCTGTTCTAACAGTGGTTGGCGCCATCGATTCGTCAGGTTGCACGGATCCAAATTATCTCCATCGATCCTACGCCGTGAAGATCAGGCAATCCCCCGCATCATCTTGGTATCAGAGCACGGTTGACACGGTAGGATCAATTTACCGTAGTTAGATTTATTTTTTTTCCTATACACAAAAAGCCAAAAAAAATCTAAACCCTAGTTTTTTGTATCTGTTATTTTCATGAGTTTTGTTAAATTTTCGTCTAATAGAATTTTGTTTAGGTGTTGATCGTCGTGTTCCTTTGCATCGCTTGATCATTGTGTTATTTCCTTTGTTTCGTCTAAACCCAAAAAAATCGTGATCGCTACAGTACCGCGGCAACGCTACAGCGATTCGCTGCAGTACCGTGAACAGCAATCGCTACAGCACTGTGAATAGTATCTGCTACAGTGTCCATGAACAGTAACTTGCTACAGTGCCCATGAAAAATTCCCGTTCATCTTTGAGACTAGTCTTTGATAATGGCATTAAGGGCTGCTCTTGGTATTAATCTATATTTGCTGAAATTTTAAATATTTGTGCAAAGAAACGCTTAACCTTAGTGCCAACCAACAAGTAAAAAAAGGCAGCCAACATAAAGAAAAAGCCTTGACAAAACAAAAGTGGGCGTTGGTTTAATTGGGGTTAGCTAATTCTAATATATAATTTCAGCTTGTGTATTTAATTCCTTTGTGCAATCTTGTGCCCTTACATTCATATTATTGCAATTGGTTAGCGTCTCTCCTAGTACTTGGTGCAAAACGAGCTATTTAATTCTCAATTTCATATCGCTTCTATTTAGCTCATTCCTTTGTTGCATCGAGTCACATTGATCTTTGCGTATGCGTTCATACACTTCACTTAAATCTTTTGGATCAGCACTTAGGCAAAATATTTTAACTTGGACTGTTACTTAACAACATCAAGAATTTTAGATTGCATAGGTTGTTGTTTTCCCTCCAAGCTCCACATATAAGCCATTGTTATAACAGCGCTTGTGTAATTGAATTCGCTTAATCTATCACCTTGTGTTGTCTACCATCACCAAAATACGTGCAGCTCTTCAATTCCATCAAGGACGCATAAGAACTTCGATTGGTAAGAGAAAGTGAGGTTGAGTGAATTCCACAAATAAAACATCCACATCCACATACATAGTTTTTTCTTGTTGTTTGCACTAATAATGACAGGATATTCAACATTTCATTCCTCGTGGTACAACTCTCGATACTTGTATTTTCCATTCTATGGAAGTACAGATCTGGAGAAATATCTTGAATAGGTGGGACAACTCGAATGTCACCTCAAGTTTCAGAAGCTGTCTGAAAGCAAGAAAGTGACACAAGCCACCATGGAGTTTGAAAAATATGCATGCACTTGGTGGAAGCAATATCCTGAGAAGCAATATGTCACTACTTGGAAAGAATTAAATGAAGTCATGAGAAATGAGTTTGTGCCATATGAGTATGAGCTAGAGTTACTCATCATATGAAGAGCATTCACTAAGGACATCGGTCTGTCCAATCTTATTATGATGAGCTAGATTATGCTATGTATCGTGCCAATATCACAGAGGCATATGCAAAGAGAGCTTACTTCAAAAGAAGTTTGAATTCTGATATCGCTGCTACTATTTGTTTGAAATATGATGGTAGTGTGCAGGATCTTGTGAATTATGCTATAGAGGAGGAGAAGAGAATTAAGGAGAGGCGTACACCATGGTTCAATCTAAGCCCACACTTCAATTCGTATGCCTTCATGAGTGCATCACATGAGAAGACAACCAAGCATGGGACTTTCCCTTCGGTCAAGGCGTCATATAGTGCTGCTTCGTTGCTATATAAGGAGATCGTGGTTGATGGTAATTGTGTCATTGCTAGCCCACAATCTATAAAAGATGAGATGCTTCAAAACCCATGTAAGGATGAGAGCCACATAGCCAAATTGAGTGGGAGTGATAAAAAGAATGGGTTGTGTGATTCCACCATATATGAGGTTGAGAGCATCCAAATTGAGAGTGAGAGATATACACAAAAAGAAAAGAAAGAAGTAGCTGATAGACAAAGTGAGGTTGATTATGAAACTAACATATTAATATCTACTTCTAGTGTTGTTTCTCACATTGTGCAGGTTGACATTAAAGAAGAGGAGTCGAATGTTCCACAACCGGTACCACTGGAGAAAACCGATGAGAAGATAACCACAGTTGAAGATGAAGTACTTGCTGTCCCGTTGTTACATTATGATGATTTGATACCTACAGCACCTACATCAACTAAAGGGAATGATAAAGGTAACCATATTGGTGCAGAATTTAATTGGGAAAAGGTGAGTAATTGTGAGAACTCATGTGTTCCATCAAAAATTCCATGTTCTGAAATTTCTTGTGTCAATTTACATAATGTGGAATTAATTACTCATAAGGAAGTTCTTACTCAAATATCTCCTAGTGATTCTTTGTATTATATCATATTCGATGATCCTAAAGAGCTATCTAGTGTGATTCAAAATGTTGCTGAAATTTCATGTTTAAAATCACTAGTTAGTACCTATGCCTACACCTATAAGTTCAATTTGATCGGAGATTATGGTGAAGACAACAAGTTCTATGTTTATCGAATATGCATTACATATGATAAGCTTGCTGAATTGAAATTGCATGTTTTGGATAAACAACCTTTTGTGTCATGTCATGATCACACTGAGATGAGTTCAAATGTTAGTGCTTGCTGTTTAGAAATATTTCTTAAGCCTACTTGCCCATTCTTTGTTGTTCAATCATGTACAAATAATCAGAGTAGCACAGTTGAAGCATGGAAGTCATTAAAAATTTTCTCGCCTACATTAGAGCAATTTGATATGTTGTTGTCCACTACTCACTTCTATGCAAGCTTACAAAAGTCGAGGACGACTTTTCTCGATGTGAGGGGGAATGATGTGAATGACAGTATTGCAATGCATACATCCTATAACTACTGTTATACTAAATTGTACGTGCAAAATAACAAGAATAACACAATCATTAACTCATACATATACCATGCATATGTGTTATTCTTTTTGTTTACTATGTCTTTAGATGTGCATAATGTGCTAAATAGGAGAAGTGTAGATGATAAATATGTCTACCATGCATACACGTTGTATTCTTTGTTTAGTGCAATTTCAGGCTATCAAAAGCTGAGGATGGCTTTTCTTGAAGAAGAGGAGAATGATGCGGATACACACGTGCCTTATGCTTTTCAGTTAAATATATTATTTAATTATGAAGCAATGGAGAGGAAACTGAAGTAACGGAGAAGAGCTCATGTCGGCCAGCCATCCGGGAGGAGGATCCATGCAGCCAAAGGGAGCAGTTCATGCCATGAAAACTCATCCACTCTTAAGAAATTCATGCGGCTAGGAAGGCCATGTCACATGCACCAGGAGAATAGCCGACCCAAGACATCAAGCCTCATGGCCTGCATGCCTCCCTAACGACTAAAGAAAGGCCATGCAGATTTCTCAAACATACTCAACAACTCACGTGAAGCCAATGACCGAATACATCCTTTATTTCGGCCCTGTACATAGTCTACTCATTAGTTGGATCATTAGCTTAGGAATGAATCTAAACTTTGGTTAGTTTGAGTTAAACTCGGTCTCCGAACCGAATCACTTTTCAGCTGGCCTAGCCAAGCCATGCGTGTGCATCATGGGGCGCTATAAATACCTCAGCCCTTTCTTGTAAAAGAGAACAGACCATAGAAAATGAATCTATTATTTCAGAGAGCTATTTGCTTGTTCCTCCTAGGGTTTGGCATATGATTGCAACCTAGAGGGGAATCGGACGTTCTTCCCTGTCGTTCTTGTGATTCCTTGTGATTGGCCGGAGCGACAACGCGTCTATTTGGTGGTCGGGTAGACGGGATCACGAGCGTGTGGTTGGGTGAATTCTTTTGTCGCAGGTTGTTGTTCTAACACTGGTTGGTGCCATTGATTCGTCAGGTTGCACGGATCCAAATTATCTCCATCGATCCTACGCCGTGAAGATCGGGCAATCCCCCGCATCACAAAGTGACCATTCTTATTACATCCAAAGTATTTGACTTTGTTGGATTGTTCTTCAAGTTACTTTGGGATGCTCTTCACCTTTTTCTTACAGGTGAAACCAATACCTCTCTTGTCATTTGATTTTCTTTGACTTCTCAATATTTTGTCAAGAGAGGTGTTTCTGTTGTAGCTCTTTTCCATGTCACTTTTCAAAATTGTGACTTGGGCCTGGAGCTTTTTGTTTTCGTCTACAAGGTTAGTATCACAAGATATAGAGGAAGTAGAAACATCTATTTGTAAGCAACAAGGTATATCAATTAAATCCTCACAAGAGGTGGATTTGCTAACCTTATATGAAATGCAAGAATTAGAAGCTACACATGGCATATCATGTAATAAATTACAAGTGATATGCTCATTTTTTGAGAAGGCAAATTTCGTGTTTTTCTTTTAGCTTATTATAATCATTTTGAAGAGAGATATGCTTATTCTTCAAAACCTTATATTTAGCTTTCTCTTTTCCAACAAATTTATTAAGCTCTTCTAGCATATTCATCAACTCATCATAAGAAGGTGCATCATTTTCATTATCATCATTTACCTTCTTATCACCTTTCACCATAAAGTATCGAGTTGATGTAGAGGGAATGGTGAGTTCTTCAATGTCAGAGCTAGAAGTTGAGCATTCGTCTCCCGACGTTCACTCTTGTATGCAATCCTCATTGGATGACGTGGACACTTTATATTTATCTTGAATTTTTGTCCACATATCATGAGCACTCGCAAGATTGCGTATTTTGTTGAACACCTCTGCACTCAAAGTACTAAATAAAGTTTTAGTTGCTTGAGCACCGAGATGTGAGCATTTTTCTTTCTCAATTGTTGCAGCAAGAGGATCCATTGGTGGGAAAAAAACCCACATCTACAATCCGCCATATTTTCGGGCTCATGGCCTTAAACTAACAAATCATGCGGATTATGTAATTATCATAAGTTGTGCCATTGAATAGAGGTGTGTCATCTACGTGCACTATCCCACTAGTTGCCATCCTTTAACTCTCTAGGCAGTAAAACCTAATAAATGAGAGGCCAAACTCTAAAACCACTTGTAAGATCGAGGAAGCTGACTAGGCAAGGGTGAAACGTCAGTTCTCAAAAAAAATATTTCAATTAAATTAATTCTATTTAAGCTATTTCTCTACAACCAAGAATATAATGTGGAAGCTTAAATCAAATTATTTTAGCACAAAGCCTAAATCGACTAGGTTCACCTAAGTGCACCAACACCCTAAATCTATAAGGGTTTGCAATCCTAGGATGACAAGCAATCAATTTTATTCTATGAATGTAAATTGCTTAAAAGTAAATTGAGCATAAGAAAACAAACCACAAAGACACGGTATCTTTTTACCGTGGTCTTCAGAGACTTGCCGGTCTGCCCTAGTCTATGTTGTGGTTAGCCTAAACAAATTGGATTGGCTCTACGAATTAAGCCAAAACACCTCAATCCATTATGGTTGCTCTTCCTGCACTCCGAAGATGGTGAGCACCACACCACTCACAATTCGTCGGGACTTCCCATAATCTTCTTTGAGAAGCTCACCATGCACGATGCCTCCAACGCTGTCTATGAGTCGACAAACTCCAAGAGTAATAAGTCAAGCCCCTCGCTTGACTCTCACCACGTGCAACAAATGCACAAGCTCAAATGGACACCAACTCCAACTCTAGATGCAATACATGCACTCTAGATCACTCTCCTTGCTCACAAGGTGTAACACATGTACGATTGAGAGGAGAAGCTCACACTAGATCGAGAGAATATAAATAGGTCAAGCAACAACACCTCCAACCGGCCACAAGGGGGTATTTATACACACAAGAAAACTAACCGTTAGAACCAAATCCTTGAAAAGTCAGGGAAATCAGAAGTACTGCCGTTATATGGCCGATACATCTGCTCCCCTCACAACGATAAGAAAAAAACTAGCCATTACAGTCAAAATCGGAAGTTCTGCCTTTCATTCTCCGGTACTTTTGATCATCGGAAGTACCGCTTCACACAAGCAGAACTTCTGTTTTCCTGGGGAGGAGATGACCACCACACAGGTGTCTCTCTGGAAAAAAAATGTATCGCAGGAAAATCTGGCACTTTCGCCTCCCGGTAGTACCGCTCACACAGAGCCGGTACTTGCGTCGGTCGGACGGACCACTCAGACAGAGCCAATCGGACCACTCGCATCCAGTAGTACCACGTAACACATGTCGGTACTTCCAATGTCCGGTAGTACCGCTCACAGTCGGTACTTCCGACCTCCGGTAGTATTGCTACATACAAAGTGGTAGTTTCGATTTTCCTGACAAGTACTGATAATTCAACAGATTTTACAAAACATATTTGCAAACTATAGTATCATGCACACAAGGATCAAACATGATTCCCAATAAATTGCAAAATATATTTGCATACTTTTGAAATCATGACACAAATAATAGGTACATGGACTCCTCACATTTACAAAACATATTCGCAAACCTAAGTCACATGCTACAATAATTGTATATGTGCTTCAACTATTTGCAAAGCACATTTGCAAATATAAACCTCATACCACAAGGAGTGGGAAACATGGACTTCAAACATTGACAAAACACATTCGCAATGTATAGTCCCATGTTACAAGGATTTCACACAAGGGCTTCAACTATTTGCAAAACATATTCGCAAATATAAGAATTATGCTAAAGAGAGTTAGAGCAAGTGAAATTGAGCTGTCAACACATGACGAGACTCAAGCTACTAGATATGACCCCTCTTAATAGTACAAAAACCTATACTAGCAATCCGGTCTTCCAACCAAACATCAAGACTGGTAAAAGACTAGGAACACATCCTTAGCCCTAGCTAGTCATACTTTTTCCTTGAGCATCCTCTTGATGCTTGATGATGCACATCATCACTTCAAGTCCGGGTCATCATCTTGACATGCATCAACACATGATGAATCCACTTCTTGAACTCCATCAACACATGATGGGTCTTCACTTGACTTGATGATAAACACATGATCATCTCCTCTTAGACATGCATTAACTCATGATTCATCTTCTTCTTAATGGTCGTCAACACATGAAGACACCTTTGTCGGACCCCAGGTTAGCAAACCAAGATCCTTTGTGATTCCACTGTACTATTCCCTGGATTTGTAGATAGTGCTCACAGATACATTACTGTATACCAAAAATATATCATGCAAAAATGTAAATAATATAGTAATAACTTACTCATGAGCCTATTAGGCCGAAATCAATCAAATGTAGCAGCAGAAACTTCACACAGGTGAGACCCTCAGGACTTGCTCACAGGTAGCCAACTGGGGTTCGCGACCTAGTCCTTGGCCTCATCAACTTCCAGCTCTGTCGACTCCTTCAACGCATAGTAGTACTTGTCCTTATTTTCCTTCTTGACTGACTGATGGTAATTAAGCAAGAATGAATACAACGGTACTTAGCAAGCCACCACACAGGATGTAGTAATAATAGATGCAAAGCTATCAAGGGAGGCTTGAGGTTCTTTTAGTTGCTAAAAGCATTGTTTTGAAAGCACAATAAGTAGGAAAATCCCTGAGACTTAGCAATTTTAACTACATATTTTATGAAGTTGATTGTGAGAATGCAGTAATAATAGTAGTGCAGGTTACATCCACCTTTTATAGTTCATGACTACCTTCATTGTCCTCCTGCAAGTTCCCTCCTTTCCCCTACCTGTGAGATGACTTCAGGGGTCTAGTAAATTATTTAGCCAAGCCTACACTTTGCCAGTTTGTGGTTGTACTGTTTTACATAAGGACGCCATCACAAGATGGTGCATACCACAAACCACATTCTCGTGTTATATCCACACCAACATCTCTTATCATCCGCCCAGATAGGTATAGCATATTTTTAGGGGTTTTGAGAAGCATAAACTGGGTTACCACAAATTATCAGTCACTTACATCCCGTGACTGTACCAAAATAAGCTTTCATGTTAGATAAATAATGAATAGGGCAATTTAATGCCCTAAAGTTGACAAGACTAGCACGACATTAGTTATGACGTATAGCTAGTAAAGTTATCATTAACATCTAGGGTGACAAGGATCATGTATTTCAAGTGTCAAGGAATGACATATTAAAATTAATACAACGTCAAGTAGGCATGTAGCTACCTTAATCTTTGACATACATTTGCATAGTAAATTAGGCATGCAATTTGATAATTTAAAGAAACATAATTTTTGCATAAATTGTAGGATCGATATGATCAAAGTGATGACTTACCTTGCTTGGTTTACCACGGACTTGATTTAACTTAAAGCCTGCTCAGTCAGTAGTATTGAATCCTTGGTCTTTTGCTTTTACCCAAGTCTTGATCCTACTCGAACTTGTTGTTTTTTCGAGTCTTCAGATCCTAATACACTGCAAACAGACATAAGACCCAATAAATCCAAATAACTGCAAAAAGTTCAAATAGATTTAATTGAGCTTATTTACATTTTAGTATGATTGAGGATATGAGGGATGATTTGGTCAGTGCGATATAGCCAATGTGCCAAAAGAATTGGCAAAAGAAGGAGGCGGCTGAGCAACTTTATCGTGACGGAAAAAAATTAGGATAAGGAGGGATCAAAGGTAAAGAAATACCCGCAGGGATATTCTGCTTTGGAATTGAAGGTGGCCAGACATAGCTGATTTGGGGAATGACAAGGATTGATCTTTTACTTGATAATTTCTGTCTTATTGATTTATATTTATCAAGGAAGTCTCATGAGTCTGTATAGGCATACAGACAGTTGGGTGAAATTATCTGGGATATTGGGTGTTAATTAGATATTCTTAGGTGCACTGGTGAATGTTAAATCCTGAGATACAAATCAGATGGTAACATATTATTTTTTGGGTCATTTGTTTGGATATTTGGATGTGAGATAAAGATTAATGGCTCCTTATTCATGTTTAAGAATTCTTAATCATAAATAAAGAAACCATTAATTTAAATCTCATCATTTTACAAGTAAATATTGGAGACTTTACCAACAATCATTTTAAGCACTTAATTATAAGAGAGGTCTCATGATTTTAGAGATGAGCAAACCACACTTGATATTATATGCAGCATGCAAATCGCTTTTGAAAGATAATCTTATTAAGCAAGGTAGATTAAATTCTCACTATTTGAAGTGTGAAAATTAATGACACATTTATTCAAATTATTACCTTAATTATCTTTATTGCCATTTTCTTGGTTGTCATGAATTTAGGCAAGATTAAATGGGCATAAAACTTTTTATTAAGCATCATAATTAAATATTTTAGTTGTGATATTCTTTTCATTGAAGTTATGACAATTACTGGTATTTCACAAGAATTGTTTTTTGATGGGAAATAATTCATGGCATAATCTTGCTTCATTAATCTTACAAGAGGATTAATTTAATAATCTGTATTGGCATGTTGTTAATCAAAGTTAAGTTTTTATCTTAAATTGCCAGAGTTCGTTATCATTTTACCATTAAATTCTTATTTTTTTGATATTATTTATAAATCATATTTTATTTTATTGCATGTTTGAATATTTCTTAAATATGGGGATCATAATTTAGCCAGATGCAAAAGATATTGAGGTATGCAACAAAGAACTCGACATTATCTAGTCGCGCCCTGCTGCAAAGGAATAAATAGAGAGGGGGACAGAGAAGGGGAGCGTTCGGCTGGAGCAAGGCTGAAACAGAGGAGGGAGGCGCCAGGGTTGGGCGGTGGCGACGCCGGTGGGGTCGACTGGGGAAGGTGTTGGAGATGGCCAAAACGGGAACCCCTCGAGGTTAGGATGCCCCTGGGGATGGCGACTCTGGCCAGGAGGTGCCATGGCGGGCTAGCGGCGGTGGGGAGCTACTGGGTGTGGGGAGGTCATCAACGACAACAGTGGCCGGAGGGAGGCGGGAGGGAAATAGGGGGAGCATGAGTACGAGCAAGCCATGAGGAACTCACCAAGGTAGATGGTACGGTCAGAGGGGAGCCGAGGGGACTTGGCGACTTGCACAGGCAGTAGCGTGGTCGGGTCACCACGAAGAGGGAGCTTGGGTGGCGGAGGGCGTCGGCCTGCGGGTGCAAAAGCCTCAAGTTGCTAAGGAGGTGCTCCCACAGGAGGGAATTGAACCAAGGAGCACCGAGGAGAAGAACAGCCATGCAGCAAGCCTGGGGCATGGGCTTCCAATTGGTCAAGGGAGTGAGCTGCTAGGGGTGTGGGGCGGACTGCGAGGCGAGTGGAGGAGTAATGTTGGTCAGCTGCATTGAACGCGGCAGTAGGGCTAGCGTAGGGAGGAGCTAGGGGAGGGGCGTTGCTGAGTCAATGTGGGGTAGGCATTAGCATGCCATGTGGCACGGGTGACTGTAGGCCAGCGCGAGGGCTCAAGCGAAGGGGCGCAGAGGAGCTAGGGTTAGGTCGGTGGTAGGCTCAGGGCTCGGATGTGACAGGAAAATCGGGGTCGACACACGAAACGGGGGGTGGGCTGGCCAGCGCATGGAGCAGCGAGCACGTGAGGTTGGCCCGACCGGCTTGGGTGGCAGAGGCAGAGGGTGATGTGGCCAAGAGTGTGAATACTACATTGATTTGTACTTCACCCATGCAATCTGATGTTACAAGGCTTAGTAGCTCTGAATTGCGTAAGGAGAAAGAAGCAATCAGTTATGGGAGAATGAAGAATATCCTAGTTCGTGCAGATGCTTATGTGATTCCTCCTTTACGTAATGCAAACAAGCCAACAATGTATGGAATTAGAGGTGTGAATGGTAAAGAAAGAAAGCTAGTTTGGGTAAAGAGGAAGACACAAGATCAATCAAGTTCTCGTTATGCAGTTCTGTCCACAATATTCATGAAGATTGCAACACCAATTCTGAGGTTTCCAATGCACAAAAAATACATATTTGGAAAGCTAATTAAGTCTACTTTCCAACGAATCAAACGGCGTATGATTTGGAGCTTCCTACACAAAATTATGTTAACTTCATTGATTGCTGCACGGGCTGTCCGGAGAGACGCGCAAGACATGTCAAACATAGAGAGTCCGAGTATTGCAATACAAGTAAAGGTAAAATCCAACCATACCATGGCTTTCCAAAGGATGAGAAGGACTCTTTTTTCAGATTCCAAACGGATTTGGAAGCCCCTTGAACAAGAAAAGGAAACCTATAAAGATTTGAATTCAGTCCGGATTCAGTTCGGGTCAGACAGGAAGTCCAACATTAAAACATCCATAACTTTCACAAACGGAGTCCGATTTGGGTTCTTGGACTCGTTGGAAAGATATTTCGAAGCCCCATACAACGGATGAGGTGCTAGCCATGGAATACTCATGGTCACATCACAAATTGAGAGATAATCCAGAGGTAGCAGTTTAGGTATTTCCTTTTTAGTTCGCATTGGAGTTTGTTTCGGCCTTAGGCCAGGTTGTGCATGAGTTTTAGTCAAGGTCGTGCATTGTGCACCAATATAAGGCCAGGTCCTTAGCCCCATTGTAACTTAGGCTATGATATGATAAGTTTTTATGCTTGTGAAATAAAGGAGAAAATTGCCATGATGGTTGTTGGCGGTCAGATTGCGTGATTGCAAGGTTTTCTCATTTGGAGTTTGTTGAGTTGGTGCAAGGCAAGAATAGGAGATTTTTGAGATTGCCCATCAAATCTACAAGGTTCATTTCTTCTAATTCGTGTCTTCTTGCTGAATTCACGGTTTAGGGAGTTTGGTGGATTGCTTCTAGTGTGCACCTTGCATACTAGTGCAAATTGCCCTTATCAAGATTGTTGGCTGCGTCAAGACAAGGAGAAGGAACCTCGCTGAACATACCAGAAAAGATCGGACCATCCCTACGCATCAACTAATCCTTAGTTGGTCCGTATCAGAGGGTGCATAGTGCTGGGCTGACTCGGCTCTAGGGGAAGAAGAGGGAGGGGGAGAGAAGGAGAGAGGAGGGGCCAAGCCCACGGGGAAGGAAAATGGGCCAAGGCCCAAGGACCTTTCAAGAGCTCTGAATTTTTGAATGCAACATTTGAGTTTGCGATTAGTCGTTGAAGGCTTCACGATCGATACTCGTAGACTTCATGGTTAGTTTGAGTGCTTCAATTCTTATTATATTTGAGTACTCGTGTTAGGCTAGAGGTATGACTGGCTGGTGCATTGTGGTCGGTGCTCGGTAAACAGTGCTCAGGGAACAATACTCGAAGGATTTGGTACTCAGAAGACGGAAGTACTCAGTGGTCAGATGGTTGTGGCACATGGTAGTCGGAAGGACTCAGTACTCGGTAGTTGAATGAGTCTCAATAGTCGTGTTTTTTGTGATCATGGTGTAGCGAATGATTGGAGATTGGTAGTCGTAGACTTAGCGATATGGTGTTTTAGTCTAATGGTCGGTACTCGGTAGTCGGTACTCGATGGTTCTATGCTCGATAGTGATACTTATTATTCCTGAGTGTTCTGAGCGATGGTATTTCTTGAGTACTTGTGTTCGAGTAATTGATGAGCTAGCGACCGATCTTGCATAGCGGTTGTAACCGGTCAAATGAGTGATCTAAAGTTGATAATTTCTAGAGAGCATAGGAATTGTGGTCGTGGATGACTTGGTTGGTATTCGTGGATGGTTTGGTTCTTGTCTATGGATAGACAAAGGTGTGTTATACATGTGTGTGCCGAGACGGTCAAGTTCTAAAGAACTTGTGCTGGTGGAAAACGTTCTTTAGTCTTTGCATGTGAAGGTTGGCGTGGTGGCGGTCATGATCAGTGATAAGGAGGACCGGGACTAGGATGGTGAATTTGAGGTCCAGGCGGTTGAGGATGTTACGTGAGGTGGTTAGGCTCATGTTGGAGCACATGGAGATCAAAGGTGAGGATGCGTGGAGAAGATACAGGAGGTGCGGTCCCGAATGCTTCAACATGTGAGGATGATGCGTAGAGAAGATATAGAGGTGTGTTCCCGGAGGCTTCAACACATGAGATGGGTGATGCATGATGAAGACATTGGAGGTGCGGTCCTGGAGGCTTCATCATGTGATGAGATTGGAGAGTTATGGATAGACTCCATAACATGGAAGATTTAGAGATTGGTTAAAACCTATGTTTGGAAGGGTTTCAGGTCCCTTACTTTTTGAAAGAGATAGGATTGCATGTCCACATTGTTAAGGACACAATTTAAGATGTCTGTGTTTGAGGTGAACACGGTTTAGGGTTCTAGTATATAAAAGCAGATAGACACTAAGGGTTTTAGCTGTGGCTTTGAGGAGGCTTGTTGTGCTATAGTTTTTAGGGGTGCCGTGAGGGTACTTGTAGCCATAGAATATGATCCAAAAATAATAGATCAGATCTATTCCAAGAAAAGTTATTTGGCATCGGTGACATGTTTTCTGAGCATCGTTTTTCCTGTGGCCTCGGTGGTGGTGTGCTAACACATCTTGATCTTGTGTTGTACAAGCACGGTGTTGTCTTTGGCATGTTCTCATTCGAGCGGTCAAAGCGTTTGATTGGCTGAAACTTTCGAGCGAAGGGAGATTTTGACTACATGAAAAGGAGGTCAAGCGAACGATTGTAGTGAGTAGTTGAATACCAACTGATTGAAGTGTTCGTCAAGAGTGTGCAAAGAGTCAAGAGCGAGCAGTCGAATGACTTGCTGTCGAAATCTACACTCGGTAATTTAGATTGCTTTTTTTCTGGTTTGAGATTTGTTTTCAGGTATCAAAAAGCGGAGGCAATCATTCACCCCCCTCTGATTGTGCCATACGATCCTACAATTACTTCTTGAGATGTGTCATATTTAAATACCTAGTTAAATCCTGATTCTAGGTAAGTCTAAGTTTAAGCCATTCTAGTTCCTTCTTGAATCACTTTTAACTTTTCTAGAAATACATTTGGCAAATTATGGTGAAATTGCTAATTATGTATGCATCTCAAACAATTCTTTTCCATGAGACAGCTTGTCCTTTCACTAAGCATGGGCTTGGGGTGAGTTTTGTATGACTGAGATCATGAAACCTTAAGCTTTTTGGCTTGATATGATCGAAAAGTAAGGCTTGAGATGCTACACGTAATGAAATGCGATTCAACTTGGCTTAAAAAGGTCATTATAAATGTGCTAAAATTAATTTGAGTTGAAGTTCAGGAGACTATTGTAGATGGCTCCTAGTCTAGGATGTGTTTTACTGATATAAGCCATAATCAAGTGTCAATAATAAAGTGCTATGTGTTGAGTTATGTAAATTTATGTTAAGCTTTGTGGTTTAGTTTGGCACTTATGGCTCCCTTAATTTTTGATTCTAGCATCTATATTTTTAGATGTCTATCTTCTTTAGTGAGATCTTCAGCTTAACTGGTCATTTTTGTGAAGGTCAGCCATGTACATTAATGTGCTTAATAACATGATAAGCTTCTTGTGGCCTGCTTTGTTATATATGCATGCTTATGATTGGGTAAGCTTTATAAGAGCATTACTTTATACACATCAATTCAATTGGTTTAAATAATCTTTTAAGTTTTTATGGTGTGTTTTTCTTTATTTTTTGTTCAATAATACTTGGTTGTGAGTTCTCTCTTTGCTGTTTCTTCCTTTTGTGCCTTGATATTTACATTGCCAAAGGGGGAGAGATTTATGGCTTAAAATGCTAAATGTGATGCTTTGTAAGAGATTTGTGGCTTAAAATACTTTTTCAGCTTCTGTTGTTTCACTTACTTACTTGAAGTCATGTTATCTTGAGGTGTTAATGATTCATCAAGGGGGAGATTATTAGACCATGTGACTATGTTTAGAATATTTGTGATGATGAAAAATTTGGGGTGGATTTAATTTGGACTTGACGTGTGTTAGCTTGAGGTGATTCTGAGTTTAAATTTCGTTTTATACTTTTCAGAGATACTAGGAAGCTTCTAAAAACATTGGAAAATAGCAAATAAAGTCTTAAAATTCTACAAAAATTCACAGAAATTCCTGGAGATGTTGTAGACTTAGGAAAAATATTTACAACTTAAAGTTGGTCTTTTAACTTTTACAAAAATACTTTTTGGCTTCGAAATTGATTTTAAAATCTAGAAAACACAAAAAAATCCAAAAAAAATCCTAATAAATCCCATAAAAAGCAAATAAAATTTTGCGATGTTACAAACCTACCCCCTTAAAAGAAATCTCACCCTCGAGATTTGAACTAGCTAGCAAAGAGATGGGGATGGTTGGCTTTCGGGCCTTCTTCTCGTTCCTAGGTTGCTTCATGTTCCATGTGATTGCTCCACTGAACTCTACAAAATCTTATTGTCTTTTTCCTAGTCTGATGCTCGGCTATCTCAAGAATCTTGATTGGTTGTTCTTGGTAGGTGAGATCTTCTTGAAGATCTAGAGTTTCTAGTGCTACTTGCTTTGCAGGTACTCGAAGACATTCTTCAACTAAGAGACGTGGAAGACGTTGTGCATCCTAACATACTTTGTGGCAACTCCAACTGGTATGCAACTTCTCCTTTGTGACTTAAAATCTTGAATGGTCCCACAAATCTTGGTGCAAGCTTTTCTCTTGCTTGAAATCTTTTGACTCCTCTGAGTGGAGATACTCTGAGATAAACATAATCTCCCACCTCGAATGTCAAGTCTCGATGATGATTGTCGGCATAAATTTTCTGTCGAGATTGGGCTATTTTCAATCTATCCTTGATTTTTCTCGCCTTTTCTTCAGTGTCTTGAAGCAGGTTAGGTCCAGCATCTTGAAACTCTCCTAGTTGTTGCCAGAGCAAAGGTGTTCTGCACTTCCTACCATACAGTGCTTCAAAAGGTGCCATCAACAGGCTGGCCTGACAGCTATTGTTGTACGAGAACTCCACATAGGGTAAGGAATGATCCTAACTATTCCCAAAATCCAAAGCACAAGCTCTCAACATATTCTCTAGTACATGGTTGACTCGTTCTGTTTGCCCATCTACCTGGGGATAATAAGTTGTACTAAGGTTAAGCTTACTTCCTAACTCTTCGTGAAGTTTCTGCCAAAACTGGTGAACTGACTACCTCTATCTGATACTATCTTTTTGGGAACTCCATGTAAGCAAACAATTCTGGACATGTATAGCTCAGCTAACTTACTTCGATAGTAAGTAGTCTTGACAGGTATGAAATGAGCTACTTTAGTCAATTGGTCAATCACCACCCAAATGGAGTCATAACCAGATTGAGTTCTAGGAAGTCTAGTTATGAAATCCATGCTAATTTCTTTCCACTTCCAATTTGGTATTGGCAAGGGATGCAAAAGTCTTGCAGGCTTCTAATGTTCTACCTTGACCCTCTGGCAGGTGTAACAGGCTTTAACAAACTCTGCAATGTCTCTTTTCATACTAACCCACTAGTATCTTTCTCTAAGGTCCTGGTACATCTTGGTACGACCTGGGTGAATTGAGTATGGGGTTTCATGGGCTTCCCATAGAATCATGGTCTTGATCTCTTGATTGTTGGGTACACAGATGCGATTCTCAAACCAAACGATTCCATGCTCATCTTCACTAAATCCGGGCTTTGTCTCTTCTCATATTCTTTCTGATTTCGTGAGTATCCTCGTCAACCTTTTGGGCTTTCTTGATTTGGTCAGGTAGAGCAAGTTGAATCTCTAAAGCTGAGAGCACCGTGTTCCACCGGATTTAGAATCAGACGAGAGACTCCCTCCTAAAGTTGAGTCTAGTCCTCTTTCGATAAAACATAATTCGCATAGTTCTTTCTGTATAGTGCATCAGCACAACATTCGCTTTGCCTGGATGATAGTAAATCCCAATGTCATAATCTTTTATCAACTTTAATCATCTTCGCTGCCTTAAGTTGAGTTTTGCTTCAGTAAAGATGCATTTTAGACTTTTTGTGGTCCGTGTAGACTTCACAATAGTTACCAATGAGATAGTGACACCAGATCTTCAAAATATGCACTACAGCTGCTAGTTCCAAGTCATGAGTAGGATAATTGCACTCAGGAGGTCTTAATTGGTGGGATGCATAAGTTACCACATTTCCTTTTTGCAACAAAACATAGCCTAGACCCTGATAGGAGGCATCATAGAAAACCTCAGAATCCTTATGCACATCTAGAAAAACTAGTACTGGTGCTGAGACTAACTTGTTCTTAAGAGTCTGAAAACTCTGTTCACAGGTTTTTATCCATTCAAACTTCTTCTCTTTCCTCAGAAGCTGAGTTATTGGCTTAGCTAATTATGATAATCCTGCTATGAAGTGGCAATAGTAACCAGCAAGTCCAAGGAAACTTTTGACTTCGGTTACTAACTTGGGTTGCTTCCATTCCATGACTGCTTCTACCTTGGAAGGATCTACTACAATTCCTTCGGCTACACAATATGCCCAAGAAAAGCAACTTCTTTTAGCTAAAATTCACATTTACTAAATTTGGCATAAAGCTGATGCTTTCTAAGTTTTTCCAGAGTTATCCTGAGATGATTCTTATGCTCTTCTTCATTCTTGGAATATATGAGGATTCTTATGCTCTTCTTCATTCTTGGAGTATATGAGGATGTCATCTATGAAGATTACCACAAACTTATCCAGATACTCCATGAATACACTGGTCATCATGCTCATGAAATTGGCAGGTGCATTCGTTAGTCCAAAGGACATGACAGTGAACTCATATTGTCCATAATAAGTGGAGAATGCAGCCTTGGGGATATCTTCGGCTCGGATTTTCAACTAGTGATATCCTGATCTCAAGTCTATCTTGGAGAAGACACTGGCTCCTTTCAGCTGATCAAACAGATCATCAATTCTAGGCAACAGGTACTTGTTCTTGATGGTACCATCATTGAGTTCTTTGTAATCCACACATATTCTCATACTACCATCCTTTGTCTTGACAAATAGGATAGGTGCTCCCCAAGGCGATGAACTTGGACGGACATATCCTTTATCCTCCAACTCCTGGAATTTCTTCTTCAACTTAGCTAACTCATTAGCTGGCATACAATACAGTCGCTTAGAGATTGGAGCAGTGCTGGGGACTAGGTAAATCACAAACTCGATTTCCCTATCCGATGGCATTCCTGGTAAGTCCTCTGGAAATACATCTGGGTATTCCTGCACAACTAGTACTTCTTCTAGTACTTGAAGTTGGTTCAGAGCACACTCTTCCTTTTCAAGGACTTCAGGGATGAAGATTACTTCTACTCCATGGTCATTGGTGAGGGTAATGGATCGGTTAGCTCAATTGATTTGACCATTGCTCTTGGCTAAACAGTTCATTCCAAGAATTACATTTAACCCTAGGATTCCAACACTATAAGGTCTGCTAGGAAAAGCGTCCCATCTATGAGCAACTCTACTTTTAGACACAAGGTCTTTGCTCCCATTTCTGCTACAGGGGAGTGAACTAACATAGGCTACCCAGAGGAACAATTCCCACCACATTCTTAACCACAAAAGCCTTGGAAATAAAAGAATGGGAGCTCCAGAATAAAAAAGAACTAAAGCTGGTACTGATTTACAAGAAACATACTCAGTACGATGTTTGGTGCAGCCTGAGCCTCTTCAGCGGTGATGTGGTTCACACATTCCTTGACAAAGTTCCCCGGCTTCTTAAACTGCTATCCTTGGTTCTGACTTCCGGAGGCACTAGTATTGGCTATTGCTTTGAGCTTCTTGGGGCAAGACTTGGCATAATGCCATGTTTCCTTACAGTAGAAATAGGTCACTCCATCAAGGGTAGTGGTACTCTTATGTGCTTGACCACTGGAAGTTGCTTGAAGATTGGGATGATTAGCCTGGAAAGATGGGCCGCTAACTACTGGCCTGAAATTGCTTGACCTCGGTTTGGAGAGTGGCTTGAACTGGCTAGTTTATGGTGGAGTGCTACGGGCCTTGGGAAAACCTCCAGGGTTAACCTTTTGGGTAGCCATTCTCCTCTTCCTGTTTTCCATTTCCACAAACATGCCCTCCTGGCGAATGGCCTTACTCACCAACTGATGAAAGTCCGCATAGTCACTAGATAACAACTATACAGAGATATTGTCATTCAGGCCTTCCAGAAATCTTTCTTGCTTTGCTTCATTGGTAGCCACATCTTTTGGTGCGTAGCACACCAATTGGTTGAATTTTTGCAGAAACTCATTCACGATGCGGCCTCCTTGTCGTAGAGCTCTAAACTCCTTGTTCTTCAGAGTAATGGTGCCAGATGGAATGTGAACTTTACTGAAACTCTACACAAACTCATTCTAGGTAATGACCTGTGGGTTGTCATGAGAGACGGTTAAGGTATCCCACCACTAGGATGTGGGTCCATTTAACTGGTGTAAAGCAAACAAGACCCTTTCTCGATCGATGCATTGCAGAATATCCAGTTTCTTACTAATCGCATGGAGCCAATCATCAGCATCCATTGGCTCTGCGCTACTTGAGAAGGTCGAGGGCTCGAGCTCAAGCTCTGACAATCTGGTCTGAGGAGCTCGAGCTGGCGACTGAGGAGCATGCTGAATGGGGTTGTTGATGGTTTGAGCTAACAGTTAAATCAGCTAATTTTGATTTTCCATTAATTAAGCCCAGTCTGGTCCAGCTGCTGGCAGAGGTGGAGGGATGGGAGTGGACTAGCTTTCTTGTGCTCTAGTGTTGGCGTTGGTGTTGTTGTTGACGTTTCTCCTTGTGTTCACCATCTGTCGGAATCTTCCATATTTAGAGGAAAGAAAGAAAGAACTAGAAGAAGGTCTTTGTAACATTCCCACCACAAAGCACGAGAAAGCAATAAGACTCAAATGAAAGCCAACAAAACATTTTATTGGATATTATAATTATAACCTTGAGGCTGTTGACAAAGGAATAACAGCTCACAAGTATTGTTCTATAACTTTAAACTTAAACTATGGTTTCTGTGGGCTGGTGCTACTACTCATCTAATCTTTACGCTTCTTTGGGGTGGTCTTGTAATAGAGGAACCCTCATCCTCTACACGGTACTTGGCCAATTCTTCTTCTGCTGCACGGAGTCACTATGCCACTAAGCTCAACTCCTCCAAGTTGACCTGGTACACATAGTCCAAAGACTTGGCGTACTGCACCTGTTGAACAAGCCATGGGTTACTCTCAAACTCTGTAGAGGAGAAGACGCTACTAGAGCTGGCAGGAAACTTGCTAGGGTAGTATCGAAATGTAGTGTGTCATAGCTTTTGGGCGTAGATGTCCCTCATCTGCCGAATTGCCTCACGGGCTGCATCTTGGATACCGTTGAAAAAGGTTTCCCAGGGTAGAGGGGCATCAAAGGTGTGGAATACTACTTCATCTCCAATGTTGGCGTAGATCAGGACATCAACCCTCCATCTTTCTTGATCTCCATAGGTGCTCACATATCCCTGATAGACAGGGCATGCCATGAAACCCAGTTCTTGAAGAAGATACCAAAGATAATCAGCTCGGTGTCCAACTAGGATTCCATGGGTGACTTTGCTAGGATGTTCAGCCTTCTACAATTTTGAAAAAAAGGAAAGGAGTTAGTAAACAATTTTTCATAAAGGAGTAGTTAGGTGGAAGAATGAATAATACTAGGTATAGAAGACTTTTTGAAATACTTTTCTTTTTAAAGTAAGTCCTTAAGGTTGTCCAATCTATTCTACCTACGATCACATCTTAGGCTCATTATAGCTCTAATACTAATTCTGTCGGACCCCGGAGCAACAACTCTAGAACCCTCTGTGTAAGTCGCACTATCTTAGGAAAAATTCGTGCACACAGGGTTAACAAGGATACATATCATGCATAACAATCAAACTTTATTAATTAAAATAGTACGGCCTTATGGCCAAAGTTTACATTAACAGGGCTCAAAGCTAAACATAAAGGTAAACATCGAAAGATAAATAAAATAAGAGAGCAGCCCATCCTATCTGCCCATAGGCGAATGACTGTAAGATGTAGCCTATTCATCGCAATCCTCACTGTAGTCGATGAATTCATCCTCTAGCAATAGCAATTAAGCAAGATGAGCACATAAAGTACTTCACAAGTTACACCAGGAGGTTTAATAAAGTTAATGCATGCGTTAGGATTTACAAAAGAAGGCATATTATGGTTAATTGTGCAAAAAGCAGTATGAAGATAAATACCATAAAGTAAGTGCAAAAGCTGAATTTGATACAATATGTAAAACAATGTTTTAACTAAAATAATATCATTAGTGTAGGCACCAACCTCACACTAACCTATTCACGGGTATCCCACTCGGACCATATTTTCAAAAGATGTCTCATTTATCCACAATCCAAATTTTATAAAACCAAAGTCTAATATGTGAAAAACCATACTCAGCATGTCCTTGACCGTGGACATGGCTATCTAGGACAGTTTATTACTCTGTAGAGGTGCATAACTTTACCCACAAGATATGTCCTCTCGTTTTGCCATGCGATTAGCACAATACCTTATGTGTGCGTCTAAGAGTTCATGACAAGTCTTGATGTGTGAATCATCGAAATCTGAGATACCATGTGGAGGTGTCCCCATGTTTGTGATGAGTAATTGACTCGTGTTCTGGAAAGTTTGAGTTTGATTTGGTTGGTTCGCGCCAAGTCGGTGCATGGCGCAGTCTAGTACGGTTGGAGTTGGTCGAACGCGGTCAGACGTGTTTAGGACGCTTGTTCTTTTTCTCGATCGGTCGATTTGGGTATTTCATGCTTGAGTACCTTCTTTTGATGCTAATGTTGATTATATTGTTTCGAGCGGTGCTGTGTGATGTTTTCTTGTCTGTGGTGGCTGCAGGACTTTGAGGTGGAGTCGTGGCGAGGCATGGATGGCCGGACTAGGCACGGGTGGTGCTGAGGTCAAAGCGGTTAGGAGATGCCGAAGACGACGAGGACTCAAAGTGGTTGCGAGGCGTCGACAGCAAGAAAAGAGGAAGCTTCCAGGAAGGTGCAGCAGGGGCATTTCGATAAAATGCGCAAGGCTGCAAAATGGAAGCAGATTCGGTTGAAGATAATGGGTTGGAGACCCGTTAGTGGATGGCTGTAGAGAGGGTTTAGGGTTTGGAGTGTGTGGGCTCAAATCCTGGTTCCCTCCACTTCTCTACATGTGAGTGGGTTTTGCCTTATGTGTGTGAGAGTTTGGAAGTGAGAGTTGGTATGCACTTCTTGAATTTCCTTTTGAGGGTGTGAGCTCCTTCTATATGTAGTGGGAGTTGGCAGCAGAGAGAGCTTAAGAAGGGTATTGGCTTGTCTGCAGTGTGTGTGTTCAAGTGAGAGTAGTTGGTGTGGAGCTCAAAATGTGAAATCATGTATGGGATGGCTGTAGAACTCTTGAGCTATGTAATCATTCATGTCCTCTCATTCATCTTTGAGTCGTTCTCCACTGTGATATGATGCAGGTTTCTCTTATTCTGTCTCGGGTTCTTCACTTTCTAGTTGATGCTTGAGTTCTGTTCTTCTAGTTCTTTGGCTTGGTTGAGATACTGCTTTGAACTGGGATTATACTCAAGGCCATTTGGCTACTTCATTCCCGAGAGCAGAAGATTGAATCAAAGATTCTTTTCTTTTCTCAGGCATGCGCCTTAGTTCCTCTGTTCTCCAGGTTCTAGGGTTTGAAGGCAGGGGATTCTTGCTCTTTTGTTTTTCTCGGTGAAAAGTTGAAATAGGCTTGTGAATCCTCCTTCTAAGACTATTTCCCTGTTATTTTCAAAGGTTCCATGTTCACAAATTTCAAGGATCACAAGCTCTTTGATCTGGACCTCATTCTCTGTTCGTCTTTCAGTTTTTACTGTTCTCATCTCTTTTTTTAAGATTACATCTTGTTCATCCTTGTCTTCTCTGTCAATGCAGCTTTGGATTGCCTTTGGCTTTTAAGTCAATCTTCAGTTTTCTTTTCATTCTAATCCAGTGAAGAAGTCTGGTTTTGTCTGCTGCTTTCTGTTTCTGTCAGCTAAAGCAATCACTATTTCAATCTGTTTTTAGATTGTGCTTTTTCGGTCAACTGTTAGTTTAGTTGTTCTGTTTTCTGCTACAGAGCTCTCTCGGTACTGGAACTAGTAGCTCCGCTCCGGTCTGCATTTTTCTTTCCGGTTTCTACTGTTTTCTTCTGCCGAATGCTTGTCTGGTCAGACCTGATTCAGTCTGGCGGTCTGACTGCTCCTCCATAGCCGGTCAGAACGGCCGTATATCTTGCGGAGGCTAGTTTCATTTCATGTGTTCGGTCAGGTCTGAAACTGATGTGTTGTTCAGTTTCTCAGCTAAAAACTGACTATTGCGGTCAAACCGGGTTAATTCTTGCAGTATTTGCTATGCGTTCGGTATTCATTCCTGCGACTTTCTCTGTTTTCCTTCTCCGGTCAGACCGGTTTACATATTGCGGTCAGACCGCTTGACTTTTTCTGGTTAGGCCGGCAGAGCAACAGCAGTCCAACCACTTCCTTTGTGGCAGTTAAATCGAATGGCTAAGGCTCAGTTTTCGGCTGTCTCTTCAGTTTTTATTTTCGATTCAGCAGTGCAGCATTTCTGTGCTCTTTGATTCTGTCAGCCCTGGACTGCTCTCAAGTCTTCTTTCCTGTTGTGTGCTCTTCCTTGCATTTTTCAATTAGTTTCAATTTTTTTCTTTGCATCAATCTGCCTTCAGCCAAGTGCATTTCTTCAGTGAAATTACTTTCAGTTTGATCTTGGTCTTCCAGTGAGCATTTTCACTTCTTGCTTCATAGCTTTCATAGCTATCGGAGAAAAAGTATGTGGATACTTCGGGGCGATTTCTGAAGGCACCATTCACCCCCCACCCCCCCCCCCCTCTGTTGCCATTTTCGATCCTACAAAATCGTGCTCTCCGAATTCGTCATTGTCTAGACGCGAAGAACCAAAGCAAATAAATCAAATAAAACTCTAAAATTCAAAAAGAATCCAGAAATGGGTAGTTTAGGATTTTAGATGAGTTTGGAAATTTGAACAGGTTCAATCGGAGCTAGGATGAAGGGGAACGGGCTTTTGGAAGTTTGAATTCTAAAGAAATTGATAAATAGGAATTTCTAGAATTATTTTTCTAAAGAAAAAGGGATTTATGACGTCAGCAGGAGATTTTTATTTTTGGTTGAATTATTTTTCAATGGAACAAGGAAATATGATGTCATGATGACATCAGCCCCGGGGTTGATTTTCGGGCAAGAGGCTGACATGTGGGCCTGGTCTACCATGGTCCAGGTCCATGGACCAAAGGGCGGCTGAGGTGGCGAGGAGATGGCGTGGCGTCTGCGTGGTTTGCTGGCACTACGGTGGTGCACACGTGGCACCATGTGGCGGCCACGTCACCTACCATGTCAACTCGGCTGCTGACGTGGCCTCGCCAGCGGGGTGGCGCATAGGACCTGATGGTCACCGGCGTACTGGCGGCAGCAGACAATAAGAAGTGCAAAAGAGAGAGGGAGTCATGGGGGTCATCCTAGTACCTGCCGGGGGTGAAGACAATGGTTGGAAGTGGTCGGCGACGAGATTATGCTGTGGCATAGCTCAGGTAGCGGCGGCAACGACGCTCCGGCGGGGCTGGGGCACAGCCGAGGGGCGAACAGAGCTCACATGGGTGCAGTGAAGCCGAAGAGGGAGACGCTGGGGTGTGAGGAGGACTGGGGCGGTGGCGATTGCTTGTCGGAGCTTGTCCAGCAACCGACGGACGTGGAACACGGCGCGGGGAGACTTAGGCGCACGAAAGAAGAAATTGGAGGCGGGGCGAGGTGAGGTGTGGCTAACGAGTGCTCAGGGAGAGCTTTATATAGGAAGCGACGAAGGGCGCAAAGCTCAGGGGCTTGCTGGAGTAATGGCGGCCGTTATTGGTGCGGCAGGGGTGGTAATGGCGTGTGAAGATGGTGAAAATGGTCGGAAATGAAGGCGTAGTGAACAGGGGAGTTAGTGGCACTGAGAACTCCGTTAACAAGAGAAAGAGATGACAGGCGGGTCCTGTGTGTCAGAGAGATAGAAGAGGAGAGGGAAGAGGTGGGCGGATGGATGGAAGCAACGTGGCCAAAGGAATAGATCTCGGCCGTTGGCCCAAAATGAAGGGGTAAGTGGGAGCAGGTGCTTGAGATTAGATCAGGTAGGGTGGATTTAATTTGGACTTGACACGTGTTAGCCTGAGGTGATTTTGAGTTTAAATTTTGTTTTATACTTTTCAGAGATACTAGGAAGCTTCTAAAAACACTAGAAAATAACAAATAAAGTCTAAAAATTCCAGAAAATTTTACAGAAATTTTTGCAGGTGTTTTAGACTTAGGAAAAATATTTCCATCTTAAAGTTGGTCTTTTAATTTTTACAAAAATACTTTTTAGCTTTAAAATGGATTTTAAAATCTAGAAAAACACAGAAAATCTAGAAAAATCCTAACATATCCAATAAAAAGCAAATAATTTTGTGTAAAGCTACAACAAGTGCTCTACTTACTTTCTAGGTGTATCACACGCAACAATAATTTTGTAAAGAGACAACAGGTGCTCTACTCACTCTCGTAAGTATATCACATTGTGATGTATGTATTTATTTTCACCTAGGCCCATTTGGAGGTCATTTTTTGGGCTCAATTGTATAAGCCTACGTTGCCAATGAAGGCCCATTTATGTGTAATGCCCTAGTGGCATTTTCGTACTTTTATTAAGCAAATTCAGGGTGTTTGGCCATCAAAATGGCAGCCCTTACTGCTGCTCGAATTTGGAAGTTTCCTTCCCATTTGAGTGACTTGTTCTTCCATCATTTAGAGCCAGGGTTTGGGAGAGTTTGAGTGAGAGGAGTGTGATTCCTCAACAAATCAACAAATTAATTAGTGAGTGCTTTTGTGTGAGATTTGAAAATCCTCCTATATTTGTTGGCTACTTGGCTCCTTGTATCTTATTTTCCATAGTAGATGATTGCTCATGCCGTCTCTGGTTGTTTTTCCCATTATGGTTTTCCATGTAAATATTGGTGTTAACCTCTCTATCAGATATTACCTTGCCATTCTCTTGACCTTGATCACCATGCTTACTATTTGTGCCATGCGTGTTGATAATATGATGGTGTACGTTAATGTCTTGTTGTAAGAGCATGCATAAAGTTTTTTGATACGTTGGTGATCATGGGGTGCTGATGGTTTGGTTAGCTGGTCCTAGAAAGTATATTGGAACGGAAGGTTTGACATTTTGCATGTATGTAGTTGTTAAGCAATCTTTGCTGGTTGGTGTTGGATAAAATGCTTGTGAGGTTCCGTTGTTTGGCGGATTCATTTCCTCTGCCTCTTTTGAGTTTACACGTGGCATACAAGTCAACACAACCTTTATGTTGTCATCTTAAGCAATGTTAGAGCATATTATTTTTATGCCACCACACACACTTAACGATATATATCCCTTTTCTTTGAAAATGCTATTTTGGTGATTCCGTAATATTTTTTATTTACTTGTAGCATGTGAATACACTTGCAGTAAAAGAACCTAATCGATTGGCCACCTCTTGCGCATATTCAATTATATTATTGTACTCTTTTAATAGCTATTCAATTAGTAAATGTGCTTATACATTCTTAGTAGCTTTATATTTTCCATAGTAGACTTGGCTCGCTAGGCAGCTAGAATAAAGTTCACTCGCTTCTTGTTTTTTACTAGTATGGCTAGAAAATTTTTGTAGCAAATGCTTAGACATGAATAGATATAACTTTAGATTTAGGATACCTTTTTCACATAAAACGATGTGCTTTTAAAGTGTATTCTTGACTTCGGTGAATTAAGCAGGTCTATGAAATGTTTCAAAAATAAAATATAAAAATCTGGTTTAGACTTAGGCAAATAGTTATGTTGGTGGGTGCTTACTGGCACATGTTGTTGTTCGGTGATACAATGTTGATGACAGGCACAAGGCGTACGTGGATAGTGCCTAAGTCAATTAAGAACCAGTCTATGAGCTACTGCTATAAAGCCCTTTCGTACTACCACAAAGTTGGTATGGGATAGTCCTACCTGACTAATTTGTGGGTCCCAATCTGAGTCTCTCTATAGGCTGAATGTGAGCATGGTGTAAGCCGCGAGAAGTCTCACATGGTACAAGAGGGGGCCTCGATCTGTTGGATTTCTTATTGGGGTGAAATCTTAGTGAAGGCGTGGCCATGTTGATAGTTTTGCATTTTAAAGGTACTGTCATGGCGTCTTCGCCGCACACCCAAGGAAATGTGCTAATCGCGTGGCAACATGAGTTGATCGGGTAAAGTTGTACCACCTCTTCAGGGTGTATAAACTATTATGGATTGACGTGCCCACGGTCATGGACATACTAAGTGAAGTTTTTCATGGATTAAACTTTGTTTTTCAAAATGGTTTTAAAAGGCTTATGAATGGATGAAATCCATAAGAGATCTTTTGGAAAAGATAATCTGGGTGGCATGCCTGTGGTTACGTTAGTGCTGTGGATGAACACGCACTAACGATATTACTTTTATTTACAATACTGTTTTTACGTATTGTATTAAATTTAGAAATTTCATACTTATTTGCTATATTTCTTTAAATACTGCTTTACACTCAAATAACCCTATATGCATTTCTTTGTTGCCTTTACCATTATATTGCATTCTCCCGTGTAACTTGCGGAGTACAAGTTTGTACTCACCCTTGCTATCTCATCTCAGAGGAGGACATGGTCAACTATAGTGAAGACCTGGATGAGTAGGCCACATCTTACTGTCGTTTGCTTGTGGGCAAGCTCAGTGGGCTCCTTCTGCTTCGGTGTTTTTCTTCTGCTGCTATTATTTAAATTTGGCCTATGGGCCGTAGATGTAAAATTTTGGCCATCATGCCCATATTTAGTTAATGAATAAATGTCATTATGGTTGATATTTATCTTTGTTGTTCATTGTATGCACTATCTAATTCTGGACTAGTGTGATTTATACAGAGGATCCAGGAGTTATTACTCTGGGGTCCAACAACCACAACGAGTGTACCCAGAGTTCCACAACTCGTTTGAGACCTTGCACGAGTGTAGCGCCACGTGGACGGTGTGGACCATAGAGTTTATCTCTGAGACAACGCCTTTCGGCTTGTCAGAGCAATGTGAGTTGGATAGGGACTACTGGCTTATGACTTACCACCTCGTCTTCTCCCATATGGTGGACCAGTTGTCTGGTGCCCCAGTTCCCACTCGCCCACCCCAATATGACTTACATGACGTATGATGCTCCCTGGATAGGCTGACTTTTCCTGTGGTCCAACTTCAATGCTCAAGGAAGCGGGAAACAAACAACCCTTACCCATTACTGTGTCAGCTTTTGGCACTTTGCAACGAGTATGTCGAAATGCTATTCCATTGACCCTACATTTGCACTCTAAGTGTCAAACCTAACTACATACTCGTTAATGCTTTCTTCCCGTCAGACTGTGACAAACCTACATAAGTTGTGGAAGTTGAGTACTGAGCATGAGTCACAAGGGCTAAAGTCCACAAAGGAGACAAAGAAAAGGCACCGACGGACCCAAATATTTATGATGAATGACTACAAGCATGACTTTTAAAAGGCGCATATGTGCCAACATAGCTGTAGTTCGAGTTTATGGTTCGTGCATATTGCCATTTATATCATATAAGCAGTGAGGCAAACATACGTACCTAACTAAACCTTATTTGCCATGTAATTTGCACCTTTATTGCGAGTGTTATGTCGGGCTAGACATGGTCCACTATGACATTCCTAAAAATTTTCTACCTTGAAGCAAACATATCTCTACTACTTAACAGAATGAGTTGGTAATAGTGGTTCATCGCTCCTCCAAACTTCCCCTAGCTAGCACATTCCTAAAAAATTTCTACCTTGATACAAAAAAAGGAATGTACCAAAAAGACAAATCCTACTACCCTACAGATTCTCTAACAAAAAAAACAAAGCTCGACCAGGTGTGCACCTAAGTCGAGAGCACGGAGGCACGTCAGGCGAGCACGGATGCGGAGCTAATGGAATGAGCCAAGCAGACAAATCCCGACAATTCCAAGCTAACGTGTCAGGATAATGTAATTTTTCTATGCGTATCAAAGTACGAATATTCAACTAGTTAGCAAAAAAAGGCAAAATGGGGTACGGGGCTTGCTGCTTCAACACCTGCCGAGCTAGGGCAGCTCGACAGGGCGCTGCTCAGATGGGACTACTCAGTAGCACCTGTCAAGCTAGGGGAGCTTGGCAAGGCGTTGCTGAGCATGGGGAGCTTGGCAAGCCAGTAGGCCCCGCCAGCTCCAGCACGCGCATTGTGCTTGCTGAGCTTGCCTCGCCTACTACGTTGACCATGTCCTGCCAAGCTTTGGTGGCACGACAGGTGACAGGTGTCACCTACCACGCTTGCCAAGCTCGGAGACGAGACTATTGTTTTTGCAAAAAAATAGGGTCCAGAGGGCCAAATTTTTAAAAAGAGTTGCGACATTGCCAAAAGCATGAACGTTCTAGTCAAACCGTTAGTTTAGCAATCATATGCGCATGCAGTCAATCATGTTTGTAGCTAAATGAATTAACGAAGAGGCATGTATATGATTTTGGGCTGTGACTAATGGTTTTTTATTACGTCTGATGATTTTTGTCTGTAAGATCCGTTTTAAAAAATCGTTTTGTTTGTTTCACTTTCATAGAGACCAAAAGAATAACATGACCGTTTTCTAGTTGCCTTTGGAGAACAGTACATTCATAGATCTAGTACTGATAACCCAAATGATCGCATCTTTTGACTAAGTGCAGGTTAAAAAAGGAAAATGAAAACGAAAGAAAATTAGAGAAGTTGATTTTTGCCAAAGAACAAGACAATACTTTTGCACATTCATCCCTGTAAATCTGTATTTTCTGACCTAATTATTTGCACATTTGCAACTAAAATAATACTGAATTCCTGCCTCAACTAGAGTGTATTATATTTTTCAAACCCGGTTTTGAAAAAACTTGTTCCTAACCACCCAAATTAATTACAGTATATTATGTTTTAAAAAGAAATCAGTACCTTGTAGGCCACTCTAGCTAAGGAGAGAGATAATTAATTTGATTATTGTAGGAGGAAGATTTGGACATGGTTTAAAGATGACTGTCGTTTCACAGTGTTGTTTCTGTGGAGATGCAGTGTGTGAGGGTATATTCCCTAAAAAAGTGTGTGCGGAGATGCAATTTGTGCAACGATATAGTCAAAGCCTCAAAGTGAGAGGTACTGTAAATTAATTTGTGTATTCTTCTGCTATTATTCCGGCTACCTAGCTGTTGCCTGCATGATCAATGGACTAAATTAAGTGCGGTACGCATATACCCTTTAATCAAACCGTTATAATATTTTGCATGCATTCAATCACGTTCGTAGCCAAATAAACCATATAACTAACAGAGCCGCATATGTATACTTTTCTAGCTGCCTGGAGTACACATCTATCTACCATTGAATAAGATTACCCAAATGATGATATCTTTTGACTGAGTGCAGGCTAAAAGGTCAACGAAAACGAAAGAAATTCTTAAACATTTCATCCTCCAAAGTCATACGACTTTGTCCCGGTCGTCCCATCGACCATGTCAATATTAATCTCAAAAGCAAAGCTCCTGATTCGTTCAAGAATGTTCACAAGCAACATCCACACATGCTTTTTCCGTTTTTAATTACTCTATTGCGCAAATGATTATGCTGTTACTGCAAAGTTTGGGCAATATATGTTAGGTGTGTGTAGACGGCGACACAGACATATTGTCGGCATCCTCTCTAGCTAGCTTACCAGTTCTCCTTGCAACAGAAAGTTTGACGTTTTCTGCATTATGATCCATCAAACACCGTCCATGGCGGCCTCGAGATACGCGCAGCACCTTGTCGTAGACTCGTAGTGCATGGACGCCACGCGTATGGCACTACGTACGCTTACTTGCTGGGTAATTAAACAAACATAATTTGATTTAGTTGTTTTTTTTTTTGAACTGGAAATTTAGTTGTTGTTTGATTGATGACTTGGTGGACGGAGGGCTAGCTAATAGCTATGCAAGGATGGGGTTATGTTCTTGACTCGGTATAATACAAGCACGCGCCATGCCCAACTGCTACGTACATCGTATAATCTGCGTTAATCTACAGAGGCGCATGCATGTATAAATAGCAATCCAGTGGCCGTTAATTCATTCATCTCCCCATCAATCCATCCGATCACCATTTCGATCTCCAGTTCCTACTACGACTCTTCCTAGCTAGCTTGATCGAGGAGGAGAGTAGTGAGCTAGTAGCACTTGATCGATCAATCAGTTTAGTAATTGATCAGTTGGTGTAATTAATCCGGCCATGAGGTCGCCGTGGTTGGTGTTTGCATGGGCGGTAGTGCTCGCCGTCGTGGCATCGCCGTCGGTGGCGCGCGCGTCGCCGCGGTCGGCCTTGGAGATCGGGTTCTACAAGCACACGTGTCCGCCGGCCGAGGAGATCGTGCGCAACGCCGTCCGCCGCGCCGTCGCCCGGGACCCCGGCCTCGCCGCCGGCCTCATCCGCATGCACTTCCACGACTGCTTCGTCAGGGTAAGCACGTAGCATACGCTTCACGCTTAATTGTCAGAAATATACAGGCCAATCTTGTCAGTGCCACGTGTACATACATATCTGACCGTAATTCCTGTGATCGAACACGTGCAGGGCTGTGACGGGTCGATCCTGATCAACTCGACGCCGGGGCACCAGGCGGAGAAGGACTCGCCGGCGAACAACCCCAGCTTGCGGGGCTTCGAGGTCATTGACGACGCCAAGGCCGTCCTCGAGGCGCACTGCCCGCGCACCGTATCCTGCGCCGACATCCTCGCCTTCGCGGCGCGGGACGGGGCCTACCTCGCTGGCGGCATCGACTACAGCGTCCCTTCCGGCCGCCGCGACGGCCGCGTGTCCAACGAGAACGAGGTGCTCGTCAACAACGTCCCTTTCCCGACCTTCCACATCGGCGAGCTCGTCGAGAGCTTCGAGCGCAAGGGGCTCTCCGCCGACGACATGGTGACGCTCTCCGGCGCGCACACCATCGGGCAGTCGCACTGCTCGTCGTTCACGCAGCGGCTGTACAACTTCAGCGGCGAGGCCGGGCGGACAGACCCGTCCATCAACCCGGCGTATGCTGCGGTGCTGACGAAGCGGTGCCCGCCGTCGACGGAAGACCAGAACGACCCCACAACGGTGCCACTGGACCCGGTGACGCCGGCGAGCTTCGACAACCAGTACTTCAAGAACGTGATGGCGCACAAGGTGGTGCTCACTTCCGACCAAACGCTGCTCGACAGCCCCTGGACCGCCGGGATCGTGGCGTTCCACGCCGCCGTGGGGAAGGCGTGGGAGGCCAAGTTCGCGGCGGCCATGGTGAAGATGGGAGGCGTTGAGGTGCTCACCGGCCACGCGGGGGAGATCAGGGAGAAGTGCTTTGTCGTGAACCACGACTAGTTACTTACTACCAGTACATGTTTAATTACATGCGTAATATATGTCCGTCGTTCTCAGTTAATACCGGTAATTGAGAACGAAGAATTTAGCACTACAAAGAATTTAGCAGAAAACAGCTCAATTATACAGGAGTCGGAAGAAATTCTAGTGTTTCAAACGGACGCTACATTTTATGTAATTGCGTAATTTTTTCAAGTGAAATTTCGTGTATTGTTTGTGTACCAAGCATTACTAATTAAACCAGGAAAAAAGATTCTTGTGTAGTTGTGTTCCAATCAGAAATGGAGTAGTTCTTTGTTCGCGCGTACTACTGTGCTAGTGGACATGGAAGAACGAAAACGTGTCTAGTAAAATAGGAGCTCTCTAAAATCTAGCCTAGGCTTAAAAGTAACTAGGCATTCCGAAGCCCTAGCCTAGGCTGAGAATTTAAGGGCCATGTATCGAGGAATGACCTAGTCTGGCCCGTGAGAAGAATACGGCCCAAATAGCTGGACGAAAGAAGGGGGTCTAAGGCTCTTTTTTTGTATTATGGCTTACTTTCTATAATAACTAGTAGAGTGTCCGTGCGTTGCAACGGATATTAAATAAATAAGACAACATGTTCTAAACTCATAGTATTTTGTTTTTATAGTGTAGATCATAGTATCACAAATCATCTACTTAATTAAGCTCTATTCCAATGGACATGCATTAAATGGAATGGTCATACTAAAGATGGTTTTTGAAATTGAAGTCTAGCCCTCTCTAAAGACACCGGTTAAATTTAATAGTTATCCTTGGAATACAATTGATTAAATTATTATCATCGTAAAAGACTCCATGGTGAATAGTGACTAAAACCTAACCCCTTACCAGACTCTTCTCACTTCCCTCTACCTCCTCCTACAAGTTACTTGTATTGGCTCCCGACAACTTTGCACCACGGAATCTTAGGTGACATGACCGTCTTCCTCAACTCCAATGGCTTCGCCACCGTCTCTGACGACGAAGGCCAACATTGACCCATTTTTTATCGGCAGTCCTTTAATCAAACAGTCCTTTAAAATCATAAATATTATTATGAGTTATATAATCTAGTATTATTTATCAGCAGTCCTTTACAGTAGGTAATGATCCATTTGCCCACAAGAAAAGCACATTGACAAATTGAGTACATACCATCAATAGCAGGCATAAATACCCATTTAATCAACGGCACAGAAAAACTCCAATCCCACGTACCACAAGTGGATGATCCTATTTGAAAGAAATGAGGAACCAAAGCTTTAAATTCACACCCCATAGTGCCAAACCAGTTGTTAACAACTTATAAAGCAGTGCCATCTTACATATTCAAAATTCAAATGAATTAGGACCCTAGAGGCCTACATGTCCAAGCAAAGACTATTAACAATAAGTTAGCCTGCAACACTTCAGAATTTCTCCACAGGCTGCATATACTACATGCATTTCTTGATTTCAGATTTCCATCTGTGTAGTCAAGAAAATTTGCCAGACTAAACTACCATTGAGGAGAACAACAAAAAAACTCTTGAGCTCAAAAGGTTGAAGTACAACAAAGCTCAAAGCCCTAGCATAGGCCACCACTAAGCTGGACAGAGAAACAAGCAATTAAAAAACAGAAATTGGTGCTTCTCATTTGAGGGACACAAAATCTACATTTCACAACAGAGTATGACTAATAGAGTAATTTTAGATGTAGTATCATGTTGGAGCACATGTGTTTCTCATTTTAGAGGCACAAAAATCTACATTTCAGGGAGAAATTGCAAGCACGGGATCTTAGTGCTGAAGCCCATAAATGGAACAATAATAGAAACCCAGATTGAAACAATATTAGAAAAACTCGTTGAATCAATCAAGAAGCAAATGCAAAGAGAATGGAGATAAGAGCTAACCTGCCTGTGGGAGGATATGACAACGGAAGTTCCCTCTCTACTGACACATCAAACTTGCATTCCTTTTTAATTTCCATCATACTAACCATGTACACCCGAAAATCTAGAAAAGGAGTAGAAGTGTAAAGTCAACTAAATCATCATGTGTCTTCACTGAAGTACCAATAAACATCATACCTACAAACCACTGGTTCTTTTCATGAGAATTGGATACATAAATGGGCAAATCGCAGACACTTTTCATGAGAATTAATGAGTACATAAATGAGTGAATCACAAAAGTAATCTGCCCGCATATGAAGGCATTTTTTATAAGGAGTAATGTACCCGCAAACCTTCATAGGAAGCACTTCAGTCCCTTGCCATCTGAAAATGAAAAAGCTCCACTATGTTGTTATTTGTAAGGACCCATTGCCAAATGTTTCATCAGACTAAGAGCATTAAATAAAAACAATAATTTATTTTTAAAAAAATATTGGGTACAAAGCCAACCCTCACATCTCTTGCTGCACAATCTATTCATCCTAATGTAGTTGGAGCTGTGCTGGTTATCACTCATCAGTGGTGGGTGCTCGATCGTCCTAGGCACAGAACTACCAACATTAGCGAATGATCGAATAGGCTCCAAGAGAGGAGAGGGTCGGCTCTAATTTGATACGCATAGCTGCCCCAATTGCTCAAAGGCATGCTTCTCAGAAAAGGTTTATCGTCATCGCCCCTCATCAGCATTCGTTCCTTCATTCTAGGGAAATGGATCCGGGTCCATTTACACATCAGATGGCTGCCTCGAATGCTCAAAAGGCAAGCATCCTTACGTGATCATTGTTGCCCATTGACAGCAGGAGTAGCGAATCAAAGCATCATAAATGAAGAAAGTCCTTAAAAAATCCTAAATCAAGATATTGAGGGATGCATGGTAGATTGCTACGAGTCTATGACCAATATATGACAACCTTCCTGCTATCGAAAACTTTGCTTGGATATCCTTCTTGTAACAACAAAACAAAAGGCCAAGTGAAAACTCAAATAGGTAATTTTGTACCATATGCACCCATCAAATACTAACTTTGGTCAAAACCACATTTAGGATGAACATAAATTTCTTCTATACAAGCTAACCAAAAGCAACTAAATTTCATAGAAGCTATCAAAAACACAATATTTTAAATTTCATAGAAGCTATCAGAAACACAATATTTAAATTCATTTAATAATCAGGATGTTGTAGTAAGTCATATGACATATATTACAATAGAAATTTCATGGAACTCATTTTTCGTATTTCACTGTTGACAATTAAAGCTTTGTCTACAAATAGTAGCAGAAGCTGAGAGGAAAAAGGTCATACCATCTAATAAGTACTTAGGAGCTACATGACCCAGGGTCCTGGAAAGCTTCAGATTCCCTTTGCAAATATACCAACCAGTCACTGCAAGGCCAAAATTCTACAATCTGCACAACTGAGGAAATGAACATTCACAATTGTTACTTCCTTCCAATACAGGGGAAAAAATTAATTAACATCTTATCTACTCTATGAAGCATCCATCAGGAGGAGCTGAAATCTCACCTCGTCCGACCAAACCCCCGACTCGGAAGCCGCATCAGACGCCACAGTGCGGTTCCCAGCCATTGCCGCCACCGAATGCAAGGCAATGGAATGGCGGAGGCAGCACCCTAGAGGTGGGGAACTGACGCAGAGGCCGCTCGGAAGGTGGGTCGGCGCAGAAGGCTCGATTTGGTCTAGGGTTAGGGTTCGATGGCGGAGCGGAGGAGTGGGGGGAGGAGGAGGCGGCGCCGCGGGGTGGGGAGGAGGAAGTGAGGGTGGAGCGAGGGAGCGGGGGAGGAGGCGGCGGCGGAGCGGAGGGGTGTGGGGAGGAGGAGGCGAAGGCGCAACGGTGGATTAGGGGGAGGAGTGGAGGAGCGGGGAGGAGGCGGCGGAGCAGAGGAGGCGGCGCCATGGGGTGGGGAGGAGGAGGCGAGGGCGGAGCGGGGGAGGAGGCGGCGGCGGAGCGGAGGGGTGGGGGGAGGAGGTGGCGGCGGCGCAGCGGTGGATTAGGGGGAGGAGGCGAGGGGCGGAGCGGAGGAGCGGGGGGAGGAGGAGGAGGCAGAGGCGAGGGCGGAGCGGAGGAGTGGCGGGAGGAGGAGGCGGCGGCGCGGGGTGGGGAGGAGGAGGCGGCGGCGGCGTGGGGGGAGGAGGAGGCGGGGAGATGCGGAGAACGGGGGAGGAGGCGGCGCCGTGGGGTGGGGAGGAGGAGGCGAGGGCGGAGCGGGGGAGGAGGCGGCGGCGGCGCAGCGGTGGATTAGGGGGAGGAGGCGAGGGGTGGAGAGGAGGAGCGGGGGGAGGAGGAGGAGGCAGAGGCAAGGGCGGAGCGGAGGAGTGGCGGGAGGAGGAGGCGGCGGCACGGGGTGGGGAGGAGGAGGAGGCGGCGGCGCGGAGGAGCGGCGGCGCGGGGGGAGGAGGAGGCGGGGAGATGAGGAGAACGGGGGAGGAGGCGAGAAAACGCAGGTGGTTTCTTTTTTTAGTCGGGCTGTTTTTTTAAGAAGGGGTGGGAGGAGGTGTAGGATGCACCATCACCTTGAACTCCTTCTTTTAAGAGTAGAGATTAGCTTTTAAACTAAGTACCTTTTTAAAGTGGGATCTATAAGTCAATAAGAGTAGACACTATTCTAACTTCATCTATATCAGTTAAAATCACACATAAGTATCTTTCTTCATACTCTCTCGCTAATAGCCAGAATTCAAAATTTTAAAACAAAAACATATGCTACAACCCAAAAGATTCTGAGAATATGAAAGAAACTTCCTCTACAAGGTAGCCTATCGCAAGATGGCTAGACATGTGGATATATACTTAACTCATGAGGGTTCAAGTATCAAACTTGATCTTGATGTCCATTGATTTTATAAGTGCATATGCATACATGTGTTAAATGGAAAAACGTGTGCCGGTCTTCCGTAAGTCTTTGGAAGACTTTGGTGAACGTCTCTGTAAATCCCAAACGTATATAAAATATAAGAGGCACATACACGTGGATAGCATGCATATGGTGTGTGTTTGATTGCAAGTCTGCTTAAACTTAAAAAACTCTCTGGTGTACTAAATGTTTGTTGGAAGGCAACGTATATAAAGTCTGTTCATTTGGATTTGAGTTTCTGGCTTCTAGTTTACTATTCTTTGATTTCATTTTTTCTGATTTTTTTAGCTTTTATTTTTATTTTTGTTTGTCAATTTTTTTCCTGTATTTATTTGTATTGTCTGTGATAGGCTAACCTATTTGTATTTTAATTTATTTTAAATTTAATTATATTAAATAAATTATCATGAGTTATCGAATAATTTTAATTAACTATAGTATAATTTTAAATATAAATCAATTTATTTCAAGTGAGCGGCCTCACGTCTAGGGGTGGAAACGGATCGGATACGATCGAATAGTCTCAAATACGAATACGAATCCATATTTTTAAAACGAATATGAATACGAATTCGAATATTCTCAAAAATAGATACGAATATTCTCGAATACGAATGCGGATATTTTCGAGTACGGATTTTCTCGGATACGAATATCGGATAAAATGGATTCCTAGCGGTTTTGCCAATTTTTCACCGATTTTTGACCGGGTACCGATTTTAAACCGTCTAAATTCAAATTTTAAATCACAAAATTCGTACGGATTTTTTATGGGTTCTAGAAACGGATCGGATATGAATCGAATAGTCTCGAATATGAATACGGATACGAATATTCTCGAATGCAAATGCGAATACGAATATTTCCAAATACGGAAACGAATATTCTTAAATACGAATACGAACATTTTCGAATACGAATTTTTCTTACCACATGTGTGTTTTCTCGAATACAAATATCAGATAAAACAAATTGTCCGTTACGAGCGAGTCGTCAACCCCTTGCAAAAAAAAACCCAGCGATTTCGCATCCGCACGTTAATTGCAGACGTCGACCCTGCAACAACGAGAATCCGACCGATCACAGTGTCAATATTTTGTTCGCGCAAGTCTGTCTGTCCATCATGTCAGAAAAATATGTTTCCACGAGTAAAGCAGTACTACGGATCTAACGCGCGAAAGTGAAGGACAAGATAGAAAAAATCTTGGCGCAAAAAAACTGGCCGGCTTGTTGGTGCGTGCGGTGAAGCTGACATGGTTAATGTTTTGCTCCGTTTTAGATTCAAATAAGATGATTTATAGTTAAAATTATCCTGTAGCTGACTGAAATTATGTTATATCTGATGATGAATTATTTGACGTAACTAAATTTAAAAAAATGAAAAATAAAAAAACAAATTAGCTCATTACAGACAATACAAACAAATACAGGAAAAAAGAACAGGCAAAAAAGCTCAATCCAGATTTACTCTCATATATCATAGTAAGCTAATCTAGCTACAGATTCGGGCTAAAGCTATCTAAGATTATGAAAACCCAAATTTGAACGATAAATAAGCAAACCTGGGCTTGATCTTGAATCATGCCATATGAGTTATCTAGATGGGAAAAATTGATCAACTAGATTTATCTTTTACCTCTTACTCATCATGGATTGTAGCAAGATCAAGAGGGAGGAAATCTAAATAAGAAAACAAACCAAATCAAAAGCACACTGAGAAATCCATGGTAAAACTCAATTAGACAAAATTTAGATCTTTATTTCACTTAAAAACAAATGTTTATAGCCACTCTAGTCATAGAGGACAGAGCTCCCTCTCCATAGAGAACACATAGAAAGCTTTTCTCTTGAAAACCCTAACCCTAATTCTCCCCCAAAGGCTTCTTCGAAGATTAATCCTAAGCCATTTCTACCTCTTCTTATATATGAAGGTTCAAACTACAAAACTCTAACCAGTCCCCCTAGTTGAGTTTTATCCATTTACATAGGTTAACCCGTTAACCCAACAACATACCGACTTTACCCCAACATCATACCGACTTTACACACTCACGCACGTTTCGCAAAGACTTTACAAGACTAAACCAGCTAAACCATTAGTGATTGTTCCACTAAGTAATCTTGATTTAATTTGACCTAAACCACTTCTCCTTTGTACTCCCCGCACCGCGGTTTTAATCAAGACACCAACCCGGTGTTTGGCTAACTACCAAAATACCCTCAACGAAACTTTTAGGCCCCTTCCATTGACTATGTTTTCATGTTCACCTCAAATCATCTCTGCATACTTTGACACGTAGCCCGTAGTGCCCAATGGCTAGCTGTTACATCTTCACACATTCGATATCCTCTGGACCATCTCCACGTGTATCGACCTCATCACACGACACACCACATGCACCAACTCGCCTCTTCGCAATCCTTGTCTTCTCTGTGCTTCTCGCTTGAGCAACATAGCCTCACTCTGACTTAACCGCACGAACCTCAGCTCTCCCGCCTAGTCCCGGTCCTTTGCATTGACCGCTAACGTTTTTTAAGCCACCTACACATCCAAAGACCAAGCAATCATCTCGACCATAAGTTCCATACACTTGACTCAAGTTAGTCAAAACAATGTATCATGCAACTCAACACAACCAAATAATGGCACCCATATCATGCACACTGTAACATCCCAAAATTTTGAAATTTGAAAATGTGAAGTTTTTGAATTATATTTGTAATATATTTGAATTTGGATTTTATGGTGTTTTTCTGGAATTTGGTAAAAATAAAAATTTCAAGAAAGGATCAAGAAGGAGCAAACATATTTAATTAATAGAAAATTAAGATTTAAAATGCTAATCTGAAAAGATGATCCAGTATAAGAAGAGAGAAACCTGAGTTAAAAATATAAGATTTTATTTTGAAAATAAGGCTTAAATAGTAAAAGGAAATAAGTAAAGCATGAATCATATATATATATATACACACACACACAAAGATATATCTAAAATGTATATCCCAAAATAAAAGAAAATAAAAAGAAATGGAAAAAGATGGAGCCGGCCCAGCCACTTCCCACGAGCGCGCCGACCCAGCCCGCTCCTCCGTTTCCCGTCTCTGCCACGCGGGTCCCGCGCCTTCTCTCGCTGATGCGCGAGCCCCACGCGCCAGCGCTCTCTCCCTGGCCAGCGGGCCGCCCTCGCCCGCGTCTCTTCTTTCTCCTCCCCCGACTCTCTCTCTCTCTGCGCGGAGGACAGCGTCCTCGCTCCCCGTGGCGCGCATGCACTACCGTCGCCGGCCGCGCTCGCAGCTTGACCTCGGTCACCCTGAGTCGTCCCATCGACCCGAGCGGAGCACTCGCACCCGCCCCTGGTTTCGTCGCCTCCGCCCCCGGTTTCGCCCACAGCTCCACGCCGTCGGCTTCGCCCCGTCGCGCTCGTCAGCCACGTGGCGCCAGTCCTCTGCCGCTCAGAGTGTGCGCAGCGCAAAGCTGCAGCCAGCAGCGTAACGTCGCTGCCTTGTGCCCGCATCGCGTCACCACCGCCACGCCCATGCTCTGTCGCCCGTCACCGCGCGCTCGCATCGCCGTCTTGTCCCGGCCACTGTGCCAGGGTCACCGGTCACATGGGCGCCGCAGCAACCCCCTTTCCACACCTATGAAGAGCTCTCCCGGCCGCCCACTGCTTCCCACGCCCCTCCCCTCTTAAATGCTGCGCGGCGCGCCAATCGCCGCCTATGCCTCCACGTCGTCCCGGCCATCCGGCGAAACCCTGGCCAATCCGGCCGTGCCAATTCGTGCCTCTAGCCTCCCTCATCCTTCCGCTGCGATGAATTGCTCCAAGAACCGCCGTGCTCGCCGGAGAGGCCATCTTCCCCGTCGCCGGTCAAAATCTCCGCCGCCAGCGCCAACTCCTCCTCAGGCGACCATTCTTCGATTCCCCGCGCGGAGAGCGACATCTCGACGGCCCGAAGCCTCCCCGACGGTCGTCCGGCGCTCTCCCTCGCCGGAGTGACCCCTCCACGTGAGCTCCCCCGCGCCGCCGCCCGTGCAAGCCGCCGGCTCGCCGTGGCCTCCTCTCCGCTCGGCCAAGTCCTCGGTGAGCTTCCCCGTGGCGCCCTCATGCTTTCCCGCCCTCCTAATTTCGCTCTCTCCTACTCCAGAGCCGGCGCCCCCAACCCGTCCCCGCCTCCGGCCGCTCGCGTCGACGCCGGCCACCCCCGACGTCACCTCCACCCGTGATGACACTACCAGGGGCTTCACCACTCGTCGGGGGACCCATTTTGCCCGTTACCCCCACCTCCCCGGCCGAGCCTCGCCGGCAACGTCTCCGGCCAAGCCCGCCCCCGAGTTTCCTCTGCCTCAGCCCTACACGCTCGGCTCAAATGCATTTCTTCGCTTCCATCATCAGGTAACACCCTGAGAGCAACTGGCTAGCCGAGCGCACGTTCAGTTCGGCCACCCGCGTTCGATTCCCTCCTGCGCGATATTCAGCAGTAGGTTTCAACCCTTTTTGCAGAGCAGCTCACAGTGAAGAAAAGTTAGGAAAACTCAGAAAATAATCTATAAATAATGCAAAATTTTATTTAGTATACAGGAGGTGCTTCTTAAATAACTAACAATGATTAATTATTATATGCTAGTAAATAATGTGCCTTGAGTATTTATTTTAATCCGTATCAATTAAAAAGCCTTAGTAGGAATATTGTGTAGGATTATACTCTCATGAAATGATGGCTTAGTAAATGATGTGGAATTAACCCATGCAAATTTAGATCCTAATCTACAGTCTTTATGCCCTAGCAAGTCATCATTAAAATAAATTCCCTTAATAGATTTAATTAAGTAGCTATATTAATATATAACCTCGTATGGCAAGTTTTGCTAGGTAAATAAATTTTAATTAAAGCTAAGCCAAATGACAACTAAAACGTATGTATATATATATATATATATATATATATATATATATATGCACAAATGAGCAGAGAGATGCGGATGGCATGAGTGCAATTCACTAGTAAAAATAACCAAACAACTTTGCGGTCATCGTAGAGCCTACTAACATATATATGTATATATGTTATCGTTAATATACCGCTAGTCATGAAATCATAAATAGTAACCTTAGTTAATAATGATAATAAGATGAACTCCTGTATAGCAGGCTCGACTTGTAAAAGGATAAAATATCGAGTATCAGTAGTTTTCAGAGAGCACTTAAATTAAAAGGTCAAAACGATATCCAAATGTTATAATACCTTCGACTAAAAGATTTATAGAATAAGTACAGATCTCATCCATCAGTCCAGATTGCCTTTAACCTAAGTTGCAAGGAATATATACCCAGCCAGACTTGTACTTCGATACATAGGTCTAACCCGACTCATGGAACTTCCTTGATAAATACAAAAATAATAAAAGAGATTATTAATAAAAGATCAAGTTATCGTATTCTGCCACCGACCTCGCAACAAGTCATCCTAATCACTCATAATAAAGCTAAATTGAGTTTACTTGGATTTATTTGGATCTTTTGAGTTATTTGCCTTTGTTTGTATTCTGTCATTTAGCACGTAATTAGATATGGGAATCTTGAAGAATCAAAGGATCAGGCGTGATCAAGAGCGAATCGAAGATAAAGACCAGAAGCCCAAGAGAAAGCATTGAGTGAACTCAAGATCGCGGTAAACCGCGCCAGGCGAGTCAATACTTTGATCATGTTGAACCTACATTTTCTGCAAATTATTTTGTTTTAAATTATCAAATTGCATGCTGTTATTTCATATGCAAATACATGTTTAATTTGAGATTCTAGTTATATGCCCATTGTTACCTTTGCTAATATTACACCTCCTTTGGAATATTTGATTACGTGAACCTTGTCACCCTAGTAAAATTATAGTAGTAACTTTTGGAAATAAGTCCGTAATTATACGCCATGCTTAGTACTGCATAGATACTTGGGGGCGCTGAAATGTCCCCAAACATTATTGTCATTTTAAATCATGAGAAACTGGTTTGGGCAGTCATGGTGGGAATGACTGGTATATTTTTACATGATTATTTTATGCTCCCAAAAATCCTAACTTGCTAAATATCTGAGCGGATGGCTTAGGGGCTGGTATGTGGTGCGGTGGGAGCACAAATTATGGAGTGTGGTAGAACCGCTCAGATAATACTAAGAACTGAATCTTGTGATGACCTCCTGATGTAAAACAGTACAACCACAAGTCTATAATGGGTACGACCTAGCTGAATAACTTGCAAGGGTTTAGTTTAGATATCACCGAGGAAAGTGGGTGCCAGGGTGTACTGGTTTACTCACAGTGAGGCACAGGGTGTACTGTACTCGCACGGCGCACGAGGGGGCTTCTGACTGTGGTGGTGTAACCCTTCAGCGGTGAAACCTCAGCGTGGGTGGTGTCTAGCTAGATCGGAGTAAGGTAAAGGCTTTGTGATAAATTATCTGGGTCTCATGCCTAAGGAAGCATGTTGGCAACAAAGATAATTCATCTCTTGCGGTGAAAGTGTACAAACTCTGCAGAGTCAAAACTATTCGAATAGCCGTGCCCACGGTCAAGGGCGGACATGGGAACTTACTCGAGATAGTTCTATTTCAAAATGTTTTGTGGATGGGATGGAAAAGTGAAGGGCAGTGGAAAGCCCTGATTTGAATTGTCCTGGGTGTCATCCCAGTGGTAAGTTAAGCGGCTATAACGCTGAAAGATGTTATACAGTGTGATGCCGTATGTATGGAAAAATTATGGTGATATTAGGCATATGGTGTGATGCCATATGTATGGAAAATCATGTTAATATTCCTTGAACATTATGTTTTGTTCCAAAGTTGCTAGGTCTCAGGAAATTTTATATTGTATTTCAAATAGTGGCATTTCTATCCTTACAAAATAAAATATGGGAAGAATAAATAGAGTCGTAAGAAAAGAAGATGACTGTTTATGGTAATTGCATAAAGAAGTTGGTGGATTTATGTTGATCATAATAGGGATAACGATAGTATGAATTCTGGGAGAAATAAATTGGTGGAGCCTAAATGAATATATAGGCTAGATACATGAGATAAATGATCTATGGAGATTTAGGGAGTATAAAGGTAATTGTTGGATCACAACACTGACACTTAGAATGAATTCTTGGAAGATGTTGACAATGATGGGATTAATATGATTTGATCAAAAACTAGATGGATAATTTGAATCTTGGGAATTTGGAGATATGAAAATAACTATGGGAGATTTATCTTGATCAATGATAATCTTGGTGGATATATATTAGAGAATTCTAGATCTGATCAATGACATTTTGGTGGATGTATACTAGCGATTCGTAGACTTGATCAATGATATTCTTGGTGGAGGTACAATAGTGAAGTAGTTAGAGATGGATTATAAAGTGATAATTGGAAGAGCAAATTATGGTTGTGGATCAATAACAAAAAGGATTGGATTGTTAGGGATTAGAATACAAACGATATTGGTGGATTAATTAAGTGATATTAGATAAAATATGACACTACATGTTTGGAGTCTTAGACAGCAGTCAATAATTAAAGTGTATTTTGGTGGATTAAGTCAATTACGGCAATTGTTGTGTGGAGTTAGGTAGCAACAATAATACTAAAATTAAATCATGATAATGCCACCAAAAGCGATTTTTGGCAAATAAAATAACCCGAGCCTCTCCTTTGTTAAGCCATGCATACTATTTATTTGCATTCTGTGTATTGGCTCGCGGAGCACGGGGTCGGAGTGCTCATGCTCGCTTTTGCGACAAAATTCAGAATCAGGAATCAAATCACCTCGCCTCAACAACAAGATTGGACAAGCTGGCAGAGAAGATGAAGATGGCAAGGGCTAGGTCGCGAACCTCCAGTTGGCTGCCTGTGGGCATGTCCTGAAGGTCCCACCTGTGTATTTCATTCCGCTGCTGCAGTTTATTGATTTCGGCCTAATCGGCCCATGAGTAAGTTTACTATTATATTTACGCTTCCGCATGATATGTACTTGATATTCAGAACTGTAATCTGTGAGCACTATCTACTGATCCAGAGAATAGTGCAGTGGAATCACAGAGGAATCCGGATGGTATAATCTGGGGTCCTACACACACTCCAACCACTTGAAAACACCTATTACTGTTCTCTGGCTGTAGCCATTGGTTTGACCATTCTTCCCATAGCGGTCAGACCATACCGGTTAGACTGCTAATCAACGGCTGGTTTGACCGCCCACTAGTGAAATGCTTGTTACACCACCCAACTCGACTCTAGTTCAACCGCCAACCAATAGTTGATAGGACTATATGTGTCCAACTTTAAAACATGCTCTCTGAAATAGCTACCGCCAACTAGAAACCGGTCATACTACACTGATGGACAGATCGCCAACTAGAGTTCGATCACACCGGACAAGCGGTCAAACCACCAACCTGGACCAATCAGACCGCTCTTGGTAGACAGCAACTCTAAAATTGCAACTCTTAAAACCAAACTCAAACTTTGACAACATATGTATAATAAAGTTATATACTCATCACATATCATAAGGTGACATCCACATGATCCTATTGCTTGGACAAGTCTCATGCAAAATTTGGGGATGTTTGGATGAGATTTGACCAGATTCTCGAGATTTGAGTTTTATCTCAAGAAGCTTTTTTTAATCTAGGAATAGGGGGCCAGTTAGACCGGCCAGTTAGATTTGGGGAAGTTTTTTATCTTTTCTCTGGCTTAGGTAGGGTATAAAAGGCAGAGCCATGTAATCGAGAGAGGGAGCGGGAGGAGCCAATGCGATCGGTGTGATCAAGAGGCAAGAGAGGGAGAGAGGACGATCAGGGTGATCGTAGCGATTGGTGTGATCGAGAGAAAGAAATAAAGAAGAGAAGAACGGTTTGGCTCTGGAAATCTATCGAGTTCATCGTGTGTTCGCAGACGTGGTCGTAAACGACTTACGACCATGGCGAGCAGAGGATCGCAGACGTGGTCGTAAAGGAGTTACGACCACGGCGACGGGCGGAGGTGTCCGCATGTATTGAAGACGTGGTCGTAAAGGAGTTACGACCACAACGAGAATGTGTGGTCGTAAGCGACCACAGCAGGAGGCGTGGTCATAAATAATTACAACTACACCAGCGACAGAGCCTTCAACGTGGTCGACAGAATCACTGCATGGTCGTAAGGAGCTATGACTACGATGATCGACCGTGGTCGAAGGGAGTGCAGCGCAGAGGCGATGAACGTGGTCGTAACTTCAGCTGAAGTTTACGACTACATGGTTGGAGCAGCGAGGCGTGATCGGAGAGATCACAACGTGGTCGTAACGGCTGTCAGCGGGTCGAAGAACCAGCAGAGCAGTCTTAGCTACACAGGAGGTGGCCGTAACCTTTTGAACGTGGTTATACGGCTACAGGAGGTGGTCGTAACCTTTTGAACGTGGTCGTACGGCTACAGGAGATGGTCGTAGCGGCCAGAAGGTGGTCGTAAGGTCCTGGAAGCAGTCGTAAAGGCTGTAACACTTTGTTTCCCTGAATTAAGTAGGAACTTGTTGTGAAAAGCATTTGCACTGACCAACCTAAAGGAAGGATTAAAAATGCTGATAAAACTGAACTATCAATGGTCAATATGTGCCAGCGCTAGTTAGTGGCCCTGTTCTTTTCAGCTTCTAAAAGCTGCTTTTCGGCTTTTCTACAGTAACTAGCTTTTAAATGGACTATTTTTTTAAGATATGGTCTATTAGTTAATTGTAGTACATACTTTACTGACTTCATTTATATCGGCAAAAATCGCATGTAAATTTCTGTTACTCTATAATCTCTCGTACAAACAGCCTAAAAGCCACAAGCCGCAGACAAAAAGAACAGGCCCAGTAACTGATCAAATGTGCGAGCCAAGTCACAGCAATCATGCACAAACACATTCAGTCGTATTCGTTCTTTATTATGTGCTTTGATAGATAGCACAAGTATATCTCAGCTGGACTGTATTTGCCTTGCTTCTTTGATCTGCTATTGTAACCTGTTGAAAATGGCAGGATGAATGAGTATTAGTCTGACTAATCAGAGTCTTAATTATATATATTGAGTATAAAAAGCTGTGGCTTAAGGCATCTGTAGTGTATATAGCTTGCTGGCTCTTAAGGTGGGCTCCGCATCATTCTTAAGACCGACGCTGCAACGTTTGAGGCCACCGTCGGCTCTTAAGGTGGGTCCACTCGGCTGTAAAGAAGGGGGATGTGGCAGTTGGTAGTTGGGGAGAGAGAACAATAGATGTAAAGAAAATTGTATTTTAATACTTGTGGCCAGGTCATTAGCTTGAGGACCAGCCTCAAGCCTTTTTTGCTTATGGCCTGCTTAAGGTCACTCCTGTAATGTATAAGGTCGACCTTAAGGTGGCTTATGACCCTCTATTTTCATACACTACAGATGCCCTTATGGCTGAAAGTGCACTGTAGCGGCTGAAATTTCACTGTAGCTGAAGGTGGCTTATTTGGCGTAATTAAATTTTAAAAAAATAGAAAAAAATATGCTAACTCATCACGGACAACGCAAACGAATACAGGAAAAAAGAACCGGTAAAAAAGCTAAAAAAGCCAAAAGTTCAGAAAAAAACAAAATTTATGAACAATGAAAAATAAGCCAGAAACCAAAAGATGAAGCTAAAATAAATGTAGCCTTAGAATATATATGCTATAAATAGTCCTAGATGAATCGTAAAAGGATTATGCACGAGATGATTAGTGGGACTAAGCTGTGCGCCATGCTATGTATAATATACTGTTTAGTGGGATCATCTGCCTTTTGCGCTTTGATTCTATTCATTCATGCCTTTCACGGTATTTGGCTCTTTGTTCACAGATCAGCGCTCGTAAATAAAATAGGCAAACAATTCATGCAATGGTTTACAGGTCCGTTGTCTATAATACATCTCTATTTCATTTAAAAATAAGTTATCTATATAATTATCTATACAAAGATATAGATAATAGAAAGCTACATATAAAATCGTCTATTAATTACTATACAACATTTTTCACTTTTCTCCTTCTCTCCTTCATATCACCTAAAATTCTATATAATGTAGGCCTGGATCTAAACTACTTTGACTTCTAGATTGTTAAAAGTCATTTGGAACACATCAGTTTCTAAATTTTGGTTTTTTATTTTTATTTTTTTTCTTTGTAGGTTCTAATGATATAACGAGCTCCACTCCCCGGGCCCACCGGTGGTTGGTAAGCGGGCAGCTGCACCGCGGGCCCGGGTCCACAACCCAACCACCTCGGCTCGGTGTGGCTACGGGTCGCTGTCCCTCACCCAACTCCACCTGATCCTGCGGCCTCCCAGCCGTCCGATCCGACCAAATCCCATCCGACGGTTATGAGGTCCATCCCCGACCTTGCCGGGTCTATAAATGGGCCGCCGCGAGCGAGGCCCAGCTCGCCGTGCGGTGTGGACTGCCGGGTCGGATCACATCTGAGCCCTTAATATCCTTCTCCCTCGCCTCCGCTCCTCGATCGGATCGGCCCCCGACCCCTACCTCCTCCGCCGCCGCAGGTGAGCTGCCCCTCCGCCATTCATTCCCTCCCCTTCCCTCTCCGTTCTTGCGCGGTGTCGATCTGCAAGGTCGGTGGGTGGGTGGGGTGGGCGTGTTGCTGCGCTCTGCGTTCACTCTTCTTTGGCACGCGTGGCGGTTGTCTTGCTAGGCGTCTCTCGAGTCTTGATTCGTTCCTTGCAGTGTTTTCTCGGTAGGATTTGTGTTCTTCCATCAGGGCTTCAACGCAGGCCGGTCGGACGCTGTTAAGACTTGGAAACGCGCCTTGTCTCATTTGTTAAAAGCGGATTGCAACGTTGCCGCTTCTGTTGTTAAAAGAAAAAAAAACGACAAATTTGACGCTTTATGTTGCGAAATTCTTGCACTCAACGGCAGGTCAGGGGTGGTTTGCTAACGGTGCGAGGAACCATTCGGAATTTTTAGGGGTCCTTATTGGAATCTTGTAGGGAAATACTAAGGCTGGCGATTTTCGGATACCCTTATGCTGGGAAAAGTTAATTCCTTTGACTAGTTGTAAGTTGTAACACTAGGTGCGGACTAGCAGCGGAATAGGTTGTTCGGAATCTGTCGGAAAAGTTTGTTTTAGTTTGCGAGTCAACAAGTGGTTATTTTGATGCTTTCATGCTATGAAAATTACTTACTGATGAACTAGTTACTCAGTGGGTTAGTAATTGTAGTGGTAGCTGTCAACAACTCTGACATAATAGTGATTCGTTTTCATTCTATTGGTCTTGGAATGCTTATGAAAAAAATTATTATGGTACAGATATTTTAGTATCTCCTAGATTTTACGCTTTTATTCTCCAATATGTTTATCCCTAGAACGAACTTTGTGATGGTTACACTAGCTAGTGGTGGCAGAATTGAATTATTCTTTTGTCGTTGGAATCCTATTAGGCCTATGCTAAAACCTGTAGGAACCTGGTAGATTCCTTGTGCTCTCTGCCCACTTGTCATACTTGTGGAGAATATCATTGTGTGGGCGATTATAAATGCCAAACATTTGTCTGAGGAATTTAGGGAATTAGTTAACTCTGTGCATAAATAATATTTCAGCATGAAATTGTGGTCTTGTCAAGTGCCAACAAAACAGCGGTTTGGTTTGCATGAGCTATAAAGGCAGCCTTTTGTGCTTGTTTACTACTATCGTGTTGTTTTGGATTATCTGTTTACTGCATGAGACAATAGGACAACTTTTGGTGCTTAAAGCATTCTTGCCGCCTAAAAAGGTGCAGAGTATTTGCTGGGAATATAGGTTGTCCTGTCACTATGATATCTAAGAATTTCCCCTTTGTTTTTTATTTATTTTTTAGGAGTAAATCCAACTTGGTTGTGTCCATTCTGCAATCTGTCTGTTCATAAGCATTCTTGTTTCCTCTGGGTCATGTACAATGATTTGACTTGTATCTGAAATATGGACAATATCATTTCACGCAGATCAGAGAAAATGGCCGCAGTTGAGACCTTCCTCTTCACCTCAGAGTCTGTGAATGAGGGCCACCCAGACAAGCTATGCGACCAAGTCTCTGATGCTGTGCTTGATGCTTGCCTTGCTGAGGACCCTGACAGCAAGGTTGCTTGTGAGACCTGCACCAAGACTAACATGGTCATGGTCTTTGGCGAGATCACCACCAAGGCCAATGTCGACTACGAGAAGATTGTCAGGGATACCTGCCGTAACATTGGTTTTGTGTCAAATGATGTTGGGCTTGACTCTGACCACTGCAAGGTGCTCATGAACATTGAGCAGCAGTCCCCTGATATCGCCCAGGGTGTGCATGGCCACTTCACCAAGCGCCCTGAGGAGATCGGCGCTGGTGACCAGGGACACATGTTTGGATATGCAACTGATGAGACCCCTGAGTTGATGCCCCTCAGCCACGTCCTTGCCACCAAGCTTGGTGCTCGTCTCACCGAGGTCCGCAAGAATGGGACCTGCCCCTGGCTGAGGCCCGATGGGAAGACCCAAGTGACTGTTGAGTACCGCAATGAGAGTGGTGCCATGGTCCCTGTCCGTGTACACACTGTCCTTATCTCTACCCAGCATGATGAGACAGTTACCAACGATGAGATCGCTGCTGACCTGAAGGAACATGTCATCAAGCCTGTCATCCCTGAGCAGTACCTTGATGAGAAGACAATCTTCCATCTTAACCCATCTGGTCGCTTCGTCATTGGTGGACCTCATGGTGATGCTGGTCTCACTGGCCGGAAGATCATCATTGACACTTATGGCGGTTGGGGAGCACATGGTGGTGGTGCTTTCTCTGGCAAGGACCCAACCAAGGTTGACCGCAGCGGAGCATACATTGCAAGACAGGCTGCCAAGAGCATTGTTGCTAATGGCCTTGCTCGCCGCTGCATTGTCCAAGTCTCATACGCCATTGGTGTCCCTGAGCCACTCTCCGTGTTTGTTGACACTTATGGCACCGGCAGGATCCCCGACAAGGAGATCCTCAAGATTGTGAAGGAGAACTTCGACTTCAGGCCTGGCATGATCATCATCAACCTTGACCTCAAGAAAGGCGGCAATGGGCGCTACCTCAAGACAGCGGCTTACGGTCACTTCGGAAGGGATGACCCAGACTTCACCTGGGAGGTGGTGAAGCCCCTCAAGTGGGAGAAGCCTTCTGCCTAAGGCACCATTCCGGAAGCTTTTGCTCTATCTCATTATGATGTTTTGTGGCTTGTCCACTCGTCGTTGTGATTCTTAATATGCCCCTTGCTACCATTTACCACTCTTTTACGCTACTCTCCTAATGATTACTTATAAGGTCTTATGTTTGGTTATTTACCTAGAAGAGTATTTATTGTCTGTTACTTTGAGAAGAAATGCAACGTCCTACTTTTTGGTTATCTTGTCATGTGCAATAATTCCTTGGGCAGTGGTGATCTGTGAACTGTGATGAATGGTCACTGTATGTGTTTGGTGAAGCTGCAAGTGACTTATGCCTTGTGAATACGTCATCTTGTTGTGAATCCTTTTCATGATGGAACCTCCTATACCATCAAAGCTCTTGTGCTCAGTCCAACCGACTTGTGGACTGATATTGCACACCTGTTAATTGTTGACATTAGGTGGTGGTTTGATACCACTAACAGCTCAGAGTGCTTCCCAGGTCAGCTGTCAATTTCACTAACAACTCAGAGTGCATCCCAGGTCAGTTGTCCATGTCACTAGCTATCCAACCTCCTTTCATAAGAGTGATGAAATAAATCGATGGTTCGCTTAACAACCATGCTGAGCTATCTGAATCTTTATCAGTTCTGGTTTGGTAGGTCACCCTCTTTTTGCATGACTCTTATCGGTTCTGGTTTGTTCGGTCACCTTGTTGCTTCTAATCTTTTGCTGAAATCTGTTTTCTTTTTAAGCGAGGGCATAAGAACTGCCCTTAGTTGATTAAATAGAAGAAAGCAAATTATGGTTACAGGGTGAAGCCCTGAGAGGGCTTCCGGAAAAAGAAAACGAAAATACAGAGAAAGCGGCAGCTCCGCTAGGTTCTTGACTCCCGGGGGTGCCCAGCGCCGGCCTCCTCTTTCACACGTTTGCTGAAATCTGTAAGTATCTATCATAATTGAGACTGCCTTAGAGATGACAGCGCATTATGATCTGCAGAAGGTTTCACAAGACTGCTGCTGCTGCTTATGTTGGAAATGACCTAAACCTGTTTTGACTTTGTATCTCGTCCTCAGCAAGCAAAGTCTGCTTTAGGCCAAAGATGCGACTGGATTTCTTCAGGTTGGGCATCCAGCATTGCACTTTACTTGTACAAGAAACTGAAACTGCAAAATTTCCAGGTTGTGAACAAATGACTGCCACATCAACTAAAACCAAGTCCCAGTTGTAACTTTCACACGCATCAAGCTCTCCTTTTGTGTGTGTCCAAACGTCCATGTAAGAACATGACATGTCGCTGATCTTACAAGCATACCACTGAAATTGACAGAGATGACCTTACTTAGTACTACCACAAAAGCAAACAAGAATTTACTTGCCGACCACTAATTTGTGAATGTGCAAGCAAGCTCTGGGTATTGGGTAACAAATTAAGTAGAGGGTTGGCACACTTGCAGACTCCAAAGCTGCAAGGGCATAGAGGTAAAGATCACTATTAAGAACAAGTTGATAGAGGAGTGCAGGGACTTTGCCAATCCTAACAGGAAGCATCAAGCAATCCAGTGGTTTGCTTGGAACTATATTTTCAGGAATGCTCTAATTCAAGAAAATTTTCGCATATTCAAGGACATAGCTAATAATCAAGTGTTATCTTCCAATTTGTATTGGGATTTGTTTGTCTTTTTGCAGAGTGTAGAAGCATTGTACTACTAGCACATCGTCTAGTCCTCATATTTCCTTTGGCTCCATGGTTGTGATCGGTTCGGCTGAAAAGCTCATGGCTTATGGCTGAAAACACTGTAGCTGACTGAAAAAAGCACTGTAGCTGACAGAGGCTTATTTAGCATAATTAGATTTAAAAAAATTTAAAAATATAAAAAATATGTTAGCCCATTACGTATAATACAAACAAATACGGGAAAAAAAAGAACCGGCAAAAAAGCTCAACAAAAAGCCAAAAGTTCAGAAAAAGACGAAACTTATGAATAGTGAAAAATAAGCCAGAAGCCGAAGCCGAATTGATCAGGGGAGTGAAGTACATTGTCACTTTTCAATCAACTAATTTTGTTCGAAGGAAACGTCCACATGACACAAAACTACAACAATCTACTAGGAACTGCCAACTACCAAGCGAACTTGACTATTTGAATAGGAAAATCAATCAATCATAATAAAATCAATCAAACTAGGAAATAATGTTAGAAAAAAGATCCAATCACAATAATCACCGTCAGCTTGACAGAATCTGAACCGATCGCAAGACATTCTCTTCAAGTTTGCTGTTAGAGAGTTTATTAATAATCTGGAGAGCTAAACCACATGCAAATCATGATTGGCTGTGCCGTTGCCAACTCATGTCTGCCTATCCTCTCGTCGCTATCATTTTCAACACAAATTTCATCCAATGTGTGTGTGTGTGTTTTGTTGGCCTTACCATCCAAAGCATGCCAATTTCATCCTCTGTGTGTGTGTGTGTGTGTGTGTGTGTGTGTGTGTGTGTGTGTGTGTGTGTGTGTGTGTGTGTGTGTGTGTGTGTGTGTGTTTTGTTGGCCTTACCATCCAAAGCATGCAACTAACTAACCAAACAGAACGCCATATCCTCTCAGACAATGGAGTAGGAGTATTATTTTTGAGGAAAATGATGAGAGTGGGAAGAGTGGAAGAGCGAATGATCAAGTGGAGAAATACTACCCAGGTTTGTCAAATATGCCATTTCTATCTGAAGAACTACGCAGCTAGCTAGCTATGAACATGGAACGCTTACATCAAAACTTGAAGACCATAATCAGGTGTTGAATTTTTTCTGTTCTTTGGTAGGTGTTTAGTTATCTAGCACATTTGGGAATGAAAACAACTGCAATTTGGACTGTGTCCAAAACCAGAAGGTGGAGATAGTTGGAGGGCAGGGACAGCAGAGCAGAGGCAACATGGCATGGAGCCAAGCCAACCATGCGTCCAAGCCGACCTGCTGACCTGACCTGACGGCGCGTTTGGTCAGTCAAATAAAAACGCCGCGGCAGCACCGGTGTGGTTACCTCCTCAACGGCTCAACCTGCCTGACACCTCACCCGTATTATACGCAAATCCTCTGCAATACTGTAGTGCAACAGTAAATTGTCTGACGCTACAGTAGCAACTTACTGTCTAGCATTGAGCCTTTTCACCGGGTCTTGCTGATCTGGGCCATCTGCTGCAGATCGGACGGCGAAGGTGTGGGCACAAATCTACTTTTTTTTTCAGAGAGGAGCTCACCCACACTTAAGAGGCTGTGGTTGCAATTGATGGTTTTTATCGGTAACTTTGTCTATGTTTTGTAATATGGCAAAGGACGGTTCATATGATTTTAAGTTTAGAAAATCATTTGAAGAATTTGTTTTAAGAAATCATCTCATTTATTTCAATTTTTGAAGAAGTTAAAAGTTAAAAAAACACTATGTAGTAGATAGGTGCTGCGGCGGAGGATCTGCGCAACCAACCTTGGTGCTAGGTAGCTCTCCCAAGAAGAAATATCCATGAACCAAAAATATTTGAAACCTTCCCATAACCTGTAGTTTGTAGATGGGTAGATTTTACACGCAAACATTGCCTTTTTGATGGATTTCTTCGTGTCTGTGCTGAGCTGGTTTAATTTCTGCGATGCGTGAGATGTTCTTGCCCACAAGCGAAAGAAACACATATCAATAAGACGCCAAAAAAGGAGCTCGGTGGAAGTAAGTTACACACGGGGGCAGGCCTTTCGGTAAAACATGTCGTGATATTTTTTTTCTTCTGAATTTAGCATAGCTATGACACGATCACTATTGAGAGATCAATCTCTCATCCGAATCCTTGACACCTACTCATCCAAATCAAAAACGCCACTTGAAATGGTCTCCACCGATTTGCACGGATAGTTCTCTTTGGATGTTGGTCAAAGCCTCATCGAGTCAACGCTGCTGATGGCCCCCATGTTTTCTTAATTAGACCAACTCAACAATTACATGGCTTCAAATCAAGACCAAGTGCAACATCCAGGTAACTCCCACGGCAAGGGTGTATCACTGTATCACCAACTCTACTCAATAATGCAATTCTCTCAACCTTTTTTGTTGACATATGATACATGCTGCCACATTGCTTTTGCTCTTCTGTCATTAGGAAAAGAAAGGAATAAAAAAGAAAAGAAAAGCACATGGCTTTTGGCCTTTTTTTTCCCCTCTTGTAATCTAACGCACGCGTTCCTCAGATAAGACCAGCAGACTAGTAGTTGCGGTATATAAGCTCACCGCGGGTGAGCAGACAGCGCAGAGAGGCTGGTACTCGCTTCCTTCTCGCCTACCTCCGTTGCTTCCCGTCAGCGTGCAGTGACCGCTCCTCCTCCTCCCCGCTTCGTCCTCCCCTGCGCCGCGCGTGCCTGCCTCCGCCGCCGGGACACGCCAAGGTGCGAGCTTGACGCCGGATTCGGCTCCCCCTCGCTCCCCTGCCCCGGAAACTCTCCGCGTTTGCTCTGATCTGTGCCCGTTTCTGGAATCTCTCGTGATCTCTTTCTTGGGTTGGTTTTTTGACCGGTTGCTTTCGGGGGGACGGGGATTGGCCAGTTTGGTTGCGGTTTTTGGTGGGTTGGAGCTCTGAATCTGAAGGGGGCGGGTTCCCTTTCTTGGTGGTCAATTTGCTTGTGGTATCTCTTTTTCTTGATGTGAACTCTGAAGTGACCAAGACCTAGCCCTTTAGTTTTTAGTTTAGTTCTTGTGCTTTGTTTGATTAGCCTGCTCTTGTGATTCCTCGCGAAATTTGTAGGCAGCGCTTGGGGAAAAAAAGGTTGTGTAGTCTTCTTTAGTGTTTATCCTCTCCTTTTTTTTTCCCCCTTTCGTTAGTTTGAAGGAAACATGGTGGCGTTCTATTTTGTCAATCAGTTCGTGCGATTAGTTAATTGCAGGTATTTGGGGGCTAACGGCAGTATCTTGTCAGGAATTTGGATAATTTTGCAAGTGCAATGTTTACAATCGTAGTGTAGCATGATTAATCGGTGGTATAGCAAGATGATATTTCAGTGATGTTGGAATTGGAGATTTAGGACGGTGCTAGAGCTAGAGTGAGCGAGATTTGATTAGCCTTTTGGATTGACCTTCTTTGGCTTGCATCCTGAATTGGTGTGGTGTGAGAACGAATCACATGACTGGATGACCTGTGGGCAAGAGTGAAGACCTGAGTTATTCGGACTGGACGGCTGGTGTTAAGGAGGAGGAGCAGTGTGCCGCATGCAAGATTGTTTGCACGCCATTCGTCTGTGCTATGTCAGTTTAATTTAGTACAAATTTTGAAGTAGTTATGATTAAGACCAAGCTGCAGACCAAGAGAAATTAATGTAGTCTCAATTTCTCGATTATCATAGTTACGTCACAATTTGCCCATGTTGTCGAAAGAGAGTGCATAATTTGCAAGTATGAATCTAGTGGTGCAATGGCCCAACCACTGGAGGCTGGATGAATAATCTAAATAGATTTCCAACGGCTGTGTATAATTGGGGTCTGGGACTAATGTGGTATGACACCTGTAAGATACGAGAATTATCAAGGATGTCAATGCACAATGAGCTGTCCTTTCTTCAGCTTTAATAGCAAAAGGTGGTTTTTAGTTCCAGCCTTCCTGGTAGAGTCTCGTCCTACCTATGCAATTGAGGAACAATAAAGCTAGAGGAATGCCCCCATATTTTAGGCTTCCTTTACACAAATTGTTTGCAACATACGGGTAAAGTTAGTCGCTGTGAACTTGGTGTGCTAGTCAAAAACTGAAGTGGATAAGTGAAGAGCATGAATTCAACAACATGGGAGAAGAGGTGCTGGAGAGAATTTATAGGTGGTTTCTGTAGTTCTGTAATTCCATGCACCATGTAATGAATACGTGGCATCTGCAAGCAAGTCGTCAATCACTTGTGGACTTGTTTGTTCCATTTGTATAGATACAAAGCAGAGAAAGTAAGAAAAAAGAAGCAAATAGTGGGAGAAAATGAATGAACAGGATAAATTACTGCTAAATCTGTTAGCACTCCCTTCACATATTGTCCAAAATTTCATCCTTTTTCCCCTTCCGCCATCTGCAGTATGAAGTATGAATCCTAATTGTGGAAGTTACTCCTTTCAGCCACCTTCCATTTCTCTCCACCGGTCCTGTGCCCAAACGCACCGTATTAACTTGGTCAATCTTGTTTTCTATAGGAAAGTCTTGTGCTAATTGCAATGCATAGCTATGTTACTTGTCAGATATGGGATTACAAAACTACAGCTGTAGTTCTGCTTATGTTTTCCAACTGAGTGTTCATTCATTTGTTTTTGTATGACTGGTGCTATCTTCATGTTGCTGGTTCTAATAGAGAGATGCTTGATTCCAGGACTTGTTTTTTAATAGAATATGTCGTGCTTTGCATGCTGTGGTGATGAAGATACTCAAGGGGCACCAGACCAGAGAAATCCATACCCAGGAAATCATCCAGCAAGTAATAGCACTAAGTTTGTTTTTTGTTACAACTCTATGCATAGCCCCATGTCTTATACTATATTTTACTTATGGTGTGTGATAATAAATCTCTAATGAACTGCAACCAATCTTCAGGGAGTGATGCATATCGCGCTGCCGATCCAACTCCCAAGGGTCCTCAACCTGTGAAAGTGCAACCAATTGCAGTCCCCACCATTCCTGTGGATGAAATTAGGGAGGTTACCAAGGGTTTTGGTGATGAAGCTTTGATTGGTGAAGGCTCATTTGGCAGAGTATATTTTGGTGTTCTAAGAAATGGTAGAAGTGCAGCAGTCAAAAAGTTGGATTCCAGTAAGCAGCCAGACCAAGAATTTTTGGCACAGGTCCGTGATTGTCTCTGTTTATTAATTTGCATTTTCTTTGGCCTTTCAACTCATTACACAGTGCATCAACAGGTGTCTATGGTGTCAAGGCTTAAGCATGAAAATGTTGTTGAGTTGCTTGGTTACTGTGTTGATGGGAGCCTCCGTGTCCTTGCTTATGAGTTCGCTACTATGGGTTCTCTTCATGATATGCTTCATGGTATGGTTTTGTACAACTTTACCATCTGTGCAATATTTTGTTTATTCTTCATTCGGTAGAGTTATGTGAACTCATGATATAAACTTTTTTTACTTTCTATGTGAGTTATGCGAACTCATGATATAAACTTTTTTACTTTCTATGTGTAACAAATGTGGAATTTTACTCCTTACAGGTAGGAAAGGTGTTAAAGGAGCTCAACCTGGTCCAGTTTTATCGTGGGCACAACGTGTGAAGATAGCTGTCGGGGCAGCAAAAGGCCTTGGATATCTTCATGAGAAAGCACAGCCTCATATCATACACCGGGACATAAAGTCCAGCAATGTTCTTCTTTTTGATGATGATGTAGCTAAAATAGCTGATTTTGATTTGTCAAACCAAGCTCCTGACATGGCAGCTCGGCTTCACTCGACTAGGGTTCTTGGAACATTTGGATATCATGCACCTGAGTATGTTGCGGTTCTCTTTCAGTTTTGTAAAGCTTTTGAATTACTTGAACTTAACATTGTTTAAAAATTTTGGGTCAGGTATGCAATGACAGGACAACTTAGCTCTAAGAGCGATGTCTACAGTTTTGGAGTTGTTCTTCTTGAGCTATTGACCGGAAGGAAACCTGTTGACCATACATTACCAAGGGGACAGCAGAGCCTTGTGACATGGGTAAGTTTTATCCTCGCATGCAGTTTGCACTTATGAGATTCTTTTTACCTATATTATGTTTGGTGGATCAAATTAATGAAGGTTTGTTCAACTATGGCAGGCCACCCCAAGACTTAGTGAAGATAAGGTTAGGCAATGTGTTGACTCGAGACTTGGAGGGGACTATCCTCCTAAAGCTGTTGCAAAGGTATCAGTGATAACCTCTCTTCTATTTGAAGCTATGCATGATAAGTAGGCTCTTATCAACTATTTTGACGAAGTGCCAAAGAAAGATGAGAACTGAAGATTAAATTGCTGTTTGCAACTCAACTTATAAAGTAGGTATTGTCATCTATGGTTTGCCTTCCAGAAATTGTTTCTGCTGTCATCTATGGTTAGGATGTCTAGCTGGTATTGTGCTCATAGAATATGACCCACTGCTTTAATTAACATCGTTCTTGAAGCATGCTCGGGTTCATCGTTAATTTATGCGTAAGTTAAGGCATTATTTGGCAAGCCACTTTTAACACCATTTGTTCTTTCTGTATGTTTGAAACAGTTTGCAGCTGTTGCCGCATTGTGTGTTCAATATGAAGCAGACTTCCGGCCAAACATGAGCATCGTCGTCAAGGCACTCCAACCCCTGCTGAATGCGCGAGCATCCAACCCTGGAGAAAATGCTGGATCATGAGCACCACCTTTTGTATGATAGATAAGTAAGAAATACGAGTCATCACTCATCGATGTTATTCCTGCGGGCGTGTGGCCAGCTGGCTGGCAGTGTGTACATTCGTGATTATTCTTCCCAAGTTGTAATCAAGATTCTAGCACCCACAATGTTTTTGTTCTTTTTATCGGTTGCTAGATGACTTGCCTATTGGTGACATGAATATGTACTCTTGAGAAAAAGAACTTCAGCTTTAACTATGCCATATGCTTCAGATGTCTTCGCACAATGGCTGGAATACCCTCTTTTTCATTGTTTTGCATTTGTTCCTATCATTTACCTTCGAACTTTATTGAGCAAGTAGATTCGGATTCGAAGATTATCACTTATCAATCAACCTTAACTTCTTGCTGATTGATCTCATGTATAAGGGTTCCATCCAAATTTGACCAGTTTTCCCCCATTACTGATTGGACAACATCGCCGACTTGTTAAAATTCTTCAGAACCAGTGTATCCTGCTTACAATTGCATACAGAACTTCAGAAGCAGGTATTAGCGGTGTAGATACTGAAGACTAAAAGTAAACCAAAATAACATTAATGAACATAATCGCAGCCACAACTGCAGTAGCTACATTCAAACATAGGTAGATCTGTAACTACAAGGCTGTTTATGATCTTACATGAACTAGCTAGCAGCTGCACTACACTACTACAGTCTACAAGACTAAACTTGGATGTCGGCAAATTTGGTCTGGACATCTGATCACGCAGGATGCCCATCCTAAATCTAATGTAAACGCTACTTGAGCACATGACTGACTGGCTTCTTAAACTACAAAATGTGAGCTAGCTGCTCACTTAACACTAGAGACTCTAAACTTCTTTACACAGGATGGGGTTCAGGATGCTGTTTCATTCATCGCTTTGTGAGGATCACCAAAGCCAGCATAGACATGGAGGCAATGAACTTGAAGCCCTGGCTCTCCCAGAAGTTGTGCTTGTAGTCGCGGCAAGGGCCATTGGGCTGTGTCATGGCCACTTGATCCTTGAGCTCCTTGAGTTGCTTGTCTCTCTTCTCCCCCACCTGCAGAGGCAAGAAGCAATTAGTTCAGCAGCCTCATATGCTCCAAAGTCCTAACTGATCACAATCTGCTCCAAGAACTTGAGTCGCTAAAGTTCGTGTGCCAAATGAGCACTCTGAAAAGCTTTTAAAGATCGACTAGGACTAACAGTTAGGACTCTGAAAAGCTCCAAGAACTTGAGTCACTAAATGGGCATCCTAAATCCATAGTTCAACAGTTTGGTGCACAAACACACCTAAAATCGATTATTTAGCTGGTACCAGAGAGGATTATTTGACAAAAAAAATTTGGCACATGCGAAAACACGTCTCAGTTTTTTGACACAAGTTGCACACATGCATTAACCCCACGAGTAGCCTTTTTGGTCAACGTGACCCTTCTTCTCAGGGACCCCAGAAGTAACCTTTTTGATCAATCATACCAAAAGGGGAGAAGAAAAGAACCTAGCTAAATCTTATCTAGCTTAATTTTATGTAATAAACCTTATGTAATGACTTTTATGTGGTGTGTTAGTTATGTAATGAACCTTTGGGCACTTCATACTTACTTCGTATTTCCATATGTTTATGCTTTGCCTTGATAAATTAGTGGTTACATGCATCTTGTGGCCAAAAGTGTTCTTTGTGTGCTTGACATAATCTTTTACTTATATGCACATATTTAGGGGGAACATTTTATCTCGACTTTAAAAAAATCTTGGAAATAACTCTCTAAAGCTCATGAAAAATCTTTGCAAGAATTTTTCACATTCAAAGTCGCAAAAGAACATACAACTAGTTATTCAAACAAGTGGTATATTCAACAACATTATTTCTCACATAAAATTTGTGTTATCATCAATTATCAAAAAGGGGAAGATTGAAAGCATATAAGTCCCTAAAAATGGTTTTGGTAATTAATGATCTTATCTGAATATGGGACTAACATATTTATTGAGTGTTTGAAAGGCTAAGTCCCTAAAGTGATGACAAGGCGCATGTTAAAGATCAAAATGACGATCAAAGTGTCTCAAGGCAAAGGTATACTTAGAATAGGACCCTCTTTTACCTTTTACTGGTCTTAGGAGAAAGGATGGAAAACCAAATTATAGGTTAGATGTCGTACCATAAAAAGAGATCATGGAAAGTAGCCTGATAGCAATTACGTTGTGCCATTTGGATCAATTTAGGATCATGTATTCATTGGAAAATTAATTTTATGGCCAAAACAATGCTCTGTCTGGAAAAACAAAATTATCGCAGTTTCAACGGCGGAACTACCGTGGCACGGTAGTTCCACATCCATGAACAGTACTTCCAGAGGTCGAAAATTCCGTTAAACCAAGCGGAACCTTTTTTCCAGATAGCACCATCGGGACGACTCTGAGTTTGTAAAAATTTGGAAGTGCCGGAGTTACAACGTTGGAATTACCGAAGAAGCGGTAGTTCCGCTCCCTTGAACGGTACTTTCGGAACACGAAAGCTCCGAAAAGTCAGGCGGAACCTTTTTTCCAGAGAGCGCTAACTCTCGGTTCTGCGGAACTACCGGTCAACAGAAGTACCGGATTTATAACGGCGGTACTTCCACTCTGACGGACCAACGGCTAGTTCAGAAGCTCTGATATAGCCGTTATTGTCGCGTCAGAACAGGAGCGGAAGTACCGACCCTTGGCCTGCGGTACTTCTGCTCGTCTTGAATCTTTTTGGAATTTCTCTCAAACAGCTAGTTTTGGTTGGTAAGGATATGAATACTCGTAACACTGCTCAAGGACAGGCAGCAGAGGGACTATTGAACATCTTTGAGCATTGAGCATTCATTCCACACCTCATTTACTCCTTGTGCATTCATTTGAGATGGTTGAGCCAAAAAGTGCATTGCATCCAATAGATTGATCTTTTGGCACTCGATTGCGATCAAGTGAAGCTGGTGATTTGTTACTCTTGGTGTTTACCAGCACCTAGATGACTCGGTAGAGATTGACCGATGATCTTCTCAAATAAGCTTGTGAGAAGGCCTGGTGTGCGTGTGAAGGTTAGAGCTCACCTACCCGAAGCGGGAAAAAGCTACCACTTGTGGATTAGAGGTGCTTCGACTTAATTTGTGGAGCCGGTTCAATTCGTTTGGGCTAACCTCAACATGGATTAGAGGAAACCAGCAAGTTTCCAAACACCACGGTAAAAACTTCATGTGTTCATTGGTGATTTCTTGTTCCTTATTTATCTCTTGCTCATTTATTTCATTGAGATCAATTACTTGTGCTAGATCATTCTTAGAGATATACTTTTTTTGTGACCTAGACTTACTAGAATTGGGTAGGATTTAATTGATTTATGTTTTTATCCCGTAAAATTAAATTAGAGATCAAGAAATTGTAAAACCTCCTATTCACCCTCTCTAGTCGGTTATCCTTAATCCTACAACTTGATATATAGTAAATCCCTGTCAACAACTTCTTATCTCTGTTCTTGCATTGCAACATCATCGTCCCTTTGCCTTTTGTCTCCATCGTGGAGCCATCGCCAAACTTAACCTTGCCCCAAATCTTCTTGTCAAACTTATGAAATATGGAGCGATCTCCCGTCATGTAGTTACTTGCTCCATTATCCAAGTACCACTAATCCGTGTGATCGTGGCTACCTTCCTTCATGCGTAGTTTTGAAACTACGTTCTCCTCATCTAGTATCACCATGACCAGCGTCTTTTCAACATATGAGAGAAATCTTCTTACTTCTGCAATCCAAAGCATAGTGCTCATACTCGTTACAGTTGAAACACTTTATATGATTACGGCATCCTGACGCGTAGTGCATATATTCGCCACATTCAAAGCACTTGACATGTGACTTATCATGGGATCTGTCACCACCGCCTTGCCCAGCCTTGTCTCCACGGCCACCTCAACCACTTTGGCTGTCTCGACCGCACCACCTCCCGCGGTTGTTTGATAAACTACGACCATCTCTCGGATCTCCCTTTACTAGTAACGCCTGCTTGTTGTGAGTCTGAAATCCCTGCTCGTTTCATGACTGAAACCCCTTCAGTAAGTCATGCGTCTTGAGGAAGCCAGTGATCTCCTCTATCTTCTTGTCTAGATCGGAGTACACAAGTATGTGACAACAAGTATGTACTTCTCCGGAAGCACACGCAGTTACTTCTTCACTGTACCTCCTTGACAATGAAGTCAGCTTGCTAGCAAACTCGTCCACCGACTGGGTCTCTCCCATCTTCAAATTCTCGAACTCGCTCCGCAAATTATGGAGCTACACCTCCTTGACACGATCAACTCCCTCGTGCATCGTCTAAAGCGTCTCCCACGCCTCCCGTGTGGTCTCCTTGCCGATGAGCTGATGCATTATCGCATCTGGCACCTAGGGGTGCAAATGGAGCGGATATTTCCCGACCGTCCGTTAGTCCATTTTAATTCGGATACAATTCGGAGCAAATTTTCGAATATCCAAAGTTTTTTCGGATACGGAAACGAAGTCGGATATTTTTTGTTAGATACGGAAACGGATTAAAAAAAGCATTATCCGACGGATACGGAACTATCCGGGTATTTTTCCGGATAGTTACCGGATACGGAAATGGATAGTTACCGGATAGTTTCTCCTTTACACTCTACGCTTGTTAGTAAGAAATAGAATGCTTTCTAATTGAAAATCTATGTTAAGCAATAAGCATACGATTATTACTGGGATTGTGACTTGCACTGGAGAAGTTGAGTCTGCTGAAAAGAAGCAGAAGAAGTGTACCTCGAAGGTTTGAGACCACTATATTAAATACACAGTGACTGTTGACACAAAAAATGGTGGAAAGAGAAACAACTTTGGGTGCAATACAATAAATGTCCTCATAAAGCTTGATGTGAGACCTTAAGGGACACGAAGGCCTTGTGGAATCATTTGCTAAATGTACTGAAGTTAAATGAACTAGTGATGTACTTGACTATTTGGTTATGAGCAATTCGTACTTTTAAACCATGTGATATGTAGCTAGTTAGCTACTACTTGTTTAATTAGTCTCTATCATTTACTTGCTACTTTGCTAGTTAGAATTTACTAGTTGCTTAACTTGTCTCTGTCACCATGTAAAATTTGCTTTCGCGTATTATCCGATCAAATATTCGTGATCGAAACTAACCGTATTCGGAGCGGCATGTATTCGCTCCGTATTCGTGAGCAAGAATATCCACATTTGTATTCGTATCCGGCACTATCCGTATCCGATTTCGACTCCGACAAAAAATATAGAAAAGGATACGGGATGAGCAATATCCGTCCGTATCCGCTCCATTTGCACCCCTACTGGCACCGCCTGGTAAATAATGGACAAGTCACCTGATCCACCTTGTCATCCACCTCCTTGTCCTTCTCCTTCAGATCGACTACACTCCAGACTCCCTGAGCGCACATGTTTGCCTACATCTTCATTGTCCACATCGGGTAATTGTCGATCGTTAGGAGAGGGTACTGGAGGGAGATTAGCCTACCTTAAACCTTCGCTTTATCACCCATGATCTTCAACATGCTCTGATACTACTTGTTGCAATCTACAACCACCCAGCAGCCTTTACAACCACCTTGCAATCGTTACGACCACATTCTAAGTTTGGCTACGACTACGTTGTAGCTACTCTGACCACGCCTTCTTGCTCCGACCGCGTACTCGTAACTTCAATTGAAAAGTTACAACCACGTTCACGCTGCGCTCCTCGTAACTGCTCCTTCGACAACATAGTATCACTCGATCACCGTAGTCGTAACTCAGTTACAACCACACTGTGACTTACGACTACGTTGAAAGCTTTATTGACTGTCGTGGTCGTATCGCTTACAACCACGTCTTCTGCTCTGTGATTGTGGTCGTAACTCGCTTACGACCACGTCTTCTGCTCTCGCGGACACCTCTGCTCGCCGTGGTCGTAACTCATTTACGGCCACGACTCTAGCTTCACGAACACCTCTGATTTTTTTTCCGGAGCCAAAACCGCTCCTCTTTTTTATTTCTCTTCTCTCGTTCGATCACACCAATCGCTTCTTCCCCTCTCTTGTTACATTACTCCGCCCTTTTATACCCAAATTCTACGACTACATCTCAGAGACTTGCTACAACTCTGAGATGGATTCGACTACGACACAAACTTGAAATACAACTAGAATACCAAAACCGACTCGCACTACGATCATGACAAACCGACTTGAATACGACTTAAACAAGATTACTAACTCTAACACATGTTTCATGAGTCAAGGAACAAGGATACATATGAACATACCCTCTGAAGCTTTCGTATCTGAGACCGTGATTCTTGAAGGCAGAATTCAAGTTTTAAAACTCTCTTTTTCAGCTCCTGATCGGTTCTGCGGCGCTTCTCCAACTGTTCAATAAAAAACATGTCTCAAGTAAATATACAGCTCTTCAGCTTTGTGGGGGAAATAGCATTTGTAAACAATATAGGCAGCATTTTATGGATGAAAGAAAGAGGACTTACTTGTGACTCTAGTTCATTTGTTTTGTTTGTCCAATGAGCAGATAATATCCTGATTTCATCTCTCAACCTGGCAATCTCTGCATCCTTAGCATTCAGATGCTTGTTGATATTCTCGATATTCCTTGGTGAAACATCGGATAAGATCTTCAGAAGCTCATCATCTTTGTTATACCCAGCTTTGGCAACTGCATCCATGATATCAGTCTCGATCCTCAAAACCTCATCCTTGAGTTGCCTCTGCGAGAGCTCTCTTGCCTCAAGGTCCTTCTGGAGAAGACCTAGCTGCTCACCGAGCTTGTTCACTCGAAGCCCGTGCTCTTTCAGCGAGCTGTCCTTCTCATTCAGCTCTTTCAACAATGACAAGCACTGCGACTGAGCTGACTTGGCTGATGCAGCACTGGCTTCTGCTGTAGCTTGGGTAACTGACAGTTGTGATCTAAGATCATCCAACTCGTGGAGGTACTGCATATAATCACAACAGTTATTGAGGAAGTGCATTTGAATTGCAATTGAAAAGGAATTATTAGGGCTTGAAAACCAGTATCATCAAGAGGTAGGTCATGCACAGGCAGATTTTAGATGACTAGAAGTGTAAAATATGACAAGCAAATAGATCAAAGCCCCCTATGTTGCATTGCATTCAGCTCAAGTTGCTCAACATGTCTGGACTCTAGAGCATAGCTTAGTAGTTTCATGCCAGATACAAACTATTTCGAACCCATTATATCAAACTTCAGAATGAACCAAAATGGGAATACTTGACCGCAGATGGAGAATTGATGTAGCTCCTCACCTGGTCGGTGCGACCTGTCGATGCACCCAGTTGCTCATCCTTGTCCTGTAGGCATTTCTGCAGCTTACTTACTTCCTCCTCCATTTTCCTAGCCTTTGACTCTGCAACCTGTGATGATTTTTCTCTAGTCAGCACAAACTCGACAAACAATTCTGAAGGTAGCAATTACAAAGTAGAAACTCACTAACCTTCCTGGTTTGGGATTCCCTAGTAAACAACTGCTCCTGTGAAGCAAGCTTATTCCTCACATCCTTGAGCTCAGCCACCAAAGACACCACGTTCCTCCTGAAGGTCAACTTCTTCTCTGTAAGATCCTTCAACAGCGGATCCAAATCCGACGAGGACACTGAAGATGATGGGACTGAAACTGACATTGCCAAGCCCCAAGAGAACACAGTTTCTCTCCCAATCGAACAGGCAAGAAGAGTGACACCCAACTGTTCTATTCTCTCCAAGAACAAACAGTACGGCTCACAGCAAACCTAAGACAAAAAGAAGGGGATCGAGCTCTTCTTTGACCAAACCAAACACCCCTGGTTGCCTCACAAGAAGCCCTCTTTCACAGGTCAGTAGGGGCCAACGGCCAACCAGTAGTTTTCACTGCAGAAAACAATTACACAATTTGAGGGCAGAAAAATAATGATGCTTGCTACATGCAACGTGCTGCACTTAAGTTACTAATCTGAAAGCATCCGTTTTCTTCGGATCAAGGGTATGAGTTCTTGTGGAGCCAGACATTTGGCAATTAAGTGACAGAAGTGTAGCTTTCAGTAATCAGAACTCCAAATAATTTTGCATGGCCAATGAGGGAAAATAAAGCAAAGTTAAAACAAAAACTTGTTGGTACTACAAGTGACTGGTTCATGTCATTCGTCAGATTTGAAAAAAAAAATGGATCGAATTACGCATCTACATAGTCAACTTGCGCACGCTACGCAGAAAATTTAGCATGTTCTTGGTGCTCCAAGTCAACTTGTTTCACAGTATAGGTTAATTGTGACAGAATAAGAAGACTAAAAAACGGTCCTTTTCTACTGTTGCGTTTAAAAACAAATCTTTTATACGAATGGATTTAAAAAATATTAAAATTAAAGATTATGACAAAACGAAACATCTTCCACCGAGGAACATAGAACACATCACCGCACAAATCTTCCGAACTCGCAATCTTTTCTAAAAAATAAAGCCCAAAAACACAGCGAAATGATACTTCACAAGCACACTTCCGATGAAACATAGAGAGGGGGAGGCCAAAGCATCACGCACCTTCACCCCAACCAACCACGCAGCTGGATCCCAACCTACGAAGCTTGAAGAAACTAACACCCGAATCACGAGCCTCTTTTTCACGAAGAGATCTCACGGCTCAATTGCTCGTGCTCCGGCAGCAGCTACTAGCTTGGGTTTTATGAGTATTTGGTCGGAGCAGGGGAGGTGTTTTTTTCCCTCTGTTTCCCCCCTGTTTTGGGGGATAAAGTTCTCTCCTTTTGTTTCGCCTTAATTTCGGTGGCGGTGGCGGAGGTTTGGGGTTTAAAACTGGATGCTGTCATGTGGGCCCCGCAGTCAGCGCGCGGCAAATTCCAAAATTTTCGTGGGGGTGTGCGCCACGTGGTGCCGGATCCTCTGTGTCGTATACGCGTCGGCGTCTAGTGTAGCCGTCCACATGCTTCTGATGGTTTTTGTTTAAGGTTAATAACTTTTAGTTGAAAATAAACAATAGTGGTTGAAATAAATGGTTGTAGAAAAAGAAAACAAATAGTGCAAAAAATGATAAAGAGATGCGTGCATGAGACAGGAGCGGGAGGAATGTGATGCGTGATGCGCTCGTGGCCCTCTGCGTTATCCTCAAACAAGAGGAGTGGAGAAGCTAGGTGTTTGTAGAAGTCAATACGAACACCCCTATACGCTTACACACTTTTGTTGATGGGATGAGATCAGAATAGCACATCACGAGGTGGTGTACCTATTGGTGTATTCTTTTTGGCTGCGGCTTATAGCTATGGCCAATGGCTTTTGGTCCTAACACGAATAGTTGTATGAATAAACCAAATACCGATAAGCCACTTTGAAAAAGTTGTTCCGATAAACCGCTTCGAAACGGCGACGGAGAAGACATCTCGCTTGTTTGTTCGGAGAAAACCTTAAACTAAAAAGAACGGAACTATTGTTATGTGTTCATTTCTATCTTTAGGTTTTGGTTTTTGTATTTCATTGCATGAACTATTATATAGTCTATAATCGATGTAGTTGCAAGTTGCAACTTATTGATAAATTTATAGTACACAGCAGTAGTTCTTTCAAGTTTTTTCAAGCTTGAGGCCAAAAATAACATAAAAAGAAGAGATAAAATGATGATAACGAGGAACCTCACTTGATCTCTCTATGCTAATTGTTGGGTTAGTAATTGAGTCTGTTCTTTTGGGTTACGGTCGGTGTTTTTTTGGCTTCCGCTGATGAATATAACAGCTCATAGAGAATCCGTGAGAGAGAGTACGGAGTAAGAGAAACTTGTATGCGGTTTTGGCCGATATAAATGAAGCTGTTATAGTGTCTACTACAATCAACTTGCAGACCCCATCTTAAAAACCACTTCGTTTGAAAGCTAGTTATTATAGCAAAGACAAAAGCAAAAATTGAAAAGAAGGGACCCACTATTGGTGGAGGATATAGATAATGGAAGGTTATAAAGGCAAAATGGCTGACAAATTAGCCTCAAATGTAGGATAACTTATACTACTGTTGTCAAACAAATACAAAATACTCCAGTGAGAGCTATAATGGCACATGTTATGAAACCAGGAAATCACCAACTTCGGTGCTACTTCCATTCTTTTTATCCTATGCTTATCATAATTGGATTTGTACATATGTAAGATCAAATCTATACCGGAGAGTAAAAAAATGGGACCACAATATACAAAGTTACACATCGAAAGTTCAGGCACAAGCATTCTACGCATTTGATGTGTGTTTTATAGCTTGAAGCTAATAACCTTGTCCACCTACACCGAGATTTTAGTATTGTTTCAACTGAGAATTAGATAGGTACTCCTATTAGAACAGAAGTAGGTTGGTTGACAAAGGCATCATGCCATGTGCTTGTGCTTTCAGCGGAACCTGTTGCTCCTCTTAATGAAGCATAGTATCATAGGCGTGATATTAAGGGTCTGTTCTTTTTTTACTAAAGCTTATGGCTTTTCGCTGCGATTTATAACTTTTGGACTGTTCGTGTGAGAGATTACAGAGTAACAAAAACTCACGTGCAGTTTTTGCTAATATAAATGAAGTTAGTACAGTATATATTACAATTAACTAGTAGACACTATTTTGAAAAGATACTTTGTTTAAAATCTAGTTACTGTAGAAACACCGATAAGCAGCTTTTAGAAGCTGAAAAGAATAGACCCTAAGACTATCATGTTGGTACTGAGGAAGACAGATCCACGTAGGATGCACATATACACAACTAGAAATTGGATTCACCCCCGATGAACCTATTTAGACCGGGAGATAGAAAAAAGCCCCGACGATCGCTGGTCCAAAAACCACCATTGGTGGGCCTCGACCTAGGATAACATCCATGAATACCGAAATCGCATGCGTGGCACCCCAAACTGACACCAGCTTGGCCTGATGCTCCTATGGAGATATAAATGCATCGATGGCCACTGGCCTAAAAAAACCTCATCCGCAAGCCCCGACTGGGGCAACATCTAGGCGTTGGCCTCTTCATGTTGGTTCAACCGACATCGAGTGTCTCTGGTGCCCCCTAGGCATCCGAAGTAGCCACGCAAGATGCCAAATGCATGTATGCGGGGTCACGAGGGTGGATTTCACCTATTGCTTAAAAAGTAAGCCAGCAGCCCGGATCGATAGAATCACCACATAAATCACCTTCACAAAGGCTAGAATCGTGCACAGGGCAATCCGCACCGACACCAGCTTTGGCCCAATGATCCCATGGAGAAAGAAATGCTCTGACGGCTGATGGCCCAAAAAACGTCAACCACCAATAAAATTCGATTGTTAGAAGCAAGATTTTGAATTTTTCAGTACGAGCGATAGTACCACTGTTTATCAATTAGTACTACCGCACCTACACTGATAACACAGTAACGGCTATATCAGTCGTATTGATTACCTCTGAACTAGTCATTACATTTACGATGCGGTACTACCGCTGTTGTAAGTCTGGTAGTTCTGCTCTCTGGAAGTTTTGATTTATGGTGTGGTACTACCGATTGTCTTGAGGACCAAAACTTGGTCCTCTCTGGAAAAATGTACTGCCCATTCATTCGGTCCTTCTGGAGTGCGTAGTATCGCTCAAGAGTTGCGGTAGTACTACCATTTTAACTCCGATACTATCATTTTCCAGATGAGCAAACATGCTTCAAAAGTTTCTCCCTGGAAAAATGTACCGGCAACTAAATCTCGACGCTTCCGGGTTGCGGTAGTACCGCACTACCTTCCTAGTCATACCGCATAGCGGTAGTACCGTCGAATAAACTCCAGTACTACCAATTTTTCTAAGAATACACATCTGGCTTTCAATTTAAATTCTAAGTGTATGCATGATTCTAAATTGATCCAAATGGCACAATAACATATTGTCAAGCTACCAGTCATGATCCCTCTTAATAATACAACATCTAACCTAAAATCTAGTCTTCTATCCTTTTCTCCTAAGACTAATAAAATCAAAAGGGGACCTAGATTACTTATACATTTGTCTTGAACTATATTAATCTTCGTGCATTTTTAGGTTATCACATTCACCATCGGGACTAAACATTTCAAACACTCAATAAACATGTTAGTCTCATATTCACATATTATCATTAATTACTAAAACACTTTGTAGGGGCCTAAATTCTTTCACCGTGGTGCCTCCTAGGTGCCCGAAGTAGCCACACATAGTGACAAACGCGCATACGTGGGGCTCTAGTAGTGGATTTCACCCTAGCTTAAAAAATAAGCTGGTGGCTCGAATCGACAGAATCACAGCACAAATCACCTTTGTGAAGGCTGAAATCACACGTGTGGCACCCCACACCAACACCAGTTTGCCCCGATACTCCCATGGAGATAGAAATGCCCCAATGCCCAATGGTCCAAAAAACATTGTCGGTGGGCGTTGACCCGGGGTGACATATGGGTTGTGGCCCTTTCATGTTGGTTTTATAGGTGCGGCAGGCTTGGTGCTGCACAGTGGCCAGACGATAGGCCATTAGCCCTGGCCATATTGCTTAATCACCCGTTTAATTACGTGCCGCTCAAATAAATTTTAGAGGTAGCAAAGTTTACACAACATAGCACACTACATCAAAAAGCTTCATAAAAAATTTTGTTATTTTTCATGACCATTTGCTATCTCTAAAAATTCTTGGAGAGACGCATAATTGCTTAATTGCTTGGTTAATTATACGTCGTTACAAGAATTTTAGAGGTAGCAAATGGCCTAAAAAAATTATGAAAAACTTACACAACATATCACGATATCTAGGGAAGCTCCACCAAAAATATCCTAATTTTTTGAGCTCATTTGTTATATTCACAAATTCAAAAAAATTATAACATAAAATTATGAATTTAGATAGGTAATTAAGTCGGCTAATTAGTCAGTTTAATCACCTACTGTTTTTTGGATAGACGGCAAGCCACCTACCGTATGCTGGTCAGGCGGTAGGTGCCTGCCGTCTATTGGCCGGACGGCAGGCGCCACGTGTTGACTGTTGGGCGGTGTTGTCCGGTGACCAGACTGCTCGTATATAACTATTTCTATAAATACGCATTGAAAATGCTCTTTATATGGCAAAACTCCTCATGCTGTGGATGTTTGAATTTGCTGGGCATTAGCAATGATATGTATATGCAGAGCAACCAACCCACACACGCATACGGGCAGGCCCAGCCCTGAGGGGGGCAAGCGGGGCGGCCGCACTGGGCCCCCAAAATTCAGGGGCCCCCACCTATATACATAGTATATATACTAGTATACTATACGTCTTTCGATTTTCCAAATTCCAGGCCGGCCGACTTCTCGTCTTCTCGTGATCTCAGATCTCGTCTTCGCCTCTTCGGTCTTCCGTCTTCAGCGGCGAGTCGGCGACAGCGTGAGCCAGGCTCTCGGCTCTCCACGCAGGGCTCTCCGCCGCCAGCCGCCTTTCCTCGGTAACTCGGTTCGGTTCATGATCTAGATTGGTGCATGCATGATGCTAGTTAATCAGACTGTGATGTACGCTGATTAACCTCTCTGATCAGTATGGCGTCGGGGCTAATTTGATTATCTGCATGGTGGTCGTTGGTCATCAGGTTCGTTGCATGATCTACTAGTAACAGCTAGCAGTCAAGCATATGTACATCTACAGATCGTGCAGTCGGTGAGCCGCCGCCCTTCTTGTTCTTGTAGATTGCATATTAGGAATTTTTTAATCAATAATTAGTGCTTTGTAGTTATTAATTATACTATTATTCTTTAAATTTTCAGTACCATGTCATCTAGAAAATATACATCCGGCAGTGAAAAAAGAAAAAAGAGGAAACGAATAGATGAGTTTATAGAATCACAGAGAGGATCCATTGACAAATTTTTTAAAAGTAATACGAGCAGTTCAAGAAATCCTGATGAATTGGCGATAGTTGTTGTGGAGGAAGATGCTAATGTGAATCTAGAAGATGAGGGCCCTGCGGAAGACCATGTCAACATCAACACAGATAATAACAATGTGAGTGATCATGAGCACATATTTAATTCATCTGCTACAGAATCTGCTAGTTTTGATGAACCAATATTTACTACAAATATTTATGATCCGATAAATTGGGGTAATCTTGATAACAAAGCAAGAGACATATTAGTGGAGAAGGGGCCTATAAGAGAAGAAAATATTGAATTTCCTTTGGATGACAACTCAAGACATTGGTATGAAGTGCTTGGTAGCTTTGAGTTTATAATTGGTATGGTTATTTGGCATGATATTTTATTTGCTGTAAATACTGTGAGCAAGAAGTTGCAATCACCATCCATGTGCATTGAGTCTACCTTGCAACAAATAGAAGGCATGATTAAATACTTTAATACTTATAGAAATGAAGGGTTTGCTTCGAGTATGATCATTGCCAAAGATATTGCAGCTCAAATGAATGTAGAGCCATCATTTCCAGTTAAGTGGCGTGTTCTTAGAAAGAAACAGTTTGATGAAATTGATTGTGATGAAGCAGTTTTGCAAGCTGAGAAGGAATTTGAAGTTAATTTTTTTTGTTATGGTTGATATGGTAATCAATTCATTGAAAAGTAGATTTCAAGAACTCCAAACATTCAGAAGTATATTTGGATTTTTAATGAGTTCAACAACATTGAAGTCATTGGATCGAACTGAATTAAAAGAATGTTGTATAAAATTTACAGAAACTTTCTCTCTAGATGGTTCATCTGATGTTGAGTTAAATGATCTAATTTCTGAGTTAAGTGTTATGCAATTGACTTTATCAGATAAACTAATGTCTGCTATGGAGATCTTTGAGTTTGTCAGAGAAACGGATTGTTATCCTAATATTTCTATTGCTTATCGGATTTTATTTACTATGCCTGTGACTTTGGCATCAGCTGAAAGAAGCTTTTCAAAGTTGAAATTGTTGAAGAATCATTTAAGGTCAACAATGTCTCAAGAGAGGTTAAACGGTTTGGCAACTTTATGTATTGAGAAGAAATTATTGGATGAGATTGATATCAATACCATCATCAATGACTTCGCATCTAGAAATGTTAGAAGAAATTTTTAAGGTGATATCTATAAACTCTTTGATATGAATTCTTCTTTAATACATAACGCATTTTAAGTGTTTGTTGGTAAAATTAGATACATATATATGTGTATGTAGATTTATATTTAGATATTTATACTAGGCCCCTTATTTCTAGTTTCACTCCAGACCCCTAAAATCCCAGGACCGGCCCTGCATACGGGAGAGAAGAAGAGTTGGAGCATATTTCTGCTACCTAGAATAGATCAATGCAGTGACAACCGACAAAAACCACGCGTTCCTGTGGTCCTATGCGCGTAGGATCCGAATTGTTCACGTGAAGCAGCGATGGATCCATCGGTAGTACTATACGTTACTAGGACCAATGTACATATTGGCAAAGGCACAAATACAGGTGTACTAGTACTGCTGCTGTGGAATTTTTTTGGCATATATAACGTCTTTTGCATTCGTATTTGTAAAACTAGCTATATAAGAGAATGATAAAAATAACTTTTCTGTCATCCAATCACTGGGTAGCAGCGCCCTGTATTTGACATGTGACGTGGTAGACGCTTGCCGCTCGGCCACCATGCGGCCGCACGCCTACCACCCAGCCACCAGGAACTAGGCCACCTACCGCCCCTTCACCAGGAGGCAGGTAATTAAGCCGGCTAATTTCCGGCTTAATGACCTGCCTAAATTAGTTTTATATGTCATATTTATTTAAATTTTCAAATATAGTAAATAAGTTTTAAAAATTACAATATTTTATATACAGTCTCTCGACACAATGTTCTTCATTGTGTAATTTTTTGACAATTTTATCCATTATGAATGTTACTCAAAAATTCATACAATTATGATATTTGTAGGAGTCATTACATATAGCAACTGAGCTAAAAAAATTATAACATTTTATGTGCAGCCTCCCGATACAGTCGACCTAATTTTTTAATTTTTTGGAAATTTTATATACTGTGAATTTGCCATATTAATTTATGTTAATTTAATCATGAAATTAGCGGTATGCGATGCTCATTTAATTAGCTATTGAAATTGCCACAATGTGGCATACATCCTTTACAGTGCTTAACATCTGCGCTTCACACATATGTCAGCCCGTTGCTGCTATCTTTCCTTTCCCGCTTCATCCTTCGCACAATTGTCACTCTATCCGTGCCATCCCTCCTCACCCGCTCCCCTCGTCTGCATATTTATCATTATTACCATGATGTCCCCCCTCGCCCGAAGTGCTGCGCGTCAACAAGTAGTCCTTAATTTGTAGGGGTGAGCGCACTGGATTCCCTTTTCGCTCAACCATAAATACGAACCTCTCACAATTGGTCATCTCTCATCTCAATCGGTAGTTTTTACTATTATTTTGTACGTATGGTACTCATAATTTGTTATTGTATGGTATTACGTAATTAAGTAGTCGTAATTATTGTAGTGCAATTAGTTAGGGTAATTAATGAGTTAGTACTAAGTAATTAAGTAGTAAGGACGACAGTAATGAATCACTCATATTTTTCTAGACGGGTACTCAAACTATCGGTAATTAATGAATTATTCATATGTAGTTACACACATGTAATCTTACATGCTACTTGTCATCATATTTTGTTGTAACACTTACTGCAGATCTAGTTGTTGTGGCTTTAGGTAGCTACAGATATAGAACACATGACAAGGGGATTATTCTCACCGTGGTGGTGGCCGACACAAATGACCAACTTCTCCTAGTGGTATTTGCAATTGTGGAGAGCGAGAACATGTTTAGTTGGCTCTGGTTCCTGGCGAACGTGAAGCAAGTGGTAGTTGGCGATCGACCCAACGTTTACATCATCACGAACCGCAATGCTGTGTTGATGCCCATGCTGAACACCATGCAGCATGGGACCGAACCCCCTTGATAGTGGAACGACGTGCGAATCCAGTGGTGCATGAGGCATTTTGTATCTAACTTGTTCACACGACTCTGTAGCCAGGAAGTTCTGAAGATGTTTAAGGCATTGTGTTTGCAAAACTAGAGGCAAAAGTTCGAGTCCATCTGGACAGAGCTAGAAAGGCGAACTACGGAGGGGGAGCAACCCTGCGGTGCCATAAGTTTTTCGGAGTGGATTCGTTGACATGCTCTAGATTTAGAGAAATGGTCCCTTCTCTACGGCACAGACATAACAACATAAGTGTAGATGAGGGAGCGCGCGAGGGGGATGGCACGGACAGAGTGACAATTGTGCGAAGGATGGAGCGGGAAAGGAAAGATAGTAGCAAATGGTCGACATATGTGCGAAGGACAGAGGTTAAGCACTGTAAAAGATGCCTGTGCATGGTGACGATTTTAATCGCTAATTAAATGAGCATCACGTATTGCTAATTTCATGATTAAATTAACATAAATTAATATGGCAAATTTAAAGCATATAAAATTTCCAAAAATTATAAAATTAGACTGACTGTGTCAGGAGGCTGCACATAAAATTTTGTAATTTTTGAAGCTCATTGGCTATATGTAGCAACTCTTACAAATATCATAATCGTATGAATTTTTTAGCAACATTCACAGCGGATAAAATTGTCAAAAAAATTACACAATTAAATACGTTGTGTCGGAGGCTGCACATAAAATTTCATAATTTTTTGAACTCTTTTACTATATTTAAAGATTCAAACAAATATGATATATAAAACTAATTTAGGTAGGTAATTAAGCCAACTAACTATCCTGCTTAATTACCTGCCTCCTGGTGGAGGGGCGACAGGTGGCCTGCCTTTTGGTGGCTGGGCGGCAGACGTCTATCACACCACGTGTCACCTGTAGAGCGTTATTATCCGATGATTGGGTAGTAGAAATGTTATTTTTGTTATTTTCATCCATATATAATTATTTTTATAAATACGGATGTAAAAGATTATATATATGTCAAAAAGTCCTGTTGCTGCAGCTAGCTGTAGGCATATATACTGCTCCATGTCTGTAAGGCTGGAAGAACAGTCTGTCAGTAATACCAGTGGAAGGCAAAGTCTATTCTCTCTTCTGTTTCAGTAAGTCTGAACGCATGTTTCAAAAAAAAAACACTCTGGGTACATGCTACTGGACTGGATTAATGCTGCCCGGTAACCACGAGGTTAATTGCATTTTCACAATACACGTCCAAACGATTTTACGTACTGTAGTAGTAGTATTTTTTAATAATTGATTCAATGGTGAATGTCAGGTACCCATGAGTTATGATGGCCATCAGTCCGTCCGAACGTATATATATAATATATGTAATGCATTCATTTATTATGGGCACGGGTACCCTGTGACTGCCGAGCTCAAGCTAGCAGCAATTCAAGACTTCAAGACAGCCACGGTCTCTAAAACATAGTACCTATCTATCTATATATTTATTTGTCAGTATGTACTGACATTAAATAGTAATGCATAGTGTATGAATGTATGGATTTTTTTAGACCACGAATGTGTGAATTTTTGTAGTGCAGGAACCGAGCTGTTTGTCTGCTGTCAAATCGCTTGGTTCCAAACAATTCTATTGGCGATGGCTTATGACTTATTGTTTTTCTTGAATAAATGAATGGAACAGTTTCTCTACTATTATTTTATAACAGCTAACATTAGAATAAAAAAATATAAATTATAGTTATAAACTATAAATCGTATCCGAAAAAAATAAGTACGACAATAGCGGCCACGAGTGACGGAGACCTCAAGTATGAAGTATGTACTGCCATTTTCGGCTTGGCATTCGCCCCATGTGATTTCAATGGGCCGGTCAGGGCCTGCCTGCTTACACGGCCATGTCCCAGCTGTCGTCTCCATCTAATCCTCCTGCCTCGTTGCTCTGTTTGTGAGTCTGTTGCTCTGCATCTGCAGGGCACTTCCTCCCAGGCTACTTTCTGGCCGTCCATGTGTTGGGATGATTTTCATCTTAGATTCCATGTTAGCTCCCATTCAAGGCCGGCCGCCAAGTTGCTGATTTTCGTCATGTTCAATCATATGATGACAAGGACGATCTGAAGTTGCAAATTTTGACTACACATTAGTAACATGGGTAATTTTGATAGGATTTTTGAAGAGGTTATTATGCTTCTAACAAATTCCTCCCAACTTCTAGCTTTCCAAAATCCAATTGGATCCTGGTTGCGTAAAAAGAGCCAACTAGTTATTTGTAAGAAAGTCGTACACTCTTCGAAAGAGGGAAAAGATGATCACATCAACAGACCAGCTAGACAATGGACAAGTCCAAAATAAGGGACGTGGGTTGTGTTGTCCTAGGCTGCGCAGAGGCGTGATCTCTGTACGTGCTCGCATATTATCTATTTGTGATCTTTGTGTCATAGATGAAGAGCCACTTTCGTAAATCAAGCCACTAAATAAATTTTTATTTACCAACGGCTACTTATTCCGCTTATTACAAGCATGCAAATATAGGGCATGTTTGATATAGGTACGGTTTATAGTTTTTGGTTGAAATTTTTGAATTTTAGCTGTTTGCGATACGAAGAGAGATACTCGTTTGCGATTTTGCTTGATACAGATGTTAGGCTTTTAACGTATACTACAATTAACTTGTAAATTCTGTTTTGAGAAAATACTCTATTTAAAAGTTAGGTATTATAACAAAAATCAAAAACTATTTTTAGAAACCGTTAAAGAACAAATCCATGGACATGATAAAGCAACCCTACCTTTCCGGTTCTATTGTAATGCATGCTATGTAATTATGAAGGGCACGTTCGAAACTGAATACCGTCAAAACTTTGAAAAGACAATCATGAAAATTATCCGGCTTTACGACCGTAAGCGAAATTTATTATGCTTTTGCTCTAACAAGATTTTCAATATAGTTCTGGTACTCTAATGTAGAAAATCAGTACACCCATTATGAACACACGCTCTTGTTTGATGATTCTATTCTTAATTTTTCGTGATAAATAGGAACAGTACCATTTGTTCTTCCATTTTTGAGAGAAGAAAATTGAGAAAATCTCTCATAGAGCAGTTTGGTGGCCGCATCTCCCCTCAGAAACCCTAATCCTCTCCTCTCCTCGAAGCCGCCACTGCAGCGATGACGCCTCCCTTCTGCCCGTCCCCCTTCGCCGCCACCCCCACCCCCACGGCTGCAGCAATGACTGTTGCGCTTTCGCCCGCGATGCCTGGCCTCTCCACCACGTTCGCCATGACGACGCCTTTTGTCGTTGCTCCTTCTGTGTCCTCCTCTACCACACCGGCGCTTTCTGCTCCACTTGCCTCCTCCCCCACACTGTCGCCGCCGCCCACGAGACGCTCCTCAAACCCATCCTCTCCCCACCTGGCCTCATCGTCGCCTGCTCCAGCTACGGCCTCTTCGTCACCCACGTCTCCTGCGTCCCGCACTGTGCGCCGCTGTCATCGACAGCAGGCCTTTCACCTACGTTCACTCCTCGTGCGTCCTCCTTGTTATGGCGTGGTTGGCTCACAACTTTGTTGGGCTCACCACCGCCGCGATGTCGGACCCAGAATTAGCCAATCTAAAATCCTTTCTAAAACCACCGCACTATTCTCTGAATCAGTAAATAATGTTTACAGATACATCACTGAATCATTTCGTGCAGAATGTAAACCGTACAATACATTAATTTTACAATCATCAAAGTTTAAATAGACCACATCGGGTTAAGTTTGCAATCGGGACCGGTCAGACCAAATGTATTCATTACAAAATGCGAAAGCGGTACCGGAAGCAAAAGGGGAATGCGCATCTCGCCACAGTCAGGTGACTGGGTTAACCTATGTACGACCGATATTACCCAAAGACTTAGATAATATTAGCGCACACAAACATTGACTTAGTTAGTCAGACTAGGGTAAGACCTTAGACTACTAGAGACTAATCTAATCTCCACCATCTTCTTCACCATCAGCTCCTGGGACATCGTAGTACGCGTAGTGTCCTTGGTCCACGGGTTCTGAGGGATTTTATGTGTGAGGGTAAGCACAAATAATGGTGCTCCGTAAGCCGACACATAAAATACAATATTTATACATGAAAGGCTCAAGTTCTTTCATTTGCTTAAGGCAATATTTTGATATTATAATAATTAGAAATTTCTACAACTTAGTATTTTAACAAAAACCTATTTTATTAAATAGAGTGAAAGTGTGTAATATTTGTAATAGTGTAAATTCCATTCACCTGTTACACGGTTCCATTCACCATACGCTAATTTTTCATTACTAGAGTTACATCCACCCATATATCAACATTGAGTTACATCCACCCAGGGAAAATCCAAAATTAGGGTTATATCCACCCAATGAGATTTCATCCTACACACAAAGGTTTTTAAATAGAAACTAATTCGAGTAAGTTCACATACCCACTCTTGACCGTAGGCACGACTGTTTGAATAGTTTATACTCTGCAGAGACCATACACTTTACTCACAAGAGATAAACAATTTGTTATGTTTCATACATATCTATGGACATGTGAATCAAGGAGATCATCACAAAAGCTTTTATAATTCATCCCCTAGTGTAGTTACACCCGCTAAGGTTTCATCTGAGTGTGCTTACGTCCACCACACCTAGATCCTCTCTTGTGCTACACGACAGCTTAAATCTAGCTACATGACTCATGTCCACTGCAGCTTAATTAATCCAGTGACATGACTCGTGGGTCACTCTAATAGTGCAACTCATATTGGTCGATACAAATTTTTTTAGCCAGATTGACACCATTATAGACTTGTGATTGCACTGTTTTATATTGTGAAGTCATCACAGGATTAAATCTTTAAGGCTATCAAGGCAGTACATGCCACAAACCACCATTTCTCATGCTACATCCGCATCAATCATCATACCATCCGCCCAGATATAGTAAAAATAAGTTTTAGGGTTTTGAGAAGCATAAAACTTAGTTATTTTTGAGAAGCACAAAACTTAGTTATCTCAAAATACCAGTCATTTCCCTCCGATGACTTCTGAAAACAAGTTTTGTGTTTAAAAGATGATGATTGGGGAAAATTAATGACGTAGCACTTAAGCAAGACTAGCATGACACTTAAGTACAACCTATAGCTAGTAAAGCCATCATTAATTATCTACAGTGATAAGGATTATGTGATTCAAGTGCCAAAGATGGCATAATAATGTTACAACGTAAAGTAGGCATATGTCTAACCTTAAGCTTAACATATATTTGTACAATAAATTAAACATGCAATTGGATAATTTAAATGAATATAAATTGGTAAAAAATATAGGTTCAATATGATCAAAATATTAACTCACCTGGCTCACAAGCAGGTTGATCTTGAAATTCTTGCATTGTCTTAAATTGGGCTCTTCCGCGTTCTCGTACTCTACTCGGACGATTGCATCTAAAAACGAACAATCAAATGAACAAAATAAATAAATATAAAAAATCAAATAAACTCAAAATTGAACAATTCTACTTCCATTGGATAGATCCTGAATTTAGAAAAATTTATAAATAAATTTCATTAAATTTTGAGCTAAAATGAGCGAGGACGGGCTCTCCAAAGCTTTAAATTTGGATTAAATTAAAAAAATAAACAGAGAAGAGAGAATTTCTCTCTGACAGGGAGGGTCCATCAGTTTTCAATTTAATTTCAAATTAATTTTTTACTAAGACTGACAGATGGGTCCCATGGGATTTAATTAATTTTTGATTTATTTTCTAAAAGAGAAATGATTGAGGGACTGACAGGCGGGACCTTCTTTACTGTGCAAACAGTAAACCGGGCCTACATATCGTGGCTCCCACTAACTTAACAGGTTTAAGAAGGGAGCGGTGAGCGGTCAGCGGTGAGCGGTGAGCTCCTGCTGTGGTAGTGGCTGGAGCATAGCACCATAGTGCTATGGGGTTCTAGAAGCCTCTTCCAAGCTGGGGGAGCATCTACGGGTGGAGGACTCACCGAGAGCAACGGCGAAGCTTGGGGATGCGCGGAGCAACCTGGCAGTGATGATTCGGTCAGCGACGGGGTGGGTGATGCAAAGGGCTCGCCGGATATTCAGGGTCAGGGGAAACTTTAGAATTCAAAACTAGAAAAATGATGTGCATGCAAATCCCAAAGTTCTTGTCTTCGTTGGTTCAGTGTTCTGTATGGTGCCTTCTCTCTTTTATTTTATGATGTGGCTGATGCTCCAAGAATTCACAAAATTAGGACATGGGAAGCAAATGAAACAATTGTGTCCATCTCTTCTTGCAGCAAGAGCACATCCACAAAGATGTGCACCCATAAAGATGTCAAGGCTCTTCCCCTCCATAACATCTTGGAGTGGTGCGTAATCCCAATAGATGATCGGTGACACGTCCTTGTGGAACGTTGTATGTTCAAATTCATTTAGACCTGCCACTACTTTCAATAGGCTAACAAGTTACGACCTACCAATCCCATAATCTCTACTAATATAAAAGAGGAGTTTATATATCAGCTAGTGCACATAGTGATAACAGGGATATGTATCAAACACAATGATAAACTTTATTAATTAAAAAAGTACAACCTTATGGCTAAAGTTTACATCCACGGCACATAGGCCAAATTTAAATATAAGCAGCGAAAGTTCAAACCAAAGTGGAAGAAACCCAACAAGCTTGTCCACAGGCAAACGACAGTAAGACACAACATATACGTCCTGATTCTCATCGAAGTCAAAGCAGTCATCCTCTGAGTAACAGAATTAAGCAAGAGTGAGCACATAAAATACTCCACAAGTTACACCAGGAGAATTAATAGATATGATGCATACATGGATATTGACAAAGGAAGGCATAATAAGGTTATTTATGCGAAAAGCAGAATTGAAGTAAATATTGTAAAGTAAGTACAAAAACTAAATTTAATATAATATGTAGAAATAATATTTTAACTAAAATAATATTGTTGGTGTAGGCACCAACCTAACACTAACCTAACCACCGGTATCCCACCCAGACCATTTTTTAAAAAAGATTTCACATTTTTTTCATAAATCAGATTTTGTAAAACCAAAATATAATCTGTAAAAAACCATACTTAGCATGTCCATGACTGTGGATATGGCTATCCAGGATAGTTTGTTACTCTGTAGAGGTGTACAATTTTACATTTTTACCCACAAGATATGTCCTCTCGTTGTGTCACGCGATTAGCACACTGCCTTAGGTGTGCGGCTGAGAGTTCATGACAAGTCTGTTACAATGTTTAGTTGCCAAATTGGTCATGACGTCACTAAGATTTTACCACAACATGAATCCACATCAGGTTAAATTTTTGGATGAACTGACTGCTACATACAACTCAATAGGTAATAGCCTAAGACTCGCCAATCAGCTAGCCAGCTCTTTTAGACTACGGTTTAGGACTTTTTCATTGTGGCCAATGCCTTTTAGCTATTCGTGAGAAATAGCACGGAGAGATATAAACTTACGTACGATTTTGACCGATATAAATAAAGTTATTGTAATGTATATTATAATAACTTATAGATCCCGTTTTAAAATATATATATTTTATTTAAAAGTTAGTTACCATAGAAAAATAATTTATTATAGAAAATTAGCTTTATAGAAATCGAGAAGAAGAGCCACAGATAGTCTTAAACATCTTACTCGGAACTCCTGAAGAACACACACACATAAATGCTCCCCTCGATTTTCCCTCCTTCTATAAGGGCATGTCTAATGGTGATTTATGAGCTAGCTCTAAACATATTATTTCATATTTTAATAGAAGAGAGAGAAAAGTTAGCTCTTGATCAAGAGCTAGTCTCATACACACATTCCAAGATTATATGAGGATGTCATGTGGGACTATTCATGTTATGAGATATGTGCTAAAAGTTAATATCATTAGAGAAGTTAGCCTAGAGCTAGTAACTAGCTCATACCATTGTACATGCCCTAAGCACTATGAACCCCTGAAGAATACACACATACATACAAAAAAAAAAGAGGCTCCCCTCGTTTTTTCCCCTTCTAGATGCTAGCCGGGCCGTCTCCCTCTCGTCAGGTCTCACACAACCCTGCGCTAAGCTAGCGTGTCCTTCCATTCACGAGAACTCGGCTTTGTGACTGTTCCATTCGTGAGGGTGTTTGGGTGTCGGGGATTTCTCGAGGGAAATTTCGAGATTTATTCCTTAATTTCAACACAGGCCCTTATTTTGAGCTGATGGGCCGACGACTGGACGGCCCATGGTTCAAATAATTTCTCTCCATGACGCCCAGTGTCGACCAGGCAGGATTCATCAGGGAGACTCTCAAGTATGCATGGGCCTACATCCACTGTATCGTCATTCCTTTCCACTAACTCAGATAATTGGCCCAGTATCCTCTTAAAATACAAATATGATTGAAGGACCCAGTACTACCGCTTTTTTAGAATCCCAGTACTACTGTTGTTGATCACATTATAATCCACTCAAGAAGAAAACGAGGAAGCAGAAATGGATAGCATCCTTGTACAGAGCAAAGCCAAACTTTTTCTCGGGCCAATATTTTCTACTTATGTTTTATGACTTATAGCTTTTTTTTTAAACGAGTAAATAAAATAATTTTTTATCGTATTTTTGAAACGGTTTATCAAAATAATATTTTCAAAATGATTTATTGATGTTCGATTTGTTTGAACAAATATCTGTTCTACGATTAAAATCCCTCACTACAGCAATAAACTGTCAGCTGTTGCGAAAAAAACCGTGGCATGCATATCTCGAACAGCAGTACTGCATATGTGTTCAATACTCACTTGCCAGTGTCTACTGTACTGTAGTGGTACTGTTTACATATATGTTCAGTTTACTAGTACGCGACTCGGACGTCCAGCTCTTCGTTGTTGGTGGGGCGTTGAATCCGATGGACGATTTTTGCTCGCCTCCGGACAGACAGGTCGCTAAAGCAACAATTGATAGAACAAGCATCTACCCGTCTACGTCTTTCAATCTTTTTTACTTAACATTTTTTATTTTTAGATCTTTAAAATACGATTTTAACTATTATTTTTTATAACTTTACATTAAGATATACCAGTAAAACTATAATACTATAAAAGCATTTTTAACGATAAATCTAATGATGTTACTTTCGTATAGCTAATCTAGATAGTTTTGAGTCTATTAACGATCAAACTTTAAAAGGTTTGACGGCATGAATTCTAGGAAGTCAGTAAAAAAAAAGAGATGAGTAATTACTCTCACCATCTAAATTTATTAGACATATTTTTTTTAATGATTTTATCTATAAATATAGAGCTATTTTCATGTTTCAATACAAAATTAGTACGATATTTTCATTATATCCTAATAAATATGCATCTTTATTACTATTTTTCATATGCATGTATTGAATATAGTGTTCAGAAATAATAATTAAGAGTAATCTAGATATTTTACTTTCTCTTTGTTTTATATGATAACAAAGAATGCATCTTATAAACTTGTGTAGAAGGGGTAATTGCTAGCACGATCGATTATTGTTGGTCCATGTAATCATCACAGTGCTATATATAAACACGCATGACAACGATGAAAAAAATCAAGTTGCTATACGGGCATCTCTCGTTTTCAGAGTTTGATTCGCAGTCACAACACTGTAGATTGAGCGCGTCGTAGGTTATTTTATTAGGTTTTCCGCTAGGATTTTATCTTACGATAAAAGGCTTTGTTCTTTTTTATTTTTTGGTAGCTTTTACTTTACCTTCTCCGGAAACCGAAATAAATAGGCCACTTTGTCCAAATAATTTTTTGAGTTCAAAATCATATGTACCGTCTACATCAGCATATTCATCGTCTGCTGCTATCTCAAAAAACGTAAATAAAAACTATTAGCAACAACCAAACACCATCAAATGTAGAAAAAAAAATATCCGGACAGGTGGTGATCAGTTGGGCTTTTTTCGGTGGCTTATGACTGAAAAGCACTGTAGCTGGCTGAAAAAGCACTGTAACTGACAGAAACTTATTTAGCATAATTAAATTTAAAAAATTTTAAAAATACAAAAAAAATATGTTAGCCCATTACGTATAATACAAATACATACGGGACAAAAAGAACCAGCAAAAAAGCTCAACAAAAAGCCAAAAGTTCAGAAAAAGACAAAATTTATGAATAGTGAAAAATAAGTCGGAAGCCAGAAGCTGAAGCCCAAATGATCACAAGTTGACTACACGATAACAAAGGAAAATCAATCATTCATGCATGTTAAGGAGATAAAAGCCAAAGCGTACTAAGCTGGCCCATGTAGCTTGCTTATGGGGACTTCATTCGTTAATGACATGTCCAAGTAATAAGTGATCAGTAGCTGGTTGGAGAGGGGTCCCATCCCTTACCAACTACACGTCTCCCTCTTGATTTGTCCGGCCGGCCGGCTGGCATATAGTGACCATTGCTTGAACGAACTGTACATGCAACCAGTCAATTGAAAATTGAAACTATATCGATCGACCTCTACTTTTGTAGCAAGTAAGCAACATGAGCCATCGATCAAATTTCTATTTTCTTTTGAAGGAACAATTGATCACATTTCCCTTTCTCATACGGCCAGTGATACTAGGCATTGGGGCAGCGAAGATCTTGCCTTGGTGTGATTCGATCCGACTATGCTGGATTTGTAACCTGATAAGATCGATTGACACAAAGTGCATGCACATAACACATGTGATGAGGCTATTCACTAGCCAGTGAGGTTTGGCATTGCTCTGTCATTAGGTGAGACAAAAGAATCTTTGATTCCCAAATTGTGCACATGGTAATAATCTAAGATATTAATCTACTGTGCACCCTATGAAGAAGGAAAAGCTAGAGGACATCGAGTACGCTCATATGCATCTACCCGGACGGTTTCAGCGTGTACCTGTGCAAAAGGAGGTTGCAAGTTTGGTTAATTTTCCCTGCATAAGAACTTTACCCTTACTAATTAAGGTGGGCTATTGGGAAGTTTGCAGAAAGAAGTATCACTAGCTACAAGTTTACACATTTGCACCTGATATGCAAACACTAATCGAAACTGGTGTTGGAAATGGAATGTTAGTGCGCACAAAAGGACCCTGCCGTTGTTGTTGGCTTTCTGAAGAATACACTTCCACTGTCAGATCAAGTGAGGCGACATGTAGCCATGCAGTAGGCCACCGGCCGGCTTTTGGCTTTTGAGGCTCCAAGTGCGAAGTGCTAACTGCCTAGCTCGCTAGTCGATCGCACGTCCGTATCCAGCAATCCCATAGGTTGAAATTCTTGGGCTGGTAGGAAAACGGCTGAAATTTACCCCACTCGAGAAACACCATATATATAGCCAGCCATGCACGGTTTGTAACAATTTGTAATATTCAGCTTGAGTTGCTGATTGACCTACTTTAATTTGCCCCGTTTGAACCACGAGATTTAATTTGGCATTCCTGCAAAATTCATGTTTGCTGTGTTCTAAATAGGCCCTTTATCTCACAGAGACTACGTGCAAAAACCACCAATCAAATAAGAGCAAGTACAATAGAAGAGGTGGCTGCCACCTCTAGGACTAGCCACATAAGCAAAAAGACTACATGTGGCTCATGTGGAGAAAGCTAATACAATGAGGTTACCTCTACTAAAGCACTCAAACATTTAATACTTGCATAAATATATCAGGGGTCACCTCTTGCATGAGGGGTAGTTTATCTCTCTCTCCTCGTATAATATGTTAGAGGTCACCTCTTGCATGAGGGGCAGCTTACTTCTCTCTCTTCTTTTCTCTCTCTTCCACTTAGGATTGTGCTGATGTGGATTTCACTAGAGGCAACCTAGTCAGCATCATTGTACTTGCTCTAAGGAGATGAAGGAACCACGTGTTTGAAGAATGTGCCAAACTTTCTGCATTGATAAGCTGTAGGAGGAGCTAATTAACTGTGTCTGGCTTGTGCAGGTCGTAGCAACGCACATTCAGCCAATGAGATTCTAAATGGGTCACAACCAGTGGGCTTTCCAGTGGTCGTTTTTACTTGCAGTAACTTCTGACTTGTAAAACATTCGTGTACCATATCTATGGAGGGGCCCCAAAGAGGATTGCACAATTGCACTACGGTTGGTAACCTACTGTATTTTCCTGAATTTGAACATGGAATTCTGCATGCAGTGATAGTTGCACCCACTACAAACCTGAAGAAAGGCCCTTTTAAAAAGGCTTTAGAGAATGCATGCCAAACAAAATGGACTGTTATACATGTTCACTCATTAGGGCGCGCAAGCAATGCCATTTTAGACACCTCTTCTCTTTAATCCAATAAAATAAAAGTTTATTTGAACTGCTGTGCAACTGCATGGACTCTCTCTCATCTTGCTTGGTTAAAATAAATGCTAATTAAGGGAGAGATCATGTGAAGGTCAAGAATATGTTTATGATGAACAATTGATACTTTGGTTGAGTTAAAATTGATTTTTACAATAGTTTTGAAAATTTCAGATTTCAGATAGTGCTGTCAGGTTTTAGGTGGTTTAATCGGACCTAGGATGGCGGTTAGACCGGCTTGGACCTGTTCATCAAGTTTTGTGCCCAGCGATCTGACCGCCATGGGGAATTCGGTCTAACCGGCCAGTGGTCGGCGGTCTGACTGCCATGGGGAGAGCGATCAGACTGAGTGATGAGGCCAATGCGCGTAGAGACGGTTCGGGAGAGACTGAATATGTGAAGACGTAACGGCTAGTCATTAGACACTACAGACTACGAGTCAAAGCATTGGGAGATGCTTTCAGGTGAAGGTGAAGACGGAGTCAATGGAAGTGCATGGAAGCTTCGTTGAGGGTATTTTGGTAGTTGACCAAATACCGGCGACGAGGATATAATAATCCTCTAGTTATTAGTTGTAAAGTCTTACTATGACTGCTCCTTGGTCATAAATCTCTCTACGACCACATAGTCGTAAGTCTTACTACGACTACACCTTGGTCGTAAGTCTGTCTACGATCACATAGTCATAAGTCTATTTACGACCACATAGTCGTAAGTCGTACTACGACCACATAGTTTCCGATTGTAGTCAACCCCACTATCAACAACTGTACGTCGAGTGAATCGTGTGTTGATTAATGGTGGCAGTTCTTTAAATATTTTATTTGTTAGTGCTCTGGACGAGATGCAAGTTCCTCGTACCAAAATAAAGCTTGTACGATATTCATTTCATGGAATCGTATCGGGTTCCTCGGCTAAGCCCATTGACCAAGTTTCTCTGCCTGTTACATTCAGTTCTCTGAGCAACTTCAGGACAGAGAAAATCTCCTTTGACGTGGTCGATTTCAACACGGTGTATAACACCATACTCGGATGACCAACCCTTGCACGTTTTTTAATAGTTGCTCATTATGCATATCAATGTCTTAAGTTGCCAGGTCCCAAAGGAGTCATCACGGTTCACTGTGACAAGAAATTAGCATTGACATGCGATCACAAGTCCCTCGAGATGGTCGGCTAGCTACCAATTTGAGAAGTTACCAAGGAGCAGCCTTCGAGCAAGCACTCGAAGCTTAAAGCCACGCCAAAGCCAAATGAAGAAGTCAAAGAAGTTCCTCTTGACCCAATGAAGCTTTTGAAGACAGTTCACATCGGGGTTACTTCCGACCTCGCATAGGAAGACGCCCTCGTCACCTTCCTTTGGGCAAACACAGATGCGTTCGCGTGGCAGCCATTCGACATATCCGGGGTCCCCAAGGAGATGATCGAGCACAAGCTAGCTCTACGGCCTGATAAGAAGCCCGTAAAATAGAAATTATGGAGATTTGCTCTAGGTCAGCGAGAAGCTATCAGATCAGAATTGGACAAGTTATTAAAAGCAGGCTTTATAAGAAAGGTTGATCACTAAGAGTGGTTGGCTAACCCTATAATGGTTAAGAAGTCTAATTATAGCACCTGAAAAAAAGAACCTATCCCTAATCACTCTCCTATCTCTAATCTATATTAACACACTCTCTCTCCCTTCTATTCATCTATTCTCTCTCCCCATGAGAAACCGGCAGCGCACGGTGGTAGCGACGCTGGCCGATGTCGATGGTGTGCGGTGCGACGCGGCAACGGTGGAGTCACCATGGCGGCGGAGGCGCAAGCGCAAGGGCACGCGGCAGCAGCACCAGGGTGGCGGCTTGCGGCAGCAGCGCAGGCGGCGACATCGCAGTGGCAGCGATGGATAGCCAAGACGGTGAGCAGCAGCAATCGGTGGGGGACCGGTTTGGCCGCACGGCCGAGTGTGTTGTAAAATAATCTTGTTTTAGAGTCATGTGCAAAATTTGGGTGTAATCGAAGTCGAGTTGCAACCGCAATTCAGAGTCGTAGGTGGAAACCTAGTCGAAGTCATATTAGAATCAGAGTCGGAGTAGGTGTTGAGAACCCGTGTTGAAGTAGGACAGCCGGGTATAAAAAGAGGCTTAGAGCCATGTATTCGATGAACCAAGCAATTGAGAAAATACCAAAAAGAGGGAAACACACAAAGCATTGTTTTGTCGTGTGATTGTGCAAGGAGTGGTCGGAAGGACTCACGATCACCGCAAGCGTGATCGGGAGGAGTTACGACCACGGTAAAAGTTCCAGTAGGGAAGGCTACGACCACGGTGAAGGTGGTCGTAAGGAGTCAAAGGTGGTCGTAACGAGCTACGACTACACCGGGAAGGCCAGAACGTGGTCGGAAGCGACTCCGACCACGTTGAAGGAAGTGAACGTGGTCGTACGGGTGTTCGACCACGGTGAACAGTGATCGCCAGCATCACTGCGTGATCGTAGAAGGTTTCGATCACGGTATCTCGAGCGGCTGAAGGAAGACAGCGGCAGCGATATCGCAGAGCGGTCGTAAATTGCTACAGTAAATTTACGACCACGTTGAAAAAGCGATCGGAGGAGATTGAGGCGTTCGGAATTGGTCGTAAGTACTCTGAACCGATCGTATTTGATTCTCACCGGTCGTAAACGACTCTAACCGGTCGTAAAAGGTCCTGGGAGGTCGTAAGACCTTACAACAGTTGGTATCAGAGCCGTGGTTAAACATGGCTGACACGGCGAAGCAGAGCGTGTCGCTGCAGTACCCGATCCTCAGTTCGGACAACTATCCGGTCTGGGCGATGAAGATGAAGGTCAACATGATCGCACAAGGCGTCTGGGGTGCGGTCGAACCAAAGGAGAAGGACAAGGTCCTCGATGATCGTCTCGACAAGATGGCGATGGCAGCGATCTATCAAGCTGTGCCCGACTCGATGATGCGGCAGCTAGTCGGCAAGGAGACGGCGAAAGACGTCTGGACTACTCTGCAGATAATGCACCAAGGAGTAGATCGAGTGAAGGAAGTTCGACTTCAAACATTGAGGAGTGAGTTTGAATCATTGAAGATGGGAAAGAACCAGACTGTGGAGGAGTTCTCTGGGAAGTTTAACGAAGTCGTAAACGAGATCAAATCTCTCGGCGACGACTTGAAAGACGAGGTGGCGGTGAAGAAGTATCTACGAGTACTACCAGAGAAGTTTCTCTCGGTCGTAACTACACTCACGTACTCGCAAGACCTCTCGAAGATGAAGGTTGAGGAGGTGACTGGAGCGCTCAAAGCACACGAGCAGCTTCTGAAGAGTTATCAAGCCGACAATGAAGGACAAGGGCCTTACAACCAACAAGCATTGTTTGTAAAGGAAGACACGAAGAACCGAGGAGAATCGACATCAAGGGGCGGTCGTGGTCGTGGTCGTGGCACATCGACCGGCCGCGGTGCATCTCATGGACGAGGTCGAGGTTTCGATCACAGAGGTCGTGGACGAAGTGGTCGAGGAGGTGGTCGTGGAGGCGGCGACCGTCAGACCGACAAGTCTGATGTCCAGTGCTACACGTGCGAGAAGTTTGGGCACTACGCAGCCGAATGTCGGAGCCACATCCAGTGCCATAACTGCAAGAAGTATGGTCACTATGCTGCGAATTGCCGGAGTAAGAAGAAAGTAGAGGAAGCAAACCTGGCTCAAACGGATGAGCACAAAGAGCCAACATTGCTGTTGTCGCTCTGCACTGCAGACGAACCAACAATGGTTCTATTAAACGAGGAGAAAGTGTTTCCGAGTCTGTTGGAGAAAGGAGAGCAGACTCAAGAGCGGACGGCAGACTGGTATCTCGACAACGGAGCCAGCAACCACATGACGGGTACGTACTCGATGTTTTACGAATTAAATAAGAATGTGCTTGGAAGAGTACAGTTCGGAGACGGCTCGACCATTCAGATAAAAGGGAGAGGCACGATCCTGATGCAGTGCAAGGATGGAAGCCAGAGGAGATTGTCGAATGTATACTACATTCCAAGTCTACGAAGCAACATTATAAGCCTTGGACAATTGACTGAAGAAGGTTGTCGGATTGAACTCAAAGACACCTATCTGAAGATGTACGACCACACTAAGCGACTGCTGATGAAAGTACAGAGAACGGTAAACCGTCTGTACAAAATTCACATTGAAGCATGCAAGCCGAAGTGTATGAAGACTACAACCGATAATGCGGCCTGGCTATGGCACGCAAGATTCGGACATCTGAATTTCCAGAGTCTCAACACGATGGCGGGAAAAGAGATGGTGGTTGGATTACCGACAATCGACCACCCGGAGCAAGTCTGCGAAGGCTGTCTGGTGGCGAAACAAACTCGTAGCGGTTTTCCACAGCAGACGAGTTTTAGAGCTTCGAAACCACTCGAATTGGTTCACGTAGATTTGTGCGGACCAATCACACCTCTTACAGATGCCGGGAATCAATACTTCATGTTGATCGTGGATGACTATTCAAGAGCCATGTGGGTGTACATGCAGAAAAGCAAAGATGAGGCAAAGACGAACTTTCAGAAGTTCATAACTCTTGTCGAAAACGAAGTCGACAAAAAGGTGAAGTCGGTCAGGTCAGATCGAGGAGGAGAATTCCTCGCGAAAGAGTTCGACTCGATTTGTGAAGAGAAGGGTATTGCAAGACTCTTCACGGCTCCGTATTCACCTCAACAAAACGGAGTCGTAGAAAAAAGAAACCGGACCATGGTCGAAACAGCACGAAGTCTGTTGAAGAGCCGATTCCTGCCCGGGAGATTTTGGGCAGAAGCAGTACGACATGCTGTCTATCTGCTAAATCGCGCGACCACGCGATCACTGGATGGAGTCACTCCATATGAACAGTGGTCGGGAAGAAAACCCAATGTCGAGCACCTAAGGGTCTTCGGATGCTTAGCCCACGTGAAGCCATCCACTTATCTCAAGAAGCTAGACGACCGGAGCAGACGGATGATTTATCTTGGCTCGGAACCAGGCACCAAGGCGTACAGGTGCTATGATCCGGTCGAAAAGAAGATTCATGTGAGCAGAGACGTGGTCTTCGAAGAGAACAAACATTGGGAGTGGGAAGAACACGAGGACATTGAGAAAGACATATCGAAGTGGGTAACCTTCGAAGTCGAAGAAGTCGATGCTGACAATACGGAAGAAGCTACGACCACATCTCAAAGCCAAATTTCGACCGGTGCTGATGATCAGGAAGTCTCACCAAATGAAGAAGAGTCTGATGAAGAAAATTCGAGCGATAGAATACCGAAGATGAGAAGCATAAGTGAGATTTATGCACAAACTGAACCAGTGCAGTCTGAAGAGCTACTGCTTTACACGACTGCAGAAGAACCTGGAAGCTATGAAGAAGCAAAGGGAGATGCATACTGGAGAGCAGCTATGCAGGAAGAGCTGAAGTCGATTGAAGAGAATGACACATGGGAACTCACCGATTTGCCAAAGGGTCATCGAGCAATCGGTTTAAAGTGGATCTTCAAGGTAAAGAAGGATTCCAAGGGAGAAGTCGTAAAACACAAAGCACGACTCGTGGCGAAAGGGTATGTTCAAAAACAAGGCATCGACTACGAAGAAGTCTTTGCCCCAGTAGCTCGTATGGAAACTATACGACTACTTCTTGCATTGGCAGCAAACGGTGGATGGGAGATTCACCACATGGATGTGAAAACGGCGTTCTTGAACGGAGACATTAAGGAGGAAGTTTATGTCTCTCAACCGCCGGGTTTTCAATCCAAGGAGCAAGCCGAAAAAGTCTTGAAGCTGAACAAAGCTCTCTACGGACTTAAGCAAGCACCACGAGCATGGAATTTGAAGCTTGACAAAAGTCTAACGGCACTCGGGTTCAGAAGAAGCAACTCTGAACATGCTGTGTACACGAGGGGAGATGCGAAGAACAGACTGATCGTGGGCGTTTACGTGGACGACTTGATCATTACTGGATCGAGTTCGAAGGAGATCAAGCGGTTTAAAGAAGAGATGAAGAGGCTGTTTAAAATGACCGATTTGGGACTTCTGTGCTACTACCTCGGCATTGAAGTAAATCAAACCGACAACGGCATAACACTTTGTCAGTCGGGATATGCTCGAAAGATTCTGGAGAAGTCGAGTATGGAAGAGTGCAATCCATGTCAAACCCCAATGGAGAATCATCTGAAGTTGAGCAAGACAGGCCCAGGATCACCAGTTGATGCCACGACTTATAGGAGCATTGTCGGAAGTCTACGGTATCTGGTGCACACCCGACCAGACATCTCGTTTGCGGTCGGATACGAAAGTCGTTGCAGCTGACGGGCTACAGTGATAGCGACATGGCGGGAGATGTCGACGATCGAAAGAGCACGACAGGCATAATGTTTGTGCTTGGGGAGAGTCCGATCAGCTGGCAATCTCAGAAGCAAAAGGTGGTTGCATTATCTTCATGTGAAGCTGAGTACATCGCAGCGAGCGCAGCATCTTGTCAGGGGGTCTGGCTCGCTCGACTGTTGAGTGAATTGTCAGATGAAGAAATTCAGAAGGTAACGCTCAGGGTTGATAACAAATCGGCTATTTCACTGAGCAAGAATCCGGTTCTACATGATAGAAGCAAACACATAGACACAAGATATCATTATATCAGAGATTGTGTCGAAGAAGGGAAGATCGATATCAACTATATCAGAATCGAAGAACAGAAAGCAGACATATTGACAAAGTCGCTGGGGCGAATAAAGTTTTCAGAGATGAAGAAGAAGATTGGCATGATCGAAGTCGAAAAACAAGATTAGGGAGAGAATGTTGTAAAATAATCTTGTTTTAGAGTCATGTGCAAAATTTGGGTGTAATCGAAGTCGAGTTGCAACCGCAATTCAGAGTCGTAGGTGGAAACCTAGTCGAAGTCATATTAGAATCAGAGTCGGAGTAGATGTTGAGAACCCGTGTTGAAGTAGGACAGCCAGGTATAAAAAGAGGCTTAGAGCCATGTATTCGATGAACCAAGCAATTGAGAAAATACCAAAAAGAGGGAAACACACAAAGCATTGTTTTGTCGTGTGATTGTGCAAGGAGTGGTCGGAAGGACTCACGATCACCGCAAGCGTGATCGGGAGGAGTTACGACCACGGTAAAAGTTCCAGTAGGGAAGGCTACGACCACGGTGAAGGTGGTCGTAAGGAGTCAAAGGTGGTCGTAACGAGCTACGACTACACCGGGAAGGCCAGAACGTGGTCGGAAGCGACTCCGACCACGTTGAAGGAAGTGAACGTGGTCGTACGGGTGTTCGACCACGGTGAACAGTGATCGCCAGCATCACTGCGTGATCGTAGAAGGTTTCGATCACGGTATCTCGAGCGGCTGAAGGAAGGCAGCGGCAGCGATATCGCAGAGCGGTCGTAAATTGCTACAGTAAATTTACGACCACGTTGAAAAAGCGATCGGAGGAGATTGAGGCGTTCGGAATTGGTCGTAAGTACTCTGAACCGATCGTATTTGATTCTCACCGGTCGTAAACGACTCTAACCGGTCGTAAAAGGTCCTGGGAGGTCGTAAGACCTTACAACAGTTGGTATCAGAGCCGTGGTTAAACATGGCTGACACGGCGAAGCAGAGCGTGTCGCTGCAGTACCCGATCCTCAGTTCGGACAACTATCCGGTCTGGGCGATGAAGATGAAGGTCAACATGATCGCACAAGGCGTCTGGGGTGCGGTCGAACCAAAGGAGAAGGACAAGGTCCTCGATGATCGTCTCGACAAGATGGCGATGGCAGCGATCTATCAAGCTGTGCCCGACTCGATGATGCGGCAGCTAGTCGGCAAGGAGACGGCGAAAGACGTCTGGACTACTCTGCAGATAATGCACCAAGGAGTAGATCGAGTGAAGGAAGTTCGACTTCAAACATTGAGGAGTGAGTTTGAATCATTGAAGATGGGAAAGAACCAGACTGTGGAGGAGTTCTCTGGGAAGTTTAACGAAGTCGTAAACGAGATCAAATCTCTCGGCGACGACTTGAAAGACGAGGTGGCGGTGAAGAAGTATCTACGAGTACTACCAGAGAAGTTTCTCTCGGTCGTAACTACACTCACGTACTCGCAAGACCTCTCGAAGATGAAGGTTGAGGAGGTGACTGGAGCGCTCAAAGCACACGAGCAGCTTCTGAAGAGTTATCAAGCCGACAATGAAGGACAAGGGCCTTACAACCAACAAGCATTGTTTGTAAAGGAAGACACGAAGAACCGAGGAGAATCGACATCAAGGGGCGGTCGTGGTCGTGGTCGTGGCACATCGACCGGCCGCGGTGCATCTCATGGACGAGGTCGAGGTTTCGATCACAGAGGTCGTGGACGAAGTGGTCGAGGAGGTGGTCGTGGAGGCGGCGACCGTCAGACCGACAAGTCTGATGTCCAGTGCTACACGTGCGAGAAGTTTGGGCACTACGCAGCCGAATGTCGGAGCCACATCCAGTGCCATAACTGCAAGAAGTATGGTCACTATGCTGCGAATTTCCGGAGTAAGAAGAAAGTAGAGGAAGCAAACCTGGCTCAAACGGATGAGCACAAAGAGCCGACATTGCTGTTGTCGCTCTGCACTGCAGACGAACCAACAATGGTTCTATTAAACGAGGAGAAAGTGTTTCCGAGTCTGTTGGAGAAAGGAGAGCAGACTCAAGAGCGGACGGCAGACTGGTATCTCGACAACGGAGCCAGCAACCACATGACGGGTACGTACTCGATGTTTTACGAATTAAATAAGAATGTGCTTGGAAGAGTACAGTTCGGAGACGGCTCGACCATTCAGATAAAAGGGAGAGGCACGATCCTGATGCAGTGCAAGGATGGAAGCCAGAGGAGATTGTCGAATGTATACTACATTCCAAGTCTACGAAGCAACATTATAAGCCTTGGACAATTGACTGAAGAAGGTTGTCGGATTGAACTCAAAGACACCTATCTGAAGATGTACGACCACACTGAGCGACTGCTGATGAAAGTACAGAGAACGGTAAACCGTCTGTACAAAATTCACATTGAAGCATGCAAGCCGAAGTGTATGAAGACTACAACCGATAATGCGGCCTGGCTATGGCACGCAAGATTCGGACATCTGAATTTCCAGAGTCTCAACACGATGGCGGGAAAAGAGATGGTGGTTGGATTACCGACAATCGACCACCCGGAGCAAGTCTGCGAAGGCTGTCTGGTGGCGAAACAAACTCGTAGCGGTTTTCCACAGCAGACGAGTTTTAGAGCTTCGAAACCACTCGAATTGGTTCACGTAGATTTGTGCGGACCAATCACACCTCGTACAGATGCCGGGAATCAATACTTCATGTTGATCGTGGATGACTATTCAAGAGCCATGTGGGTGTACATGCAGAAAAGCAAAGATGAGGCAAAGACGAACTTTCAGAAGTTCATAACTCTTGTCGAAAACGAAGTCGACAAAAAGGTGAAGTCGGTCAGGTCAGATCGAGGAGGAGAATTCCTCGCGAAAGAGTTCGACTCGATTTGTGAAGAGAAGGGTATTGCAACACTCTTCACGGCTCCGTATTCACCTCAACAAAACGGAGTCGTAGAAAGAAGAAACCGGACCGTGGTCGAAACAGCACGAAGTCTGTTGAAGAGCCGATTCCTGCCCGGGAGATTTTGGGCAGAAGCAGTACGACATGCTGTCTATCTGCTAAATCGCGCGACCACGCGATCACTGGATGGAGTCACTCCATATGAACAGTGGTCGGGAAGAAAACCCAATGTCGAGCACCTAAGGGTCTTCGGATGCTTAGCCCATGTGAAGCCATCCACTTATCTCAAGAAGCTAGACGACCGGAGCAGACGGATGATTTATCTTGGCTCGGAACCAGGCACCAAGGCGTACAGGTGCTATGATCCGGTCGAAAAGAAGATTCATGTGAGCAGAGACGTGGTCTTCGAAGAGAACAAACATTGGGAGTGGGAACACGAGGACATTTAGAAAGACATATCGAAGTGGGTAACCTTCGAAGTCGAAGAAGTCGATGCTGACAATACGGAAGAAGCTACGACCACATCTCAAAGCCAAATTTCGACCGGTGCTGATGATCAGGAAGTCTCACCAAATGAAGAAGAGTCTGATGAAGAAAATTCGAGCGATAGAATACCGAAGATGAGAAGCATAAGTGAGATTTATGCACAAACTGAACCAGTGCAGTCTGAAGAGCTACTGCTTTACACGACTGCAGAAGAACCTGGAAGCTATGAAGAAGCAAAGGGAGATGCATACTGGAGAGCAGCTATGCAGGAAGAGCTGAAGTCGATTGAAGAGAATGACACATGGGAACTCACCGATTTGCCAAAGGGTCATCGAGCAATCGGTTTAAAGTGGATCTTCAAGGTAAAGAAGGATTCCAAGGGAGAAGTCGTAAAACACAAAGCACGACTCGTGGCGAAAGGGTATGTTCAAAAACAAGGCATCGACTACGAAGAAGTCTTTGCCCCAGTAGCTCGTATGGAAACTATACGACTACTTCTTGCATTGGCAGCAAACGGTGGATGGGAGATTCACCACATGGATGTGAAAACGGCGTTCTTGAACGGAGACATTAAGGAGGAAGTTTATGTCTCTCAACCGCCGGGTTTTCAATCCAAGGAGCAAGCCGAAAAAGTCTTGAAGCTGAACAAAGCTCTCTACGGACTTAAGCAAGCACCACGAGCATGGAATTTGAAGCTTGACAAAAGTCTAACGGCACTCGGGTTCAGAAGAAGCAACTCTGAACATGCTGTGTACACGAGGGGAGATGCGAAGAACAGACTGATCGTGGGCGTTTACGTGGACGACTTGATCATTACTGGATCGAGTTCGAAGGAGATCAAGCGGTTTAAAGAAGAGATGAAGAGGCTGTTTAAAATGACCGATTTGGGACTTCTGTGCTACTACCTCGGCATTGAAGTAAATCAAACCGACAACGGCATAACACTTTGTCAGTCGGGATATGCTCGAAAGATTCTGGAGAAGTCGAGTATGGAAGAGTGCAATCCATGTCAAACCCCAATGGAGAATCATCTGAAGTTGAGCAAGACAGGCCCAGGATCACCAGTTGATGCCACGACTTATAGGAGCATTGTCGGAAGTCTACGGTATCTGGTGCACACCCGACCAGACATCTCGTTTGCGGTCGGATACGAAAGTCGTTGCAGCTGACGGGCTACAGTGATAGCGACATGGCGGGAGATGTCGACGATCGAAAGAGCACGACAGGCATAATGTTTGTGCTTGGGGAGAGTCCGATCAGCTGGCAATCTCAGAAGCAAAAGGTGGTTGCATTATCTTCATGTGAAGCTGAGTACATCGCAGCGAGCGCAGCATCTTGTCAGGGGGTCTGGCTCGCTCGACTGTTGAGTGAATTGTCAGATGAAGAAATTCAGAAGGTAACGCTCAGGGTTGATAACAAATCGGCTATTTCACTGAGCAAGAATCCGGTTCTACATGATAGAAGCAAACACATAGACACAAGATATCATTATATCAGAGATTGTGTCGAAGAAGGGAAGATCGATATCAACTATATCAGAACCGAAGAACAGAAAGCAGACATATTGACAAAGTCGCTGGGGCGAATAATGTTTTCAGAGATGAAGAAGAAGATTGGCATGATCGAAGTCGAAAAACAAGATTAGGGAGAGAATGTTGTAAAATAATCTTGTTTTAGAGTCATGTGCAAAATTTGGGTGTAATCGAAGTCGAGTTGCAACCGCAATTCAGAGTCGTAGGTGGAAACCTAGTCGAAGTCATATTAGAATCAGAGTCGGAGTAGGTGTTGAGAACCCGTGTTGAAGTAGGACAGCCGGGTATAAAAAGAGGCTTAGAGCCATGTATTCGATGAACCAAGCAATTGAGAAAATACCAAAAAGAGGGAAACACACAAAGCATTGTTTTGTCGTGTGATTGTGCAAGGAGTGGTCGGAAGGACTCACGATCACCGCAAGCGTGATCGGGAGGAGTTACGACCACGGCAAAAGTTCCAGTAGGGAAGGCTACGACCACGGTGAAGGTGGTCGTAAGGAGTCAAAGGTGGTCGTAACGAGCTACGACTACACCGGGAAGGCCAGAACGTGGTCGGAAGCGACTCCGACCACGTTGAAGGAAGTGAACGTGGTCGTACGGGTGTTCGACCACGGTGAACAGTGATCGCCAGCATCACTGCGTGATCGTAGAAGGTTTCGATCACGGTATCTCGAGCGGCTGAAGGAAGGCAGCGGCAGCGATATCGCAGAGCGGTCGTAAATTGCTACAGTAAATTTACGACCACGTTGAAAAAGCGATCGGAGGAGATTGAGGCGTTCGGAATTGGTCGTAAGTACTCTGAACCGATCGTATTTGATTCTCACCGGTCGTAAACGACTCTAACCGGTCGTAAAAGGTCATGGGAGGTCGTAAGACCTTACAATAGAGTGGCACAGGTGGCACGCGGCGGCTCGTGGTAGTAGCACCAGTGGCGGCAGCGCATGCGTGAGCACGGGTGGCGGTGCAAAAGGGTGCGGCAGTGGCGTGCGATAGCAGCGCCACCGGCGGTAGCATGGCGCATGGTAGCGGCGTGTCATGCGGGCGAACCGACGCTCGGGCGGCGCAGTTAGCGTGGGCTAGTGGCATAGGAATTTTAGAGTTTTTAGAGTTTTAGAGTTTTTGGTGTTCTTGTAATTTAGATTTGATTCTCTTCAATTTAGTGAATCCTAGCATAGGTATTTTGTGCTTCTTGATTTGTTTAGATTGCTAATGCCTTGAATAAGTCTCATGCAAAATTTGAAACTCTTTAGATGAGAATTAAGTTTTTAATATTTAAGCTTTGACCTGAGAGATTTTTAGGCCTGAAAACAGGGGGGCCAATCAACCGTCTTTGTCCCTATGGTCAGATCGGCCGTGGTGACTAGACCGATCCATTCATGGTAGTCTGACCGGCCTTGGACTGAAGGATGTTGATTTAGGTCTCTAACTTTGTTTTATGAAACATAGTCAGTGTAATATGAATTTGATGACTTTGTAATCACTTGAGTTAAGATTTTAATGAGAAAATATTTTAAATTTTATTTATCCTCTCTGATTGCCAGCATCGCATGGGTCCTATATTAAGAAATCTCCATTCGATCGTAAACCAATGCAAACAAAATTTGAAGTTATTGGATCGAAAAAGGGTATAGTGGAACTGAACAAAAAAAGTTCTGATCTGGCATTACTGCTGCAAGAGACACACACCACTGCACCATCAATTGTGGATGTCATCTCTGCACTGAATTGTCAGCACACTCGTTTTCTTGATACTTCACTTTTATTTATATTAGTAGAGCTTACAGATTTCGTAAAAAACTGCTTGACTTTTTATTCATCAAATTTAAGGGAAGAGTACGAATCAAGCAACATGTACAATGTAGCCAAAATTAATGATTCATTTTTCGTATTCATAATTTGTCTGTTCCTCGACATGGTTTTGTCAAATTTCGTACTCCTCACCTACCTATGAATGTTACGGCTACAACGAAATCTTGTAAGAACTTTCTTGTACGTGTGTCAGCCGCTAGGTTTTCATTGTCCACATGCATACTCGATCGTATCCAAGCGTGAAGTGGGAAGGAAAAGTCGTGGCCATACTACTATACTCATTGCACTAGGAGACAACCTACTACACCATCACTAAACAACAATTGTGAGTGGACCAATACTTCGCAAATTATTTCCCCGTGAGCTGATCGACCAGGAAGCAACTTTTCTAATTAATTTCTTCAAGGAATGTAATGCGTAGCTTGAAATGGATCGATCAAAGGTTATGTCGTTATGATCACATTTCGCAAGTTGTTTTTTTTGTTGAAAATTGGCTTTTGCAAGTTGCCTTAATGCACACAGCTCAAGCAATCAATAATTTGATCTCTCTAGCTAGCAAAGTGGACTAAAAAAAGTTACTTCTAGCAAAAAAAAAAGGCAAGAAGGACTTTGTTTTTTTACTTTTCAAAATAATAAAATGTAGCTCTACCATATATTTGAACAAAGTTATAAAACAATATTATTACGAAGTATTTTTGATGCAAACAATATTAATCACATCGCTTTCGTATGTTTGTTCAATCTAATATTCACACTGGTATTTTTGGCCAAGAGTACAATATAATTTGGCTACATGGATTCATTCTATGACATCATTCTCTTGGGACTAAGGGAGTGCATAAGTACCTCCTCACAGATTTTACAGCACTGCAGCGTCTTGCCGTCTTGACAAAATCGACAAAAGGAGGCCAGAAAATGGGCACAATCTGATCTACACTATAGGTTGTTCTTTTTCAGCTTCTAAAAGTTATTTTTGACTTTTTTTACGGTAACTATCTTTTAAACAGAATATCTTTTTAAGATAAGGTCTACTAGTTAATTATAGTACATACTATACTGACTTCATTTATATCGGTAAAAACCACATGTGAGTTTTTATTACTCTGTAATCTCTTACACGAATAAACTAAAAGTCATAAGTCGCAGCCAAAAGTCATAAACTTCAGCCAAAAAGAGTAGACCCTATAGCCCCACACCACTGGTATCCAGCTACCACAGATTTGGGATCAGCTGTAGTGGAGTTACAACTACGTGCACACTGTATATGCGATTCGATGGAATAACTAAGGATGGATATGCTTTAGATTGACCATGCGCCGTGGAGAAAATTATACGAGCCACGTTATTTCTACTTTCGTTAGACCTCTGTCTGAACCATTGATTATTTGATCGAACGGTCTACAACGGCGGAGTTCGCGGTCCCCCAACAAGTGCGTGGGGCCATCCATCTTCCTCCTTCACCTACTACCTGTGAAAAAAAAGTCCACACTTGGATGATCTCTCTCTCTCTCTCTCTCTCTCTCTCATCTCATGAGTGGACACCTCGGCAAGCAAGAGATGCACCAAACTGAGTAACAACGTAGAACTAATCGATGTTCTATCACTTGTGGCTACGAGACGTCGTCTAGCTCGAGCGAGTCTATATATAGTACACATGCCATCTCCACTCACATATCAAGCACAAACACCTCACATATCGTACCAACACGCACGCAAGGCTATACTAATCGATCATATCACAAGTTCACGGCAAAATAAGCTAAGTAAGTGTGCATCGATCGAACAAGCTAGTATGGGATTCGCAGTGACGAGGACGAGCAGGTCGCTGGTGGCGCCGTCGTCACCGACGCCGCGGGAGACGCTGCCGCTGTCGGTGATCGACCGCGTGGCGGGGCTGCGCCACCTGGTGCAGTCCCTGCACGTGTTCGACGGCCCGCGCGGCGGGGGCGGTGAGCCGGCGAGGGTGCTGCGCGAGGCGCTGGGGAAGGCGCTGGTGGACTACTACCCGTTCGCCGGGCGGTTCGTGGAGGAGGAGGGGGAGGTGCGGGTGGCGTGCACCGGCAAGGGCGCGTGGTTCGTGGAGGCGGTGGCGGCGTGCAGCCTGGAGGACGTCAACCACCTCGACCACCCGATGCTGATCCCCAAGGAGGAGCTGCTACCGGAGCCGGCGCCGGACGTGCCGCCGCTCGACATGCCGCTCATGATGCAGGTAATTAAGTGCGTACGTTCGTATATATATATTTGCCGTGCAGTTATATGTGTGGAGGATACATGTGCGGTACATGTTTGGAAAGGCACCTCCTTTATGTACTTCCTCTGTGCTATGCATGCATGCACGATAAAGAACTTAAAGGTCCATCGATGATGAGCATGCCTCTCTGTGCCCCGGCCCGGCCCTCCATTTTAGGTTTTATTTGGAACGCTGGGTTTTTTTTTTTCAGATTCCTACAAAAAAAATTGAATTCTTTTCAGTGAAGTTTCTGTGTTCCAAACGGAATCTTAGTTTAGAGTTTGAGACTCGGTCAGTGATATTGTGAGAGGCATCGAGAACATTTTTTACAAATTAAGAAACAGTTAGAGCAAGTTATACAGATATACAAAGATCAGAGAATATTCTGGGAGGAGGCCACTGGCCGGAGCACAAATGAGAAAAAGTGACAGGTAGATCAAAAAAAAGAAGAAAAGCTTATGTTTAGCAAATCCCATTGAGCTTTTACTTAGTATGGTACGTGCATATTGGTACCACTCTGTGAGGAGAATTTTTCACATTTGTGCAGTACAATATATAGATGCCACTCGGTTGGACTGAAATAATTTAGCTTATGCCTGAAATTGTATTTTACCTGGCTGAAATTATATTGTAGTTGATAGTGGCTTATTTGGTGTAACTAAAATTAAAAAATTTAAAAATAGAAAAAACAGGTTAGCCAATCACGGACAACGCAAACGAATACGGAAAAAAAGAACCAGAAAAAAGCTCAAAAAAGTTAAAAACTAAAAAAGACGAAATTTAGGAATAATAAAAAAAAGTCAGAAGCTCAAGTTGAAATGAACAGGACCATAACGCTATGCGACCAGCAACAATACGTTGAACAACAGTAGAACTTTTCCTAAAAAGCAAAAAGAAAAACAGTGGTAATCCATATAGAGGTGTTTTTTTTTTGCTTTTGACTTCTCCAAAAATTAAAAAGCTAAACGTTGAAATGGGTCGGCTTCTTTAAGTAGATTCTTCAAACTGTCTCTTGTGTCTAAAAATATGTGAGTTATTCATATCAACATCTTCGCTATTCATTATTATTTTAAAAATACAGATAAAAATTATCCACTACATTAAAAAAAAGCCAATAAGTCCGTTGGAGGAGGCGCGGATGCGTGCATGCAGGATTTGCGCGCCATCGAGATGTTGCCACTGACTTACGTCGGCGGCCACCGACTAGCCTGCGCCCAAATGGTGGCAACACGCGCGGAGTTCGTACAGATAGCACGCGTCGCCATCCCATCCGGCAGGTGAGGTGATCAGCTCGCTCGCCATGGTCGGCCTAAAAGCAAGCTCTTGCACTATTCCATGTAAGCTTGCAACTACGGCGACAGTGGTCGACCCACGCTATACACAATCGCTTTTGCATCGGGTCCCAAAAACCCGATGCAAAGACTCACCACGCTGCCACCAACAACCTAGATTGTCCCTAAAACAAACACCACCCGTCTTCTGATCCATTTCAATTATGATGGAAAAGGCCAGATAGATAGCCTGTTCTTTTCAACCGCGGTTTTTGACTTTTGGTTGAAAATTTTAAATTTTAGCTGTTTACGGTATAGATTACGGAGAGACATATACTCACTTACGATTTTGGCTGGTACAGATGTTGGGCTTTTAACGTGTAGATCGTTTAACTTGTAGACCCCGTCTTAAGAAAATACTCTATTTAAAAATTAGATATTATAGTAAAAATTAAAAGCCATTTGTTTTTGACTAAAAGATCATGCATAGAGAGAGAGAGGAGGGGAGAGAGAGAGAGAGTTACTTCAAAAGTGCTCGCTGACCCATACAAAAGTCCATCGTTAGCAAGAACAGAAGGTTAAAGGTAGGTAGGCACCAAACACACACACACACCATATATCATAATTTGACCGGCCTCGCTTTATACCGCACGTATATATGTTCTTTATTTTAGAACAGTGTAGAAATTAACACGTACGTACTTACGTACATCTCAATATCTTTTTAGTTTTCGTAAAGAAAATATAGCTAGCAAGTCGATCGCAACAAGTGCGCGTACTGCACTGCTGCACTTGCGACAGGTGAAGGTGATCTGCTTTGGATGTGGGCAGGAGGCAGGCAGCTAGCTCCTCCCTTTTGCTTGATAGAATATGTCGTCACAACTTGACAAGTGCATGCAGATGCAGTACTAGTGGAGACTGGAGATCGATCGAGCACCTACCGTTACCTAATTCTACTAGTATATATATGCGTAGCACTGCTAAGACAAGACTGGCCATCTACTGGTACTAGCATGCATGTAACATCAGTTGACATGAGGCATACGTAATGTATACCTAGCTAGTTGCAGGTGTAGGGTCGTTGTTAACATTAGCTCTAGCTAGAGTGATCGATGCTGTCTGCTTAGAGGAGTAATCAAGTGTGTATTAACTATAATAACAACACACACACACGTGTGTGCACCTGCATATGGTTAATTAGCTAGCTAGAGATCGAGATGCCATGAGTTTGCCTCCCCGGAACACTCAATTTTCTAGTGTGCGCGTCCGAAGCGCGTATGGCTGGCGTGAGTTAGGCTGCGCGGCCAACTGACCAGATACTACTAGGTCTGGACGAAAAACTCGAAGCTCGTTAGCTCGTTCGACTCGTGGCTGGCTCGGCTCGGCTCGTTAGGATAACGAGCCGAGCCGAGCCAAGATTTTAGCTCGTTAGCTATAACAAGCCAACTCGAGCCAGCTCGCGAGCCGCTCACGAGCCATACTTCCAGGAATTTAGATATGCATATGCTACTTCAATGGACCTAATTTGTACTCTATTGCATGTGTTAATGTGTAAATTTGTACTCTATTGTACCCAAATGAGCCATGCATGTGTTAATTTGTACTCTATTGTACCCAAACGAGCCAAACGAGTCATGCTTCCATGGATGAATATATGATGGAGACATTTTTTGGCCCTGGCTCACGAACCAAACGAGCTAACTCGAGCTTTTTGTCGAGCCGAACCGAGCTAGCTTTTTAGCTCGTTAGTTATAACGAGCCAGCTCGTTATTCTACCGAGCCAGACCGAGCCGAGCCGAGCCAGCTCGTTATCCAGCCCTAGATACTACCAACCTGTAATCAGTTGCCTCTGAAAAATCCTAATAGTGTTATGTTGGTGGTGATGTTGCATATATCTTGCTTAATTTCCTTGCCATCCATTAACAATTGGAATATTGGTGAAATCGACCAGCCTATGTATGTGCATTTCTTCTATTCCCCCCTTTTCTTTCAAAAAAAGCAGCACGAAGAGTGTGGAGCAATAGCTAGGTGCACCATACTACTACTATTTGCAATGAGATTCAAAGCAGCTCCTTTAATTTTTTCTTTAGAAAAGGAAGAAAAAGAGGGCGGGTATATATATATATATATATATATATATATATATATATATATATATATATATATATATATATATATATATATATATATATATATATATATATATATATATATGTGTGTGTGTGTGTGTGTGTGTGTGTGTGTGTGTGTGTGTGTGTGTGTGTGTGTGTGTGTGTATGCATATATGTATGTATTTATGTATGTATGTTTATATGTACACACACATACATATGTATATCCATTTCCACGAATTTGTTGCAAAACATTTGCATCAACTTTCCTTGAGCACGTAAACCACTTCTGGACCAAAGAATAGCGGCCGGCTCCTCTCACCTCTTTTCGTACATTTTGGATTTATCTCATGAACATGATTCGCTTGCTTGACCTTTTACTAGAAATAGTCCAACCACTTGTAACCCTGAGAAAAAAACAACTTCGCAATGGTTAATCGATTGTTGAATTATGATCCATACATTACAAGATTATAAATTGATTTATTCCCTTGATTGAGATTGCCACTAATGAATAATGACCATGATAATCCACCAAAATCTCTACTGAATCTGGAGCTGCCTTGACTAGTTGACAGCAGCTTGTAAAAGTAAAAACAAAAAAGGCTTGGGATATATGTACACTGCGTGATTGGATAAACCACAGGAAATGCATGCATGAAGCTAGCTGGTGTAAGTGCGTAAGTTGTTGGGTCAGTGAGAAGAGGAGGATTTGATCGATCAGTCGGTCCTACACGCAAGTACCTGCAGTGTTCGTGAAGTGATGGAACGGTTGTTGTATTTATATTGGGTCACACACACACTAGCTCGTGCAGGTCATATCGATCACGTAGCTCCGACTGGCTTGCACCACGACTGCGAGTCATCTTATCTCTTGCTACTAACCACCAGCTTGGTTGCTTTACTTTCCCCTTTTATTGCAAGTCCAATACACTGACACATGTAGCTAACCAACTCCATACACACAGTGATTTTACTTTGATTTACTACGTGGGCTATAACTACTTTCTTGCCTTAATTTGATAGTAAAGTCGCATGATATATATATATATATATATATATATATATATATATATATATATATATATATATATATATATATATATATATATATATATATATATATATATATATATATATATATATATATATATATATATATAAGATAGATAGAGGTTAGGGTTAAATTTGCAATATCACAAAATAAGTTTTACTGAATCGTACTTGTGTGTATAATAAGTGAGCACTAGAATTTAAATTCTAGTGGATGAAGTCTACTCACAATTCTGTCACCACACAAGAGGTGGTTCCCTGCATGAACTTATATTTAACCACACACAACACATATCTTGCTGTATAGTAACTTGGTAATATAACATCCCCAAAAAAAACTTGGTAATTAACCAAGTAAAACTCAGTAAAAAAACAAGGTAAAGCCAGCTAGGTCGCGAAGCTGCAAAAACTAACGTAAAATTTTAACCAAGAATGAGGAGTAATCTCAACTGGTAAGGTGTTAGGAGTGTTGAATTAAGATACTATGATGGATGATTAATTTGACGTGCGTGCAGGTGACGGAGTTCACTTGCGGCGGGTTCGTGGTGGGGCTGATCTCGGTGCACAGCATCGCCGACGGGCTCGGTGCCGGGCAGTTCATCAACGCGGTGGCCGACTACGCGCGCGGGCTGCCCAAGCCCCGCGTGACCCCGATCTGGGCGCGCGACCTCATCCCCAACCCGCCCAAGATGCCGGCGCCGCCGCCGAAGCTGGAGCTGCTCGACCTCCGCTACTTCACCGTCGACCTGAGCCCGGACCACATCGCCAAGGTCAAGTCCCAGTTCTTCGAGTCCACGGGCCAGCGCTGCTCCGCCTTCGACGTGTGCGTCGCCAAGACGTGGCAGGCCCGCACCCGTGCCCTCCGCCTCGACGCCGCGAGCCCCGTCCACGTCTGCTTCTTCGCCAACACGCGCCACCTCTTGCACAACGTGTGGCCGGCCGCAGGCAAGGACGGCGCCGGCGGCGCAGGGTTCTACGGCAACTGCTTCTACCCGGTGACGGTGACGAGCGGCAGCGGCGAGGTGGAGGGCGCGGACATCGTCCACGTCGTGCGCATCATCCGCGACGCCAAGGCGCGGCTCGCCGCCGACTTCGCGCGGTGGGCGGTGGGCGGGTTCCGGCAGGACCCCTACGAACTCACCTTCACGTACGACTCGCTCTTCGTCTCCGACTGGACGCGTCTGGGCTTCCTCGAGGCCGACTGCGGGTGGGGCCAGCCGGCGCACGTCATCCCCTTCTCGTACCACCCCTTCATGGCCGTCGCCGTCATCGGCGCGCCGCCGGCTCCCAAGGTCGGCGCGCGCGTCATGACCATGTGCGTAGAGGAGAAGCACCTGCCGGAGTTCCAGGAGCAGATGAACGCGTTCGCCGGCGGCAATTGATCAATGATCAACCTAATTAATCTAGTGTGCAAGCATGCAATACAAACTCTTATTAACCTAGCTCATTATGCAGCATGCATGTCCGGTCGATCGGTGCGTACGTAATTTGCTTATTTCTCCTAGTTAATTTGGCTTAATTTGTCACAACAAGCGTTGTACTTCGTAGTTTGCTTATTTCTATGTATGATGCACCTTATCAAGGGTTAATTGACGAATGGAATAAAAATGATTGTAATTTGTACTACTAGCCTTGAGTCATTTGTGGAAGCTGACAGGTTCACTGCGTCTGTTTGTAAGGCAGAAATTTAACAAAGTGTTGACCGGGAGCCCCGCTCGGTTGGGCTGAAAAGTTATGGCTTATGGCTGAAATTACACTATAGCGACTGAAATTTTACTGTAGCTGAAGATGGCTTATTTAGCGTAATTAAATTTAAAAAATTTAAAAATAGAAAAAATATGTTAGCTCATTGCGGACAACTCAATCGAATATGCGAGAATATGCGAAAAAAGAACCGGCAAAAAAACTAAAAAAAGTCAAAAGTTAGAAAATAATGAAATTTATTAATAGTAAAAAAAAGTCAAAAACCAGAAGCTGATGCTGAACGAGCATTCATTCAACTCATCCAAGTCGGTGAACCAACGAGCCAAAAGATGAGTAAGAAGGGTGGCTCAGGGGATGTAGAAAGGGTGTGTTTGGTTCGTGGATGGAGGTTGTATCGTATATCCTGACTGAGTGGATGCAAACTGAGTGGAATCATATTTCAGAAAAAGAATATGTTTGGTGAGGTTGCATGAGCAGATGCAAAAAAACTGAGATGCTGTTTGGTTGCCTGTATGAGCGGATGCAGTCTACCAAACCTGAGAGGCTGACACGTGGGACCGCATAAGATACACTGCATCAACCCATCCAGGATGGCCAGTGAAGCTCATTTTGAGCGTATCCACCCATCCAGGATAAGGGCGTATTTTTGCATCCGCTTATACAGGCTGCATCCACTCATATATGCAACCAAACATGCTCTTTCTCAGATTATACGGATCCACCCACCAAGACGAAGGAGATTCAGGCAACCAAACACACCCCAGTCGTGTGAGTGAGTGAGTCCGTTAGATAACAACTTTGGATTGTACTGCCTTCGTTTGGTTTATCCCACTTGTCGCATCTTAATTTGAAGATTCATTAGACGAGTTGCAGTTGGGTGCGTACAGTACAGAGTACTGGTCCAGCCGATCTCCATCTGCCTGTACGCACCCAGTACTGGTCCAGCCGATCTCCATCTGTCTGACTTGCTCTGAATTGTTTTTGGTACGATTATTTCACTAGTCATTTCGGTGAGTTTTCCGGCTGCCGGATGCCCATGTCAAGCTGCCGTCGGCATGACGCGAACGCAACAGCTAGCCCATCTACATTCTCAAGCTGCAGCGCGTGCGTCCTGTTTCGAAGTACGGTAGCTTTCCGATGGAATAACATTGTAGTAGTTGTTACGTATTCAATTAAAAGATAAAAACTCTGTTATATCTCAATAAATAATGTAAAGAAAAAATAAAGAGAAGAAAAATGAAAAAGAGGAGAAAGAGAAAAAAAAACTATGTTAAGAAGTCAACGTATTCCAAAAACCTTTTAACTTCTGAAAGTCAGAAGCCATTGCTGTTTGGAACGGACCCTACTCTTGTGGGGGTGTACACTCAACCAACTACAAGTCTACAAAATCAAAAGGTGTGTTCTTTTTTGGCTGCGGTTGATGGTTTGGCTTGACTTTTGGTCCTAGTACGAGCGTTTGTATGGATAAATCGAATGCCGATAAGCAGCTTTAAAAAGGCTGTCCCGATAAGCCATTTTGAAATGGTGGCAGAGAAATCGTCTTAGTTGTTTGTTCGAGGGAAGCCATAATTTATAAGTCATAAGCTAAAAAGAACAAAACCAAAGAGCGGCATGACACCAATAGGAACATGCATATAACAAAACCGACTTGTGAATCAAATGAAGGACAAACCGGTGGCTATTGGTTGTTTCCAGCCAATTGAGCTCAATCTTTAGGATGAGCACGCACACGTGAGTGTATTTTTATAGGAATTTTGTGAAATTACAGATTTATCCTTGGCTTTTGTGTTTCTAGGCGTGGTGTCTGTGCGGTGTGTATGTGTGGTAATGTGTGTCTTCCTTGTAATCATAAAAAAATGTATAGATTCAATGGGAAAGACTATGTTAAATGCTCTATAAGGCTCTCGAGCCTTTGCAAAATGTTTAGCGAGTAGTGTGTAGTGGAAACACACGTGTGTGATATGAGTGGGGTGTACGTATGATGTGTCTCCTCTACGTGTTCTCTACGAAAGAAAAACTCATGAATCAGGTGGTGAGACTATTTATCTTGTGAAAAGAAAACGAGTGACGATCAGAAAAAAAAGAGAGGATCATCGGGGAAAAAGAGAGGATAAAAAGAGAGCTTTTTCAGAAGAAGAAGAACAGAAGTGGGAGATTATTTTACTTGTGAATTTTGGGTAGAGGATTAGGGGAATTTTTTTTACGAATAATCCATTTTTTATTCAAAATTACAGAAATATACCCGCAAGAATTTTTTTTACAAAAATAGGCTCCAGTCGCCCCATGGGTAGGCGACTGAAGCCTTTCGCCGAACCGGGTAGCGACATGTAAGGAATATGGTAACGGTTGGGCGAATTATTATTGTCGCCCGAGCGTTAAGCGATTGAATTGCAGTTGCTGTATGGTTAGGCGACAGGCGCGGGGAAGCGTTAAGATAGCGTACTCGGCCGCCGCTCACTGCCTTTTTTTCACTCACTTGTTCTGCGCACAGAGAAGAAAGGAGAGAAAAAGAGAAAAGAAGAGGAGAGGAAGCAGGAGAAGAAAAGAAGGGGGAGAAGAGGAGAGGAAGCAGGAGAAGAAAAGAAAGGAGGGGAAGAAAAGGATGGGGAGAAGAAGAGAGGGAGAAGAGGAGAAGGAGAGGAGGACAGGGTAAGAGGAGTGGAAGCTATTCCATCTATTTGGATCCAGATTTTTTTTTGATTATATTGTATTTACACTATTATTTATATGAAATGTTGGTGTTAGTAAAAACTTGTGATGTAGAAAATTTAGTAAATTTTTAGTATGGAAATGTTAGTATATACATTTCGGAGGAAACATTTTGTAGTATAGAAATTTTAGCAAAATTTGTAGTATAGAAAGTTTAGTATTGTGCGATGTTATTTGACATGTCGCAAAATTGAAACATATATGCAGGCCGACATCATCAATGGCAGAAGCCACTACATTGAGAGTGTATTATGGTGCTGGAATCATTCGTGAAGGTCCGAATGGTGTGGATTTGAGCGGTTTTCCGCAAGTCACTCTCGTACTTTCGGATGGCGAGAATGCTCGAATGACAGATGTGCAGCATTGGCTGACCCGGAGTTTTTCATTGGACCCCGAGGTGTGCAGCGTTGTCGTGCAAGGGCTTTGGAGCCGGTCTCCCACGGACATTAGATGGGAGTTGAAGTCATTGGTGTGCTCTGCTTCGTGGAAGGGCTTTGTGCAAGGGTGCCGGCGCCGTGGATACGAGTGTGTGTTACTTGAGCAACCGTGCTCACTACAAGCAGCTGCGCAAGCTCGTGCGTCCGCCCTTGCTCTGGGAGGTGCTAGCAGCTCGGGCGGGCCGCATGTTGGCCAAGATGTTGAAGTTCCTCGTCATGAAGCCGATGAGGTACATGGAGGAGAGTTACAGCCGTCAAGCCATAGAGAGGCAACTGGGGAAGCCGATAAAGGAGAGTATAACGAGTACATTGTGCAGCAGATGGACTCTGATGACCAGAGGGCATGGGATGAAGAGGAAGCTATAGAGGACGACGACGAGGACAATTCCGATGAGGATGAAGTTCCTATCCCCTAGGAATGGAACCGGTTTAATGCGGAGGGTGTTTCTGCACATGATGAGCATGAATCACCATGGGAGTATCATGAGACAGAGGTTCGGTTGCATGCTATGTTTGCTGACAAGGAAGCGCTGCAGAATGCCATCAAGCTTTGGGCCCTTTCAATGCAGCGGACATTTCGCGTCGTCAAATCAAGCCAGGAGCAGTACACTGTGAAGTGCGAGCAGCCTGGTTGTTCTTGGAGGGTGCACGCACGTAAACCGAAGTATGAGACTTATTGGATTGTGTCCAAGGTTGAGCCGCACTCCTGCATTCTAAACACTGTCTTGGCGAGGCATCGTAACCTGACGTTCGGATGTATAGTCAATTTGATGTATGGGGAGATAGTGGAGAAGAAAGACATGGCGGCCACGCATATTGTGGTAGCTATCGAGAATAAATTCAAGTATAAGATTAGCTACGCGAAGGCGTGGCGTGTCAAGCAAAAGGCGTTGGAAAAATATTTTGGCACTTTCGAGGCGACGTACGACAACCTTCTTCGTATGTTTAAGGTCTTGCAGGAAAGGAACCCAGTCACGTACATCGCCTTGCATGAGAAGCCGTCCATAAGTCCACCAGGATATGCAGTGTTGCAGAGGGCATTTTTTTTTGCATATGGTGCTACCATCGAAGCATTCAAGCACATGCTGCCAGTGATCTCAATTGACGGGACCTTCTTGACAGGCAAATACAAGGGGCAGATCCTGACGGCCATAGGCGTTGATGGTAACAATCAAATACTACCGCTTACCATTGCATTTGTCGAAAGTGAGAATTATGAGAGCTGGCTGTGGTTTCTAAGACATGTCAGGGCTGGAGTTGTAGGCACTCGTCCTAGTGTGTGCGTAATCCATGATCGCCATGGCGGTATTATAAAGGCTATAAGAAAACTACAAGAAGATCCCGAGGATCCCTTTTCTTGGCCGGACATGAGGAACCGGTGGTGCAATCGTCACTTAGAGGCAAACTTTTTCAAGCAATTCCCGAAACAATCTTTAATGAAGCTATTCAAGAGGCTGGCTAGGCAGAACCAGCAGAGGAAATTTAATGCTTTGTGGGGGTTGTTGGATGAGCACACTAGGAAGAACGTCGAAGAGAGGAGCAAGGGGCCGGTCACTCCTGGGGCGGCACAACCGCTTTGCTTGCCAGCAATCGATGAGCCTAACCCAAGTGGTCCAAGAAGAAGGAGCTTACGAAACATCAAGTGCTTCTCGTAGTGGATCGAGGGGAAACCATTGGAGAAGTGGTCGCTGTTGCAGGACACAGATGGCGCAAGGTACGGCATAATGATAACTAACCTTGCGGAGGTGTACAATTGAGTTCTCTGGGGCCTCCGTTCTCAGCCCCTTGTTGCCATCGTGGAAGGTGTTCTTCATAGCACAATCCGCTACTTCAGGGAGAGGCACGCGAGTGCCGCACTTCATGCGGCCAATTCTCGAGCCCTGTATTCGTCCAAAATGACGGCGTACATGGAGGAGAAGTCACAAAAGGGTCAATTACACACAGTGCAAGTCATGGGTAATACGGAGCATCGTTTCGAAGTCATACTCCGTGATAGAGCTGGATTTAGGACGTCTCGTTCCCTTGTTACCTACGATGTATGCCTTGGAGATCATGTAAATGAACCTAGTTGTACCTGCAACAAGCTAACCCTGTTACACAAGCCATGCTCTCATGTCCTCGCTGCATGCGGGACTGAGAGACCATGTGGTTATGACCACATGCTTGTGATGAGTAATTGACAAGTATTCTAAAAAGATTGAGTTTGGTTTGTGCGTTTAGTGCCATGATGGCATTTGGCTCAGTCGGGTTTGGTTAGTCGGATTTGAGGCGTATTCTTCTTTCCGTTTGAGCTTTTGGGCCATTTTACGCTTGAGTATGATTAATTGATGCTAATTGTGATTACATTTGTCGAACGGTGCTATGTGATGTGTTTATTGTCTGTGATGGTTGCAGGACATCGAGGCGGAGTCGTGGCGAGGCACGGAGGACCGGACTAGGCGCAGGCGGTGCCGAGGTCAGAACGGTCGAGGTGTGCCGAAGACGGCGGGGACTCGAGGTAGTTGCGAGGCTTGGACGGCAAGGAATGCGGAAGCTTTCCGGAAGGTGCAGGAGGGGCGTTTTGGGAAATACGCAAAGCTTCACTAAAGGAAGCGGATTATGGATAAAGCACTAGAGTTGGTGGAGGTTTAGTGGGTAAAGAGAGAATCAAACCCATTAGTTGGAGGCTATAAAAGGAGGGTGTCTCCTGCATGGTCTTCATGTCTTTGGGGGGCTATTTTTGCTTTTCTCTTTAGTTGGTGAGGAGTAGGTAAGAGCAGGAGAGTGGATTTTGCTGTTGTGCATGTCTCCCTGTGTGAGTTCTTGATGTAGTGCTCCTCTTCTCTCAAGCATGTAGTGAGGAGGAAGCAATTCCTTGTATCAATCGCGTATGGGGACGTAGCTCTTTGTATCTCTTGCAATCCTATATGGAAATGGCTTGAGTTTGTGGCTTATTGTGATGGATTTCAGTTTCCTTCAATGCTTTTGCTCTCTCTCTGTTGATTTCCAGTTTTTGCGTTCTTGAGTTTGATTCTTGCTGAGAAGGTGCAAAATGGATTGTTCTGTGATGGGATTGAGTTTCTATATCCTTTGATCAGCTAATCCCAAGAGCAAAATGATTGAATCGGGAAAATCCATTTCTTTTGCAGCCTGTGCCCAGCTCTACCTCTGTTTTTCTTGTTCTAGGGTTTGATGCCATTTTCGTTTTCCCTTGAAAGAGTGTGTCCAAGGTTGAGGCTCAGAGTCCTAAGGCTATTCTCTAGCTAATCTCTAAATTTCGTGGTCTCTGGATCAAAGGTTAGAAAGAGATTTGAGTGTTGGATCGAAATGGCGACAGAGGGGGGGTGAATGTCGACTTTTAAAAAATATCCCCTAAAGTAACCACTTAAAAAATTCTTCTCTGGAAGCAAAGAAAGCTATTAAGGAGAGGATTGGCTCACTGGAAAATCCATTTCACAGTAGGAAGAACACAAGGAATAACTCTAACAGAGACAGCAAGAGTTAACAACAATCCAAAAAAAATTGCTGCAAAAACCATCAGGCCGGTCTGACCGCCATGGGCTGGGCAGTAGGTCAGACCGCCTCTTGAACTCCGGTCTGATCGGTCCCAACCCGCCGGTCAGACCACCGGCCATGCTCCGGTCCAACCGCCATTTGACTACCGGTCTGACCGGCCCTCGGGATTCAGAGCATACAACAGCAGATTTTCAGATAGCAAAAGGAGACTTCAATGCAGCAGGGAAATTGAAAGTTGCTAATGATTTTTCTCAGTCCAGAACTGCAAGAATATGAACTAAATAGCATGCAGAGGCTGGGAGACCAAGAGAAAACAAACCAAGAGTAAGAATTCCAGATTTTGACAAAAACTGAACTTTTGCAAAATCTGAACCAAAAATCCAAATTGCTCAACAATCCTTGAACCTCTGCTCATGAAACTTTCAGGATAGCAACTTAATAGCCTCAGGACATCAGAAACCAAGTTTCATGCCATCTCATGAAGGGAAACAAGAATTTCATCAAAACCCTAGAAATGAACAACGAGGAGCTCAAGAACAGTCAACAGAGAGAAGAGTGATTCTTGCGATTCAATCAAATTGCTCTTGGAACTAGATAACCAAAGGGTCTAGAAATGCAATCCCATCATAGAGCAACCCATTTTGCCACTCCTCAGCAAGAATCAAGCCAAAACACAAAAAATCAAGAAATCAAACAGGGGAAGCATCGAAGGGCAAAAACCAACAGAGTGCCTGGGACTCAATCAAACTCAAACAAAGTCATCTTGGATTGATATTGAGGAACAGAGATACATGATTACATAGAGTATCAACTCATATCATCCCTACAACCCCATACATGCTTAGAGAAATCAAGAACTCATCTCTCCCTCTCACAACTCATGAACACTCAAGAACAGGAAAGCTATGGGAGACAACACACACAGCCAAGCCTCCTCTCCTGCTCTCAACAACCCATACCAACTAAAGCCTCAAAGCCAAACAACCTCTCCAAAGACTCTTTTGACTAAAGCAAAACCCTAACTCTCTCCAGCCATAGAATCCATGCAGCCATAAGGAGACATCCCTTCCTTATATAGGTTTTGGCTAACGGGTCTCCAACCCGTTATGCCCACTTAGACCCGAACGGAACCACCTCCACTTGTGCAGCTTTGCGTTTTTACCGAAACGCCCCTCCTGCACCTTCCGGGAAGCTTCCGTGTTCCTTGTCGTCCACGCCTCGCAACCACCTCGAGCCTCCGCCGTCTTCGACACATCCAACCGTTCTGACCTCGACACCCCCTGTTGTAAGATCAAGGAGGCCGACTAGAGGGGGGTGAATAGGCGGTCTAAATTTTTTTTTCAAATTAATATTAGCAATTCAAGACCTTTTCTATTTGCCTAAACCAAGTATATAATGCGGAAGCTAAAACAATTTGGTTTAGCTCAAATAACGCCTAAGTCAAGCAAATTCGCCTAAGTGCACCAACAATACTAACCTAAGTCAAAGTTTGCAATCCTAGGTTTACAAGCAATCAAAATAATGCTAAGTAAGTAAATTGCTTGAATGTAAAAAGAGCACAAGAAAATAAACCACAAATGACACGTTCTCTTTTTACCGTGGTGTTCGGAGACTTGCCGGTCTCCCCTAGTCCACGTTGAGGTTAGCCCAAACGAATTGGACCGGCTCCACGAATTAAGCCTTCTACCTCAAATCCACTAGTGGTAGCTCTTCCCCGCTCCGGGTAGGTGAGCTCCAACCTTCACACACGCCGGGCCTTCTCACAAACTTCTTTGAGAAGATCACCGGGCACGACGTCTCCCACGCCGTCTAGGAGTCGGCAAACTCCAAGAGTAACAAGCCAAGTCCCTCACTTGACTCTCACCACGTGCAACGAATGCACAAGCTCAATCCGGACACAAAGTCCTCCTCTAGATGCAACACAAGCACTTTAGATCACCTCTCCTCTCTCACAAAGTGCAACACATGCACAATTGAGTGGAGAGCCTCACACTAGCTCAAAAGAGTGAAATGGAGTCCCTTGAACCTTACCCCAACCGGCTACAATGGAGTATTTATAGCCCACACCTCAAAACTAGCCGTTGGAGTCAAAAATAGGATTTTGCGGTACTACCGCTGCTACAGTACCGGTACTACCGCTCCCCACCATAACAGCTAAAAAAATAGCCGTTAGTCAGCCATTTGCGGTACTACCGCAGTTATAAAATGCGGTACTACCGTTCTGCGGTAGTACCGGAAGTCGGCGCGGTACTTCCGCTTCAGCACAGACAGCACTCAGAAAAACGGTCATAACTTTTGACTCCGATGTCGGAATTGAGTGATCTTGGACTCTATGGAATGCTTATTCAGAGGGCTACACAACCCATCTATTTGCATGATCTCAGACATATTAGATCAATGCAGAAATCAAAAGAGATCCAAAAGAATCACTCCCATGGTCTAATGTCCAAAGGAAATAGCAATAAACAATCTTAGACCATGCCAAAGGATTATACATGATCTACAACTTTTGCAAAACATATTTGCAAACTTAGATCATGTCACAAGGAATAGGTACATGGACTTCAACCTTTTGCAAAACACATTTGCAAAGTATAGTCACATGTTACAAGGATTTGTCACATGAGCTTCAACCATTTGCAAAACACATTCGCAAATGCAAGCCTCATGCCAAGATGAGCTAGAGCAAGTGAGGTTGAGCTATCAACACATGATGAGACTCAAACTACTAGACATGACCCCTCTTAATAGTACGGCAACCTATACTAGCAATCCGGTCTTTCAACCAAACACCAAGACCGGTAAAAGACTAGGAACACATCCTTAGCCCTAGCTAGTCATACCTTTGCCTTGGGTCATCATCTCGATATGCATCAACTCATGATGCATCCTTCTCATCAACTCCATCAACACATGATGATCTTCCTTGACTTAATCAACACATGATCATGCATCAACTCATGACACATGTTCTTCTTCTTTGATAGCTTTCAACTCATGAAGCTAACTTCTTCTTGATCTTGACTTGATGATCTTCAACCCATTAAGTCATCCCAAGTCATCCTCATTTGTGGAACCTAACCTATTCATCTAACTCATGAAAAATGTTAGTCCACAAAACAATTGTCATCAATTACCAAAACTCACCATTAACTCATAATGGAGGGACTAGATTCTCAATCTTTCCCTTTTGGTAATTGGTGACAATCTCAACAAATAATGAGATAATAAATTGAATATGAAATCATTTTAATTCAAAGTGCGGTACTACCGCCGTTGTAACTTCCAGTACTACCGCTCTGCGGTAGTTCCGCAAAGTCAGCGCGGTAGTTCCGCTTGAGCCGGAACCAAACTTGGCGCTCTCTGGAAAAAAGGTTCCGCTCTACCTGCGGAGCTTCCGGACTCCGGAAGTACCGCTCTATACTGCGGAACTACTGCAACCTGCGGTAGTTCCGGCGTGCAAATCGCCGGTACTTCCGATCCCGTGAAAACTCAAATGCATCCGGAGGGTGCTCTCTGGAAAAAAGGCTCCGCTCGCTATCCGGAGCTTCCGGTCGCCGGTAGTACCGATTCTGGGCGCGGAACTTCCGCTCTACGGTAGTTCCGACGTTGAAATCAGCGGTACTACCGCTCTTCCAGACAGAGCACAGATTTGGCTTTTAAAACAGATTTTTAATGAATGCATGATCCTAGTTTGATCCCAATGTATGTATAAAAGGAAACATGGATCAATACTAATGAAACTCCAAAACATAGAGATAGCTCCCCCTAAATGTGTGCATACAAGTCTATATAATGAGGACATATGCACATATTCATTTTGGACTAATTTAGGAGTTCAATCTATATTTTGGATCTAAGGGATGCATTATTATATGAGAGAGTGATTTCGAATGCATACCTCTTTGATTTCACCTTTCCATCCAAATGAGACTAAACATAAATAAACTTAAACAAGCATATTAGTCTCATATATGCATTTGTCATTATCACCAAAATATTATAAAAGTATTCGTCATTTATATCAAAATCTCATAATGGCATTTGTCATTAACACCAAAACCAACTTAAACGGGGCTTGATCTTTCACCTGTGCCTAGTCCGGTCACCTCGTGTCTCGCCACGACTCCGCCTCGACGTCCTGCAGCCATCATAGACAAGAAACATATCACATAGCACCGCTCGATACATGAAATCATAAATAGCATCAAAGCATCATACTTACACATGAAGAAGTCCAAACCTGTCGAATCAAGAGAATAAGCATCCTAAGCACATACAATCAAGTTTGACCAAGTCCGACCGAGATCGATTGCACCACGCAATGACCGGGTCAGAACCACACAAACCAAACTCAACTTTCCTAAACCAATGTCAATTACTCATCACACACACGGAGACACCTCCACCTTGGGAGCTGATTCTCTCTGTTTTTGGTGTTTGCTGCTTAGTCTTTACTCGTTGTTTTTCTTTGTGTTAGCTTAAGTCTCAGTGAGCACTTGAATCCTTTTTATAGTTTCCATAGCTATTAGAGAAGAGATATTTTTTTGGGGGCAAGTTTTTAAAAGTCGACATTCACCCCTCCCTTCTGTCGCCAAATTCGATCCAACAGGGACCATGGGCATGGATCCTTCGAACTTCATGTCGGAGTACTTCTTTAAGGAGAGGGTACTGCAGGCTTGGTGTGGTGAGCTCTGGGGGTTCAGGGTGGTTGGAAACTTCGCCACCTTGGACATTGCAGGTAGGACCTGAGTTCCATATGTTAATTTGGTAAAGGGTGGGAAGGGTCGGCGACAGAGCCGGCGTATTAGAAATGACATGGATGAATCTCAGGCTAGAACATCTGGTGCACGTTGTGGACGATGCGGTCAGGAGGGGCACATAGCTAGACGATGCAATGCATATCCTGATCAGTAATTGTTTGAGACTACAGCTAAATTTCATGTACCATTTGTAAAACTTGTATGTTACATCCCTTTTCTGTAATGTAATTGGTGCTGTGCTGGTAGCTTAGTAGTGCTTAGTATTGCAATTTTTTTGCAGCTTGTGGTAATAACTGCACGAAGATAACAACTAATCCATGACATGCTTAACAACATTGCACATTATTTCGATCAACACTCCTACATACTACGGTACAACCATACACCTCATTGCCTATATGCCAAAAGAGCCTCGTGGCACCCATATGGAGAATTGCTGGGGGACGCCTTGGACGGGGTTGGCCATCGTTGTAGTGGCACGCACATATGCAACTAGGGTTTGCACAGCAACATGACGGATCGTACGAGCTTCGTATGTTGACAACCTCCTCGTTGCCCCTCTCACGTTGCATCTGTTGGCGGAGGTCGTCGTTCTCCTCATTGAGAGTGTCGAGTCGCTCCTCCAAATCAAAGATTTGATCCCATAATGTATCCACGTAGTTGACAACATACTCTTCGTGAGGAGGGTCGATCCAGCGGGTGAAGTCGCATTTTGCCGTCGAAAAAGGTTGTAAACAAAGAGGCTCTACAAGTAGTAATGAAAAATGTACTATTAAAAATTTGTACCCCGGAGTGTGGGCATCGGAAGAAACGTCGCCCACCATCGAAATGGCCTTTGATGACCTGGACGACCGCGTATTCATTGTGTCTGTATTTTGGCCACACTGGTTGAGCACGCCTCCTGGGTATCAAGCGGCAGTTAGGACCGAAGTCCTCCCTCCTTCGCAAGGGAAGGTCTTCTTTCAACGACCCCGCTCCGACTGGCCCCTCGGCTTCCGACATGGTTCTACGTTGTACGTTCGATTTACAGGGTTCTCTACTACTACCTTCATGGGACCGCACCCCGTGCTCTTTATATAGCGCGAGAGAACAGAAGAGGTCTGCTTTGCGCAGTGACATGACGAAAGAGGCCAGCTTAGCTCAGTGACATGATAAAAGAGTTCAGCTTTACGCAGTGACATGACAAAACGGGGCAGTTTTGCTCAGATAGATCACAGAAGAGGTCTGCTTTGCAAAGTGACATGACAAAAGAGGCCAGCTTTGTTAAGTGAGATGACAAAAGAGTGCAGATTTGCGCAGTGACATGACAACACATGCCAGCTTTGTTTAAATAGATCACAGAAGAGGTCTGTTTTGCTCAGATAGATCACAAAAGAGGCCAGCTTTCCTCAGTGAGATGACAAAAGAATGCAGCTTTGCGTAGTGACATGAGAAAACGGGGCAGCTTTGCTCAGATAGATCACAGACGAGGTTTGCTTTGCGCAGTGACATGACAAAAGAGGCCAGCTTTGCTCAGTGAGATGACAAAAGAATGCAGCTTTGCGCAGTGACATGACAAAACAGGGCAGCTTTGCTCAGATAGATCACAGAAGAGGTTTGCTTTGCGTAGTGACATGACAAAAGAGGTCATCTTTGCTCAGTGAGATGACAAAAGAATGCAGCTTTGCGCAGTGACATGACAAAACGGGGCAGCTTTGCTCAGAGATATGACAAAAGAGGTTTGCTTTGCGCAGTGACATGACAAAAGAGGCCAGCTTTGCTCAGTGACATGACAAAAGAGTGCAGCTTTGCGCAGTGATATGACAAAACGTGGCAGCTTTGCTCAGATAGATCACAGAAGAGGTCTGCTTTGCGCAGTGACATGACAAAAGAGGTCAGCTTTGCTCAGTGAGATGACAAAAGAGTGTAGCTTTGCGTAGTGACATGACAACACAGGCCAACTTTGCTCAGATATATCACAGAAGAGGTCTGCTTTGCTCAGATAGATCACAAAAGAGGCCAGCTTTGCTCAATGAGATGACAAAAGAATGCAGCTTTGCGCAGTGACATGACAAAACGGGGCAGCTTTGCTCAGAGAGATGGCAGCACGCCCAGCTTTACTCAGTGCTACGACCACGCAGACCAACTTTACACGTAGGAGTAGAGAGAAAACGGACCCTATAAATTGGTGTGCATTCCATTTCCCAGGGTGCACTTCCAAACCCCTATACTACACCGCACTTCCCTCACCCCACCGGGATGGACAAACAGAAGAAGCAATGGGACAAAATGGTGAAGGAATGGGAGGAAACCCGTGATATAGCACAGTCAGCTGCCGCCCGCGACGAGAAAAATAAGGGATATTGTGGCCCGGGTAGAACAAGCCCAGCGTGCTAAAGGATCAGCTCCCCGCAATGAGTGGCCACTAGCAACAACACCATCCCGAACGTTCCCACCGAGCGTTTGCCGCAACTCCCACCTGAGGGGGAGACACCCCCCTTTGTTGGTGCGGGGACACATGCAAGTTCTTCAAGTCTAAGCATCGCATCAGCCTAGGTATGCATTACTGGGGTTGCGCAAACTACTCCAGTGACTATCCCAACTGCCGTTTTGACACCGCAACCTATCGGCAGCCGGTAACGACGAAATGCACTATTTTCCCCTATCTTTTCTCCTTCACAGCACGCACTAACAATCTCTCCCCTGTATTTACAGTCTCCGGAGCCCCTGTGTGGCTACCGCAAATGGATCGATCTTGAGATCCACCCTGCGGACCAATGGACCCTAGATTTCGATGAGTGGAATGTCACACGGCAGAAGAAGTTGCTGGAGGAGGAGCGCCGCAAGAACGAGCACACCCTGCGTATCCAACGCGAGACGTAAGCTCATCTCGAAGCGTGCACGCGTAGGGAGCGGGAGGCTCGCGAGAGAAAGAGGGAAATTGCAGCTGAGGCAAAAGAGGCCGCGGAGGAGTTCAACACCAAGCGCGCAAGGAAGGGAAAGTGGCCCCGGTCCACACAGTAGGTTGTACGAGCAGTTAGGTGGGTTAGTCGTATATCATGCTATATGTTATGCATGTAATAAAAATGTACGCGGCATATTACTCTCAACTGTATTATGAAGTTTATTCCTATTCAGATAAGCTTATTATCTCATTCTTTCGCATTCAATGGTTCACATAGCAACTCATTTAACAATAGTAACATACCGGTTCTCTCCGTACACGAATTCTCAGTAACATCAAAATATCACTTACCACTGTATATATCGATCGTTCCACAGTTAATAGTTTCAAAAAAAAATTACCAAATTTTTTTATGCATCTACAACTTACAATGAACATAAACTTTTATTACAACTGCACCAGATTTTTTTCCAGTTTACAAGTACAAAATTGACAAAACTTATAAACAACACGGGGGGCTGCGTGCAGTCGCCCCTCCGTTGGGCGACTGCTTCAAAGTCGCCTCTCGATTAAGCGACTAATTCCAGTCGCCCGACGGTAGGGCGACAGAAACGCTGTCGCCAGACAGTAGGGCGACATGAATGTTGTCGCCTCCCGGTTGGGCGAAAGGCTCAAGTCGCTCCCCATGGGGCGACTGGAGCCTATTTTTGTAAAAAAATTTCTTGCAGGTATATTTTTGTAATTTTGAATAAAAAATGAATTATTCGTAAAAAAATTTCGAGGATTAGGCCCCTTCTTGCAGCCGAGCCGGTGAACGAACCCTCGAGGCCAATCGCAAGGGCAGGGCCCCTATATGGGCCTACCCTGTTGCAACCCTCTGTTTCCTCCACTTGGGCTTTTGACTCAGAGAAATAAGAAGTTCGCCATTTTCTCTTCCCAAAAAATCACGTTTATTTTTGGGTCAATTTTGCCTACCTAAATCCGGCCCAAAGAACGCATGGGAGCAGGGCCGCTGTGGTCATCATGCATAATATTGCCGCCAAGGCTCTGTCCAGCTTCAACCTCAGGCCCCTTACGTTTGAAGCGGACTGGAGTCTTAAATGGTGACCTATCCTAGCACATATCACTATTTTAGGTTCAAAATTTTCTTTTAGCGATTATAAGGTAGACACATACGTATACATCACCACCACATACACCATATGCATACACATAAGTGCGTCCACGGAGGTCAGGAATTAATCCATAAACTCACAAATTCTTAATGAAACATATTTGCGTATATGTAAAGATGAGCATCAGGATTTAAACACTGATGAAGGAAGTCGTATACTCGTAGCTCCACTACCACACCAAGAGAGTCCAGTTTTGGCGACATGAAAGCATCATTTTCACGTGCTCTTCATTTGATCGTCTCGTAATGTCTAGACATCTTGCAAATCTAGGAAACAGTGATTGGCTTAAAAGATATTCTTCAGGCGAAAAATGCAACCCCATCTCACTGTCCGAGTGAAGCGACCGCCTGCTCAACTTCTCTCTTCTTGTAGTTCAGACGAAATCGAACAGCTCCATCCATGATCTATCCAACTTTTTCTTGCACATACCATGATTCACATGGCACTCACAAACACAACACGATTCATCAGTCATCACATTTACGATTTGCTTGCACGGTACAATGAAATCGCAAATCTTAAACACGCCATAAACTTAGGTGGCCAGGCTCTAAAGCCATTTTTTCGGCTTCAAAGCCGGTGCTACGGCCAAACGGGGAGGCTCCAGAGCCAGGCTCCAAAGAATTTGTCATGGAGTCGAGCTGTTTTCCACCTTGGCCTAAGAAGCGTGCAGACACGGCCTCCTCTGGCTCCTGTGTGTGCTGTTATGTAAATGCCCTCTAAGTTGGCCACATAATTACAAGCGTATGCCATTTGCATGTTAAGAATTCATTCCCCTTGCGACGGTGAACCCTAGTCCCCATTGCAGTCTCCATAGCCCCTCTTGAGGCGGCACCTCCCGAACGTGTCACTCCTCCTCGATGCCCGTGCATTGCCCTCTCCATAGTCCACACACCTTGACGCCCTGAGTCCCCCACTCCGCCGAGCATCGGCGTCGAGCAATCGGCACCGAGCAGTCGGCGATGACCACCGTGATGTTCGTCTCCCCCTCTCCCTCCCACATATCCTCCGCGTTGGCCTCTCCAGTCCCCAAAACCTTGGGGAGGCATAGGGCTAGGGTCGCCTTCCCCACTCAGCCTTACGGTTTCTTGATTCGCCCCGGGTTGCTTGTTATGGCCACCGCCAGCGTTGGCGGGAACGGCTCTCCAATCGTGCCTGAAGACTTAGGTAGGTTTTTGTTGGCTTCTACGAGGGCAATTCGGTAATTTCCCAATTGAAAAAGAAAAAAAGAGAGGTAGGGCCCACCTGTCAGTGGGCCGCCCGAGAAGATAACGGGAAGGAGATTGCGTCTCCTCCCATTCTCCATGCGCGTTCATGTCTGTTTGTCTCCTCGTGTGCGAGTGGAGCGGTGGCGTCCACGTTGTCCGGGAGACCGAGTCGAGCGGCGGCAATGGCGGCAAAGGAGGCGCCACCGGCACGGACACTTCGGCATCAGCCGTGACTGTAGCCCATCGGCCTCTGCCCCACTCTCCTTTATATGGCGCCTCTCCTCTCTGTGTTGGCCCTGAGAAGAAGTAAGTCCTCCCCTCTCCAATCTCAAATCTCTCACCGTGGTTCTTTGATCTTGAGCCTTGTGAGATGCTGGCCGGGTTATCTCCTGTCACCGTCGGCTGTAGAGCTCAAATCGCCATTCTAGGGTTTCCTATTCAGTTTCCTTGAGCCTCTTTTTTGATTTGGCCGAAAGGAAAGGTTTGGATAAGCTCTAGAGGTTGATTTAGCTCGGGCTTGTGCTGTGTTTGTGGGAGATTTGTGATATGTTCTTATTGTTTGCGAGCACTCTCGGCCAGAGCTCTCGGTGGTTTTGTGCGACATCAACCCTAACCTTCGACTCCGGCGTCGACGACCCGAGGTTGGAGTCAGCATTGTATCTCTGTCTACCTCACTCCTCTACTACTAGTAGCACAAGGGGGTGCTAGATTTTCTGGGACAGCGCCGTGTGCGTGCCTTATCGTGTTCGGATTCTTCTTGGTGATTTCGAATATCACCACTACTGTGAATATATTAGTTATTGACTCTTTGCAATTTTGTGAAATATTTCACCTTTCTGTGAGTATCATTAGCTAGAAGATTGCAAAGAATTTTTTGTGATTTGATTGCTCTGTGATGAAATGACATATTGCTGAGATTATATATGGATGTGATGGTAGACTAATCCTGAGCATTCAATTAAATCTGTTGTATTTTCTTTCACTGATCATTAAATCTTGCTATCCATTTCTTGCTGGTCTCTATTAGATCTGTGCAGTGGTTAATTTTTGGTCTTGTCTGGTTTGAGCCGAACCTTGTTAACCTGTTGAATCAGTAGCATTCTCTGTGAATGTTTGTAAGATTGATTTTTTAGGAGTGGTTCTGCTCTGTCCAGCAAGCTGTTTACTTGATTTGTGGATGTTTGGTAGTAGCAAGATTTAATTTTAGCTCAAGGTCTAATCTATAACTATCATATATAATCAAGATTAGATTTTGTCATGGCGGAGATGGCCAAGATTGAATCTTGTGCAACTAACATGATAACACTGCATCTAGCCATCCAAGTATCTACCTCTTGTGCAGCTTAACAGATGCAGGCTTACAGCCAACATCCACAAATAGACTTCTTAAGCAAACTCACACTTACACGAAATTATGATGTTAATGCCTCCCTAGCCCTGAGAAAAATTATATCTTATTATTAACTGTTACAGGACCAAAATTCAATGTCTTCAGGCAAGGTTATTGGTGACTAAATAGTTAATAGCACAAGACACTTAACCTTCTATTAATCAGTAAATCATATAGCTTAGGAGATAAAGATTGGAAAACAATTGACATAGTATGTTGGAAGTTGAGGGTTTAACATGAACAAAAGAATTAACAAGTCCTTATCCGACAATTAAAAGTTCTCAGATAATTGTTGAGGAATCCTGGGAAATTCACATATAGGATATTTGATAAAAGGAGAATAGTGACATAATCTGCATGAGCAGCCTATGGTTTGTATGGAAAGTAGAGAAATAGATCAAAGCTAAGCTAGAAAGAACATGTCTTACAAAGATTTAAAACAATGTAATGACTTCACTGAGAAGAGATATTACCAGGCAGTATCCTCCCAGGAAATGGCACAGAAATCTCGACATATCCATCATCTGGGCCAGGATTGAAGAAAATAGTGCTGCTTATGCTTTTTCCAAAAATCCACTGCCACACACCACCATCGTTTTCAGGCAAGTAATTATTGTCCATTTGAATGTTCCCAAACATGTAGCACATTGTACCTAGAGAATACAACAATAATATAAATTACACACTAACAATCTCTAGGACATCACAGGACTCACAACAAGCAAATAAACAATATAACAGAGCACCTTGTAGTAACAACTATCAAAACATGGTTGATTCACTAAGATTTTTCAAGACAGGTTACGGTCAAAATGCGCTACTGAATAGAACCATTATGAAATTGCTCACAGATAAAGATTAGATTTAGATGGTTTCATCATAGCATACAACTGGCAGTATGGCGGTAACTCATATTTTCTGCCACTGTGCCACATGATTACAAGGCTAGCACACACTACTAACTAAAAGTTAATTCAGCATCTAATACTACAAGGTGTATGGTTAAGCAGGAAGCTACAAAGATTTCGGCTACAGAATAGAATCGAGTCAATTATTACCTAGCTTGACAGTCAACTTCTCCTGTGACTTCACTGTAACATACTATTCGAAGAAACCAAAGAACAGAAATGCTCCCTTTATAGTTGATGAAGATATGTAATACAATAATGTCCAGAGCAATTTTCAATACCTTATTCAGAATTGAAAATGCACTTCATATAGGATAGTGATCATCCACAAATGCCATCACACAAAGACCATTTCTGTTGTGTGAGTGGACCTTGTATTCTGCAAAAACAGGACAAAGTGTTTGCATGATCATACATTCAAAATAGCATACAAAAATGTGCAAACATAATTTGCTAGGAGTATCTAAAACGAAGGGTAAAAGAGTAATGACCATCAGCAGTAAAACACACGAATATCCACAAGTGGGATGGCAAATGCCAATACATTGCAAATGCTGGAATTAGTTTGAGTTTTCCTCCAAATGTATTTAGTATTGTCAGATCATCATGACGGATAGAGAACCAACATCCAACTTAAGCAACAAGATCGGATTGCAACTGCAAATCCAATAGCGTGTCAGATGAACTAATAGATAGCACGGCTTTTCCACAAATAATCCAAAGCATTCCACCTCTCGTCCTTGTTCTAGCCATCAGACTACCATGGGATCTGCAGCACAAGGTTGGCCCTACCCAAAACCCCAGATCTGAGCATCGGGTCAAAAAGTACAGTAGACCGGTGGGCAGGGGCAGATTTGGGGGAAGTTATCATCATGCTAGACAGACTGGCGCTGGCCGGCTTGGGTGCGTTGGGCGACGGTGCGGGCGACAAAGATGATGAACTCGCGTGCGGCACTCCACTGGAAGTACCGGAAGTGGCTCACGTCCATGGCGTTCGCCAGCTCCACCGCCTCGAAGTCTGACCCACCGTTCGACTGTTGCAAATAATGTACAGAAAAATAGCGACAGGAGACAAATTTTATGTAAAAAATCCATGTAAAAAAACCACAGGTGCTCGAAGGAAAATCGCTATAATGAGGAGAGAGCGTTTGCTCTTCCTATGGGTTACTAGGGGGTACATATATACAGCGTGAGGGAAAAGAGTCTCACACGGAGAGGAAACCGAATCAGAGTCAATTGCTACAGATTGACATCACGTTTGATACAACTTGCGCTACCTACGATGCCACGTCTAACATGAGGTGATGAAGTATTCTACACGGACATATTCTCAGCTTTTGTAGTAGATAAGGCACCGGTAGGTTGCAAACTTGCTTTCCAGCTAACGGCACACCCTCCAACAGTGAACACATAACTAGTGAGAGATCTTCTTTTATCTAAATCTCTAGCAAAATCAAAATCCACATAACCAACGAGTCTATCTCTAGTCTTCCCAAATTGTAAACAAACATTAAATGTGCCCCGCAAATATCTAAAAATCTATTGAACTGCTTTCCAATGCTCTTTTCCAGGATTAGCCATATATCTACTAACCACACTTAATGATTGAGATAAATCGGGGCGAGAACATATCTTGGCATACAAAAGTGAACCAACTGCACTCGCATATGGAACTCTAGACATGTACTCAATTTCATCATTTGATTGTGGACATGACGCTGAAGAAAGTCTGAAATGTGTAGCTAAGGGAGTACTCACAGGTTTGGCCTTATGCATGTTGAAGCGACCAATAATTTTTATCATATATTCCTTTTGACTTAGATATAATTTGCCAAACTGTATATCTCTAATGATTTCCATACCAAGAATCTTTTTTGCTGCACCGAGATTTGTCATCTCAAATTCACTGTTTAACTGTGCCTTCAATTTTGAAATTTCAGCCTTATTTTTGCAGTAATGAATATATCATCAACATATAGGAGCAAGTAAATAACTGAACCATTAACAGTTTTCAAGTAAACACAACTATCATAATTATATCTTTTAAAATTCTAAGATCATAACGGAGTCAAATCTCTTATACCATTGTCTAGGTGATTGCTTCAAACCATAAAGAGATTTCTTCAATTTGCAAACAAAATTCTCCTTTCCCGGAACGACGAAACCCTCTGGTTACTCCATATAAGTGTCTTCTTCTAATTCCCCATGTAAAAATGCGGTTTTCACATCCAATTGTTCAAGCTCATAATCATACATAGCCACAATGCTAAGTAAAGTGCGAATATAACTATGCTTCACAACAAGGGAAAAGACATCTGTAAAATCAATACTTGAAATTTGGTTGTATCCTTTTGCAACTAGCCTTACTTTGTACCTAACCTCTTTGGTTGGTAAAACTTCTTTCTTCTTGAAGATCCATTTGCAGCGAATAGACTTTTTCTCAATTGGTAACTTGACCAGCTCCCAAGTGCCATTCTTGTCAAGAGATTCCATCTCATCATACATGGTAGTCATCCATCTTTCTGAATTACTAGAAGAGATAGCCTCTGAATAAGATAAAGGTTCTGCAATACCTTCCATTTCTTCTGCCATATTTAAACAATAAGCCACAACATTAGCTTCTTCGATCAATCTCTTAGGAGGATGAATGTTCCTCCTCTGTCTATCAACTGCAATGGAACGATGTGTTGGTGGCTCAACAATAGGGGCTTCTGAAATATTTTCCTTGTCGACTTCTGATGTAGATCCTGAATCAATAACATATTCCACCTGCACGCTTGATTGCTTCTCAACGGGAACATCAATAGATGGCTTATCATGCAACATAGTAGACTCATCAAAAGTAACACTTTTGCTAATAACCACCTTTCTAGTTTCAGGATTCCACAATTTATATCCTTTCACACCAGTTTTATAACCAAGGAAAATGCACTTAACTGCTCCAGCCTCTAATTTACCATTGTTAACATGAGCATAAGCAGGACAGTCAAATATTCTTAAGTTTGAATAATCTGCTGGAGTGCCAGACTATACCTCAATTGGAGTCTTTTTATCAATAGCCAAATTTGGTGACCAATTAATTAAATAACAAGCAGTGGAAGCAACTTTAGCCCAATAACTCTTAGATAATCTAGAGTTTGATAACATGCAATGTACCTTCTCCATGATAGTTTTGTTCATGTGTTCAGCCACACCATTTTATTGAGGAGAGCCTGGGACGGTACAATGTCTCACAATACCTTCTGACTTGCATAAAGCTTCAAATTCTCTAGAACAGAATTTCAAGCCATTATCGGTACGCAGCTTCTTAACATACTTCCAGTTTGTCTTTCAATCATAATCTTCCACTCCTTGAATGTTTTGAATACATCTGATTTATGCTTGACAAAATATACCCAAACTTTTCTTGAGTAATTATCAATGATGGTCAACATGTAGCTTGCACCTCCAAGTGACGAAACGCGGGATTCTTCCCAAAAATTAGAGTGAACATAATCCAATATGTATTTTGTAGAGTGAGTCACAGTACTGAATTTCACCCTCTTTTGTTTCCCGAAGACACAATGTTTAGAAAACTTCAACTTGTCGATGCTTTGACCATAAAAAAATCATCTTTTGCATAATTCCATCATTCCAGCTTCACTCATATGCTCCAGATGCATATGCCAAAGATTAGTAGCATTAGAATCAGATAATTTATTTGAGGCAATAGTAGCATTACCTAAAATTGTAGTGCCTCGTAGATGATATAAGTTGGCAGCCTTCATATCACCCTTCATCACAACAAGAGAACCTTTGGTGACTTTCAAAACTCCACCTTCGCTTGAATACTTGTACCCTTTAGCATCAAGAGTATTCAACGAGATAAGATTTCTCTTCAAATTTGGAATATGACGAACATCCGATAAAGTTTTGATGGTGCCATCAAACATCTTGATCTAGATAGAACCAATACCTACTACCTTGCATGGTGTATTAACACCCAACAAGATGGATCCACTTGGCGTAGCTTCATGGGTAATGAACCACTCACGGTTTGGACTCATGTGGAAAGTACATGTTGAATCAAGAATCCATTCATCATTAGTTTTGCAATTACCGGCGAAGCGATGAGAACATCTCCATCAGAAGCTTCTTTGATGATAACGGTGGCTCTAGGTTCATCATCTTGTTGATCTTTCTTGAAATTATTATTCCTCTTCTCCTTGTTCTGCAACTTCCAGCACTCGTATATGTCATAATCATCCTTCTCGCAATACCTGCGTGACTTCCTGTTCCTGGATTTAGATCTGCCTCTGTATCTGCTTTTGCTTCCGCCTTTTGAATTGCCATTTGAACCCTTCTCGTATTACCTACCGTGGACAGACAAACCTTCTGCATTCGTACTTGAACTTTCACTAGGAACCATAAGCTTCATCTTTTCTTTAGCATACAGAGCTTCATAAACGTCACCGAGAGTAAGAGTATCTCAGCTATATAGAATAGTATCTCTAATAGTAGAGTACGAACTGGGCAGAGAGCATAGTAAAATAAGACTCAAATCTTCATCATCATACTTTACCTCTATAACTTCGAGGTTTGCAATAACTTCCTTGAAAGTTATCTGGTGGTTCAACAATGAGACACCCTCCACTATCTTATGGGAATAAAGTTTCTATTTCAGATGCATCTTACTACTCAGATCCTTGGTCATGCAAATTTGCTCCAGCTTCAATCATAATGCGGCGGCGGATGTCTCCTTCATAACCTCCTGTAAAATATTATTTGATCGACGAAGACGAATTTGAGATAAGGCCTTACGATCTTTACGTTGCTTCTCATCAGCGGACAATGTGGTTGGCATGTTGTCGATCCCCAAAAGTGCATCATCCAAATCAAGTTGTGATAAAACAGCTCGCATCTTGATTTACCATAGAGAAAATCTCGTGTCGAAGAAACCAAAGAACAGAAATGCTCCCTTTATAGTTGATGAAGATATGTAATACAATAATGTCCAGAGCAATTTTCAATACCTTATTCAGAATTGAAAATGCACTTCATATAGGATAGTGATCATCCACAAATGCCATCACACAAAGACCATTTCTGTTGTGTGAGTGGACCTTGTATTCTGCAAAAACAGGACAAAGTGTTTGCATGATCATACATTCAAAATAGCATACAAAAATGTGCAAACATAATTTGCTAGGAGTATCTAAAACGAAGGGTAAAAGAGTAATGACCATCAGCAGTAAAACACACGAATATCCACAAGTGGGATGGCAAATGCCAATACATTGCAAATGCTGGAATTAGTTTGAGTTTTCCTCCAAATGTATTTAGTATTGTCAGATCATCATGACGGATAGAGAACCAACATCCAACTTAAGCAACAAGATCGGATTGCAACTGCAAATCCAATAGCGTGTCAGATGAACTAATAGATAGCACGGCTTTTCCACAAATAATCCAAAGCATTCCACCTCTCGTCCTTGTTCTAGCCATCAGACTACCATGGGATCTGCAGCACAAGGTTGGCCCTACCCAAAACCCCAGATCTGAGCATCGGGTCAAAAAGTACAGTAGACCGGTGGGCAGGGGCAGATTTGGGGGAAGTTATCATCATGCTAGACAGACTGGCGCTGGCCGGCTTGGGTGCGTTGGGCGACGGTGCGGGCGACAAAGATGATGAACTCGCGTGCGGCACTCCACTGGAAGTACCGGAAGTGGCTCACGTCCATGGCGTTCGCCAGCTCCACCGCCTCGAAGTCTGACCCACCGTTCGACTGTTGCAAATAATGTACAGAAAAATAGCGACAGGAGACAAATTTTATGTAAAAAATCCATGTAAAAAAACCACAAGTGCTCGAAGGAAAATCGCTATAATGAGGAGAGAGCGTTTGCTCTTCCTATGGGTTACTAGGGGGTACATATATACAGCGTGAGGGAAAAGAGTCTCACACGGAGAGGAAACCGAATCAGAGTCAATTGCTACAGATTGACATCACGTTTGATACAACTTGCGCTACCTACGATGCCACGTCTAACATGAGGTGATGAAGTATTCTACACGGACATATTCTCAGCTTTTGTAGTAGATAAGGCACCGGTAGGTTGCAAACTTGCTTTCCAGCTAACGGCACACCCTCCAACAGTGAACACATAACTAGTGAGAGATCTTCTTTTATCTAAATCTCTAGCAAAATCAAAATCCACATAACCAACGAGTCTATCTCTAGTCTTCCCAAATTGTAAACAAACATTAAATGTGCCCCGCAAATATCTAAAAATCTATTGAACTGCTTTCCAATGCTCTTTTCCAGGATTAGCCATATATCTACTAACCACACTTAATGATTGAGATAAATCGGGGCGAGAACATATCTTGGCATACAAAAGTGAACCAACTGCACTCGCATATGGAACTCTAGACATGTACTCAATTTCATCATTTGATTGTGGACATGACGCTGAAGAAAGTCTGAAATGTGTAGCTAAGGGAGTACTCACAGGTTTGGCCTTATGCATGTTGAAGCGACCAATAATTTTTATCATATATTCCTTTTGACTTAGATATAATTTGCCAAACTGTATATCTCTAATGATTTCCATACCAAGAATCTTTTTTGCTGCACCGAGATTTGTCATCTCAAATTCACTGTTTAACTGTGCCTTCAATTTTGAAATTTCAGCCTTATTTTTGCAGTAATGAATATATCATCAACATATAGGAGCAAGTAAATAACTGAACCATTAACAGTTTTCAAGTAAACACAACTATCATAATTATATCTTTTAAAATTCTAAGATCATAACGGAGTCAAATCTCTTATACCATTGTCTAGGTGATTGCTTCAAACCATAAAGAGATTTCTTCAATTTGCAAACAAAATTCTCCTTTCCCGGAACGACGAAACCCTCTGGTTACTCCATATAAGTGTCTTCTTCTAATTCCCCATGTAAAAATGCGGTTTTCACATCCAATTGTTCAAGCTCATAATCATACATAGCCACAATGCTAAGTAAAGTGCGAATATAACTATGCTTCACAACAAGGGAAAAGACATCTGTAAAATCAATACTTGAAATTTGGTTGTATCCTTTTGCAACTAGCCTTACTTTGTACCTAACCTCTTTGGTTGGTAAAACTTCTTTCTTCTTGAAGATCCATTTGCAGCGAATAGACTTTTTCTCAATTGGTAACTTGACCAGCTCCCAAGTGCCATTCTTGTCAAGAGATTCCATCTCATCATACATGGTAGTCATCCATCTTTCTGAATTACTAGAAGAGATAGCCTCTGAATAAGATAAAGGTTCTGCAATACCTTCCATTTCTTCTGCCATATTTAAACAATAAGCCACAACATTAGCTTCTTCGATCAATCTCTTAGGAGGATGAATGTTCCTCCTCTGTCTATCAACTGCAATGGAACGATGTGTTGGTGGCTCAACAATAGGGGCTTCTGAAATATTTTCCTTGTCGACTTCTGATGTAGATCCTGAATCAATAACATATTCCACCTGCACGCTTGATTGCTTCTCAACGGGAACATCAATAGATGGCTTATCATGCAACATAGTAGACTCATCAAAAGTAACACTTTTGCTAATAACCACCTTTCTAGTTTCAGGATTCCACAATTTATATCCTTTCACACCAGTTTTATAACCAAGGAAAATGCACTTAACTGCTCCAGCCTCTAATTTACCATTGTTAACATGAGCATAAGCAGGACAGTCAAATATTCTTAAGTTTGAATAATCTGCTGGAGTGCCAGACTATACCTCAATTGGAGTCTTTTTATCAATAGCCAAATTTGGTGACCAATTAATTAAATAACAAGCAGTGGAAGCAACTTTAGCCCAATAACTCTTAGATAATCTAGAGTTTGATAACATGCAATGTACCTTCTCCATGATAGTTTTGTTCATGTGTTCAGCCACACCATTTTATTGAGGAGAGCCTGGGACGGTACAATGTCTCACAATACCTTCTGACTTGCATAAAGCTTCAAATTCTCTAGAACAGAATTTCAAGCCATTATCGGTACGCAGCTTCTTAACATACTTCCAGTTTGTCTTTCAATCATAATCTTCCACTCCTTGAATGTTTTGAATACATCTGATTTATGCTTGACAAAATATACCCAAACTTTTCTTGAGTAATTATCAATGATGGTCAACATGTAGCTTGCACCTCCAAGTGACGAAACGCGGGATTCTTCCCAAAAATTAGAGTGAACATAATCCAATATGTATTTTGTAGAGTGAGTCACAGTACTGAATTTCACCCTCTTTTGTTTCCCGAAGACACAATGTTTAGAAAACTTCAACTTGTCGATGCTTTGACCATAAAAAAATCATCTTTTGCATAATTCCATCATTCCAGCTTCACTCATATGCTCCAGATGCATATGCCAAAGATTAGTAGCATTAGAATCAGATAATTTATTTGAGGCAATAGTAGCATTACCTAAAATTGTAGTGCCTCGTAGATGATATAAGTTGGCAGCCTTCATATCACCCTTCATCACAACAAGAGAACCTTTGGTGACTTTCAAAACTCCACCTTCGCTTGAATACTTGTACCCTTTAGCATCAAGAGTATTCAACGAGATAAGATTTCTCTTCAAATTTGGAATATGACGAACATCCGATAAAGTTTTGATGGTGCCATCAAACATCTTGATCTAGATAGAACCAATACCTACTACCTTGCATGGTGTATTAACACCCAACAAGATGGATCCACTTGGCGTAGCTTCATGGGTAATGAACCACTCACGGTTTGGACTCATGTGGAAAGTACATGTTGAATCAAGAATCCATTCATCATTAGTTTTGCAATTACCGGCGAAGCGATGAGAACATCTCCATCAGAAGCTTCTTTGATGATAACGGTGGCTCTAGGTTCATCATCTTGTTGATCTTTCTTGAAATTATTATTCCTCTTCTCCTTGTTCTGCAACTTCCAGCACTCGTATATGTCATAATCATCCTTCTCGCAATACCTGCGTGACTTCCTGTTCCTGGATTTAGATCTGCCTCTGTATCTGCTTTTGCTTCCGCCTTTTGAATTGCCATTTGAACCCTTCTCGTATTACCTACCGTGGACAGACAAACCTTCTGCATTCGTACTTGAACTTTCACTAGGAACCATAAGCTTCATCTTTTCTTTAGCATACAGAGCTTCATAAACGTCACCGAGAGTAAGAGTATCTCAGCTATATAGAATAGTATCTCTAATAGTAGAGTACGAACTGGGCAGAGAGCATAGTAAAATAAGACTCAAATCTTCATCATCATACTTTACCTCTATAACTTCGAGGTTTGCAATAACTTCCTTGAAAGTTATCTGGTGGTTCAACAATGAGACACCCTCCACTATCTTATGGGAATAAAGTTTCTATTTCAGATGCATCTTACTACTCAGATCCTTGGTCATGCAAATTTGCTCCAGCTTCAATCATAATGCGGCGGCGGATGTCTCCTTCATAACCTCCTGTAAAATATTATTTGATCGACGAAGACGAATTTGAGATAAGGCCTTACGATCTTTACGTTGCTTCTCATCAGCGGACAATGTGGTTGGCATGTTGTCGATCCCCAAAAGTGCATCATCCAAATCAAGTTGTGATAAAACAGCTCGCATCTTGATTTACCATAGAGAAAATCTCGTGTCGCGATCCAACAGCGAAAGATCATACTTCAGAGTCGCCATGTGGAAGAAAACCATTTTGCTGGTACGAATTTGTGTGTACCTAGCAAAATTCTCACAATTGAAAAATTCTTGGTACACTTGTTGGGTGCACCTAGCAAAACTCCTTCACAAAGTCTTTTATTTGGCCTGGGTCCCGTGCGTTGCTGCTTTGTGCTGGCTCTCTGGTTTTTCTTCTCTCACGTGTTGTTGCTTTCGGTTTTGAAGCCTCTCCCATTTCCGTTCTTCTTTGCTTTGTCACAAATGCAATTGACAGGCTACGCGATGCCCTTGGGACAATGCGCCTGCGGAACTTCGGCTCAGATGAAGTCATCGACTCGGAGATGCACCTTGGATTTGATGCGGCTCGGAGATGGAACTTCAGATTTGGCGCAGATCGAGCGACCACGCGAGATGCACGGACGTTGACTCGATGAAATTTTTTTCGTTCTGTCGGACCCTAATCTCCTGTGCTCTAATCTTCTGTGTTCTTATACCACTTGTTGCAAATAATGCACAGAAAATATAGAGACAAGTGACATGAATTTTTATGTGAAAAACCCTTGTGGAAAAAAACCACGGGGCGCTCGAAGGTAAATCACTATAACGAGGAGAGTTTACAATGGAGCGCTTGCTTTTCCTATAGGCTACTGGGGGTACGTATATATAGCGTGAGGGAAAAGAGTCCCACACAGAGAGGAAACCAAATCAAAGTCAGTTGTTACAGATTGACATCACGTCTGACATGAGGCAGTGAAGTATTCTACATGGACACGGTACAAATTCAGTTCAACTTTAACATGGGCGACATGGAGGAGGAGCCCTCAGCGCCCGGGAAGGAGGTGGCGAAGCGGGAGATGCCGACATAGGGCTCGGATAGGCCCAGGGGCCTGCGATTGGCGTTGAGCGTCTCAATGGAGGGAGGATGATGGTGGCTCACGGGCCACGGCTAGAAGCCGAGGGGGCGATGGTGTACTGGTTTAGGAGGGTTAGAGGAAGGGTGAGAACCGGATGAGGTATTAGATCTCACCCCATTCTGGCGGCAGGATTACCGATCTGCAGCTGTCGGTGCTGGTGGGTCAAATCTGGTGGCCGAGGGTGCCGCGGATTGGGAAGGGAGAGGAGGGAGGACGCTCGTGGGTGTGACTTGGAGCGGGGCTAAGAGGGGTGCGACGCCTGCAGTTCTCAACCTATATATTGGCGACGGACGGTGTGGATTAAATAGTTTTAGGAGGCTGATGAACCACCATGAGAAGGTGGTGGTGAACCATCACTACCAACTCTTTCTTTTAAGTAGTAGAGATATTTGTATTAAGACTATAGCGACATAATATCTAATTATTATTTTGCTATATGACTTTGATAAAATTTATTATTCGCTGGAACGATGTTTTATGATCAAAAGTAGTCCGTTAGCTAAAGTGTTATTAGCCGGGGGTAACGACGCGGGACGTCTCACTAAGAGTATCTCCAAGAGAGCCTCAATATTTTATCATCTAAAATCTCATATTGGGAGCCTTTCTAAAAAAATTATCCTCTAAATCTTTCCCCTCCTTCAGCAGCTCCTCTAAACTTGGATCCCTAAAATTACCATCTAGGCACTATATATTTGATGGTGATCCACCTCAATTTTAGAGTACCAAAATTATTGGGCGTGTTTTAGAGTATCTGTTGGAGGCTTGTTTTTAGCTTCATACCTAATATTTTAAGATAGAGGGTGAGAAAGAGCATCTCTTGGAGATGCTCTAATGCTGCAAATTTTACACTAACGCGGTGCGTAGACAGGATCCACGGAGCAAACAAGCTCGAGAACCAGTCAGAGCCCGCGAATTGCTGACGTAGGATGCATCGTAGCCGTCCAAACCCGAAACCCCGACACCAACAGCCAGGATCGAACACTGGCACGCGCGCGCACGCGCGAGGCGGCGGCCACCGCTAATCGTGGGCGCGGCGCCTGTTCATTGGTCCACGTAAGCAGAACACAGCTGCTCAGCCAGTTGCCGCGCGCCACGTATCCCCGAAGGGTATAATAGTAAAATCTCAAAGAGCGAGACGCGTATGACCCGGAAAAAATCGCGCAGAAGGGTAGCGTTTGCGTGGCGTGGGGGAGACGGGCAGGTGATAGGTCTCGCCGTAACACGCCATGGAGCTCACCGGCGTTGCCCTCCGGCGATCGCCGGCTTCTGCGTCCCCGATGGTCGTGAGGGGGAGGGTGAGGCCGGCCAGGGTAACCTGCGTCGGACGCGGAGGCGGGGGATTCGCCGACGAGGGGCACCTCAGGTACTACGAGGCGGCGCCGCGGAAGGCGGTGGAGGCGGCGGCGAGGGACCTCGCCAAGCTCCGGGCCATGGGCCTCGTCGCCGGCGACGCGGCCAAAGAGAGGGTCCTCGCGGTGAGCACTCCGTCTCGTTTCTTGGTTTCATTTCCCGTTTCTGTTTCGAAATGGGATCGAGAAATCTGGGTGAGCCAAGAAGCGTCGATCTTTTTGTAGTCGTTTATTGAATTAGAAAAATCGAGTGGATTATTTCTTACTCTAAGATTTGAAAAACGATGGTGATGTAGTGGTTGAATTGGTCCGCAGTCCGCTAATAAATATGGCTCCTTTTCCCCTGTAGTATTTCAGTATTTTTTTTGGTAGTTACAGTGAACGATTTGGATTTCATTTTCTTGGTAGTTACAGATAACGATTTTAGCTTCGCCTGAACATTATTTTGGTGGTAATTACTAATTAGTTGGTTGATAGTTTGTAACGCGCTTTTTGTTTGATTTAGAACTCAAATTGACTCCTGATTTGTGTGGAAATTTGAATACAGGAAGCCACAGAGCTGCTGCTGCAGGAATTGAATCAGATGAAGGATGAAGAAGGCGAGATGAAGAAGAAGCGGAAAGAGGAGAAGGCTGCCATGAAAATACTGAAGAAGCAGCAGAAGGAAGGGATGAAGTCTGCCGCTGCGATGAACTGTGGAGATGGCTCCTCTGAATCAAGTGAGAACGAGTGCCAACAGGAGCAATTCATGAAAATGAGCTGTATTGCGACCACACCCATGCCCGATATGGAGCAGGTTATGATGATCTCAATGGCAGTGCCCCAAATTGCTGCATCTGACGTCGCAACAGTCCCGGCAATGGAGTGTGACAAGGCTGCGATGAAGGCCATGAAGAAGAGGGAAAAGGAACAAAAGAAAGCTGCAAAGAAGGCCATGAAGATGAAGAAGGAAGAAAAGAGGATGGCCACACTGAATTGTTGCAAGGATGAAGACAGCTCCTCTTGCTCATCGGAATCCAGTGACAGTGAGTGTGAGGGGGATGCCATCAGAATGAGCCGCTGTGCTACCATCACCGCACCTCAAACACCATCAGCAAGCACAGTTTTCCCCATCATTGTACCTCAGATTCCAGAGCCTGTGGCACTGGAGCCACGCCAAGATGCTCAGATCTCTTCAGAGCCTGCAAATGCAATGCAGTGCACCAGCAGCAGCATTGCAGTAGTTGAGAAGCCGATGCTGAACAGAATTGAGGTCTGCATGGGAGGCAAATGCAAGAAGGCGGGCTCACTTGCCCTTCTGCAGGAGTTCGAGAAGAAGGTGGGCACCGACGGTGCCGTCATGGGCTGCAAATGCATGGGTAAGTGCGGGCTAGGCCCGAATGTGCGGCTGCGGAGCAAGGGCTCAGCAGAAGGTTCTGTACAGAAGAATCCCCTCTGCATTGGTGTGGGCTTAGAAGATGTTAGCACCATAGTGGCAGGCTACTTCGGAGACTGGTGATCTGGCCATAAATTGATGCCCACCTAGACCTAGTTCCAATTGTATTTACGGAAGTGTACTCAACAATAATACATTATAGATAGTTACGCCTGGATGAGTTGATGTATTATAGACCTTATGTATGTTAATCAGGAGTTCACGTTCCATGGCACGACCTGTATGATTTCATATCTGAGCATCTGATAGTGGGGGAGTGTTGAACTGCTTATCTATATTCTGTCTGGAAAAATACGCACACCAAGATCAATGTCTGTCTGATCATGTAGTTCTGGATTCATGGATCTTGTCAATACTGAATACGTCTGTAACAGGCGCAATGGTTGAATTCCATGGTGGTCTGCAATTTCTATGGTTTTCACATTATGCCATCCAAGACACCAAGTGCCAAAGTTACGGCACTGCGCGCAAATGAATTTGGATTGCAGGAAAGCTAACAGCAGCAGCCGGGCAAGTCGAGTAGGGCGTACCTGCCCAGAAGATATGGGCGCCGCTTACCGGCAGGCGACGCGCGCGCGGTAGAAGAGCACCTTAGAGGCTCTGGCGGTGGGCAGCGACGAGGCAATGCAGTCGGTGAGCCACGGCAAGGGCGGCGCGGACGCCACCGGGAAGGAAGGGGAGGTCGGCAGCGGGTGACCTACGCCTGCTGACCCCACTGAAATGAGAAAATTGATACTTTGCCATCCTATTCGGTGGGCTTCGACAAAATGTCACTCCCTAGAATGACCACTATAAAATGCCACTCTTAACATTGACACTTTGATTATTTACCATTTTGAGAGTTTTTTTAGGATTCTTAATTATTTTTTAACCATTTTCAGATCCACGTCCATCGTCCCGTCCCCCACCGGCAGCCGCTGCTGCAGCGGCGCGTGCACCGCCACCACCCCGCGCGCCGCCGCCGCCTCCGAGTAGGGCGCCCCCAGGTTCATGGTCGTCGTCACCACCGTCGCGTTCGCCGCCCGCTTCAGCCGCGCCGCCAGCGTCCCCGTCCCGCCGCCCACGTCCAGCCCCACCCGGATCGGGCCTGCGCGGCTCAGCGACGCCAGCCGCAGCAGCTGCGGCATCGTCAGGTCCAGGGGGCCACTGGCGTGGAGGAACCTGCCGGCCTCCGTCCGCGCCACGTCGAACCCCAGCGACACCGGCAGGCAAGAGAAGGACCTGCATTTCGAATCGGAACCCGTGGGCCATCGGGCGGCGGAGTCGGGCAGCGGGGAGAAGGGGTCGGTCGGGAGCTGCAGGGGAGCGGCGGGCGACGTGGGGGAGAAGCACGTGCGCCTGGGGAGCGGGTGGCAACCGCGGAGGAGGAGGGGCTCGGCGAGGGAGGCGGCGTCGTCGGGGCAGGGGGCGAAGGGGGCGTAGGACATGAAGCGGTGGAGGAGGTCGGGGTGGGCGGAGCAGGCGGAGGCGACAGGGACGAGGCGGGAGTAGAGGAGGAGCTCGGGCGGGGGAGGCGGAGGGGAGGAGGAGCGGAGGTGGTTCAGGTGGGAGACGCTGGCGCGGATGGCGTCGAGCTGCCACTGCTCTTGGTGGTCGAAGGAGTCGAGATGGATGAGGAGCCGCGGCGGCGTGGTGGAGGCGCGGATGGAGAGGTGGTAGATGGACAGCATGTTGGTGGCCACCATGGACAGCCGGCCGGGGAGGGGCGGCGCCGTCGCTGGGGAGGGCGGTACCGTCGTCGTCGCGGTGGCCGGAGGGCCTCCTCCCTCTCGGTCAAGCAAATGGCCCAAGGGCAAATGTGTCTTTTCCCATGGCAAATAATCTGAAAATGGTTAAAAAATAATTAAGAATCCTAAAAAACCATCAAAATGACAAATAATCAAAGTGTCAATGTTAAGAGTGGCATTTTATAGTGGTCATTATAGGGAGTGGTATTTTGTCGAAGCCCACCGAATAGGATGGCAAAGTATCAATTTTCTCCTGAAATAGGCCCAATACCTCTTTAGAGTTTGTACAATGCAGATAACGTTAGTTATCTGTAAGTATTGTCACATATGACATAATATAGTATTACGAAAAGAGCAAGAGCATAGAGAATTGAGCTGTCTTTTATGCAGTAATCAGTTATAACACGAAAAATAAAATATATTATGTCATATTGAAGCTGTATACAGAAACATTAAAAAACAAATTGTCATAGTAGCTATCTTTAGTGTTGCTCTCGCCGCTGACATGCGGGGCAGCATGTGTCGCGGCCCTGGTACCGAGTTTTTTGCTATTTTAGTACCCTCGAAAGCGGGCTTCTCTAAAATAGTACCCATACCGTGGGCTTCTCTAAAACGGTACTGTTACTAATCAATCTACTCCATAATAGTACTCCACCTTATTTTCTTTTTCTTTTCTGATTTTTACTCCCTAAACTCCCTAAACTACCCCTCCTCCTAATTTGATTTGGGCCCGGTTCGCATTCCATCCTGGATTCTAATCCCTAATCAAATCGTTTCATTTGGATACTTCCTCACCGCCGAGCCTCCTGCCCCTGCGCCCCTGCGGCTACTCGCGGCTGCTGCCCCTGCGCCCCTGCGGCGGCGGCATGCCGGCCGCGGCGGCCCGACGGCGCCCCCCAGGCGGCCCCTCTCTCCACTTTTGAAGGCGCACCAGGTGCCCCCTCCCCTCCCCGGACGACGGAGCACCCCCAGGCGGCCCCTCTCTTCCTGGACGACGGCGGCGAGGCTCGCTGCCGGCGGCGCGACCTCCCCAACCGAAGAGGGGTTATTGCCTCCTCCTTCTCCGGCGCCCCACCTCGCCTGTTCGACGGCACCCCAGGCGGCCATCTCTCCGAAAGAAGGCGGCGACGCCCTCCACTGACGGCAGCCCGCCTCCTCCGACGGCGGCGCCATCCACTGACGGCAACCACCTCGTCCCCGATTGCGGCGCTCTCAGGAGGCCCCCACCCTCCTCCGGCGGCATCAGGCGGCCCTGCTGCCTCCCCCCACCCGATGAGCGCAGCACTGTCATCCTCTCCGGTTTCTCTCTGCAGCTGTGAAGGAATTCACTCTGATATTAGAATAGATAGAATTGAGATAATGGTTGTAAACTTGGCATCAAGCAATCCTGTAAATCCCTGGAATTTCAGAGAATTCAAGAATTCTGTTGGTGCTAACTGGAATTGTGTTTGTGATACCTGGAATTGTTCATCGTTCTGAGAACTATGTTTGTGCTAACTGGAATTGTTTGTGCTCTGTTTCAGCATTGCAAATTATCGAGTCCATATGAGTTCAAAAATGTTATGAGTCCATATGGTTAACTGGCTTGGTTAACATCAGGATGGTTAACTGGCTTGGAATCCATATGAGTGGAATATGTTATTTTTCAGGCTGTTGAATTGTTCATAAATGCAAAGTCAGTCACCAGTACAATTTATGGATCAAAGACACCAAACATAATCTATGTGGTTTTCCTCTGTATATGCTGCAATCTGGAAATGCCTCAAGCTTTCATATTTACAACCAAAGGAAATGGCCTAAAAATGTAGGGCAGCATCAAGCTAAGAATAAATGATAACTAACAACAGAAACAACAGTTGCAAACTCCAGAAACAGTTTACAGACAAGGTTGAAGCACTGAGAGTCCTAGCAGAAGCAAAAACACTCCGACAATTACTATCACCAGTTGTTTGAGTGGATCACAAAGTGAATGCTACTCATGCACAATCATAAGAGATGCAATGTATCATTAACTTGATATACTCTTGCAAACCATGTAGACTTTCATGATGACAGAGTTGAACATTTAAGTTTATCATCAAGTACTGAGGTAGAAGTGGCTGATAACAGAAAGGTTACAGAAGTAACAGAACATGGAAAATGACTTAAGTAAAAGAACAATCCAATCACCAATTCACCAAACAATCTAATCAAACCTCCACGTTGGCTCAACTATCAGAACATAGAGAAACCAACACCAATTCACCAACGCAACAATCACCACCAACTACAGTCTAGCGCAGGGAACAAGTTACAGTATCAACATGCCCCTCACCCAAGATGACAAAAGAAATTCCCACTACAAAATAAGCTATATATCAGAGATAACTATTCCCATTCTAGCTTTTCTTGGAGTAATCTTCTTAGCAGCCGATGAAATGGTGCATGAAGCTTGAGGGGAAGAGGTCTGTTGAGAAGATGTTCCTTCACCCATCATCAAAGGCCTGCATACATATGTGTCATATTATTTTACAAATTCGTTTGAGTGAAACCATTACATATATGTTGAGTAGCAATTTCTTACCTTCCAGTCTCCATTCCATGACTCTCTTCCATTATTTCTTCTGTTGTATTGATACATTGATCTTGTGTTGTATCTTTAGGAGTCCACCCTTTAGTGGTATTTTTTCTTGGCTTTCTCTTCCTGCATGGAAAAAAAGGAAACAAATGAAGAAACAAAGTGACAAAAAACCATGCAAAGGGAAATCGTCTTTGTAGCTTACCTTTTCTTAGTTCCATTGAAAGAACATTTGTAACTAGTTTTCCTATGTCCCAACTCTCCGCATTGTGAACACCGCACTTTGCCTCTAACCATTTTCTTGGTCTTCTCATTGTTATTTTCAGCAGCTTTTCTAACTGAATTCGATCCACCACTCCCACCTTCAAGGCAACTTTTGATCCTATTTTTCTTTTGCCTTCCAACACTTCTTTTACCAAGGGGTGCAACCACCGGAAATTCCAAATTCACTTTTGGCCACTTCGTCTTGTCACGAAGTGGCTCAATCAATCTAGCATAAGCTTTTCTAAAATTCTCAACAGAGTAGTACTCATGTACAAAGTCTTCCATCTTCACATTCCTAATCTGTTGGGCGGTTATCAAGGACAAAGCATGTTGACAAGGCTTTCCAGTGTGCTGCCACTCCTCACATGAACACTCATGCTTGTATGCCTTGACAACAAACCTATGATTGCATTTGTCCCAAACCTCAGCAGCATAATTATCACCCTTGATAACAGACAAGTGCCCTAGGCCTCTTGTCCTAGCTCTCAATATTTGTATGACTGCAGGTAATATCCTCCCATTAAGCTTTTCTCCAATTCTTCTTCTCTTGTAGAAAAGAGACATAATCATCTCTCTCAGCTTGTCTACAAGCTCAACAACAGGTAAGTCTTTTATGTCTTTGATCCAGTTGTTGAAAACCTCAGCTACATTGTTAGTAATATAATCACATTTGATATTGGGATTAAAATCACACCTGTACCACTTTAACTGATGGTGCTTATCCAGCCACTTCTTGATTTCTGGGTTAACTGCATAAACGGTAGCCATGTGCTTCTCATACACATCCCTCTCATATGCTCTTGCTGCGGGCCACATGTGTCCACCACTTTCACCGGTGTACCTCTTAATAAAATTCTGCATTAGATGCCTAAAGCACTCCCTTGGTTCAACTTGCGGAAACACCCGCTTTACTGCAGTTTCTAACCCTTTGCAAGCATCGGTACAAATCGCAAGTAAAGGAAGATCTCTGGCAACCTTGAACAGTTGAGACATAAACCAACTCCAATTATCTTCTGTTTCCGAGTCTATGAATCCAAAAGCAACTGGATACATCCAATTGTGACCATCCACACCGGTTGCTGCAGCTAAATGCCCATTCCACCTACCATTTAGCGCAGTGGAGTCAACACCAAGCCATGGCCTACAACCTGTTCGAAAACCCTCGATACAAGGACCAAGAGCACAAAAGAACCTATGAAAATAGACCTTGCCTTCAACCATCTTGCAATCAATCTCAATTATACTATCGGGTGATTTTTCCATGACCTCCGCCTTCCAATTATAGAGTAACTGAAAACTCTCTTCCCAGGAACCATACAACAACTCCATAGCCTTTTCCTTTCCTTTCCAAACAGTATCATATCCAATTGTGCACTTATAGTCATCTTGTAATTTAATCTGCAACTCTTTAGTTCCCATTTGAGAGTTCTTCCGAAGGATGGAAACAGCCTTAGAAGCAACCCACTTACAAGAGGGTGTAGTGGTCCTTCTTCTGCTGCTAGATGTACATTTGTGCTCACTAGTCAAGGATGTCACCTGAAAAAATTGTCAAGAAAATAAATAAGACAATATTTTAAAATAAATATGAAATATGGCAATAAAATTTATAAGACAACAGAAGTATGTACCATAACAGTCATGTTGTCTGCCTGCGTGCGCCCAACAACAGCCCAAGTGCAGTTGCCCCCCTTACAGTAACCTCTATATTTTCTTTTGGTTGTTGCTTCAATGCCCAATTCAAATTCTCTATTAATGGCATATTGCCTCACAGCCAATCTGAATTCCTCCATAGAAGGGTACAATGTGCGCACTTCCATCGATGGATTGTCCTTATCATACACCATCACTCTCTCCTCTGGAATAGAATCATCAATAGCCATGGATGCACCTTCTGTACCTTCTACATTTGGGATTTCTGAATTAGTTGCTCCGTGGTCCACAGAATTTGAGGCAGCCTCTATATCATCTTCTACCATCTCATCTTCCCTCAACCCCAAAAGCTCATAAACTTGGTCCTCATTGCATATTTCGACTCTTCCTTGCTCCTCTGTTTCCTCTTGAATTTCTATTGAATCCCAATTAATCAATGGATGAATCGGCTGCTCGCAATTTGTTATAACGAACCTAGTACCACGGCATGAAAAAAACAGTTAGAAAACGTGCATTTGTACTGAAAATATTCAAATACGATGCAAACACGTACTCTGCATTGCCCTGGTCGAAACTACTGCTATCCATCTGAAATTGGTCCTCCCTGTCCATAGCAATCCTTAATTGAAAGAGAAGATCATGGAAATGTTGTCCAGACCCATGCAAATATGCTGCAATATGTGAATCATGCAAATATTGGAATCCTACAGTAGACAAATGATTGGTTTAGCAGTAACTATGTCTTATGATTACTTTGCCTCAAATTTACAGGCATGCTACTGTTTCTTTGGAAATGTTATTGGATCTTATAAAGATTTTTGCACCAGTTATTCATTCAACATTGTCAGCAAATTCAGCAGTTGGGGTTGATATTCAGGCTGAGCAGAGGTATGAACATAAACTGTATTCTGGGAAATTTGTAATGGTGAGGATAACAGCAAGTATCAGGTAGTTAAATTTGTTTGAGTGAAACCATTACATATATTTCAACTTAAGCATCACAAATTAGTCTGAAAAAAATCATGAGGTGGTGGTGGCGAGGAGCAAAAAACTCGGTGGACTGGAGTGGTTCGGGGCAAATATTGAGAGCTATTACCTGCAGGAGTGGCACGCGCAGGGGCAGCAGCGCCTGGTTGGCCGGCCGTCGGTGGTGGCGCCCTGCGAGCTCGCCGCCCTGCTCCGGCGGCAATGGAATGCGAACGGGCGGCAATGGAATGCTTCGGGGCTGGAAACAGAGAGTATCCAAATGAAACGATTTGATTAGGGATTAGAATCCAGGATGGAATGCGAACCGGGCCCAAATCAAATTAGGAGGAGGGGTAGTTTAGGGAGTTTAGGGAGTAAAATTCAGAAAAGAAAAAGAAAATAAGGTGGAGTACTATTATGGAGTAGATTGATTAGTAACAGTACCGTTTTAGAGAAGCCCACGGTATGGGTACTATTTTAGAGAAACCCGCTTTCGAGGGTACTAAAATAGCAAAAAACTCCCTGGTACCAGTCAGAGATCAAAGCGGCAGCATTGTGCAGCTTAATTATTACTGTTTTTCATTTAGTATTACGTCTGCTCATGGAGAAGAGAAGATGCCGCGCGCGCTCTCCCATGTGATTGGCGGGCGGCGCGTCTCCTCTTTCTTCCCCCTCCTTGACTTCGCCCTCTTCGCTCTGCCTCCCGCGGAGGACAGGCTCATAGACACAGAGGAAGCAAGGCGAGGAGAAAGAATAGGTTGCGTGCTCAGTTAGTTACTTTCGATCGCTCATCCGGTGAGCGATTTGAGCCGTGCCTTTTCCATTCTTGGAGTTCTTGATCTTTCTTCCTCTTGCTCAGCTGCTATGCTATTCTTGGATATATCTACTGTTTGATTTTTCTCTATTTGGTGCCTGTCCTGCAAAGGTTTCTTGTCAGTCTGCTGTGGCTGTGAGTGTATCGGCTTAAAGGTTTCTTGTCACTCTGCTGTGACTGAGAGTCTATTGGTTTATCTTGTTCCCAATTAAATGGATTGCATAGAGGCACGAATTGTCTTGCTGTGCTACTCTTCTATTGTGTGATTGTCGTGTTGGGTAGCTAAAAGTTATGATTACCTTTTTTAGTTGTTAGAACTTAGAAGTGATGCCAAATTTTGGAACAAAAAAGTTGCGTTTCAGTTTCCTGTTATATGCTCGACTTCTAGAGCAACAGATCAGCATGGAAGAAAATAACTTTCCTGAATGATATATCCTCGTTTTTGTGTTTCTGGATGGGAATTATATTTGTCATCGTTGACTCCCTAGTAATCTCCACACAACTTGACCTTTAATCGCCTGTCAGTTTGGCATGAACGATGATAAGTAAAGTAGCAGTCTTCTCCTAATTGTGGCTGAGGCAGGCGTATTTTCCTCAGATGCTTTTGAGTTCCTGAGACCATGGGGCAGGGGCATCTTTTGTTGGTGACTACTTGTTTGTGGGCTCTTTCATGCGCCTTGCTGCTTGATGCTTCCACTGACGGGTTGCTAAGAATCAACCTGAACAAGAAGAGATTGGACTACGAAGCTCTGACTGCCGTAAAGTTGGCGAGGCTGGACAGCCGCCGTCTGAAGATCGGCGGTTCGAACAGTGATGTTGTACCTCTGGTTGACAACCTCAACACCCAGTACTTTGGAGTGATCGGCATTGGCACCCCGTCACAGAATTTCACCGTGATATTCGACACTGGGAGCTCCAACCTGTGGGTTCCCTCGTCGAAATGCTATTTTTCGGTGAGTTCTCATCTCACAAATCGATCTACGCGATTAGTTGTGTACTTCAAGCTGTGGTAGATCATATTATTTTGACCTTTGATGTGAACGCAATGCACTGCAGATAGCATGCTACTTACACCACAGATACAAGTCGAGCAAGTCAAGCACTTACAAAACAGATGGTATGTTTCTCCTTTCTAAAGTTACGGTCTCATGTTTGCGTCATTCAAGAAATGATTGCTGAATGTCCTCTCTTTTTCCTCATCAAATTATCCAGGAGGGACCTGCAAAATTACATATGGTTCCGGATCAATTTCTGGATTTTCCAGTAAGGATAATGTGTTGGTTGGAGACCTTGTCGTGAAAAGCCAGGTAAATTGTGAATTCAGTATAATAATCTCCCGTGTTAACATTCACATATGGTATCCATAATGCTGCAATTTCTTCTCCCATCCCAGAAATCCATTGAGACAACGCGCGAAACAAGTGTTACCTTTATCCTTGGGAAAGTTTGATGGCATTCTTGGTCTTGGCTTCCCTGAGATCTCCGTTGGGAAAGCCCCTCCAATTTGGTATGTTTTCAGCTGTTTACGTCAGTGCCGATGCCTCAGCAGCGTTGCCCGTTTGCCACCTGAAACACACCTTTTCTCTTATGTGCAACAACAGGCAGAGCATGCAAGAGCAGAAGCTGCTTGAAGACGATGTCTTCTCATTCTGGCTGAACCGAGATGCTGATGCATCTTCTGGTGGTGAGCTCGTCTTTGGTCGTACGACCCGAAACACTATAACGGAGACCACACCTATGTTCCTGTGACCCGCAAAGGTTACTGGCAGTTTAACATGGGGGATCCCCTTATTGATGGCCACTCAACTGGCTTCTGTGCCAAAGGATGTGCTGCTAATGTGGACTCTGGGACTTCCTTGCTTGCTGGTCCAACAGTACGTATCTTCGAATTAAGGATCCAGATCATCTCCATATTTGTACTAAGTTCGCATATTCCATGCTGAGATAGAATCATTAATGTTATATTCTTTCTATTCAATCTTTATGGTCGGTTCAGCCGTTGGACCCGCTGGTCTATTCCCCGTCGTGGCTCTTCTGTGCTTCCTGCGCGCACACACAAAGGTGCAGCACGTCGCCTCCTGTTATCAACGCATGAACTTGCTGGAGAGAAATAGATTAACAAGACAACGCCGCCGAGAGTACGCACGAGATTTTTTCTCTGGAGCACAACTGCTTCTCCTTTTCTTCTTTTATTTCTCTTAGCTACTTCCTAGCTTCTCCTCCTATACGATCACAGCCTAATCACCTCATATTGCTCTGCATGGCTTAAATAGCCGGCACACAAGGCTACTCATACTTGAAGACGGAGACTTGAATACGACTCTAAGTTGTATATGTATTCGTATACACAGACAACCTCGACTCGGAAACCAATTCGCAAATGGACTAGACTTCTACGTATACGGCAAGCATGTGTACACGTGTATAACTCAAATACGTCTAAAAAACCAAGATTAAACTCTAACAATCACCTCCTTAATTTTGATTTTCCTTCTTGATCACGTTGACCTTCTCTCTCATGTTGCTTTTTCCTTGCATACCTGCCTGTGCTGGAGCACCTGCTCCTGCTTCCTCCATGAGCACCTCCTCTCACTGTCGTGTGCCATTGGTTTCGACCACTGTCCTCCACACTGTGCTTCCTTCTGCCACCTCGGGACCCATCTACGACTTCCTTCTGCTGCACGCGTAAGAGCTCCTCCCGAGCCCCTGCTCGCCACGACCATGCCTGCTGCATGTGGTATGTGCCGATCACCCGAGCCGTCGCTCCGCTTCTCTCCGACTGCATGCGCTCCTTCAGAGTTGGTTGCATGCCTGTGTGCACCTCCTGCGCCGCTCGCTACGACCACTGCATGCTCGGTGCATGCCCTTTTGGGGTCGCTCCTCGTAACGACCATGTCTTATGCCTCGTTTTGCTTTCTTTGTCGACTTGGTCTCCTTCCTTGTTACGACTTCTTGTGCGTCAGGCTTGCCTCTTGCTGCTTCTACACCTCGTCCATCTGTGGCTTTCTCTACCCAAACCTGTTTACAAGTTTTCAAAGGAATCTTGTACAACCGATTTGGAGATCTCTTCGTCTTCATCAACATATCTCTGTTCTTGTTATACACTCATAAGAACTCATCCTGCAGCACCACCCTGCACCCTCTCTCCGTCATCTACCCGAGACTTAGTATATTGTTACATAGACTTGGTATATAATAGATTCCTGTCAGCAACTTCTTATCCCCATTCCTGCATTGTAGCATCATTGTCCCTTTGCCCTTTATCTCCACCGTGGAGCCATCGCCAAATTTGACATTGCCCCAAACCTTCTCGTCGAGCTTGTGGAACATGGAGCGATCTCCCATCATGTGGTTGCTTACCATTGATTCATGTGATCATGGCTTCTTTCCTTCATGCGTACTTTTGGAACTACGATATCCTCATTCAGTTCCACCATAACCGACTCTTTTTCAACATATGAGGAGAGAAATACTAGCTCTCCGTCATCTTCTTCTTCGTCTTTGGCAAGATTCACCTCCCCGTCCTTCTTCTTACTCTTGCAATCCAAAACAAAGTGCTCAAGCTCATTACAGTTGAAGCACTTTTTATTACTACAACATCTTATCGCGTAGTGCCCATATCACCACATTCAAAGCACTTGACATGTGACAAATCATAGGATCTCTCACCACTGCCTTGCCCAGCGTTATCTTCATGGCCACCCCTGCCGCCTCGACCACTCTGGCCACCTCGACCGCGCCACCTCCCGTGGTTGTATGATGAGCTACGATCGTCTCTCGGATATCTCCTTACTAGCAACGCCTGCTTGTTGTGAAATCCCTGCTCCTTGCGTGACTGAAACCCCTTCAGTAACTCCTCATGCGCCTTGAGATATCCGGTGATCTCCTCTATCTCCTTGTCCAGATCGGGGGAGTACATAAGTGTTGTGACAACATGTATGTACTTCTTCGAAAGCACACGCAGGTACTTCTTCACCGTCACAGATTCCTCCATCTTGTCACCAAGAGAGTTAATCTGATTCTACAACGAACTCAGCTTACCGGCGAACTCATCCACCGACTAGGTCTTTTCCATCTTCAGATTCTCGAACTCACTCCGCAAATTCTGGAGTCGCACCACCTTGACACGATCAACTACTTTGTGCATCAGATAGAGGTAGCTAACAAAGTCATCGCCATGTACCTACGGTGCCTCACCGGCGACAGGCCTCGCAATTGGGTGGAGCGGCTTCCATGGGCCAAGTACTGCTATAATACATCGTACCATACGGCTCTACATGATACCCCGTTCAAAGTTGTTTATGGGCGCCCACCTCCCATCTTGACAACATATGATGATGGCATGGCCAAAGTGGCGACTGTCGAGGCTCAACTGCACAGCCGAGATGATTTTCTCCGAGAGGTTTGGGAATGCCTCCTTCAAGCACTACAATATGCCAAACATTATTATGATAAAGGTCATCGGGGAGATCAGTTTCGTCGAAGGCGATCGGGTATGGTTCCGTCTCCTACATCGACCCGCGGCATCATTGCCAGGTAGGCGCACGGGCAAGTTAGACCCACGATTCTATGGCCCCTTTCAAGTGCAAGCTCGAATTGGCTCAGTGACTTACCATCTCCATCTCCCAGAGGGTTCCCGCCTCTATAATATGTTTCACATCGGCCTCCTCAAGAAGTTCCATGGTGAGCCCCCAACGGTGACGCCCAGTCTCCCATCGGTTGAGAATGGCCGTGCCATTCTAGCCCCGGCAAAAGTCCTAAAAGCTAGCCTTCGTCGAGATATTTGGCATGTGTTGGTTCAATGAGTGGGATTGCCAGCCGCGGATGCGACTTGGGAGCAAGTGGATGATTTCAAGATGTCATATCCTACGTTTCAGCTCGAGGACGAGCTGTTTGCCCAAGCCGGGAGGGATGTCATGTGGGGTATTCCCTATCAACGTTGCAAGGCTAGGGCAGTACCTCCACAGACGCAACAGCCGTGAGAAAGGATACCTCTTCGGCAAGGAGAGTTAGAGTTAGATATGTTAGAATGATCTCAGGGCTTTGGCCCAACGGCCAAAGCCCAGCCCTTGACCGCGCCCTGATCGGGGGCGCCCAGCCCGTTTGGCTGGTGGGCCCCTGTCGCCAGCGCTATAAATACAGAGGTGGGGGCCGGGCGGCACGCATCACGAGGTTGACCGCGCCGCCGTCACCCCACCGACAAACCCTAAGACCCGATCTGTTGAGGGGGCGCTGAGCCGACGGGAAGCGCCACCGCCGCAGTTCACCGCCGCCAGGGAGACGCCGCCGCCCGGGACACGCCGCAGAGGAGCCCAGCACCTCTTCCCCGACCGTTGCTGCCCGTGCGCAGATCTTCACCGCCGAACCTGAGATGGCCTCCTCCTCCTCCACGTCGTCCGACGGTTAGTACCCCAATCCCTCTCAGTGTATCTCTCAAGAACTCGAACCCTAGAGAAAAGATCCCACTAGATCTAACCTAGAAGATCCTAAAACCTAGACCTAACAATGGTATCAGAGCCGATCTAGGTGTAGATCTAGAAGGGGAAGAAAAGCGAAGAAAGAAACCCCCCCGAACCCTAGAAAACAGAAAAGAAAAGAGAGGGGAACTGGGGCTAAACCCTAACCCTAGATCTGAAAAGACCGGACTTACCGGACCACCGTCGTCGTCGCTGGCGTGCGGGAGACCGGCCGAGCCGTGGGCTCGCCGGCGCTCCACGTGCGGCCGCCGTCGACGCGCGGGACAGGGGCGCCGACACGGAGCCGCTCGACGGCGGCGCGCTCCCTCTCGGGGGAGCGCGCACGCCGGCGAGAGGGCCCGCGGCGGCGCCGACTCTTCTTCTTCTTCTCCGGCGGCGTGCACGTAGTCGCCGCCGCCGCCGCTTCGCGGTCGCTCGGGCGCGAGAGGAGAGGGAGAGGAGAGAAGTGTTTAGGGTTCGGGGAGCGTCCGCCGCGCAGGTTTTGATCGGGCGCAGACCCCGCTGAGCCGTCGGATTGTGTTGGACGGATCAGATCGCGCGGCGCGGCGCGGGCGAGATTCGGCCCAGGCGGGCGAGCGCTTTCCCGGCCCAGGCCCAGGTTGCGGCCGGAGCGCGGGGCAGCGCGTCGCGCGCGCGCGCGGCTGTGCGGGTTTGCAGCCGTTGGATGCGAATCCAACGGCTGAGAGCGAGTTGGGCCGCGGCGCTGATGGCGTCCGCGCGCGCGTGGGCGCGTGAGGCGCGCGAGAGAGGCCGGCCGAGCGGGCCGCGAGCGTGAGGCTGCGCGGTCAGGCCGCCGTGGGCCAGGCCGAGCAGGCCGAAATGGCCGAATGCACAGTAAAGAACCCGAAATTGATGTTTAATTATTTTTCAGAAGTATTTTTTGATGAATTTGATTGAAATTTCATCCAAAATCTCTGTAAATTTTTTCACCAACGTGTTAATTTTTCCAAAGATTGATGTTTACAGTATAATGCTTCTGAATATTGAATTATTTTTTGAATAATTACAGTTTCCGCTGCAAAAGTTAATATTGATTGTTTTTCATTATTAAATTCGAACCAACGGGAGAATTTAATTTTGGAAAAATAGATAAAATTCCCAGAGATTTATGATATTGTTATTTTCTGACCAACGTTGTTAATATCAGTATTATAAATTTTTAATGTTGATTTCATGCATTATTTCTATTTCTGCCCAACGGTGATGTAGATTTAATGTATGATAAAATTGATTTAAATTGTATGTCGTATTTTTGACCAACGTTGGAAATAAGGCATATAATTTTGATGTTACGTTCTCACTGTATTTGAAATATTTTTTCAGGAGGATACAACTTAATGAGTTGTATTAGAGAAATCCCCACTCTCAAAGGTGATAATTATGGAGAGTGGAAGAAAAAGTTAGATTTAGCTTTTATCTTGGCTGAGGTGGACTGGGTCCTCACTACAGCACGTCCCACTGAGCCTCTGGCACCAGTGAGGGAACAGAATGAGGATGACACTGCATGGCAGAAAAGACAGAGGGATCATGCTCCCTTACAGATGTCTTATGATCTTGATCATAAGAAATGGACCACAGCCAACAAGAAATGTATGGCTGTGATAAAGAACACAATTGAGCCTGCTATTCTGGGCTCAATTGCAGAGTGTGACACTGTCACTGAATACCTCGATAAAATAAAGAGTCAGTTCACTGGCTCTTCAAAGACTTATGCTACACAGCTGATTAAGCAGCTGGTAACAGAGAGGTATTCTGGCGGTGGCAATGGCATAAGAGAGCACATTCTTAGAATGAGCAACTTGGCATCTAAACTTAAACCGATGGATTTGGCTCTCAAGGATGAGTTCCTTATTCATTTGGTTTTTGCTTCTTTGCCAAAAGAGTTTGACACCTTTGTTGTCAACTATAATATGCAGCCCGAAAAATGGGACATGGAAAAGTGCATAGCCATGTGCGTGCAAGAGGAGGAAAGAATCAAATCCTCACATGGTGGTGCTATCAACTTTGTGAGGGAAAACAAGAAAAAGAATTACAACAGTAACCCCTTCTCAAAGAACAAGGGCAAAACCCATGTACATCAGCCTCAACAGAACAAATTTGCTGTAGACAAAGACCAGTGCCTTCACTGCAAGAAGACGGGACATTACAAGAAGGATTGTCCTGACTACTTAAAGATGATAATGGCTAAGAAAGGTGAGAACATTATTACCTTTATTAATGAATGCCTGTATGTGAAATATTCGAAATCCACTTGGTGGATTGATTCAGGAGCAACTGTTCATGTTGCTAATTCATTACAGGGATTCCGTTCGACGAGGACTACGCAAAGAAAAGAAAGATGCATTAAAGTTGCAAATGGAGTCGAAGCTGAAGTGGAAGCCGTTGGCGATCTTTCATTAGAATTAGCTAATGGCTCTACTCTTTTACTTAGAGATGTCCTTTTTGTACCCTCTTTACAGAGGAATTTAATTAGTGTGTCAAATTTGGACAAAGATGGTTATGATTGCAATTTTGGAAATGGCAAGTGCGAAATAATGTTTAATAAAGAATGTGTTGGTATTGCCATATTACAGAATGAGCTTTATTTGTTATCATTGTGTGATGATGTGAATGTCGTATGCGATAATGAGAACGTTGCGTGCGAGAAAGTGATTGAATCCTCGTCTACGAATGTAAACAGAAAACGAAAGAGAACTCTAGATGAGTCGTCGAAATTATGGCACTGTCGTTTAGGCCATATTTCGAGGGGGAGAATAGAAAGACTAGTAAAGAATGATATTCTTCCTCCATTAGAGTTCTCAGACTTAGAACAATGCAGAGAATGCATTAAAGGAAAATATGTAAAGAAAATAAAGAAAGACGCTAAAAGAAGCACAGGAGTTCTACAAATTATTCACACAGATATTTGTGGTCCTTTTCCTGTGAAAAGTGTGGATGGATATGACTCGTTCATAACATTCACAGATGATTACTCCCGTTATGGATATATTTATCCAATTAAAGAAAGAAATGAAGCCTTGGATAAATTCAAAATATTTAAGGCTGAAATTGAAAACCAACACGATTTAAAGATTAAGATAGTCCGATCTGATCGTGGGGGGGAGTACTACGGTCGACATACCCCATATGGACAAGTTCCTGGACCTTTTGCAAGGTTTTTACAGGAAAATGGAATAGTGGCCCAGTATTCTATGCCGGGCGAACCTCAGCAAAATGGAGTACCTGAAAGACGCAACCGTACCCTGATGGATATGGTGCGAAGTATGATGAGTTACTCCACACTCCCATTGAGTTTATGGATGGAGGCGTTGAAAACCGCCATTCATATTCTCAACAGAGTGCCTAGTAAGTCGGTGCCCAAAACACCGTACGAGTTGTGGACAGGAAGAGTTCCCTCACTAAAGCACTTACGTGTGTGGGGGAGTCCTGCTGAGGCTAAAGTATTTAACCCAAACCTTGGGAAACTTGATCCCAAAACAGTAAGTTGCCATTTCATTGGCTACCCTGAAAAGTCAAAAGGTTATCGTTTCTACTGTCCAGACAGATATACAAAGTTTGTAGAAACGAGACACGCTGTCTTCTTAGAGGATGAAATAATGAGGGGGAGCATGGTAGCTCGACAGATTGACCTTGAAGAGAAGCGGGTGTATGCGCCCACTCCGATGATTCAAGAGCCATTCTTCACTCTACCTGCTGTCGCTGCACCGACGGTACAAGACACTGTGGTGCCAGCACCTGTTATTGTTCCTCCCGTGGCAACAATAAATGAGAATGAAGAACCTGTTCTTCAGGATCATATAGAACCTATTGCCACAGATGAGGGGGAGCAACAGCAGCCTCAAACAGTAGATGTACCAAATGAGGAGGCCCCGAGGAGGTCTCAAAGAGTAAGAAGATCAGCTATTTCTGATGATTATCAGATTTATCATACAGAGGAATTTCAAATGGAGGATGATCCCACCTCATTTGAAGAAGCCATGAGAAGCGAAAATTCCTTAAAATGGCTTGAGGCCATGGAAGAGGAGATGAGGTCCATGAAGACTAATAAAGTCTGGGACTTGGAAATTATTCCTAAAGGAGCCAAAACAGTAGGCTGTAAATGGGTCTACAAGACTAAACATGACTCCCAAGGGAATGTAGAAAGACATAAAGCGCGACTTGTGGCAAAAGGCTTTACGAAAAGAGAAGGGATTGATTACAATGAGACATTCTCTCCAGTCTCATGTAAAGATTCCTTCAGAATCATAATGGCATTAGTAGCACATTATGATTTAGAGTTACATCAGATGGATGTAAAGACGGCATTTCTTAATGGGGATTTGGAGGAAAATGTTTACATGGCACAACCGAAAGGTTTTGTCATGGAAGGAAATGAAAGAATGGGATGCCGCCTAAAGAAATCGATTTATGGGTTAAAGCAAGCTTCAAGACAGTGGTACTTGAAGTTTGACAGTACAATAAGAAAATTTGGGTTTAAAGAGAATGTTGAGGACAACTGTGTTTATGCAAAGTTTAAAGATGGGAAGTTCATCTTCCTAATCCTGTATGTGGATGATATCCTACTAGCTAGTAGTGATGTTAATCTGCTACTGGAAACAAAGAAGTTTTTGTCCTCAAACTTCGATATGAAAGATCTTGGTGAAGCCTCGTTCGTTCTAGGGATCGAAATTCACCGAGATAGAAACAAAGGGGTATTGGGACTGTCACAAAAGGCATACATAGAGAAAGTCTTAAAGAAATTTGGTATGCATAAATGTAGTCCATCACCTGCACCTATAGTCAAGGGCGACAGATATGGGGATTTTCAATGCCCCAGGAACCAGTATGAGATCGATCAAATGAAAGCGGTTCCATATGCTTCAGCTGTCGGAAGCTTACAGTATGCTCAAGTGTGCACACGCCCTGACTTAGCATTTGTTACCGGGTTACTTGGCAGATTCCAGAGCAATCCTGGAATAGAACATTGGAAATTGATAAAGAAAGTCTTGCGTTATTTGCAAGGAACAAAAGGCCTCATGATGACATACAGAAGATCAGATTTACTCCATATAGTGGGGTATACAGATTCTGATTTTGCGGGAGATGATAGAAAGTCTACATCCGGATATGTATTCACTCTCGCTGGAGGAGCTATATCGTGGAAAAGCTCAAAGCAAACCGTCACTACATCGTCCACAATGTATGCCGAGTTTGTAGCATGTTATGAGGCTACGGGGCAGGTGAACTGGCTAAAGAAGTTCATACCCGGTTTAAAAGTGGTTGACGACATCAATAGACCACTTAAGTTGTACTGCGATAATGAACCCGCAGTAACGTATGCCCACAACAATAAGTCAAGTGGTGCTGCCAAACACATTGACATAAAGTACTATGTTGTGAAAGATAAAGTTCGGGATCAAATTATAAGTCTAGAGCATATAAGTACCGCAAAGATGTTAGCGGATCCGCTTACAAAAGGCTTACCACCCAACGTGTTCAGAGAACATGTAGCCGGCATGGGTTTAAGGGAAAGCCTATGATTCCTGGACTAAAAGATGGCCCAAAGATTAAAGTAACTGTTTCAGAACAGAGAGGTGTATTGTAACTGTTGAATCTATCGGCGATTGACCGTGACGATGAGACATGTTCTATGCACTAATCTGTGATGGAATGTGTAAAGTCAAAAGTAATTAAAGATAAAGTATAGATTGAGATCAAGGGGGAGAATGTTAGAATGATCTCAGGGCTTTGGCCCAACGGCCAAAGCCCAGCCCTTGACCGCGCCCTGATCGGGGGCGCCCAGCCCGTTTGGCTGGTGGGCCCCTGTCGCCAGCGCTATAAATACAGAGGTGGGGGCCGGGCGGCACGCATCACGAGGTTGACCGCGCCGCCGTCACCCCACCGACAAACCCTAAGACCCGATCTGTTGAGGGGGCGCTGAGCCGACGGGAAGCGCCACCGCCGCAGTTCACCGCCGCCAGGGAGACGCCGCCGCCCGGGACACGCCGCAGAGGAGCCCAGCACCTCTTCCCCGACCGTCGCTGCCCGTGCGCAGATCTTCACCGCCGAACCTGAGATGGCCTCCTCCTCCTCCACGTCGTCCGACGGTTAGTACCCCAATCCCTCTCAGTGTATCTCTCAAGAACTCGAACCCTAGAGAAAAGATCCCACTAGATCTAACCTAGAAGATCCTAAAACCTAGACCTAACAAGATATCTATCTATAGTAATAGATTGGTTACTTCAAATAAAGAGATAAGATTAGGAAAGCTAGATGGGATAAGTCTATAAGAGGGGGAGTCTTATACCCTTGTAATTGACAGACAATAAAGATAAGTTCTTCTCCCCTGCCTCCGTTCTCTATTCCCTGTCTTGTGCTTGCCGGCAACCAGGGCCGGTCCTGGGATTTTAGAGGCCCAGGGCGAAACTAGAAATAGGGGCCCTAGTATAAATATCTAAATATAAATCTACATGCACACACACACACACACACACACACACACACACACACACACACACACATATATATATATATATATATATATATATATATATATATATATATCTAATTTTACTAACAAACACTTAAAATATATTATGTATTAAAGAAAAATTCATATAAAAGAGTTTATAGATATTACCTTAAAAATTTCTTCTAACACTTCTAGATGCGAAGTCATTGATGATGGTATTGATATCAATCTCATCCAATAATTTCTTCTCAATACATAAAGTTGCCAAACCGTTTAACCTCTCTTGAGACATTGTTGACCTTAAATGATTCTTCAACAATTTCAACTTTGAAAAGCTTCTTTCAGCTGATGCCACAGTCACAGGCATAGTAAATAAAATCCGATAAGCAATAGAAATATTAGGATAACAATCCGCTTCTCTGACAAACTCAAAGATCTCCATAGCATACATTGGTTTATCTGATAAAGTCAATTGCATAACACTTAACTCAGAAATTAGATCATTTAACTCAACATCAGATGAACCATCTAGAGAGAAAGTTTCTGCAAATTTTGTACAACATTCTTTTAATTCAGTTCGATCCAATGACTTCAATGTTGTTGAACTCATTAAAAATCCAAATATACTTCCGAATGTTTGGAGTTCTTGAAATCTACTTTTCAATGAATTGATTGCCATATCAACCATAACAAAAAAATAATTAACTTCAAATTCCTTCTCAGCTTGCAAAACTGCTTCATCACAATCAATTTCATCAAACTGTTTCTTCCTAAGAACACGCCGCTTAACTGGAAATGATGGCTCTACATTCATTTGAGCTGCAATATCTTTGGCAATGGTCATACTCGAAGCAAACCCTTCATTTCTATAAGTATTAAAGTATTTAACCATGCCTTCTATTTGTTGCAAGGTAGACTCAATGCACATGGATGGTGATTGCAACTTCTTGCTCACTATATTTACAGCAAATAAAATATCATGCCAAATAACCATACCAATTATAAACTCAAAGCTACCAAGCACTTCATATAAATTTTTTGCATCACTCCTATCCTTGGGTTCGGTATCCCTATCTTCCATTAACTCAAGTAGAGCTGACCTTAATTGAGGAGCTTGATATCTAATTGCTTTGACACTTTTGATTCTGCTCTCCCAACGAGTATTGCTCAATGATTTCACAGTTAAACCTTCTATATGGTCAAGCAAAACTTTCCATCTTTTAGTAGAACCAGAAAATAACACATATATCCTTTGCACAATTCCAAAGAATGAAATAGCTTTAGCACAAGATTTAGCCATATCACAAAGGGTAAGATTAAGACTATGACAAGCACATGGCATATACAAAGCTCTTTGATTTATATCAAGCAACCGTCTTTGCACCCCCTTGTTTTTTCCTTTCATATTAGAGCCATTATCATAACCTTGACCCCTAATATCATCAACATTTAAATCAAAAGACTTGAGTGCATCAAGCAATACATTGAAAAGCCCTGAACCAGATGTGTCATCCACTTTCAAGAAACCAAGAAAGTACTCCTCAACTTTTATTTTGCCATAAGAAATATCAACACATCGAACCAACAAGCTCATTTGTTCTTGGTGACTCACATCTGGTGTACAATCAAGGATAACAGAAAAATATTTGGCCTCTTTAACAGTCTTTATGATTGAATTTATAATTTCAGAAGCCAAAAGAGAAACCAACTCATTCTGAATTTTATGACTAAGATAATGATACTGAATCTCTTTGCTTTGAATACGTCTGAGGTGGTCTTGCATTACCAAGTCAAATTCAGCAACCATCTCAACACAAGCTAAGAAATTACCATTAACATCATTGTAAAGTTGCTCGCTGGATCCTCTAAAAGCCAAATTACGTTTGCCAAGAAATTTCACAATGGCAACTATTCTTAATAGAACCTGCCTTATACGTTCTTTCTCCTTTGTAATTTGCTGTTGTAGCTCTTTATCGATCGTTTCATGTTTGCTCAATCTAACTCTTAGTTCATTCCAAGAATTCATGTTGGAAATATGCTCGACACTAGCTTCATGTTCTTTCAGCCTCTCATTGATATGCCTCCAATCTCTAAACCCATCATGCCCCAATGAACTCTTGCAATTATCAGAATTGAAAAGCTTGCAACAAAAGCAAAACACCTTATCAACGTGTTTTGAATAAACTAACCATTTTCTATCATGTACCTCTCCATTGCTCATTTTTCTAGAGTAATGACTGTACGAAAAATGTCTTGAGTTGTCATCCAAAGGAAATTCAATATTTTCTTCTCTTATAGGCCCCTTCTCCACTAATATGTCTCTTGCTTTGTTATCAAGATTACCCCAATTTATCGGATCATAAATATTTGTAGTAAATACTGGTTCATCAAAACTAGCAGATTCTGTAGCAGATGAATTAAATATGTGCTCATGATCACTCACATTGTTATCATCTGTGTTGATGTTGACATGGTCTTCCATAGGGCCCTCATCTTCTAGATTCACATTAGCATCTTCCTCCACAGCAACTATCGCCAATTCATCAGGATTTCTTGAACTGCTCGTATTACTTTTAAAAAATTTGTCCATGGATCCCCTCTGTGATTCTATCAACTCATCAATTCGTTTCCTCTTTTTTCTTTTTTCACTGCCGGAAGCATATTTTCTAGATGACATGGTACTGAAAATTTAAAGAACAATAGTATAATTAGTAACTACAAATAACAAAGCACTAATTATTGATTAAAAATAACAAAGCACTAATTAACAAAGCACTAATTATTTACAAATAACAGTCGATCTGTATTCTGTACTTCTGTAGATGTGGACACGCGATGCAAATATGCAATCAATTATCAATCGACAACGGACAATCATTCATGCAGAGCATGCAGGCCATGCAATGAAGCTTACCGGCTGCGCGTACGTAGTCACGTACGTAGACGGACAGACGGTAGACCGTAGACGTAGCGGTAGCGCGGCGGGCGCGCGCCTGGCCGGCTGCGCCTGCGCGGCGGAGACGCGGAGTCACGGAGAGACGTCTAGAGAGTACAGACGGGCAGACGGGTCACGGGCGACGGCCACTCGGCCAGGCCAACCTCGGCGGCTCGGCGCCTCGGCCGCGCGGCGTGATTGGCTGATTGCGTGAATCGCGTGATGGTGCTGGTGCGGCGCCGCCCTAGGGAACGTCCGAACGTAAAAATAAGATCTTCTGAAATCTGAAGATAAGAAGTGGAGCCGGATCCGGATCGTATACTTATACATATACCATGTATGCTAGTGTATGGGGGCCCCTGGGATTTGGGGGCCCAGGGCGGCCGCCCCGCTCGCCCCCCCCCTGGGCCGGCCCTGCCGGCAACCACCGTCACCACGGCGTCTGAACGCCGGGAATCGTCTGCAAGGCCAGGGGCGTCCCACCGCTACTTCCTGTGCTCCAGAAGACATACCAACTTCTGCATTCATCATTTATCTTGGTCAAAGTTCATTCTAATTCTTGCACATCCTTCTAGTTGGCGGAGTTTAACTTCCGAGATCCTAATTTTAGGTGATGAGCTCCTTTCTGTCACTGGCCATCTTCTCATTTCTAGCATGCAGAGTGAGTAAAATCATCTGGATAAATGATATCTATTTGATAAAATAGATATCTTTCTTCTTTGTGAATAGGCTCTGCAGCAGTTAGAAATTGCAACTCATAAATTGTCGAAAGTAGTAGTAGAAGAGGTACCAGGAACTCTATCTTCACCAAAGCTATCCCTCTTGGAGATCAATGATTTAACTAGCCAACTAAACAACTTTACGTAATACATTTCATTAACTGTCCAAAATGTAACAGAAGCAAAATGATATTTATATTTTGTTTCCTTTTGATACCATGCAGGCAAAGGCTCACAATAAATAGATTTGGGATGAAGACTACTGCTGAAGCAAGATCTCAGACTGGATGGCCAAAACAGGGAGATGTATGAATTATTTAATCTGTAAGTAATATGTCAATTCTTAGCTGATTACTTTTGCCTAAAATTCTTGATCAAGTGATACATGATTATCACAGTAGTCCTAGACATTTGCAAAACCATCAAACATGATAAGCTTGTCACCGTGCCCCAGTAGCTGTAGCTTGGCAAATGTAATGTGGTGCAAGTACCAAATTGCACCTCGAACCCAAAACTCTCCCATAAAGGACTGGTATTATTGACAAGGAGTTTTTTTCTTCCACACTCGTATATAACTCATATAGTTTTAGTTACTTGGATTGTAACATATTATGCTCCCTACAGCTTTGCATATTTCTTGATGCCTTCTTCATAGCTCTTCATCTCCTCTGGTGTTGATAGGTTGCTTAATAGGGTAACCCTTGCTGTTGACACCAAATCTTTGCACTCCGATGTGGAAGGATCAATCGACCATATCTGGACCTCCCAGACCTTTCAGAATTAGGACATATTCAGCAAAAATCTTGACATTTCTTAACTCAGACGTTGTTCAAATAACTGAAATACCTGAATAAAAAAGCATTACATAGAAGAGACAAGCCCTATCCGCATTGATACTTCTGCGGACTGCATACTTTACACAACCTGAATGCTCAATTCTAAGCAACTACTTGAGGTGCATGTTTGTTTCTCTAATTGTGAGTTCTGTTTGTAGCGAAGGTTGAAGGTCCACTGAGCACCAGCATGCAACTAACCACTATCAAATCATAAACGACCCAAGTGAATGTACTGTAAGTGCGTCACAGGACTATGTGAATGTGGTTAGAATGTGCACTTCTCGATTTCCTTCCGTGAATTGTGCTTTCGTGTACAAGAGTGCTCTTATAGATGGTTAACATGTCATCAAGTGGTATAGATGTGGGCAGCCAATCTATTATATTATTAAAGCAAAGGCAAAAGAAGTCACCACGTTCGTTCTCAATGGGTAGAAATTCACATATTAATCGAAAAAAGAGAAAGATTTACATTGCTAATCGTGGTAGGTACAGATTATAATGATCTAGATTAAAAGAAATAGTTCATGTCAAATACAACCCAAATAATAACTGAAATTCGGAATAATAAATAAATAAAATTTAAAAAATCTGAATAAAATAATTCAGAATAAAAATTAAACCAAAAATACCAATTAAATTTGTATATGAATTATACCAAAAACAACTAAAATTGGCAATAAAAAATAAAATAAATTAGTAATTTGATTTCGATATGAATTCCAAAGTAAAATCTCCAAATAACTATAAATTAGATAAAAATTAAATAAAAATTGGCAATTGGATTTGCATATGAATTTCAACTAAAAAATTAAAATAGACAAAAAATAAAATTTGTAATTTAAATTTCATACAATATGAAGTAAAATCCTTCAATAGAAAAATTCAGAATAAATTAAATAAAACTAGCAATTTCCATACAAATTACTAAGTAAAATCCCTAAATAAACATAAATTAGAATAAAAATTAAACAAATTTTCAAAAACTAATTGAAATTTAGAAAAATATAATAAAATATAACGAAACCCAAAGTAAAAAATCCCTAAAAATTATAATTCCATATAAAAATAAACAAAAATTAGCAATTAGATTTATATACAAATTTCAACAAAAAATAATTAAAATTCAAAGTGAAAAAATAAAAGAAAATTTTAATTTAATTTCCATACAAGTGCAAAGTAAAATCCCTAAATAACAAAAATTCAAAATAATTTAAATAAAATTAGCAATTTGATTTGTATACAACCTTCAATAAAAACAAATAAAATTTTTAATTAAAATAAAAGTTATAATAAAGATAGCATGAATAGTATCGGAGGAGACCATGAAAGAGTGCAATGATATCGATTTATCTAACAAGAAGATATTGACCCATCAGGAAGCGAATAGCAGAGACGATGGCAGGGGAGATGAGGACAATATCGTGCTGCCTACTTAGGTGTTCGACAAGGAAAACATCATGCTCCTAGCCAAAGTTGTTGAAGAAAAATGACAAAGTCAAAAGAGCCAAAGGCCACGACGACGAGTGGTTAGCATTAGCATTATTGTAGAAATCAGTGTCTAAATAAGCTTAATAATCGGAAAGCTTTGGTAGAGAGAAGATGAAGCTTTGCCTTAAAGATGAGTTATAACGATATGAGACCATTAAGTAGCTAGAAGCGTGCCATCACTGGTGAGGAGGACAACGTCATCGACGATGGCAAGAAGATTTTCCATATTGTTATACAATGACTAAACCAGACATACCAGCATCAGTGAAGATACGAAGTCACCGTGGTTAGTAAGGAAGCCATAACATTAAGGTAGCCAATGTCGAAGAAGAGAAACGATCAACACAAGAGAAGAGGGACATTAAGCACGTAGAACATCATACGTGTGTGTATTCATACCTGTATAAATAGAAGCACAAATGTACAGAAGCAGAGATAGTGCAACCATAGGGAATAGGCTTAGAACCACCCACGAGAGCGTGACCAGTGTCATTGATAGAGATCAATGACGGTTGCACATTTATGCATGTTTGATGTTGTAATGGTCAGTATTAAGCAATAATTTGAGAAATAGAAGATAATTATGTGGTAGAGTATTGTGTTAGAATAGATAGTAGCGAAGAGATTGTACTGGAATGGGTAACAGCTAAGAGGGGTTGATCAAGAATTAGACGCACTGTTGGAGATTGAGGTAGAAAAATTGTAGCGACAAGAAGTGATAGAAGACACATGATTCGGTAGGGTATCCAGCATGTGAGGGATTATAAATTTAACATAGGTCACCTATGGTGCATCGGTGTATGCGTGAGCCATATACTCTAGTACCATCTAAACTAATAAAATAATTTGCCGCACATATAATCAACGTACTGCTTTGAGATTAAATGGAGATACATATGAATGCATACATTTTTTTAAAAAAAGTAACTAATGGAGGAAGAATAGGAACATGCAGCTACATAATCCATGCATAATAGAGAGTGCTTACGTTTTTAAGAATCCCAACATTTTAGTATGCTCAATGATTTTTTCTTTCATCAAATTTATACTTCAATTATATCCTTTAAGTTATATTTTGAGTAAAGTCCATTACCGGTCCTTAAACTTTTTATGCTGTGTCATCCCGGTCCATAGACTTTTAAAGTATGTCATCCTGGTCCTTAAACTTTCAAAGTGTGGCAATTTCTTTTGAAAGTCTATGGACCGGGATGACACAGCATAAAAAGTTCACTGCTACAACTACATAGGATATTGCCACACTTTGAAAGTTTAAGGACCGGGATGACATACTTTAAAAGTCTATGGACCGAAATGACACAGCATAAAAAGTTTAAGGACCAGTAATGGACTTTACTCTTATATTTTCTTTCAAGCTTCTATTATCATTTACAATGTTTATGATGTCTTCAAATTTTAAATAACATATAAGATACGTAAATATATTATCAAACATCTAAATTATATTGTTTGATATTAAAAACTTTGAAATAAATTTAGCAGCGTAAGTGTGCGGGCCACACTGCTAGTTACATGTAAATCATGTAACAGGAAGCCCAAAAGGCTTTGCAAGATTTTGTACCTTCCATGTATGCGGTTCAACTAAAACAGCTGTACAGCTTCCTATTGTTATCTTGTAAGATGAGTAAAGTATATTCTGTAGCTTTCTATTGACATGCAACTCGCACTAATGCTTGTATGATGAGTTCATCCAAATGTCGACATGCAACTCGCACTAATGCTTGTATGATGAGTTCATCCAAATGTCAGCATCATGTCTGGGCGTTGGAAAGTGATGAAGCTGTAAGCAATCTGACCCCATCTGGCGCTTTCTTCTCCTGAACACATGTCTCTTTAGTACGTCAGGTAAGACTGGCAGGCAGAATGGTAGAAACTTGTGAAGCTCTGAGCTTTCCAACACTCCAACTAGTGCTCTTGTTGTTGTCAGTCTTCTCAATTTCTTGTCCCACCAACCCGGAATCTTGATCTTCCCTTCCACTCGCAGTTGCCAAGCGTGGACTTCGCCGATTAATCTAAGTGCAGATGGAGTACTGATATACAGGCTTAACAGATTATTATTTTTTGTCAATTGATTGTTTGATGAACTCCGTTTCAGAGAGAAAACAAGAGAATTGCACGATGAACTAACCTCTTTGATCTTAGTGCTAACCAGATTGTGAAATTAGATACAAGAGTAGCTCCAGTTCCATTTGGAATGCAATTGCGGGGATTACGCAGGAATTGTGCTGGTTCGTTTCGCGCAGAATGTCTTATGGAAATTAAATCATACCTGAATGTTGCGGCCGACCTGGATGGGCTTGGCCTGCGCCTCGACGCGGTCGCCAAGGCGGGCGGGCCTGACGTGGTTGATAGAGAGCTGCACGCCGGCAACCCTCCGGTAGCCCGACGCTATGTACCCGCCGATGCTCGCCGCCGACTCCGCGATCAGCGCCGACAAGCCGCCGTTGAGCATCTTGAACGGCTGCCACGGACAGAGCAGTGATTGGTTAAGCGACGCGCTTGCGCGGCCGATCGATCACGACGCGTTACATCGACCGGCACAGCGCCGTCGGAGTGGACGATGGCGTGCGTACCTGGCAGCATGTCTCGGTGACAGCGAGGCGGCCGACGACCTCGCGCGCGGTGATGCGGGTGTACTCGAAGCCCAGGGCGTGCAGGGCGTTGTCCGGCGGGGCGCCCTTGTCGAACCCGGGCGGCGGCGAAGGCTTATTAGCGGCGCCCCCACTCTCGCCGCCGGCTCCGCCCATTGCTATCCCGCCCGCCTGCCTGCGTGGTGTGCTGGTGCTTGTTTCTTTCTTCGAGTATGGATGCGGAGCTAGCTGGGGCGGCAGAGACAGCAGCAGAGCAGGATATGAGATAGATGGGGAAGATAGGAGCAAAGGGCCTACTTTCCTCGTGTGTAAGCACTAAGCTTGCTTTACTTTCCTCGTGTCCTGGTCTTTTTTGTTCAAGATCCTTTTCGTAAAACGATTTTTTGTTCGAGTTCCTCGATGAGTACGGCTTGATTAGGCTCGAATGTACAAATACTATCTATTGTACAGCAGTATACATCAGGCACAGTTCGTATTGGCCTTTAAAATCTGTTTCTTTTACAGTAAATAATTTTTCTATGGTACTTCGTTTTTTTAAGATAGGGTCTACTAATTGATTATAATATATATTATAGTGACTTTATTTATATCGGCCAAAATCACGCGCGAGTGTTTCTCTCTTTACAAACTTCTCTACAAGTTGTTATTATTTATAAGACAAACCTCAAAAGCCTATATGAACGGGCCCAAGTCAAGCTCAAGCCTATAATATACTAATGTATGCGTACGTATGAGTGTAGGATCGGGATGAGTAGAGTGGGTAATTTCTTAAAATCTTCACTAGGTGTTAGCAACACAGTGTAGCAGAAAACGCAAGGTAATCTTATTGAATAGTCTCTCCGGTCCGACCATCGGCTAGGGGGCGTGTGATGACCCATGTCACTATCCTCATAACATGATACCGGCCATAGAGTATTATTCCATAAAAACATCATCTTATTGAATAAAAAGCCGTACCAGAATTGCACAACAGAACAATAATTAGAGACTTTACAATATTACAATAACCAGCAGCACAAGGCTAAAGACTTTAATATAATACATGCTGATTTACATTATCTGAAGAAAGCAACTACTGAAGTTCAACCCTAGGTACTATTTATACAATTACGAGATAACGGAATGAGACTTAGATTATTTATATACTATGATTCTCTGAGATAGGGCGCTATAGGGTGCCTACTCGTCCCAACTAAAGAATAGGGCATCCTCATCGCCTTAGTCCTCGATAGGATCACCTTCGTCCCACGCGGCATCCTCTAGGTCTGTAAACACCACGTCCAACCCAAAGTAATCTGTAAACACCATGTCCAACCCAAGGTAATCTCCAGCCAGACTGGGATCTAGTAAAGAAGTTTAATAGCAAGGGTGAGTATAACGTACTGAGCAAGTATTATTAGCAACAAATGCAATGATATGACTCATCTCTTCATAATCGAACTCCTATTCCATCCCTTCCTCAATAATAAAATATGTTATTAAGTTAAAGAGAAAACTTGCACGTTTTAGTATTTCGAATACTACTAATCACCCTGGTGAAGAGAAAGAACCCCCGTCAGTCTCTGTAGTCTCCAATCTAGGAGATATGCATGAATTCATAATTTAATTAGCACTTAGCAGGCTTGTGTCACTTTATCTTTAGCTACTCTGAGCACTTTGCCATTGAGTTATCCATATTTTCTTAGATGCGGTGCCGAGTTAGAATACAGAATGTTTTCCCTAGTTTCATTATTATATCTCCACCCAACCAGAAATAGTAATTGGTTAGGGACTGTCTCTCTTTCCCCGACACTCCACAACGCTAAATATATGCACCAAGCTCACCACTTCCGAGCTTTATACTAGTTCTGGGTCCGCCTATTTGGATCACCACTTCTGGGCTCTATACTATTTCTGGTATTGTTAAACCACCTAGTTATACTACTTACCATCGTGGAGAATATAATAGTGTTGTAGGGTAGCAGTTTCTGCATGTTGGAACGAGAATATGGTTGCCACTAGAAATACGACTTCATACTTGAGTGAGAGTTGTTTAGTCCTGATAATATAATCATATGTATATGGTCCCAAAACCTGCCCCTTTCTCTACCTGATTAGGGCACTCTCTAACCTCTTATTATACATAAATTACAGTCCAATTGCTCCTTCAATTGAATCTTACCTTCTCTAATCTCTTTACCTTTCTCATCTATCCACCATTCTTTTGAAAAGTCATTTTAATGCAACAGGTGATGATAGATATTGTAAAAGTAATTTTTCCTAAGTAACATAAACTAATCAGAGTAATTAAGGGTGAGCTTGCTTTGGTATATGTAGTTTGGCTCGGCCTCAATTGTGGCTTGTACAGTTCCTTCTTTTTGCCCCAGATCATCCTCTGCATTATAGAGCATATTTATGGTTCAAGCAATCTGATTTAATAGACAACTGTGTGGTATTACAATATTGAGCTTCAGTTGATGTTTTATATTTGCAGTAATTGGTTCAATTTGGTGATTTAATTTGATTTCCAGTGTTGCAAAACATTCTGACCCATTTTCGCTCTTAACCCAACTCTCTCTAACTAGCCCAACACTGCTCCTACATGGAACCTGCTTAGCCTGCTTACGGCTGGCCCACACCAACACACCCTGACCCTACACACACACCACACCATCACACATGCCACACACATGCTCACTAGCACACATGCCACACACACACCTTTCTCTCTTCCTCTCCATTCTCGCTTGTTCCCCCCTCTCGATTGCTCTCTCTACCGATGCTATGCCACCAACACTCACTTCCCACAGTGGTCCTCGTGTCACCTCTCCTTCACCATTCCTCAATGGCGCTGTTGGTGGCGGATCTGGGTGCAACGCCACCAGATCTACACTTCCCCCTCTACTCCCTAGCTAACCCGGTTCTAACTTTTCTTGTTCTTTTGCAACATTACGGTTTATTCCTTTTGATTTTATACGATATTGATTTGGGGGATGATGTGTTGAACCGATGTCGGTAATCAGAGGGGGTGAATGATTGTGAAAACTTTTTGAAATCCCCTAGTATTCTAAATCTTCACTCAAATGACTATTAGAATCATTAAGACAAGGTTGGGCTATGACGGCCATGATTACAAAATCACAAATCTTGGTCAAGCAAGACAAGAACCAGGTAAGATCTTGATTCTTACTATAGAATGATCTAGCTAGGCAAAAATTGATCCTAAGGACCTACTAATGCCCCTTACACATCATAGATCACAATAAGAATAAGAAGAGCATGAAAGGAACCAAATCAACACAAGCAAAGGCAAGAACTCACACAAAGAGAGACAAGAAAATAAGGATTACAAGAACTTATCTATTGCATGAAGTGGAATGATTCTTATAGCTTGCTGGTTTACAAAAGACCCTTCACAAGTCCCACTCTTACTCACATCATGAAGGAGAGGAAGCACTAGCCTAAGCCTAGAATTCAACCATAATTCCGTGCAAACCCTAGAACCCTTGCCCTTCATCATATAGGTTAACCAGCCCCTTAGTGGATCTGGATGCTCTAAGGATTGGGGAAATCCGTCAACCCCACTAACATTGGATTTTACACTCATTCGCATTATTTTCAAAATGCTTACAAGACCAACCCACAACATCTTAGGGATTGATCCACACAACACACACGACCCTAGCCTAACCCTGAACCACTTCCTTTACGTCTCCTAGCAATGTGGATTTGGAGTTGGCATCAAGTCCAGTTGTGGACTTTTTTTTTCCAAATGCCCCTAATAAAGCCTCCGGACACCTTCTCTTGACTCTGTTTTCATCTTGTCATGCACATCACGTGTAGGTTGATTAATGGCCTCCCTTTTATCGGCAAGTCTCTCCTATTTCAGTTCGCACTGGACCATGCCTCACTTGAACTAACGAAGCCAACTTGATCCAACCCATTGTTCGAACCTTCCTTCAACCATATTCCTTGATTTTGCCATACTCCATGCTTGAGCCCAACCATCCCACATGTCCACCTTGACCGCTTGGACCTCAATCCACCTTATGTAGTCCCAGTCGCCCATCATTGACTATAGTTGCATTCAAACTTCCCTGCACATCCAAAGACCAATAAATCATTTTTGGGCACAAATTCTTCACAAATTGACCCACGTTAGCATAAACATGCAATATGCAATTCAATGAAACCATGACAGGAGTTCCAAGATCAATCTATGATTAAATCTCCCATAATATCTAATTTTCAGAACCTAATTGCCACAACCGGTATGACCGCACAACCCATGTTGGTCATACCGCTTCGGTAGTACCACCAACCATTGGCTAGTACTAGCTAGCCTTGCCACGGCCGGTACTACTACCCTGGTAGTACCACAACCAAGCTCAAATCATATCGTTCCTCCGGTAGTACCGTGATGTAGCATCGGTACTATTAGACCCCAAAAATGACCCTCTCTAAGAAATAGCTACCACTAGCTAACTTCTGGTCAAACTGTATTTGTGATAGTACCACGATCACTATGCCAGTACTACCGCACAGGTAGTACCATCGATTTTGGCTGGTACTACCCCTCCAAACCTGACAACAGCTTGAATTTAAGGAAATTGCAAACCTTTGCAAAACCTTAGATGATGAGGTCTCCTGGAACTGTACAAGTGTGGTGAGGTTTAAGTGGGTTTTGGCATGGTTTTTTCTAGATAATGAGGTCCACTACAGCGAGAGGTGCTGACTGGCCCAGATGGTATCTCGATGAGCGCTATTGTTCGTTGTTCTAAATCGGATGGGTTGTGACTGCAATCTTCCTTCTCTCCTATTTTTCTAGTTGACTTCTCTTCGGATTTTTGGTAGGACTGCTTAGGACTAAGAGGGGGAGGGATTCTGTTTTTATTGTTGTGGATAGGTTTCCTAAGATGGTACATTTCATTTCCTGTCATAAGAGTGATGATGCGTCGCATGTAGCTGACATATTTTCAGGGAGATTGTGAGATTGCATGGAATGCCAACAACCATAATTTCAGATCGCGATGTTAAGTTCATAAACTACTTTTAGAAGACTTTGTCGGCCAAACTTGGGACAAAGTTGTTGTTTTCCATGACTTGTCACCCACAAACCGATGGACAAATGGAGGTGGTGAACCGCACACTTTTAATGTTGCTACATTCCATGATAAAGAAGAACTTAAAAGAGTAAAAAGATTGTCTACCGCATGTGGAGTTCACATATAATAGGCTGGTACATTCTACAACTCAATTGTCTCCATTTGAGGTGGTGTATGGTTTCAAGCCAATCATGTCACATGATTTATTACTACTCCCACTACAAGAACGTGCTAATATGGATGCTTCCAATGTGCTGATTTTGTGAAAAAGCTTCGTGCAACAACCAAAGAGGTAATTGAAAAGACAGTACATGCTTATACTTCTAAGGCTAACAAGTCTAGAAAGAAAATGCTTTTTGAACCAGATGACTTAGTGTGACTTGGAATAGATTTTTTGTTTGAGAGTTCTTCCATGGTGACCGAATTCATCATGAGGGGAAATTGAGGATTCATTGAAATCAAGATCGTTCAACTTTTCCGATGGGAATTGGGAGCGCGATAGAATTTCATCTGTAGTCATGAAGTTCAGCACGTGTGATTAGGCAAATTATCAAGTGCTAACTCTTGCATTGGCATCGGGGACCACCACAATCTTCAATTCCACATGAGTATCCAACCTACGTCGAGAAGATTGGGCGACCCCGAATCAATGTTATCTGATATGTGTCCACATTATTGATTTGATATCCCCATATCTATCATCCATAAAACATGACCATCAATCAATATATGTACTGATCTATATATCATAATTGTCCTACACAATGATATAAGATCAAGATAGTTTAGAATAACATCAAAACATATAGTTTAGAATAACATCAAAATATGAATAAAAAATTCCACGAATAAGTCACATACTTATTGACCAATATGAAAGACATTTATTCAGGGACAAAATAATATATTATTCAAAAGATCATAAATATAGAAGTGATACCATCATCTTCATGATTACCTCTAGGGAATACCACTAACATCTTCTCCATTTATACCCCTTTTCTTCCTTATTTTCTTAATCTTTTTTAAGGAATTTTTTCCATTATATTGCAAACAAATGAAAGGGCCCAACAAATTTCCTTTATTTTTTGTGAAAGTAGAGGAATACATCAGTAAAGGTTAGATAAGAAAGGTGACGAGCAAGCTAAGTACTGCATATATACCTGCCCAAAGGCTAGATAATGGACGCATGATTCTCCATGTCGAGCATCATAGCTTGATTATTAAATGTTAATCCGGCAATCACCGGCGAGAAGCAATCATTAACTTGGAGACATTTACGAAAAGGAACTTTCTAGCATGCATGTGCCAAAGAGTTTTGGTAGGTATATCGTACATACTTTGAACATTAGTTTTACTACTTCTTATTAGTAATATATATTTGCTACGGCCTTTCACGAAGAAAGATATATATTGATTTTGCAACAATGTTAATTATAAATCGATGAAATATTAATTCAACATTTGAATTCCCTATTGATCGTTAAGATCTATTGTATCCAAATTAAAGGCTCTGCACTTGATATTCTTGTATTTGTCTTGCACTGTGCCAATTGATCTTGATTTCCCTGTGCATGCAGCTAAGCTAGTAGAATTCCACGACGTATTAGTATAAGCCATGACGGTTGCGTGCACCACATGGATCCAAGTTTGATCGGTTCTCTTGGAGATCGAGGTCGAATCATTAGTTAGGAACTTAGGAAAGCCCCATGTTCTTGACAGGTACGATTAAACTAATTAAGCATCATGCATGCATGCTACTTTCCGACGCTTGCTACGACTCCGTCTTATCAATAAATTTGCTGTTCATATTCGATCAGCCTAACCAATTAAGTACGATCCATGCGTACATGATCAAAGTAATACGCGGCCTACACGGTTTGAGCTTGTATATGTGGATGGATGGGCCGGCCGTCAAAAATCAAAAGCAATAAGAGGACGCTAATTGCCAATCTTAACTCATACCTGTCGCTGCCTAACCACACGACACGACCAATGCCATCACGCACGTACGTACTTTCCTTGTAATTTATTAAGCGATGGGTTGTGCCTGGACGGGTTCTACACTTCTACTACTAGCTATAAATGTACGCACATACTCCAATGTGTGTAGCAGATAACTGTATACCAAGCGTGTGTGCCCTTGATTTGTTGCAACCAAGCAATCGATCAGCGATCAGAACAAGTATCGGTGCAACGTAGCTTGTGATCTTGTCAGAGAGCAAAATTAAGTGTGCTGCTGTTGATTAATTTGTGTAGGTGTGATTGTGTGAAGATATAGATGGGGAGAGGGAGCAAGTGCTCCTCCGTGCTGAGCTTTCTCGGCTTCAGTACTACGGGGGAGACAGAACAGGGAGGGGAGAGAAAGAGCCGGCAGTACTACCACCAAGGCGCGGCGGCGAGGAGGGTGCGGCCGAGCGACGACGACGACTACGGCCGGCGGTGGTACGCCGAGCGCGACATCGACCGGCGCGCGTCCGAGTTCATCGACAGGGTCCACCGCGGCATGCTCTCCGCCGGCGCGCAGCAGGACGACGACGGGCCCTCGACATACGCATCATAGACAGAGCGTCGTCCTGTGCTCGCGCGCGCGCGTACGTGCAAAATACACGAGCCGGCCGGCCGGGGGTGTGGTGCACCGCATGGATGCATGGCCGGCGGTAACGACAGCCTTCATTTACTTCGTCACGTACCTAGCTTGCCCTTTTAATTTGTACGACCGTCTTTTGGTCCTATGTATCGTTTGTTAGAATCTTGAATATGCTCTTGAGATAATAATAAAAATGATCTTATCACTTTCATGTTATAATCTTTTAAATAATATGTTATTTTGTTTCTTAAATAAATATCATTCGTATTAATCAACAAGTATGCGACTTATTCGTGGAACTCTTTAATTATGTTTTGATGTTATTCTAAATTATCACTGATCTTATATCATTGTGTGGGACAATAATGATTTATAGATCAGCACATGTATTAATTGATAATCATATTTTACAGATCATTGATATGTGAATATCAAATCAATAATGTAGACACATGTTAGAGAACATAGTGTTGGATTGACCCATGTTGAGACATTGTTGAGATTATTATGTTTTATATGTTATCAGTTGGTCTTAAGTAATGATGATGTATAATACTTGTATCTGAGATCAGCATAGTTTTTTACATGTTTAATAGTGTACTTAGGGGTTACCAAACGCTACTCCTTAACTAGGTAGCTACAAATGTAGCTTTCGGGTATACTATGAAATATACGGAAGAATGTGACCAGTCAATATGGGATTTCCCCTCCTACATACAAGAGAGATATTTCTGGACCCCTCGATGTGGTCAGACAAAAGAAGTGCATAGCCATAGCTTGAGTGATTGAAGAGTCAACCATATGAAGTTATCCGTCACTAGATCAGAAAAAGATTGAACAATCTATGGATGACACGTTTCTCACCTGGAGTTCGATCAGGTGTCATGAGGTAAAAGGAGAATACACAAACAGATTGTTTAGTCCGATTAGATACGAACTGGTCGTATGGGTATACTGACTAGTCGTGAGTTGGTTGGATATACCACAAACTAGTATGCAAACTAGTTGTATAGGGATACAAACTGGTCGTAACCAGATACAATTTGGTCGTAAGGAGTTGTGAACTGATCGTGAGTGACTAGGACCTAATTGTAGACCATATTATATAAGGTTCATCCAGATTGATATTTGTGTATATTTGGGAGCCGATATATCATGCTAGGGACCGCTACCGAGTAGTGATAGGAAAGGTGTTTTCGGGTTATAACCAAGTATACATGAACCTAAAGGATCATACATTTAATAGGTTGGAATAGTAAAGGATCCAATCAGAGGTTTTCTGAGTGAGATATAATCTCCACTTATATTAGATAAGGACCTGGTTGGAGGCTCTCTATGTGGGGATACGATCTTTACTCGTGTTGGATTAGGATTCGGCTAGAGGTTCTATATAGAGGAAGGCATTGTGGCTATGGGTTGATGTGTGAGACAAAGAGATATCGCACCACCCACTGAAACCCTAGCCGACTCCTTCCAAAGGTCCTTGCCATGCGCGCTAGTGTTAGTATACCGGTGCACGGCATTTTATTTCTAGATGTGTGGACTTTCGTAAAAGCACTACTGAGACTGCGGTATTGATCGGGACGATCCGAGGAGAAGATAATCAATTCATGGAGATCGACTATTGCTGGAGGACGATCGGCTTTCGATGAGGACGATCGATTTTCGAGGATCACTTTCCCTAGACTTTGGACGATAGACTACTTTCACTACATCGACATGCGTTATGTTGAACTGGACGTTTCAACTCTTTTTCCGCTGCACTGCACCTCTAGTAGTGACAATTTACAATCTCTTTATTACATGGCTTTCTGGTTTACGTGGTAGAAATTGTAATTTATACTTAGTATAGTCTATCCGTATCTCAACAAAGCAGGTCACGTGAATGCATGCAAAGTTTCTTCCCATACAAGATATTTTCAGTGGTCCATGCATCTTTGTAACTTGCTATCATACGATACATCCTTAATTTAATTTACTGTATTCCAATGAGCTAGTATATAGTACGTCATTAGGATAATCACTTATGTGTATTTGACTGGTTTCATGTTCATCCAGCTGATTGACCTTTCTTGTTCCCTTTTTAAAATTTCATTTTGAATGTGTGCCACATATATTTGATCACAGGAGCGAGCTGACGATGGGACTAGACATACTATACACACACACACATCAGTCCATGGCAATGTTAACGACAGTAACCGGCCATCACGTGGATAAAAAACTTTCTTCTTGGTTGAGTGACCATAGAAAAACACTGTAACGCTCTCATTTCTAAAGACGCTAGTAATCCCTGCAACTACCCAAAAATGAACAGCTATGGGGTACTGAAAATGATTGCGCATCACAACAGCACAAGCTTACAGCAAAAGATCCAACTTTTATTACATCATACGGTCTAACAACTAGTTTTCACAGCTAGCGTGCAAGCCCAAAACTAGCTTACATCACAAAAACTCCCAAGGGTCTGAGCGCAGCTGAGACCTAAAACCACTCTTCCTTAGAGAAGAAAGGCTCTTCGGGAACCTCGTCTTCAGCTGAGGCTTCTTGATTCCATTGGTGTTCTGTTGTTGTTTAGCAAGTTATGAGTACAACCATACCCAGCAAGTTACAAGGGTAAACCCTAATTTATTACTTGCAAGGATATTCAAGGGTGGGATTATACTGGGTTTATTACATTGAGTGGGTGCAGTTTTATTTGTAAACAAGTAAAATCAAAGCAGTTCTCCTTAAGATCATGGGGTTTTCCTTTAACAGATAAAATTTACCATTACCCAATTTAACAACAGAACAAAATCTACTTATGCCTCGATGTTGGAATCACCCAATTAACACAGCTTCATTAACCGGAAGCACGGCGTATTTGAATACAATTAGTTTCACTCTACAGAGTTGCTCAGCTTTACTCACACGATTTCTTAACTCCCACGACAGAGTTAAGAAAACTAGGTTATTTCATTGCTCAATTCTTTATATAGGCTCTACCCAACAGAATCACTTAGACACGGTTCACAACTAACCCTAAACTCCTTTGCCCGCTCTGAGTGACCTCTGTCGTTGTTAGGTATGGTTTTACCGTTCCGCATACCTAACTCCCCATCATCAACACATTCATATCCTGTAGAGATTCAATCGAGTTGAGTAGCTACTAAACCAGGGTTGACAAGTCAACTCCTATGGTTGAGCGGTTATTATGTCTTTTACTCAGCATTAGGTTCTCGTCTTTAAATTTTCACCTGAGGCACCAACCACGTTCCCAACTGTGCTCAACAGCACTACCACCATTCTAAACCAGCCTCCATTCTAGGGTAAGGTCATGGACGGAGGTCATCTCGTGGCTTTCCACAGCACACCTTTACCCTAATACCAGTTTTCAAATCCTACCGACCAACGGTCAAATCACTTAGTAGTACAATGTTGAATGGTTTGAATTTTTTTTGGCATTTATTTGTGTTCTTTTGCTTGCCGTGCTCAGTGAACGCATGGTCTTTGACGGTTCGTGTTTGTAATCGGCTATCTTTGGAACGTTGATTTCTGTAGGAGCTCAAGCAAAAGAACACAAATAAATGCCAAAAAAATTCAACCATTCACCCTTGACCATGCATGTGGAAACCTATATTTATTTGTTTTTCGAAAAGTTGGGGGAGACTGAAACCTATATTCAAATGCTAAGTATATTGTTTCATTCAAACTATATTAGACACACATATGGATGGATGATGGATCTCAAGATAACAAGACTCATCTAGTGGTGGTAATTTCCCCCGCGGAAAATTTCCCCATCAATGGCACGTGCAGGGGCTGTCTCCCCCATGGAGAACAGGGATGGAGCTCCGCTAGGCTAGCGGGGCGGAGACGGGGTCGTCCTCCCCCGCATGGCTCCACATGGACCAGTAAAAAATTATTTTTAAATAATATATTATAGTTTTTCAATATAGGAGATTGTATTTTTTTCATTATATATTTAGATTAAACTTAAATCTATATATTAGAATATATATTTAAAAGCTATATTTCAAAAATGCCTAAATAATGATAAATTAATAAATAAAATTATATTATTATTTTAAAAAATAATTTACCCTATTTTTAATCCCCGTAAGGATCCCGTGGGTCAGGTCCCTAGTAAGGCTAATGGGGTGGGGGCCGAGTCCTTGGTAAGGCTAACGGGGCTAGAACAGACGTCGCGCGCCAGCCAGCGTCGCCATCGAGTCGGCAGGGCGGACCTCGTCGGAAGCTTGGCGACGGTGACTCCGGGCGGGCGCCCGCATCCATCGGCGGCAACGGCGGTCGACGGCGATGCCTTGCATGAATCTTAAACTTCGACCCCGTCCAGCGCCACCTCGACTACTTCTGGGCGGCTCCGCCAGGTGCACGCTCAACTTCCGACGCTTACAGCGCAGGCCTCCGCGCCACGCTCTGGCGAGGTCCCTGCAGGGTCTCTTCGAAGCTGTATGGCGGCGACGCTCAGGCGAGGTCCCCCCCAAGCTCGGCAAGGTCTCCGAGCTCCACGTCGGCGACACTCTGGCGAGGTCCCGACGCCCTGGCGAGGTCCCGGCAAGGTCTCCTCCGAGCTCCATGCAGGCGAAGACCACCTCGGCCAGGGCCTCCGCGCAGACGAGGACCGCCTCGGTCGACGGCTCAGCAGGGGCTCGCCCCCGCGCGGCTCTGCATGGACTTCGCAGCTGCGGCGTCGGCCTCGCCTCCGCATGAACTTCGCAGCTGCGGCGTTCGAAGCCCTCGCCTCGACTGCGCGACGACTTCGTCGGCCAGCATAGCCCATCATCGACTCCTCCCGAGCGGCAACCGCGCACGTGCCGTTCTACGCCAGCCTCGACGTGGAGCGGCGCCCCTGGGAATACAACGTCTCTGGGCAGGATTCCGTGGCGCTCAGGATCAATGGGGAACCGGGTCACCGCGCGCCTCGAGTCGCCGGCTCCGCGCCCTCGGCGTCTACGCGCGGAACCCCATGAATGCGCAAGCCCCTGCCAGAAGTCTCCAGCGCGTGCACGCGAAGTCTTCGGCGCGCGTCCGCGAAGTCTCCCGCAACTCCGCGCACGCGTGAAGCCCCCGCCTGTAGTATGCTCCGTCCATGCATGCACGAGGAAATATGAAGTCTCACGCGATACACGAGCGGTCTGACACGCCGATGAAGCAGGACGTGGAGTAGTCGCGGTGTCTGGCATATGAAGGCGAAGGCTTCGGCGCGCACGAAGTCCGGCATATGAAGGCGAAGGCTTCGGCGCGCGCGAAGTCTGGCATATGAAGGCGGAGCCCGACGCAGCACTCCCAGTCACGACGAAGCTCGCGGCTTCAGCCCAGGCCTCCGCAGCCGACCAATGTCCGCCCCCTGCTCGCCCGTCAAGCCGGCGACGGAGGTCGTGCTCCGGTCCGTTGCGGCGATAGAAGAGGCGAAAGCAAGGACCCAGCAGGCTTTGTTGGAGCTCGAGCAGGCCGTGGCGACCACGTCTCCAAGCCTTCGCCAGCCTTCGCTTAGCTCCACGACAACTGTGCAGGCCTTCGCTTCAGCTCCAGGGAGTCTTCGCCGGTCTCCGCCTGCCCCCATGGTGACTCCACAGCCAGAGCACTTGACGCATGGCGTCGGCTTCGCGTCTCACGGCGAGGCCTCTGCTAGCTTCACACGGCCAGGATCTCCGCATCTGAGGAGTTTACTCTGCGTCACTACCATCTTGCCTGGTACGTGCTGCACGTGATTACGTGCAAGGCTTCAACAACCCTACTGCATTTCTTGGGCATGGCATTGAAAAATGGTTGGTCGTCATATCATTCTGTGCGACTGCAGTTCCATTTTGAGAGCATTTGATTTGGCTGTATGTTTGCGTCTCCGGTTTTGGCCCGTTCTGGTCTCTAGCATCAAATGCTTTTCCAGTATTGCGTTCTTGAGCGTTTCATTATCGCAAGACTTTGGCCATTTCTTTCGTGCTTCTGTTTTCGTCCTCGTTTTTTATTTTTATTGCATGATTGCCTCGAGCGTCGGCGTACTCTGCGGAGTCTAAATAAGACGTAGCGTCGAGCCTAGCTCCGCACGCACCAGTCTACGACTTTAAATAAGATGTTGCGTCGAGCCTAGCTCCGCACGCGACAGTCTACGGACTATAAATAAGACGTAGCGTCGAGCCTAGCTCCGCACGCACCAGTCTAAGGACTTTAAATAAGGCGTAGCGTCGAGCCTAGATCCGCACGCGATAGTCTACGGACTATAAATAAGATGTAGCGTCGAGCCTAACTCCGCACGCACCAGTCTACGGACTTTAAATAAGACGTAGCGTTGAGCTCAGCTTCCGCACGCACCAGTCCACGGACTTTAAATAAGACGTAGCGTCGAGGTCCGCCTCCGCACGCACTCTACGGAGTATAAATAAGACGCAGCGGGGGGACGCCTCCACGCGCACTCTACGGAGTATAAATAAGACGTAGCGTTGAGCTCAGCTTCCGCACGCACCAGTCCACGGACTTTAAATAAGACGTAGCGTTGAGCTCAGCTTCCGCACGCGCGAGTCTACGGACTATAAATAAGACGTAGCGTTGAGCTCAGCTTCCGCACGCATCAGTCCACGGACTTTAAATAAGACGTAGCGTTGAGCTCAGCTTTCGCACGCGCGAGTCTACGGACTATAAATAAGACGTAGCGTTGAGCTCAGCTTCCGCACGCGCGAGTCTATGGACTATAAATAAAACGTAGCGTCGAGGTCCGCCTCCGCACGCATGAGTCTACGGACTATAAATTAAGGCGTAACGTCGAGCTCCGCCTCCGCACGCGCAAGTCTACGGACTACAAATTAAGTCATAAATTGCGACACGGCCGAGACACCAGGGAGTGCCTCGCTTTAGGCAGCGCAGCACTTGGATATCGCGCCATCGCGCGCGTTGCACTAGGGAGTGCACCACGAATTTTTAAAGGTAGGGGAACGGCGCCTTCGCCTCTCTACCTCCGCGTGCGTAGTGCCCTCGGCCAACGCCGCAAGCGCCCGCTCTTCGCGGGCACTCTTTTTGAAGGTAGGGGAACGACGGTCTCGCCTCCCTACCTCGGGGTGCGTAGTGCCTTCAGCCTACGCCGCAAGCGCCCGCTCTTCGCGAGCACTCTTTTTGAAGGTAGGGGAACGGCGGTCTCGCCTCCCTACCTCGGGGTGCGTAGTGCCTTCGGCCTACGCTCCAAGCGCCCGCTCTCCGCGGGCACTCCTTTTTGAAGGTAGGGGAACGGCGGTCTCGCCTCCCTACCTCGGCATGCGTAGTGCCTTCGGCCTACGCTCCAAGCGCCCGCTCCCCGCGGGCACTCTTCTCGAAGGTAGGGGAACGGCGGTCTCGCCTCCCTACCTCGGCGTGCGTAGTGCCTACGGCCTACGCTCCAAGTGCCCGCTCCCCGCGGGCACTCCGGTTTGAAGGTAGGGGAACGGCGGTCTCGCCTCCCTACCTCGGCGTGCGTAGTGCCTTCGGCCTACGCTCCAAGCGCCCGCTCTCCGCGGGCACTCCCTTTTGAAGGTAGGGGAACGGCGGTCTCGCCTCCCTACCTCGGCGTGCGTAGTGCCTTCGGCCTACGCTCCAAGCGCCCGCTCTCCGCGGGCACTCCTTTTTGAAGGTAGGGGAACGGCGGTCTCGCCTCCCTACCTCGGCGTGCGTAGTGCCTTCGGCCTACGCTCCAAGCGCCCGCTCTCTGCGGGCACTCTTCTCGAAGGTAGGGGAACGGCGGTCTCGCCTCCTTGCCTCCGTGCGCGTAGTGCCCTCGGCCTACGCCGCAAGCGTCCGTTCTTCGCGGGCACTATTTTTAAAGGTAGGGGAACGACGCCTTCGCCTCTCTACCTCCGCGTGCGTAGTGCCCTCGGCCTACGCCGCAAGCGCCCGCTCTTCGCGGGCACTCTTTTTGAAGGTAGGGGAACGGCGGTCTCGCCTCCTTGCCTCCGCGCGCGTAGTGCCCTCGGCCTACGCCGCAAGCGCCCGCTCTTCGCGGGCACTATTTTTGAAGGTAGGGGAACGGCGCCTTCGCCTCTCTACCTCCTCTGGCGCTCGACGAGACGCCTTCAGGCGCTCGACGACACGCCTTCAGGCGCTCGACTCCACCGTCCGCCTCTTAGGCATCGCCTCGGCGGGACGGCACGTCTTCGGCGCTCGACGACACGTCTTCGGCGCTCGACTCCGCCGTCCGCCTTGTAGGCATCGCCTCGGCGGGACGGCACGTCTTCGGCGCTCGACTCCGCCGTCCGCCTCGTAGGCATCGCCTCGGTGGGGCGGCACGTCTTCGGCGCTCGACGACGCGCCTTCGGCCTCGACTCCGCCGTCCGCCTCGTAGGCATCGCCTCGGCGGGACGGCACGTCTTCAGCGCTCAACGACACGTCTTCGGCGCTCGACGACGTCTCCGGCGCTTCACCGATTCCTTCATAAGCATTGCCTCTAGGGTCTGCGAGCTATCAGTTGCATCGGCACCCTCGTGCTTGCTGTCAGGGAACGGGGAGCTGGGGTGGTTGATCGCGTCAGCTCGCCCATCGGGACCTCAGCGCTTGCTGTCGAGGGAGTACTGTTGTAGGGGTGGCCCAACCCCCCGTGACTGGGCCGTGCAACTAGTCCAACATGTAATAGGCCCACTAGTGTAGAGAAATATAACAGTGTAAATATACCAGTGTACCCCCATCCTTTGTAAATACTAAGGGGTAGAATGGGGATTTCCCATTCTACCCCACTCACACATATATAAGCCCCCAGGAGGGGCAAAGGGGGACATCTCCCTCATTCTTACTCAACTCCCCCACACAGACCTGGCTCCTCTCCTCCTCTCCTTCCACTAGCCCCCTCTCTCTCTGTTTGGCCCGTAGCCACAACAGTGTGCTTTAGGATAAGTACTTGATTTCTTTCTTACTTTTGTTACTGTTTTACACATTTATTGATCCTGAACTAGTAGTGCTTGTAGCGTATGTTGGGATGCAAAATGTGTACTGTTTTACACATTTTTACACTAGTACAAATTAAAAATTATACCATGTAAATCACAAGGTTACGCGAATAAGTGATCATACATTGTTACTACTAGATGCAAAGTGCAGCGAAAGAAGAGTTGAAGTAACCCAGTTCAACGTCGCTCGTGTAGGTGCAGTGGAAGCAGTCGATCTTTATGAACCAACTATCTCCTCCTCATGATCATCCTAAGCAGCGCCACTGTCGCCGCAACAGCACCTCTACCAAAGTACACATATCTAGGGAGGAACGCCGTGCGCCGGTGTGCTAGCACCAGCACGTACGGCAGGGCTTGTGAGAGGTGGCGGCTAGGATTTCTGTGGGTGTGTACCAAAAATATATCCCACAGCCCCACATCTCTCTCAATATAGCCCCTTGGTGAAACCTTACGTTAGGAGCTTAACAAGACGTGAAGCCCACTTGGCCCATTAGTAACGGATCCAATCCAAACTGATATGTTCTAGCCTATTAAGTGTGTTCTATAGGTTCATGTACATTCAACCGTGACCTAAAAACTCCTTTTCGAACCATAAGTTAGTAGCGGTCCCTACCAAGACATATTGACTCTCAAATATGCATAAGATTATATTGAACAAACTTACATAGTGCTCATGTATCGATTACTTTGCCTCATGACATCAGATCAAACTCAAGACGAGAAGCATGCCATTCTATGATAGCTTGATCCTTCACTTGAATCTATAGTAGATTACTTAGCTGTGATTGATTCATCAACCACATTTGGCATGGCCATGCACTTTCTTAATCCAACCACATCGAGGGGCCAGAGATATCTCTCTTGTTATATAAGAGGGGTAAATTTCATCTTAATCGCTCATATTTCTTCATATGTTTTATAGTAAACCTAAAAGCTACATTTATGATCACCCAATTACGGAGTAGTATTTGGCAACCTCTAAGTAAATTATTATACATGTAGGAAACTATAATGATTTTAGGTCTAAGGATAATACGTACACTATGTATAAGACCAACTGATGATAATTTAGAATATAACAATTCCTACAGTATCATATGGTAAGTCAACCCAATACTATATTATGTAAATATGTCCATATTATTGATTTGATATTCCTATATACATGATCTGGAAAACATGATCATCAATCAATACATGTACTGATATATAAATCATAATTGTCCCATATAATGATATAAGATTTGGAATAATTTATAATAATATCAAAACAAGAATAAAAAGTTTCATCAATAAGTCACGTACTTATTGATCAATACGAAAGATATTTATTTAATAGATAAAATAATATATTATTTAAAAGATCATAAATATAGAAGTAATATAATCATTTCTATAATTGTCTCTAGGGCATATCACTAACAATGTATCAATCCACACATATATACTCTCCTCCAAATTGTTTATTCATGTCAGAAAATTTGCTACGTATATCAAATACTGCTCAATGGATAAGATGCAACTAGTAAGTATGAATAAGACTCATACGTAAACCCTTGAAGGGCTTCGCCTGGACGTACGCATGCTTCTGCGTGAGGCTGCACAAGGTGGCTACGCTGCCGATCATCGAGGGCCAAGTCTAGCCTCGACGTACGGCACAGCGCCGTGTGACTTTGCCGAGCCCCCACGCCGGTCAGCTGCTCGGCATCGTGCCGCGTGCCAACGCTGCGCGCCGATTATACCGCGCGCGCCCCGTACCGTGACTCGATTTGCCATCGAAACTACGACGAAGCTTGATGCCTACCCAACTCGAAAATTTCATTTTTTATTAGAAATAGCAGAAATATATCCACACAAATATTTTTTTTAATAGAAATCGACTCTAGTTGTCTAACCGTCGGACAACTGAAACCTATCATCCAATGGCCGCGCGACACGCAAGTAATCTACTGACCATTGGGTGAATTGATTGCAGTCGCCGAATGGTCGGGCAACTGCTTACAGTCGCCCATCGGTTAGGCGACTGGAGTTGCAGTCGCTCGTCTGTGCGGCGACTGCAAATAAGAGGCAGTGTGAGTTAATCCATTTATGATTTTCGTAGATTATGAATGGCAGATAATCAGTTGAATTTGCAATAAGAGTTTACGATCATTGTATATTATTGTAGTGCAAAAAAATTTGTGAAACTTTTTTAAGAATGATTGAAATAAGAACGATCGATAAGTATAAGGGTAAGTGATATTGTGATGTTACCGAGAATTCATACACGGAGGATAACTGGTCTGTTAATGTTGTTGGATGACTTGCTACGGGAATAATTGAATGCGAAAATATGAGGAAATAAGTTTGTCTGAATTAAAATAGACTTCATAGTACAGTTAAGAGTAACATGCCGCGTAGGGTTTGATTACATGCATAACATAGAGCATCGTGTATGACCAACTAACCCAACTGCTCGTATGACCTACTGCATGGGCCGGGGCCATTTTCTCTTCCTTGCGAGGTCGGCGTTGAACTCCTCGACGGTCTCTTTTGCCTTGATCGCCATTTTCCACGTTTTCTTGCGCTTCCTCTCATGAGCCTCGTGCTCCCTACGCGTGCACGCCTCGAGATGAGCTTTCGCCTCCCGATGTATACTCTTGGTTTGCTCGTGCTTACAACGCTCCTCCTCCTGGATCTCATAGGATTTTTTGATGTTCCACTCCTCGAAGTCGAGGGCCCACTGGTCCTCTATGTGGATCTCAAGATCAATCCATTTGCGGTAGCCACATAGGGGTTCCGGGGACTGTGGATACACGGGAGATGTTATTAGTGCGTATTTTAAAAGAGAAAAAGTAGGGGGGAACACAGTACACCTGGTCCTTACCGGCTGCCGGTAGGTGGCGGTGTCTAGACGGCGGTCGGGATAGTCACTGGAGTAGTTTGCGCAATCCCAGTAACACATACTTAGGCTGAGGCGGTGTTTAGATTTAAAGAACTAGCACAGGTCCCGGCACCAACAAAGAGGAGGCGTCTCCCCCTCTGGTGGGTGTTGTGGCGAATGCTCGGTAGGAACATTCGGGATGGGGTTTGTTGCTACAGGTGGTGTCATTGCACTACTAGTTTTCAGGTCTAGGACAACGGAGCGAAATCGTTGCAATAGGGCCAAAATAGATGCAATATGTACCTATTGCAACACATCACTTCCGTTGGCAAGCGTGGCAAGTACTTGCGTGCTTAAAAGATTGTGCAACGGATTGTGGTTTCGTTGCAATAGCTATGGTTATTGCCATGCAATGTGTTGTGGCAATTGTTTGTTGTTGCAACGAATGATGTCGTGGCGATATAGGCTATTGCCACGGCTGACTCCGTGGCAATAGCTTCTTTTGCCACGAAAATATTGCGTGGTAATAGGTTCTATTGCCACGCAAATGGCTCGTGGCAATAGACCCTATTGCCACAGAGAGCATTTCGTTGCAACAAGATATTGCTACAGGGGGCGTTTCGTTGCAGCAGGTTTAATTGCCACGGGAGGTGTTTCGTTGCAATATGTTTTATTGCCACGGAAGGCGTTTCATTGCCATAAAGTTATTGCGACGAAATATGTTTTGTGGCAAATAGATCCTATAGCAACGAACATTGTTCATAGCATATAGTGGAATCGCAACATAGTAGCGGCGTTGCAACAGCCTATCACAACGAAATACCAATTTTGCATACAGGTTTATCGCAACGGTAAAATTTGCGGTAGCATATTGAGCATATGATAGTTTATTATAATTTGTTGTTGCAAATTAATAATCAAATTAGGAACACAGCTGGATCAAAAACACATATATTAATTCAACACATAATAATTTAAAAGTGACACCACTCATGCAGGAATTACATATCAATCTCCATACTTAAACTACAAAGTTTGTAACTAATAACAAAAGTACTATCACTTCCATTCCATTTGTCCGTGCTTCTTTGCCATGTTGAATTTCCTGACTTGACGACGCCACGACTCTGTATGCTCTGATCAAATTGTTTCATCCTGATAGAACATGAACAATAAAGAGAGACCTTAATGTGAGTATTGTCCAGCAGCACATACTTAAGTACATCATAATGCAAGTTTAGAGATACGAGTTACAGCTAAAAATAGCAATCATGAGTTCTCTAGTTCAATTGCGTTTAGCAAGTGATTCCAGCAGCACATACTTAAGTACATCATAGTGCAAGTTTAGCAAGTGATTCCAGCAGAATTATTTAATTTCATTTACCGATATGTAGTAGCCCTACTTCACCTGGCATAATTTTTTAGTAGTTTAGAACTGTATGCTATATTTGACATAAGAACAATGACAGATGAAGATTAGTCACATTTTCATTTCATACCTGATGGTCCCTCCTTTTCTTCGAACGAGTTGTAGCAGTATTCTTCAATTGTTGTGGAGGAATGAAGTTCAATGAACCATTATTAACAGCGACATTTTGAAAGAGGCTTCGGTTAAGATTAGAAGCTCGAGTGATGCGAATAGGTGGCCTAGCATCTTTTTGTGTGGTCACGATGCTTGCTGGGTCATTCTGCAAATGTAAAATGTAGAATAAAAAATATTAGCATCCTGATGTGTACTACTATTAAAATATGTTCAGCATGCATGCATCAATTGAAGTTCAGGGAAGGTACACATCAGCAGGTCATCAATAGAATGTACAAAGTCCAAATCCCTTATGGCAGCAAACTATTTGCAAATTTTGTTACCTGTTGTAATGTTTCTTCCGCTTGTTCAGGTGTCTTTTCTGTGGTGTTCAATGTACTATCTGGGTTAGCCTTGTCCAATGTTGTCATGTTTTCGTCTTCCTCACTTGGATTAGCCTCGCTTTCCCTTGTGCTCAATATACTTCCCTGGTTAGCCTACATATGGACCATGAGGAAAAACATTAGGACCTGTTAGGCTAGGTGACTGCTGCAAGCCATCAACAACAAACAGGCAGCAGCTGCTGATGCGTATGTACAGATGTATTACCTGTAATGTTGCTTCTCTCTGTTGTGCTAGCAATGAAAGGAACTCTTGCCTAAGTTGTTCTCTTGCGTTCCTTTCCTTCTCCAATTCCTCTTGCATCTCTCGCCTAGTTTGTTCCCTTTCAGCAACTCCATTTGCAATTTGTTCCTTTAACATTTGCACCTCATCTTCAAGCTCATTATTTTTTCGCTGGGCTGCAGCTGAAGCACGGGATTGTTCATCGAGTCTGTCTTTCAACAGTTGGCTTCGTGTGGGATATTTCGCCATGTATCCATGACCATGAGCTTTGCATGATTTGGTACCGGTGCTTTCCTTGTAACTTGATTGGAAAGCAATGTTTTCCTCTTCAACTGTAAGGAAGTCTTTATCTGGCTCTGTTGATAGGTCAGTAATTTTGAAGGCTGCATCATCCTAAGTGTGATAAGAGAAAATAAGTTAAATCAGTTAAGTTTTATGCACAAAATTCTGAAAAGTGTACTAAGTCATGAACAAATTAAATTTACTACTCACATAGACATCCCTAGAAGCGTTGTTTGACCATTCCCCGTTCTTCGTATGGGTAGTCATCCAAAGAGTCAGATCAGTTGGCTCTTCTCCAGTATTTGGGTCTCTCTAAGATGGCAAACATTGTGCCTTGTGAACAATTGATCATTTAAGAAAAGAATCAGATAAGTTTAATTTTTCATTACCTGCTCGTAGCTACATTGGGAGAACGGTTTGGATCCCATTAGATGCTTGGTCTTCTGTTTTTGACGGTTTTCAGAGTTTTGGCTGCTGACCCTCTGCAAAAAAGTTTACAAGTGCACTCAACAAATAGGTGACTGATCAATAGTCAACTATTGATACAAAATGATGTATGTGCCTTATTTTAACTACTACATACAAAGATGTTCTGGAGCTAACTCCTATATGCCTTATGCAACAATTGTTCAAGTCTAAATAAGAATTATATGCATCCTAAATAGTGGTAGTAAAAAGCATATATGTCTGTAACACATGTTGCTGCATATATTTTGTAATTGCTATTGCTAATGCATCAACTGTACAAGTCCATACATTAATGGTTACTATCTCAATTCCATTCACTAATTGGTAATTGCAGAGAGAAAAATCGAACCTTGAATTTTTCAGTTCCAAAATACATTATCAAGTAGTGCCATTCGACAATGTCTATATCTTCAGGCTTATGTTTCATTCGCTCAGCGTAAGTGTTGTATGCCTTATATGTAGAACTGAATATTGATCGCCATCCTTTGTACCGCTCTTTAGCAATGTCCCATATCTTTTCCGTTGCATTCTCAATGTTTGGAAAATCCCACCTACTCTGCTTGGATTGAAACAGAAAATGAAGGTGAAGTCGTATGTAATTACAGAATTAACATGCTTAGTTACCAACAAATAAAAAGATGCAACTTACTAGCAAATCCTCTGCTATTGTAAGTTTGACATTTTGCTTTATATCTTTCCACTTTTTGACTCCAATAAGTGGAGCCCTCTTTCTTGTAAACATTACCACTTCATCCACAAATGTTCGGGAGTTTTCTCCTACGGGGCCTCCTAACCTTGCTGAAAATTGAATTGATAGTTTCTGCGATGCATTCTTCACTCTCTTGTTGGCTGCTGCTAAACCTTTAAGGCATCCACGTACACCTTTCTTGCACTGTTGGGAGCCACCTCCTTATGAGCAATTTAAATGTCATTTAATGTACACATTCAGCAAGGACCAATTGAACCTAGAAAATAGAATTGACAGAATGATAGCATACCATTTTGTTGTTGCTTGTTTTTCCGAGCATGAGATGGCCTCTCTGGTGGTGTTGAGCCGCTGTCTTGACTTTCCTCATCTTGAAGACCAGCTGGATTGTTGGTATGGTCCTCTTTCAAAAAGGATACTGCACACATTATAATACTCATCATATAAATACATGTGAGTTTGTAAAACTAATAATACTGACTGAACCATACAATTCGCAGATAGGCACAGATGTGTTCTGTGCATAAACGCCAGGCAGTAATCGATGCTAAAAGAATATCATCACAGTATACCAGTCAACAAGCACGCACATGAACCAAGGACATACAGTATACCATTAACAGTGAAGGATGAAAGGAGAATTTTACAGATCAGGGATGGCATAAGTAAGACATTTCACGAACAAAACAAAATTAATAGAGGACTTAATTTTAAAACCATGTGGGCATTGGCCTAGTAATTTATCACTGTTGTGGTGGAGTGCAGAATGCTGAACTTGAACATCATAACCTAGCATTTGCAATTTGCTTGACAAAACAATAAATGCCTACCATGTCATAACATATCCTTTATGATATTTCTTGGGGAAAATAACGCTAATGTAGGTTTATATTGACTGTCATAAAGCTTCAATCTAGAACAGTAAGCTTCTATTAGCAGATAGTGCTGGACTGCTAGCACAATATCTTACAGTGCTAAGCAGTAAGGAGGTCTCTAGTTCAGCATATTCCTTGAGAAACTTTCTGTTACTCATTTGTAAGCATTTTGATATATTGCATTGCCTGACATGCAGTCGAATCTGGAACGAAACCTGGCTTGCAGGATTTTTCTACAAACCTTGCAACTATGAATTATTTGTAAAGCAATCACTCAACATGGAGATGGCTATTGTAATGGCTCAGGTATTATATGAATGATTGAACTTCCTTTATAGTTTTTTGGATAGTCAATTAGCTGCTACAAAATTCCTCAGGTCTCTAGTTTTTGTTTAGCTATTATGTATTCATACAAAATTTCTGCACATAGAGGTCAGATTGGGAATTGCTAAACCAAATTTGAAAAACAATGCATTTACATGGATGGAATTATTTACAATCTTACATGTACATACATTCAATAGGCCAAGCAGGTGGCCCCTTCGCAATCTTTGAAGCAGTGAATGAGGTGGAAAATTGGGGGCTTAGTTAAATACTCATTGTGGAATCAAACTTTCTAGATACACATTGTCTATTTCTCAGGGGTAGAAACTGTTTACAGGGATTCATACTCATAAGCTCCATTTATTTTCCCAGATTAGCTGCCACTGAATCGAATCTTCTTGCAACTTCATGTTCCAGCTCAATTGTATTTGTTTCAAGTGCATTGGAAGATCCATGAGTAGAGATGGCAGCTTCTAAAACAGGCAGCTCCTTGGCCATAACAAAATTTCTAGAAGATGGATCAAAATATATTCTCAGTTGATCAATCTGAACAAAATTCAGTAGAGCCTACTTATAAAGCAACCACAAGGATGGTCTCCTGGAACCACTTAAAATATTAAGCGACGTAAGTTACTTATTACCATAGCAATTTTTTGTTGGTCCTGTACCGATTGATCCAGAGTGTAACCACAAGGAAACTAGTATCCTTTTTTTTTCCTAAAGAAACATCATCTATACAATAACCAATTCTATTAATTGTAAATAAGATTACGTATATAGTGGCAAATTCAACCCCCCTCTTGACAATATTGGAATGTCAATGTTGTTATGCTCAAGCCTCAATGTGTAGTAGTGGCTTTTGATTCACTGCATAGACTACAATTACAGTGGGGATTTTTCAACCTTCAGTGATATGCTCTTCTCTCATTCAAAATAACATCTGACAATTTTTACTTGCCTAAATTAGAAGGGTTCCTCAAGCTACTTTCTACTTAGGAAGATGATGAGGCTTCATACCTGGGGAGGGAAGCATCATCCGTGCCGTCTTCTTCAGCGCCAGAAGTTCGAGGTGGAACCCGTCGGTCGGCCCTCGTGATGGCAAAATCCCCATCGGTGGCGTTGGCGGCCGATGGAGTCATCGCCATCGTCTTGTTGACCTAGGCCTTCTCCGAACCGACGCCTCGTTCCCTCTCACGTATGGGATCGGAATAGATCGCGGCGTCGGCCTTGGGGTGTATAGACGGGGAGGCGGCGGAGGCGGGGAGGCCGGGGGAGGTGGGGGACGAGGCGGCTGCGGGGGAGGTGGGGGATGAGGCGGCGGGGCGGCGTGGGAGGGGGTCCCGTGGGAGCGGGCGCCGGGCGGAGTGGTGGAGGCCGGGAGGGCGAGGGCGGAGGGGCCGAGGGGGCGGAGGGAGGCGGAGGGAGACGGGGAGGCGGCGGAGGCGGAGAGGCCGGGGGAGGTGGGGGACGAGGCGGCGGCGGGGGAGGTGGGGGATGAGGCGGCGGGGCGGCGTGGGAGGGGGTCCCGTGGGAGCGGGCGCCTGGCGGGGTGGGGGAGGCCGGGAGGGCGAGGGCGGAGGGGCTGAGGGGGCGGAGGGAGGCGGAGGGGTGGAGGGAGGCGGAGGGAGATGGGGAGGCGGCGGAGGCGAGAGGCCGGGGGAGGTGGGGGACGAGGCGGCGGCGGGGAAGGTGGGGGATGAGGCGGCTGGGTGGCGTGGGAGCGTGGTAGGGTTATCCCGCGATGGTTTTGGATGGGCTGAGGAATTTGGGCGGGATGTGCGCATTGTGGGGAAATTATTAGGTGGGAAAATTTTTAGGTTTATTAAAAATATAATAAAAATAAAAATAAATATAAATATATATATATCTTTACTCAGCAAGTGTTATTAGAAAAAATGCACAGAATGATTATTTATTCTATTCCTTATAATTTGAGTACATGAACTTACGGGCATGAAGGTTCAAAACAAATCAATACACACCACACAAGCACAAGGTTCCCAATTTAAACAAAAAAATCATCATCTCCATGTCCTACGGAATTCACAGGTGCGACAATTCCATCATCTATGTAGGTGTCATCATCTTCATCATCGTCGTCTAAGTCCTCATCATTGGGTTCAGGTACAGGAACCGCCTTATCTATGACAGAAGCATCAACACTTACCCCTTCCATGTCATTCCTTTTCCAATTTGTCAAGTCTTCATGTAGGCGGGATACATTCATGTCTTCCAGTCCGACAACCAGCGACTCAACATCGGGTTCTCCCTCCTTTTCTGCACCTACCACATCAGGCATGGAAAACAAATTCCTAGGTTTCATGCGAAGCACTGTGCACCAATTCGGCTTTGTCGCACAAGGCACATAAAAAACCTGCTCAGCTTGTGTCCCTAAAATGTAAGGCTCATTGAAATATCGAAAACGAGTCTTATCAACATCGATGATCCCGTATTGATCCCTGCTGAACCCTCTTCCTTTCTTCGTAGTAGCAGCAGGTACATCGTACCAGTCACACTGAAAAAGTACGACTTCTTTTTGGTTGGCAAAATCTAGCGTGATAATTTTTTTAATCACGCCATACCAGTCCATGTTGCTGGTGCTGTCATCGCCCTTCACAGCAACACCACTGTTTTGTGTAGTTAGGTTCTTCTCTATGGCAGCCGTCCGAAACAGATATCCATTTATGTAGCATCTGTTGAAAAATCGAGCCCGATGGTCTGGTCCCCGGGAAAGGGCATACATTAGATCACTTGTTTTTCCTTCTTCATATAGTTTGGAGATCTGCAATTAGTTCAAAGAAAAATTATTAGGCAAATACGTGACAGCATAATGAACTAATAAATAAAAAAAATAGTAACTCACTTTACGCTCAAACCAGCCTACAAATTGCTCCTTGTGACGGGTTTCAACATTATGTGCACTCATATTTCTAAGCTCATCCTTGTGCTTACTAAATTAAAACAAAAAAGAGGGCATCCATTAGTTGAAAACATGAAAAATAATATATACTTGAAATTTAGTACATCTAAAGTACAACTTACTTAATCCATGGAATGGCCTCATCACAGTTTGTAATTATGTAGTGCCTCATCCGATGCAACTCCAACCTAGAAAGAGACTCGATAGTACATCCTTTCTTACTATAGTCAATGCTCCCAAATATGCTTAGCCCAGATGGTGGTTCGTTCACAGCAGCGCTTTCATGCCGCTCTGGACGATTAAGCTTGGTGTCGACGTCTTCCAAGAAGCGAGAGCAAAATGTCATGCACTCCTCCGAGAGATATCCCTCGGCTATTGAACCCTCAGGGTACGCTTTGTTCCTCACATAGCCTTTAAGCGTACGTAGATACCTCTCAATAGGATACATCCATCTGTAACACACGGGCCCTCCAAGTCTAGCCTCCTCAGCTAAATGAACTGGCAAATGCATCATGATATCAAAAAAAGCTGGTGGGAATACCATCTCAAGCCGACAAATAGTCTCTCCAATCGAAGTGCTCAAGTTTTCAACCTCTTTTTCATCCAGCTCCTTTGAACATATTGCATTGAAAAACCTACTGAGCTCAATCAATGGGATAACAACATCTTGTGGCAATATGTTGCGTACTACTAAGGGTAAAAGTTTCTGAAAGATAACATGGTAGTCATGAGTTTTGAGAGAAGACAGCTTACACCCAGTGACATTCATAGATTTCTTGATATTGGAGGCGTAACCATCAGGCATTTTCACTCCTTCTAGAAATTTGCATAATACCGTCTTTTCATCATTACCTAGAGAGTACAGAGCAGGTGGCAAAGTATACTTACCATTCTCGAGCAAAGGATGTTGATCCTTCCTTATCCCTAGATGTTGCATGTCTAGCCGAGCCTTCTCACTTTCCTTAGATTTATATTTTATGTCGAGCAAAGTCCCCAATATGCTCTCACATATGTTTTTCTCAATGTGCATCACATCCAAATTATGCCTTATAAGCAATGAGCTCCAGTAAGGCAGTTCAAAAAAAAATACTCTTCTTCCTCCAATTGTGCCATCTAGTTTCTTCTTCACGCTGCTTCCTCTTTCTTGTTGCCTTCCCGAAGGTCACTTGCTCGAAACTCTCATACTGTTCCATCACTTGCTGACCAGTCAGTGGCACTGGAGCCTCCCTATTTTCCACCTTGTTGTTGAAGCTGATCTTGTTCCTACGCCACCTGTGGTTCGAAGGCAAAAAATGGCGATGTCCCATGTAGCAATGCTTGGACCCGAATTTCAACCATAAGTAGTCAGTATCCTTGTGGCAGTATGGACATGCAAACTTTCCTTTAGTGCTCCATCCAGATAGCATTGCATATGCAGGAAAGTCATTAATTGTCCAAAGTAGAAGTGCACGCATAGTAAAATTTTTCTTCAGCTTTGCATCCCATGTTTCAACACCCTTTTCCCAAAGATCCTTTAGCTCATCGATAAGGGGCTGCATATATACATCAATGTTCATTCCTGGAGATTTCGGCCCTGGTATCAACATCGACATCATCCAATATGGTTGTTTCAAACACAACCAAGGAGGCAAGTTATAAGGGATTATGATCACAGGCCATGTAGTGTATGTAACATTCAACATCCCAAATGGATTGAAGCCATCAGATGCAAGGCCCAACCTAACATTGCGAGGATCCAATGCAAAATCCTTATACTTGTCATCCACATGCTTCCATGCCAATGAGTCTGCAGGGTGACGCATTTTCCCATCACGGACCAATCCTTCCTTATGCCATCGCATATATGATGATGTGGTCCCATTCATATACAATCTTTGAAGCCGAGGAATAAGTGGGAAATATCTTAGGATTTTACGTGGAGAACGCTTTTTTGCTCCATCAGTGCCACTAGCCTCATCATTTCCAACGGAATCGGCCGTTTTCCACCTAGACTCACCACATATTGGACACGTATCCATCTTAGCATAATCACCTCGGAATAACACACAATCATTCTCACATGCATGTATCTTCTGGTAGTCTAGCCCAAGATCTCGAACAACCTTTTGCACTTTTTCCAAGTTGTTGGGGATACAATGTCCTTCAGGGAGCACAAGCGAGAACAGATGAAGTATGGACTCCAAGGAACTGTTACTGAGACCATACATGCATTTAATCTGAAATAGCCTGACAATGAAAGAAACCTTAGTTGCCTCCTTGCAACCTGGATACAATTCCTTCTGTGCCTCATTTAATAATTTAAAGAATTTCTTTGCTTGTTCATTTGGCTCTTCAATATTAGAACCGATGATGTCGCCACGAATAGCACCACTGATTATTGAAGAAACTAGATCATTGACAGAAACCCCATCACCTGTTGCACCTTCATTGCAATCTCCTTCATCTTTGTTGTCATCGTCAGCCAAAGCTTCACCATTACCTTGCTCTTGAATGAAACTTTCATCAAACCCTCTAACTAGCAAATGTCTTTGAACCTCATATTGTAATCTATAGGACATGCAACGACACCTTGAACAAGGACATGGTGCAGTTAAACCTTTAGATGTGCCTCCAAAAGTAGTTTCAATAAATTTCTTGAATCCTTTTTGCCACTCAGATGTTGACTTATCCATCCGCATCCAACTGCTCCCATCATGTGACATGCTTCCAATGATTATCAATCAAAGTATAGCAAATTAAAACCAATCTGGCCAAATTAACACTACCTGCAAGACCACAACATACACAATTAATATATAATAGATTAGAAAACTAGGTTCAATAAAAATTTATTTTTCCCTGTATTTTTTAAATTATTTATGATGGATTAACCTATTTTTATTATTAAATTTCGGGTGAAAAATAGGTAAAATAAGTAAATTGTGAAAATATGATGTGGGCTGTTGGATCATCTGGCGAGCGTCAAGATTGAGGGGACACGGAGGTAACAGGGCGCAGGGGACAGAAGCCGCGTTCCCCTCCCGAACCGCCCCCCCCAACCACCACCTCTCCCGAACCCGGGCTCTCCTCCCCTCTGATTTCGCCGCCGCCTGCCTCCCCGCACCCAACCCGTGCGCCTCCTCCCCCGCCGCCTCCTCCTCCCCCACCCCTCCTCCGCCTCCTCCCCTCCCTCCTTCGCCACCGCCGCCGGCCTCCCCCACCGAACCCGTGCGCCTCCTCCCCCGCCGCCTCCTCCTCCCCCACCCCTCCTCCGCCGCCTCCTCCCCCGTCGCCTCCTCCTCCCCCACCCCTCCTCCGCCTCCTCCCCTCCCTCCTCCGCCACCGCCGCCGGCCTCCCCCACCGAACCCGTGCGCCTCCTCTCTCGCCACTCCGCCCTCACCTCATCTCTCCGTCGCTCCTCCCCTCCCTCCTCCGCCGCCGCGCCGCCCTCGCCCGCTCCCCTCCCTCCGCCTCCCCCCATCTCCTCCCTCGGCCTCCACTCCCTCCGCCTCCCCCGTGCCTCCAGCCCGCCTCCCCTCCCTCCCCCGTGGTAGCAGCCGCAGGAGCCCTACGATCCTTACCTCTCTCCTTGGGGTTTACTTGTCAGGTCCCCGGGATCGCAGGGCGTACTGGTGGGAAGCTCGCGGTCGCCCCTGCTCCCGGCGGTGGCCTGGACCGTCGGCTTGACGAGTCGCCAGCAGGAGAACGGCAAGGAAGCAAAGGTGAGACAATAGATTCTTTATTGCTTCTTGATTCCCAACCCCAACTGCAATCCGACAATATATATGAGGTGATTTACAGGGGAGAGTCCGATCTGGACTGCAATCCCAACCCCAACTCTGAAACGGAACTAGGGTCCTTAAGGGACTGGACTGCTGACGGAAATAGCAACCTCAACTTCATCTTTATCGTCCTCTCCGATGCCGGCTCCCTCATCGTCAAGCAGGTCCTTGCCCTCCCTCAACTTACCATCGCGCTCTATGCACCAGACCCGCACACACTTGTCTGGAAAGAACTTCCCACCTACAACATGTATGGATGACTCTGTAAATATGTCTAGTTCGTCCCATACACATAATGCAGAAGGTGATAAAGGGGATACAATCAGTGCTTCTGGGCTTTTAGATCAGGGTTTTCCTCTAGTCCCTCTAGTTGTTTTCCTTTTAGTTTGAGCTCGCAAGCGGCAAGTATAGATTTGTTCTAATGTTCTATTGGTCTGTTGGTCAACTTGATTCATTTGCAATGTTGTCACAGATAACTAGATATTCTAATTTTCTTTCCTTAGGTAATCAGTATGAGTACAAGAAAGGGAATGATAGTTTTTTATTGAAATATTATTATTATATAGAACTAAAATATGAAGAAGAATAAAGATCTAGCCTCTTTATGGAGTGCTCATTCTGCTAAAGCTAAAAGGCACAGAAGATATCTTCTTCTTCAACTCCATGCTCAAATAGAGAAAGCAGGACAAATAGTATTTTGCCTTGAATTGCTGAGGCTCAAACAAACATTAACATGATTTTCTACAAAGACAAATTGGAGGTATGCAAGTGTAGAGAGGGTATTTTCGGCAATAAATCTTGTGAATAACAAGCTAAGAAATAATATGGATGAACAATACTTGAATGATTGTTTAGTTACATACATTGAGCGTGAGTTTTTTCTATAAGTTAGTGATAATGCTATCATCAATCGCTTTCTATGCATGAAGGAACGCTGTATCAAGTTGTAATTTTCTAAAAATATTTTATGATGTTGGTTGTAGTGTGAATATGTAATTTGTTATATTTGAATTTGTGTTAGAGCGGGTGTATTTTAAGTTCACATCTCTATCATTAAAATCTTGGCTCTGCAACTGCATACACGCTCACGAGTCCTATCTCCTCTCCACCAGCTATAAATAGCGGCCCATTGCACTGATATGGAACCAACCAACCCAAGAGCTAGCACTTGCTCCTTAGGCTCACTACTCTCTAGTACTGCTATACCTTTGTGGAGAAATTAGCCGCGTGTATATCCTCTTCTCCCATAGGAGAGCACGAAAAAGAAGAAGAGGTGCCGAGCTAGAGCAATGGCGAAGCCGCAGCAGGAGGTGTACTTCGTGTTCATGAACTTTGACCCTGTGTACGAGCGAATAAGAGCTGATCGGTCTGTAAGACTGTAACTATACGTACAGAGACAACATAACACTCCCACTGATCATCAGTAGCTAGCCTAGCTACCATCTTCGATTCTACGTGATTTATGCGGTTTTGTTTCTTGGCTGCGTTCTGCAGGTCGAAGGAGGGGTCGGCGACGCTGGACGCGTACCTGAGCGACAAGCACGACAAGCTGCTTGCCAAGCTCCTCCAGCCGGACACCTACCGGAAGAAGTCCTCCCTCGCCATCGTCGACGGCTTCGCCGTGGAGATAACCGATGCTCAGGTGATGTTACACGTACACATACATGAAACATCCATCCATTCTGAATGTGTATTTGTGTATGAGTTCAGTGCATTATCTCTTATCAGCTGTGGATGTATATGGTAATGCAGGCGTGCGTACTGAGATTGGCGAAGGAGGTGAGGGTGGTGGAGAAGAACCAGGAGCTTGCTTGACTGGTATACATGCCGCTTAATCAATTAGATGCCTTGGCATCAGCTAGCTATATGCCTATATATATGTGCTTGTAGTTTACTAAGCTAAAGGAGTTAAAGACTCGTTGTTCCTAGCTAGTCAATTGCCTCAGCGCGTGTGTCGGTGTCAGAGCTCCCATGGCTTTGTTGACTGTAATGTCAAGCTTAGCTGATATATACTACTACTTCTACCCTACTCTATAATTCATCAAAATTATCTTTGCTAAATCCACCCCCCTTAACCACCTCCACAGTCATGCCTAATCTAAGTCCACCCAGATTTGTGTACCAAAGGAATCCAACTTCATACAAATGAATGGCCTTGATCTCTCCTTAAACCTTTTTCTCTTACTCATTGAAGATCCTAAGGTCAATATTATTTGGATCATGCATGCCTCGCGAAACGGTAAGCTGCCCACCCCGCCCCCCGCGCGAATCCCGCGCCTCCCCCACTTCTCTCCCGTTCTCCCCCGTGCCATTCGTGAGTATCCCGAGCCCCCCACCCCCGCCCCCCACTCCGCCTCTCCCCGCCTCCTCCTCTCCGCCGCCCGCCGCCGCCTCCTTCCCACCCCGCGCCCCCGCCGCCTCCTCCTCCCCACCCCGCGCCGCCTCCTCCTCTTCCCCACCCCGCGCCGCCGCTCCTCCTCCCCCCACCCCGCGCCGCCGCCGCCGCCTCCTCCCCTCCCTCCCACCCCGCACCGCCTCCCACCTCCCACCCCGCGCTCGAGTCCGCCGCCTCCTCCTGCCCCCACCCCACGCCGCCGCCGCCTCCTATACCCGTCTCCACCCCAGCGCGCCCTCCTCGTGCACTCACTACATCCAGATCGGATCTGGATGGACCACCCGGATCCGGCCTTCTCCGGGCCTTCTCCGGTCGCGCCGACCGCCGCCCGCCCCCTGATCCGGCCGTCTCCTCCGTCAGGCCAGCCTCCTCGCCCGTGGATCCGGCCGACTCCACCGTCACTGCTCGGACCAGGGAGGCGCGCCGCCAGCGTCCGCAAAGAGGCCGAGTCGTCATCTGCACCGCAGGCGTCTCAACTGCCGTCGCCAGGCCGACTCCCGCCCGGATCCGGCTGGAGATCCCTAGCCGCACATCTCACCCGCCCCCAATGCTTGGAGAGGAAGGGGGCAGAGGAAAGAGGAGGCGCGGCTGCGGCGGGGGAGAGGAAGGAGGCGACGGCGGGGGCGCGCCCCCAACTCCTCGCCACCTCGCGACCGCGGCGACAATGGCGGTGGCGCGGCTGCGGCGGCGCGGTTCCAACCGGCGTTCGCGGGCCGAGGCGAGAGGCGGCGGCTCGGGACGACCGCGGCGGAGGTCGCAGAGGCGGGGCCGGTGGCCGGAGTCACGAGGTGGGAGCCGTTGGGGGCGCGGGAGTACTACGACTACCGGAGGGCCATCTACGGCGACATCACACACAAGGTAGGCGGCCTCACATACGGACGGCAGAGCTAGGGTTTGGCGCGGCGCGGCATGGAGAGCCTGGTCCTCGCCTCCTGCTCCGCCTCTCCCCGCCTCCTTCTCTCCGCCGCCCGCGGCCGCCGCCCCTCGTCGCAGCTCCTTCCGGCCCCGTGGCCTGTGGCCGCTGCTGCCGGGCGGAGGGAAGCCAGGAGGCCCAAGCTCGTCGTTGCCGTCGCGGCCCAAGGATCCAAGAACGGTGAGGGGGCTGCCTGTCCTGTTGCTTCCGTAATTGCCCGGAAGAGGAAGACGGACGCCGCGCCACGGCTTGACGAGGCCGACCGCACGCTCTACTCCACCTTCTACGGCGCCGCCAACTCCCTCTCCCAGCTCTACACCCAGGCCATGGCGCAGCAGAAGCTCTCCTTCCAAGCCGGCGAGCGACACGCCCTCGTCCGTACACCCTCCCTCCCCCTCCTCTCCCTTACCCTCCCTGCCCTCTTCTGTCGGTTTGGTCGGTCGCCGGTAGGAAATTCCATCGATCCTGTCCGGTTGCACTTTTCTTGGACGGTGGCGCAGGGAGAGGGCGGCTGGGCCATCACGCCCGTCCTGCACGCCGACGCCGTCGTCGTAACGCGATTTTTTCGGTTACTGCTAAATTTTTGGCTGCCTGCCCAAGATCCATATAGCCCTGAATTCTACTGCGGGAATTCGTCTCTAACTTGTATGTGATCTTGGTTGTTCCTGTCTGTTCTGTTGCTGTAGGCTGGTTCGGGCGCCGGCACGATGCTCAGTGCGGTGCACGGGTTCAATACAGGTACCTCGCCGAGTTCTTTGTGTTTGATTTTGGGGGTTTTAGGTTTTCTGTACCTCGCCGAGTTCTTTGTGTTTGATTTTGGGGGTTTTAGGTTTTCTACCATTACTTCGTTATTACCCAGGTGCCCTGAATGAGGAATTGATTTTGTGGTTTTGGAACAGGTTTCCTTTCGTCCAGAAGCATGTGAAGGGGCCCAAATGGCTGCATTTGCTTGTTGGGGGTAAGTCTTGATTTTGATTCATGTGATGCTAGCACGCAAGTATTTCTTTGATTCAATTCGGGCATATTTGATTGATACCTTTACAATTTGCTGTGTTAGTTGAAAAGATTGATAGATCTTCTGACATCTGTAAATCTCTCTTTTGTAATTGTAATGCTAGAAGATGTAGTGAAGGAAGTTATCTGTCGTTAGGCAATAAGGTGTCTAGAGTGAAGCTTGGTGCAAATTGACCCCAATTCTTTTAGAAATAGATCATCACAGCAAACTATATTTGATTCATAGTTCCACGGAACCTGCTATAAGAATGGTAAGTTGAATGGGGAAATTTCTGCAATTCTTCCTGGTTATTGAAAGTGGTAGTTTTATCCTTCATCTAGATAAGAAAACTAAAGGAAATTAAATGGGTATCCTTCATCTAGATAAGAAAATTAAAGGAAATTAAATGGCTTAATCTGTTTCTGAAGACCCCTCCTGGTTCAATTTTAACAGGGCTGTGTGTAGCATTAAGGGGACATTCGTATTGGTTTTTGTTCATATCTTTTGGCTAAAAATAAATAATAGTGGCTGAAAGAAGTGACTTTTAGAAAGAGAGGGTCAGCTGCTCAAAAAGTGAGGGAGAGATGCATGCGTGTGATGGAAGTGAGAGGATAGGGTGGATGATGCACCCACGATTCTCTACTTTATCCCCGGAGTGAGACGGTAGCGAGAAAAGTGGAGAAGCCGCTTTGAGAAGCAGAGTGTTCATATTGTTTTTTTTATTTTTCTAAGCAGAAACCAATACGAACAAGGTCTAAGAATATGACACATTTAATAATATGAACAGGGGGTTTGCTTAATTCGATGGGGTCCTTGACAAATAGTATTAGTTAAAGTATTGAAATAGTTACTGTCCAAAGCAGCTGTTCAAATGTTCAATTGGCTGGACGTGTTTTTTTGAATTGAGGAGCATTAACAGGGGGTATCTACACTAAGCATTAGGAAGGTCAGCCTTAACATAAGTTCAGGTTGACTGCCAGACTATTGGGATCGTGACATCTGTTATAAAGTACTTGTTCTGTCATGTGTTTTCAACGCAACTGACATTAGGCTTTCATAGATTTGCTTGATTTTTGTCACTACTGGTAGCTGTGGTTTACATTGCTGTTACTTGTTCAATTAATGGGAGATGATATTTTTTTGCAGGTGCCTCCTTTGCTCTTATTCTCTGATGCCAGTGCTTTTTTGGCAGTAATTAGTCTTTACAATAACAAGTCACTGATCAATATTCTTATCTCAAAAATGTAATTAGCTTTGTTAAATTGTTGGTATGTATTAGTTGATAACGCTTCCTTTTGCGATAGTCTGATATTTACACCAAGAATCCCCTCGTGTTATGGAGACATTTGCATATATATAGCCGAAACAAGAAAAATAATCTTTTTTCACTTATGCAAGTGGTTTATTTTCATTATGAAACTTCATGACCTGTAAGCATTTTTTACGGCCTCTTAGAATGAAAGGCCATAGGAAATAGTGGGATCTGCCATCCTTTTTTTTCTTTGATGTATGGTTTTGGACCAATTCAACTATACAGACCTTGTTTGGATCTGCTTCACTACAGAGGATGTGTCAGGACTACAAAGTGTGCAGAAATAGAGATTTTAGGTGCGATTGAAAGGAATTATCTGATCAGGGTGGGATCAGGACGTCAGGTATAGTTCATTTTAATCATGTCAAAGCACTATATGAACCTTACCTACTTTTATTATCCCAACCATCTAACAATTAATAGCGGAGCAAAGTTACCCAAGTCCTATGTCAGAGTCCGTGGAGCAATCCTTTCTTTTCGGGACGAAGAGGGCAGTCTCAATTCGATTGTTGTTTTGTGTCTGTGCTGGGTCAGACTATGGGTGTACCATTGTAGCTTATCTCGATATGGTCTGAAGGGTGGAGTCGTGGAGATTAGGTTATTCACAGTTCTGTTAGAAGCATTGCAATGTATGTAGTACTTCGTCGCCGGTGTTTAGGTCCTTTTTTTTTTGGGGTCCCTGATGGAAGTAACTTTGTATTGCAATATTACAGTATTAAGCAAGAGTAGTAGAGTACGAAGTTTTGTTCGATTCATCTTTTTTACATAGAAATTGAAAGGGTGTCTACAATTAGAGAAATATACAGAATTTGCTATATCAGAGTTAGTTCTTGTCCTTCCAGGCAACATATGGGAGTATTCATTCTTCTTAGAACATGATGAGTATTTTGTAGGTGCAGAATCTGTATGTCCATTTGTGATATTAGTATCGTCTAAAACTTTTCCATATGCTTGTCTCATCTATCAAATATGATATCTTACAGTTGTTATCTTTCATTATGGGATAAGTTGTATCACACCCTTGTTATTACCAACCGTGCAAAGAACGCGACTGACCTGAAAACGAGGTTCAATTCCTACGAGCAATTAGAGAACAAGCAGGAACAATATATGGAGCAATTTGAATATTACGAATACCAATTAGGAACATGAAAAAGTTGAGGTTTGCGCTCACAGTTGTTGGTCTGAAAATCGTGCACAAATTGAAAATGTGATTACAAAGAAGAGGGTGGTTGATAGGCTCCACTTCCAGACTCTCCTGTCAAATTCTCCCTTGAGACATACTCACTCACTTGGTGGTAAACTGGCTAATACTAGAGCAGCTGACTTTGCTGCTGGTGATGTGGCAATCAGATTGGAAGATGAACTGAACGTTCTTCCAGTAAGTTCTTGTAAAGATTATATTTAGAGTTTCTATTTTTATATATTTTGCTTCTGTTATGGAATGTTAAGTTGTTAACTAAGTTTATTTTGATGCTGAACAGCACAAGAACCAGGAATCCAATAGGGTTGGAGAAGGGATGAAAATCTGGACTATGTTGACTGATATCAATTGTCTTCTTGATGATGAATGTAGGAAGTCTATAATGCTGTTACAAGGCTTAAAAGGAACCCATCTGATCATACTAATGATTGGTAAGTTAAGGGAAATACTGTAAATGTTCCATCCATCTTCCTATGATGTCGGTACTTGATGAACATTTGAACAAATTCTTACTTGTATACAGCATCCATTGTTGTCTATCATTTTTCTGTTATTAAGCAGAGATATGCTTCCCTGATATATACTTGATTGCCTCATCGTTTTGTACTGTCAGTATCTAAATACATGACCTATTGCATCTGGCATTCTGTTGTGCTGCTAAGTGCTAACCACTATACTTGTTTTTACTCGGTACTCTCCATTGCACCAGTCACGTTGTTTTGAGTGAAGGATCGCTTGCTTCTTTAACCTTTAACCATATTGTTGTGCTCTTACTAACTGAGTAGATGCGAGTGGCCTTGTATGCCCGGTTCATGTTCTGTTTAGACTATAAATTCTCAGTTGTGTATAAAGTCTTCCATTGCATCTGTCATTCCCCACTATGATTCTCTTCACTGAAAGCACGTCATTTGCCTGTTGTTGGTGGATGGTTAGCACGATGACCTGGAATAAGCTCCAGGGCAGTGTCTCTGACGAATAAAGTGGTCGTGTTGAACGGGTCATAAGGTATAATTCAATTAGCCCACGCGAATCGATTTATTATTATCCTAATAATCTACACTTGAACCAGATTGGCTAATTGTGGCTAGGAAATGTTATAGACTTATAGTTGTAGTACCCAAGGTTCATCTTTTTTGATACCTGCTCAATTGACAGCCTATGAGTGGTCGAACTGCTACCTGAGTGGTCGTGCGGCAACAGAAGTGGTCGGAACCAGTCGTAATTGATTGGAACCGGTCGTAAAAAAGTCCTGGGAGGTCGTAAGGCCTTTACAACACACTCGTCGTCATCAAATATTATATATGGCAGATCAATAAATTTTATCTTGTTTTGTATTTTATCGTAGCGTTAGCACGGGCACACTACTAGTAGCAGTAGCAGTAATATTATATGTAGTTCTTAGGGTCTAATGATATTCAGAGGATGACTTTGAAGATTGAACCCTGCAATGTAATGGTTATGATTAGTACAAATGCTATGTGTATTATAAATTATAACTACGTATATGCGCTGCGGCTCTCTGTCAAACATGGCAGTGTGTGTGCGTGCGTGAGTTTCGGGTGTTGTATCTGTATTCTATATACGTGCACGGATACTACATGTCTACCTGCTTTGGGCGCGTAATGTGAGTGGTTTAAGGTCTTGGTTGACTTGTTAAAACTACAAGACAAGAAGAGATAGGAGGCCAGCTTTGAAGAGTGGACCTCTTGAATTGGTGATTCCTAATTAGCACTTGCAAATTTCCGAGATCTAGATGGCAAAACTCGATGTGTTTGGGATGAAGAAACCTTGCGTGGAAATTGGAAAGAGCTAGCACATCTGAATGCATATTTTTGGGTGTATGTATGTGTGTCTAGAGATGATCGAAGCAATACGTAGTAGAAACACGTGGAAGCAGTCTAAGCTTGAGCGCCGCCCGTATCATTTGGTGACACGCGTCTCTCTCTTGACAAACGTACTGTCAATGTACAATGGTCCAATAAAAGAATATTTCACACTAGTACATGGGCATATGGTGCCGGAGCAAACTGCTACCCGACACTGGACGCATGGGGACACGTGCATAGACCAAACACAGTCAGACTCACTATTGATGCTAGCTAGCGTGACATCTCCCAGTATCAAGTAGGCAATCATCTCGCCGTCGCCGGAGCGCGCCACCGGTCGCCGGTGGACGCAAGGAGGACGGCGGCGGGGCTTTTCTCTCTTCCCTAGCTCGGGTCGGTGGGGAGCAGTGTTTTGGTCGCGAGCTCTCTTGCGGTAGCTTTCCTCGTCGGCGGCGGATCCGGCGGCTTGGTGGTCGGATCTGGCGTCCCTTGGCGGTGCTGCGGCGGGTTCCCGAGCTGGCGAGACCCACGCGAAGGAGGAGGGTGTGGAGCCCCGAAGTGTTGGTGGCTGTCTATTTTGTGTGTGGGTAGTGCGTGGGGGTGCTGTGGAGGTGCTAGCGAAAGCCTTGCCAGTGTTCTTACCGGTTTCGACATCAATGACGCCTTCGGGCGCCATTATCCTTCCTGGAGGTGTGTCGTGGCACTACGTAGCTCTCATGTTTACTGATCTCCAGGTGAAAAACTTGCCTCGGTGTACACCCCATGGTTTTTGTTTTTATTTTTTCTATTCTAATTTTTATCCTCTCCTGTTTCAAGTGAGACCTCCTCAACTGCGTTTTAGTTGTCACTTTTCAATTTTTTATCTCCTCTACCAATTAATAACTATAGATAATATAATTCCTCCACACCAATTCGGCCCTTGCGTTGAGCAGTTAGGCCCACGAAAACAAAGCGTTGCAATAACAGATTATTGCCATGAACAATCATCATATATAGCAACAAATTTATTTCGTGGCAATACAAACTCATTTCATACGCATTGTATAGGAACCTTTTGCAACGCAATTGATGACTATGACAACGCAATAAAATTGTGGCAATATTGTCACCCACTCGCAACGAAATTCTATAAGGTGGCAATACCTCCTAACTATTGCAACGAAAATCAATATTATCACAACGCAAGACAACCGTGGCAATAAAGTCATACTACTCGCAACCATTTTCTAAATGGTGGCAATAAAGCCACCTTATTACAACGAATTCAATGACTATCACAACGCACTATTTTAGAGGCAATACTGTGCACATATCGCCACGATTTTGGCAAAACGTTGCAATAGTACATACCTATTGCAACTAATGTAGTGTCGTTGCGATGCGTTTCGTGGCTAAAGAGTCGGAATCTAGTAGTGTTGTGGGGAGCTGACCTCGTAGCATGCTCGGTTTGTTCTGCCCGGGCCGCAGCAGCCCTTGCCTTTTCGTCGCGGATGGCAGCTAACCTTGCTAAGTCGTGGGTCTTCTCCCATTGTTTCATCATCTTGTCATATTGCTTCTTCTGCCTCTTGTTCATCCCGGTGCGGTGAAGCAAGCGCCAGTGTAGTGTTGGCTTTGCTTGTGTAGTATTCTCTTTGAAATCTCTTTAACCTCCTTTTATAGGGCCCATGTGGCCTTTCGCTGCATAAACATGTCCCGTCTGGTCTTGCCACTGCACAAATCTACCCAGTGTGGTCTTGTCAGTACGCAAAACTGGCTAGTTAGGTCTTCACACTGCGCAAAGCTGTATCCTTTGATTTTCTCATTGCACAAAGCTGGCCCATATGATCTTGTCGGTGCACAAAGCTGTCCTACCTAATGTACTCGCTATACAAAGCTGGACCGTTTGGCCTTCGCACAACGCAAAGGTAGCCTGTGCGGTTATGTCGTTGCGTAATGCTAGCTCGTGTGGTTCTGTCGCTACGTAAAGATGTCTCATCTGATCTTCTCACAAAAAATCCCAAAACCTCACCTTCTTCCTCTCCCTATCCTCTCCTCCCCCCTCTCCTTTTCTCTCCTCTCCTATCCTTTTCTTTCCTCTCCTCTCCGCTTCTTTCCTTTCTGTCGCCTCTGTTCACCGAGCGGCTGAAGCCCACCCACTCGGCCACATGGTCCTTTTATATGTGCTTCTAGTTACCCAACCGTTCGGCGACTGCAACTCCAATCACCTAACCGATGGTCGATTGTAAGCAATTGCCCGACCGTTCGGCGACTGTAATCAATTCACCCAATGGCCAGCGGATTGCTTTCATGTCGCACGGTCGTTGGGCGATAAGTTCCAGTCGCCCCACTGCTCAACGACTGGAGCCTATTTTTGTAAAAAAAATATTTGTGCAGATATATTTCTGTTATGTTGAATAAAATATGGATTATACATAAAAAAATTCTGCCCAACTCTTCCCGATTATTTGCTTTCTTATGGACCCCTGGATAAGTTTTCTATGATGGCTTCGTAGCTAATCCAAAGTACCAGTGCAATGTTACATTTGCATAGTGAAAACTGCTTCTTGCCTAAGATATTAGTATGTATAGATCACTCCTCAGCTCGGAGCTGACTAGGTGTCGAGCCAGAGGTGGATTTAGAATTTCGACGATGGAGGTGTGAACATAAATATTCGAAGTACAAAAGTTCAGATGTAACAAATTATATCTTGTTTGGACTACAACCAAAATCACAAATATTTTAGAAAAATACCTAATTAGCCCATGTAAGTGTATATATACATTAGTAGTGGTGGACCAGAATTAAAATTTAAGGGGGCTTATTGGATAAGGTTAACATATTGTAATCCAAAATCATACATAATTAGAAGAGAAATATAGTAAAAATATAAAATCCAATGAAGATTATACCTTTGTACTGGGGTAGTGTACCCTAAAAGCCCATAAACATAGGTAAGTAACTGTATGTACACCAAAATTAGCAAATTTAGTAATAAAATGAGAAATTGCAACTATGAATAATTATAAAGATTGGGAAAAGGAAGCAACATATCACTAAAGTGCTAGGATTGAGTAGTACAAGTACTAGGCAATGTTCGTTTCTCCATTTTCTTGCAAATATATGAATTGATAAATGACAATAGATGAAACTAAAATAACAAATCAATTACAATTGAATAAATTGAAAACTAGATTTGTGTTTTCTTTTAAATACCTGACTCATTCGACAATCAGTAATCCAGTCCTTGTCTTTCCTCTATACCTCAGTTCCTCTCCCCATCTCCTCGGGCAACAGCCGGTAGGGCCTAGTCAGTCTTGGTTAGTCCCTCATGGCTCATTCCATCTCCCTTATCTACTCTCAGGCAGCAGCCAATGCTCAATAGGCCTCAGTTTTTAGCAATTGCCGCCCTCTCACGATCCAGCGCTGGTGCCTGGATGCCCACTCGTGGCTTGCCCCCACCGGCGGCGGTGCAGGACGTCCACCGGCCGCCACCCACGACCCCACCCCCACATGAGCCCGACGTTGCACGCCGCCTACCCACAGCCCACCGGGGGCCAACTAGTGCCTACTCACCCATGGCCCACATGATATACCCCAACCACCGCCTGCTTGAGCCACCGGTCGGCCTACGTGCAGCCTCAGCCATCTCCAACCTCACGGCACATGCTGATGCCGCCTGCCTCACCAGTCGCCAAGCACAGGAAGTAAGAGGAAATCAAGAAGAATGGAAATATATGTTGCTGCTGATTTGGTTGGGCTCGCTCGATGGAAAGATATGAGGGCTTTGTTAGTTTTGTGGGCTTTGCTAATGTGGTTTCACGGTTGGCCTAGCATGGAAAGAGGTAATTCAAGCCCAACTCTTGTTATGTTCTTCTTCTATAGTCTCTCTTTCGGAACTATGGAGCCCCATGGATGGCTAGGGGGTACCTACTCCCCAACCAGAGGTAGAGTGGGCGCCAACCCACCTTGACCCCCTGGTAAGTCCACCACTGTACATTAGAGGGTGCAAATGTTGAGTATTTAGCCCATGTATGTGCATATATACATAATATACCTATCATATACCTAATTTTCTTTCCCAAAAAATTTGGGGGTGCAACTATGCACCCATCTAAATATGACTCTATGTCGAGCTGGTCAATAGGCATCATGTTTGCTAGCGTCACCCACCAATAGCATTTTTAGAGAACCTGCCAATAGATAAATGCCTTGTTTGGGATGTCTTGAGCCCAAGCCATGTTGGTAAATAAGCCTAAGCTAGGTTAGGGTAGCTTATTGGACTTTTGTGGGCTCAAAATAGGACAATGCCATTAGAGTTGCGAGAAATTACCCCTCCATCCCCCGCCCCAATACCACATATAAAAGCGTGTTCCAAAGCAAATCCAAAGTCCTTTGGCCCCTGCTCCTCTCCCAACTCGCCGCTCTTTTTGAGCGGTGTCCTGAGTTGTCGGACCCTGGGATCACATAACCCAGAATCCTCTGCGTTTGTTGCACTAGTCCTATGATCAGTAGTAAGCATATTCTTCAAATTGCCACTAAACTCCGCTTAAGTTATCCTAAACCAGTGGTAAATATAGTAACATTCAAGTACAAAGAATATTTAATTGCAATATAGGACATAACTAATTTTTAAGAAAGAGTATAATAATTTATTTGAAGTAAGCACGCATAATTAATTGTAATTAAAACAACATAGCATTTGAAATCATAGGATCAACATGGTCAATAGGGTTTGCTTGCCTTTCTCATCAAACACTTTCTCTCACTCTGGACCAACTTCATACGATCCTAGCATGTCGATAGCTAATTAATAAACATCGTGAAACATAATTAAATACCAAATAAATTCACATCGAGTAAAAATTCGACAAAAGTGGAGCTGGAAGAAACAGCATGAATTTATAAAAATTTAGAGATAAAAACTAGGTTAAACGGAGTTTGCATGAGGGAGTACGAGTCATCAAAAAATTTGTCGGGGAGAAAATCCTAGAAAAAGAAGAGAGAAAATACTATGCAAGCAGGGTTTCAAATTTTCATTTTAATTTATATTTCTATTTCTAAAGGAAATTCTGGTTTTATTGACATGTGTGGCCGATAGGTAGGGTTCACGGATGCTTGGACTGTTACATGGGATCAGCATATCAATGACTCGATAATAAAACCTGGTTTTAATAAGAAATCTAATTAACTAATCTCTTGGGTCCACATGTAAGTGATAGGTTTAACTTTAATCAAGATTAATCACATAAAACTATTTACTAATGATGTCATTCACGCTAACCTAGTGGGACCCAACTGTCAGTGAGAGAAAACAAAGGAAGTAGAGGCAGCCATGGTCAACCTTGCCCGCGGTGACATGAGCTGAGGAGAGGCATTGGCTTGCTCAGAAACGGGGTGATGAGCTCATAGATATTCCATTGGTGGTGATGCCAGTCGGAATGTTGGATGAAGATAGCGGTGTGATGGCCGGGAGCGACGAGGACACCTCGGCCAAAACATGGCTTCGACATAGGAGCGAATCCAAGCAAAATTTGGGCATGGGAGTAGCATTAAGATGTCATTGCTAAGCTATGGGATCAGGCACAGGGACCAAAGGTCGTCAGAGACAAGCTGGCAGCTAAGTTTTGAAGTGGTGCCATGAGTGGCTACACCAGGTCTAAACAAATGGCAAAGAGCTTCAAAATTAAGGCGTTCATGAGCTCAAGTGGTAGGCAAGTAGCAGCTCACTGAGGGAGTTAATGATGGAGGAGGAGGACTGTTGTGGCTGGGTGCATGGCGGCAATGTAGTCTACGGTGACAGCAAACCATGGCAAGGGAGAGCTAAAAAGGAGTGTGGGATGAGGAAGAGGGAGTTGTGGAGATGCTCGAAGTGACCATGGGCACAGAGGAGCTCACCAGAGAGGGAGGAATCCAAAGGCGACGGTGATGACCTGAGACAAGGAAGATGATTCGATCCAGCAAGGCATTGCACAGAAGACAAAATCAATTGAGGGTGTTTTATCAGAGGGGTGAGGGATGCACTTTGATGCGAGCCAGGGGCGGAGCTACAGGGTGGTCCCTGTGGGCCGCGGACCACCCTGCGCTCGGTCCAACCAAAGCCCATTGATAGAGTCCGCACTGGAGAATTCAGCATGTATGTCGCTTGACGCTTGGCCTTCTGCGTTATGCCTTCAGCCATAGCCCATCGCGAGAGACCGAGAGTTTGCGTGGCCGCGTATTCGCGTCAGACTGCGCCCGTTCGTATTCTTCTCCGTGCGGCCGTGCGGTGCAGCCGTGGGGGCGGACGACGCTGCGACGGCGAGCGCGAGCGCGGCCATCGAGCATCGGCGCAGCGACTCCATGAGGACCACGACGGCAAACGCTGAGCAGTGTATGGCTGCTTTGAATCCAGCGGATTCCTTCACTTCTTTTGATGCAAACAAGGTACATAGACTTGCTGAATTTTACTCTAATGATTTTTCAAGCTCTGACTTGTTAAGACTCGACTTGCAACTTGAAACCTTTATTGATGACATGAGAAAAGATGAAATGTTCAAAGGCCTAAACAATCTTGTTGACCTCTCAGTAAAACTTGTTGAAACAAAGAGGGATAAAGTTTATCATTGGGTCTATTTACTTATCAAATTGGTATTGCTTCTACCGGTGGCTACCGCAAGTGTTGAAAGAATATTTTCTGCAATGACCTTTATCAAGAATAAGTTGAGAAATAAGATGGGTGATAGCCTTCTGGATGATTGTCTAGTCACTTTTATTGAGCGGGATATCTTCTTACAATTGAGTGAAGAAGAGATCATCAACACTTTCATGGCTATTAGAAGGCGCAGGCCTGACAAGAAGAAGAAGTAGTGGCGTACTGTTCTTCAACTATTATGGGTATGTAATATTTCAATTCTATGTTAAGAAAGCTATATTCGTCTATTTTATGAAGTTCGTATGTCCTTTTTATCTTAATTGCACTTCGTAATTCATATACTTGTGTACCGACATGTTAAATGTATAGTGGTTAAATAAATTTTAGACAATAGACCATCATAGCTACAAATCCTGGCTACGCCACTGATGCGAGCGTCATGAGAAAAACACACTAGAGTGTTGGCGGCCATGGCAGAGTGCCACAGATGCACACGCGGGAGCTGAGAATGATGACAGCATTCCAAGCATTCCAACGGAGGAAACAGATGGCAAAGTAGTGAAATGGAAATAGTGTGCATAGGGAGGAAGATGATGTGGTTGTCAAGTGTAGGATCGTATGGCACAATAGAGGGGGGAATGATTGCCTCCGTTTTTTAACACTTGAAACCAAAGCTAAAAGTAAAAGAAAACTAATCTAAATTACCAGATGTAGATTACGATCACAAGACACTGATTCACTCGCACGTGCTCAATGAATGCTTCGATCGTCTGACTACTCTCTTCAATCACTCGCTACCCTACGACCGCCGACACATGTAGTTGTAATCTCCCTCCGCTCGAAGACTTCAGCCGCTTGAATGCTTCAATTGCTCGGATGAATACACAGCAGAGACAAAAGAAAAACGATGCTCAGAAAACACGTCGCCGATGCCAACAAACTTTTCTTGGAACAGATCTGATCTATTATTTATGTATCATGGATGTGGTTACAAGTGCCCTCACGACACCCCTAAAATCTCTCTCGACGAAAGCCCTCTAAAAACCCACACAAGGTTTCTCCCCGAAAGCCCCACCAAAAACCACACGTTAGCCCTTAGCCTCTCCCTACTTTTATATTCTAACATCCAAACCATGTCTATTTCAAACAAGAACACATAACTTTATCTCTTCCTCAAATCAAGGGATCCAAAACCCTTTTTAACACAGGTTTTAAACCTTCCTGTTACAGACTCCTTCCATAATGTCTTCAATCTCACCATGTGGTGAAGCCTCTAGGACGCACATCCTGTATGTCCATCAGGCATCACCAACTCCAGTGTCGAAGCCTCTAGGACCGCACCTTCTGTAGCTTCTCCACGCATCATCATGTGCTCTAGCGTGAGTTCGATCACCTTGTGTGACATCTCAACCGCCTGGGCCTCATATTACTGTCTCCCAATCCCGGTCCTCCTCATCACCGATCATAACCATCTCCACGCCTCCACGTATCATCCATCTTCGATCTCCACGTGCTCCAGCATGAGTCCGATCACCTCGTGTGACATCCTGACCGCCTGGACCTTAGATTACCCTCTCTTAGTCTCAATCCTCCTCGTCACTAACTATGATCACCTCCACGCCCACTTGCACATCAAAGACTAAAGAAATATTTTTCACTGGCACAAGTTCTTCATAACTTGACCGACATTAGCACACACACAAATCACACTCTTAACCAACCATCAATACCAACCAGTTCGTCCACGACCACGAACTCCATCGCTATCTAAAAATATGCCTCAGATCACTTATTACGATCACTAACTCAACGAATACTCGAAAACGATAAGTACTCGGGAAATACTATCGCTCCGCCAAAAACACTCAGGAATAACATCCATATCACTACCGACTATAGAACCATCGAGTACCAACTACTGAGTACCAATTGCTACGACTACAACTACCGATCGCAACACCTCTGCTAACCATGATCGCAAAAACCACGACCATTGAGTATTGAGTCTTTCCGACTACCGAGTACCCATCTTACAAGTACCGAAACCTGCGAGTATTGTTCCTCCGAACACTGTTCATGGATCACCGAGTACCTACCTGGTATTGTCACAACGACCACCAATCACCGGCCAGTCGTCCCACTGGTCTAACACGAGTACTCAAAGTACTCGAAGGTCACAAGAAGTGAAGCACTCGAACCGACAATGAAGTCTACGAGTACCGACCACAAAGCCTACAAGAACTGATCACGAAGCCTTCAACTACCAAAGACAATGACAATAGATTGCAAGGTCCATGATTATGAAAATAAGATTGCAAAATCTACGATTATAACAGCAGTCCGCAAAGTCTGCGAGTATGACAGCAGTCTACGAAGTCTACGACTATCGGCCGCAAAGTCGATGACTATCAATCACAAAGTCTACGACCATCGACCATAAAATTTATAACTATCAAGTACAAAGTTTACGATAATGGGAAAGCACTATAGCTATGGCTATGAAAAAAATATTGTAGCTACGATTATTTTCAGTGATCATTTTGTCGTTGTCGGAATGTTACAGTCGAGTTGTCGTAGTGGCCTTTTCCCTCCGCCGCCTCCCACCAGCCCGCTACGCGGGAGCCTCCGTCGTAGTGAACATCGTGCAGGCCATCTCGCCGTCCATGTGTGCCCGTGTGTGTTGGATATTGAATTAATGACATGATCGATTATGTTACCAATTCATGAGATCCGTCCATGTGTTCATTGAGAGAATATCCGGTGCTTCTCGTACTTTCCTTCTTAAAATACGGTGCAAATGGCCATAAAAAGTTACAGAAAAATTAATAGCATTAACACAAAATCAATCTATCGTACCACAGTATTCCTAATCTAAATTCGGTTTACACATCCGAGTAGGGGTGAAAACGGATCGGATAGTTTCCGTCGGATCCGGACGGATACGGATACGAATTGTGTCGGATCGGATTTTTTTCGGATAGTTCTCGGATCGGATACGGATACAGATTTTTTTATCGGATACGGATACGAATATAGTCAGCCCAGTATCCGTCGAATACGGATACGAATACGGATTATCTGGATAATACGAAAACGGATATCCGAGGGGAGGGGTGGGACTTTAATTTTTATTTTTGATTTTTGGATTTCAGAAAAGCCTGGGAAATTCATTTAAGCTCAGAAAAATATGAAATAAACTCCAAAAATTCCAGAACAATTCACAGAAGTTCCTGGTGACATTTGGACTTAATAAAAATATTTCCAACTAATGTTGGTATTTAATTTTTATACTTAAAAATACTTTTTAATTTCAAAAGTAGACCTTTAAACTCCAGAAAATCCAGGAAACCAAATAAAAGCCAAATAACTCCAAATAATTAATTTAAAGTAGGATTTTTGTAGAAAATTAAAATATCATTTTATTTAATATCTATTTTTTTGGTTTTCACTTAATTTACTTTTCAAATTAGGCTTTTTCAAAAATAGAAAATCCAGGGCATGAAATTTTCAAATTACTTATTTTAATTTTAATTTAATTAATTTTTATATATTTTTTTATTTTTATTTTAATAAAAACCTGGGCTGTTACAACTTGATGGATGAAATGGAGGAATGAAATGTTCTTATGTTTGTTCAAATTGTTATCATGGCATCATGTGTATTTCATGAATTGCACGTTGTTGTTACTTATGCAGTTATATTATGATCGACTATTGGGTATATTTTCATTGTGGATGAAAAGACTGTGCTTGTTTAGATTTCATGAATGTTTTGACAAGATGAACTATTTACATATTTTCGTTAATTTTGGATGTATAGTTTAAGAGGTTTTCATGTTCCGATAAATATTCGTAACCGTATTCGTTTCGATTCATATTTAATCCGTGTCTGTATTCGATATTATTCGTATTTGTATTCGTATTTGAGTTATCCGTATTCGTATCCGTATCCGAAAAAAATATGAAAACAAATATGGTAGAGGCATTATCCGTCCGTATCCGATTCGTTTTCACCCCTACATCCGAGGGTTTCTTTTGTCTTACCACATCAACCACACTAGCTTCTACAACATGCACCTTTTTTTAGACTCTTCTAGGTTTATTTGCCAAACAACATGATCGGCTTCTCTAGACCGTAGCTTTTCCAGCTAAGCTGGGTTTATGGGTCTTTAATGGGTTCTTAATAGGCCTTTGTTGGGCTGAGATATCACAGCATGTATGGATGTGAAAGTTCCTTTCAAAGCTACAGTATGTTATATTTCTCATGTCGAGTAATAGACCAAAACTCTTTAATTTACACGGAGGAGCCCGATGTTCTCTACGGGCTAGATGTTTCCTTCGTATTAATCCTCAGTGTTTCCTCAACAAACAAGACATGGGCCTAATGGGCCATGGTAGCACTGGAGGCCCACATGAACCCTATGGAGAAACATGCTCCGTATAAATACGCTTCCTACTCTCACCTTCCCCTTTTGCTCCTGGTTTCAATTTAGTTCCCACTCCAAACGATTTTCTTAGCTTTCGGTTTATTTAAACCAGAAGCCATTTGAACACATCAGCTTCTAATTTTGGTTTTTTAACTTTTTTGCCTTTTTTTTCTTTATTGTTTGTATTGTTCATGATGATATAATGGTTTTTCATTTTTTTTTCATTTTTCTAATTTTTTTCTATTTTTTAAAAAATTAACAAGCGCTACAGTGTAATTTCAGCTATAAACTAAAAGTCACAGTCAGAAGCTGTAGCTATAAGCCAATTTGGCACCACCTTAAGTCTGAGATACTTCTTTCCTAAAGAAGCCCTAAAATGTTTCTGTCTGGAAATTTCCTGCCACGACATCTCACATGCATATCATAGTTTGCAAATAATAATAGCTAGCTAGCATGTACAAATTTATATGCGTATAAAATGAAACAATCAAAAGGAAATAACTGAAAAGAATGTTAGAGAATTGAGAAACAAAGTTTTCCATTAATGATATTAAAAGATTAGATCACAGCATTGTTTGTCACTACAATAACCATACATAACAGGGACAGCAACAAATAAATTTAAGATAAATAACCTTCTCGTGCAGAGACCAAGGAATGTACCAAGGCCCCATTTAGAACAAGATAATTTTACAGAAACCTCGCTATAAAAATACCATATGTTTTAAACGGGCCTTATGGCTATCCCGAGTTCCGACCAACCCTAAACCTAAGACTCCCGGTAAATTAAAAACAGTTTTGTTATTACACAGTTGACTAAAAAAAATTTATCTCAGTTACCTGAAATTGCAGTTTCAATCACCTAAAATTATAGTATAAAAGTGACTAAACATTAAAAAAACAATTATCTGTGCAATAGTCACTCCATAAAAAAAGCTTATGATAAATTGGCAGCATGCGCGTTGTTGGCAGGTAGCTAGGCAGGGCGTAGGCGCATGCGTGCAGCTGATCGAAGCCCTCTACATGGGCTTGAAGGACGGGTTCGACGGCGGCCAAGCAAGTCCGGCCTTCTTGTAAACCTCCTCCATCTCCTCAGTGGTAGGGACGCCGCTGCCATCGCCATGGACGTCGCAGGCATCAAGCACCTCCATGAGGTAGCTGCTCCGACGGGGCTCAGTATCCATGGCCATGGGCTCATTCACGCCTACGACAGCAGCAGCGTTTGGCACCATCATGGGCACCTGCGCAAGAGGCTCCACCATTAGCGGCTCCTCTTGCGGTGGTGGTGGCGGTGGCAGTATCATGGCTTCCCGGCGGAGTGTCTCGATGCGCTGGGTCACGGCCCGGAGGCGCGTGTCCACCACCCACTGGAGGGCCCTGGAAAGGTCGGGGGAGACATCGTCGAAGCTCTGGCGCCGGCCGACGATAAAGTCGTGGATCATGAGGTTTATCTCACGCTCACGGTTGTCGCGCCTGGCGGTGTAAAGCATCGCGTTGGCCTTGTCGATCTTCTTCTGGAGCAGGCTCACCCTGTCCAGCATGTTCTTTTCCTTCTCGGACTCCGGCATGTCCTTGAAGCGCTGAAGCAGCTCGGTGGCCTCCGCCACCGACGGCCAGACCTCCGGCTGGGTCTCCTCGGGGCCGTACACGATCAGGCAAGCGGGGACGCCGCACAAAATAGAGAGCTCTCTCATCTTCTTGGTCAGGCCGGCGCGGCGCTTCTTGAGCGTCGAGCGCCGGGTGGCCGCGTTGGCGATCCACTGGAGCCTGACCTTACCACGAGCCATGAATTTCAGGTGGGAACTCGCTTCTGTTTGGTGTGAAGAGAAGGAATTAACAGAGGGTCTTTTATAGCAGAATGCTGAGGTATGGTATTAGACGGAAAAGGAAATAATTCATGCAAAAGATTTTGGTTTGCAGGCTGTACATATCCTCTTTGATACGGTATTAAGCTAACCTACGCGTCAGATAATATCTGCTAGATACGCGCGTACGTCTGTATCTCATCTTAATCGCATGTGCAAATTAACTAAAAACGTACAGTACAACTTGAGCCAAATGTTCAGTCAGCTTCATGCATAGACAACTTGAGCTAGCAAGCCATGATCAGATCGACATTCCAGATCCACGGGTAACTTTGTTATGTAAGTGTAATTTTGGTTCGTCTTAGTAATAATCCTGCTTGTTGACTTACATGTAACAGAGTTAAAAGCCGAACGTAAGTTGGTTGAATTATAAACGCTTCAAGGTCGAATTATAACGGCATGACGGAATGCAAAATTTTCTAAAAGTATTAACTTCTTTCTCAAATAGAGTGGTAACCGACATCCGACTAGAACCCCGCTTCCCGAATTAGAAGGGGGATTTGCTCATATGCCCCAAAGTTTAATGGCGTTTGCTCATTTGCCCCATGATGTCTCACTGACATGTGGGCCCTGGACCCGCATGTCAGTGAGACATCATGGGGCAAATGAGCAAACGCCATTAAACTTTGGGGCAGGGGAGCAATTTTTCCGAATTAGAACTGGTTGCACATATGGCATTGTGGCAACTTTTCTTTTAAAAAAATTGGTCCCCCAATATATAAATTTTAATTTTGGCTCCCTCCATAACCGAGATAACACCTACCGAGTCAAAGAAACTCGGCAGGTGCCTGCCCCTGTCGAGCTCCCCTAGCTCGGCAAGAGCACGTCCTAAGTTAGCCGGCAGCGTCATGCGCTTAATTAGAGTAATCATGCACTTAATTAGTGCAATCATACGCTTAATTAGTGTAATCATGCGCTTACTGTGGATGGCAGGTGCTCCTACCGAGCTTCGGTGGGCCTCGCCAGCTCTCGCACGCATCACTCACCTGTGCCCTCGCGTCATGCTGTCGAGCTCCGGTGACGTGACAGGAGACACGTATTGCCTGCTGCATCTGCCGATTTACGTTCGGAGACAAAGCTACATTTGTGAAAACGGATGTCCGAAGGTTAAGTCTGAAAAAACAGCTTCAGTACCATATATGCAAACAGTTCCCGAATTATGGTGCTACTAGTTTAAAACTGAATCAAAGCTAATTGAATTACAAACACTTTATGAAGCTGTATTATGAATGCTTTGGAACTATTAGATAATCTGCCTAAAATATATGCCTTCTTTATGGAATAGCGCATTAGTCTGCCGTTCGAGCTGTAGGTTACGACTAACTAGAATCTTCCTGGTCGGACTACAACCGTACTCCCTTTAAGTCGAGTGAGAGTTTGTTGAACTGTAGATGCTTTGAAGGTGGTGCTTATTTGCGCTTAAAAGCCTTAGTTTATGATTTATTTTTGTACGGTAACAGTTCAAAGCACACTATAGCTGTTGGCCGCTTTTTCAACGTAATTAATTTTTTTAAAAATAAAAACAATTATATCATCACAGACAATAAAAAGAAATAAAAGAAAAAAGATAAAACAAACATATCACCAGAATAAGACAAAAATAAGAAACTAGAAACCAGAAACAGAAGCCCTAATGAGCAGGGGAAGTCAAATTACGAGTGCTTCCAAAATACATGAAAAGTAATCCAAAATTACATGCTATGTTTATGAGCGTGGTACCTACGATCAATTATAAGCTTTATGGTAAAATTATAACACTGCAGCATAATGCCGAATTGTTGATTGAACAATAAGCGCTTTGAAGTTGTATTATCGTTGCTACTTGCTAGGAAGCAGTAGCTAGAAAATCTGCCTAAAATGCATGCCTTCTATGTGAACTACAATCAGTTTGTGATTGTCTGTGTGTATACATACCTATAATCAAACTATCATAAAAAAGTCAACTACAATTCAAATTTCAGTTTAAACTTGTTTGAACTAGTTAGTAAACTAGTTAAACTTGACATCCAAAAAATTTCAAATTTTTTTGCACTCAGTACATAGGGGAAATACCTATTTAGATTATAGTGTCCCAGTAAATTATATTATATATATATACAGCTGCGCTATTCTACGTCTGCGCGCACTATGCATGCTAAAAAGTTACTCTGTACACGGGTGAAGTTACTGTTAAATACATGTAGAGTTACTGCCAATTGTGCAATGTTACAACTGACAACAACTCTATATGTGTTTGACAGTAACTTCACTCGCACATGGCAGTAACTTCCGGTGCACATTATACACCTGCGTGCATAATAGGTAATTATACACACACACACCACTACTACCAAAAAGTTATACTGGACACCTCATCATAGATGGTTTATAGGGAACTGTGTGTATTGTAATTAGGGATGGCAATCGGGCTCGGCGGGTACAGGTAGTGCTCGCCCATACCCGTACCCGCGACCCCGATTTACGCCCACGGGCATACCCACGAAGGACGACGGGTAAAAAACCTCGCCCATTGTGAGACCCCGGAGTAGAAACTCCTGGACCTCCTGTGCATTACAGTACTAGTCCCAGATCAACGCTAGTACACACAGTTCAAACAGAAAAGATGATACATTGCCAACAACGCTTTATTATCATAATCGAGATTACAGACCGAAAGGTCTCATTATTACAATTGAGGTTTCAAGACCTCACACCAAAAAGAAAAATTACAGCGGAAGCAAAAAGAAACTAAAGCAAGACCCATCAATACGCCACAGGCAATTGACTGGGGAAACGCAACCTAGTTCTCCGGAAAGCCTTCGACGAATCCATCCACGAAGTAGTCGTAGTTCACCTCTTGAGCTTCGATCTCCTCTGAGAGTTAATTTGAAGTGTAGCACGTGAGTACATGAATGTACTCCGCAAGTCTTGGGAAAGATGCATAGATGCAGGCTTAACAAAGGAAGGCTATATGGTTCTTTTGCACAAAGCAACATTTTAAAATTTCAATTAATACTAATTATTTTCGAAGGCAACCATTTAATAAAGTAAATGTTTTAGCAGAAATTGACTTTCTAGTGAAGGTTCCATCTACCAACACTAGCCAACCAATTACAATTGGTCAAGTTTAAAACTGCGGGTTCCATCCACCCTCTCTGGCTCCAACCGCCAGGATACCCTTCCGAGAGTTCCCTCCACTCTCGAAATACAAAAACTTTTGATTTTAAAACAAAACCAGAAATCTACCATGTGAATGCATTCCTTGCCCGCCCTTGACCGTGGGCACGGCTATTCGAATAGTTTTACACTCTGCAGAGGTTGTATAACTTTACCCACAAGAGATAAATTATCCTAAAGGTCAACACGCTTCCTTTGGCATGAGACCCAGATAAAATATCACAAAGCCTTTACCTTACTCTAATCTAGCTAGATACCACCCGCTGAGGTTTCACCGCAGGTAGGCTAACTGCCCGAACCGAAGCCCCCTCTTGCGCCATATGAGTACAGTAAATCCCTGTCCCTCACTGTGAATAACCAGTCCATCCCTGGCACCCACTTTCCACTGGTGGCACCTAAACTAGACTATCATAAGTTAGTCAGCTAGGTCGTACCCATATAGACTTGTGGTTGTACGGTTAATGCTCAGTCTGGACAAACACAAGCGTCGGTCCTTAATTGACTAGGGTGGAACATACACTTTACAAGATCTCGTGCTTCCTACACCAAACCAAACCAACCATCCACCCTAATCTAAACCAACTTTCACATTTTAGTTTATTTTAAAAGAACAGCGGTAACTCCAATTACCACTAAATTTGTAAACACAAGGGTTTCAACAGTAAATCATAATTTCCCAGTTTCAAAGTTCCAAGGGTATATATTTAGCATGACTAAGCATTATACTACCATACTATCATTGTCAAAGAATAAATAATAATCTCATTAATGAGACAAAGGAAGTTCTAGGGTGACAAGGGTACATGATAATCAATTCCAATGGAGGGCATAACAAGGTTGGATTAACTACTACCTTAAGATTTGAATTATCATTTTATGTAAATAGCAATGCATAACATTTAAAATAATTAAAACATTTCAAAATCATAGGTTCAAGATGATCAAAGGAGACTTGCCTTGCTCGGAGACTTGATGTTGCGAATCGTTAAATCGAACTCTCCGGATTAGTCGTAGTCTACACGCGAAGAACCAAACAAAATAAATTCAAATAAAACCCAATTAAAATCCAAAAATTATAAAATATATATTGACGGATAGATTATGATTTTAGATGAATTTAGGAGAAAGAATCAACAGATTCGGAGTTCGTATGAGGGAGATCCAATATCTGGAAGTTTTGGACATCACATGAAATGATAACAAAATACGAGGATTACTTTTTGAATAGTACAATGTCGGTTGGCTATAAGGTGGCTGGCGAATGGGCAAAATGGAATGTTGGCAATGAGGCGAAGGTGGTGACATGGGTACGGCGACGAGGAACGGCGGCAATCACCCGCAGTGAGTGAAAAACTGCACCGACGGCACAGTAGCGACAACTGCAGGTTGGAGAGAGATAGTACCGAGTATGGAACGTGGAGATGTAAGGTGAGCGTGGGATAGTACATGGCATGGTGAAGTTAGGAAAATTATTGGCTAAGCTGAAAATTAATCGGAGACGATACAATCGACGTTTGAATGACGATAGTGGAGAAACAGGAAAATTTTGATATCTTGGTGCTCGGTAGAGCGAATCCAAAACCATTTGAAAGGTAGCTACCTGGGATGGTTTGGCACGATATGACGCGAACGGATTGGGGAAAACATCACTGGATAGACGGGGACACGAGATGCCATTGGCGGCCATGGCGAGGTGTTGGAGGCGAAATTTTGTGGAGGCTTTTCGGGGAAACGGAAGGAAGCACGGCGTAGAACGCAGTGAGGCAAGTCTAAGAAAAATTATGGCATGGGCTAAGGCTTACCGGAGGCGACGAATCGACATCGGGAGTCACAAACGGCCATTTTCACGGAAAGCTCAATTCCTGACAATTGGCTCCACGAAAAAATTAAACAAAATGGTAGAAAAATTTCTTAGAGTCTAGGACACAATATGACGCGACCAAAAATCGAAGCGCTTACCAAAAAGGGGTGTACGCGCGAAGTACAGTTTTAGTGTCTGGGCCTGATAAGGTCGACAAGGACTCGGGGAATCTTCAGGTAATCGCGATGGAAGCACGATGTAGAACGTGTCGAGGCAAACTCAACGGTGCAAACGGCTCGGCCAAAGGACATCGGATGGTGGCGGAACACGGTGGAGAAGACATTTTGCGACCGTCGGGTTGACATCGGCGTTCCGGGTAAACGGAGAGGAGTTAGCATGTGGGGTTTGCGGCGAAACGAAGAGTAGAGCGTGGGGAACGTGATGCTCACCTTGGTTTTGGTCGGGCATGCACGGACGGCCGGTGGCGATGCGAGGAACGACGACGCGCTATGGCCCACGGTGGCGACGGTGCTCCGGCGAAGTTCCGGCGAAGGCGAGGTGAGCACCGTGTAGAACGCGATAAGGCAAATCCGAGGATGTGCTCAAAAGTGGCAGGGCTCCACCGGACGAGGCGCAATAAGCCGAAGAACGCCGCTTGGAACACAAAAGAAAAACTCCGATTGCGCCCAAGAGAAAAGGAGTGGGGACTTGATATTTTCGGGGTTGAGTGAGGATGAGGAGGGGCTCACGGTGCTGCCTTTTATAGGGGCGGGGGAGGTCCGAGATGGGAGATCAAGAGACCATGTCCATCAATGGCATGGGTTAATTTCTCGCGAAACGGCTCATGAATGAGGGGAAAACGGTAGGGAAATGAAAGAGTTTGATGAGAGGAGATGAATGCAATTTATTTCACTAAAAACCGTTGAGAAATTCAAAAGTTATTGAAGCTTGAAGAATGGGTCATGGCGCTCGCGCGTGCTACTCTCTGGAGAATCTTTCGAACGGTGCAAGATGATGAATAGTGAGGAGAGAGAAAATAATAATAAAATAATATTTTTTTAAAGAAAAAAAATAAAATAAATTCGAAAAATTCAGAAAATTCTATAAAAATCCTTGGAAAACGAAAAGACTAAATAAAATAATTTTGGATTTATTTGAGGTATATTTTAGCCATTTAAAATATTTTTACTTTCTAAGCTTTAATTTAATTCAAATAAATTCGAAAATTCCAAAAATTTGAAAAGAGGATAGAAATGGATAGATTGGAATTTTTGATGAGTTTAGAAATTTGAATGGGCTCATTCGGAGTTAAAATGAAGAAATACGATATTTTGGTAGTTTAAAAGGAGAGAAAAAGAATAAACTGATTTTCTGGAATTATTTTTAAACTGAAAAATCCGATTATGACATCATCAAGGGAAATGATTTTCAGAGGAATTATAGTTCTATGGAAAAGTAATTTATGATGTTAGGGTGACGTCAGCAGAGATTTTGATTTTCTGGCCGAATTATTTTTCAACAGGAAAAGAGTTTTATTCACTGACAGGTGGGATTGGGCTGTCGGCGAGAGGGAAGAGAAAGGAGGAAGAAGTGGACGGTCGGACGAATGCCACGAGGTGAAAGAGATTAAAATGAAGGGGTAAGTGAAGGCGGGTGGCTGAGATTAAACGGGGCGAGGATGGATTGAATCAGGGAGCGACACGTGATGGCCGAGTAGAGAGGTTGAGCATTAAATTTGATTTAGATTTTGAAAAAAAAACTTAGATAAATCGAAATAAAGTTCAAATACTTTAAATTAATTAATTTCAAATTAAATTTTTCAGAGAGCGAAAGTTTGGGATGTTACACCCATACCGGTCGCCCGCGGGCATACTTGTTTACCCGCGAACTGAGTGCATTACATTCACACATCACCAATGCATCACAATTTAATGTAAACATACATGTTTAGTTTCTGGTGCTGTCCATAACTTGATTCAAGCAGTAGATTCATTTACACAAGTTAATGTAAACATACATGTTTAGTTTCTGGTGCTATCCATAACTTGATTTCCAATGCCTTGGTATCAAAACCAACCGAGAATTCTTCAGCAATGCTTTGCATGGCTTGCAATTTCTCCTCATTAATAAACAACTTATTGTCAAGTTTCTGAACAAACTACAGGTAGAACGATCATTAATCAGGTTAAGTACAACACCATAAATCTCCCGATGAGTATAGCCTTATGTCATGTTTTGTGCTACATCGTCTGCAATGCATACTTGCTAATGTTCCATAGCACACATTCCTCTTATCTGATGTTGTTTTCTATGACAATACACAAACATATAACCTACGTAATCCTGTCATATCCATTCAAAATTTTAGCAAGTATGCCTCCCTGTGTATAACAGGGTATTATATCTGCTAAATTACAAGAATGTAACATTGGAGGTAAAATTGGATCAAGAATGGACAGCGAAGTACTAACCCATTGGGCTTGGGGCTGGCTCTATTCATGGATTCCATAAGGAATGGGGGGCAGGAAGCACGGCGAGGCTGAGGGCAGATGACATCGATGCAAGCGACAGGCTGCGCATCCATCTGCCAAAACCTTGACCTTCGGTCGGGCATGGGTTCGAGTTGCTGCCCTCCTCCCGCGCTGAGCCTCATCATGCAGTGCTCCATATCTTTCGCAGCTTCCTGAGAAACAAACAACACAGGAACGCGAAGAAACAAGGAAACAGCCGGGCGCTATGAGATTTTATAGATGCCATAAACAATCGGGGGGAAAGTTGAGAGGCAATCTACGAAAAATAGCAGATTTGAAACGAAAAGTCGAAAACCAGGGGCGCGGAGGCGAGCTTGCGGGGCTCGAAGCCCAGGGACGCGAAGAAGTCGAGCTTGGGGCGAATGATCCGGTCGGGATCGGCGGAGAGGAACCGCAGGGCACCGCGGGCCACCCGGGCGATGTCTGTGTCGGAGAAGCCGTAGCGGCGGAGGAGGGCGCAGACGGCGTCGGCCTTGGTGCTGGACCGGATGCGGCCGCAGCGGGCGGTCGCTGCGGCAGCAACGGGGGAGAGGCCGCAGGAGATGAGGTAGGAGATAGTGGCGCGGCAGGGCTCCGAGTTGGGGGCGCCAGCGACGGCTGTTGAGGAGTAGCTGCGGGAGAGAGGGATGGCGCCGGGGTTGGACTGGAGGGGGCCAACGCCGCCGCCGCCGCAGGGGATTTGGGAGAGGTGGAGGAGGAGGAGCCGTTGCCAGGTTGTAGGATCAAAGATACCGACTAGAGGGGGGTGAATAGGAGGTTTTTAAATTTTTCTTGTTCACTTGATTAATTCTTCACAATTTAAATGACAATGAAGTAAAGCAATTAATCCTATGCAATTCTAATTAACAATTTAACCAACTCAGCTCTAAACAATTAAATGATCACAAAGAAGCAAATAAACAAGAGCTAAAGAGACAAGAGACACAACCGATGTTTTTACCGTGGTGATCGAAAACTTGCCGATTTCCCCTAGTCCACGTTGAGGTAAGCCCGGACGAATCGGACCGGCTCCACGAATTGAGCCAAACACCTCAATCACTAATGTAGCTCTTCCCCACTCCGGGTAGGCGAGCTCCAACCTTCACAATTTGCCGGGTCTTCTTACAATCTTCTTGAGAAGATCGCCAAGCCAATCTCCACCGGATCGTCCAAGTGCCGGCAAGCACTAAGAGTAATAAACCCCGGTGTCCACTTGAATGCAATTCTAGTACCAATGTGGATCAACAAATGAAATCTTGCACTTAATGCAAAACCACCTCAATTTAATGCTCAATGTGAGGAAATAGGTGGAATGAATGCTCTTGGGCTCAAGGAATATGCAATGAGTCTCTAAACTATACCCTTGTGCAGTGGTGGGGGTATTTATAGCCTCCACCAACCAAAACTAGCCGTTTGACACAAGTTCTAGAAAAATTTCTGGTCGAGCAGTACTACCGCCCTCTGAGGCCGGTACTACCGCAACCAAATCTTCGTGCCAGAACGGCTATGTCAGAGCTCTGCAGTGACCGTTGGATTTGGCGGCGCGGTACTACCGCCGTTGACATTTGCGGTACTACCGCTTGCCGGTAGTTCCGCAAAGTCGGCGCGGTACTACCGCTCTAGCCAAACTCCGAAAGGTCCCAAATTTTGGCGCTCTCTGGAAATCTTGATCCGCTCTGGGTCCGGATCTTCCAGACTCCGGAAGTACCGCTCTGAGAAGCGGAACTACCGCAACCTGCGGTAGTTCCGGCGTTAAAATCACCGGTACTTCCGCTCCAGGAAAATTCGGATTCCATCCGGAGGGAGCTTTCTGGAAATGTTGATCCGCTCTTCCTCCGGATTTTTCGGGATCCGGAAGTACCGCTCAAGGATGCGGTACTACCGCTCTCTGCGGTAGTTCCGGCGTTCAACCAGCCGGTACTTCCGTTCCGCAAGATTTTAGAATGGACCAAGGGTGCTCTCTGGAAAAATTGATCCGCTCCAAAACCGGATCTTCCGCTTGCCGGTACTACCGCATTTGGGCGCGGAACTACCGCTTTCCGGTAGTTCCGACGTTCTAAACTGCGGTACTACCGCTATTCCAGACAAAGCACATATTTTGATTTAAAACAGATTTTTGATAAATGCAAGTTTCTAATGTTGATCCATATGACTCAAGAGACATGTTTTCAAGCTACTTGCCAAGATCCCTCTTGATGGTACGACTATCTATCCTATAATCCGGTCTTCCGCCATTCACCAAAGACCGGTAAAAATAAAAAGGATCCTACGCTAAGTATACCTTTATCTTGAGCCAATTTTGGTCTTCACATATGTCCTTTGGCTTGCATCTTGTAGCACATATATAGACTAACCTTTGCATGCTCATAAAACACGTTAGTCCCATATTCACATGATGTCATTTAATTACCAAAACTATTTTTAGGGGCCTAGATGCTTTCAATCTCCCCCTTTTTGGTAATTGATGACAACCCTAGATATGTGAGAGATAAATGTTTTTGAATATATCAAATTGTTTGACAACAACTTGTATATTCTATGCTGGCTTTGAATAAGAGTAGTTCTCTGTTTAAAGTCCAAAGGGAGAAAAAGAACTCCCCCTTAACATGTGCATGAATAAAGATTACAACATTTTATACAAGATGCACGGGACAAGGTTATGACATTGAATGAGAGTAGATAGACAATTAAGCACACAGATAATAGCATAAACATTCATGACCAAAGAGGTTCATTACATCCACAAGTTCAAAAGATAAACGAGTTCATTACATCCAAGCAACATGAATTCATAAAAGTTCATTACAACCATTAAAGACAAGATAAATATAAGCCCATAAGACCAAAAGTAGAGCTAAGATCTTCTCCCCTTTGGCATCAAGTACCAAAAAGAGATCAATCCCGAGTGGTACGCTTGCGATGAGCGTAGTGACGAGGCGATGGAGGATGCTCCAGTTCTGCAACGCGACCGTCCAGCGAGGTCAATCTGGTGTCAATGGAGTCCAGACGCTCATCCACCCTATCCATCCGGGAGTTGAGAGTAGAGAACCCCTCAAGCATGGAAGAGTAAATCTGATGGAGAGTGGGCTGGCCAGGCTCCTGTGACTGAGCTGCTGCTCCTGCTGCTGCTGCTCCTGCGGATGAGCCTGCTCCTGGAGCTGCCGACTGGCTAGCGCGAAGACCAGTGGGAATGGGAGGCTCCGGTCTTGGCTTGTATGGCTTATGCACTCCACCCCGTCCGCCACGAAAGTGAAACTTGGAGTCAATCAAGGCCATGATGTAGGGCGCATAATTGATGCGTTTGTTGCGATCATTTTTGGAGGAGACTATCTCCCTTATGATCACATCAACAACATCAAACTTCTCCCCCTTCATAATGTAGTCTATGATATTCCAGACATGTCCTCGAATGGCATCATAGTTGCCACCTTTTGGAAGAATGGTATGATTTATGATGCGATTGATCAAGCTGGGAATAGGTTGAAGTCCAACATTCTTGCCAAGTATAAATTTTTCTGCAGTGTTGTAGTAAGGATATATGGCATCCAGATTGAGAGCGGGTTTGTCATATACCTTCTCATGAGCACTTAGCTCCGCTCCTAAGACGAGCTCAAACTCATGCTTGGTGGCCTCATATCTGGTGCACACTGTCATCCAAGTCATATGCTGAAGGTCGGGAGAGACGTGCACTGTAGCATAAAACTGTCGGATAAACTCCTCATTGTAGTCACGTCCTAGTGCTACAAGCTGACGAAGGCCGACTCTCTGGAATAGCCTAAAAGTCCCATCATACTTGTCAATACCGTCAATATGACCCCAGTTAATGTACTTATGATCTGCAAACTGGCGATCTGGTCCATACATCTCATCAAATATCTTCTCCTGGAACTTGGTATGGAATTTTGGATTGATTGAGTTTGATGGGAACTCATACTGGCTGGTGTGACGAAGGCGAGCATACTCATCAAACGTGATCTTCTTAAGATCAATCTCAAGACTCTCCCTTCCAGCTATATCTTCTTCAGAGGATTCCATGGGAGAGCTCGCAGGCAGAGGAGGATCAGACTCCGTTTCAGATCCGGAGTCAGACTCATTGTCGGAAGCAGGTGCCTTCCCTTTATCTTGGGCTGCCTTTTGAGTCACCTCGGGCTTTTGAGTCAGACTCATTGTCCGAAGCATAGGACTTCCTGCTGGCGGCTCTTGTTCTAGGCATCTAGAAACAAGAAGAAATGATTAGGAGAAATAAGGAAGTATAGCCAAGTTAGATTAAAAAGAAATGGATTTAATTTGCTATACTCTCAGGAAAATCGGTAGTACCGCCGTTCTGGGCCGGTAGTACCGCTCAGCAGTAGTACCGCACCAGTCGGGCGGTAGTTCCGTTTCCTGGCAATTTCTAGAGTTTTGGAAATGTGAATGAATCATTTGGTGTTTTCTTGGATTGAATCCATGGAATAGGTTTGTATATACCCTCAAACACCAAATATACTCAATTTCCCTAGAATTAAATAGCGAAAACGACCGCATTTCGATTTAACCTATTCATGACCTAGGGTTCAAAAATGAAGATCAAAAGGAGATGATTGATCCGAAATACCTTAAGGATTGGAGGAGTTGAACCCTTGGGAATCGATTTGATGCAAAGAATCGAAGAAAATGCCGCTAGATTTGAAGATCTGAGGAGCGGTTTGGGAGGTGTTTGGTGGGTGAGAGAGAAAGAGGAGAGGAGAGGTACGGGCTCGGGCGGATGTGGAGAGGAAGTACCGGAGAGGAGTGGGGGCCAACAAAGGAGAACCCTCGGGCACGGGCAGTCGCTCCCACTTAAATGCAGATCCGGTAGTACCGCGAATGCGGCCGGTAGTACCGCTTATAGCGGTAGTACCGCTTCCTCAGCCGGAAGTACCGCTCCCCGAAAATACCGCAAAGGACAGCGGTAGTTCCGCTTTTTCTGGAACTTTGCTGAAAATAAATTCTCAGATAATAGATGCAAATGATCCCTAGTTTTGCACTCAAATAAAATTTTTAAGGATCATTATGCATTAAATAGAACAAAATATTACTTTTTTTAAAATAATTTTGCCCTTTTCTTTTAAAATCAAAACTTTTGCATAAGAGCACAACTACAAACAACCTTTCAAGCTTCCTCAATTAAGCATGCATTTAAGTTTGCCACAAGTTTATGCAACATTTGAGTAATCCAAGACATTCAATTCACTCCTAAGCTTGCAAAAGCGGTTTTCATCTAATGGCTTGGTGAATATATTCGCTAATTGATCTTCGATCCGGATGTGACTAATGCAAATATCTCCTTTGCTAACATGATCCCTCAAGAAATGGTGGCGTATATCTACATGCTTGGTTCTTGAGTGTTTGACCGGGTTGTTGGAAATTTTAACGGCGCTCTCATTATCACACAATAGGGGCACTTTATCAAACTTTATTCCATAATCCAACAAAGTTTGCCTCATCCATAATAATTGAGCACAACAACTTCCGGCGGAAACATATTCGGCTTCGGCGGTTGAGAGTGCTACGGAGTTTTGTTTCTTTGAGGACCAAGATACTAAAGATCTACCTAGGAATTGACAACTTCCCGAGGTGCTTTTTCTATCCACTTTGCAACCCGCATAATCGGAATCCGAATATCCAATTAAATCGAATTTAGCACCTTTGGGATACCAAAGCCCTATATTTGGAGAGTGTTTCAAATATCTCAAAATCCTCTTTACGGCTTTTAAATGACACTCTTTTGGTGAAGCTTGAAAGCGAGCACACATGCATACACTAAACATGATATCGGGCCTAGATGCGGTAAGATAAAGCAAACTACCAATCATGGATCTATAAAGCTTTGAATCTACCGACTTACCTCCTTCGTCGAGGTCTAGATGCCCGTTGGTTGCCATTGGTGTCTTGATGGGTTTTGCATCATCCATGCCAAACTTCTTGAAGAGGTCTTTAGTATATTTCGTTTGGCTTATAAATGTTCCATCTTTGTTTTGCTTGATTTGTAGTCTAAGAAAATAGCTTAATTCTCCTATCATGGACATCTCAAACTCCCTAGACATAATACCACCAAATTCTTCGTAAAAATCTTGGTTAGTAGAACTAAATATAATGTCATCAACATAAATTTGGCAAACAAAGAAATCATCACCAATGATTTTTGTGAATAAGGTTGTATCTACTTTACCAATTTTAAATCCCTTCGAAACAAGGAAATTCCTAAGGCGTTCATACCAAGCTCTAGGAGCTTGTTTTAAACCATACAATGCCTTCGAAAGTTTATAAACATGATTGGGATATTTAGAATCTTCGAACCCCGGAGATTGTTCAACAAATACAAGTTCGGAGATTGTTCCATTCAAGAATGCACTTTTAACATCCATTTGGAATAATTTAATTTCAAAGCTAGATGCAAAAGCAAGCAAGATTCTAATTGACTCAAGTCTAGCAACGGGTGCAAATGTCTCATCATAATCTAACCCTTCAACTTGAGTATAACCTTGAGCTACTAACCTTGCCTTGTTTCTTACCACAATGCCGTTCTCATCTTGTTTGTTTCGAAAGACCCATTTAGTGCCAATCACATTATGCTCTTCGAGTCTTTCCACCAAGGTCCATACTTCATTTTGTGCGAAATTATTTAATTCTTCATGCATGGCATTCACCCAATCCGGGTCATCTAGAGCCTCATCTACAAGTTTAGGCTCAAGAGAAGAAACAAAGGAGTAATGTTCACAAAATGAAGCTACTCTAGAGCGAGTTTGAACACCCTTACTCACGTCACCCAATATTTGATCTATTGGATGATCCTTGGCGATTGCATTGTGAATCTTGAAGTTGTTTTGTTGTTGATCCTTTTGTTCATCTTCAATAACTTGAACATCGCTTGGAGTAGACGATGTAGGTGGCTCTACTTGTCTTGATGAGCTTGGTGAAGATGGATCTTCCTTTGGATTGATGTCTCCAATTTGCATATTTTCCATAGCTTTGCGCAAACCTTCATCACCTACATCATCCAAATTTTTTTGCTCTTTTTGAGAGCCATTAGTTTCATCAAATTGTACATCACACGATTCTTCAACTAAACTTGAATCTTTGTTATAAACTCTATATGTTTTGCTATTTGAAGAATAACCTAATAGGAAACCTTCATCACAACAGCTTTGAAATTTAGAGAGCCGAACACCCTTTCTTAGAATATAGCATTTGCAACCAAATACTCTAAAGTAAGAAATGTTCGGTTTTCTTCCAACAAGAAGCTCATAGGAAGTCTTTTTTAAGAGTCGATGTAGATAAAGACGATTTATGGCATGACAAGCGGTGTTAATAGCTTCCGCCCAAAACTTGTCGGAAGTATTATATTCATCAAGCATTGTCCTAGCCATTTCAATTAATGTGCGATTTTTCCTTTCTACTACTCCATTTTGCTCCGGAGTGTAGGTTGTAGAAAGTTCGTGCTTTATTCCAAGTTCATCACAAAAATCTTCAACTTTTGTATTCTTGAACTCGGAACCATTATCACTCCTAATTTTCTTTATTTTAAAATCAAATTCATTTTGGGCCCTTTTTGAAAAACTTTTGAAAATCCCGGAGGTTTCACTCTTGTCATTTAGGAAGAAGACCCATGTATATCTAGAGTAATCATCCACAATGACTAAACAATAACTATTTCCCCCGATGCTCTTATAGGTTGTTGGCCCAAACAAATCCATATGTAAGAGCTCTAATGGACTAGAGGTTGACATGATACTTTTGGAAGGGTGAGAACTAGCGACCTGCTTTCTGGCTTGACAAGCACTACAAAGTCGATTTTTCTCAAACTTCACATCTTTCAAGCCAATCACTAGATCATGTTTGAAAAACTTTTTAAGTTGCACCATACCCACATGACCTAGTCTCCTATGCCATAACCAACCCAAAGAAGTTTTTGCAATTAAACAAATTTTTAAGCATGCATCATTTGAAGTGAAATCTACTCAATAAAGATTTCCAAATCTAAAGCCTTAGAAAAACAAGTTCATTATTATTTTCTTTTGAGATGATTACATTTTCTTTAGAGAATGAACATATTAATGCTAAATCACATAATTGAGCAACGGATAGCAAGTTAAAATTCAAAGTTTCAACTAAGGATACGTTAGAAATGGAAATGTCATTTGATATAGCAATTTTTCCCAAACCAAGTACATTCCCTTTGCTATTGTCTCCAAAGGTGATTCTTTCATTGCTTCCATTCTCAAAGGTTGTAAACATTTTCCGGTTTCCGGTCATGTGTTGAGTACATCCACTATCCAACACCCAATGCCTTCCACCGGTTTTGTAATTTACCTACAAAAGAAATTTAAGCCTTTTTAGGTACCCAAATTTGTTTGGGTCCTTGGAGGTTAGTAACCAAGGTTTTGGGCACCCAAATGGATTTCTTTTTAGCACCCAAAATTGAGGTGCCAATAAAATGAGCAATTACATTTCCATTCTTAGACTTTTTAAGCATATAGCAAGAATCATATAATCCAATGGAATGCATGTTTTTTTAGAACATTCATTTGCCATATGTCCTACATTTCGGCATTTAGTACAATACTTCTCATTCTCATTTACAAACTTGGAGGTTTGTATGTCGGCTTCTTACCTTTCTTGGGAATGTACCCAAGTCCTTCCTTGTTGAAGGAACATCTTTGCCCGCTTAGCAACTTATCAAGAGTATCTTTACCTTGTAAGCTCTCTCTAAGCTTTTGTTCAATTTTAGCACTTGTTCCTTTAAATTTTTGTTTTCATTTACTAGCATATTATCATGAACATGCGATGGAGCATTATATGTATCAACATTAGATGAGCATGTCATAGAAAGTAAATCATCACAAGAGGTTGACATGCTAGATATTGATTTTTCTTTACTAGGCATCTCATTCAAAATATTGCAAGATATACCAATGATAGAATTAGACTTCTTTTGATTTTCTTGGAGAAGTAAGTCATGAGCTTCCTTTAGCTCCTCATAGGATTTTTGAAGAGATGTATGCTCCCTCTTCAAAACCTTAAATTTTGACTTCTCTTTTCCAAGAAATTCATTTAATTCTACTAACATGTCCATCAAATCATCATAAGAAGGCTCATTGTCATCTAGAGTTTTTACCTTCTCCCCTTTTGCCATAAGACATGTGGGAGTGAAGAATAGTGAAGGAGCTTCCTTGATGGCGATACCGACAAGTCCCTTCTTCTTGGGAGACTCATCCTCGCTTGAGTCGGAGTTGGAATACTCCTCGTCGGAATCTCACTCACCAATGTGGGCTTCGTTCTTGCCATCCTTGTGAAGCTTCTTGAAAAGCTTCTTCTTGCCTTGATAGCTCTTCTTCTTGGACGACTTCTCCTTGTCATCCTTCTTTGTGGGGCATTGTGATCACATTCATAGCAACGGATGTTGCTATACTTCTTGTTGGAGGAGGATTGCCACTTCTTGCCTTTGTCATAACTTCCTCCTCGGTTTGAGCGTCTTCTCATGAACTTGTTTATCCTTCTCACAAGAAGAGCAAGTTCCTCTTCGGAATCCTCTTCTTCATCTTCGGACTCCTCACTTGCCACCGCATTTGCCTTGAAGGCGGCGATCTTCTTTCCTTTTGAGGTAGATTGCTCCAAGAGTTCCTCCTTGTCCTTCTTGTACAACTCATTGGTAATTAGATTACCCAAGAGTTGCGTTGGCGTCATCCTTGCCAACTCCGGTGAGTTGAGGAAGAGTGTCACCAACATCTCATACTTCTCTGGTAGAGCCCTAAGCATCTTTCTCACAATATCAAGATCCGAGAGGTTAGTTCCAAGGCCTTTGAGCTCATTTACAATGTTGTTGAGCCGTGTGTACATCTCATTGATGTCTTCATGGGGTAACATTATGAATGTCTCATATTTAATCCTAAGCCGATGTAATTTTGCCTCCTTAACCGTGGATGTCCCTTCGTGTATTTCCGAAAGGGTATTCCAAATAGCGTGAGCCGTCTCAAGATTGCTCACTCTATTGAATTCATCCGCGTTTAAGGCTCCAAAAAGAGTATTCATGGCTTGGACATCTAAATGAGTGTTACGCCCATCTTACTCCGTTGGGTTATCGGGATCAAGAGGCATGACGTAACCATCATTTACGATTTTCCAAATGTTAGGACTCATGACCTTTAAATAAATTGACATTCTAATTTTCCAATAAGCATAATTTGAGCCATCAAATAGAGGTGCCTTTCCTACCGCAATCCCCTCACTAGCCATCCTTTTCTCTCTAGACGGTTAAGCCTAAATGAGAGAGACCTAGGCTCTAATACCACTTGTAGGATCAAGGATACCGACTAGAGGGGGGGGTGAATAGGAGGTTTTTAAATTTTTCTTGTTCACTTGATTAATTTTTCACAATTTAAATGACAATGAAGTAAAGCAATTAATCCTATGCAATTCTAGTTAACAATTTAACCAACTCAGCTCTAAATAATTAAATGATCACAAAGAAGCAAATAAACAAGAGCTAAAGAGACAAGAGACACAACCGATGTTTTTACCGTGGTGATCAGAAACTTGCCGGTTTCTCCTAGTCCACGTTGAGGTAAGCCTGGACGAATCGGACCGGCTCCACGAATTGAGCCAAACACCTCGATCACTAATGTAGCTCTTCCCCACTCCGGGTAGGCGAGCTTCAACCTTCACAATTTGCCGGGTCTTCTCACAATCTTCTTGAGAAGATCACCAAGCCAATCTCCACCGGATCGTCCAAGTGCCGGCAAGCACTAAGAGTAATAAACTCCGGTGTCCACTTGAATGCAATTCTAGTGCCAATGTGGATCAACAAATGAAATCTTGCACTTAATGCAAAACCACCTCAATTTAATGCTCAATGTGAGGAAATAGGTGGAATGAATGCTCTTGGGCTCAAGGAATATGCAATGAGTCTCTAAATATACCCTTGTGCAGTGGTGGGGGTATTTATAGCCTCCACCAACCAAAACTAGCCGTTTGACACAAGTTCCAGAGAAATTTCTGGTCGAGCGGTACTACCGCCCTCTGAGGCCGGTACTACCGCCCTCTGAGGCCGGTACTACCGCAACCAAATCTTCGCGCCAGAACGGCTATGTCAGAGCTCTGCAGTGACCGTTGGATTTGGCGGCGCGGTACTACCGCCGTTGACATTTGCGGTACTACCGCTTGCCGGTAGTTCCGCAAAGTCGGTGCGGTACTACCGCTCTAGCCAAACTCCGAAAGGTCCCAAATTTTGGCGCTCTCTGGAAATCTTGATCCGCTCTGGGTCCGGATCTTCTGGACTCCGGAAGTACCGCTCTGAGAAGCAGAACTACCACAACCTGCGGTAGTTCCGGCATTAAAATCACCGGTACTTCCGCTCCAGGAAAATTCGGATTCCATCCGGAGGGAGCTTTCTGGAAATGTTGATCCGCTCTTCCTCCGAATCTTCCGGGATCCGGAAGTACCGCTCAAGGATGCGGTACTACCGCTCTCTGCGGTAGTTCCGGCGTTCAACCAGCCGGTACTTCCGTTCCGCAAGATTTTAGAATGGACCAAGGGTGCTCTCTGGAAAAATTGATCTGCTCCAAAACCGGATCTTCCGCTTGCCGGTACTACCGCATTTGGGCGCGGAACTACCGCTTTCCGGTAGTTCCGACGTTCTAAACTGCGGTACTACCGCTATTCCAGACAGAGCACAGATTTTGATTTAAAACAGATTTTTGATAAATGCAAGTTTCTAATGTTGATCCATATGACTCAAGAGACATGTTTTCAAGCTACTTACCAAGATCCCTCTTGATGGTACGACCATCTATCCTATAATCCGGTCTTCCACCGTTCACCAAAGACCGGTAAAAATAAAAAGGATCCTACGCTAAGTATACCTTTTATCTTGAGCCAATTTTGGTCTTCGCATATGTCCTTTGGCTTGCATCTTGTAGCACATATATAGACTAACCTTTGCATGCTCATAAAACACGTTAGTCCCATATTCACATGATGTCATTTAATTACCAAAACTATTTTTAGGGGCCTAGATGCTTTCACAGGTGAGATGAACATGCTGGGGAGTTGAGTGGGGTCTGTCTTTTTGGAGGCGTGCACGGCTGGTCTATGGAGAGTTAGGGTTATGGTTTTGTAACTTTTGTTAAATGGCGGGTAAATGGGTGAGACGGGTACGGGTAGAGTTTACCCGTACCCATGCCCGTTTACCCGATGGGCAGAGAATTCCCCCCATTTTCATACCCGTGGGCAGAAAATACATCCCATACCCGGCTCCATTAGGGTATTTACCCACGGGTACACGGGTAAACGGGCATAATTGCCATCCCTAGTTGTAATTATCACAGATGGTTTACAAGCATAACCGTCTATGTTACTAACGATGGTTAGAACCGTTTGTGATAATTCATAGATGGTTATTAACAAGAATTGTTGTCTATGATAATTACAGACATCATAGACGGTTTTTAATTAGAACCATATATGATATTGCCACAGATGATTATTAATACGAACCGTCTGTAATAATTACCTATCATAAATGGTTTGTGGTTGGAAGTGTGTGTGATATGTATCTCTTATACGCATGAATGGCACTTCGGCTCCCTGATACATCTCTTCATCTCAGCGCTGAATTTATTCATTGTTGTATAAAAATGATCATCCGCCACCAAAGATTAATCCCCACATCATTGATCTACTCTCAAGCACAAATAAATGGATCCCTACGCTTTCTTGTCGCCGACATTGATGGCCTACCTGACCATCCTGTACGAGCACCTCACCGAACCGTACTTTGGTGGATGCTGTGGAAGGACACTGTGCCAACATTGTCCTCCCTCCTATGTCCAAGGATTTGTCGAAGCATATGACGAGCTAACCTCGCCATCGACGTGGTCCTCTACAATGATATTGCATGTCTCTAAGAGGCTTGTCGTCGCTTGGACTACTTAGTCGAGGTGGCGGACAACCGTGTCAATCATTGCCGAGACCCTTCAAACAAGGGAAGAGAGCCAATGGGTTCAATTCAACTTGATTCATCAATCGAGGGTCTTCGGGAGACACTCAAACAAGCGTGTTAGTGGGTAGATGCATTTCAGGCTTCATTAACAGATGATCCCAAACCGTCTAATGCCGATGAAATCGCCTACAAAATTTTGAAGATGGAGATAACATGCTGCCTCTGCCACTAGAAAACTTTGATTATTTAGATACTTTTTTGTAATCTTTGTAAGAAGCGACTGGCCACACTGTTTGGCCATACATAAATACATATTACTGACCAATAAAAAATAATGAAGTAATACATATTTACTCCTAAGGTATTACTGAATTTACATTTATGTATATAAGAATGTGACATATATATATATATATATATATATATGTGAATTTGCATTTATGTATATGAGAATGTATCATATATGTGTGAATTTGCATTCATATATGTGAGAATACATTGAACCATCTGTGATGTGTATTTATCATAGACGGTTCTAATTTAGAACTACCTGTGATTTGTATTATCCCAGATGGTTATAATTTAGAACCGTCTGTGATGTCCAACCTATTTATATTTGAACTTTATGGTTTGCCCACGCCCCCACTCAAATGCTTAATATTCTCTAACTCTCCCCTGAGCACAAGCCACTGCCTCCTCCCGTGAGCTCGCCACCTCCTCTCCGAGCACACCGCCTCCTCCCTGACGCCCCTTTTCCCCGAGCACGCCACCTCCTCCCCGAGCATGCCGCCTCCTCCTTTGCTCTCCTCCTCCCTGAGCACGCTGTATGTAATATTCTTCTTTCCTGTTTATGATATGATAATGAACAATATATTATCATGGTTACCAATTATCCCTTTTTGCTTTGTTGTTGTTTCGTCAATACATGCCCCGAGGATGAATGTCTGGGCTTAAGTTTCAATTATGTCCTTTTGATGTCAATATCCCAAAGATGAATTGCTAATGCTTTTAAGCATCAATTCTCTAAATAAAAGATAAGTCATATTTCAGTTTTCTTTGATCCAAACAGAAACAAAAGCAATTATATAATAATCATTGAATATGATAGTACTCATATTCACACCAACAATATATATATTTCATTTGTTACATATTTCATAGAAAGCTATTAGTTATACATAGGTCTCAAGTCAATAATTCGCACAATTATAACTAAATAAAGTTGCACTTCATTTTTTTTAGCTATGTAAAATATGTTATGTTTTATATCACTATCATCTAATCTATATATCTTGGGTGCTTTCACACCTAGAGACCAGAGAAAAATTTAAGAATAAGCCTGACTGAATTGAAAAACCTTACATAAGGCTTACCAAAAGTAACTGTAAGTACAATGGTTGTGTAGTTGTGAAGCCCACTATGGTTTTATTAAATCTCACATGTTGTTAACAAGAAAATGGATTAGATAATTCATATATGGAGGTATTTAGGTTGAGAAATGGATACACTAAGTCCTTCCTCATTAAGAGTGCTTATAGGGAAAATGAGGAATGGAGTAAAACTAAGTTATGCCATCACCTCATGATGAGTGCACCCACCCACCTGATGGCCTCCCACCCGCTGAGGTTCACAATTTTACAATCCTAACGATTTGTATCCCATACTAAATGATTCATGAGTTAAATTAGTATTGCTAGCACACTTATGATGGTTGTCATGGATAAACTTTGACCAACCTCCACTAAGAAACTATTTGTTACCATTACTAATCACCATCTTGATTTTTATATCTACCCCATGCACTGGAAGAAGTACATAAATAATTCATGCCAACACTAACATATGTAGTCTTATACACCCCACAATTTAAATGAGCTAGATACAAAGTCAGATCCCATAATATCTAGTGTGTGATTTGCTTCATGCCCTTTGAAACCCAAGTATGATACGGGATCTAAGTCTGTCTCTATCTCATTTAAATTGTGGGGCGTGCAAGACTACATATGTTAGTATTACCATGAAATATATATGTATTGCTTCCAGCGTATGGGGAATATATGGAATATTACAGACAGTTATTTTTAAAAATCGTCTATGATAACACATCACAGATGGTTTTTTATTAGTCGTCTGTGATATGTAGATATCACATATGGTTATTTTAAAAAATCGTCTATGATGCCTGAGACGACGATGCCATAGGGAGGTGGAGGTGCTGGCGATGAGTGCGCATGAATGGGAGGCATACGCAAGGGGTAGAGAGGTCCGGAGCTATTGCACCGAGCGATCATATTTCGGAAATGAAGATCCTTTATAGAAAAACCAATAGGGTCAAACGGAACTGTTTTTGTTAATAGTGAATTGACGAATGGAAACAAGATTCTTGATAAGGTGCGGAGTGACAAGAACATTATTAAGATGACAAGGGCTAAGACTAGTGGAACTAGTGGAGGTGACTGGTAGCAGAGACTCGTCACCAACAACAAGCGTGGAAGGAGTGAAGGAGTGAGGGGGATGGGAACGGGAGAGGTTACCGTTGCTCGACATCATGTGCGAGGTCGCACCAGAGTCCATATACTAGTCGGTGGTTGGTGGAGAAGCAAGAGTTATGGTGTTGAAAGAGTTCACCAATAATTATTGATCCCATGGACCAAGACCGAGAGGTGTAGAACCCAGACCGATCTGAGGAGCCACCAGCACGTGCGGTTGGGGTGCACTACTGTGGCGCGGCTAGGACAGTGCGCTAGGGGTGCATGATTCAAGGAGGCCAGGGGCCTAGCTTAGATGGAGTTGCCTGGGCCACATCTAGATGCCGGTCCAAGGGCTGTAGAAGGAGGACGGCCAACCAAAGGTGCCGCTCTCGGAGTGACCACCCACACCTCTACCACCGAGCTTGGTGTTGCTGCCGCCGTTGTCGTGGCAACGACTGGATTTGCTCCCACCACTACTAGTGCTACCGGAGGGAGCGCCCTGGGCGTGCCAGTGGAGCGATAGCCGGACGTGCTACCGCCGCCCTTGGAGACACCACCGCTGGGACCCCCATTGCTGGTAGGTCATGGTGATGAGGCCTATGGAGGCAACGGAGGGATGCGACGACATCATGATTTCTTCGAGTAGCAGGTTAGAGTGGGCCTCGATGAACAAGGGGAACGACTTCTACCGTGTTAGCAGGGCCGTCATGTATGCGAATTTCACGTTCTGGCCACGCAGAACAGACAGAACAAGGGTGCAATCAGGCACTGGTTCTCCCAAGTCACCGAAGCTGTCGGCCATGCTCTTCAGCTTGCGGTAGTTGTCGGAGATAGAGGTCGCCCTAGATGAAGTTGCGAAACTCCGTATCCAGGTATAGGAACGCGTCTCCTTGTTGCCGATGAACTGTTGCTCAAGGCCTACCCATACGAGCCCGCCGTGGAGGTAGGAGTCATCACGATCTCAAGGAGTTCGGTACAGATGGTGCCATAGAGCACGAGAGAACAAGATAATCAATCCGGACCCAGTCGGCGACGTCGAGATGGGTGTCATCGAAGAGCACGTGGTCGGAGAGGGCATACCTGCCGAGGGTGACGAGGAAGAGGCCGCGCCATTTGTTGTAGTTTGGAGAGGTGAGGTCGAGGACAACAGAGACGAGGACCTTGATATTGAGGACATCGTACATCTGGGCGTGGAAGAAAGCAACGGCAGTGGCCTCGGAGAGAGCCAGTGCCTGTGCTGCCTTATGGCGTGTGGCAGTACCCTACATGGGGTGCACAACAGCGGCGGCGGCCTCCTGCTCATTGCTTGTGGCAGTGGCGGCGGCGTCTTCGCCGGTCATATCAGTGGAATTAGCGGAAGGATACGGTCACAAGAGCGATCTCCTCTGATACCGTAAGAGTGTGGAATATTTGGGACAATCACGTAATGAATAGAATGAAGAACCAAATGTTACATATATAGACCAAACTGGATAGGTGAGGAGACAAATATAAAATCATGCCAAATAAGTGAACAGATAAGTATGAAACTATACCAGATAGATAAGGATGCAAGTATAAAACTACACCATACTTTAAATATAGATCAGAGGCGTCTTACATGTTGAACAGTTTCTGCTTACAAATCGATCGGATGGGCAAAACAATTGGATCCCAGCTAAGCTAGTAGAGTATGAATTACAAAAGCGTGACTGATCAGGACAGGGTACATCTAAGATCTCAAGCACCAGCAGTGCATGACAACTGCACAACTGAGTGTACTATGCATGGATCGTAGCGCCAATCTCTAGTCCCAATCTTCTGTCTAGTTTTCCCGTCGACGCGACCGACCTCTCAACGCGAGCCTTTCCCTGTCGACGCGAGGTCGTTCCCAAGAACGGACACCACGACCTGCCTGCGGCTCCGTGGCACGAATCACCCGGTGCCTACCTTCCTCCGGCTGCTCCATGATTGCCAACAGCCTGTTTTTTTTCCTTGGAAGCTGGCGGCTTTTAACTTTTATTATAGTATCTAACTTTCAAACGAAGTATTTTCTTAAGATAGGGTCTACAAGTTAAACGATATACACGTTAAAAGTCCAACATCTATACCAACCAAAATCGTAAATGAGTACCTCTCTCTCCGTAATATATATTGTAAACAGTCAAAATTCAAAAATTTCAACCAAAAACTATAAGCCACAGCCATTGCCAAATAGGCCCAGAGTCTAGGGGCGGACCTTGGATGAAAACCGATTGAGGGCACAAATGGCTTATGTTGACTGGTAGCCGTTTATGTCACTGGATCGAACCTAGCTTAGATGTTAAAACCTTCGGACTGGTTTTGGATGGGCCGGAATGGACCTGGATTCCGATCCATCCACGTGGACGCAATAGCCACGGGCTTGATCATTCATTATACACGGATCGGGTATAGTCTTAGGTCCGGGAAGAGCCCATGTAGATGAGACCCATTTATTTCCTTGCCCTTGCAGCCCGGCCCACTAATGGAACTGAGCCACAAACAGCGAGCCTACGACCTTTCCGCCAACTCTGACGTGATGATTTCTTTCTTCTGATGAGAGAAGAAACACGGCCACGCAACTGACATCGGAGTCGGAGGGATGCTGATCAAATTGCCCAAAAAAAATTTCGAGTCTTGAGAAATATAACAGATTGACTGTCCAAGAAGGTGGTACTTCTTTATTGGAGGAGCTTGAGAAAATCAAGTTACAAATATGACTCTGCATATATATCACTGATTACTCGGGCTGCTTACATAGCATACACCAAATTCCAATTCTCAATTAACAAGGCAAAGCAAGTCTCAACTCTAAATGATAAATGATCAAACTCAAAAAAAATTAGAAAACACCAATAGTCATATACAAATACAGAGAGAGCTTCTTCACATGGTCCACTATACATATGCAGACAGAGAGAGCTTCTTCACATGGTCCACGGAAACAACAGATTAACAGGAATTTGCATCACCAACAGTATACAAGGAGGAAAAAAAACATAACAAGAATTGGAGCACTCAGACTGAGATATAAGATATTCCACAACAGTACAAGGCAGGCACTGGTACCAGATCAATCGGCCTGCAGTTCCTGCATCCAGATGAGAAGAAGAAAATCAAGTTATTTTTTTAATAAAAAAAAGAGAAGAGAACCATGATGTTAGCATGTTATAAAGCTATACGAAGGGACAACTTGATGAATTAGCAGCTAGCAGGACACTCACCTTGAGCAGTTTTTGGAAGTAGTTTTCTCTCTACTTGGTGATGGCATAGACGGCATAGATGATCCCTGGGATGTAGCCCAGGAAGGTGAGCAAGAGGCAGATCCAGAACTCATGCTGCAAAATCAAGCAATCAAGCCATCAGAACAGCTATGTGCAAAGCAAGCCAAATTAAAAAAAAAAGATCAGAAAGAGAGGAGAGGAGAGGAGAGGAGAGGAGAGGAGGAGAGGAAATAATTTTGTGTTGATAGTTAATTAATTAGCTAGGTACCCCGCATCCGAATTTGAGGAAGACGCCGAGGGGCGGGAGGATGATGGCGAGGAGGATGTCGATGCAGTTGGTCGCGCCGTCCGCCATGGTCGTCGATCGATCTCCTCTTCCGATCCTGGTGATCACCTTTTTCTCTTGGTCGATGAAGCGACTAGTAGTAAAGTAAAGAAGGTACGTGTTGGAACAAGCTGTGAATCAGCCAGGCTCCCTTCGATCTATATATACACGGATGGCAAGGAATTCAAGGGAAAGACGGAGAGGCGGAGGTGTGGCACGTGTGGGCCAAACGATGGGCGACGCGGGCCAAGTGGCTGCTTTGGCCGGCGCGTCGTTCATGCCGCGTACGTACGTACTAGCTAGCTAGCTTAGCTCAAATTTTCCTTAGCTGTTAAGCACCGACCTCTCGCTAGACAATGGATTTCCACACGGTCTGATTAGCAATAGATTTCCACACGGTCTGATTAGCGATTTTGTTTCACGAGTATGGTGCCGCTCGTTTGGGCTAAAAAAAGTAATTTATGACTGAAATTTTATTGTAGCTGGTTGAAATTACACTGTAGCTAATGCTAGATTATTTGGTCTAACTAAATTTTAAAAAATTTAAAAAATAGAAAAAACAGATTAACCTATCAGGCTATCACAGACAATACAAATGAATATAGAAAAAAAACCAGCAAAAAATCTCAAAAAACTAAAAATAAAAAAGATAAAATTTATAAATAGTAAAAAATAAGTAAAAAATTAGAAACTCAAGCTGAAATAAGCAGGACTAGGTAACCCTCTGCGTTACAACCAAGTGCTTACATCACTACGGTACATACACGGGCCTCTAATATTTCCTCTAAATGGCAACCTATTCTCCTCGAAAGGAGGACTGTCCCAGCTCACAATAGCTGGCCATACCATTCCCAATGTGCCTAGGCTACTAGCATGACAGGGACCCGAGCGATGCATGGGCTGCTGTTCTCTCACGACGATGTAGGCTACCTTTTGCATTCCAGTATGAGCTAGTTATTAACTCTAAAAGCATCTTTAATAGTGACTTATGAGCTAGCTCTAAGCATATTATTTCATATTTTAATAGAAGAGAGAGAAAAGCTAGCTCTTGATCAAGAGCTAGGCTCATACACACATTCCAAGATTATATAAGAGTGTCATGTGAGACTATTTATGTTATGAGTTATATGCTAAAAGTTAGTACTATTAGAGCAAGTACAATAGTATAGTCAACTAGTGGCTATAACACTTGTCTATTTCATCTATAGCCTTCAAAAAAATAGTTTATACAATAAGGTAGCTATTACAATAACTATTTGGCCCTACGTGTAAGAGAGTGAAATGCATATTTTTACGTGCTATAGCTAGCTGTAATTTAGTAGCCAGCTTCATTCTCTCTCTTCCTTTCTCTCTCTGCCACGTAAGATTTGGTTGATATTATATTTGCTATAGCCTGCTGATTAAGCCTTATTGTACCTGCTCTTAGAGAAGTTGTCTTAGAGCTAGTAACTAGCTCATACTGTTAGCGTTAGATGTGCTAGGCTGCTATGTTAGGTCGTTAGCTACCAACAACTCGCAGAAAATTCACTCGAGAGAGACGTGCGCCATCTTTGACTCCCTAGGTGGCGCTTGGATTATTCCGAGTCAAAACGAGCCATCTAGAATTCTAGATGCTGGCGGCTCGAAGCAGATGACGAGTCGTGATCAAACACGTCGCCGCCACGATGCCGGCATTAGGCTAATATTACCGCAGAAATGGAAGGAGCCCTTTGCCGCCATCTGACTGCCATCTATGCAAGGCAAGCTTCTGCCTTGAAGCATCCATGGCCGTTAATTAGCCTAGCCAAGTACTCGCGGCATGTTCATATTCATGTGGCCAAAAGAAAATCCCAAACAGTACGTCACACCCTCGAGCCATGATCCACACAGAGTAGAAGAAACCCATGCAGTGCTACGAGCTGAAACATCTGCGCAATGAAATGTTTCGACCAAGATCTGGTCTAGTCTGTCGTTAGCTACAGAATCGGGTTTCAAAGCGGTGGCAGTACACATCCTCCTTGAGGGAGAATAACACATTTGCAGAGCTAATCTACCTACCTGAAAGCTCTCACACAGTCACACTGGCGTACAACACTGGAGATCCTAGGACTCCTTGCCAGGCAGCATCCCTCGTTGCAAAGGGAAAGAAAACGTAGGAAGCTGGGAAATCCTCCCCGACTAGAACAAGCAGAGCAGCAGCTTGTTCAACAAACTTCCTCTTCAGGTTTGCAGTTACCGCTAGAGCTGGCATCCGACATCGGAATCACAGGGACTGGAGACTTTCATCTTTCTCTTCTAACCTCTTCTTCAACCTGTCAAAATCATCATTAGCCGTGCTTACCTTCAGATGTAGTAACGTTTGCACTCCTAGGCACGGCTATATTCTATTACAGCTTCAAGTCATTTTGTGCTCCCAGGATCAGCTATTTTCCATCATAGATTCAAGTCATTTGTGCTCCTAGGCACAGCTATGCTCACTTAAGTTAAAGAGGCAACATAGATAAAATATTCAGGGAGGAAGACAAAATTTAGTACAGTAAATGGAGTTCTATGATGATATACGATCAATATGTAATCTTTCTCACCTGGAATTAGGCTCCTCCGTTGCATCAATAACCCCAACTTCTTCACTAGGTACGACATCTACAACAGGCTCATACAGGTACCATTCCTTCCTTTTCCTGATACAGAAAAAGGAAATGCAAAAGCAAGCTAAGTTCAAGACCAAAGAGTAGTAACTATAATAATTCAACAAAGCAAAAATTATAAGTTGCAAAAATTCCCTACCTTAGTAGTTTATGAATGGGGAATAAATGATGTGATCACAACCATACTATAAAAGTAAAATTAGCGTATCAAGCTTTCAACAGAACAGATCTTACCGAATGACACTTCCTTTGCTGCCAAAATACTTGAACAAGTCCAATGCATTGTTCATGGCTTTACTGCAAAAACATGGTCACAGAAATTTGAAAATAACAAATAGAACATGCAAAGAGGGGGTGGATGTATTTGAATATTTTCATTACTCCTACAGTTCCATTAAAAATTAAAGTAAAACTACTAGACACTTGCACGAACCTATTTGAAGCAAATTCTGGCGCTCGCCTTCCCTTCTTCGATAATCTAGCTTCTCTCATAACAGAAACGCTTTGGCTAGCAATCTGCAATATCATGTGATATTTCTTAATGTTTGCCAACCAAATACCTTATTTAATGTAAGGTTAACCACATATGTGTGAAGGAACAAAAGCCAAAATTTGCATGTTCTTCCTCAAAAAAGGAGCCATCAAAGCAATTTCATGAATTTGTGAACTACAAATAGCAGGGGAAAGTATATCTCACCTCATAAAGCTGCTCACGGATGGAGACAGCTATTGCAGGCTGCACATCACAGTAAGACTTTGTCAAAGCAAAACAAGGTTGCAGAAAATATTACACGACATGTATTTACAGAAAAAAATGTGCCGGTAAGAAATTTCCATAACTAGAAACTATGCACAGAATCACACCAAGTATTTAAAATTTCATATGCAGTGCAAGAAATATTTAAATAACAGTAAATTGAGACAAACTTCAGAACCAACAAAAATACAGAAGGTTATAGTACCAACTACTATCCAATCCTTAAAATAGAACAGCAGAATTGGGGCCCCATAGGCACATATATTAAAAGAGTTTTTTTTACAAAAATTGAAAGAGTTATTTACATAAATTAAAAGGTTCAAAAATAAGTTTCAATTTAGTGGAGTAACATATAAATTGATAGCATGTACTTGAGTCAAATATTACTAACAAAAAAATGTGCAACGAAATCATGCATGCATATTTGTATGTTTCAGTGGTTCAAAGGGGAAGGGGACAGGGGAGGTATTGCCATTTGTACACAAGCTTAATAAAGATGCAACAATTTTCTCATCACATCTCAATTACAATTTCGCGGGAATTCTCAGTGTGTAAATAGGGACAGGGTGTCAAGGAAAACCACCATTCCTAAAGATGATGCTTTAATTGAATTAAGGGTTCCAAAAGGAAAATGCACTAAGCTCTTCAGGAATTCAAGATTTGAAGGCATAACCCAACTTCAGGAATTCAAGATTTGAAGGCATACCCCAACTTCAGGATCTGTAATGTTCAAATCGTCACATAATGTCCTTGCAAATTCCTCAGGATCACTTTCAAGGTTGCCTATATCCTGGTATTTGAAAGTTGATTTTAAAGCCACAAAATGTTACGTAGTTAAATAACACATTCGAACAACTCGATAAGCAAAGAAACACTCTACATCAACATGAGAATTCATGAAATCTACACAAATGTACACTTACCCACAAGAACTGATCTCTAACTACAGTATTGTTCACTCGGAGGTCAATCTGCACATTCACCGTAGCTGTCACTTCACTCCGTTCATGTGATTGAAACAAAAGATAATGAAACAGTATGCAAATCGGCAACAATTAGCCAGAGAAGCAAACCTTGAGGGGCACAATCTTCTCCCTGATCTGCATCTCCTGCCCCTCGTAAGAACGGAATTCAGCCAATTGCCCCTTTTTGGAACACACAAAAAACAACATAGTAAGCGATAAAGCTGTAAAATTGCAGGTACCCATATCAACTAAACTTTATGTCCTAAGGAAGATAGAACGCAAAGGGAAGCAAGCAGACAAAGAGTGGTACCTGGATGGACTGGAGCATCTGGGGAACAAAGTTGGCCGGCAGCTTGAGGTCCTTGGCCGTCCTCTTGACGAAGCTGATGATCTCCGAGTCGGGATCTGCCCAGCGCAAGAAAGACTGGATTGGAACACAGGAACCCAAAGAAAGAAAGAAGAGAGCGAGCGGCGAGGATACCGCGGGGGTTCCAGGTGAAGGCGTCCCTGTAGCGCTGGCCGTCCGCCTCGACGTCGACGCGTATCGGCACCAGGTTGTCCCTCGTCGGCCTGCACAGCAGCACAGGTGGATGAATTCATCCTCTTCCATCCCCAAATGATCCAGGGTTCCCAATGGAAGTGGATTTCTTGAGAGAGAGAGAGAGAGAGAACGTACATGCGGAACTTGATAGTGGAGGGCCTGGAGGCGCCGAGGCTCACCGTCTTCATCTCTCCCGCCGACGATCCGTTCGTCGCCGCCGTGGCAGCTCGGGTTTCGAGGCCCGATGGCTATCCTGTACGCCTGCGCCGCCGTGGTCGGCTATTCAGATTTCAGAGCCCAAATCTAACGTGGACTTGTATTTGGGCTGGACTCCCAATGGACTATGGCGAAAGGCCCATAGGCTATACAGGTCTTTAAGCTTGTTTATTTTTAGATGGAAAACGTCTGCCTATCGCCTAAGTATAGTGGTTCCTCTACTTAATCCTTAAAGTATAAAATAAAGTTTTGTACCCGTGAACTTTGCAAAATCATCTAAAATACTCCCAAGACAGTTTTGGAGGCAGCTTTATTTAGGGAGGCACAATACCTAATCTTATATTTCAAGGGGGTTAAAATAGACGAAGGACCGTACTTTATAGGGTTAAGTGGACTTTTTTCTTTCAGGGCCGCATCTACTGTAGTAGAAGCCTAGAACTACATTGTTGTGGGCCAGCCCACTTGCTGTGAGAGGTGGTGTACCTGGTGGTATCTTTCTTCGTAATAGGCTCATAGCTGATTACAGGACAACACACCTTTCTCTCTAGGCAACAATCTACGTGTTTCGTTTTTTTTTGTCACAGCTGATTACACGAGAACGCAGCATTTGTTTTGTTGGCAACACACGTCTTCCTCTCTAGATCTCTGTCATCCGGATCTGTTCGTTTGATCTATAGCTTATGATTGACTAAGATTTATTAGTCTTGATTAAGATTTATTAGTTTAATAAATAGTAATTGCTGAAAGGATATAAAATCAATTGAAAAATCGAAAGTGAGGAATTCAGACATCGATTCACAATCCCCCTCTCTGCTTGGGCATATAATTTGACCGTCCTGGTGCACGTATAAGTATTTTTAACCTTTTCTACTTGTAGGATGATGTGGATAACGGGAAAAATGTACATAGATTGCATAAGTTACATGCATGTATACCATGCATGGTCTTTTTTGCACGGGCAGAGCACTGCCTTGTATTAATTTGAGAGAAGAAAGGTTATACAAAAAAAGTTTCGAGTGCCCACCTAGAAAACTGCCTGCACCTAGGGTTTCAAAGCTTAGTTACAATGTTACCGAGGTATGTGAGAGCTCTGCAAGCCTCTTGGCCCGGCTAGAACCCACATTCCAGCCTACTCCTTAATCCTGGCGATCATTGATATGGGTGAGGTCGCAAGTGAATAGAAAATTTGGGAGTCCCGTTCTTTCTAGATTTCCTGTGTGACGAGCATCATCGGCTTGGCCAGCACTTTTCATGGCACTCCTGGCCTCAGATTGACCGACTCCTATCACTGTCCAATCGAGGGGAATGTGTGCCAGGTCGCTGAGTCGATGGAGTCATAAGCGGTCCAACATGCGATAAGGGTCCAGATTCTTATCGTGTTGTGACATTTGGCGAAGAGGTGGATGGCGGATTTCGGTACATGCCTGTAGAGGGAGCAAGTTGATTGATTTGGCCACCCACTCAAGGATAGTCGGCCTACTGTCCACAGTCTGTTCTGCAGCGCCATCTAGGCAAAAAATTTGCATATTTGAGATGCCCAAGTCTTCCAGACTCAGGGGTTCATGCAGGTGTTTGTCACTCCAAAGAACTGAGCTTTATATACTAAGGCTATGGTGTAGCTTCCGTCCAGAGTCAGCTTCCATGATATTGTGTTGTCCACCCCTTCCTGAAAGATTCATAGAGAAGATGTGACCCTAGAAGGTGACAAGTTCTTGTATGTGCTATGCTATTAGCCCAACCAGCCAGTTAAGATCTTGTAGGCATTTTTTTTTCTAGTGCCACATGCAGGGTGTGATTTTTTCTCCTAGAGGCAGCAAATACATTTGGAGTAATGTCTGGAAGTCGCCTTCCATGCACCCAGGCCAAGTTCCAAAAAATCATCGTTTTCCCGTCACCAATTGTTATGAAAGTGACCGCTACAAATAATAGACGATCATGCTCATCACACGTGATTTTCATTCCTTGCCAAGGCTTGTTTACAACATCCCATTCATGCCACAACCATCTAAGTCGCAGGGCTCTGGCAAAGTGTTGAAGGTACAGGAGGCCAAGTCCTCCAAGGTGTGAAGATATATGCACCCTTTCCCAATTGACCTTACACTTGCTGCCTATTAACTGGTCTGACCCAGCCTAGAGGAATTGTCTCGTCCGCCTATTTAGGATTGTAAGCACCCCTTTTAGTGGTTTGATGACCATGAGGAAGTAGATCGACTAGGCAGTTAATACGGATTTTGTTAGGATTTTTCTCCCCACAAGTGTAAGCAATTTACTGTGCCAACTCGCCAAATGGCCTGCATATTTGTCTTCTAGCATTTGGAAGTCCGGTTGACATAGTCTTCGTAGTGCAAGCAATAGTCCTAGGTAATCCAAAGAGAAGGTTGCATGTATGGCTGGCAACTCATGTAGCACAACTTGCTTGTTAGCCCCTTCACAATGCATTAGTGCCACCTGACTTTTATGAAGGTTCATTTGTAGCTCCATTGTCTCTCCAAATTTGTGTAGAATGTGCATGAGTGTGTGGATATCATCCTATTTAGGGTGTAGAAAAATGGCCACATCATCCGCATACAAGGAGATTCGTAATGTAGCTGCCCGCCCTTGTAGGGTTTGGAGGAGACCTCAATCCATTATATGTTGAGGATCTTTTGAAGAGGATCTATTGCTATGATAAAGCAGAAAGGGGATAGCGGGTCGCCCTACCGTAGGCCTTTTGTGTTGTTGTATACTGTCCTTAGGAACGCTATTTATGAGCACTCTGGAGGTGGTGGTGGAGGAGACATGAGACCTAGTCCATCCATCATGGGGGATCCCCTTTTTGCAAGTAGTTCTAGCAGGTACTCTCAATGAACTTTGTCAAAAGCTTTGGCAATGTTAAGTTTAAGGAGAAGGGTTGGTGTTCTGCTTCGATGGAATCTTCTCACGAGGTTCCGAACATATAGGAAGTTATGCTGAATGCATCTTCCTTTAATAAATGTGCTTTGGCTCTATGAGACTAGATCGTTCATGAAGGGAGCGAGGTGCAAGGTCATGGTTTTGGTAATGATCTTGGAGACACTATGTATGAGGCTGATAGGTACCACGGATTAGGCTCCATCTTTCTTCGGAACTAGAACCAAGTTTCTGGTGTTCTACATTAGAAGTTTGTCATTCTGAGGTTGTAAAAACCTTGTAGGGTAGCCAAAGGATGTTTTTTATGGTGTCCCAACATGCATGCTAGAATTTCCCGTTGAAGCCATTAGGCCCCGGTGCTTTATTTGTTGGCAGCTCTAGGATTGTAGCATAGACCTCATATTCAATGAACGGTGTAACTAGGTTGTGTAGATCCAGGCGTGATAATTGAAGGAGGTGGTTGTAGCTGAGCTTTGTCCAAGGGTGCGAGAGAAGTGGTCTAAGAGCCCTGCAGTTTTGTCCTCATGTGAGGTAGTCCAATTTTGGCCCCTTGTGAGGCACTGGATGAAGTTCTTCTATCTATGGTAGTTGGCTTTGATGTGGAAGATTTTTTTGTTGGCATCTCCCTCTCAAAGCCAGTTGATCCGTGATGCTTGTTTCTTTTGGAATTTTCTATTACAGCCAAGCTCATTACTCTCTTTTTTAAGCGAGCTCAGAGCTCTCCCTCTTCCAATGTTAGTGCATGGTTTTCTTTTGTGATGTTGAGGCATAGGATGATCTGTAGATGTAATTTTCCCTGCGGGAATAGATTTTTGCTCTAGGTCCTTAATCATTTTGCTGTATTCGTCAATTTCTTGTTGAACGTACGGATCGGGTCTAGGCCAGGAGTAGCCTCTGCCCAAGCATTCTGAATGACCTCTTGGAAGTGTGGTAGTCAGATCCAGAAATTTTCAAAGCTAAAAACCTTCGACGATCATGGGGGGCAGCCAACCTAGGGACGTAGGCCATTGGCAGGGGTGCTTTTGCCACCATAGGATAGGTGCATCTCTCTGCAACGTGGTGGGATGCAAGAGCGTGGTAGAGCCGAGCGGCCCTGTAGCTGTAGTGAGCCTAGTGCCGACCAGGAGTTGCAGGCTAGGGGCCACCTGCCTCCTGGGAGGAGCTAAGTGCAGGCCTTGACCCCTGTTGAGTGCCAGCCTTTCCATTCCATGGACCAGTCGGGGGTGGAGCGAGGTGAGCCAACACGATCAACAGGGCTGGAGATGACATCCTGGTGAAGTGGCAGCAACAACTTGTTGGTAGCCTCTCTCAAAGTCTACAGGCACACCTCGGCCTTACGGAGCCACACTTGGTGATTGAGCTACGCCTTCTCCTCCTCCGACTGGCGAAGCTTGTTGTTGAGGAGGTTGACGAGCTCCCAGTGAAGGAGTGCGAGGTGAACAGAGCTGGTAGGGTGGTATCTATGAAGTCTTTCCTCTCCTTATTAGCAGGTGACTACTGGTTGCAGGCTTGTCGTTCTTCTGTCGAGCTAAAGATCATGTATCCCACTGGTGCATCGTTGTGGTGATACCGGTCTCCCAAATGGAGATGCATGTCCATGGGGAGCGGTGGCAAAGGTGCTCTGGGGTATGCGACCTCCCGTGCAGACCATCATCATGGGTGGCGAATCTCCACTGACCTCGGTAGTCACTCTTGCGTTGGTGATGGGGGTCATCGTCATTGCTATCGTACTAGCTGGCATGATGCTTGTCATTGCTGTGACAAGCTTCATGACTCTGCTTCTTGAGTTTGTTCTAGTGGGAAGTGCCCATGTAGCCCCTTTCCTACCAGGTGACCTCATTGCTTTGATGGTGGCTGTATTGGTCCTCCACATGTTCTAGGGTGCCATCGATGATGCCCAAGTGCCAAGATAGTCCATGCTTCATAGGCTTGAAAGGCACGAAGTTGTCTATGGCAAGGTCAGCCTAGGGGGTAACTAAGTAGTCTTCAATGATGTCGAGGTTTAGGAGGACCCAGAAGGTGAGGCCCTTCTTGCAGCAGTCAGGTTCAGGCGTGGCTAGCGAGGGGCCTGCTGACGAACCAGGAAGAGTATCATCAGTGAAGGTGAGCCATGTTACCTTCGGTATGGAGCTAGGGTTCACCGTCCATGCCTAGAGGTCCAGAGTACATGCGTCCTCTTGGTGAAGGGACTTTTCATGAACATGGTCCAGGGAGCACTTGTTGCCAATAACCCTACTAGCTTCCTCCTTGCTCCAAGCATGTAGGGGGATGCCCTCTAGGCAGAGGCACACATGAAACCTTAGTGCCGTTCCAAGGCATGACGGCAACTTCCATGGTCGCATATGGAATTAAAGGTCATGGAAGACAAACTTATGGAGGTCAGCCACCTCATCTCGATGATGCTTGTGCTCGAAGTTGATGAAGTAGTTCCCTAGGTAGTGGTGGTGCACGGAGAAGTCGGAGGACCTCAGGCTGAACCTTCTCCTTATGGCTTTGACAATGGTGTGAAGCTCTGTTTTCAGGCTTGTCTCCCACCAAAGCACAACCAAGTAGGCTTCGTGGCATTGGAGCTCCCTCTGTTGGAAGGAATGATGCACGCATCCTCTACTGGCTGGGTGCCTGGGTCACCAAAGTTGGGGTTTGCTAAGGCTCTAGTGACTGGCAGATGGGCAGTAGCAGAAGGCGTTGGGATGGCCCTTGGACTTGCTATAGTTGCTGGAGTGGTAGGGACGACCGACTAAGGACAAGGAGCACATGTAGTTGAGGAGACAAGGGCAATCAAGCATCATAACAATGGAGCAGACCCTCTTAGGTGCTGGTGGCACACTTTCGCCTAGTGGCTCAAGCAAAAGCAGCGAAGATGTAACATCCCAAAAATTTAAAATTTGAAAATCCGAATTTCTTGAATTATTTTTGCAATATATTCTACTGGAATTTGGATTTCATGGAGTTTTCCTGACTTTGATTGAGGTTCTAAAAAAAATTGAAGAAATTCATAAAAGACAAAGACAAACATTAGTATTACCAAAAAGTGAATGAATAAAATACAAACACCTGTATATATATATGTATGTATGTATATATAGGTGTGCATATACTTGTGCAAGAAAGAGTTTAGCAACAGGAAGTAAAAATGTACAAAATTAAATAAGCTAGAAAATACCAATATATGAAATTATATGTATACATCCATGGGCACACATAAAAAAAAGAGAGAGATGGGGGGACCAGGCCGGCCGAGCGGCCCAGCTTCCCTTCCCGCGCGCCAGCTCGTCTCCACCCACGCCCTCTCCTCCTGCCAGGCGGGCCCGCGCCCCGGCCGCCTCCCCTACCGCTGCGTGGCCCGAGTGCTGGCTCTCACTGCCCAGTGGGCCCCGCTCTCCACCCCCTCACCTGCCTTCTCTCTTCCCTCCTCGTGCTCAGCTCCTTCTAACGCCGCAGCTCTCTTCTGCCTCGTGGCAAGCATGCGCCCGCACCGCCTCTGGTTTTTCCCCGTGCCGCCCACCGTTTCCATGATCTCCTATGGCCATAAGTAGTTCCTTCCCCCTCCGCACCGTCCTCTTCCCTGTCCCTCCTTTCGCCCGAGCACACGCCGCTGCCTCCCTGCCATTCGGGCACCCCGGTGAACGCCCTGCCTCTCCGACCGCGTCAAGGCGTGCCCCTGCTCTCCGTGCACATCCTCTTCAAGTTAATCGGACTCCGGTGTACCGAAGCCCGCGCAATGCCTTTCTTCTCCACCACCGGCCACTCCCGCCGCCGCCCGCGCCATTTCCTCCTCGGGTGGTCTCCCTCCGATTCCTCACTGGAGGAGCACCTCCTCACCGCCACGGAGCCTCCCCAACCGCCGCCGGAGCCTCTCCTACACCCCAAGTTGCCGGAGACGTGAGCCCATCCGCGCTGCCGCAGGCCGTCGTCGCCAGCCCGCCACGGCTTCATCCCCGCTCGGCTGCCTCCATGGGTGAGTTCCTCCCGACGCCCTAATGCTCGTGCGCCGGCCAATTTTGCTTTCCCTCCACCACGCCGCCGGCGCATCGTTTTCCCTCACTGCCGTCCGCCCACCTCGCCGCAGCTCCGGCCGACGCGCCACCACCCATAGCCTCGCCATCATCTGGGCAACCCATTTTGGCGGTTCCTAACTCTCCTCTGGCCGCCGCTCGCCGCCGGCAAGGCTGCCCTCCGCCAGCTCCAAGTTACTCTGTTTTGGCCCTAGGACCAACTAGGCATAACTATAATACAATCCCTCCCCTCCTCAGTCCAGGCCGCCGGCCCCCTTGGCTACCCGAGTGAGAGCTAAACAATTCACAGTCGAGATCTTGAATTCGATTCCAGTCGGCTGCAATTTCTTCCCCACATTTTTGTTCTACTTTTTATAGCTCAAATTAATTGATAAAAATCAAGAAAAAGTTAGGGATAATCTATGGAAACTAATAAAATGGAAATAAGGCTTTAGGGAGTTTATGTATGATCTAAATTCGGATTAGATGTCATGATAAGTAATTAGTGTAACTTTAATATTTACATTGTAAATCTAATTGTACATTAAGGCATTAATGAAGAGAAGCAGCCTTTGGATAAGTGTATATATTCGATAAAGATGGCCTTAATTAAAATGAGTATATATATATATAGATGCCCCAATATTTATCATGCTACCTAAACCAAACCTCAGTGATATATTTTAGCAAATAACAATTATGAAATATTACCTTGTACAATAACCTTTACTTAGATAAATACATCTAAATTAGATAGAGCTAAGCCTAATAATAGTTAAAGTATGAGCAAGTTATTAATAGTGCCATTAATTAAATCTTAACATTAGCTTTAGTACATAATAGTATTAAGCATAATTGTACATATAACAAGTTAGGACCCATATGAGTGGATCTTAATTCAACTTAAATTTAGCCTAGCTATGAATGAAGATACATAAAATATGATAATAGAAATTTAAATTTTAATTAATTACCATATATGAATAAATATTGAGCCTTTGCTATTTATCTTAATCTAATTAGTAAGTAAGGGCCTATATCAGAGATTAATCTAAAACTTAATAAAGATATCCAAGTGTTATAATACCTTTGACTAAAATATTTATAGAATAAGTACAGATCTCATCCATCAGTCCAGTTTGCCTTTACCATAACCTGAGTTGCAAGGAATGCATACCCTAAAGATAAAATTTGTACACTAAACTCCTGCATCAGTCTATAGGTCTAACCCGACTCACGGAACTTCCTTGATAAACGCGAAACTAATGATAGAGGTTAGTAATAAAAAGATCGAACCTCGCCTTTCTCCAATCGGCTATGTTTGGTCACTTCTTTTCCAAAGTAAATAATTCCTGTAGATACTTCCTCACTTTTGATCTCTTATTATCCTAAAATTTTTCCCTCACGGTAAAGCTATTCAGATAACTCGTTCTCTCACTCAAGTCCAGCTACCACTGTGTTTGCAACACACTAAACTGAATCATCCTTCTATTCTCAAATCGTAATAAATGGATAAATTAAATTAAATCGGCCATTTGAATTAATCGGATTTAATTGGATCTTTTGACTTATTTGCTTTTATTTGGATTCAGTCATTTGTCGCGTAATTAGAAATTGGGAGTCGTGAAGATTCAGTGGATCCAGCGAGATTAAGCTTGAAGTGAAGATAGAGACCAGAAGCTCAAGAGAAAGCATTGTGTGAGCTCAAGACCGCGATAAACCGTGCCAGGCAAGTCAATACTTTGATCATGTTGAACCTACATTTTCTGCAAATTATTTTGATTTAAATTATCAAATTGCATGTTGTTATGTTATATGCAAATACATGTTAATTTAAGATTATAGATTACATGCCTATTGTTTACCTTGAATAATATTACACTTCCTTTGGAATATTTGAATATGTGAACCTTGTCGCCCTAGCAAAATTATAATAGTAACCTTTCGAAAATAAGTCTCTAAATATATGCCATGCTTAGTATTGTTTAGATACTCATGGGCGCGAGAGCGCCCAAGCATAACTTTTAATCCTGAGAAAAATTGGTTGGGCAGTCATGGTGGTAATGACTGATGTATGTTGGATATGGTTATTTTATATTCCCAAAAACCTCAAATTGCTTATTTATCTGGGCGGATGGTTCGGGGGTATGGTGCAGTGGTGCATGAGAGTGTGGTTTGTGGTAGAACCGCCCAGATACCACTAAGGACTGAATCTTGTCATGACCTCCTGTGTAAAACAGTACAACCACAAGTCTGTAAAATACAACTTGGCTAAGTAAACTTATCGAAACCCCGGACTCATCTCACTGGTAGTGGATAGAAGTGGATACGCACGGGCAAGGGAGGCCCTAAGGGACACTAGTGGAGGGTGAAGTTTCCCAGCTGTCCTAACGTTGCGGGAAGCAGGAGCCCGAGCTGCGTTAGTGGCTGTGGGAAACATCCCGCGCATAGATGGGACCCACCGCAAGTGGGCGGCTACCCATAAGGTGAGATGAGAGAAGGGATTAGATATTTTGAAAAGTTACTGTGATGGTCTACTCAACCACACTTCTAAGGAATCATGTGGGGCAATGAGATGATTGTCTCTTGTGGTGAAAGTGTACAAACTCTGCAAAGTCAAAACTATTCGAATAGTCGTGCTTTATAAATCAGATATAGTTCTATTTCAAAATGTTTTATGAATGGTAATGGAAAAAGTGGAGGGCAGTGGAAAGCCCTGATTTGAATTGTCCTGGGTGTCGTCCCAGTGGTAAGTTAAGCGGCTATAACGCTGAAAGATGCTATGGTGCGGATGCCATGTAACGGTGGATGGAATCTGGATCGCTATTATTATTGCATTTTCTTGAACATTATGTTTTTGTTCAAAACTGCTAGGTCTCAGGAAATTTTTATGTATCATATTGCAAAAGTAAAATATTTTCTCTTCTCGCAAAGTAAAATATATGAGGAAATAAGTAGAGTCGGGAGTAATGAAGATGGAAGTTGTGGTAAAAACATAAATATATTGGTGGACTCATGTCGATTATAAAAAGAAAACGATAGTGTGGATTCTGGGAGAAATGAGCCCAAATGGATATCTAGACTAGATAGATGATTTATATGATCTTTGGAGTATTAGGAAGTGCAAGGGTATTGGTTGGATTACAACACTGATATTTGATATAAATTCTTGGGAGATGTTGACAATATTGGGATTAATAGGATTTGAACAAGTTCTGGATGGATGAATTGATCTTGGGAGTTTGGAGTATGATAACAATTCCTGGAGTATAAACTTGATCAATGATATTCTTGGTGGATGTATACTCATGAATTAGTTAGAGATAGATACTGGAAAAAAATAAGATTGATTATTGAAGAATTATGGTCGAAAGGATTGTAAAGAATTTAGAATGCAAAGGATACTGGTGGATTAAATAAATGATAATAGATAAATGATGTCGCTAGCTGTTTGGAGTTATAGGCGGTAATTGATCAGTGGACTATATAAGTTATGATACTCGCTATGTGGGGATTTAGGCAGCAATGAAGGTATGATTGGGGATTACATAATTGATGATAATCGCTGTTTAGAGTCATAGATAGCAATCAATATGGAAAAAGCATGATCGATGGACTGATTAAATGATGTCATTCGCTGTTTGGAGTCTTAGACAGCAATCAATAAAGGAAGTGTATTTTGGTGGATTAAGTCGATTATGGTAGACGCTAGGTGGAGTATAGGTAGTAACAATAACACTATGATTAAATAATAACAATGCTACTAAAAGTGATTTTTGGCAAATAAAAATAATCTGAGCCTCTCCTTTGTTAAGCCATGCATACTATTTATTTGTATTCTGTGTATTGGCTCGCGGAGCACGAGGTTGGAGTGCTCACACTCGCTTTTGCGACAAAATTCAGAATCAGGAATCAAATCACCTCGCCTCAGCAACAAGGTTGGACAAGCTGGCAGAAAAGATAAAGATGTCAAGGGCTAGGTCGCGAACCTCCAGTTGGCTGCCTGTGGGCATGTCCTGAAGGTCCCACCTGTGTGCTTCGTTCTTCCGCTGCTGCAATTTATTGATTTCGGCCTAATCGGCCCATGAGTAAGTTTACTATTATATTTATGCTTCCGTATGATATGTACTTTGATATTCAGAACTGTAATCTGTGAGCACTATCTACTGATCCAGGGAATGGTGCGGTGGAATCACAGAAGATTCCGGATTGTAAAATCTGGGGTCCTACAGAAGACACCTAGTGGGGTCACAGAAGGAATGGGCGGTGTGGTCATGGTTGAGACAATTGAAATACCTAGTAGTTGTGACTTGAATGCTCAGTGAATGAACCCTTGGGAATGACTTTTGGACACCTGTGAGCATTGGGCCACTAGTACTAGGGCTTAACCAATGTCCACTGTGGCCGAGTGTGGGAGCTATGTGGTGTTGAATGCTCTATCCCATTGGCTGTAGAGGTTGAAGACTAATGAGAGGGGGCGCCATTGATAGCCATCAATCGATTCTACCTGGAGGAGGTAGGGGAGCAATTATCACCGACTTGAGGCGACGTGTGATGAAGTCCTCTACAAAGGTAACGCTATGTGTCGAAGGCCTAACCCAAAGAGGATTATGCAAGATTTGTGTTGGCTTGACTTCAATGTGGCCGCTTGGCTTGTCTTCAATGCAGCATCTTGGCAGATTACTTGATTGGGCTGCCAGTGGTTGGGTGTCGAGACCTGAATCTACAAATCCAAACTCTCTGTGTATACTGCACTAGTCCAGGACTATGTTAGTGCATACAGTGTAAACATACATGGACTATCGACCATATTTATGATTAACAAAGAAAAAGACTCAAATATTATTAGTTATCTGAGTTACGACCTTATGGCCAAGCTTACTAATAATAGCCTGAAGGGTTTACGAAACTAGCAGCAAAAAACAAAAAATAAGTGTAGTAGCCATTCGACATGCCCACAGGCAATCGACTAGGGAGCGAAATCCTAATCTGCGAAATCATTGAAATGTCCTCCTGCAGGTACCTCCAGTTGATATTGTTCTTTTTCTTTAACTGAGCAAGTGTGGATACAGTCGTGAGTACATGGAGTACTCAACAAGTCATTTGTAACAATAATACAATATATTATACAAGGCTTACCAAATGATGGCTAAGCAGTTACTTTGCAGGAAGCAATAATTTAAAGTAAATACAATAAATAGATTGAAAGTACATTTTTGGAAAAGACGTAAATAAATAATCAATGAATCAAAGGATTGAATAAACCACAAGTGAATTCACCATTCACTTCCCAATCAACTTACTCACAACTAGACCAAGATTTTTATGAAAAACCTACCCCTCGCATGAAATCATCGAGCATTGTCCTTGACTGCCTACACGACTATTTGAATAGTTTTACACTCTGCAGAGGTTACACAACTTTACCCACAAGACATGCTCATCTCATATTGACATGCGATTAACACACTTCCTTTGGTGTGCGGCGGAGAGTTTATGACAAGGCCTTTATAATGTTCAATCTCAACCCAGTTCCACCTGCTAAGGTTTTACCGTCGAGTAGGGTAACCCTCGAGTCAATAATTGCCCCCCTCTTGCGCTAATGTGGATCCATGGCTACGACTAAACCACATTCATCTCAATGATGGAACCAAAATTAAAATATCATACATTAATTAGCTAGGTCCATCCAATACTAGACATATAGTTATACGATAGGCTTAGATCAATGGCACACAAAGTTAAGTTCTTAGACACTACCCAGGTGAAACATTCATATCCCAATGTGCGAACTGCACCCCCTTTACTGTGCGATCATTCGCCCAAGTGAAAACCATTTTGTATAACCAACACCAATGACACTACCCATGTTGTGGTGTACAAATTTTATAACTGTGGTTAACTACAATGATTCAATATCTCATTAAGTCAAAATTAATTAATTGATCACATATGATGATGAACCCAACATACTATAAGCATAGCTAAGCGAAGTAAACACACAACCCATGTGATAACTAGTATTGTATCACTAGATAAATACCCATCCTATGGAGACAATGGATCATGGCATTCAAATTAACAAATGTGGAATTAATCAAGTTGGACAATAGCTACCAGATACAAAGGTTTGTATCAAAGTAGCAATGGATCCTAATTTAAAACAAAATAATAAATAAATAGATTTAAAAACTAGATTCAACATGATCAAATGACATGACTTGCCTTGCCTTACTTAGTTAATGATTCTTGATCTTCAAATCTTGCTTCAGCTCCTTCGAAGACATGATCTAATGAGGGAGAAAACAAAACAAAGGACAAATAAAATCAAAATAAAATTTAAATGAACTCCAGAAACTTTAAAACTAGAACTAAAAGATAGAGCTCAATTTTAGATGAATTTAGGAAAAAATCGGGTCAAACAGACCTAGGACGAAGAAGAACAGGCTCTTAAAAAATTTAATGCTAAGGAAAATACTGAAAATTAAGAAATTCTATTGTGCCATGGACCCGGTGCATGGAATAGCAAGTCTACGGTGGACCCGATGTGTGGAACAGCGTACGGTGCATGGCTTGGATGACGTGGTGGCTGACTCTGCATCTAGGGGTGACGTGGCACACTGGATGGCTTAGGTGGCTGACGTGGCACCCACATGGCATGACATGTGCAGGACACATGGACCTAGGGCTAAGGGCTGAGGTGGCTGCTGACTTAGCTCGGTTCGGCTTACGGGTTCACAGCATTGTAGATTTGACATGAGGGACCCACAGGTCAATGACTCGATGCACAGTAGATGGGGTTCATAGAGAAGATGAAGGGATGCGCGCACAGGTGCAGGGTGAGCCATTGCTAACGTCGACTGACACGCGAACCGGGGTGACGTTCATTCGGTCGAAGCGACGAGCACGACATCGAGGGGACGAGCGGCGGGCAGAGTCACTGGTGGTGGTGCTTGAGACAGTGGATGACCGGCGGGGTGGAGTGGCTCAACGGCGGCAGCTGATCGACGAGGACGGTGAATGATGACCAGCACAGAAGACAACGACGACCATGACAGAGATGGCACACGGGCAACTTACGGCGGAGGCGACAAACGGGTGAGAGCGACGGGTGGTGTGGCTTTGAGGGACACGTAGAATGAGCAGCGGCTCGACTTATAAAGCGCGGACGCCGAGGAGTTCAAGGCGCGTATGGGTGAGAGTTTGTGATGGGGTCGGCACAAACATCGAGGCATGTTCGGCTCAGAGACGGCAGCAAGAGTCCAGGTGGATGACGATGAGTAGTTCTCGGACATGCAGATGCGTAATGCATGGTGATCGAGCGATCGGCACGAGGGACGGCCGGATTGCTGACGCATGACAGTGGGGAGGTCGGATGGCCAACGCAAGGCGGGCCAGATGGTAGGTGGGCTGGGATTAGGGTTTTGACCCAAAAGGCCTTAAGGGATTTTCTATACATTTTCTATTTTTAGGAATTGGATTAAGCTAAATTGAGATCTAGGAAATAGCAAATAAATCCAAAAAACTCAGAAACATCTAGGAAAAAACCTTGTAGCACAAGGAACCCAAATAAAATACTTTCAACAAATGTTAATGTTTAATTTAGTCATATTAAATCCTTGTAGCACAAGGAGGGATGTGAGCAGGCTGGGATGCACTGAAACAAGCTTTCTAGGACTGATGTAGTTGAGATCCTTGTTGCATCATCCTTCACTTGTGAGACTCCTCTAACTCACCATGACTTCCCTCAATGAGCATTGCTTTTTTCCACCATATTTTGAAAACTGGCATAATCATTGCCCACAACTTGAACTTTCAATCATGGATTTAATCCTTTCTTGAAGCACTTTTGACAAGCGTCGTCTATTGCAACATCCTTAGGTGCATAGCAATCTGGCTGGGTGGACTTGTTGAGGTACTCACTGACTGACATGTTCTTTTTGCTACAATTCGCAAAATTCTTCCTTCATTTCGATCACCCCATCCAAGATATGGGCATGTGTTAGATCGAGGAGGCCGACTAGAAAGGGTGTGGATAGGCAGTTTAAAAATTCTTCTCTAATTAATTATCAATTTCTATTTGGCTAAACCAAGTAAATAATGTGGAAGCTTAACTCAAAAAGGTTTATCACAAATATTACCTAAATTAACTGGGTTCACCTAAGTACACCAACAAGCTAAGCCTATGTCAAGGTTTGTAATCCTGGGGTGACAAGCAATCAATTTAATTCTATGAATGTAAATTGAGTACAAGAAAATAAACCACAATTGGTTGCTTTTTACCGTGGTGTTCAGAGACTTGCCGGTCTCTTCTATTCCACATTGAGGTTAGCCCAAATGAATTGAACTGGCTCTATGAATTAACTCAAAACACCTCAATCCACTAGTGGTAGATCTATCCCGCTCTAGATATGCGAGCTCTAATCTTCACAACTTTGCCGAGTCTTCTCAAAGCTTCTTTGAGAAGATCACCACGCACGACGCCTTCAACGCCATCTAAGAGTCGCCAAACTTCAAGAGTAATAAGTCAAGTCCCTTACTTGACTCTCACCATGTGCAACGAATGCACAAACTCGAGTGGATACATAATACACCTCTAGATACAACACATGCAATTTAGAGTCTTCCTCTTTACTCACAAGGTGCAATACATACACAATTGAGAGGAGGATCTCACATTAGCTCAAGAGAGTGAAATGAAGTGCCAAAAGTCATTCTTCAATCGGCCATAAGGGGGTATATATACCTCACACCTCGAAACTAACCGTTGGGATAGAAAAATAGAATTTCCAGAAGTACTGCATGCAAACAACCAGTACTTTCGCTCCCCCCAGCAATGGTTAGAAAACTAGCCATTGCAGGAAAATTGGTAGTTCTATCGTGCAAAGTCCAGTACTACCAATCATTGGAGTACTGCAGCATTCATGCAGAACTATCGATTTCCTCGGGAATGAGAAGACTCCACACATGTGTCTCTCTAGAAGAAAACATACCACTATACAAGCCGGACGTTCCACAAATCAGAAGTACCGCTCACACAGAGCCGGTAGTACCACACGCTGATCGGACCACTCACATAGAGCCAAACAGACCACTCACATAGAGTTGGTCGAAAGTACCGATCGTCAACTACACCGGTCACTGACCCACATCAGATGGTTTGACCACTCAGGTCTCTGACTACGTTGATCTCCAACCAAATTGACCAGTTTGACCACAAAGGTCACCGACTATGCTGGTCTCCGACCATGCTGGTTTTTGACGACATTGTTCAAATCAACTACACAGGTCTCCGACTACATTGGTCTTCAACCATATTGGTTTCGACTACTCAGGTCTCGACCACGTCAACCATGTCAATTTTCATCTACGTCAATCTTTGATCACATAGATCTCCGACCACCACGTCGATCTTTGACAATGTTGAATTAATCACGTCAGTTCGACCATGTTGATTTCGACCACATAACTCTCGACTACTTCAGTTTTGACCACATCAGTTCGACCACGCTGGCCTTCAATCACACAGATCTCAACCACGTCGGTTCCGACCGTCTTGGTTCGACCACGCTGGTCTTCGATCACGCATATCTCAACCACGTTGGTTTTGACCACTTTAGTTTTGATCACACAGATCTCGACCACGTCGGATCCGATTGCCTTGGTTCAATCACGCAGGTCTTCGTTTACACAGATCTCGACCATGTCAGTTTTGACCACGCTGGTTTCAACCACTTCAATTTTCGACCACGTTGATTTTCGACTACATAGGTCATCGACCACGTCGATCTTTAACCTCGTTGGTTCGACTACATCGGCTTCAATCATGCTGGTTCTCGACCACATTGATCTTCGACCACATAGGTCTTTGACCACATTGGTTCGACCACAATGGTTCTCGACTGCACAAGTCTTCCAACCACCAACAGATGTGGTAGTTCCGTGATTACAATGTCGGTAGTTCCGACTAGCGGTAATACCGTAGAATATACTGTGGTAGTTTTGATTTTCCTGAGAAGTGCATATACTTCAACATATTTTGGAAAACATATTTGTAAACTACAGTATCATACACGCAAAGATTATCCATGATTTTCAATAAGTTGCAAAACACATTTGCACACTTTCAGAATCATGACACAAGGATAATATCTATAAGCTTCAATTATTTGCAAATATAAGCATCATACTACAAAGAATAAAAACATGGACTTAAAACACTTGTAAAACACATTTGCAATGTATAGTCCCAAGTTACAAGGATTCAACACATGAGCTTCAACTATTTGCAAAACACATTTGCAAATACAAACCTCATGACAAGGAGAGCTATAAGAGGTGAGGTTGAGCTATCAACACATGATGAGACTCAAGCTACTAGACATAGCCCCTCTTAATAGTACGACAACCTATACTAGTAACCTGGCCTTCCAACCAAACACCAAGACAAGAAAAAAAGACTAGGAATATATCCCTAGCCATAGTTAGCCATACCTTTGCCTTGAGTCATAGTTTTGACATGCATCAACACATGATGCATCCTTCACTTGACCTCCATGATTATATGATGGGTCTTCACTTGACTTGATGATCAACACATGATCATTTTCTCTTGGACATGCATCAACTCATGACACATCCTTCACTAGACTTAATGACCTTCAACACATAAAGTCATCCCAAGTATTCCTCATTTGTGGAACCTAACTTATTCATCCAACTCATGAAAAATGTTAGTTCACAAAACAATTGTCATCAATTACCAAACTTCACCATTAACTCATAATGGCGAGACTAGATTCTACAATATTTTCTTTTGACAATTCATGACAATCTCAACAAATAATGAGATAAAAATTGAATTACGAGTATACAACATGTACACAACAATTATATACTCTAGAATAACCTTTCAAAGCAAAACTTACTTATCTGGTTGTCATTAATCATCCAACCATCAACACATATGAGAGGAACTAGATGACAACCCGATTATGAGTATATATGAACTACATAAGTTATACATACTCAAGGGATATGTTTCAAAGTGAAGGTCCTTAATATGTGAAAATAGAACATGGATCAACACTAATAAAACTACAAAATATAGAGTGAACTCCCCTAAATGTGTGCAAACTAGAATGTATTGCAAAAGCATATGTACATATTCAAGTTTGACTTATTTAGTGAAGTTCATTCTATATTTCAGATTTGAGAAATGCAATAAGATAAGACTGTGATATTGAATACATGCCTCTTATGTTTTTCACTTTTTTATCCAAATGAGATTAAGTAATATCATAATCAATAAACATATTAGTCTCACAATTGTATTTATCATTATCACCAAAACCAACTTAGTGGAACTTGAACTTACAGCATGACGAAACACTGCTATGAACTCAGCCTAAGTGATGCTATCTTAATCCTCATGAGCAGCACAGTAGTTCTCTCACCATTCTGTGGTGGCTCCTTCCAATTGGTGAGCGGCATAGAGCACTTTTTTCGATCAGTGCACTGAGTGAGATTCATCATCTTTTCCAGTGAACGAATGTAGTCATCTGCCTCCAAAGGCTCAGAAGGCCATGAATAGGTGGGCGGTCTTGTCCTCATGAACTCTGCAAACTTTGATTGCTGTCAAGCTGGCTTAGGTGCTACTGCTTCCTGGTTTGGCCGATTCATCATGGTGTTCATATTTTGCATCATGGTGTTTATTAGCTAGGTCTGAGCTATCATGAACTGGCTTAGAATTGGATCTAGTCCCATTGCTTGTTGTTCCTGAGTCGGTGGATTTTCGTTGCTGCTTTCTGGGCCTTGGCTCATTTGACTGCATCCAGCTGAGTTCTAGGTGTTAACCATCTTTTCACTGCTCTGAAAGAGAAAGACAACTTTGCTAAGAACTGGCTTCACAGGGCTTTAAAAGGTGAGAGGGAAAAGAATAGATAAGAGGCAAACTCATCTAACGGGATCTCTAATGGTAAACCTATACTAAGCAAACACTTAGCCAAGGGGCTAACAAAAGAAGCACTTCAATTATTCAAATAAAGGTTTTGACATGACTAGAACATAATGATTTTAAGGGAAAAACTGCAGCTCACATCACAAGCAATATCAAATAAAAACCAAAATGCTCTATTCGCACCAACTAAACTATACAAGGGCCTAATCTAGGGGTTCTTAGTCAGGTCCAACCAAATAGGGCTTGCTTGACTCTTCCTCTGAGTCACTGTAGAACACCTACGAGTTGCGAACTTGTGGTGACTGCTCTCCTGCTGCGACTGGAATGAAGTGCCAAAGATACTCCTGGTGGTTGCCCGTGATACGTTGCTTCTCCTCTAGCACTACAAGAGATGTGCCATCTTTTGACGTTGTATTTTCGTCATAATTTCTAGGATTTATGTCACTGAACAACGTTTATGACGCGCACGTGACGAAAACACCTGCGTCACCGATCAAACGTCTCTAATCACTATCGGTGACGTTTGTGGAATTTGCGTCACAAGCTAATAACATTACGATAAAGCGTCATTAAGTATAGTGACGTCTGCTTTTCGTCATAGCCCCGTATGCCATGCCACGTAGGATCCAAAAACGTCATAAGAGGCTGACGTGGCGCATGAAAAAAACGTCATTAACCTGATTTTGGTCTGCTAAAGCCCATGTTGTAGACCATAGTAAAATGGGCCAAGCCCATGAAAAAACGTCATAAAACGAGGTGCTTTTTAGCCCATCTCGGCCCAAATGTTGTTTCGGCCCAACTCTTAATTCCCATTTTGAGCCCACTGTATAATTCAGCCCACGGATTTTTTTTACCAACCTGTCCAGTTCATGCTGGGCCAGCCTGCTTACTTTTTCAGCGCACTTCCTTTTTTTTGGGCCAGGCAACACTGTTTCAAATTGCTGGGCCAGCCCAGATTTCTTTTTTCTTACATGCACAGCCATTGTACAGCATATTTATAATCAGCACATTCATAATCACAACTCAACATACATAAACCCGTACATAACTGAACAGCTTTCAAACTCATATATTCACACATCAAGTCTGAATATTATTACATCCATTGTCCATCACAGATGTAGCAGTCTCAAATTTAAAACTTAACTTGCACAGACCAAGCATTCACAAATTGAAAGCACGACGACAACTAAGCTCAAAACAAGGTTCAATTTGAATGAAAACATCTCTGCAAATTTGCAATTTGAGCATACAGATAGGCAAAATGCAATACTGGTCACAGCACAAGCCAGTTGCTACTCAAAAAACTGTTTCTGCCATGCACACGTGCCATGCACACGAGCGTCCAGAGGTTCACGTCCGCATCAAAATGACAAGCGCTATCTCATTTAGTATCTGTACTTACTGTTCACCATTAGTTGCAGAATTGCCGCCAAGCAGACGACGAAGTAAGCTGTGGATCTCGTCTCCTTGCTTCCTCAACTTTTCTGTCTCTTCTTCCTGCTTCTTCATTGCCTCCCTATCCTCCGCTGATTGTTTCTTCATTTCACCCAACTCAGATCGAAGTTCCGATGATTGTTGCCTCTCTGAAGTTAGTTGACTCTCAAGCTCCTCCACACGCCTTGTAGCTTTGGTGCTTCTCGCTGGTGCTGTAGACTCGATGCCAACATTTTGAAGGAACTTTGATTTTGGCAAAACTTCAAGAACAGCCTGGGTAGAATTGTTTGCAACATGGTCTTCTCCTGGTGGTGCAGAAATGATGGCCTCCATTTCATCCTATCAAAACCCATAAAATCGATTCATGAATGTTTGTATTGTAGCTAATGTTAATAGAGTACAGAGGAACAGAGGAACAAAGTAAGAAGTACTCACAATAGCATTTTTTACATTCTCACTAAAACCTGTTTTGCTGCTGCAATGAGTCTCCTTGAAAAGGTCAATAGCACTTGGTGGTGCATCCTTATATTTAGTTTGCTTCTGAAATTTAATGCAAACAATCAATTAATCAATTAATAACAGATAAAGATGGTAGTACAACTGTAAAAAGCAAGTGTATTAGTAGCTATGTTGCCCGAATACTCCGATACCGATACGGATACGCGATACCGCGATTCGCCATTTTCCCAAAAATACCGATACGGCGATACGTTTATATATAAATAATAAACAAGCTAATGAAATTATGAAGACACTGTGATAGCTATTGTCATCCCTATACGGGAATTGTCACTGCAGAGAGCACAAAAGACACTGCTTGTTTCTTGACTGTTGTCAAAATCCTTCTTGTGCCATAACCAATTATAACATAGAATTAAGGTTAATACAGTTTTCCATCTACAGATATCTAACAGTCAGCCCCAAATGTTATGTGCTATAACAGCCCACTAGTTATCATTCTACAAAGTTATCTTCATTTAACACAAAAAAACTGCCTTCAAGACAAAGAATGGATTTGGCAAAAGGGAAATAGCACATCAATATTCAGCAAAATGTTGTTTTAACTTTTAACTTGAAAGGAAAACACGATTTGGTTGATGCCATCAAATCTAAGCATATACCCTTTGAAAAGAAGCTAGAAATTTGTGGACAAAATGCACAACATCACATGACTAACTGCATCGGCACAAATTCAAAGCATAGTTAGGTGGGTAAAAATCACCAGCATTCCTAGGTTTTAATGAATGGAATAGTTATTAGTTATTACAGCGAGAGTAACAACAATTTTTGCAGTCCAAACAACAATATGGAGATCTAGTTAACATACAAGGTGCCAACTTTTTGGTGTAGGGCATAATGTAGAAATAATTAGAAAAAACTAGAACAATATTACTCTATTCACAGAACAAAGAATCAATCTATTACAGTATTTTTGAACAAAACAAAGATAAGCTAGCTTATCAATGCACAGATAATTTTGGGAGGTAGTGAAATTCAGGTTTCTCTTCAGTGGGAAAAAAGGGAAGAAAACACTGCCTTTGAGTAGAAGTTCAGTGTAAAATCAGCACTTAAACAGCGTTACAGACTTGGGAATGCAGTACAGGCAAGCAAGCTCATCACTACTAACAAGAATATCTGCTTCTGCTGAAGCTTGAAGGTATATATGGCCATCCTAATAGCTGCTGCTGTTTTGGTTTCAGTAGTAGTCTACATGATATAAATCAGTTTTGATGTAGTCTTTATGCAATTAACTTGCTAGGGGAGTCCAGTGGAAAATATTCTTGTGTTTATATTATAGTTCTACTGCATACTCTTTGTTTAGATAGAAAAAGTGACCAATGGAAGTACTTGTGCGGTTGTGCCTGTAGGATTTCCTTTACTGAGTAATAATGAGCAAAGTTGCTTGTAAAATTTTAGTGACATACCAAGTATTTGTGTTTCAGTTCATGTGGTTTGCGGAATCTTCCTCTAATATTGTTTCTATCCTTAACTAATCAAAGTTTGTTTTCTCCTGTAGAATTTCTTCAACAAGCTAGATATCGAGGAAGCTACAACATCTTCGAATCAGTTGGCAAAGATGGTGAGCAATTAATACGCAGGCATAGACAGCACATCCACATCGAGCACATCAAATGACAAAAAATATATAATCTAATTTGCTGTTAAGAGAGATCAAATGGCATGTAATGTAACTGTTTTAGTGGGCAACTACGGGGAGAAATTGACCAGATCAAGTTTATTATGTCTTACCGCGACATAGCACTGAGCGATGAAGCACCGCGATCCTGTCCTTTGCTGGTACCGAACTTGCTCACGACTGTCCTTATTTTTCAAACACTTTTCCTACAGAAAGGCATACATTAGTGGGACAGGCGTATCATTTTCTTAAAGGCAAATTTTGTGAGAAATATACATGTAGGATACCTTGTGCTTTGGGTTAGACCACATGTCCACAAGTTGTTTCCACTGCATGTCACTCATAGTGGACAATGGTGAAGTTGTTCTGACTTGGTTTGCAGGTATGCCATTAAAGAATTTCTTCTTTAACTTATACCTCATTTGGCGTTGTCCACCTCTGAGCAAATCAGTGCATGCAGCTTTGACCGGCTTACTGGTTGGGTCCATGGTGAATTGACTCTGTAGAAGATAAGGTAGCAGTGATATGATTGAGTCCCAAATAGCTAAGGTAGCAGTGATAGATGGAAATAGCTAAGGTAGCAGTGATAGATGGAAATAGCTAAGGTCCCAAATTGCATGTCACATCTAGAAAATAAAATTGCTAAGGTAGCAGTGATAGATGGAAATAGCTACAAATTAATTAACTGATGATATGATTAAGCTGGTCTGTGTGTGACTCTGAGTCCCAAATTACTAAGCTGGTCCCAAATTATTAAGGTAGCAGTGACTAAGCTGGTCTGTGTGTGTGACTCCGTGGATCGATGATACACTACCGCTGAATCTAGCGAGCTACAATTAAGCTGGTGCTGTAGCCGAGATGATCGAGCCGGTAATGTAATAATGATACTAGGTACTACAAGTACAACAGCCACTTGTGATTTCTGATGAACTGGTAGTAGTGAGTGTTGTGGAGAGACTGAAAACCACGTACGAGCTAGCAAATCAATAAATAGATATTAAGAATTAAGGTGCGTGTATTGCTAAACTAATAAATCAAAAGCCTAGTTCCTGTGTGATTGAACATAAACATGCATATATGGTGATTAAGGTAACATTAACAATTCAAATCAGCCTACTCATTTTACTTAAGAAGGCAGTAGCATGTATTTAGAAAGGATGCTGCTGTCCCATTAGGAAAGGCCGGAGGTATTTACCGCAATTTTGCCCATGTAGTTTGTCACTAGAGCCTCATCCTTCTTATACTCCTTCCAGTGTGGGAGTATTGGGATATGGTCCCGTAGGACAATTCCAGCCTCAGCCGCTAGTTTAGCAGCTTGCATAGGTGCTTCTGGTCGCCGGTTCCCTTCAGCAATTTGCACTGGAATCTTAGCGCACAACCCTCTTGAAATTCTGTCCAAATCTCTGCCTACGTTCCTTCCTCTCAACCATCCATCTAACATGAATCGTGGTTCACACAATTAGTGGAAATCATATGATTAGAACAGCAAATATTTAATACAGGAGAGGAGGTACAGTAGCTTGCCTTCATCAGCTACGCTGTTCTGGTTGTTGGGTTGCCTGTTCTGGTTGTTGGGTTGGCTGGTCTGGTTATTGGCAGGGATCAATGCATCTTCTGAGGAACCATCTTGTGGGTCAGTTGTTGGAGCATGACTATCTTCAAGTGCTGAAGATATTTCCCTGGTTCGCTGCCTTGTAATTCTTGTGGGTTGGTCTTCCTCCTAGACAGCCATAACTCTCTTCGACTGTCTTGATCCTCCAATGCGCGTGGTCTCATCCCTTAACAAATTGGTAGTAGGTTCAGGCTCCAAATCCAGCATGGCTTCCTGCATTATACAAGAATCTGAAAAAATTAATAAATCTGCATATTGAACTAAGACAAAATAGGTTTAGTTTATTGAACAAAAACAAAATCAAAGGTAGTCGCTGCCTTGCAAGGACAAAAAGAAAGGAGCGCTCTCAACAGACAGTACCTACAAAAGCTTCTCTAACCTTAAAAGTAGCATTCATATTACTACCAAGTGAAGTTTGATTAACCAAGTAAGTTAGTGGATAAGCAAGGATTAAGTCTATCAAACGTAACATTCCATATACCTTCTCAACAACACCTTCATTGTCGTCCTCAGGTTCAGGTTCATACAATGAGGCCGAGTCTGCACGAGCAGCAACCTTGGGCTTTGCACTGTTCACCATTTGAGCTAAAGCTCCTACTCCGAGCCGCTGGAACATCTGATTGTTACGTAACATGTTCTGCACTCTCTTCCTCTCATAGTCCGTCATTTGCGGCTCTGTATTTGCACAACATAGATGATGTGAATGTATGAAACATAAAGATGGAAGTAATGTCTACCAGGAACAACAAGGACTGTAATCACAATTTAAACAGGCATATATGTCCTACGTGCAACTGAACACAGCCCCTGAATTATGTGTGTATGTGCTCATACAAAGTGGTAGCCTTATTGTATTTCCAACATCCTAGTAGATCAAAACCAAAACATTCTGATAAAAAACATTCTAACAGCCTTATGATCTAGTTGAGCTAGAACAGAACAAAAAATACCCTAACAGATGAAAACCAAAACATGCTGACAGAGGTATCTTGCATCTCGAACATCCTTAAATAAAACAAATCCAAATTATATACCCGAAATGACCTAGATTAGAACATCAATACCCTAAACCCTAAACCGAGGATGGCCTAAATCACATCCTAACATATTCCCGACCACATGGAAGGCAAAGTGACAGATATGGGTGGTAGTTCTTTACCTACTGGTTGCCTCCTGGAAGTGTTGCGCTCCCCTCCCTTCTTACCAGGTGCCATCTCGAAGCGGAGTCGAGGGGCTCGTCGGGGCGACGGGTGCTGTCCGGGCGACGGATCGCGTCGGGGCCGGAAACCCTCGTGAGGGGCTGCGGGGCTTGGTCCGGGCGGCGGTGGACGCGGACGGGGGCGGCGGTGGACACGGACGGGGGCGGGGGCGGCGCTGGACGCGGACGGGGGCGGCGCGGCGGTGGACGCGGACGGGGGCGGCGGTGGACGCAGACGGGGGCGGGGCGGCGGTGGACGCGGACGGGGGCGGCTGTGGAGGCGGACGCGACTGGATGTTTCGATTTAGGGTTGGGGGTACAGTGATGTGAATAATTGGAGGAGGGTGCGATTTGACTTTACTGCCCTTGGTTCCACTGAAGGTAATCCAGAAGTTTCCTGGATAAATTTGTCATTTCGCCTGAAAAATTTGAGCGGGAGGGAGGTGCTGGCCGAAATCTCAGCCGCCCAGCGCCCACTCCCAACCCTTGTTTTTGCATACTAGTCCTTAAAGAATTATCAATTTCGAAGTGTTTTCAGTTGTGTCTTAGTAGACTTCACTAAACCCCCGAAAATACAACAAGATATGCAATTATACCCTTGGATTCCAAAATAAGGCACATATTTCTATAATTATAATTATCGCTACCGCACGGTTGTGTCCTTTAGAGTTTAGTTTTTACTACAATTTAGAACTTATGGTATTGTGACAAAAAACGTTGAATTATCTAAACATGTAACACATGAGTGCTATGTGTACATAGACCTTGTACGGGTTTTATACATACATGATATTGGTTCATTGAATAGTTCATTGTCCCGTGCAGCCGCTGAAGCCGCCGACGCCCATCGATGGCGCCCCCCACTGGAGAAGGTGGATCTGGTCCTGCAGCAATGAGGAAGGGCAAGACCAAGACCAAATCCGTGCGCCACCTTCTAGCGCCGCCGGCAGCAGCGCCAACAACGGCTTCTCCAGCAGCAGGTACTCCGAATAAGCAGCCCCCCTTTTTTTTGTATTGGAGGTGTTGTTGATCGATTAGATTAGCCGATTAGCTAGGCGATTAGGTTAGATGTCAAGTTGGGCTGCTCCTCCCATGGCTGCTCCTCTTGCCGATGTCGTGCTTGACCGCCGTGTGCCCCTCATCGACGACGCGCCCGAGGCCGACACCCGCGAAATCAGGGAAGAGGAAGAGGCAATCGGCGGCGCGACCAATGTAAGACATCACCTTATATGTTCACATTAAGTTGTGCCTCAAAAAAGACAAGTAAGACATTATTCCCACTAACATGTAAATAATATTCTTAAATAATCTTAAATATATATGTAAGGATATAACCTGACATATATGTAGTATTAAAAAATAAATTATGTTAGTGGGAAAACAACTTGGTGTGCAGAAGGCATTGATTCAGAAAATAATTGCAAAAATGAAAAATAAGAAAAAAATGGTTCCAACCCGGATTCGAACTCAGGATGCAAAGTCTCAAATGCAGGGTCATCTACCATTGGGCTATGTACGAATGTTCGACATGGGAGAGGTATTAATTTATACGAATGCAGGGTCATCTATGTACGCGCCCAGGTGGTGCCTCGATGGCCGTCGCGCTCGCGGGCTCCTCCCATCCCCATCCCCGACTCCGCGAGCGGGCACATCCGCGCACCCGGGTGGTGCCTCGACGGCCGTCGCGCTCGCGGGCTCCTCCGCGCGCCCGGGAGGGCCCTCGACTGCGGTCGCGCGAGGGGTGTCGTCTGCGCATGTGGGGGCCCTCTTCGCCCGTAGCGCGAGCCGGTTCGTCTGCGCGCCCAGGGGGGGCTCGTCGGCCGCCGCTCGGGGGGCCTCGTCGACCCTCGCGCGTGGTGGCGCTCGGGAGGCTCATGGAAGGCCGCAACGCTCGGGGTGGTGGAAGGCCGCAACGCTCGGGGAATTACTAAAGGCTTGTTTGTGTTTGCAATACAGGAACCAGGCATCATTTTTTGAAGGAAGATAGCACGGGAAGCACCTTATGACCGGAAGCACTTGAAATATCCTCGTTCAGAACCAGTGCAAGCTTATTTGGTTTCATGAGGACGCCAATCAAAAGAAAACAGAGAGGGCCTGTATTTGTCCAAACGGGAGTTCAAGTAATACTTGTATATAACCAAATTACCGGCGATTTCCACTGATGTTTGCCAACCCGTCTTACATTCATTGCCCCAGGAAACTGTTGTTCCCATGTTTTAAGACGCTTTTACAAAAATTATGTACAATGAACAAAAGATCAACAAAAGTTTAAATCTGTGCTCAGCTTTCCAAAACTACGTACCAGCTACCTCAAGAAGGCTCATAGTGCCAATTGCACAAACCATAAAACTCAATCAACATTCTCTCTGATGTAGCTGTGAGAAATTGGGATCTTACATTCTTGCGTGCCTTTTGGATAACCCAGTATTGAATATTCAGGTCATTGCAACCCTAGCTACCATCTTCACTCCCAGCTGCAGCTTTAGTGGAAGAAGCATCTCTTACTGAACAACCTGGCTAAAATGGACATAAGCTCAAGCTCAGACGTTACACAAATAAATATAATAGATGAGTCCACGGATGTTCTTCTCTCACGAATGTTGACTACATTACACGAATGTACTGTTCTTCTCTCACGAATGTTGGCTGTGGCCTGGACACATGAGTCCACGGAATAGCCTTGACCAGTCATCCAGTCCAAGAGACACAACAATAGATGCTTCTTATCAGGCTTCTGAATGTATCGCTGAATTGCTCTCCCAAAGAATATCGAGCAACAGAATACGTGGGAGTAGAAAATGGTAAGTTCTACTACTAGAATACAAGATCCATGGCCATTTGAAACTGATGGTCTGTGAATACACAACTGAGATGTGATTGCAGATTTAAGAGCATAAATGTCAAGTGCATTTCCAAAGTTGCAAAAAAGAACTTTTAGCTAGCTTGCACCATGCAATTTTTCGAAGCATTGCTCTGTCCTAGCCAGCTCTAAGAATTTCACCAGTATTGAACATCCAGCCATCTGGGGTACAGCTCCAAACTAGAATGAAAAAGGTACAAGTACAGAACCATCACCTGGCTGATACGCCATCCTGAACGGTTTAGTGCTTTCATAACATCGTTTATCAAATTTATGTTGCCCGATATCATGAAAGATCTAGCAAATTTCTCCAAAAAACGTGGAGATATCAGCTCAGCATTGTCCTGTACAATAGGCATTTGCTTAGTGAAGATACACAAAGCTAACAATAGAGAGGAAGCAGCGAATGCCAAAAGCATAGTACCTTAACAACTATATATGCATCCTTGAGGAGTCCTGCTGGAACTAAGATGCCTAAAGCCTTCTCATGAAGAGATTTACATACTGTTCTCTTACTGTATCTCAACATATTATATACAGAACATGCTTCAGAAGGAAAACCTACATCTCCTAGCTGTTCCATTACCTCAGAACAAAGCTCCTGGAAAAGATGCAGAGAAATTTTGGTTACTGCATATAGATTATCTACAACCGAAAGCTGATACAACACGTGTTGCAAGGAGATGTGCAATTCTCACCCACTCTATTCTTCAAGAATGTAAAATAGATAGCCCTAATTTCAATTAACACAAATTACCAAGAATGCAATAATTGTGGTCTGATACTCTGATCTTGCATAGAACTTAGTAAAGATAATCAAAGACAAAAGAACCAATATACCTCATTTACTTGATGGCCTTTTGTATGCATATCTTCAATTGTCTTGTATGCTAGGTGATAGACCTTTCCCTTGCAGAAGTACCTTATTAAGGTATTAAATGTAATATTATCAGGTGATATGTTCAATTCATCCATTTTCTTCAGCATGCTCATTACACTTTCCATATCATTCGTGCTGCAGTAAGCACGAAGTGATGTATTAAGCATAACCAGATCATATGTTGCATTCTTGGCCTCAAATTCTTTTGCAAGTTGTTTTGACTCTTGACGATAACCACCTCGATGTAATGCTGAAATCATAATACTAAATGCATATCCATCTGCATAAACCAGAAGATAAGCACCTCAGACAAGACCATGAAGGCACAAAGAGTAGATAATAGCACCACTAAGACACTTGCATGGGAACACGCCGGCAATGCTCTAGAAAATTATTATAGTACCACATACTATGCTACATAATGAGAAACTAGAATAGATGTACTTTAATTTGATATCTAGTTAGAGGGAAAAGAGACGGTCGCCGGTTAACTAATATGTTCAACCACAAATGGACGGTCGCCGGTTAACTAATATGTTCTCCACAAAGAGACGGTCGCCGGTTAACTAATTCGCGCAACACAGACACAAACTAACAACTGATCACAAACCACATAGACACCTAACAGCAAAATGAAGCTAATCAATCTAACACATGACCACAAAGCATGGACTGGGAACAATTCACAGCTAACATAATAGTCAATGCCCAACAGATCACACTGATCAATTCTAAAATTTCTAAACAATTGCCAACAGTATTAACATATTGCATAAACAACACAAAACATTGCACAGATCACATCCCACAATCACAGATAGATGAATAACTAGCAAAATCAAAATATCCATATCCATATCCATCATGATCCCCAAATCGAAATCACAGTTCACAGTCTCACTGAACACAAATAACAGTAGTAATTAACAGTGCACAATTAACATAAATTAGGGTAAACATTAACTGTGAAAAGTAAGAAGGCTGGAGGAATTGGGGATTTGGAGTGAACCCAGGGGATTAGAAGAAGCAGAGGGCTGAGGCCGATGAAGATGTCGCCGGAGAAGTGTCGGTGAAGTGAATGAAGGCGGCGGCCGTTGAGGAAGAAGACAGGGTTGGGGATGTCGACGCCCTCGGTGTCGGTGGAGATGATGAGGCGGCGGTGGATGGCGTAGCGGCGGCGCCGAGGTGGGGCAAGAGGAGAAGGCGGCGAGTGGGGAAGAAGGGAGTATAGAAGGGGTACCGGCCGGAGTAGTGGGAGGAAGAGGAGAAATGGCGGCGGATCTGGTTGAGGAGCAGATGGAGGCGGCAGCCGGAGGTGGGAAAGATGGGAGAGCGGCGGGCGGACTGGGGAGCGGGAAGGAGGTGCGCGCCGGAGAAGGAGGGGCGGCCGGGAGGAAGTAGATGGCGGCGCAGAAGGGGAGGCGCAGGTAGAAGGAAGGCGGGGAAGTAAGTAGGCGGCGGCGCTGTGGAGAAGAGGAAGGAAGCGGCGGAGAGATGCGGTGGAGGAGAAGCGGCGGCGGTGAGAAGCGAGGGAAGGAGGAAGCAGTGGAGAAGGGAGGCGACCGGCGAGGTGAGGGAAGAGGAGAAGCGGCGGTAGAGGAGGAGCGGCAGGGTGTGGCGGCGCACCGGTGGAGAAGGAGGAGGGGCACTGCGGTTGACCGCCGGCGAGTCTGGCCGACCCTCGCCGGCGCCGACGGTGAGAAGACAGGGGGAGGTGAGAGAAAGCAAGGAGAGGTAGGAGATAGGAAATGGCCGGCTCAAGGAAAAGGCCAAGGAAAAGGCCGAATGGGGGGGGGGGATTTGGAACTTTTACGAATTAGTCCACGATGTTTCTGGAATTTGCAAATAGGTCCTTTCCCAATTTGATTTCTTCTGAATTAGCCCTCTGGAGCTCCGTTTTCAGCGCGATTTGATCCGTGACGACGCGTACATCTATACGGAGCAGTCCCGAAAGTCCAGAATTGTCGTATATGCGCCTCGATCACGCCGGCCTGCAGAAAAAGCACAAAAAATGTAAAATGATCCAAATTGAGCTAAATATATGCAAATATGACGCATGTCATGGGCCCACGTGTACACGTGGCAGTGGGTCCTGCCAACGTGGCTAATTATCCTTGAAAAAAATTCAATTAAATTTTTGTGACGCAAAAATCCATGTCATAGATCTATGACATTTCGACGTTGGACATAATGACATACCAAATATCGTCATTACCTCATTCCAGGCTAGCTTTATGACATTTTTAATGACATATTTTTTTTTTGCGTCACTAAGCCCAGATGTCACTTTAAATACGTCATAAACCAGATGGTTTAGTGATATTTTCAGCTTTTGTCATGCAAAATACGTCACAGATTGACACATTTCTTGTAGTGTAGGCTGGGTGGTGTAGGCGACGGTAAAGATACTGACGATTGTGGCAGTGCTTCCTCCATGGCTTCCTCTTGTTCTGCCATTTGGGAGTAGCTGCATATTGCTCTTTGAACTTCCGAATGAGCTTTGATAGACTGATCTTGTACAGCTTGCAAAGATGTCGAACAGCGCGTGGCTCCTTGCGCGGACAATGCTCCACAGGTGCTAGTGTACTTCAAGCTATGGTGGAGAACTTAGCTGCCAATCCTAGTGGTGAAGTACAATCTAGTGATGCATCCAATACTTGGCTCTTCGTCTTCTCATCCTTGGTGATATAAATAGGTTTCCTCTTGAATCCAAGACTCCTCAACAATACTCAAAGGAGTCCATGCCAACCTCCACTCTGTTTGTGGGAATCATGAGACATCTAAGGTATTACAAAGAGAGAAGTCAAATTAAGGATTTGAAAACAAATTTTTGGAATAAGGAGAAGAGCAAGAACCTTAAGAAAGGGGAAGAGAAAAGAGAGATTACTAGACATCCAATTTGGTTGGCTTGATTTAGAAAATATTATTGAATTTTTGCTAAGGCAACCACTCTAACTAGGGCTTCGTCCTATAGTTGATATGGCTCTGATACCACCTCTGTCGAGACCTGATTTTGTAAATCCAGACTCTCTATGTATACTGTATTAGTCTAGGATCACACTAGTACGCACAGTGTGAACATAGATGGAATATCGACCATATTCATGATTAGCAAAGAAAAAGACTCAAATATCATTAATTATCTGAGTTACGAGCTTATGACCAAGCTTACAAAAAATAGCCTGAAGGGCTTAAGAAATAGGGGTGAAAACGGATCGGATTCGGACGGATATTGTTGTTACCATATCCTAACCCATATTTTTTCTTCGGATTCGGTATCAATCGGATTCGGTACCAATCGGATTCGGTGTCGGATCGGTCGGGATTAACCCAATTCGTTTGCACTCCTACTTGTTTGTAAGGAATGCATACAGTGCAGTAAATGGAGTAGGACGCACTGACTTGATGTTACTATTTAATAGCTGATGTGGAAGATTTTATTTTACCATTACAAAAGAAAATGAAACGTCAAATAGTAGCACTAACCTGAAATTATACTTGAAGACGTATCGGATTCGGACGGATATTCGGATTCGGACGGATATTGCTGTTACCATATCCTAACCCATATTTTTTTCTCCGGATTCGGTACTAGTCGGATTCGGTACCAATCGGATTCGGTGCCGGATTGATCGGGATTAACCCGACCCGTTTTCACCCCTATTAAGAAACTAGCAACATAAAACAAAAAAATGTAGTAGCCATTCAACATGCCCACAGACAATCGACTAGGAGTGAAGTCCTAATCCGCGAAGTCGTCGAAATATACTCCTGCACGTACCACCAGTTGATATTGTTCTTCTTCTTCTTCAACTGAGCAAATATGGATATAACCATGAGTACATAGAGTACTCAATAAGTCATTTGTAACAATAATGCAATATAATATGCAAGGCTTACCAAATGATGGCTGAGTGGTTACTTTGCAAAAAACAATAATTTAAAGTAAATACAATAAATAGATTGAAAGCGCGTTTTTGGAAAGGACGTAAATAAATAATTAATGAATCAAAATATTGAATAAACTACAAGTGAATTCATCATTCACTTCACAATCAACTTACTCACAACCCGACCAAGATTTTTATGAAAAACCTACCCTTCGTGTGAAATCACCGAGCATTGTCCATGATCGAGGATACGGCTATTCAAATAGTTTTACACTCTACAGAGGTTGCATAACTTTACACACAAGGCATGATAATCTAATATTACCATGCGATTAACACACTTCCTTTGGTGTGCGGCGGAGAATTCATGACAATGCCTTTATAATGTTCAATATCAACCCAGTTCTACCCGCTAAGGTTTTATCATCGAGTAGGATAACCCCCTAGTCGATAATTACCCTCTTTTGCACCAATGTGGATCTATGGCTACGACCAAACCACACTCATCTCAATGACAACCGAAATTGAAATATCACAAATTAATTAGCCAGATTCATCCCATACTGGCATATAGTTGTACGATATATAGATTCAGATCAATGGCGCACAAAGTTAAATCCTTAGACACTACCCATGCGAAATATGCACATCCCAATATGCGAATTGCATCCCCTTTATTGCACGCTCATTCATTCAATTGAAAATCATTTTGTATAACCAACACCAATGACACTACTTATATCGTGGTGTACAAATTTTATAACTGTGGTTAACCACCATGATTCAATATCTCATTAAGTCAAAATTAATTAATTGATCACATATGATGATGAACCCAACGTACTATAAGCACGGCTAACCGAAGTAAATGCACAACCCATGTGACAACTAGTACTGTAATGACTCTTATCTTCAAATCTTGCTTCAGCTCCTTCAAAGATGTGATTTAATGAGGGAGAAAACAAAATGAAGCACAAATAAAATCAAAATAAAATTCAAATGAACTCCAAAAACTTCAAAACTAGAATTAAAAGATAGAGCTCAATTTTAGATAAATTTAAGAAAAGAATCGAGTCAAATAGACCTAGGATGGAGAAGAATGGGCTCTTGGAAAATTTAATCCTACGGAAAATATTCTAAATTAAGAAATTCTACTGTGTTGTGGACCTGGTGCATGGAATAGCAAGTCTACGATGGACTCGGCATATGGAACAGCGTACGGTGCATGGCTTGGATGACGTGGTGGTTGACTCAGCATCTAGGGCTAACGTGGTAGGGTGATGTGGCACATGGGACAACTTGGGTGGCTAATGTGGTGCCCACGTGGCATGACACATGGTGGACACAAGGACCTAGGGTTGAGGTGGCTGCTCACTCGGCTCGGCTGACGGGTTCACGGCACTGTAGATCTGACATGAGGGACCTACGGGTCATTAACTTGGTGCATGGTAGATGGGGTTCATGGAGAAGGCGAAGGGATGTGTGGCGCAGGTGCAGGGAGAGTCATTGTTGACGTCGGCCGATGCATGAACCAAGGCGGCGCTTCATTCAGCTAAAGCGACGGGCACGACGACCAAGGGGGCAACCGGTAGGCGGACTCACTGGTGGCAGCGCTCAAGACGGCGGACGATCGGCGAGGTGGAGCTGCTCGGCGGCAGTAGCTAATCGATGAGCGTGATGAATTGCGACTGGCGCAGAAGATGATGATGACCACAGCAGAGATGGTGCATGGGCAACTTACGATGGAGGCGATGAACAAGCGAGAGTGATGGGCGGCGCAGCTTTGAGGGACGTAGAGAGTGAGCTGTGGCTCAGCTTATAAAGCGCGGACGCCGAGGAGTTTGAGGCGTGCACGGGCGAGAGTCCGCGACGGGGTTGGCATGGACACCGAGGCATGTTCGGCTCGAAGATGACGATGGGAGTCCAGGAGGATGATGATGAATAGTGCTTGGACGTGCGGATGCGCAACGCGTGGCAATCGAGCTGTCGGCACGAGGGACGGCTGGATAGCTGACGCTTGGCAGTGGGGAGGTCAGTTGGTCGACGCATGGTTGGCTGGATCGTAAGTGGGCCGGGATTAGGGTTTCACACCAAAAGGCCTTAAGGGACTTTCTAGACATTTTCTATTTTCAGAAATTGGATTAAGCTAAATTGTGCTCTAGCAAATAAATCCGAAAAAACTTAGAAAAATCCAAAAAAAATCCTTGAAGCACAAGGAACCTACCTAAATAAAATACTTTCAATAAATGTTAATGTTTAATTTAGTCATATTAAAACCTTTTAATTAATAAAAATTTTATTTTAAGTTTGAATTAATTCTAGAAAAATACAATTATTGAATTTTAATTTCAAAATCTTCTAATAACTCTGAAAAACAGGATGGTACATTGGGCTTCATTGTAGTTGCTCGTTGGAGGTGGCAGCCGCTCATCGTTCAAGACGACAGGATGGTGGTGGTGCTTTATCGGGGCGCCGATGGGGGTGACTGTGGGAGGCTTCAAGAAGCTATGAATCTAGCTGCTCCCAGAATGAGGGGGTTAGGTCGGAGACGGCGGTGGTGATGATGGTAGTGGTGGGTGTGGGGGTAATGGGCGACTCAGCTTGCCCACAATGAGGGGAGGCAAGCAAACCATGGAGAGGAGAGATCTGGAGGTGGGCAAAGCGGATCTGGTGGAGGCCATGGGGATGGGTGGACGCCGTGGCCAGAGTGACCGGCGGTGGCCAGGGTTTGGGTTCGCCCCAGCGGGTGCAAGCACTTTTTAGGTATAATACTACTACTAGAGCTGTAGCCTTATACCATGCATGGTCACTCTCACAGAAAAACAATGATATATTCTACGCATATCCTTTTTTTTTTTACTGAATGCTGTACATATTCTGTATACCCTCTGCCCAAATTTTTTTTTACGGTCTAACTAATATATCTTCAGCACGCAAAAAAAAAATCATCACAACTTAGCCCCCAACAAAAAGGAGCATATAAAATGAATGAAATCCACGCACACCATAGGAGCGGACCATCCTGATTAATCACTTAATGAAGCACTTATCAGCCCTTGCAATCCTCAATTTCTTCACACTTGTCAGGAACAGCCTGCCCAAGAAATTAAAGAAAAATGCAATGATTCAAAAGAGTTTGTCAAAGGTGCATAGTCCAAGTTTGTTTCCCTAAAATATGAATTCTAAGCAATTTATGTTTGAAAAAAGAAATTAATATGTTAGGTGGTTAGAATTAAGCCTTACTCCCACGGTACGTCCCCGACCATCATCCAGTCCCCCTCCTGGTCTTCGTATGTGAGAACATGACGAGCTTGCTGCTGCTTCTCCCCAAGAACGACTTGACGACCACCCATAACATCAGGATCTAGATCAATTAAACAAACCAAACATTTCAACACCCAACAATAATATTACCTTCTTTGAGATGTAGCTCAACAATAATATTACAAAGAATTAATATATATGCAGCACAGCATAGAAGAAAGATGAAGAAATGAATATGGTACGTGATGAACAGGAAAATTAAGGTGAGTAATTAGGTGTGATGATATGATTGCTAAGTACATGTGATGGAGGCCTTGAACATGCGGCCGAGCTGGGCGAGGAGGCCGTCGTAGCCGTCCAGCAGCAGCAGATCCAGCTTCCGGCCGATGGGGACGCCCTCCATGTACACCTTCACGAACAGTGACCGCTGTCCATGGCCACCGCTGCCTCTCTGGTACGCCGCCGTCCTCTTCGCCGTTGCCGTTGCCGTCGTCGTCGTCAGGGCGCTCCTAAGAAACGGTTTGATCGGCGGCCAGTCAGACACTTGGACGTCCCTCGCACACGTTGATATATGTTGCAGAGATATCGATCGAACAACGTAAATGATGAATAGCAAGTTAAAGAATAAAACTTTGAGAATTGCACCATGTTTGTGAATGCCAGGTTGATGGCATATTGGCATATATGTGCTGCAAATCCAAGAACATATATAGAGCGGAGCACTATTGCAAGATCAACATCATAGACATTAAACGGCTATATCTATCTAATTTTGGAGGACAGATTAAAAAAGAAAATCAAACAGAAGAACAACTTGAACCATAAGTTACAATATTCAGGGTGCAATTAATATATCCTTGCATATCGAGAGATGAAAAGTTGCTGAGATTATAAGCTAGTCTGCAGATCGAAACCTTGGAGTAGGAGGGGTGCTGTTGTCAGTCTGGATGGAGGAGCACGAGAGGCTGAGCCCGAGGTGAAGATCCGTGCTGAGGTCTCCTCTGATCGCTGGCCGATAACCGGACGACGCCGTGGAGAGCGCCGGCGGCGGCGGTTGGCCGCTGCAGCTATCCGTGGAAGAAGAAGGAGAGTCACTAGTCTTGCACTCCATCAGATGTGGAGCCAACGACGACTCCTCTTTCTTCTTGCTTGCTATATATCTACTTGTCAAATTTAGAATGGAGACATTCTAGAAAAAAAATCAGAAAGGATAGAGAGAGAGATGGACATAGTAGCTAGTAGCAGCAAGAAATCTAAAATGGTGCGGGGAGTTGATAATTTGTTACTGGCAAAGACATGTAATTTTAGAATTTATCACTTTTGTCTCATTAACATATGGTCTTAGACTCAACAAGTTAGAGAGGTATAAAATGATAAATTCTGAGGTGTATATTTTATAGCGACAAATGATGAAATATCCCAAAAGGATTGAGTTCCATATACGGGCATAAAGTGAAACGCCATTAGATGAAGGGGCGACAGCTTGCAGCAACAACAAAATGTCAGTACTACTAAAATTAGGCTGGCTTTAGTCGTCGTAACCGTCTGACATTTCCGTTTCGTTCTTTGATGCGGATTAATGGCGTTAAGTACGTGTAAACATGGCTGGCTAAGAGCATCTCCAACAATCCCTCTAAATCTCTCCCTAAATCAAATTATTGGAAAATTGTGTAAAAAGTCTTCTCCAACAACTCCCCTAAACACCCCCCTATTTCTATTCCCCCCCAAAACTTTCCCAAAACTTAGGTAGAAACCGGGAACTTTCAGGGATCCCCTATCCTCGCTCCAATATTTAGGGGAGCTGTTGGAGGAGAGGACTAAAATAGGTTAACAAATTTTTTGGGCTGCCTCTAAAAGGTGTCTTTTGGGGTGGGTTTTTAAGGGGATTGTTGGAGATGCTCTAATACGGCCGTGGAGTAGCAATAGAATCAAAGTCACTTTTGACACTATTTCGTATCGTATTTATAAAAATAGCAGCATACCGATCGTATTGACAAAAATATCATTTTTGCCGTCGTGGGGTCAGGCGGCAGCGCTCGTGAGATAACGTGTGGCACCGCCGCCAGCAGCAGGCGCCTGCCTGCCGCCCAGGGAGCAGGCGGTAGGTAATTAGGCCAGCTAATTAGCAGGCTTAATTACCTATCTAATTTTTCCCATTTAGTATTTGTTTGAATTTTTAAATATATCAAATAAGCTCAAAAAATTACAAAAATTTATGTACAGTCTTCCGACATAACGTTCCTCACAGTATAATTTTTCAAAAAATTTATCCATGGTGAATGTTGCTCAAAATTTCATACAATTTTGATATTTTTATGAGTTTTACATATAGCAAATGAGATCCAAAAATTACAAAATTTTATGTGAAGCCTCCCGATACAGTAATAGTTATTATGTAATTTTTTTAGAAATTTTATATGTTCCAAATTAGCCACATTTATTCGAATTAACTTAACAACACTTGTTTTGAAGTGCTATGAATTCATGGTTACGATCGTTAAATTCATGATTAAGTTAATCTGAATAAACATGGCTAATTTGAATAATATAAAATTCTCAAAAAATTACATAATAACTATTACTACATCAAAAGGCTTATATAAAATTCCGTAATTTTTGGAACTCGTTTGCTATATGTAAAAACTCATAAAAATATCAAAATTGCATGAAGTTTTGAGTAACATTCGCCATGAATAAAATTCCCCAAAAATTACGCTGCGAGGAACGTGTGTCGGGAGACTATACATAAATTTTCGTAAATTTTTGAGCTTATTTGATATATTTAAAAATTCAAACAAACACTAAATAGAAAAATTAGACAGGTAATTAGGCCGGCTAATTAGCCGACTTAATTATCTGCCGCCTGCGAGCTGGATGGCAGGCTTGCCTGCCGCCTACTCCCTGGGCAGCAGACTGCCTGCTGTCCAATGAAGGGGTAGCAGGCGCCTGCCGCCCGGGCCCCCGACAACAAAAACGATATTTTTTGTCAATACGATCGGTATACTGCTATTTTTATAAATACGGTGTGAAACAGTGCTAAAAGTGACTTAGATTCAGTAGTAATAAACATGTACTGCCTGATCTAGGCAGGGCTCCCGTGACAGTGGAGAATGTTGGGTTGTTACGGGGTGCACTCGAGTGCAGGCAATGTATGTGATGACTAGCCACCACCGAGATCGATCTCCCGTGAGCCCCGGCCCCATCCATCGGCATTGCCGTTGATCAATCTGCCTAGCTCCCCCAACCAACATATATTCCTCCCTTTTCACCAACTTCACACATGGCCCTCCTATCATTCCTTTTTGTAATCCATGCATATTTCATCAACCACAAACTCAAACAAACTGATACCTTGCATATATACGGAAACAAATCCTTACAGACCTGTATGCACTACTACTAGTTTCGAAAGATGAGTTTTTTTTTCAATAAGAAGAAAAGAGTTTAGATCCTTGATACAGATCTCCTTGTGGACACGTACGCTATTAATCCTATATGGGTATCTTTGATTAATTTGCACCCACACAGCTAGCAAACCTAGTACGTGTAGCGTTGCTGGATCATACATGCACTGTTCAACCATGTCCATACGTACATATCCTAGTTATTCCTACCTCAGCGTCACACCAATACATTTACAGCAACAACATCGACGAATAAATTCAATTTAATTCGGCGATAAATATGCGAAGGAGCCAGCTTAGCTTAGCCAATACTACCGGTACTGGTAGTAGATGAGATGAGATCGGAGGAGACCAGAGCGTTGCATGTTGCTGTAGTAAAACGACGCGTGAATTGACGAAAGCTGAGAGTGAAGGGGCAAGGTATATGCGGCCGGCTGCTAGCTGCACTCCATTTCCCCGGCAAATCGGACACGGGCAGACAAACGCGGCCTCGGCGAAAGGGAAGCTTGCTTACTTTCCATCGGATGAACAAGGACGATGGTCTATAGTTTTATTATGATAAATTATTGTTATTTTGAAAAAGTAAAATTTTGCATAATTGCATATTTTTCTTGACAGCTTTAGAAATAAATGATTTTGAAAATTTTGAGTCATAGAATGATTTGATGACCTAGATAATGGTGTGTCAAGTTGTGAAGAACTTATGCCCGGAAACGATTTCTTTATCTTTGGATGTGCATGGTTGCTTAAATTCAGCCATAGTTAACGGTGATGATCGGAGCTACACTCATAGAAGAGTCAAGACCAGAACGATCAAGGATGTCGGATAAGATAGTAAGCTTAAGCATGGCACGAAAAAGACGAAAAATATTGAAGGGAAGTTTGAACGGCGGGTTTGCACCATGTGGCTTGGTCGGTCTAAGTGAGGCATGGTCCAGTGGAACCGAAACAGGAGAGACTTGCTGATATATAGCAAGCCAGTGGTGCATCTATACGTGAAAAATATAGTAATTGCTTACAATGGAAGGAGATGACCAGGTTAAGAAATGGTATTTTGGTAGTTTGACCAAAATATTGGAAACTAACTTGAATCAAAATCACGGTGTTTGAGCAGCGTTTGGGAAAACGATTTACGTTAAAGAGAAACTAAGAAGATCAAGTTAGATCAAGGCTAAAGACTTAGTGGATTCGGGCTTATACGCTTTAAAAATGTGCATAAGTGTAGTGTGTGAGTTAAAACCATGTGTGTGGTTATCGGGTTTCTGCTATTGTGATAAGTGGATAGTATCCACTAAGAGTTAGATGTGGCTGGTTAGTCCATCTATTTAAGGGGTTAAGATGGAGACTTGTGGTTAATCATCCAACCATTCTATCTTGAGATCAAGTATTCATGAGTTTTAGGGTTAGAGTTTCAGAGAAAATTGAGTGGTATGGTATGCTTTCTTGTCCTCTAAGTAGAGTGGATGTAAAACCTTTATCCTCAAATAGGAATACATCAATCTTTGTTTATCTCCATGAATCTCTTATGTGTTGACTGATTTGCTCTTAAGTTGGTTGATTTTTTCTCTTCTCTCTTCCTTTCTTGATTTTACTATATCAAGGACGTGAAAGAGATAGAGATAACCTCTGAAAGTCAATCTTCACCTATCTAAGTACTTGGTTGGCAAGTTCTTGAAGAAATCCGGTTTTTGGTCTCTCTGAGTGATTTCTTGATCTAACTGTTTCTACCTTGATTTTTTTGTGTTCTTACTTGCTATGATATGTGGGAACATATTTAGAGATATCTTGGCTATCATTCACCCACAAGTAGGTTATATTCACCGTTTATGGTTTTTGACCCGCTTTGATGCAATCTGCCTTCAAAGGAAAAAAGTTAGAACTTTAGCAACGATTTTCTGGATCGTTGATTGAAATATATTTCTGACATTCTAGAGAAAGTGCATACTAAATTTCAAGTGATTGGAGTTGTTGTTTGCGAATTATAGCTCATTTTTAGGTTTTAGTGCAGCAGAGCTTCACGAACTAAAAGATCTCAATTCTCTTAAGTTCTTTCATATTTTTTTGGTTAGGATAGGTTCTTAAGATTATGAACTAGTCTTTATTCAAGGTTTAAGTCTTTTAGATCGATGGATCAAAAGTTTTATGATTTTTCGATTTGAAACAGTGCTATTTTTCATTATGCACGAGCTGGAATCACTATAGCACCAAGAATTTTTGGATTTTTTGGCTTCTTGATCTTCATAGCTTCTCATAGCTATCGGAGTAAAAATTAAGAAAATACTTGGAAGAAAATTTGAAGACACCATTCACACTCTCTCTGTTGCCATACCAGTCCTACAAATGATCAATTTGTTAGCTAGAGATTGAGGTGCAGTGCATGCATGTGTCATGTAGATACGCTTGTGAGCTCATCCCATCTGGCTTTGAAATCTTAGCCATGTTGGCCCCCTACGTTGCACGAATGCTAGATATGCACCCCCGCCATGCGTAATTCCATGTTTGGCCTCTTGATGTGGCCGGGGAGCACACGAGGTCACCTTGTGCAACCGGGGAGCACACGAGGTGGCCTAATGTGGTCAGGGAGTGCACGAGGTCACCTCGTACGGTTGGAGAGCGCGCGAGGTGGCCTTAGGCACTGTGGAAGCACTGTAGCAAGTTTTCAGGAAAAACCATTTAAATGTACGCTTCGTAGGAATTTTTAAACATGACAAATGAACTTCAAAAATAAAAAAAAATTTGTGGAGCCTTCCGACATAGTGTACTTATTTGTGTAATTTTTCCATAATGTTACTGCTCTAAATTTTCTCAAAATTTATTTAATTATATTATTTATTGGAATTTTTCATATGGAAAATGAGGTCCAAATAGTATGAATTTTATTAAAGGCCCATTACAAAGTGTACTTGATTGTGTAGTTTTTTCATAATTTTGTATGTTCTAAAATTGTTTCAGAAATTAAGCGTTTAGTTCTCTGAAATTATGATTTTAGGTTCCATGCGGCTGGGCACTCCCCCTTTTCCCATGGCGCGGTACCGCGTTCGTATGTTACAAATTATTTTATAGTGTAGAGGGGTCCACATTTTGCATGGCGGGTATAGGTGGGTTAGGGCGTAGAGGGGTCCACACTGTTTGGACCTCATTTTTATATTAAAAATGCTTACAAACAATATAATTAAATAAAGCTATACAACCTCTGCAGAGTGTAAAACTATTCGAATAGCCATGTCCCCGGTTATGTACAATGCTCGGTGATTTCACACGAGGGGTAGAGTTTTCATAAAAAAAACCTGGTTGGGTTAAGTTGAGGAGTGAATGGTTAGTGCACTGGTGGTTCATTCCGTGAATGGTAGTTCACGGGTGGTTCATTGGAGTGAATAGTCAGTTTACTCGTGGTTTTCTCAATTCCTTTGATTATTTACTTATTAATTATTTTATTCAAGGTTCGCTTTCAATCTATTTATTATATTTACTTTAAATTGTTGTTTTACGCAAATTAACCTTTCAGCCATCTATTGGTAAGTCTTGCATACTATATTGCATCTTTGTTACAAACGTCTTGCTGAGTATTCTATGTACTCACGGCTATATCCACATTTGCTCAGTTGAGGAAGAAGGACTAGATCAGCAGGAGGTACTTGAAGGAGGTTACTTCGACAATTTCGCGGACTAGAACTTCGCTCCCCAGTCGATTGCCTGTGGGCATATCAAATGGCTACTACGCTTATTTCTATTTTTCTGGTGCAAGTCTGTATGTTTGGCCATAAGGTCGTAACTCTGATAATTAATGATATTTGAGTCTTTTCTTAGTGAATCGTGATATGGTTGATATTTCATCTTTATTTATGCTGTGTTCATTAGCGTGATCTTGGACTGGTGCAGAATACACAGGAGAGTCCAGATCAGCATATTCGGATCTCAACATGAATGTATGTGTGAATGGGGGGGTCTTGGGAGTGCATGCTAGTGGTCCTTCCTCTGTGATGTGCTTGTGTTGTGTTGCCGTGATGGATAAAAGAAATGGATGGATGGGGTGACTTACTTGGTTTGTCAAGTTAGAAAATGGAACATGACAACGATGGTCATGGTGGCAGTGATGTTCTCCATGTGCTCTTGATCAGCTCCTTGGTCTCCCTCCTTGTCCCTGTCGGCCTATCATGGTCCTCGCATCCGTGGATGGTTCTATGTCTTTATAACCACCCTCCTTGCTCCGCCGTCTTCCCTAACTCCTTTGGGCTCCTCTCCTCCGGGCTCTCTCTTCCTCACTGTGCCTGCCTTCCTGTGGTGGTTGGTGTGGCCATGCTTGGCTTGTTCTCTGTCTTGGTTGAGAAAGGTTTGTTGACGTGGTTTTGGTCCTTGCCTTGCCTGGCTCTCGGGTGGAGGATGAGAGAACTGAGAAGGGAGATGAGAAGTGAATGCTCTTTGTGGTTGGCTTGCTTATGAATGGTGAATGCTAGTGCTCTCTCTCTCTCTTTGGCAGTGCAGAAGGACTGGCCTTATCCCTAACCTCCTCTTGGCTGGCTGTGCAATGGGTTTGGTCTTATCTCCTTTGCTTTCTTGGCTAACTGTGCATTGGCTTCGACCTTATCTCTTACTCCCTCTCAATCTCCTGTGGCTTGGTAAAAATGAGGTCTTACCTCATGGGCTAAAAGGCTGTGGGGGTAAAAATGGCACTGTAATTTGGATTTTCTACTGATTAAGGTAAGTCAGTGAAAAATAAGTGGGTGTTGGTTCGATTTTTCGCCGAATGATGAGCGCTAAAGGCTGTGGACGGTTTTGGTATCTCAATGAGCGCTAAAGGTTTCAATATTCTAAAGCCGATCGGGTTTTGACAACAATTTAACTTTCATTTATTTATTTGTTCGATCTTTTTCGGTCTTCTATTATTTGTTTTCTTTGCAAATAAAATAATACCGGTTAGTCTAGTTTAGCGATATTAATGTAATTGAAATGGTAATGTAATTATTTTTATTTTTGGAGAAGATCGACTTGGTTGAGATTGAGTTTGTAATTTGATGCGATTAGGATTATAATTTATGTAATTGAAACTATACTTGATGGAGATTAAGGATTGTAATTTGGTGTAATTTGAATTGCAACCGATGAAGATCAAGGATTGTAAACGGATGTAATTTGGAATGTAAAATGATGTACTTTGGACTGTTATATTTGATGTAATATGGACTGTTAATATTTTTATTTGATTGAGGAGATGATTTTCATTCTTGCTTGACTGATGTAATTTATTTGTTGTAACTAAACTATAATTATTTTTATGACTGACATGCGTTATTTGAGATCGTGTTGAGATGAATTTGTATTCGAAAACTTGGTATTCAAGCTGGCATGTAAATTTTTAATTAAACTTGTCTCGTGGCAATGATTTATTTATTCATTCTGTTCCTGCATAAAAAATTTTCATGCACAATTGCTTTATCAAGTGATTAATTAATTTTCTTTAGTCTTAATTTGCTAATTAAAATGGATTAGGAAGATGCGGGTTCTGAGAAGCACTAGCTAGTAGAAATTAATTGCAAGACCCGGCATAGACCGTTTCTTTGTGTAACGAAAGGGAAAACTGAAAAGAGGGGGACAAGGGCTTTACCAGTAGCCGTTCAGTTTCCTCCCTCCGTTCTGTTGCTTGCCGGTCGCCACACGCACAACACCCAATGACCAAAGTCTCTTGCACTTGTTTGCTCTTTTATTAGCAGCGTGTGTGTGTGATGTGCTCCTTCTTTCTTTGCTTCATCATCTCTATGTATCTAAAAATATGCAATGTTGTTGTTGTATCAGTAGTACTTTCTATCCTGTTGGCACACTCATGGTCATATAAGATGGTGCTTGCATTTTTAAGCCGTCTGATTAACATGGATTGAACCATATCCGTTACCGGTAAAATTGTTCTTAATTTACTTGTTTCAGAAGCTTGCTAGGACAGAGCACAAACAGTCTAAAAAAAAGGACAGATCGAACACAAACCGTCAGGCCTGAGCTGCTTTTGTGAAGGAGAAGTTTCGGAGCATGCAGTGAGTGAGAAGGGAGATGGGGTTTTCTTAGCTTTTCTACAAACAAAAGACAGTTCAGTTGCAGTCTTTCAGACTTGCATTGGCTTTGTAGACACAATTAAAGGGAGCGTTGTTTTTCTCGTGTTAACCTTTATTAGAAGACGGAAGAGAGACCGCTGTGTGTGTGTGTGTGTCTCAGGTTTATGCTTGATACTCCAATAAAGAAGACAAGCAAAGCAAAAGGGTACCTATCTGATGGGAGCCTTTTGATTCTATCCAGGAAAGTACAAGGAAGAAAGCAAAATCTAACTAACTCCTCCAGAGAAAAATGGAAAAAGAAAGTGGTTGGTGAGAATTGCAGAGAACTTCACTTTGTTCTCCATTGAACCAACACAGTTACCACACCCTTGAGTACACCAATAATACATCAGATCATGAACTTATGTTAGCAAATTCTTGCGCATTTGGTTGGTTCTCCTCTAGCTGCAATGCTGAATTACATTGTCGATCGATCAGGAAAGAGAAACAGAACTGCCTGCCAGCCTTGCTCCTGAAGAAATGCAGAGCATCAGGAGGACATGTCTGCAGAGGCAATGAGCAACGAGCAAGGAGAAGAGAAAAAGGTGATTGCCATCGATGGCGCGCAGCACTTTATGTGCAACGCAAGCGTGCACGTCAGTAGCCATGTTTGTCTCTCTGCAACCTTTTCCATGTCGTCAAGAACGAGCTAGGGGTAATGTAATGCTTTTACTCAAGATGACAAGCACTTATCGTTTGTAATAAACTGTAACTGTGGTTGTCTGTCGTTATAAGGTTGGCAACAGAAGAGTTCAAGGGCCCTACATTACTGATCCATCGACCACATTTCATCGGTCCATCCTCCTGCTCAAGAATAAGCACGAACCAAAATGCATTGTTGCACGGTGAGACGAAGGGAGATGGCCAAGTGTGCTAGCATTGACTGATTAGATGACGAAGTCATTGCCTAAATGATGGTGTCGATAATATACTAGTGGCCTATAGACCTTCTTTCCACGGCCCTTGTTCGGTGGCGACAAAACATGCGTTCAGAGGGGTAAGACTGAAGGGAGGCAGCGATCCCTTCTCCTCGGCCATCTGCTTTCTGCACTCGTGATCCGATCTTCATGGCATTTCCTTACGAAATTGTTTCAACTTTGTTTGCACTAAAAAAATCATAGTGCTTTGGGAAAAGAAAGGATTATTCGGTACAATACAAACTAATATATCATACGTCCAAAACAAATTATTGACGTATATATATTTGATCTGATCACTTCATGGATGCAAATCTACTTCTGCTGCTGCTACTACTACTACTATTATTATTAAAAGCTCATGATACGTGATCGAAAGCTCTAATAAAAAAGATAGAAATTCAAGAAAACCTAAAAGAACATCCGACCTTTGATCTAGTAGACCCTAATTAAAGCTGAACTATGTAAGTCATTGGATTTTATTAGGAAAAAGAGAGATACATCCTAGAAATTTTCAGGAAAAAGTAAAACATCTGAACCTTTAATCTGGTGAACTATAATTAAAGTTAAACTATAGTGGCCGTTGGATGTTAGTACTTGTAGATATATATTGTTATGTAATTTAAAAAACTAAAAGGGAGATGATTCTTTCTTTAAAAAAATTAATCACTGTCCTTGCAATGTAATCCGATCTGGCGTGTTGCTACGTCGGAGTATCGTTCTTTCAAAAGACCACAAACGGGTGAGACGTCGGCCTACAGCCATGCTAGCATGGGAGGAAAATCTAAGCTCCGGGTCACGAGTCGGTCCAGCCCATGATAATTATCTCATGGCTTATTTTCACCATGGCCTAGATACGCCCGAAGACTAAACGGGCTGCCACGCTGCGCTAGCTCGGTCTTTTCAGCAGATATTTTGGGCTAATCAGGTGGCAACGGGGAATGACCCGTAGTCAGGAAGCTGGACAGTTGCTAGAATGCTAGAGGTGTATGGGGTTGTTTGGTTGCCAGCCACAGTTTACCACGTCTAAGATTAGACAAGTTTGATCAACTTTAGGAGCTGTTTGGTTGCAGCCACAGTTGTGGCAAGATTCCCTTCCAGCAAACTAGATCCCACGCATCAATGACTCAAAAAAGTGTGGCAAGATTCCCTTAGACTTGTTAAGGTGTGGTAAAGAATTTGAGCACCTTAACTTAGGTAAGTGTGACAATTTTTATTAGCAAAGTATGGCTAGCAACCAAATAGCCCTTATGTGTGCACTTATCCCACCAATGTTCAAGCATCAGCCGGATAGTATCCACCAATCAAAGAAACAGCCAAATTGCCCACGCAACTGCTCGGCTGAATCGATATTATGTTACTTGTAGACAAAATCTAAGTTTCGGAGCACGGGTTCAGGTCCAGCCCATGATAATTATATCATACAATCTATCTGTAATTCGCTTCTTTTCGGTTTGACTTATTAGCTCTTGTACGCTCTATAGTAATTTGTTTTTAAATAGTATATCTTTTTAAAATAAAATTTATAAGTAAATTATAATAGAAATTATACAGAGTTTAGCTACACCAGCTAAAATCACATATAACTATTCCTTCTATATACTACCTCCTACGAACAACCAAAATTTAAAATTTTAAATCAAAAATCAAAACTACTGCCTAAAAGAACTACCCTTGAACAAGCGTTTCTTATCTGCCATCTCATCTCTCCTATCTCTAGCAAACTCATTCCATAGGAACCAGTAACTTTTCAACTCCTCTTTCATGTTATGTTCCTGTCCTTCCTACCTCTATCTCTGATACATCATCATAATGCGCTGAATTACCAGCCCCAAAGAAGACAGGACAAGTTACTGCCTTCAACCAACTTTCCAGCATTTGTAACGGTATGACATGTGTGTATGATGTAGCTAGCTGCAAGAAATAATCAAGTTGGGAGATCACACTATAGTACTACACATCTACACACAAAGGTTGTACCAAATAATACATCGGATGGGACCAGCCCAGAGAGAGGCCAGCCCGACCCAAAGGACAAGGAGTTGTGGGACTGATCAGGATGGATGGCAAAGCCAGCCAGCGAGCGAGCGATCGGCGGAAGAAGACGGCGGGCCGGTGGTCCGGCCGGCCATGTGGCCCCGCCGAGTACGTGAAGCTCGCCGGGAACGAGCGGCCAGCGCCGCGCCACGCCTGCGCTGCCCGGATAACGCGAATCAAAAACTCTCCTGCGTGTGTGTATGTGCATGCGCTGATTGATTGGTCGGATCTGCTACGAATCTAGAGCTCTTCACCTGGTGTGTTCCCTTTCACGGCATTACAATTGACCATGCATATACTTAGCTACTCCGTAACTTTGTGGCCTTGACGAGGCATATGTTCATGTCTACTATTTAAAAGAATGACTAGATGATAGTTGTTCTTTCCTCTCTTTTTCCTTCTCATATAAAAAAGCTAGGCCCACTATTTCTCTCGCGTTATACCTCCCCTCCCTCTCGTAGATGAATCGGCTCCGACGCATAGGCCTACCCCTAAATAGACGTATTGAATGTTAGCTTGGCGCTTCTCATCGTGTCTTTTGTCTTCTCAAACCTAGCTGCGTGGATTGTTAGGGATTTATATTTGGGAAGACAAAAGACGCGGAGAGAGGCGCCGAAGCCAACATTCAATACGTCTATTTAGGGGCAGGCCTGTGTATTGGAGCCAATTCATGCTCTGATCCCTATCCCAAAGATCCCTTTCTGACCGAGTTCTTCTTCCCTTTTGCCTTCTCTTCACCCACCCGAGCACCTACCCCACCACCACCAATGGGCAAGGTATGTTGGGGAAATTGCCCAGGGAGTTTAGACGAACGATGGTCGTCAACTTATTTTGACCACACACACGCGAAACACAAGTAGACACAAGTCGAATTTTGTAATACGATGCAATGCGATGCGTCTGCATCCTTTTCTTCTTTCTTATATAGAGGAGTAATATACACGACTTTGAAACCAACACGGCATACCACGCTGAAATCCAATATAGAAACAACCCGACTTTCTAACTCTAAATCTAAACAGACTCTCACTCGACTTACGACTGCTACAATCCATACGACTTACGACTTATTACCATTACAAAACTCGAACATGGTCATAGTTTGCCGTGGTCGTAGAACCTGAAGACAACTAGGTTAACTCTATCTATCTCCTCATTAAGCTTGTTGTCTTGTGTCTTCGATGTTTCGCACACCGATCTTCTCCCTCATCACCACGAACTTCATTCTTCCAAGTGATTTGTTCAGGATGTCTACGAGTTGGTCCTTCGTGCAGACATGCTGCACTTCAATCACCCCCGACTCCACACATTTTCTTATGTCATGGAACCGAGTGTCGATGTGTTTGCTTCTCTCATGGTAGACTGGGTTTTTGCACAACATAATTGCCGACTAATTATCAATCTTCAAGGCTACCTTCTTAACCTTCGTCTTCAATATGTCAGCCAACAATCAACCCAGCCATACCCCTTGACAGGCCGCTACACAAGCTGCAATGTACTTTGATTCACATGATGATAGTGCGATCACCTTCTGCTTCTACGAACACCAGCTGACTGGGTTCGACCCCAGGGAAAACACCATGCCCGAAGTGCTCTTCCGATCATCTGTATCACCAGCTAGATCACTATCTGAGTAACCAACTAGCTTCAAACATTCCTCCTTCTTCTTGTAGACACACCCGAATTTAGTGTTCCTTTGATATACCTCAGGATACATTTTACTGAACCCATATGTTCTGTTGTCGGATTCTTCATGTACCTGCGTACCATCCTAACCGAGAACGTCAGATCTGGTCATGTGTGTAGCAAGTACCTCAAGCTTTCGATCATGCTTTTGTACAAAGTCTTGCTACAGGCGGGTTTGTCCTATCTTTACTTATCTTTAGGCAGGGTTCCATCGGAGTTTGCATTGGATTGCAGTCCTTTATGCCGTATTTGTCCAACACTTTTGTTGCATACGCGGTCTGGCTGAGAGTAATATTCCTGGAGTATTATCGTACTTCAATGCCTAAGTAGTAGCTGAATAACCTGAGGTCGCTCATGCTAAATAACTTCTTCATCTAGCATTGAAGCTATTGATGTCCAGTGATGATCAAGTCATCCACATAAACTCTAACCAATAGACTCCCTCTTCCCTAGTTCCGTTTGTACACTGCATGCTCTAACGGGCACCTTTCAAAGCCGAGTGCCACCAGAGACTTGTCTAGCTTCGTATTCCAAGCTCTTGGGGCTTGATGTAGATCATATATCGCTTTGTGCAGTCATAGTACCAGATGTTTATCTCCTTTCTTCTCAAAACTTGGAGGTTGCACGACATAAACTTCTTCTTCTAGATCACCATTGAGGAAGGCCAACTTCACATCCATATGATGAACATCTCATCCTTCTTGTGCCATGATCGCAATAAGTAGTCGTACCATTTCTAGTCGTGTAACAGGGGCAAAGACTTCATCGAAATCAACTCCTTATCATTGAACATACCCTTTTGCAACTAGTCTCACCTTGTGTTTTCTGATTACGTCTTGGGTGTTCTTCTTCACCTTATACACCTATTTCAGTCCAATCGGCTTGTGATTGACTAGCAATGGAACAAGCTGCCAAGTTCCATTTTCATGGATAGAGGACATCTCATTCTCCATCGCTCTTCTCCACTCTGGCTTTGTTTTTGTTTCTTCGAGGTTTGCTGGCTCCTCCTCTCCGATCAAGCAATACTCGGAGTGTTCCAGCTTGATCGGAGATGTGGCATCGTAAAGGCTTATGATGTCACACTCCCGTCGAGGTCCTTTAGGTAAGCTCACATCAAGCTCCAATCTTTGCGGAGCACCAGGAGAGACCGGCGCTTTCACCATCGCTACTGGAGTGCGCGGTGTAGTCGAGCTAGGCAAGCCAGTTCTCGTGCTCAGACTTCCCATGGTCGTAGCTGGAGATTCTGCAACATGGTCGTGTCCTCTAACTTCGCCCACCGTTGTCGTAGTCTAAGAAGTTGCCATGTTGTCGTTAGGATCTATGATCATGTTGTGGTCGGATCCTCTGACTTCGCCCATCATGGTCATAGCCTTGGTTATATAGTCATCGAGACCTGCATCAATGTTAGGAGGATAGTGCATCGTAAAGATGTCTTCCATCGGTCGTACCTCTGGAGGGATCTCTGCTTCACTCCCACTTCCTCTCCTCCTTGAACAGCGTCACGAGTCACCACAACAAGTTGTGTCGTCGGATCAAATATTCGATAGCCTTTTGTCTTTGAATCGTACCCAATGAACAACATTGGCTTGTTTCGATCTACCAGCTTGGAGAGGTGAGGTGTGGTCATATTTACATGTGCGACACACCTGAAAGTGCGGAGATGACCCACATTTGGCTAGCGGCCATAATAGGCTTCGTAGGGAGTTTTACCAATGACGCTTTTCGTTGGCGCTCGATTTAAGAGATAAATGGCAGTCGCGACTGCTTCCCCCCAAAAATCTCCTTGGATGTCCATGCTCTTCAATAGACTCCTCGCCATACTGATCACCATTTGATTCTTCCTTTCGACCACTCCATTCTGTTGGGGTGAGTAAGGCGCTATCAAATAACACCTAATTCCCAGCAGCTCGTAGTAATCGTCAAACTCGTTCGAGGTAAACTCGCAACCGCGGTTGGTGCGTAGAGCTTTCAACTTTTGATGCTTGTCTATCTCGGCTCTAGCCTTAATCTTCTTGAATGCCTTGAATGCTTCATCTTTACTTCAGAGTAACGTTAGCCACATATACCTTGTATAGTCGTCAAACAGTAGTAGGAAGTGACTATTTCCGCCGTGTGTGATCGGAGTGATTCGCCGGCATATGTCACCGTACCATAACTCATGAGGCACGACTGCTCAATATAGAGACGTGGTCAGAAATGGGTTCCGATATTGCTTGCCGATCAGACAACCATCGCAGATGCGATCCACGTGCTCGATCATGGGCATGCCTTGCACCATTTTCTTATGAGTCAGATCATTTAGAGCATGGAAGTTAATATGCCCGTACCTAGCGTGCCATCTCCATGCTTCTTCTGTGCTCTTTGATAGAAGACACTCCGGGAGAGCCAGATTGATGTTCAACACATACATCCGGTTCCTCGATCTATTCACCTTGGCCAATAGCTGCTGAGTTCTATCTAGGATTGCCATTACTCCTCCTTCGACCATGATCCTGCAACCATTTTCATCCAGCTGTCCGAGGCTGATGATATTGCTTCTTAGCCTTGGGATGTAGTAAATATTTGTGAGAATACGATGTTCAACCGTGGAACACTTCAGCAGTACCAAGCCCCTTCCTTGTATCTCCACAGCTGAACCATCTCCAAATTTGACTGAACCTTTTATATTTATGTCAATCTCAGCAAACTTTTCAATGCATCTGGTCATGTGGTTGCTTGCACCGGTATCTAGATACCAAGCCTTGTTTTGGGTGCCGCTCAATTTTGGCGTCACATTCTCTTCATGCAGAAACACATTTTCTTTAGGCGTTGGGACTGTATGGATGAGTTCATAGACTTCAATCATCAGTGGCTGGGGGTCGTTGTTGTTCTGCTTCACTATGAGATTCGCCCTTGCTCTTCGGTTTGGCTTTAGATACTCTTTCACAAAGTGCCTGTACTCATTGCAGTTGAAGTCTTGTCAAATCTGGTGGCAATCGTTCATCGCCACCTCGATTGCCATCTCCTTAGCCACCGCCTTGACCATGACCGTGTCCCCATCCTCCTCCGTTACGACCACCTCTTTGAGCGCAGCTTGAGCCCTCGTTCTTCTTAATCTTTGAGCTCCTCTCTTTTCTCTTGTTTTTGGCAAAGAATAGCTTGTCTCCACCGTCCTTTAAGTGTCGTCGATCCTTGAGTCCTTCCTCGAAAGTTCAGAGATAACCGATTACTTTTGAAACCGACATCATTTCAACATTGCCAAACTATTTAATCATGCCGATAATCTGAAGAAATCAGTTTGGTACTGAGCTAAACAGCTTTTTGACCATGTTGCTTTCTTCCAGCTTCACGCTGAGCGAACGGATCTCACCCACCAGTGTAGTGAGTTTCATGGAGTACTCGCTGATCGACTTTGAGTCTCCCATCTATAGCTTGCTCAGTTGTCATTTGAGCATTTATGCTCGTGCCTTCTTGACGCGATCCATGCCTATTCATATCTCCCTAAGTGCGCTCCAGGTTTCTTTCGCTGTGTGCTTCTCGGCGATCGACATCATTATGTCGTTTGGCATAGCTTGCGAGATGGTCACCATCGCGCCTTGATCTTTGTCACCATCGTCGTCTCCATCTTCGACCGCCGACCAAACCTCTAGTGAACGCAAGATTAACTTCATCTTGACGGCCCATATGCCGTAATTTATTTCGCTTAACATTGGGTATTGAATCGGGATCGTGGCACTTCTTGTCGTCAGCTTGATGAGCACGCCTGCCTTCGATGGATCGAGTTCATCGCCCGTGGTCTGGTCTTGATTCGCTCTCCTGACTTTGATGGTTTACTTGCGTTGCCGGCCATTGCTTCGCCCCCTTAGTGGACATTGTTGTGGAAATTGCCCAGAGAATCTAGACGAACGATGGTCGTCAACTTCTTTCGATCACACACACACAAAACACATGTAGACACAAGTCAAATTTTGCGACGCGATGTAATGCGATGTGTCTACGTCTTTTTCTTCTTTCTTATATAGAGGAACAATATACACATACAACTTTGAAATCAACACGGCATACCGCGCTGGAATCTAATACAGAAACAACCCGACTTTCCAACTTTGAATCTAAACAGACTTTGACTCGACTTAGGATTACTATAATCCTTATGACTTGCAACTGTTACCGTCCATATGACTTATGACCATTACAAAACTTGAACGTGATTATAGTTTGCCGTAGTCTTAGAACATGGTCGTAAAACTTAAACACAACGAGCTCAAGTTCATGCAGGTGTATCGGGAGTTCGGGAAAACGACCAGCGAGGAGTCACCGGTGGCTTACGTGTAGCTACGGGCGTTGCCGCGTACGTGCCTCCTGGCGTGCCTGCCACCACCATATGATGCCCTTCGCCGCTGGACGCCTTGCGAGTGTGTGGTAAAGTTGCTAAGTGAATGGCTTGCTGAGGAGCATGAGCTGGACCATAGCAGTGACTTGCTTAGGTTGAGCGCGAACTGGACCAAAAAAGCCGCGTGCTTCCGCGTGATCTCCATGGTGTTGCCACGCTCCAAATTGTTGAGCGTCCCTTGGCCCTAACAGAAAATATGTTCAGTTGGGATAAGGCAAGGTTTCAGCCTTGGTTTGTTGTTGGTAACTAATGGATTTCCAATTTCCTGCTATAAAAGCTGAACGAGTACATCCAGGATAACATTTGCATCCTTTCTCCACCTCGCGGGTAAGAATTCATTCTATCTTCTCTTTGTAGAATAACTTCGTTAGCTATCTGGTGCAAGTCTAGAGTTTGCATATTCTCAGAGTGGTATGTGTTTCACTTCTTTTTTCTTTTTTTGAATGGGTCTGTGTTTCACTTCTGCAGTTGCAAAATAGTGCAGATTGTTCTGGATTGCGACCGCTGGAGCCTCTTGATCCTCTGTTGAAATGGAAGACAATGTGTTCTCTCATTATTTCTTTCTGCCATCATGCTAGATTGTTTTTCAGAAAACTGCAAATCTTCTGTTAAACCAAGTTGTGGATGCCACCCAATGGGCATGTCAATGATTTTTGTCTGGATGCATCTAATCCATGATACCACTCCTGACTATATTTGTGTTACCAACAATGCTTAAGGTTAAAATTCGATAACGTTAAAAAAAGGTTTAACGTCGATGATGGTAATGTCCAGCAATACAAAGATATAAATCATGATGCTTGCCACTGGATGTAAACTTTTTAAAAAAATTGTGACTAATTCTCTTGTCAACATCTGAATTTGGTCTAGGCAGACGTGCTTATTTTGCTGCAATGTTTTGTCTTGGCTTTACACGAAACAACGAAAGGCTAAAGAGGACGCTGCAAGGAAGTATTTCCAATGGCTGATCAATGATGTTGATTACTACCATAGCACATAGCAGAGGCATCTATCACCGCGATGTGAACGTTGGTGGCAATTGGAATTGCTTCCTGATCTGGATGGCAACATGCAATGCTTAACAGCATTTTTCATTTTTCAGTATGGAAATCTCCTGCTTGATGGTAACAACACCTTAAAGGTGTCAGATTTCGAACCGAGCTCACGGCCTCGACAAGTCCAAGTCAAGTTGATGAAAACTACTGTCAGTAAGTCAAGTTGATGACTACTGCCATTAAAAATTCAGAATTATCCAATGTGTTCTGTTGATTCTGTTTTGTTTTCTTCTACCTTTCAACTTGAAATAATGTTTCAAAACACCCGATAAAAATTCAGAATTGATCGATGTGTTCTGTTGGTTTTGTCTGGAGGTGCGAAACAGGCCGGAGCGGAGCTTGACTGAGTGATGTGGCGGAGCCAAAGGTCGTAAGCTAAGGGCCTGTTTGGTTCATGACCAGAAGTTGCCTAGCCACAAGTTAGGCGTGCCACAGTTTTTAGGTAGCTGTTTGGTTCACTGGTGCAACTGTGGCTGTTGTGGCTACAGACCAAACAGAGAGAGAGATGGTAGTGGAGAGTGATGAAGATGAATGTAATGGCCTGAGTCCTCCCCATGGCTTGTACTCATATATATATACACATGAGGAGTGCTTTTACAGTTATACCCTTACATCTGGTTATCCCCTCTGGGGGCAGTTATGTCATTACACATAGCCTATTCTGGGCCTTATAATCTCCTACCAGGCCTGCTGGGTTTAGGTGGGGGCCATCCCTACGACAGGAGCCTCTCATGGTAAAGGGCTTCACAAGGCCGAAGCCATGTTGCTGAGTCCTTTGGCCCCCTCCGTCCCCGCGGCCTGTGAACTTTTCCAAACTTCCGGGGCTGCGCTGCAGCCGAAGCAGACGTGCGCGCTGCTGCGACGCTCGGACTTCCGGCCGTCCACGTGGTGCATGCTTGGTGTGCGCGCTCCTGCAGCACCGCGGCTGTACGCACGTCGCCGCGCTGGATGACCCCCAGCTGGAGATGCCTGGCGGGGCCAGAGTAATGTCCGGCGCCGTCCGCTCCGCTCGCCTTGCCCTCGGGCCCTTCTTCGACCGGATCTGGGCTTACGTCGGGCCGGATGCTGCACGGATCGAGCTCCAGAAGTCGCTCTACGGGACGGGGAGCCTCGGCCAATTTCTGGACGGGGTCCCTCGACGCGACGATGGCGGCGCTGGGCCCTCCAAAGGCGCCGGGAACCCGCAGGTCTGACGCCGTGGTGCCTAGGTGTAGGCGTGCGTTGTACTGTTCCTTGTCTTTGCGAATAAAGTACACACTTGCTGCATGCATTCTGACTTTCGCCTATATCCCGGGCAGCTTCCTTGCTGGGGCCGGCTTTGTGTGGCCGACCTTTCAACCCGGCGACGCCTTCGACGCTGGCGAAGGGCCGAAGAGTCGCTGGACTTTTGGGCGAGCCGGCCTTCTTCGAGCGAGGCCCCAGCTTTAGCGCGTGTTAAGGACGAACCCGCGGGGTAGCGGCTTAGAGCGGCAGGGATGTTGCCGGACCTTTGTACTTGTGATTTTTCCGGTATGCAGACTTCCTGGCATTTTAGAATATGCGCTGTGTGTTGATGCCACCGTTGGCGAAGTAGCTGTGCCAGGATCCTTAGAACGGACAGCCCGTAGACTGACGTATGCGGAGGCGGACCTCCGCGCTTTGCCTTGCTTTATAGTCCGGAGACTCGCGCGTGCGGAGGCGGACGTCGACGCTACGACTTCCTTTATAGTCCGGAGACTCGCGCGTGCGGAGGCGAACCTCGACGCTACGTCTTATTTAAAGTCCGTAGACTGATGCGTGCGGAGACGGACCTCGACGCTACGACTTCCTTTATAGTCCGGAGACTCGCGCGTGCGGAGGCGAACCTCGACGCTACGTCTTATTTAAAGTCCGTAGACTGATGCGTGCGGAGGCGGACCTCGACGCTACGACTTCCTTTATAGTCCGGAGACTCGCGCGTGCGGAGGCGAACCTCGACGCTACGTCTTATTTAAAGTCCGTAGACTGATGCGTGCGGAGGCGGACCTCGACGCTACGTCTTATTTAAAGTCCGTAGACTGGTGCGTGCGGAGGCGGACCTCGACGCTACGTCTTATTTAAAGTCCGTAGACTGGTGCGTGCGGAGGCGGAGCTCGACGCTACGTCTTATTTAAAATCCGTAGACTGGTGCGTGCGGAGGCGAACCTCGACGCTACGTCTTATTTAAAGTCCGTAGACTGGTGCGTCCGGAGGCAAAACTCGACGCTACGTCTTATTTAAAGTCCGTAGACTGATGCGCGCGAGGGCGTCCCCCCGATGCGTCTTTTGTTTATACTCAGGCCCGTCACCTTTGGCTACGGCGAGTGCACACGCGAACGTGCGACTTCGATTTATACTCAGTCCCGTACCCCTGGCTACGGCGAGTGCACACGCGAACGTGCGTCTTTGTTTATACTCAAGCCCGTCACCTTTTGGCTACGGCGAGTGCACACGCGAACGTGCGACTTCGATTTATACTCAGTCCCGTACCCCTGGCTATGGCGAGTGCACACGCGAACGTGCGTCTTTGTTTATACTCAGGCCCGTCACCTTTTGGCTACGGCGAGTGCACACGCGAACGTGCGTCTTTGTTTATACTGCGGGAACGCGCGCGTTGGCTAAGCCTGCGCGCGCCATCACCGCGTACTTACGCGTGATAAAGAAAGATTAGCGACAAACGGCGATATTCATTACATCCCCGTTTGCGCGGGTGAGCAACTACAAAGGATGGATATACTAACCATTTGCCCTTGGTGCGGCCGAAGCCTCTAGTCGCTAGACATCTGCAGGGCCCGCCAGGGCGCTTGTGAATGGCCCCGCGGACCTCCGCGCGGTGACGCCAGCTCTAGGAGTGCCGTTGGGCTTCACGACGCGGGCACCTGGTACCTGGTTTGATGCGCCGGGCCATATCCTGGTCGGCTCGGACGGTGATGATGGTCCGGGGACCCGGGATCTTCATGCATAGGTAGCCGTGATGCGGTACCGCGCCGAAGGAGTTGAGGATTGGGCGCCCTAATATGGCATTGTAGGGGTACGGAAGGTCGACCACGTCGAAGGTGGCATCTTCGGCCCGCACATTGTCATCTCGGCCGAAGGAGACTTGAAGACCTATTTGGCCCAGCGCCCGCAGGGGCTGTCCCCCGAAGCCCTGCAGTGGGATTCCCGAGGGCCCTAGGCGGCTTCGAGGGATCCCCATCTGGTCGAAGGCCGCCGCAAACAATACGTTCGCGGAGCTACCACCGTCCACCAAGGCGCGCCCCACGTCGCATCCCGCGATAGTGACCCGGATGACCAGGGGGTCCTGATGAGGGAAATCCACACCCTGGGCGTCGTCGGGTGTGAATGTAACTTCGTGCTGCGCCCAATCCGGCGGTGCTTGCGCTGGGTATGCCGCCACGTGATGTAGTCTTCGCGCATAGGCCTTCTGCTGCCGTGCCGAGGCGAATTCCAGCGCCGAGCCTCCGGATATGACGTTAATGACCCTGCGGTAGGTTGCGTCCGGGGCCTGCAGCGACAGGAGGCCCTCCCGAGGCTGCTGTACGTGAGCTTGGATCCGTAAGGTGCCTTCCTGGGATTGCATCCCTTGCGCCTGTACCTGCACGGGGGCCTCGTATGGGAATTGGATGTGGGCCACCGCAGGCGGGCGCGCCTCCGTGTTCCTGTCCCTAGCGACGCTGTCGCGGAGCGCCGCGATGGAGGTGCAGGCGCGGGTATCATGATTTCCGCGGCCGTGGACTACGCACCACAGTCCCTGATGCTGGTCGTCGTAATCTCCACGACCCTTATCGTCGCGGCCCCTGCCACGGCCGCGCCCCCGGCCACGGCGCCCCCGACCGCCTCGGCCCGCGGGAGCACCCTCGTCGGATCCGCCTTCGATGTCGAGGACGTACCGGTTTCGCCTCGACCTCTGCTGGCCGCGCTTGGGCTGATCGGACGACTCCTTGTGCGAGGCGTCCCTGCGGTCGGGCGCGTCCCTGGACGACTCCTGCTTACGTTTTCCCTTCGAAGAACCGCCCTTCGGCGGATCTTCGGCTTTTGCCGAGGCTCCGGCCTGGTTGGTGTCGGAGTCGTCACCTTGTCTTCGCCGCGCGTCTTCCTCCGCCCTGGCATATTCTTCCATTTTGTCGAAGAGCTTCGCCACCGTCTTGATTGGCTTTCGCGCGTTGTACTCGGCCATCGGGCCCGAGCGAAGGCCCTGTATGGCGGCATTAACGATGGTGGTTTCGTTAACATCTTTCACTTGGCATCGAATCTTGGCGAAGCGTTTGAAGTAGTCCCGGGGCTTCTCCGAGGGTTTTTGCTTCACAGCAAAGAGTTGGTCCGCGTCGACTCGGTCGACGTAGTTTCCTTGGAAGTTGTTGTGAAGGCGGACGCGAAGCTGCTCCCACGCGTAGATGGAGCCCGGCTCTATGGTAAAGAACCAAGAGAGCGCCACTCCTTGCAGCGCGAGGGGGAGTCCCTTCGCCTTCGTGGTGTCGTCTCCGCCCGCAGCTTCGATCGCGGTTTCGTACACGCGCACGAACTCACGGGGGTCCGTGTCGCCTTTGTACGAGTCGACGGCGCTAGGGAACTTGAAGTCTTCGGGCCATGCTGCCTGCTGCAGCCCCGCCGAAAGCGGGGACTCCGGATCTACGCGCCGCAGCGGCACGCGGCTAGACGTGGGGGCTTCGCGACTGTCCGCCCTCTCCGGCGTGGGCTCGGTCGCGATTGCCGGCGCGGCCTGCTGGCTCCGAGCCTCTTGCATATCTCGGACGGCTCCGCGAAGGTCCCCTAGCTCCCGCTGGAACGCGTTGAGGGCCGCCAGTAGGGCGCTTTCCACCGCCTGTGCGGGCGGGGTCGCCGGTGCTCCCAACGGGCGGATCGGCGCGGGGACGACCGCGTCGCGAGGTTTTGAGCTGCCGGTCGCTCCGTCGTGGCTACCTCGAGCCGCCCGGTCCGCGCTGCCGGCGAGGGTTGCAGTGGGGGCGGCGAGGTCGGCTGTCGTTGCGTCGACAGGGTCGGTTGTCGTCGCACCCGCGTCGACGTCCTCGACCGCGGGGTCCGTCCTCGCAGCGCCGGTGACGGGGCGGGTCATCGCGGTGCCGGTGACGGGGTTGGTCGTCGCGGTGCCGGTGGCGGGGTTGGTCGTCGCGGTGCCGGTGACGAGGTTGGTCGTCACCGCGCGAACGTCGACGTCTTCGGCCACCGCGCCTGCGTCGCTACCCGCGCCCGCCGCTGCCGATGCCGAAGCCCTGGTACTCATACGACGCTCCGGCCCGGCCACCTTCTTTCCCTTCGCCGCCGCTGAAGAAGCTTTTTTCGGTGCCATCCTTCTTCTTCGGTCTTCAGGCTTGCTCCTATCCTCCCCACGGACGGCGCCAACTGTTGTGGCTACAGACCAAACAGAGAGAGAGATGGTAGTGGAGAGTGATGAAGATGAATGTAATGGCCTGGGTCCTCCCCATGGCTTGTACTCATATATATATACACATGAGGAGTGCTTTTACAGTTATACCCTTACATCTGGTTATCCCCTCTGGGGGCAGTTATGTCATTACACATGGCCTATTCTAGGCCTTATAATCTTCTACCAGGCCTGCTGGGTTTAGGTGGGGGCCATCCCTACGACAGTGGCATACCACACTTTCTTAGCACCCAGCCCCACACGTCATAGACTCAGTTTCTTGCCAAACTTTGCCACAAGTGTGGCTTCGATTTTGTTAGCCACACTTTCTGTGGCAGCCACACATTGCCTAAGCTTAGGCATGACAAGGTTAGGCACCAACCAAACAGGCACTAAGCCCACCAAAATGGCTTGCTTTAGCAAGGTAGTATTATTCTTTTTACTCGTAGCAAAGTACGGATGTTCGGCTAGTAGCTTCATATGCGTGTGCATGACGAAGTACATGGAAGACAAAAAACGAAGATTAACTAATGTGGTTGTCTATTTCTCATTTGCTTGAAATTTTAGATAATCTCGGGCACTCTTTTTAGCTCTTAGAGCAAGATCCAATCATTTTCATCTCCCTTTTCACCTCATATATAAAGCACCACAAAAATCCTAACTCACGTCGCTCCACACCCCACCCCACCCCTCTAGCTGCTGCAGTCTTGAGCCCTCCCTGCGGGCCACCTACGGTGCCGACGAGCCTCCCCGGCCAGCAAATCCCCTCTGCATGCCACCACCTCCTCCTCCTCCGTTGTCGCCGCTCTGCCTCCACCAGTAGCTGCCTCTGTCACCTTCTTCTTGCTCTCCGGTGAGATGCCCTAGCGTTGCACTGTTCCTCACATCCTAATGGACCATAACAAAAACGACAGTCATTGGGGCTGTTTAAATCGGATGTAGCTGATGTCTTTTGGCCAGAGCTTTTGCCTTTTGGCTAAAAGAGAATAGTAGTAGCTAGAAGAAGTGACTTTTAGAAGCCAAGGTGTTCAAATCGGATAGAGCTGATAACTTTTTACTAAACTGATTTGAAAAAATAAAAAAACATCTCCATGAGTGAAAAATAAAAAATCCATTCTTCTCTAGTTTTGCCCTTTTTCTAATTTTCTTCCCTTCTCCTTCCTTTTCTTTGTGCTTCCTTTTTTTCTTTCCTTTCCTTTCCTCTATTTTCTTCTCCTTTCTTTCTTTTTCTTTCCCCAGCTCCTTTTCATTTTCTCCTCCTGCTGCATCTCTCTCCTCTTCAGCCGATGCCGCTGCCTCTTCTGCTCGCGCTGTTGCCGTCGCCCCTCGCTGGTTAGCGAGCTCGCCACCTGCGCCGCTTCCTTTTTCTCCTCTCATCCCACCTCTCTATCTTTCCTTTCCCCTTCTCTCCCTCGTCTATCTCTCCTTCCCCCTTCTCTCTCTTGCTCTCCCTCCAGCATTTGCAACCACGAACATGTAGCACCTCGCGCGCCGTTGTCGAGCTCAGGTAGCATGCCAGTCTTGCCCCTTTGCCAGATCTGGAGCTCCAAGGTGAGCTCTCACATTTCTACATTCTTTGTTCTTCTATTCCTCTACCATGGATAAAAACAACTTTTGGAAGCCACTTTTGCAAGCTCGGCGTTAAGGTCGGCTATTTGAGTAGGCCCATAATTGAAGAAAGACATCCATGTTCCTCACATCCTAACGGCCCATATACTAGTAAACTTACATCTCGCTTCACTTCTGACACATAATATGTATAATGACCCTATTTTTTTAGAACAGGGCTAAAATTTTCCCACAGTAGCCCAGAAGTTCAGTTGCAGATAAAAAGAGTATCATGCCTACTCACATGAATTTAAAAAGGATTATCTTAATTAAAATATGACCTAATGGCCAAACTATAATAGCTTTATGGGTGTCCAAGCCTAAAAATTAACTTACATATAGAAGATCTAAAGAAATTCCACAGGAACACTTGAGTGCAGTCATAGCCCTAACACGATAGCTGATATATCCTCCATTCCTCTGTTGTCTGTTCTGATGAAAATAAACAAATTGAGTACACTAAGTACTCAACAAGCCACATGGGAAGGCTATGTAACTAATATGCAAGGAGCTCAAATGTATAGTCAAAGGTTGTAATATGATAATAATAGATGCAAGTTTACTGGTAAAGAACTTTTCATTTAAAATAGTAAAACAATACTTAATTAACAGAAAGGGTTTGTTATTCACAATTTCCATATCAAAATCTCCAAATTCTACTTATACCTTGCTGCTAGAATCACCTATATAACACAATTCCATTAATTGGGAGCACGTCGTATTCGAATACTATTTGTTATACTCTGCAGAGTTACCTAGCTTCACCCACAAGATTTCTCAAATTCTCAATGTCAAAACACGTAACAAGTAGCATGCGACTGAGTTAAGAAAATAAGGTCTTTCACTGCTTTTCTATTTCTAGTCTCTACGATAGACTCGGGGCCACACATTGTCGAGAATTCATAGGACAATGCGAAAGGCACGACCTGACTCTAAATGCACTTACCGTTATTAAGTATGAAAGATACTGCTTCCATACCACCCTATTACACGTGGCTGTTTCCACCCCTGGAATAGCTAACCATCTTGTAGATATTCAATTGAATTGAGCAGCTATTAGACCAAGTCTGACAAGTCGAAACTTATGGTTGAGCGGTCACTATGTTCTTTACTAAGCATAAGATTCTAGTTCTTACTTTTTACCAATGAGGCAACCAGCCACAAACCAACAAACCCAGTGCATTTATCACACTACCACCAAAGCAACCAATGCCTCTATCCTAGGGTAAGATCATAGATTTTAACCATCTTGTGGCTTTCCAGGATTCCTCCTTAACCGTAGTATCATTTTGTAATCCTAACGGTAAGATGCCAAATCACTTAGTAGTGTTTAATATTTTAATGTCTAATCAACTAGGGAATAATTATACAATAGTTTACTACTATTTAGGCTATCACGGTGAACATGGCTTTTTTAGTGGTAGGACTTAGCTAATTGTCATGTTATTCTAAATTTTTTTAAATAAGTAATACTGCATAAATAGTAATAATGAAAGTACTGATAATTAAATAGTATTGTATGAGCAACATGATCAAAACCATGTGACTTGCCTCTTTATACAGAGTCACTGATTATTTCACTGTAGGCTTCAGGTTTACACCATCCAATGTAATTACTCCAGTAGCTTGTCTGTTGGCCAACTGTCGAGTCTGGGTACTAGCATAAAACAATGAATACAAAAAATATCCTACTTTACAGAATGCAAGTTGGGAATAAAATTCAATAAAATAACCAGAAAAGACATAAAAGAAAATGTGTTTGGTTGAATAGGGTTTATGCGGTGCTTGGTTTGGCTGCATAGAGTTCAAAATAGGTTAGATGGGCTCGAGACAGTTGAAATTGGAATAAACATGTTAAATGGGTTTCTGTGAATAGTAATGTGTAAATATTATTCACAATGGGTCGGACTTAGAAATAGTAACGGGTTTGAACAATATTGGGTTTGAATTTGGAATAGCGTTGGGTCAGGCTGTGAACAGTACTGGCTACAGTATTGGCCTTGCCTGGTTTGAGTTTTGGCCTATGGACTAGGTCGGCCTGGCCCAAGGCCTACTTTGCCCTTCTTCTTCCTCAGGCGTCACAGTGTGCCAGAGCAGAGCATGGCGGGTGACAAGTTTGCGTGAGCCTCAATGGAGGTCACCGATGGTGAGTGAGCACTCGACTAGGTTCAGTAAAGCGACAGGATTCCATTTTGGGGGTTTGCAGACACTGAGGTTCAACAGAGGTGGCCAGTGGTGAGGAGAGTTCATTGGTGGTTTTTCATGGCACAACGAGGCTCTAATGGCTTTCTGGCATGGCTGAGGGTAGTTTAAGCATCTATGGTGTGCGGGGAAGGCAACAATAGTTGCCTTTTGGGCTCTGGCATCTCAAGGTGAGCTATCCTCAGAGGGATGGCTTGGACGGTGGTGATGAATGGTGCTGGAGGCTGAGGGGCTAGGTGAGGGCTAGGCATGGTTGACATTGGGTTCACGGTCAGGGAATTGGGAAATAATTGGTAGAGTAGAAGATTGAGTTTGAGTCCTCACCAGCACAGGGCATAATGATGGTGGCAGTGTGAGGCCGAAGGTGGGGAAGGGAGTGCAGGAGAGGGCAATTGAAGCTAACTGAATCCGAGTTGCATGTCAGGAGGCTTTATAGGGCAACATAGGTGATGGGAGCAGTGGGCGGCTCGTTGTGGTGGTGGTGCGTGGCCGGTAAAGGTGGCAGTCGGGAGTGTTCGGCTACATCGGTGGCATGGCCAATGGTCGTGGTGTTGCCTTGGGTTCAGTGCTCCTCCTTGGTGTTAGCGAGCTTGCAAGCAGTGTAGTCAAATGTGGGAACATGTGTCGAGCCGAAGAGGCTTTGTTTGGCAGTGGCAGCAAAATGAGTTCTGGCAGTAGTGGCATGTGGCCATTGTTGTAAAGATAGGCTTTGATGATGGTGTTAGAGGCATGACAGGGTATGGCATAGTTGTTGACAAGTGTGGCTGCGGCAGTCGTGAACGGTGGTAGTGACGAGCAAGAGAGGGCCAGGTGGCTTGGGTGAACAGGATGAAGGCGCGGAATGGGATGGTGCCAAAGGTTGGGAGAGGTGGATGGTCGAAAAGGGAAGGTAGTTTTTGGCAGAGAAATTCCAAATTGGACATGTTTTCAAAATTGGTCAAAAATAAAAAAAAATCAAAAATAGTTTGAAATTTTGGTGTGTTTCAACCTACCTCCTTAAAAAGAATCTAATCCTCAAGATTCACCCAGGCTAGAGAATGAGTTAGAAAATAAAACTTGCTGCAATCTTAATTCCTTTTATTAAGTCTTATTCTTCATTCGGGGTGAATTTCATGAAGTACTTATCATCAACTAGTAATTTTATTGGAATTTGTCCTTTCTTATTACCACCTCTTGCGCCTCTTTGGTGCTCGGTCTCCCATACCACCCACACCGTTCGGCCTCCCTCGCACTCCCACCTCCCACACCGTCCACACCATTCGGCCTCCCGCATGCTCCCGCCTCCTGTGTCGCTCGGCCTCCCACGCCGTTCGGCCTCCTATGCGCTCTTGCCTCCTACGCTCCCGAGCGCTCGGCCTCCTACGCCGCCCGCGTGCTCCCACCTCCCACGCTGCATGGGTCGAGAGAGATGAGAGTGAGAGATGAGTTTGAGAGAGAGGAGAGAGATGAGAGAGTAGTCTCTAAGAGAGAGGCGAGAGCTCAGTCTCTGAGAGAATCTGAGAGAAATGAGAGCGTAGTCTCTAAAAGGTGGAGGCAACGGTCAGGAGCAATGTTCAAGAGTAACATTCGAGAGCAATGAACTTCTTCCTGATGACTATAAAATCAACTCATCTTCTCATTTCTTCACATCCAAATTCCATCCACTCTCCTCATTTCTTCAACATCCATCTACTCTCCTCATTTCTTAAACCATCCATCCACTCTCCTCATTTCTTCAACATCCATCTACTCTCCTCATTTATTCACCATCCATCCATCCATTATGCTACCAAGGAGTCAGAGCACTAAGGATCTCCTGAGTGGTATGCTATCGAGAAGTTGTAGGATGAAAAGGGCTACAGGGTGACTTAGTATAAGCTCTCGCTGTGGCTCCCCTAGTCCTCCTCTGGCTCCGAATCCCATTAATGCTTGTTAGTTCTCACCAAGCATGGGAGACTACGACATAGATAACTATCATATGGATGGCACAGAGGGCTCGAAGAGTACCAGGGCTGTTCGGAGCCAATGGAGACACTAGATTTCTCTCGCCTATCCATGGACGGTAACATTGGCGGGTCTAGATGAAGGGTGAATTGCTAGAAGCACATGACCTGGAGCCAGGAAATCCAAGACGGTAAAATAGAAGAGATTGCAACTTGTAATTATTACAAAGCTAAATTAACTGCTCATACAACTATAGGGAAAGGGCACTTGAATTGGCACTACAAAGCATACTTGCGCAAGATAGGAGTGTAGAGCTGAGGGGAAGGTGTATAAATACAACTAAACTTTCATGTCGATGGCTCTATAATTACTTGGATATACAACCCGCTTTCTGCCCATGAGAAAATTGCTAAATATATTATTTCGGAACATGAATCGATTAGGATGGGTGAAAGTCGCGCGTTCAAAAGAATGATCCAATGTGGCTTTTGCCCACAGTACCAACATGTTAGTAGAAGAACTACTACATATGATATTTTTTGATGTATCATAAGGAACTAGCAGATTTGAAAGAACTATTCCTACAAATTCAATTTTCTTTTACTATAAATTTAGACATTTGGATATCATCACACCAGAGAAGTGCCTACATTAGTATTATAGCCCATTATTTAGAGAACAATTACAAGCTAAATAGGAGAGTCATTTGATTTAAGATAATTAATGAATCACACACGGGAGAGGCCATTGCCGAGTGTATACTAAATGCACTTGATGATTTTAAGATAGATAATAAAATTATTTTTACAAATCTTGACAACACATCGGCAAACACAACGGCTATGAACATGCTCACCCCAAGGTTGCAGACATATATTGGTGGTTATGTCCTCTACCAGAGATGCGTATGCCACATCTTGAACCTTATTGTTTATGACAGTATACAAGCAATTGGTGCATATTTGAACAGTATCTGTGATGTCATTCATTACCTCATAAGTTTCCCACAAGTAATAGTCAGGTTCACAAAGTACTGTGCAGCTAATAGGAAGGAGCCAAGAAAATTCGATCTTGACATGAAGGTAAGGTGGAACTTGACATACATCATGTTAAAGAAGTTACAAGGGTATGAACATGTCATATCCGTTTTTATCAATGCTAACTTTTAAAATAATGAATTGGTAGTTACTAATTCAGATTGGTAGATTGCTAGTCATTTTCAAGAGTTTTTAAGACCTTTTTATAAAGCAACAAAGGTTCTATCTGGTGTTTATTATTCTACCTCTTGCTTAGTTATACAATTTATTTAGTTAATTGCAGACAAGATTGCCAAATCTAGGGAAGATCCCTTTAAGGCCATGCGGTCGTAGCAATGGAGAAAAAATTTATTAAATATTTTGGTTCTATTTCATATTTATATTGCTTTACTATCATTTTTGATCATACAAAAAAGTTGGCAGGTTTGCATGTTGGTACGGAGGGAATAGGTGAATGCCTTGGTCTTGATTACTCGGAAGCTTTTGCACATGTCAAAATAAAGTTTTTTCAATTTTCCGCATATATCATGACAAGTTTGGCAACAGTGCGAGATTGGAGGCCTCACAATAGATGCAACAAGGAAAGACAATCGTGATATCCCACTTGTGGAGAAGCTAAAGGGCAAGTCTACCTCTTCATCCTCTCAGCCTCAGGCGGCCTCCAAGTAGAATTCTATTTCAGAGCTAAACCACTACCTGGAGTATGATTTTGCAAATATCGATCTTGATCTTGCTGGCAGAGGTAAGATAAACTTGTTTGAGTGGTGGAAGAACAAGTGGATATTTTCTATGCTGTCATATTTCGCACGGGATGTTTTGCTGGTGTCGTTGTCCACTGTCTCTTCAGAAGAGATGTTCACCACGGTAGGGAGAATAATCAAAGAAAAGAGATAATCTCTCACACCTAGGATGATGGAGGCAATCACATGCGCAAGGACTGGGAATTAGCTAAAGAGCGGCAACAGCATCAACTAGAGGATCCTAAATCATGCAGGCGTATACTGACCTTGAATGCATAAGCGACCTCGATATTAATGGGTAGATACTATGTACACATGTTGTTATAGTTAGTATGTACGTATGTTGTTACTGTACTTTTTTCCTTATTCCGAGAACCCCACTCTGGATGTAAGCTTTTTAACAAGAGAGTAATATTGTATCTTTAAAATATCAAGAAAATTCTACTTTCCCATGAAATATTTACATGAAAATGTTTTTCAAAACTAATCCAATTTTAACTAGTTTTTAATGAGGCGGGTATGACAGAAATAATGATTGCCACCGCTGCCACCATCGTCGCCGCCGCCTTCGTCGTCTATAGTTACTTAGGGTTGGGCTTGGGCTGGCACGTCACGGATGCCAGCATGACGGGCTTTGGGCCATGCCTGGGGCTAGCCAGAGGTGAGGCGGGCTGACACGGCACAACACAGCGGGGTGACCAGGTCGAGCCAGCACAGCACAACTTGGCTCGAAGCCCACCACTACACTTTTGTCACCTTTCTTTTTCATTCATGTCATTCTTTAGAGTAGATATGTCTTCTTTTCTACCCTAGCTTTCTTAAGGTGAGGTCTTTTTTCCGACATTGGTGGTTGTTGGTTTGATTGATATGAGATTGATGATTGTCTTCTTGTTTGTATCATTGCCTTTTCCTTAGGTAAGGACCTTGTTGGACATTGGTTAGATAATGTCACGTCTATTGGTAGTGAAAACAAGTCACACTTGCTAAAGGACCTCTTTGTTTGTTAATCTTTGAGTGTTCTAATATTCCTTCTTCCATCCAGAGTGCTTTGTCAATGAGAGTTTGTAAGTCCAGAAAATCTATAGTTATAATACAATGCTACAGGTTTGGTCGTAAGCCTTTAATAAAGTATTTCATCTTTTTAGCTTCTATATTAACATCTTCTTGAGCATACTAGGATAGATGACAAAATTACTGCAGATACTTTGTGATAGACTTTTCTCCTTATCGAAGATTAAGAAAATCTTGATGCTTCTCTATGCTAACTTCAGAAGAAATGTGGGCCTTGCGAAATTTCTTGATAAATTCTTTCCATGTAATATCTTCCTTCTTCGGATGTGTCCACGAGATAGCATTCCACACTACTACTAAACAGATATTTCCCCACAATTTAAAACCATCAGCAAAATATAAAAATTGTCAGGTTTCCTTTCCAAACATGTAACCATTAGGCAAGCCCCCTCAAGTCTAGGTGGTCGAGAAAATTCAATTTCTCTAATGGTTAACTGTCAAGAAAAATATTCCTGACGGTTTTGCTATTTTGTTGACAGTTTTGTGAACCATCCATAAAAAGAATTTTGTTGACAGGTATTCACCGTCAACAAAAATTAACCTAACGGTTTGTTTGCCCATCCATAAAAGGAATTTTCATGATAGGTAATCACCATCAACAGAAATAGACTTGACAATGTTTTGCCTATCAGTTATCTAGTTTAGCTGAAGGGGCCTTACCGTCAAGCAAATTAGACTTGATAGTTTTTACTTGTCGGCAAAATATACCATTAAACAACAACCCAACTTTTAGGAATGCTACCATAAATTACCAATTAGCTGACCACATATACACCACATTTATAACTGATTCATATACATCCATGCATCATATAATCCATTTAACAATACACATCGATCGACAAACACAAAGGGGGGAGGGGTGTGTGTGTAATATGCATTATGAGGTTCACTAAAACATGCATATCAATCCATAAGGTTTACTTTCATAAATACTGCATCCAAAAGCCATCTAAGGTTTAGTACTACATATAAAACTAACAGAAGTCCATCTAAGTTCATTACCACGACATTTAGGTTCAGCCATTCAAAAGAACTGCAAGAGATCAGCGAAGTTCATGTGGACAACTAGTTGCACCATTGGTAGGTGTTGTTACTGGTAGCATCGTTGTTGCGTCCACCGATGTTGCTAGTTGTCCCGATTGTTATTATTAGCGTTGTCATCTAGTTGTGAGCCTACTGGGAGGAACTAGTCCTAGTCCCTAGCTGCAAGGTGAATAAAATATGTCAACTTTAGATAAAAAAAAGTAAGAAACCCTCATGAATTACAATTTGGTTGTTTCCATTGTCACAATCCAATATTAAATAGCCATCCTACAATCTCATGTCTAATAATCTTCTAATACAAAATTATTGACTAGCCCATTGCACAAGAATTGCAATTGACCATGTGATTTACAAATTAGGATGGAGAGAGATATAGACAGAGAGAGAAGAGAGGCACTCAATTTTCCAAATAATTTGACAAACAGAGTAAACAAATATTCAGTAAAGAGAGAGATCAGAAAGAGATCACACATGCATGCAACAAAAATTACTCGATCCATGTTCATATCCTAAATCGTCCATAGTTGCTTCAAGTGTAAAATTTACAACCTTAGTTTGCATTTTAGTCAACCATTGCAAAGCTATCATGAAACATATTTGTTGCTGCTTATTGCAACACAAGTGTAAGGCAATTCTATATACTATATAGCCAGGTTGATGCACAAGCATAATTTGTACACTGAAATTGGACAACCATGGAACTTAAGTGGTTGAATATCAGTCACTAATAACATTTGCCTTTTAGAAAAGCATTATTTTTCATGACCTGCAACATCAAATAAATAGAGAAAATTCCATGGTTCAATTGGGCAATTCTTCAGCATGTTTTGTTCACTCTAAAGTTCCAGAAAAGAAAATTCTACAAGCGTGAGAACCTGAAAGTTCTGAACCATGAACTGGAGCTTGTCCTTCAAGAGCTACAAATAGAAATGCAGCTACAAGAGTTCTAGCCCAAAAGCATACAGCAAGCTAAAACTTTTTTCCCTTACACACACATCTTGAAAGTTTTGGCCACCTGAACCAAATCCAAGCTCAATTTAGATCACAACACAAAAATTATTGGACATGTAGAATGGCATAAAAATTAGACTACTAGAGATGTGCTTAATTAAAAGTAAATACAAGAGCATCACATATATGTGAATACAGCCTTATGCAAATATATCTTGACCAAAAATACCCAAATACAAGTTGGCATTCAATCAATGAGATGAAACTACATTAAAAATAAACTATTAAAGCGATCACTTTTCTACACATTCATGACATATGTTGAGAAAATCATTTCAGTTTGAGAAGACAGATATGTACCTGCTCTTATGATTGATAATTAGGTTGCTCCACCCAAGGTAATTCCACATTAAACTTGCCATAGAGCTGTATATGAAACAATCTTTACTTAGCTACCACAACTAGAAATTTGCATCTTATCACACTTGACAAAAAAGAAATAAAATGGGCACAAGAACAAGTATCATATTGAATGGTGTGCTATTCATCCAATGTAATCTACGCTTCGAGTGCAAACCAGTGAGACTTTAGCGCTTTGTCCAGTCTTCATAAAATCAAAGTAGCCACTTTAAGAAGAGATAAAGTTCGTAATGATGTTCGTAGACAACAATCCAACATCCTAGAGAAATACAGGAAATATTTTTATCTACTAAATCTCAAACAGTAACAAGCCAATGGATTCTAAATTCTATTGTCCATAGTTACAAGCTAGAACTTTTAGAAAAACCCTATGCCCATGTTAACTCAGAAGTATTGCTACATACATATACTTGAATGGTTAAAGTTGGTTCCAACAACATTTACCATAATCACAAAATGTTAACTCTGAAGTATTGCTAAATAGAATGCATAAACTTAAGTACTTATTCTCAGTTTTTCAAGCAACACAAACTTCTCAGTTTTTCAAGCAACACAGACATCACGAAGCACTATCTCAATGAAAGTGATTAAAGCACACAGATAAAGGCACAGAGTTATGAAAACAAAGTATAATATCTTCTGCAAACAAGATCTTTATCTTGTACACTATCTCAATTTTCTAATTAACTGCTTGAGAGATTACTTCATTTTATTTACCAAGGGAAGATGTTGTAGCCTTTTTTGTAGCCATTCTGCCATTGCCAAGATCTGGTAGTCAACACTACGATGTTCCTGGATAGCGTCATATACTTATCCAAATTAATAGTTCTCTTTTGCTTCATATTAGAAACATCGTAGTGCTAAACTTACTCGATTACTAACTGAATCTACAATAGGACAACCTTCAGAGTTGTTGGACCAAGCAACAGTCTTCTTCCATCAAAGCATGTAGGTTCTACAGTTAAGTAGTGATATCTTTCTTACTGAAAGTGCCAAGGTACAAGTCTTTGTTACCAGCAACCCTGCCAATCCAGGCTTGCCATCTCCCATGCTGGTGATGCCTACAATGCAAGTTAGGATCAACATGTTGAGATTGTTTTTCATGCAATTTTTTCCTTGAATAAGAATGCAACATGTATAGGAGTCTTCTACACAGAAAAAATGGAAAAACCTTGTTACTCCTCGGTAGATTGAAGCACCACTAGAAATCCTTATAGCGCTGGAGAGAGGCCTCCGGACAGCCGGAGGGAGGCCACCGGAGCGAGAGGCACCGAACTGCCAAAGGGAGGTACTAGAGGGAGGCGTCGAAGCTCAAAGGCACTGGAGGGAGGCTGCCAGAGATTGGAGGCACCGAAGGGAGGTACTCGAGGGAGTCCGCCGGAGCTCAGAGGTGCCAAAGAGAGACGCTGGAGGGAGGCAGGGAACTACCGAAGGGGGGGCTACTGGGTGGAGGCCACCAGAGCCTGGAGGCACAGGCTGCAGGCCGTGGAGGCGCTGGATCTAGAGGGAGCCAGGGGGTGTTGGGAGGTGGTATAATGGGGAATGAGATGGAGATGGATTCGGGGCAAAATGAGCTAGTAGAGGGATATTTGGGTGTCATTCTCCTTTTACTTATCTAGTAATTTCTCTCATGGTTGGACCCATCAGCATATTGCTGCTCTTGGTGTGGCACAACAACTGTTGGCGCAACAGCACGGAAAGTTTAGGTGTGGTAGACAATTTTTAGGTGTGAACACAACATTTCCATGTGATTGTGCAGGAAGAGCCAAAGTATTATCCCGACGGTTCGAACCAATCAGAAAAATTACATTTTGTGACAATCATCTAATAACCATCAAGAAAATTGTATTTTACTGATAGCTAAATACTAATGCCTGATGGTCACTTGCGGGCCCATCAAGGAAATTCTTGGCCATCAGGGATGTTCGGTTTTCTGGTAGTACCACCAAGTAACTGCCGGTTTTGATAGCTGGTAAGTATTAAAAAGAATATTCTCCGTATCCATACACTAGATAGTATCAATTCTCCTTTTGATATTTTGTAACCAGGTGTCTGCATTCAGTGGCTCCATTGCTAATAAGAATTTAGGTGGTTGAGTCTTCAGAAAGGGTGTAAACTTAGATGTAGTTGTACTTGACGCTGATGTTGATCCTTCCGGTGACATCTTTGTAGTAATTGTTCCAATAGCTTTGTTTGTTGTTATAGTATCTTGGTTTCTCTTTATTTACATTCAATCTGATTTCTCTCAATGATAGCTTGGACTTTCGTCATACTGGACTACTTTTTAAGATTTCTTTTCTTTATTTGTTGTGCTGCTAGATCTTCTTTTCTTCAGAAAGATTTCTTTTCAAGATGCTAGCGAGCTTGCAAGTGGCGTGGTCAAATACAGGCACATGCGTCAGGCCGGAGAGGCTTTGTTTGGCAGCAACATTGAAACGAGTTCTGGTGACAGTGGCGCGTTACCATATATCGTAAAGACATGCTTTAATGATGGTGTTAGAGGCACTATAGGGTATGATACAATTGTTGACGAGCATGGTTGCGGCGGTCACAAGTGGTGGCGGCGGCGAACAAGAGAGAGCCAGGTGGCTTGGTTGAACAGTATGAAGGTGGGGAATGGGATGGCGCCAAAGGCTGGGAGAGGCCGAAGGTCAAAAAGGAAGGCAGTTTTTGGTAGAGAAATTCCACATTGGACAAGTTGCTAAAATTGGCTGAAAATCAAGAAAAACTCAAAAATGGTTTGAACAATTGGGTGTTTCATTACGTAAACACATAGCTAGACGCATTAATTTTTCAACGCTCCGTCGAGATCACGTGCCTTTCGATGTAGACTTCGCACGTGCGATCAACCGCTATCTGAACAGCAACCCACGCGCGCGTGCCATGACGGTACCGATCACCCAAGGGCTAACAAGCGAAGAGCATGGCCCGGCCGTCGCGATCCCAGGGTCGTACGGAAAAGGGAAGCCCGCGCGCGCGCCCGGCTGCCGGCCTCGCACGTGCCACGTACCCTCCTCGCCCGCCTTTTATTAATCTGCTGGTTCGCGCGACCCGTTAGTCCCCCTCGCGTACGCGTGTCGCCCCCTCGCGCCACACGCTCGGCGAGCCTCCTGGCTGTGCATTCATACATGCGTCGATCTCCATCCATCTTCTCTGTCTCTCTCCGTGTACGTCTCCGTCGGCCATTGGGTTGGGGTCCATGCAGGGCTAGCCAGCCGCTGGGCGATCGAGATCGACGAAGACCTAGCCCTCGCACGACCACCCTCGCACGTGAAGTCGCACGCGCCGCACGTGCCAGCCGCCGTGCTAACCCGGCCTAGTCTCCGCTGCGTTTGCGTGTCGGCTAAGTGCGAGACGTAGCTGCATGTACATCTCTGGAGTCTGGTCTCGTGTACGGTTGGTATTGCTTGCATCTCCATCGACTCCAATGCTGCAAACGTACTATACCGGCTGGCTATTGGCCGGGTAGATTATACAGTTCGATCTCGATCTCCCGTCAGGAGGATGCATGACCAGGGTTGATCGATACATACTTGGATTGATTGACCACACGATGTGATCGAGCGATGCTTTGAGGTTATCTAGTCGGCGCACGTACGTATATATCTGTAAGTGCATATATATCAGGGTTGGAATTAAAAAACAAAAATAGCGACACTTGAACCACGGAATTCCGAATGCACCGTAAAGTGCCAAGCTTAATACACACCACGCTTTTAACTACGCTCCATGCCTTATATGAAACATAGGAATACTGCATATATTGCTGTAAAACTCATGCGATCTAAACAGGCTCGAAAGACTCACTTTAATCTTGACTAGTTTTTAGAGTAAGAAGGCCCAATTCCATTCATTACCTTCTTTTTTGTGATCACAATGTATACACGCACACACATGGAAGTATGCTCCCTTAGAACACAGAAGTATGTTCTCTTAGAACACACCTAGCTAGAAATACAAAGGCCAGGATAAATCTACGGCTTCACAAAGTTTTCACTGAGATGAAGTTACATGTGAGTAAACATGGGTACTAGAATTTGAACTCTGGTACGTAGGTGGAGCCGTGTGCTTCCCATCACTTTTGTATTGAGCTTTTCGAATTTAGTTTAAGCATCTCCAACCGGGTGGGCTATATCGTATCGTATACCATGTGAGAACGAATGAAAGTCCAATGAGGATGTGAGGACTAATCATAAGGGATTGTCATGTACATCTCCTACATAAATTATGAGCTAGCTAGCTGGATAGGGTAGTAATATATAAGTTTGAGAATAGCCTTTCAAATTATCCTATGCCACACTTGATAGTTGTGCAGATGACCTCAAAATCAATACATGATAGCCACCTCCGCAGACGATAAACCATAGAGGCAATTAAACCACAGAATAATGTGTTTAAGTTTTGACAACAACACTGCTTAATTGCCATATTGTATTGTCTGAATTTTGCTCCCAAGTACTTTGACAGGCAAGATTGTTAATTAGTGGGCCAGCAAAGTGTGCAAGCAACAGGTGTGGACTAACTGAATTGCTTGTTGGTCTTAAAGTTTTCTTTGAAAAGAACCACATCCTTGCAAGGGTTAGGAACGATATGTTGATGGGTGTGATTAGCATGGTGTAGAGCAGAACACAAAGGATGAAACTCTCCAAGGATAGATATATGTGAAATCAACATAGATTTTGTAATGAATACGATTCACCAGGTATATACTTTTCTCTTCTTTTTGTAATTTTGTGTGTGTGTTTTTTTTAAAAAAACTTTATTTTGGTCACATTCCCTCCCTCCTCTATTTATAACTCATCATATGTCACTCAATAGGACATGCATGTTTGGACGCGGGAATAACCAAAAAAATAAAAATCTTCTAATTTTGTTATGTTGTATTTTATTATTCGAATCTGATTGGGTCCGACCACTTGAAGAATTCAGTAGGTTTCACTCAAAAGTATATATTCCGACCAGTATGATGGTCGGTAATGCGAAATAGTCAAAGGTTATAATTGAGATCAACTTCATGTTTGTGATGGACTATGTACTAACTTGCACTAGTCATGGTGTCCAAAGGTGTTTACGCTGACTAGAGTCAGACATGGCCACTTGAGGTGCTTCTGACCACAACTCTTCACCATCATCTTCTGAGACTCTGTTTCGTCTCCAAGCGAGGTGTTGTTCTTATCTCTGAGCAAGTTATCGTTCCAATTTCCAAGTAGGTTTATGTTTCTATTGCCGATCAGGACTCTGTTATTTTCTCGTTTGGGACTTGTTCCCAAGACTATTTATACAATCTGTAAGCCTCATGATAGATGCACAATGCACCATAGTTATCTACAGATGTAATATGCTAAGAGCGTTCTGTAATTTCTCCTCTATATAGTGATTTTGTCGATTGTACATCTGTAGTTTTTCCCACAAGGATTTACCACATTAAAACTTTGTCTATGCTCCTGATTATTCTTCATTATTTCATCTCGTTGAGTTGGTTTCATGACAAGTGGTATCATGTTTGGTTCTTCACGCGATCAACATACTCAACATGACGTCAGTGAAATATGATCTTTCACTGCAGGATCGCAACACAAGATTTTCTCTTTAGCAAGTCAAGACATGAGCTATTCTGTCATAACTCAATTTAGATGATGCATTATTGGGAATAGATAAGATGCTCATTGCATGGTCCTTTGAGGACAAGCAAAGGAGAGGTTGTAAGGCTCTCTCTCAAATTCATCATCATCTTTCTAATAATATGCTCTAGGAAGTTATGAAGGAGACCATCATTGTTGTGTTATGGCTAAAGTTGGAACAGATCTAAATGACCAATGATCTAATTAGCAAAATGCATCTAAAGTAAAAGCTTTTCTCACTCAAGTTGGCAGAAGGCGGATTAGTGCAAGATCATCTGACTGCATTTAAAGATATGATCACTAACCGTGAAGCCATGAGGTCAAATACGACGATGAAGATTTGGGTTTTATTCTGCTTTGTTTGCTGTCTATTTCATTCTCTATGTTTAGAGACATAATTCTCTATAGTCGAGATATTCTTACTCTGAAGGGGCTTTATGAAGCTTTGTATGCAAAAGAAAAGATAAAAAGTATGGTTTTAAGTGAGAGTTTGAGTTCACACGTAGAACGTTTATCTGTTCAGGGTAGACCAGTTGAGAGGTCTCTGACTAGTGATTCCAAAGCCAAAATACATTGATTCAGGATTCTCACGAGAGGCCAACAAGGAGAATACACATGATATCCTTGTTCAAGCTCTGACCAGTAATCTGCCATCAAGAACTAGTCGGAACCAACAAGCCGTTACAACTGGTTGGAAAAGGAGAACAATCCAGCCTCTAAAGAGGTTAGTTGAAGAAGCCAACATTGTGGCTTATTGTTTGAACATGGAAGAAGACATTGTAAGTACTACTGAACCTTCAACTATTCAGAGGCCATTTGCTTTGATGAGTCAAAAGTGGATAGCTTCCATGCATGAAGAAATAGAATCAATTGAGAAGAATTCCAGACCTCAATTGCTTCACGTACACAAAGTTGTATTAGGATTCTTGGCACTACCCAGTGCACCAACCCTGGTGACTGTCCCATCGCCAGTTCCATCGTTGACTCTGATTCGATGACTTTTAGCAACCTCAACTTAGTGATTTTGACTTGCCTCAAATCTATTTCATAACTCGACTCCATACTAATCCTTGACTTCGCGCTCTATCTTAGAGATTGTTCTAGTGCCGAGTATGCCAGCACCATTGCCCAGGCCACCCGTCGCCATGCCCAGGTGTCATCTAGCACCATCTCCGTCGATGATCTACTACCCCAGTTGGTCATCATTTTCTATCAAGAGAGTGTGTTGTCAGCTTTGCATATTTTTTTATTGGAGATGGATTTCATTGCAATTTAGGACATTGTGTATATTATTGGTGGCATCCATGCTGGATCAATCTTTGATGATATCTTCAATGATCCGTTGTCTAGTATGGGTTACTACGGTAAGATCCGCAAGTATAGAGTCTAAGGTGGAGTTACAAATTTTCAGCACAACACTATTATGGAGTTAATTTGGGCTACATTTGATCGACGAGACTTTGAAAAAAAAATCAATATCAGTTGTGGAGACAACTAGATTTGGTGTTTATTCACCATTTGAATATATTGCAATTTGGATCACTTGCATGACCATTATGGAGAATTTGGCAACATTCAATTTTAGAAGTTTGATGACACCCTAATGACAGCTAGCATGATGCTCTCTGGAGTTTTGCTATTTGAAAGAAGGTTTTGCTCTAATTTCAGTTTGGGATGAAAGATTTAAGTGCAAGAAGGAGTTTGTTTTGGCTAGATATCACTATGTTTGTCCAGTTGTCACAGCTCAATATGAGGGTCCACTGCAGTTTATACTCCATTGATTGCACAAGAGTTCCTTTCATCTGGATAGTTTTGCGGCAATAGTTCTAACCATGTCATGGATTTCATTTAGTTTTACAACTGGCAGTTTAGCGTGCATGATGATCACACATGCAAATTGCCCTTTCAATGAGTGTTGCTTGCCCAATTTTGTGTTTCAATAGAAGCTTGTCAGATTCCATAATATGAGCTCTTCGTTATTTATCCAGCACTACAAGTGATGTTTTTTCTTATGTCATTCGACGATTGATCATTTGTTTCAGGAAGTCGGTCACATAGACTTAGACTTTGCTGGGTTATGAATTGTTGAAGGCCTAGATTTTTTTATCTATTTTGTTGGTAGTTGTATGTTTAGACTTACTGGTGGTTTGCTCAATTTTGCTTCACAAAAAGTATTTGGATAAGACTATTTTGTCTCTGCAGTTTAGATTTTTTATCTATTTCGATTCCATAACTGTAAATATTTAAGTTTTGTCTCTGTTTAAATTTTTTGGCTCTTATTTGTATTTATCTAAATTTTATCGAATAGACACCATCGCACCAGACAATTTTGAGAACGTGTCTGAGTCATTCTTTGAGCCACAAGAGCAAGGGAAGCACCCCTTTCAACTATGTTGGTCCTCACTATTTCAATTATTATATATTTTTTGTAAAATCTATTATGCATGCGCATATATTCCACTAAAATTACTATATTGTGGGTAATGGTAAATATAACCGCTCGTACGTATTGAACCTCTATGCAAATTTGATCTCCTTATTGTTGTAACCTTTAGGACATGGTTTAGACAATAACTAATATCATTTTGGGCATATTACATTGAGTATATGGTCTAGATGCTTAGCCATGAAATAGTTTTCACTAAATTTGATCATTTGGAATAGTTTACTATAGACATGGGTGATTTTAAAATGTTGGACCAAAGGGGGAACCTCAGTTAGTTTGCTATAAAATACAATAAAAACCGAGTTTTTAGATGTAGGCATGTTATATGATAAACTGTCAAATGTGAAAGGATATCTTGCATGTAGATAGGGGAGATTCTTGTCTAGGTCAATTAAATGATGTTGCCGCACATCTAAGTCTAATTGTATAACCACACGTGCTATATAGGCTCTGACTTTACATGACTTTACACGTGCTATTTTGGTAGGTCAAAGTAGTAGGAGCATATCGGGTAGAATGCTATTGGGGGCTCTCCTCTCTTTACCAAGGTGTTAGGACCAAACCTTGCTAATATAACAGTAAATGCCCACTTGGGAGACAGACCTAAGTGAGGGTCTTCACTTAAGGGATGGACCTAAGTGAGGGTTCAAATGCTCTATTGGGGATGGACCTAAGGGAGGTTTGACATTCTTTGGGCTAGTGCAAGGTTAGGTCTAGGTAATGTAAAGGCTATATGATAATCAATTTCATCACATGCTAAAGAAAGTGTGAAGTTACCGACAGTGTATTTGATTATCTCATGTGGGTAAAGTTGTATAACTTCTCAATAGTGTTAAAAACTATTTAAATAGTCATGCTCGCGGTCATGAGCATGCTTGGATGCAGCCATAATGGGTATAGTTTTTAGTTTTACAAAACTATTTTTGATGGAAAAATTGGGATGTCATATGCGTGTCACATGTGCCATCCCCATGGTTGGGAAATTTTGATGTTCATAGCTGAGGAGGGTTGCGAATGGACTTATTTTACTGTTATTAATGATATATTAATATTATTTCATTACATGCCAAATGCTCTTTACAATTCCATTGTAAACTATTACTTATTGATATTGTGAATGATAATTGCTTCATGCTGAAAATAACTATAGCATAGAGCCTTATGAATTGTTAGCCTTGCATTTATTTATATATTGCACTACACTATAAGTCTTACTGAGTACATAATGTACTCAACCTTGCTTAAATAATTGTTGTTCGGAGAATGAGGAAGATAACATGCCCGACAACACGTACTTTGCCCCTGATGGGTCTTTCTAGGGCTCAACTCTAGTTGGTTGCTTGCAGGCTATAGTGGCACACCATTGGACACTTTTGCTTATTTACATGTCTTTCACTGCACTTTACTCTTAACACTTCTATTTCATTTGAATGGTTGGCCCTATGTTGTAAACTTTAGTTATGCATCGCTTATATATTGCCTTGTTGTTCTAAATTAATTATATACGATGTGTATGAATGTGATCTCAATGTTGTGAATGTGTGTACTAGCCGCTGATCTTGAGACTAGTACAGAACACATACAGTGATTTTGGGTATTCAACACCTAGACTCCCCACACATATATATACATGAGGAGGACATGACCAATCCTCAAATTATTATTTATCTGTAAATAAGATGGTGACGTCATTATGCTTCTCAAGTATACCCCTTCTTTGTGAGGGAGAGATTTTGCAAGGTAGTCGTAAACTCTTCTACAATTACCCCTTAGCCGTAAGCTCTTCTACAACAACTCACTAGTTGTAAGCTCTTCTACGACTACCTCTTAGTCGTAAGCTTTTTTGTGAGAACCACTAGTCATAAGCTCCGCTACAACAGCCTGCTAGTCGTAAGCTCTTGTATGACAACTTTACAGTCGTAAGTTCTCCTATGGCCTTGGCATAGTCATAAGTTATCTAGCGATCACCTCGTGGTCATAGATCCCCCTACGACTAAGCCAAGCTCCGACTGGGTTGTTTACGACAACACATTGCTTCGTGGGCCTGTCTGGCAAAGTGGTTGGCAAGAGTATTTATTCTCTGGAATAAGTGCACTTAACTTCACTCTGGCAGAAACTGCTGCACAATGAGTGAGATATCAAGTCTCTAGTAACTCCCATCGAGCAGTTATCAAGAAACTATCACCGTTGTGCAAGCTATATAAGGTGGACGTTAGGGAGAAGAGCGGGGGGATCCGGGCCAGACCCAAGGGAGAGTAGCAGTAGAGCAGGCTTTTTCGCATTACTTTCTCCATTGTAATTACGCGTTACTTTCCTCCATTGTACTCACTTCTTTGAGCAATAGTCAACAGAAAGTAGGGCTATTATTCTCGCTGTAGAAGACCCGAACCTATATAAAAATCACTGTGTCTTGCATTTGCGTGTTAATAGCTAGGTCCTCAAAAGTTTCTCTGAACCCAAATAAATCATTACGTAAGATCGATATTAAAACATCGACAATACGTACACACATATATATGTGTGTGTTCATAGGTACGGTTTTTTGCTATAGATGATGGATTTTGGCTCTATCATGAGTATTTTTGTGAACGAATTGAATACCGATAAATTGTTTTGAAAAGGTGATAATGAAATTGCGCTGTTTATTTATTTAAAAGAAATTATAACATGTAAAGAAAGGACTATGGTCTAGCTAGCTAGCTAGCTATAATCAGCGAGTCAGCATTAGGCGTACGTGGTCCGATCGGACCGATCTTTTCACCGCCGTCCTTCTCCAGTGGGGAACAAAAGATAGCTGACAAAAAAAAAGCACCATGCCCTGATAGACGACCACCATGCCACATGCTATCTGTACGCACACTCACTGTGCCCCACTATTGAACCCCACTATTGAAAGAAAGCAACCAAAGAGATAACTTACAACAGGAGTTTCTTTTTTTAAGAAAAAAACTTACAACAGGAGTAACGAAAAGGACAACACCATTAACAAGACAGGTCTGTTCCAACCTCTAAGATTTTTTAAGATTTTTTTTAAGATAGGGCTGTTCTAAGGATTGGAAATGTTGGACTTTTACGGGGCTTGAGGAGACCCAAACACCTCGCTTGATTCTGTATGTGAACACATAGACTTCTGCTTGTTTTCCGTATGTAGTACGCAGCGCCTCGCTTTCGTATGCGAGAGACTATGCGGTGCTCTCGCCGAGACACAACACAACACACTCACGTGAACTGATTGTTTTTCCAGAGCATCAACTGCTCCCTCTTCTCTTTATTTTCTCTCCTACTTCCTAGCTTCCAACTACACACGAACACTTTCGATTGCCACGCGCTTTCGTTGGCTTTATATTGCCTGCTTAGCATGTCTAATGCAGACGTTTAGAGATATATTTAGTAATAAAAAATTAATTTTTTTTGCTACATAGAATAGATAAGATGCTTATTTTAAAGCATCGATGTTTAAATAAGCACCGGTGCTTAGTAGGTGCTTATGTGTATAACTATATCTATTAATAGATAATATATCATTTAAGCACCTATGGAAGAGATACTTGCATTGGAGGAAATAACTTTTGCATAGATGCTTAATGATGTAGCTATATTCTCTCTCTTTAAGCACTTATATATATAAGCATCTTGTATTGTATATGTTCTTATACGTCGATTCTATCTCATACTACGGACTCAGAAACGAACTCGTACACGATACGGAGTCATACTCGTATTATATAGCAATGGACACAACCTCTACGGCTCAAAAATATAGAAACACGATTAATTCTAATAGGAAACATACTAGTCAACAACAAATTAACGATTCATAGTGTGTTAAAAAGTGGGAGACTCCAATATATTTTCTTTTGGGTGTTGATAAACATCATCCGGATGTTTTCTCCCTAATTATCATCCAGATTTGTGACCATTGGATTAGAGATCCAATGGCTATAATTCTCTCCCACCCCCTCCAAAAAAATCTCCCCCTCCTCAAAAAAAACTCCCCCCTCCAAAAAAAAGGCCGTTGGATCTCTAATCCAACGGTCTCAAAACTGGATGATAGTTAGAAAGAAAACATCCAGATGATGCCTATACATTTTCTTTTTTCAGTCGTCATCAATCATTAGTACGTAGTGGCGCGGTTCATCCATGCATCCGTGTGAAGGGAAGCAGCCTTGCAACACACTTGCAGCTTCCTTCTTTGTATCTAGCTGCATACATATATAGATATTCAGATGAAGCTCTCTGGGGTGTCTTACCATACACTTGCGGATTCGCCTCTGCAGGCTGGCAAGGATGCATGTCGGATACGACGGCTAAAAGGAGATCTGCTACGCGCATGAACGAAATTTCTCATGAAACCTTCAAACAATGGTCGGCGAACAGGTCTAGCACTAGCATCCAGGTCGCGATCCAGGGAAGCCACGTGTCAACCATTGTCTGTGGCCTCCTTTCAGAACAGATTATTTTGAATGGAATTTTAGCAAAGCTACACTTACTTACACATATGCTTTTGCTGTACTGTGTGTGTACTTTTGCGCATGCAGTTGCCATTGCATGAGCCAGTTGAGCCTGACAAGTGCTACAGGTGTTGGTGCGCCCTCTATGCCTGTCATTGATTAGTCTAGCTCCGTCAGATAATGGTGAGGTCATCTTACAGTGTATGATAAGTATTTAATCTTATTGTATAAATGCTTTTGGAATTTTAATTTGATTTTGTGTCTATTATAATTTTTAGAGTTGGCCTCAGGTTTTAACTAGTCTGACTAGCTTGGCAACGGCGGTCTAATCAACAGCCATAGAGCAGTCCGACCGGCTATATGACTTTTAAAAAATGGATACCAAACATTCTATATGTATGTTTGAGGATGTCTTTCCACTAAGTGTCATTCAATTTGGAGTTCTGAGCTAAATCTAGATAGAGTTTAACTTAAATTCTAGATAGAGTGTTTTCTAGTGCTTTTAAGCGATCAAACCGGCAAAACTATGGTAGTCAAACCACTCGTGGTTAGATCAACATGGTGCTAGCGGTCCGACCAAAGCCAATGGTTTGACCATCCAAGTAATGGTAGTCCGGCTTTTGGCGAATTGGTACTAAAATTATACATTTTGGTTTGAGGTTTGATCCTCAGATTAGGACCAATGTATGAGCATGGTTGGCGGTGTGCACGACATGGGTGCCAGTGGTTTATGTGGTGTGTTGTATAATGTATTATTTTGACTAACGTGAGTCAAATGTGTGGAACTTATGCTCAAAATGGTTGTTTGGTCTTTAGATACATATATGGCTTAGATGATGTTAGCGATCAATAGCAATGGACTAGGACTAGACCAGGGAGCTGAGGTCCGAGCTGTCGTATAAGTCTAAGTGAGGCTACGTGGCTCAAGCAAGAAGTACAGAGAAGACAAGAATCACGAAGAGAGCATGTAGTGCACCAAGTGACGAAGTTGATGCACGTAGAGACGATTTGAGGGAGTCTGAATGCGTGAAGATGTGATGGCTAATCATTAAGCACTACGGGCTACATGTCAAAGCATGTGTAGCTACTTTGATGGAAAGTAAGAATTCTTGGCTCATCAATTTGTATCAATTGATGATTTTATATTGTGTGGTGCTATGTGATAGTTTGCTTATTGTTGTTAGTTGTAGGACTCCGGAGGTAGGTCATGGTGAGGCAGAAGGGATCGGGACTAAGTTAGGAAGCTAAGGTCCAGAGCGATTAAGGTACCGTAGGAATATAACTGAAGCTAGTGTAGTGGTTACAAGTTGGGAAGACAAGGAACTGGAGCGGGAGCTACTAGTAGTGGACATGATGGGTAACGGTAAAGTGGATCGGGACTAAGCTCAGGGAGGAGTTTATATCCAGAACAGTTAGGGAAGCCAGGTGATGTCATGGTGCATGAAGAGGTATGTTGTGCACCAAGTGACTTGGGCCCGTTAGCAAATGATAACGATTTGATGGGGCCAAATGGAGTCAGAGACGAAACACAAGGCTACATCAAGGCAAAGGAAGCATGAAGCTTCGTGAAAAGTGGTTTAGGGGCAAAACAGTCTTTTTGCCCCAAGCAAGAAAGTTGAGATTTGATTCAACCACAACGTGACGAGGCGGAAGAGAAGTGGTTTACATTAATGTTGTGCTAAAAATGTTAAATAGATCGAGTATTGATTCACTAATGGGTTAATAGTTATGTGCACTTTGAGAAGTGTACATGTGTGAATGTAAAACTCGATATGATGTTGGGTTAACGGATTATCCTATGTAAATAGATGAAATTTAACTAAAGGTGCCGGTTATGGTTTCTTGTAAGCCTCCACTATATAAGGAGGAGAGTTGAGAAAGTTAGGTGAGCTCTGTAGGAGGTCAAGTGGAGGAGGTAAGTGTTCTTCGAGAGAACCTTTCAAAGATGAGTTGTGAATTTTTATCTTGAGTTTTTTTTGTCATCCTTAGGCTTTGGTAGTGGTTGTAAATAGTTTTTAAGTACCAATAGATATCTAAAATTCGTTTAAGTTTTTTTTTTCTCTTTACTCAAGTGTTGAAACCTTAATTTAGCTTTGTTTTTTATGTTTTCTTCTCCCCTCTTGATCTTACTTTATACCAAGCACGTATAAGTGATGGATATATCTTTTGAAGACTAGATTCCATCCATATAGGCATCTTCCATATCAAATTCTCATGATTGTCCGGTTTTGATTCAAGAAGGGTGATTTTGGGGTTTTGGTCTTGAGGGCTTTTGGTTTGAGTTTTACTATTGTTAGGCTTGTTAGGATGTGTAAAAGTAGATCTAATGTCATTTTCACTATCCTTTATCCATGAGCAAGCCTTGATTCATGTTCTTGTGTTTTACCTGATTTTGGTGCAACTTCTGTTTAAATAGAAAAATGTCAAAACTTTGGCAATAATCTTCTTAAGAAATAGATTTCTAACAATATAGAGAAAGTTCATATTAAATTTTAAGTGATTTGAAGCTATGATTTGATTGCCTTTCCACTCCGAAGATAGAGGATCACAGTAACGTGCCGTCCTCTTCTCCTTGCCATTCGATCAAAAATATTTATGTTGGCACCGAAGAGCGATCGAATCGCCAGCTCGGTGGCCCATTAGCCAGAGTAACAGGAATTAGCTTAATTATTCACCAAATGAATTTTTTTTAAGATGGAACGCAGGGATTTCATTGTGCACAGCTAAATCGGTACCGGTCAAACGAAACAAAAGTCAGGGACATGCTCAGACCATACAACACTGTTGGTCTGGTTCAATGCCGCAATCTCGGCAGCCATTATATGTGCTGAGCAGAAGTCGAAGCACAGGGAGATAGTTAGGGTGCTTTCTTTTTCTTTTTAACTGTGGCTAATAATTTTTAGTTCTAATATAAGGGTTTATACGAAAACTAAATGTTAATAAATTACTTCGAAACGACGACGAAGAAGTCATTTCGTTTATTTATTTGAAAAAAATCATAAGCCATACGCCGCCAGATGCATCTTTGTTGATTCGACAATATTGTGTTGGATTGAACCAATACAATGTGGGTTATTGAAGTTGTGTTTTTAGGGTACAAGATGTACATAATTCATGCACACTGTACTTACATTATGCATGCACACACATGCCGTCTCTAACACATGCTAAAAAAATAATCAAAGACCACAAGATCTTTGAAGCACACAACATGTTGTCACAAGATCGGGTGGGCTGGGATGCACTCCAACATCACTGCCAACTGAGCAACGCTCAGTTTTCTATTGAAGTTGTGTTTTGACTACTACTGTTCTATTCCTAACTGCAGAAAGAAATTCAAAGTAGATAGACAAGTTGATTTGGGTTGTGTCCTTGTGGCCGCACCACATTGGCAGAGCTATGTGTTAGTTGTGGGGCCAGTTGACCCCACAGCGTTTTTTCCAAACACCCTTAATTACACTTTCTGAAATTTACGTATAAATCTAAACAAGGTTCTAGAAATGGCTCACTTAAATGCTGCTCGGTTGGACTAAAATAAACTGACTTATGTCTAAAATTACACCGTAATTGATGGTGGCTTATTTAGCATAACTAACTTTTAAAAAATTTAAAATAGAAAAAAACAGGTTAGCCCATCACGAACAATGCAAACAAATACGAAAAAAGAACCGGCAAAAAATCTCAAAAAAACCAAAAAAAACTAGAAAAACAAAATTTAGAAATAGTAAAAATAAACTAGAAATCAGAAGCCCAAATCTAAATAAGCGGAACCTTAGATACGAACAAAGATAATTGACTCCACAGATATAGTTTCTAGACCTATCTTTGTTACAGCTGCATCTTACAATGTTTAAACCCGTTTCTCCTCGGGAAGCAGTCTCTTCTTTTTAGTTTTAAAAGCTGCTTTTTAACTTTTCTATAATAACTAACTTTTAAACAGAGTATCTTTTCAATACAAGATTTATAAGTTAATTATAGTACACATTATAGCGATTTTATTTATATTAGTCAAAACCACATATAAATTTTTGTTACTCTATACTCTCTCTTACGAACAACGTAAAAGTCATAAGCCATAATACATACACTAATACATACAGCTTCTTCGATCCACCAGTCAATTTCATGGAGCTTCGTTGGGGCCAAGGTGTCCTCTGAAATGTTGGCACGGCAGCAGATAAGTTGTGTGCCTCTCAAGCTAACAGAAAACGTCACGACCATACGGATTGGATACCTCCAAGGCACCATCCCTGTATGTTTCACCCAATAAGATCGATACCGCACCGTGATACACAGTCCGAACATACGGAAGTAGCTGCTGCTTCTTCGATGGTTGCCAACAAAACAAACAGGTCCTGGTCTAGCTACCAGCAAGCTCATTTTTTTTACTTATAATTTTTTTAAATAAATAGATAAAACTATTTTTTATCTTTGTTTTAAACAGTTTATTAGAATAGTCTTTTCAAAATGGTTTATCAGCATTTGGTTCATTCGCATAAATGCTCGTTCTAAAAAAAATCATCAGTCACAGCCATAAGCCACATCTATAGTAAAAAAGAGCAGCCCAGACTACTTTTTCATAGTTACACTAGTACTACATGGTGCTCAGTTTGGTGATAGCTTATGACTTTTTTCACTATAACTAGTTTACTTTTCACTATAACTGATGGAAACTTATTTGACGTAATTAAATTTAAAAATTTTAAAAATAAAAAAATAGATTAGTTTAACACGGATAATACAAAGGAATACAAAAAATAAAAGATAAAAAAATTAAAAAAGCTAAAAAATAAAATAAAGAAATAGTGAAAGTCAGAGGTTAGAAACTGAAGCTAAAACAACGGCCCGGCTGAATGAACTGGCTCTAATTTTTTATGAATAATCCATTTTTATTTAAAATAACAGAAATATGCCCGTGCGAATTTTTTTTTACAGAAATAGGCTCCAGTAGCCGAGCCGTCGGGCGTCTAGAGCCTATTGCCCAATGGTCACACAACACGCAAGCAATTCGCTGGCCGTTAGACGAATTGATTGCAGTCGCTGAACCGCCGGGCGACTGCTTCCAGTCGCCCATTGGTTAGGTGACTGCAACTCCACTCGCAAAAGGGTTGAGCGACTAGAAGTGCATATAAAATAACCGCGCGGCTGAGCAAGAGAGCCCACTCGGCCGCGTGGTGAACAGAGGCGACAAAAAGAAAAGAAGCGAAGAGGAGAGGAGAGGAAAGAAAAGGAGAGGAGAGGAAAGAAAAGGAGAGGGAGGAGAGGGAGAAGAAGGAGAGGTTTTGTGACTTTTGTGAGGTAATTTTTTTATGTTGTAGTTTAAATTTTATATATGTAGATAGTTTATTTAGTGTTAGTACCCATAGAAAATTATAGACATAGTAAAGAATAATACAACTTTGGTATGGAAAATTTAGTCAATGTAGTTTTAGAAAATTAGCAGCCGTAGTAACCTGTAGTTGTAGAAAATTTAGTGAACATAGTTGTAGAAAATTAGCATGCATACAAAATTGTAGTTGTAGAAAATTTAGTCAACGCTACGTATGAATTAATCCTCCGTAGAAATTTGTAATTATTCAAAATTTAGTCAATATTTTTGTAAGAATTTAATAATACATTTATGATTAATTATGAATGAATGTAATGTCGTTAGCATATTGAAAAAACACATGTACCGTTATAACTGGTATGTAGGCATTTAAATCGATATGTCATGTAAATTGTCGAAACTCATTAGGAATTATTTGCAGTAGGGGAGAGCTCGAGTTAATGCTCGAGTAGCGAGAAAAGAGCGGCATCAGTGCGTGGTCTGCCGATACGGAGTTAATGCTATGAGGGTAGTGTAGTTGGTTATGATAGGCGAACGGTCATTGAAATGTAAATTACAGTACGTTAGTACTTTCGTAATATGCGATGCGATTCGACTAGTTGCAAAATTAAAAATATATGCGCGCAAACATCAATAATACCGATACCCACTACATTGAAAGTTCATTACGGTGTTGGCACCGTTCATGAAAGTTCGAACGGTGTTGACTTGAGTGATTTTGCACAAGCCACTCTGGTAAACCCAGAAGGTAAGAATGCTCGAATCGCAGATGTGATGCATTGGCTCACCTGCAATTTTTCCTTGGACCCCGAGGTGTGCAGTGTCGTCATACAAGGGCTTTAGAGCCGGTCTCCTACAGACATTAGATGGGAGTTGAGAATATTGATGTGCACTATTGCGTGAAAGCGGTTTGTGCAAGGGTGCCGGCGCTGTGGATATGAGTATGTAATGCTTGTGCAACCATACCCAATAGAAGCTGTGCAAGGTCATGCGGACGGCCATCATCTGGGAGGCGCAAACAGCTCGGGCGCCCCGCATGTTGGTGAAGAGAAGGAAATTACTCATGACGAGGCTGATGCGGTACATGGAGGAGAGGGAGAACAGTCACGCCATGGTGAGGGTACAGGACAAGTCGATGAAGGGAAGCATATGGAGTACATAGTGCATCAAATGGAAAGCGATGATCGGACGACTTGGGCTGAAGAGGAAGCTATACAGGAGGACGACGAGGATAGTTCAGATGAGGACGAAGCTCCCATCCCACAGGAATGGAACTGGTTTGATGCTAAGAGTGTTGCCGCACATGATGAGCACGAATCACCATGGGAGTATCATGTCACAGAGGTTCGGTTGCATTCAATATTTGTTAACAAGGCATCGCTAAAGGATTTCAACAAGCTGTGGCTCTATCTATGCAGCGGACTTTTTAGATCGTGAAATCTAGTTAGGAGTAGTACATCGTGAAGTGCAAACAGGCTGGTTGTCCTTGGAAGGTGCATGCACGTAAACCGAAGTATGAGGCTCACTGGATTGTGTCGAAGATGGAGTCGTGCTCTTACATTCTCAGTAGTGTTTTGGCAAGGCATTGTAACCTAACGTCTATCTTTATAGCCAATCTGATTTACGGAGAGATAGTGGAGAAGAAGGACGTGGAGGCCACGCACATCGTGCTAGCTATCGAGAAGAAATTCAAGTACAAGATTAGCTACGCGAAGGTGTGGTGTGCAAAGCAGAAGGCATTGGAAAAATGGTTCGGGTCTTTTGAGGCGACGTATGACAATCTTCCTCATGTGCTTTAGGTATTGTAGGATAGGAACACGTGAATTATATCGTTGTGAAGGACAAGCCATCTACAAGGCCGCCAGGTTTTGTAGTGTTGCAGAGGGCCTTCTTAGCATTTGGTGCGTGCATCGAGACATTCAGGCATGCTGTCCATGATCTCAGTTGACGGGACCTTTTTAACTGAAAAATACAAGGGCAAGATCCTTATGGCCATTTGCGTTGACGGCAACAATCGAATTATGCCGCTAGCCATCGCATTTGTGAAAAGTGAGAATTACGACAGCTGGTTGTGGTTCCTTAGACATGTGAGGGTTGTCGGCGCTCGTCCTGGCGTGTGCATAACCCATTATCGCCACACCGGGATTGTGAAAGCCATAAGAAAACTTTAGGAAAACCCCTAGGAGCCCTTTCTCTAGCCGGATATGAGGAACAGATAGTGTATTCGTCACCTAGGGGCGAATTTCTTCAAGAAGTTCCCAAAACAACCATTGATAAAGCTGTTCAAGAGGACGGCTATGTAGAACCAGCAGAGAAAATTTGATGCTTTGTGGGCGTTGTTGGACGAGCACAGCAGGAAAAACGTCGACGAGAGGAACATGGGGCTGACCATGCCTGGGGCAGCACAACCGGAATACCTGACAGCACTAGGTGAGCCTAACGTAGCTGGTCCGAGGAGGAGGAGACCACAGAATATGAAGTGTTTCTCGCAGTGGATCGAGGGAGAACTCTTGGAGAAGTGGTCGATGCTACACGGCACGGACGGTGCAAGGTACGGCATAATGACGACTAACCTTGCGGAGGTGTACAACGGGGTTCTCAGGGGCCTTCGTTCTCAGCCCCTCGTCGCCATAGTGGAAGTTATTCTGCACAGCACAATCGGCTATTTCAGGGAGAGGCATGTGAATGCCACACTTCATGTAGTTAACCCACGAATATCATACTCGTTACAAATTACAGTATACATGGAGACGAAGGCACAAAAGGGCCAATTGCACACGGTGCACGTCATGGGCAATAGGGAGCATTATTTCAACGTGGTACTCTGGGATAGAGCTGGATTTGGGACGACTTATGCTCTTGTTACCCACGAGATATGCCTTGGAGATCATGTAAATGAACCTAGTTGCTTGTGCAACAAGCCGAAGTTGTTACACAAGTCATGCTCTCATGTCCTCGCTGCATGCGGTACTGTGGGCATGGATCCATCAAATTTTATGTCGGAGTACTTCTTCAAGGAGAGGGTGATGCATGCGTGGTGTGGACAGAGCTAGCATATTACAAATGATATGGACGAATCGCAAGCTGGTACCACTCAATTAACTTAGTGATGTTTGCAATACTGTGGTGAGCTTACTTAGTGATATTTGCAATACTGTGGCGAGCTTAGTTGTAATTCTCTTTACAATGTCGATGCCCGTACCACTCAATTAATGACGATCACACTGACGACCGCACCACTCAAATAGTGCACTGAATTGATGGTAACCGCACCGACGTACAAACCATTCGATTACATGTTTAATGACATTGAAAAATACCATGAACAATAGGGGAGAGTACTACGGTACAACCTTACAGGTCGTTGCCTATAGGTGGAAGGAGTCTCGTGGTACTCACATGGAGTGTTGCAGAGGGGGTCGCCTTGGACGTGGCTGGCTGTTGTTATAGTGGCAAGCACATATACAACTATGGTTCATGTAGCAGCATGTTGGATCGTATGAACTTGCTATATTGGAGACCTCCTTGTTGCCCCTCTCGCGCTCTATCTGCTAACAGAGGTCATCGTTGTGCTCTTCGAGTCTTTCAATCTATACCTCCAAGTCAGTGATTCGCTCCCACAACATATCCACATACCTCACAACGTACCATTTATGGGGAGGATCAATCCATTGCATGAAGTTGCATTTAGCCATCTGCTACAAAGGAACGTTAACATCAAAACTCTAATAGTAATACTACAAAATAGATAATTGCCTACTAGTTCCCCGGAGTGTAGGCATCGGAAGAAACATCGCCCGCCATCCAAATGGCCTTCTGCCATCTACATCAACTCATCCTCCATGTATCTGCATTTCGGCCACACTAGCTGAGTGCGCCTGTTTGGCAGCAAGCGGTAGTTAACACCGAAGTCCACCTTCCTTTCGAGCGGAAGGTCCCCCTTTGGTGACCCATGTTCGATTGGCCCCTTGGCGTCTATCCTGGTGGCTTACTCTACGACAGAGAAGATCAATGGCTTGGGCATGAATTTTATAGCGTAATTGGGGTGTCGTGGCGTGCTTTATGACACAAGGCAGTTTTGCGCTGTGACAAGACCACACAGGCCAGCTTTGCACAGTGGGAAGATCAAATGGTACAGCTTTGCGCAGCAACTACACCAGACGTGATAGCTTTGTGCAACGATGCAACCACAGGCGCTAGCTTCGTGCAGCGACTACAAAAGACGAGATAGCTTAGCGCACCGATAAGACCACACAGACCAGCTTTGCACAGCGACAGGACCACACGGGCCAGTTTTGCACAGCGACATAACCGCACAAGCTAGCTTTGCGCAATGTGAAGGCCAAACAGTCAAGCTTTGCACAGTGAGTACACCAGACGGGACAACTTTACACAGTGACAAGACCACACGGGCTAGCTTTGCACATCGACAAGACCACATGGGCCAGCTTTGCATAGTGACAAGACCAAAGGGTACAGCTTTGCATAGTGCGAAGACCTGATTGGCTGGTTTTGCATACCGACAAGACCACACTAGATAGCTTTGCGCAATGACAAGACCACATAGGACATCTTCATGCAGCGAGAAGGCCATACGGGACTCTTTAAAAGGAGGTCGAAGAGATTTCAGAGAGAACACTGCACAAGCAAACCCAACACTGCACCGGCGCTTGGTTCACCACACCAGGATAGACAAGAGGTAGAAGAAGCAATGTGACAGGATGATGAAGCAATGGGAGGAGACCCGCGACCTAGCAAGGTTAGTTGCCGCCCGCAATGAAAAAGCAAGGGCTACTATGGTCTAGGCAGAACAAGCCAAGCTACTACGATGTTAGCTCCCCGCAATAACGCCACCCATAGCAATAACCCTATCCCGAACGTTCCTACCGAGCGTTCGCCGCAACACCCATCAGAGGGGGAGACGCCCTCCCCTTTGTTTAGTGCTGGGACCCGTGCAAGTTCTTCAAGTCTAAGCACCGTATTAGTCTAGGTATGCATTACTGGGGTTGCACAAATTACTCTAGTGACAATCCCGACCGCTGTCTAGACACCGCCACCTATCGATAGCCGGTAAGGACCAGGTGCACTGCGTTCCCCCTACTTTTTCTCCTTTAAAGTACACACTAACAACCTCTCCCATGTATCCATAGTCCCCGAAACCCCTATGTGACTATCGCAAATGGATCGATCTTGAGATTTACCCAGAGGACCAGTGAGCCCTCGACTTTGAGGAGTGGAACGTCAAAAGGTCCTACGAGATTCAGGAGGAGGAGCGCTGCAAGCACGAGCAAACCGAGCGTATGCATCAGGAGACGAAAACTCATATCAAGGCGTGCACGCACAGGGAGTGCGAGGCTCGCGAGAGGGAGCACAAAAAAATGAGGGAAATGGTGACCAAGGCAAAAGAGGCCACCGAGGAGTTCAACACTGAGCTCGCAAGGAAGGAAAAATAGCTTCGGTCCACGCAGTAGGTCGTACAAGTAGTTGGGTTGGTTGGTCGCACATGAGGATTTATGTTATGCATGTAATCAAACCCGACGCAGCATGTTACTTCCAACTGTACTTGAAGTCTATTTTAATTTAGACAAACTTATTTCCTCGTCTTTTTTGCATTCAATTATTCCCGTAGCAAGTCATCCAACAACATTAACAAACCAGTTCTCCTCCGTATACGAATTCCCAACAACATCATAATATCACTTACCCTCGTACTTACCGATCATTCCTATTTCAATCATTTTTAAAAAAGTTTCACAAATATTTTTGCACTATAACAACATACAACGATCGTAAACTCTTATTGCGAATCTAACAGATTATTTACCGTTCATAATTTATGAAAATCACAAATTGATTAACCTACACTGCTTCTTGTTTGCAGTTGCTGCACAGCCGAGCGACTACAATTGCAGTCGTCAAACCGCTGGGCAACAAGCTACAGTCACCGAAGGGTTGGGCGACTGCAACCTGTCGCCTAACGGCCCACGGACAGCTTTCGTGTCGCGCGTCCGTTCAGTGATAGGCTCCAGTTACCTGATTGTTAGGAGACTATTGTTTATTTCTGTAAAAAATATTTATACGTATATATTTTAGTTATTTTGAATAAAAATATATTATTTACCAGGAAAAATTCAACCGGCTCCTCTCATGGGAAGGAGCACTGTTCGAAATCACTGCAGAGAATAGTAGTTTGTAGTATAGCTATAGTACTGTCCCGACGATAGTATAGCATCTAATCTCGATCGTTCCTTTTCTTATCGGACGATCTAGAATCATTGAAAGGCAGTACTTGTCTTACTTGCCAGCCGCGCGGCAGGTGATCCAAATCCGTCGTATATTCGATGGATGGCTTGGCGGGCGCCCCCACCCACCCCATCACACCCATCCTCTGCTCTACTTCCACCCGTCCTCTGCTCTACTTCCACCCGTTGCATCAATGGCGACACCTCGTTAGGTGGCGCGTCGCCTTAACTGCTCGCCCGGCTCTCTCTTCCCGTCTCGTCTCTCACACTCGTCTCTCACACACGTACTGCAACTCAACTCTACTACTAGCTAGCTAGCTACTCCCTTCCCTGAGAGAGGCCGGGAAACCAACAACTGCGGCGACTAGCCTGCGCGCGCTTGGTCCCTATATCCGTCGCGGATGTGAGTTCTTGCCGGCCGTACGCTGGCTTCTTGATTTTCTTCTTCGAGTTGTTGCTTCTTGGTTCGCGATACCTAGCTCTAGCCTCTAGCTGCAGATCGATCGTACTGCTGCTGATGCGTGCCTGATATGTATAGGAGTGAGCCGGGCAACGAGCTGCTGTGGGAGAACGGCCCGGCGTTCAGCAGGACGGCGCCGTACTTCCCGGCCGCGCCCTTCCCGCCCTTCACCTGCAGCGCCGCCGGCACCAGCAGGGCGCAGGAGCTCATCAAGCAACCCACCTTGACGGTTATGCGCGAGTTCCCGGTATATGACGACGACGACGACGACGACGCCGTGCCGTGGTTGCATTACCCCATCATCGATGGGGACGATGGCGGCGACGCCGACACGGCCCCGCTGCCCCCGGACTACTGCTCCGCCTTTCTGTCCGAGTACTCCGACCTCCCCGCGGCGCCGGCGACTGTAGCGAGCAGAGATGCCAGAGATCCGTCGTCCTCCCACGGCGCGGTCGTCCCGACCACCACGCGCGGTGTGCCGCCGCCGGAGCCTGCCCCTAAGCAGCCACGGCCGAGCGGCGAGGGCGTCATGAACTTCACCTTCTTCTCGAAGCCCCTGCAGCGGCCGCCGGGCGGCGAGAGGGCGTCCGCCGCCGCGACCGCGAGCAACCCCGTCGAGTCGAGGGTGGTGCAGACGACGACGAACCGGTTAAGGAACACCCCACTGTTCTCGGAGCAGAGGATGGCCTGGCTGCAGCCGCCCAATGGGTCGCGCACCACGGTGGCGGCTGCTCCTCCGGCGCCTCTGGTCCCTAGCCGGCAGGGAGAAACGGCCGCAACGGTACCACAGAGGCTGCCATCAGAAGCAAGGGCTCCCGAGCCGGTGGCGGCCGCCGCGACGACCTCGTCGGTCTGCTCCGGCAACGGTGACCGGAGCCAGCTGAAGAGGAGCAGCCACCAGGCTGCGGAGTGGTCGCTCAGTCAGGACGAGGTAAGCAAGCACGACCGGACAACGTCAGAGTACACCACCACGCAGCCATGAATCCATATATTCAATCTTGTGCTTGATGTAAACACACACACCTACAGGACGTCTCTCTCTCTGCAGGACCTCGACGACGAACCCGGCGCGTTGAGGAGGTCGGCGGCGAGGAGCACGAAGCGCAGCCGCACCGCCGAAGTGCACAACCTATCAGAGAGGGTACTACTACTTGTCTCCTGTGCACACACTATATAATATACCTCACATGGTTGTGATATCCGGTTGCTAAATACTGTAAATTGCTATGAGCTTGCAGAGGAGAAGGGACCGGATCAACGAGAAGATGCGCGCCCTGCAAAAACTCATCCCCAACTGCAACAAGGTATTCAACAATCGTGCAGCAAAAAAAAAAAAAATTGCTTAGTTTAACAAGAACAGTATGTAACATCCAATGTTTTTATGATCCTGAAGATCGACAAGGCATCGATGCTGGAAGAAGCCATCGAGTACCTGAAAACTCTCCAGCTTCAAGTGCAGGTACATACTCCGTGCTCTTACATTAATTTGTAGATGCATTGATGAGTTGTGGTGGTTCTAAATCAATGGGCCGGGGCAGATGATGTCAATGGGGACCGCACTGTGCTTCCCGCCGATGCTGCTGCCGGCGGCCGCAATGCAGCACCTGCAGATGCCTCCGATGGCGCACTTGCCCCACCTCGGCGCCATGGGGCTGGGGTTCGGCATGGGCGCGTTCGACATGGTCCCGCACCTGCGCGTCGCCGGCGCGCAGTTCCCCTGCCCGATGATCCCGGGCGCGCCGATGGCGATGCCGCCCGGCTCGGCCGCCGTGCCCATGTTCGGCGTGCCCGGGCAGGCCATGCCTTCGCCGGCGTCGTTTCCTCCAGCGTCAGGTCACATGGCTAACAACGCCGCGCAGCCCGAGCAGATGCCGAGCGAAGCAGCTGCACGGGGAGGCGCAGACGCCGGCGACCATTCTCAGGTTCCCGTCGTCCCACAGGTTATCTATAGCTCGGCGATCAAGCAGCAATGCGCTTCGTCTTCGATGCTTCGCGCCCCTATCACTGATCAAAACACCATATATCTTCTTGTTTCTTCCAGGGCGATCAGAAGCAGCAGCACCCGAAGAACACGTGAAGGCACGCATGAATGCAGCAGATGCGTACGGCTCACCGGGAGGAGCAGTTGGAGCTCTCTGCATTTGCTTCGGTCACTCGAGATCTGCTGCATCTGCAGGTTGCATGCATGCAGCTTCTGTGCTGTGCTGCCGCCATTGTAATGCCTGTATGCATATGCCTGTGCCCACCTTCTCTTTTGGTTGTTCACTTCCAATCTGACACTGTAGAAGCGCAAGCAGGCTTGGCCCGAACAAAATTTTTTACCTAGCCTGCTGTGGCAAACTGGCAATGTAGCTGTAACTTGTAAAGTTGTAAATCGATGAGAACTAGTTCGCTGAAACTGAAGGGACAAGTGCACATCCCACGTAACTTCTGTTTGATGAGCAAAGCATCAGAGATCAGTCCCAACCTCCCAGGATAGATTTCTTCTCTGCTGGTCTGCATGCTTGCATCCATTGATATGCATCTTTCGTTGCTGAATCCAATTCCAAGAGTTTAGTTTAACTCACAAATACCTGACTGAAAGCAAGTACTTATTCCCACCACGAAATGCAGTCGTTTCGTTAACTGTCGTTCGTATACTCGTGAAATACTAACAGCTAGCGTTGCAGCAACAGCAAACTTCAATCGAGAAGAAGGTAGAAACTAAAAACAGTGGCACTTGGAATTTTGGCTAAGACAAAACAAAGCTATCAAGTGTACTGTGTGCATGCGCGCATCATGTATACATGTATACATAGACACCCACACCCTCCTGTTCCTTTCCAAACATCTGGAGCAACTTTTTATCTCGAGAAAAAAGCAGGCAATACTCGCCGGGTAGAGCAGAGGTCTATTTAGCTGACGCTTTCAGATGTGCAGATCATACTGCCACTAATTCTGCACAGTGATCCGCGTCAGAGGATAAGCCGGGCACAGTGCCTGCTGCACGAGAGGATCAGGATTGCTTTTGTTTCTCTGTTGTATTCAAACCCTGAGATGATGACCTACCTTTTTTAAAGGCCTCTGCTAGCTGCTGCTGCTGCTGCAGCAGCAGACAGGCGTCAATCTGAATTCTGCTAGCAGTCAGTGGTGTCCATGCATGCATCTGTGTGCATATGTATGCAGCAGGATGTGGCACAGGCTCGGTCGGTCTCCTTTAATAATTCAGGTCTTGTCATCAATTCCTGTGGCCTGAGTAGCATCAAGATCAAGGGTGCACGCATGTAGAGATGCTGCAGAGTCGATCGATGAGCAGCAGCATTACATGCTCCGATCGCATCGTCTACAAGATGTTGCTGCGATGAGGGAGGCAAACCCTGCAAAAGGCTTGGGCATGGACGGTTCGTTCGATGGGGAAGCAGTGGAGTAGTGGGCGCATGAGGCAGGGCTTATTCTGAAGTCTGGTCAATGTTGGCGTCAGTGGAGGTAGAACAGATTCTTTCATGGCTGATCACTTCAGGTGGTATCAATTGCACATCAGAAGAGAAACAAGTCTTGTGTAGTGCTCAACACCTCGGCATTGCATGCAGCACGCTGTATACTACCACAGAAATGAAACTATATAAACATCACTTAGAAAAAGGGACTATTCTTTTTGGCTGCGGCTTGTGATTTTTTACTGCGGCTTATGACTTTTAGGCTGTTTATATGAGAGATTACAGAATAACAGAAACTCACGTGCGGTTTTTGCCGATATAAATGAAGTCAGTAAAGTATGTACTACAATTAACTAGTATACCCTATCTTAAAAAATACTTTGTTTAAAAGCTAGTTACTGTAAAAAAGCTAAAAAACAGCTTTTAAAAACTGAAAAGAACAAGACAAAAGAAAGAACACGAGTACTTACCAGCTCTCTTCAAGTATACACCAAATTATGTAGCCTATGTGGGCTTTGTTGAACAGCAAAAGTGAGCCTAACAAATGGGCCGAAACGTGCAGTTCAGATAACTGGGCCGTATAATACCCAAGCTGGCTGTCGTTACCTGGCGATTCCACATACCCAAACTTCATCGCGAAGTTTCCACATACTCAAACTAGTTTATGAATTTTTTATTTAAGAATTTTTATGCAGGACTACAATCCTATTTTGTTTACTACTTTTATTTTGTATTGACGATACATCTCTATCTACGTAGAGTTTTATATGCATTATGTTTGTGGACTTGTGGGTTTCTATGGAACAGTTTCACGAATCTTTGATCTTTTTTAAGGACGAAGAAGCTGTGATGCTTGTTCAGTTGCATGTGAATGATTTCTCACTTTGCTGAGTAATGTTTTGTTTCTTTTTTTTGCACGTCGTTGTTGTTGTTGCATTGGGCTTCTAATGGGCCTTTTTTCGTTTTGCAGGCCCATATCTTGTGCTCGCCGTCTCGACTGCAGCTGCAAACATAAGCAGCTACACTTCTGCAATCTCTCCTCCTTTCAGATGTAACTTTGCGTGCATTTGGTTTGCAATTCACTAAGATTTGTGCAAATGATGCTACGGGTTTCTGAATTCAATGCTGTTGATAAAGTTAAACAATACAAATAATACAACTTGTTTTTTTTTTCAACCATCGAATTTCTCTACCATCTCCTTACGAGGGCAACTCCGATTCCAAATCAACCCCAGAATAAAATTGTAAACATCCACTCCCTAGACTTTATTTATAGTTTTTATTCATCCAAGGTCGATTTGATCGACCAACGGCTTTAGAAAGGACATGAAGGCACTGTGTTTAAGATCTGATACTACACGTAAAGCAGAAGCTTGCAGGCAAACTTAAGGGCTGTTCTTTTAAGTTAAAAGTTGACGGTTTTTAATTTTTGCTATAGTATCTAACTTTTAAATGGAGTATTTTTTTAAGACGGGGTCTACAAGTTAAACGATCTACACGTTAAAAATTCAACATTTGTACCAACCAAAATCGTAAGTGAGTATCTGTCTCTCTGTAATCTGTACCGTAAACAGCCAAAATTCAAAAATTTCAGCCAAAAGCCATAAGCCGCAGCCGAAAAGAACAGGCAATATGTTCCTAGCTAGCTCTCTCTGTGTCATTAGGGGAATTAATAATTGGAGATGCTGGAATGACTTGACTTGTCTCTTTCCCCCTTGCCGACATCTCATACCCCTCTTTATCTTTGTCGACAGCTATTAAGCAAGCCAGGTCCATATGCTTGCTCGATCCATCGATAGATGTATGACCAGTAGTAGTACTACCATGCACCCATGCCATGCATGTAACTGAATGACCTAGCTTCATGCTAGCTCACCCAAACAACTGGCATGCATGTGTACTGTGTACTCACTCCTCTTACACATCAATCTCTAGCTCTTCAGATCATCACCTGTTGCAGCTAGATCCATCAGCTCTTGCTACAGTAGAATATTCTTCCTCTTTCTTTCTTTCTTTTGACGACTTCTTTTCTTTCTTGTGAGCTCGATTACTTTTGATTCGATCAGTATACATAGGTAGGTTTTGATTTGTGGATTGGGCTTTTGCCGGTAGTAGGACAGCTCCACTACTATAAGCTTGGCGCCATGTGAGTAATGCCGTGGGCCTTTCTAGCTCTAGGTGGAACATCGATGTGAGAGAACGAACTATGCTTGAACCAACCATGGTTACAAAAATCGGCCGAAAATCGTTGAAAATCGCTGAAAATCGGTTTTATTGGCTAACTCCGGTTAGAATACAAACGAGTCTTAAATATTTCGTTTTACACCGAGTTAGTCCGATTTATGAATGATTTACTCTGATTTATGACCAATTTAGACCGATTTGAGCTGATTTTATTTGAATTTGAATTTTCATTTGAAATTTTTGGCCCGAAAAATACCTAATTTTTTTAAAAACCAGTCAAATCGGACCCCGGTAAAACTTTAAAGACCGGTTATGCTTTTCCTGGAGCCAACATACATCGATGGCAACCTAGCTTAGCTAGCATGGTTGATGATGGTCTCCATCTTGTCACTGATCGATATCTCAAAATGAATGTTTCAGGTACACTGCATGCTAATGCTAATGCTCTGATTTCATCAACTTAATTTTGTTATGCCTTATTATACGGAATTCCTTCCTTTTCGATTCAAGGGAATTCCATTGTTATGTGTTGTTGGCAGGATTTAGACCCACATGACCTCAAGTGTCCTACCGGTTGGACTACAGTTGGTCGACACTCGCAGAATTCGACTTGACCACATGAAACTAATGGTACACTGACCAATCGTGTTAGAAACTACTTCATCTTCTAGTAAATTTCCTGGTGAAATGAGCTGCTGGGGATGCATGGAAGCAATTATTCGGCGACTTGACCATACCTCTCTCTTGTCCGATGCTAATCCGTGATTTTGTTTGATGATGATGATGACTAATTGGCCATTAGTATCTCATGCCACTGTTGAAGATTCTCATGGGGGATGGGGTTTTCAACAAAGCAAATGAGTAGCTGAGCTGGAAAGGGGCTCTCAAGGAGTAGTGGTGAGCAGGACCAATACCAAGGGAAGGAGCCAGGGCCTATAGCATCTAATCTAATCTTCACCAATCTAGGATGGAATGGATTGATCAAGAATAATGCTATCTCCTCTTCTCTAAGGCAGCTAGCTGTGCATGTTGTTAATGTGGGAGAGGAGACGTAGGGCCAGCATGGAATTCTTCGTTGTCTGGAGACTACTTGGCTTCCATCCATTCAAGGGCACTATTGTCAGGACCATTGCATTGCATGTCTTTAATCTCTCTTGATGGGCTTTCAGAAAAGAGTGTCTTTTCTTTTTTTTTTTCTTTGGCTTGCATGATGAGTGCACTGTGTTGGTCATTAGATTTGGCAAGGACCATCATCCCCATTGGGATTGCAAATGCTTGTCTTATCATCTATAGTAAGTGCAAGCGGGTAGGGCAATGCATGCAATTAAAGTGTCCAAGTGTGGACGGGGAGATGATTAGTTTGCCGGCAGGAAACTGGAAAGGAGTTTTTAGACCTTGCATGCGTGTGCCAGGCGCCAGCACACCGCTTGCCGCTGGTAGAAAAGATCAAGCAAACCTGTTACTAGCGTGCTTTTATTTTTCAAAACTCGATCTCTAGCAAGTGTTCAGTCTGTAGTTGCAATCTGCAAGTGCTTCCTCTATTCAGAGTAAGCTCTTGATGCCGTTGCTGCTGGTACTGTTCAGTTCACCACAATGCTGAATTACCTTGCTTGTGATAAGTTCTCTTAATTTGTGTATGAACTGAAGCAGTTTTGTTTCTGTTACCAACTGAAGGCAAACCTCATTTAACTGCTGCTTTGTTTGGCCACATCTTGCGGTTGTTTTTCAGAAAACGCACATTACGACAATGTCACTATGATATGATATATCCCTAATGCAAGTATGCATAATTTTTATACAAGTCAGAATTGGACCAGAAGTATAACTCTATGTGAGAACATGTAGAAGTTACCCTATGTGTATGATGAGTATTTGACTTTGTTATATAAATTTTGTCGAAATTTAAATTTGATTTTGAGAGTTTGCAATGTTTAGAGTTGTTTAGAAATCGCATACCAAATATTTATGTAAACGTGTTTAAGAATATGTTTACACTAAGTGTCACCTAAAATAGAGTTCTGAACTAAAAATAGATAGAGCTTAATCAAAATTCTAGATAGGATGTTTTCTTGTGCTCTTAAATGGTCAGATTGGCTAAACACTGGTGGTCATATGTCGAAATTTAAATTTGATTTTGAGAGTTTGCAATGTTTAGAGTTGTTTAGAAATCGCATACCAAATATTTGTGTAGACGTGTTTAAGAATATGTTTACACTAAGTGTGTTCTGAGCTGAAAATAGTAGATCGAGCTTAATCAAAATTCTAGATAGGATGTTTTCTTGTGCTCTTAAATGGTCAGATCAGCTAAACACTGGTGGTCATACCGCTAGCAGTCTGACCGACATGGTGGTAGCAAACTGGCGATCTGACTGGCCTAGTAATAACTGTCAGACCGGCTTTTGGCGAATGGGTGCTGAAATTGTGTATTTTGATTTGAGGTTTGGTCCTAGGGTTATGATCAGTGTATGATGATGGTTGAGTGTGTTTACGGCATGGGTGCTGATGTTTTGTTATGGTGTACTGCATGATGTATTGCTTCGACTAACATGCATCAAATGTGTGGAATTTGTGCTCAAGATGGTTGCTTGATCTTTAGATGTGGAGGTAACATGAAGAACATTAGCGGTCAGAGACAAAGGACTAAAACTAGGCGAGAGAGCTGAGGTCTATATGGTCGGGTAATTTTGAGTAAGGCAATGTGCCTCAAGCGGAAAACACAGAGAATATAAGAATCATAAAGAGCCGAGTTGGTGCATGTGCCAAGTGATGAGGCCGATGCACATAGATACAGTTCAGAGGAGTCTGAATGCATGAAGACGTGACATCTAGTTATTGGGCACTATGGGCTATATGTCAAAGCATACAGAGATGATTTGATGTGAAGGTAAGGATTCTTGGTCCATTAATTATATAAATTGATGATTTTATGTATTATGCGATGTTACATAACGGTTTGCTTGTTGTTGTTAGTTGTAAGACTTTAGACCTAGGTCATAGTGAGGCAGATGGGATTAGGACTAAGCTAGGAAAGCTTAGATCTAGAGCGATCAAGGGATCAGGACTAAACGAGGGAAGTTTAGGTCCAGAACGATCAAGGTGCCATCGGAAGATAACTAAGGTTAGCGGAGTGGTTATAAGCCGAGAAGATAAGGAACCAGAGCAGGAGCTACCACTGGTGAACATTGTAGACAACAATAAGGTGGATCAGGGCTAAGCTCTGGGAAGAGCTGATGTCCAGAACGATCAGAGAAGTTGGGTGCCATGATAGTGTATGGAGAGCATGTGGTGTACCAATTGACTTATGCTTGTTTGTAGGTGAGAACGGTTCGGTGGGATCCAACCATGTGAGAGGTTTGGTAGTAAGTTATTAGGGTCACATAGAGTTGAAAATGAAGCATGGGGTTGCTTCAAGGTGAAGGAAGCGTGGAGTTTCGTGGAAGGATGATAAAGGGGTATTTTAGTAAATTTCTCAATACCAGAAAAGTGGTGGTGTGCGAAATGGCAGTGGTGGTCTGAGTGGATTAGGTCCAAAAGTCTTCACGGAGGCCATGGAATGGCAAAGTCAGGCTACTGGAGCCAAATGCAAGTCACATTTTGAGAAGCATATATATGTGAGTGTAAAACTGGTATGGTGTTAGATTAACGTTAATTACCCATGTAAGTAGATGGTATCCACTTGTGTGTGTATTGATTAAGGTTTGCTAGGGAGAAGGAAGCCTCCCCTATTTAAGCCAAGGAGTGGAGAAAGTTGGGGTTAGCTTTTGAGGAAGCTTTGCAGAGTTATGGTTCTTGGAGTTCCTTTGGAAGATGAGTTGTGCCTCTTTGTCTTGAGTTTTTTTTATCATTTTTAGGTTTTGTGGTCGGTTAGAGAGTGGCTATAAATATTTATCTTCAAGTATCAATAGATATCAAAATTCACCCAAATCTTTCTTCGCTTTGCTCAAGTGGTGGAACATTGATTTGGCTTGGTTTTTGGTGTTTTTTCTCCCCTCTTAATCTTGTTGTGATCTATGATGAGTAAGAGATAGAAGATGAGTCTAGTTGACTAATCTTCACCCATCTAGATCACTTGTATAGCAAGGCTAAGATTAAGCCTGGTTTTATTTGTTCTTAGTTCAAATTTGGGTTTTAGTTGTCAAGATAATTTTATTCTAAATCCATGTCTAGATTGGCTTGCTATGACATGTAGAAGTAGATTTGGATCATTCTCTTAATTAGAAACTCCTCGAGTAAGAACTAATTTAGATTTTAGGGTTTTGGATGTTCTTAAGACCTATATTTGATTTCCTTCAAATTAGTGAACCTGAAGCCAAGAACCTTGTGATTCTTGATTGATTTAAGTCTCTAATGTCTTTAACAAGTCTCATACAAAATTTGAAAATGTTTAGATAAGATTTGATTAAGTTCTTGACATTTGAGTTTTGACATAAGAGGTTTTTAAGCTTCAGAACAGGGACCGATCAGACTAGTGTTATCCCATCGATCAGACCGCCTGGGCCCGATTGGACCGGTCTAAAGCCTACAGTCATACCAATCTAGTGATGACTTTATACTTTAGTTGTTCACTTGATTATTTGGCTTCTATTTAAGGTTTGTTTCTATTATGCATGATTCGATCGGTGTAACACCTACGCCTTCAAGAATTAATCAACCATAAATACGGTGATCGCTATATATATCTTGGTCTGATCAACGAAACCCGATGGGTTTGATCGTTCGTGGCACAATTGAAACGTGATTTCGATACCTGATTCAACCTATCTGCTGTCAGAATTAACGCCTCCTTTCTTTTCTTTGCACACAGCATGCATGCAAGCAGAACAAAACGTGTGTTTTTGCGATTTCTCCCTGTTCGATCAAGAAATTCTCGATAATTATCAGAATGCAATCGACATCAGCAATTCGCGAACCGGTTGATCCGGCTGAACCGGCGGTCCGGTCCGGCCGGGCTTACGATAGACACAAGACTTTTTTCAAGATGGCAACTATTAATGGCATAATTCAGGGAGCCAGACGCCAAGAAATGCAGTCGATCCTTTCTGGGCCTAATTAGGATGGGTCTTTTAGACTGTGGTTTACGACTTTTAAATTTCGTCTGTTCACGAGAGAGATTATGAAGAGAAAGATAATCGCATGGAATTTAACGGGTACAGGTGAAATCAGTATAATATCTACTACAATCGATTTATAGATCCTGTCTTAAAAAAACGTATTATTTGAAAGCTAGTTATTATAGCCTAAACCACCTTTCTTCACCAGGAGGCCATGCATTGATGGAACAGGAGAATATATCACACCACTGCACTGAACAAAAGGCAGGCAATGCATGCGTGCACTGCGCTGGGTGCTTGCTGGTGCGATCATTGAGCCTACATGTACACACGCCGGATAAGCGACAAGAAATCGAGGGATGCTTTACACACGCATTCATCCCTTTTCCTTTTGATGTATCGATCATGGCTACATCGTTGGTTATATATATGGTCCCTCTGATTGATATGCACCCAATGCAAAGTTATGTGTCTGTTCATCTTTAATTTAGCCCCACTTGCGAAGTAGGACAGTATAGAAACTTGTGTGTAACCATCAGGGACAAAAGATGCATGCACGCATGGCGTATATACGTACCATCCTATCTACATGTATGTATGTACAGGTTAGAGGTGCAGAGGTCAACGCTAGCTAGGAGCACAATAAAACTTGTATCAACCGATCGAAAAGGACTAGTAAGTGGATAAAGATTCAATGCTTCTCGTATAGTTATTAAACGTTAAACTTGGGCAACATTCGGTGTAAACGGAATACATGCATTTAGCCGCAATTTGGTTGGGCTTGTCTGTTGTCACAGTAATTCAGATTTGGAGCACAATCTTAATCTAACAGTGAGACCACTTAGAGGTCATTCTATGTACACGATGAGTATTTAACTTTAATGCATATTTGTTCTTAGAGACAATCCTACCTAAGCCTAGAGAGGAGCTCAGTTTTAGAACATTTGAAGGAAAGTTCATTTGCATTACAATTGTTTCTTTTAACTCTTTTGGTGTTTTGTCTTACTATGAAAATAATCACGTTGAACAATTGCTCATTTTATTAGACCATGAGCAAGATTTTGGCTTTTTAGAAGCTTTTGGTGTGGATTAGACCTTGTGTCGAAAATCTGCTCTTTCTTGGTCTGAGCACCATTCCGCATATTGCTATATTGGTTATGTTCATTCATTTCTCTTGAAAATGGACCGGTTGTGATTTTTGCAACTTACTTGCTTTTCTTGTCAAATTCAAACTCAAATTCTCGACTTTTGGGGTATTTGTCAAATTATTCATCAAGCGGGAGATTGTGAAACTATGTGGAGGTCACCTCATGTGTATGACAAATATTTGACTTTGATGCATAAGTTTTATTGAAGTTTTTTAGAGTTGCTTCTAAGGTTTAGGTGGTCTGACCAGCCTAGCAACGACGGTTTGACCGATGGCTACATAGTAGTCAGACCAGCCATGTGGAATTTTGAATAATAGACACTAAATACTTGTGTAGGTATGTTTGAGAATGTCTTTGCACTAGGTGTTACTCAATTTGGAGTTTTGAGCTGAAACTAGATAGAGATTCACTGAAATTCCAAAAATGGTGTTTTCTGGTGCTCTTAAGTAGTCTAATTGGCCTGTGGCTGGTTGTCAGACCACGATGGTCTGACCAACATTCGATCAGTGGTCAAACTAGTCCCCCTCTTACCGGGATTTTACTAGGGTTGACTGGGGCTATCTGACCAGCCGTTGATTGGCGGTTAGACCAACTTTGCTGAGTCGAGTGGGTTGAGTTTTGTCTCAGCTGCGTTGTTGCTCTAGGAGCTTAATGGGAATCCATGCAAGTTTTATTCACAGCGGGACTTCATGCAAATGTTAATCATGGCCAAAATTGCCATGTGGTGTTTGCTAACAAGAGTCAAGTGCATATCACTTGTGCTTGAGACGTTTGTTTGTTTTTTGATGTACAGGGTGCTTAGTGATTGATGGCAGGCAATGGCAGGAGGAGCCCAAGGCCGTGGAAGGTCACGAAAGTCCAAGTGAGACTTCATCTCAAGCAGTGAAGCATGGTAGAAAGGCAAGGTTCATGATGGGGCAAGTATATGCATGTGATGTTCCATTGGATTTGGGCCATTTCAAGTGGAGATGATTCAAGAAGTTGGAGGCATATAGATTTGGTGGCAAGTCATTGCACATCATGGAGTTCGTATTGGAGTTTGCTACGAGGAGAAGCATCGTGAAGGCCGGGGGGTGGTAATTGCATAAATTATCCAATATTGGTGGAGAGGTGGTTTACAAAATTATGGTAGTGGTTTAAGGTGGATTATGTCACATCTTGGTGGATGGAGTGTCATATCAGGTGTGTGAGTATAAAACCTATTTGTGTATGGGTTACCTAGTTTTTTTCATTTGTAAGTGGTTGTATCCACTAAGTGTGGGTTGGTTGTTCGGGTTAGGTGTGTGTTGAGGAGCCCCAACTACATAAGCCCTTGTGTGTTGAGCGAAAATATCCCTTATGCTAGACGAGGGGGAGTTAGGATTAGGTTTCCTTGTATTGGGAACTTTATGTGTGTACTATTGTGAGAGCTCTGTTCTCCAAGGTGTGGAGTGTTTGTAATCCTCCATTCCTTTGTGGTAATGGAAGATCAAATTTGTTTATCTTGTCCCTCTTGTGTTCTTATTTTGCTTGCCTTCTTGAGGTGTTTTGATGATTTCTTGTTGTCTCACGGTTCTTCCCTATTTTGTGCTTCCATCTAACTTGTTATGACATGTGAGAATCCATTTAACATCATCAAGGACTTACGAGCAAGTGCAAATTGAAGTTTCCCTCTTTTCCATGGTTTTGGTGCAATCTTTCTTGTCTTGGATAAAGGTTAGAACTTTGGCTATGATCTTTATGATCAATGATTAGAATATGTTCCTGACATCCTAGGGAGCATTAGTACCAAGTTTCATCTTATTTAGATCAGTGGTTTAAGAGCCTTTTTCTTGGTCGTAGATAGTCCTATTTTTGCCTCTATTCATGGGGTGGTCAAATCGCCCCTGAGATCTAGTTGGACCAGTCGAGCGATTTGACCGCCCTTTGGCCCGACGGTTAGACTGGTGAGACTGGATATCTTAGGTGAGTTTGTGATCTTTGGTTCTTGGCTTTGGTAAAGCTTGTGGGTTTGTATTTTTCACTGTATTATGTTGCTAATACCAGAGAAAACATTTTAAGAAGTCATTCACCGCCCGACCCACCATACGCGATCCTATAATTGTTATCAGAACCTGGTTTCCTCTTCTTCATAGATCCTAACTGGTCCTTTGAGTAATGGCGACAGAGAGGTATTATAACAAGTCTCTTGTCTTTGATGGGATTGACTGTCCCTATTGGAGAAAAGGATGGTGATGTACATCCAAGCCCAAGGCGAAGTTCATTGGAATAATTGAGAAGTCCCTTTGTCATGTCTGCCAATGGCGTAGTTCTCATTGTTGCCATGACAATTGAGGTTGAGGCAAATACTAAGGCATGCAACTTCATGATCCAAGACCTTGGGAGAAATGAGTTCAATATGGTGGCTCATCTTGCATCCGCACATGTGATGAGGACATGACCACTATGGATACAATCATATTTGCTATGCTTACAATTCCAATTACAAGAGCTCATACACTTCACTTCAATTATCAAGTGAGCTCATTTTTAAGAGTGTCTTTATATTATATGAACTATATGATGCTACATAATGATGAAAATATATATTTTTATAGTACCACATTACTTTTGGACCAATTCAAGTAAGAGTTCAAGTTAGAGAAGTTTGGAATCCAATTCAGCCTCCAGATCAATTCGGATTCAGCCTGACAGGCCCAGCTTCAAATATTCATAACTTTCACATACAGAGTCCGTTTGAGGTCTACGAGTACTTGTTGGAAAGTTTTTTCTCATCCTCTTTCCAATGGATTTAGCCACACCTTCAAATTCCTCTTGTGTGTACCACAATCACTAAAATAAGGTGGTATATCACCTGTTTGGGCTAAACTGGGCCTTGTAATGCTTGGGCTCAAGGGGAAGGCGCCCGCTCTCTTGGCCAATACTATTCACAGTTGTATTGTTTATATGAATAGTAATACCCCTTATTTCTTATTTTTGCATGACTTTCCCTCTCCTATTTAAGGAGGCCGCACCCTTCTAGTTTAGTTGGGTTTCGTTTGCTTAGTTTCTCCATTGTGAAAACTCTTGTTTTTCGCTCGTGTCAACTAGACCAACCATGAAGAACCTCTGCGGAATCCCACCTTTTTGAACTCAATTTATATATTTGTAATTCAGATTGCTTGTTACTTTGTTCTTGCTTGTTCTTTGATTGCTTGCAGGAATTGATCCTCGTGATCAGGTCAATCGAGACTTTAGCATGTGTTGTGTTCGTAGCCTAGATCATGAGAGTTGATCATTATCCAATCGAAATTATCCTTCTCATCGAAAGATTGGAACAACATTAGCTCATCAATTGGTATCAGAGTTCAAGGTTGATCGGTGAGAATTTTCTTTACCTACAGTCAACAAAAGCTACAAAAAAATCAAAAAAATTATTAGGCTTTGTTCATCCTATCCAAACCAATATGTGCCTTGCAATTTTCTTTTTGGTATTTTTCTTGTTGAATTTTTGGTTCATCGTTGTGTCTAGTTGCTGATTTCTAGTCTAGTTAGTGCCTAGTTGATCTTTGTCTAGTTGCATCTGTTGTGTTTTATCTTTCTGCCGTAGGTCATCAATCTTCCTTGATCCTCTTCCTGCCGCGGCACCTAAAATAGCCTGCCATTTCTGCCGCGGCACCGAAAACACCTGCCATCTCCGCCGTGGCAACCTTAGCTCCTGCCACCACCACTGCCACATCCCCTGCCGCCGCCGCTGCCACATCCCCTGCCGTGGCAGCCACATCCGCTGCCAATCACTTCCGTGGCAGCCAAAACACCTGCCGCGGCAACCGTCTTCTCTACTGCGGCATACTACAACATCTGACGCCGTTTTGATATTTCACAAAGGAGCAAGAATCAAAAGGGGGAAACCCTAATCAGTTGGTTTCGGTTGTTCAACGAAAAAAACAGAAGAAAAAAGAGAGAGAAAACAAAGAGGGAAAAAGAGAAAGGAAAAAAGTGTGTCCTCCTTCCCGAAAATTGACAAGCACATCAAACTTTCACCAAAACTGGCGAAAATTGGTGGAGACTTTCTACATATAGCCACAAGCTTCCACAAAAAAAATTCATCAAGTTGGCCCAAGGGTTTAAAAGATATGGTAGTTTCAAGTTGAGCCCGAGTCGGTTTCTAGTCCGACTAGGAATCCGATTCTGAGACACCTTTAGTAAAACGGGTATAACTTTTGCATGTGGTGTCCATTTTTGACATTCTTATACTTGTTCTTGTACCCGAATCTATGTCGCAAGTTTTCAATTTCTGTTTTTGCCCTTTTTCTTGGTCTTCCCTTCGGAATTTGTGTTTTGCCTCAATTGAAAAGTTGTAGATCTCGTCAAAACCTTTCAAATGAGCATATATAAGCCATATAAAACTTTACCCCTTTCATCTTTGAGACTAGATATTGTTTCTACTCAAACTAGAGGCTGTTTACATTACACGTTATTCCTTTCTTTGTGCTCTACATCTTGTGAACAATCTTATGCCTTTAGACAGAAGTTTGAGTAGTGGGCTAGCGTCTCTCCTAGAACTTGGTGTGAGATTTTGTTTTGCTTACATCTAGTCACATTGATTGTTGCGTGTGCGTACATACACTGGGCTTCATTAGCTAGCTTTCACTAGGCTTGGATCAGTAACATTGACTAGTACGTTAAACAATTATTCAACTTATAACTACTGATTTGATTGTTGTTAATCCTTGCTACCATATTGAAGCCTTCTGAGCTCCACTTTCTACTAACTCAATAGGTATCGTTCCTCACAATCGTTGGGCTATACACATCACTTGAGTCAAGTTATCATGAATTAGCCACCGGTTGCACCACTTGTTTGCATTGGTAAGAACTTGTAAGTGCTTGGTAAGTGTCTGAGCGACGTGTGACTTATTAAACTCTAGATCCTAGCAGTTGATAGGAACATATACTTGTGATTTATTTCCTTATTTTCTACTAACCATGGCAGGTTCACAGGATGATTACGAGATAGATGCACGTCTTCTTCGAGCCATTGAATGGGAGCTCAAGAAAATTTGTGAGGAAGATGCACGCTTGAGACAAGCTTCTTCACCATGGGAGATATATGATCATGATAGTACGTTCGATAAACTAAAATCACTTTGCCATCCTTTACTGGTAAATTTGATCCTGATGCCTATATTAACTAGGAGATAGCACTAGATAAAGAATTTGAATGTTATGATTGTTCTGATAAGCAAAAAAAATTAGAGCTACCACTAGTATTTTTATTGATGATGCAATACTTTGATGGAAATATTTTGATAGACATGGTTAAGTGCCTCAAACTTGGAATGCATTAAAAAAAAACTTACGAGAGATGAATTCATTCTTAAAAACCATGTTGATTATTTGCTAGCTATATTGCAACGTTTAAAACATCGAAGTAGAACTATAAGAGAATATTATCATGAATTGAAAACTTATTTATTGCATTGTGGCCTAGAGCAACATGCTGAAGTAACAGAGAATAGATTCTTACATGGGCTTAATAAAGAAATTCAGGACCTTCTTATTCACGAAGAATATAATTCTCTCTCATTTGTTTATACTTGCTTGTAAGGTTGAAAGTCAGATTGAGGAGAAATTGAGAGTGCTTGATGATAAGAAACATGACAACAAACCTATGTTTGTGGCTTTTCCTGTGACTAACAACTTGCAGGTAGTTAAGAACCATGCTGAAGAGGAGCATGAGCTGATTGAACCACTGACTCCATTGGTTGAGAACGAAGATGAGGAGATGGATGCACTTATATCATCCGAGGAGAGCCAAAAAGGTAAAGAACATGGTGCTATCATCACTCACGGTGAGTATGCTTGTGAAGAACTACAATTATCCACTGTTCATACTATTTTAGAGCAAAATTTAATGGAAAATGATTTTACCACGCACATGTTTCAAGTAGAAAATTCAGACTGCATTGACTTGAGTGCACCATGTCATAAAATAAATAAATTGCCTGCTATTTTGAGTGATTCATGTGATGAATTAATCACATGCAATGATCATGTGATTTTAGTTAGATATAAAGAAGTTTTGACTAGAATTTCTCCTGCTAATTCGTTATGTTACATCATGTTGGCTCTACCTATGAAATTGTCACATGCTATAGAGAAAGTTTTTGAACTCATATGTTCAAAATCCTTGTTTAGTGTCTACACCCCTGGGTATAATTTTAATTTGATTGGAGATTATGGTGTAAAAAATTAATTTCTTGTATATCAAATAGACATAACTTGCTATCACATGGATAAATTGAAGCTTGTTGTTTTGGACAACAATTCTTGTGTACTGAATCTTGTTTAATATGAGAGGAAAGTAAAATTTAGTACTCATCCAATGCCTATGTGTTAATCTCCTTTTGCATCACCTAGTATGAACAATCTGAATAAGGATGATGAATTATGGAAGAACTTCCAAATCTCTTCACCCTTGCAAGATGAATTTGCTATTGCACGATTGAAATCTGACTATATGGATGGACTTTGCTTGATTTCAAAAGTTGTAGCTTTGCCCATATGTGCCACCACTGCAAGTTTACAACTTCAAGTTGAACAAATCACCAAGTCGTTATCAACCGTGCCAAAGACCCGATTGACCTGATCACGAGGATCAATTCCTGTAAGCAATCGAAGAACAAGTAAGAACAAAGTAACATGCAATCTGAATTGCAAATATATGAATTAAGTTCAAAAAGGTGGGATTCCATAGATGTTCTTTATAGTTGGTTTAGTCAACACAAGCGAAGAACAAGAGTTTTCACAATGAAGAAACTAAGTAAACGAAATCAAAGGAAACTAGAAGAGTGTGGCCTCCTTAAATAGGGGAGGAAAAGTTGTGTAAAACTAAGAAATAAGGAGTGGTATTATTCATAGTGCTGCTCACATGAATAGTACATCTGTGAATAGTATGGGCCAAGAAAGGGGGCACCTTTCCCTTATGCCCAAGCATTACAAGGCCTAATTTGGACCAAACAGATGATGTGACACCTTCTTTTAGTGATTTCAGTATGCATAGGAGAAATTTGGAGGTGAAGCTAGATTCATTGGAAAGAGGATGAGAAAAGCTTTCCAACAAGTACTCGTGGACCTCAAACAAACTATGTATGTGAAAGTTATGCACATTTGAAATTGGGTATGTCAGGCTGAATCCGAATTGATTTGAAGGCCAAATTGGAGTTCAAAACGTGTCCAACTTAACCTCTTGCTTGAATTAATCCAAAAGTGATGTGGTGCTATAAAAAATATATTTTCATCATTAGGTAGCACTATATAGTTCATATCATATAAATGCACTCGTAAACACGAGCTCACCTAATAATTTAAGTGAAGTTTACGAGCTCTTGTAATTGGAATAGAAAGCATAGCAAATATGGTTGTATCCATAGGGGTCATGTCCTCATCAACATGAGATCTAGATGACTCTCTCAAATTACCATGAGGGTACATTAGAAATTTAGAAAGTACAAGAGATCCAATTTAAGAAAGACTACCAGAAGTTAGAGATGGAAACTAGAGAATCCATCAATTCCTTCTTTGTTAGGTTCCAGAAGATCTTAAGTGATCTGAGGTCTATGGGAGTCACTTATTTAGATGCCAATAATGTAGCTCATGATCTTAGTGCTCTTGACATGACTGTTTAGGAGATGAAAGTTACATCAATTAGTGACAAGGCGAACTTGGCACCTATGACTCTTGATAAGTTGTATTCATAGCTTAAGACTCATGAGATTAGCATCATAGCCAAGAAGTCCAAGGCTCCACAGATGATAGCTCTTATGGCTGATCCCACCAAGTGTGATTCTTCTTGTGAAAATGCTTCTTCTGGTTTTTCCTTGTCTGTGTTTCAAGCCATAGGCGATGAGCAACTTGAGAGTCTTCCCATAGATGATTTAGTCTTCATCACTAATGGATTCACCTAAGCCTACAAGGAAGCAAGAGACTATAGGAGATGTGGACTAATCATTTGCCTTGAGTATGGTAAGATGGGTCATGTCTGGGCTAGTTGTTCTAAGCTTGTGAACATAGGAAGAAATGATTGCAGTAATAAGGATTACAACAAGAAGACACATCGACCACCAAGCATGATGTTGAGGTCAAAAGGGCCACTATGGTGGTGCTCTCATCCCTCATTGATCGAGACCTTAGTGCGGCGTGGATTATCCCTATGTTGAGCATGATGAGGTAGACTCTTATGATGCACTCATGATTTGATATGATAGAGCAGTAACTGATCACTTAAAACATGTCGAGGGCATCAAATGAGTCATGATACGAAATTGCAAGCTAAAATCTAAAAAGAAGTCTTGAACATGAAAATTGCTAGGCTTACATATCTTATTCCTGATGATGATATTTGTAGCTCTAGCCATACTTTGCATGCTAAAATTTAGAAATTGAGATCATCTGGGTTATTCTTGTAAGAACAACTAGAAAATATTAGGACTAAAATTGTTGATATTAAGTGTAGTCCATATTCTAGTTCTTAGGAACTGGTAATATTGCTAGTGCTAGAGCTTATTTACCTTGCTTTAAGTGTTAAAGGCTTGAAAATAATCTAGCAATTCAAATGAAAAACTACTACAATTTGGGCCTGAACATGCTTGTGAAAATTGCCCTAGGCTAACCACTGAAATTGAAGCTCTTACTAAAACTATGCAAGACAAATATGATAAAGAAAATCTTGCTTCTATGAATGCTTCAAAGAAAGTTTATTCTATTACTCCAATAGCTTGTGCATTTTGTATTGAAATTGGATAGGATTTACATGATGTGCATGAGGCTTTCAGAGTTAAGTTGAATGAGTAGTTGCATAGAATCAAGGGTGCTTCTTGTGTGTCTATGAGGCTTTGAAGGTACAAGTGGCTGTGCATAAGCAGGGATATACTAGGCAGTTAGGAGCTAAGCCTATGAGTCTTGTGACACTTTAGCTAAGGAGAATAATTATTTGAAAAAACTCTTGAAAAGTTCTCTAGTAGCAAAAAGAACCTAGACATGATTTTGTATCAATCTCAAGTGATCAAAGCCAATATAGGTTTAGTGTTCAACCACTATGAGTATTTCAAGAATCATCCTTCTACGATTGTGAGAGCATTAGAGAGTGGCATGCTAGAGGTCACCCCTCCTGTGTCGAGCAAAATTGTGTTTAAGTTTGCTTGATTTGCCTAGACCCGTTCTAACAATTTAGGTGCTTCTACTTCATCTGGTACAACCCATCAAAAGGTTAAATATCATTGCACCTATTGTAAGAAGGATGGCCATATCATAGAGTTCTGCTTTAGGCAGGCCAAGAATATTTGTAGTGATTATGTTAGAGTTTTGAGGAGCCTTTAGGATCAGGCTTGTCTAGCTAGTGTCCCTATAGTTACCTCTAAACCTCTCTTTGTAGATGGATTCTTGGACTCCTTTGGTGGTGGTAGAGAGTGATGTGGTTCCAGGTTCTAGGAGAGTGGGTTTAGGTTTTGAGTTGCCCCTAGATAGGATTTCCATCATTTTGGTCCACTGCGAGGATTTGAGAGGGGTTTTTGGTAACTCTAGGAAACGTTCTCATGTATATCATGCTAACCTGCGCTTTGAAGCTTTTCTTGCTGGTCGTGTGTCTTAGTACTAGAAACCTTGATTATATTTCACTAATCCTAATACTGAGGCACCGGCTTCTTCTGTCTCCTTGATATATACTTTTTAGGTGAGGGAGAGATGGTTATCACTTCTTGTTGATATTGTAGTATCGATCTTACGTATGATTATTTAGATTCAGAAGATCTCTTGCCGACCTGACTACCATCACACAGAGAAAGACAAGGATTTTATATAAGTTCAGGCCTTCTCGTGGGAGAATAACAACTCCTGTGTGGCTATTGTTCAATGAACTAATTACAATTGAGAAAGTAATGCGGAATGTCTTGCTCTACTTCTATTCTTCCTCGGGTCCCCCATCTTCTCCCTGACATTAATCCTTTATATAGCTTGTGAAGTGGAGATAGATGTTCCATGCCAAGAGACGCCTTAACATTTCAGAAGATAATTGTTGGCCTAGGGGGGCCCAGGGACAGAACAAAATGCACTCACACGGTGGTTGAAACTCATACGAACACCTCTAAACAACTCAAGACACACAAGAGTTTGCGCTGCGTCAATCCACTCACATCTTTTTAATTTTCTATTTGTATTTATAGACGCAGATTTACAAGTACAAAGGCTAACAAAAACTGCCCGAGTATTTTAGCCATGATCCCATGACCCACACTACCTGAACGACTCGCTCCAATAACCAACGCACTCAGTTTAGTGGACACGACCAATTATGTGCAGACTAACCGCTACCTGGTCCAGTCTATGACTACACATAGACCTGACCTTCTTCGATTTCTCCCTCAAGTCCTTCTTTGACCATGTCTTGTCGACTATGGTGCCTCGATCATGCCTCACGACCACGGCTACTTCGACCATAGTGCCTTTGACCATGGTGCCTTTGACCGCTTCACCGACCACGGCTTGTCGACCACATCTTCAGCCATGGTGCCTTCGACCGCTTCATTGACTACTCTTGTCGACCACATCTTTAGTAATACCACTCATACAGACGGTACTACCGGCCTTCGAGCATGACTGGGATACTATAGCTTACCAGTACCGACCATCGATCACTATGCAGCTACGACCATTATAGCTATGACCACTGTAGCTATAACTACTACTAGAGTACTCCGAGTACCGACTATAGCTATGACTACTGCGCAGCTCGACTTACGACTTCTATTGCTATGACCAGTCTCTGCATCTAGAGTCTCTAACTGCTTTCTGACTCTGGGTCTTCAAATTGAACTCAACACACGAGTACAGAGTACTCGAATACATCAAGCACTCAAACATGAAAAAGAGTTCCATGAATAAGTCATATACTTGTTGATCAAAATGGAAGACATTTATTCAAGAGACAAAATAACATATTATTCAAAATATTATAAACATAGAAGTGATACAATCATGATTTTCTCTAGGGCATATCACTAACAGAAAGTTCACCCAGCTCACATGACGCAGGAAATGCCATTGATGGTGATGGTGAAGAAGTTGGGTAGTCTAGCAAAAGTGCATCGTATTCTTTGAACCAAGAAGGGGGTGCTGGTACCGACTCAGTCGAAGCTAAGAATAAAGACCTTCCTATGGCCAAGGCATAGGATCCCATGGGGATTGCAGATGAAGATGAGCTAATCAAAGCCTTGGTGGGACGAATGTAGCTCGAACACTATGAGTACAGGGCATTGTCAGGTGATGAAGCTTCCGATGCTGAGCAGGGTAGAGGTGATCTGCCTGTCCCCTCGGACTGGAACAAATATGAATTTGACAAGATAGCATTTAGCTCAGGTGAGCAGGTGGCCTAGGAGTACTTACATAATGAGGTGAGGCAAGGAGTGTTCTACAAAAGTAAGAGGAAGGTGAAGGGAGTAGTCAAATTGTGGGTCATGTCATTGAGAAAGACATTCAAGGTGGTGAAGTCCAGTCCATGCATGCACGATGTGAAGTATGAGATAGAGGTATGCCCTTGGCGAGTCCATGTGTTCCAGCCTGTGTGGAACACCAATTGGAAGTGCTTCATAGTTGTCCCGCACACTTGCTTGGCAACAGAGTCCATGCAATCCCACATAATCAGGTCCTCAGGGTTTGTTGCAAATCTCATGTATGGAGGGCTTGTCGACAACATAAAATTTGAACCACATTCAGTTATTCATGCGACCTAGTAGAGGTTCCAATACACAATTAGCTATGCAAAGACTTGGCGGACAAAACATAAGGCACTTGAAGCACTATTTGTTACGTTTGAAGACTCATATCACAACTTTCTTGGTTTGTTGTAAGTCATACAACAAAGGAATTCTAGGACCCATGTTGATATTTTGGAACAAGCCTCAAAGCGATTCCTAAGGGACATGGTAGTTAAGCAAGCATTCTTTGCTTTTGGCACATGCATTAATGTATCTAAGCACTGTCGTCCGTTGCTCTATGTGGATGGCATCTTCTTGACTAGAAAGTACCGAGGGCAGATACTAACTACAATCACAGTGGATGGCAACAACCAGGTTCTTTCTATGGCATTTGCATTTGTTGAGAGTGAGAACACCAACAGTTAGTTGTGGTTTCTCATGAACGTGAAAGCTGGTGTCATGGGCAACCGCCCACATGTCTGCATCATACATGATTGACACCTATAGAGAGTGGTGGTCACCAAGTCGGTGTGGACGTGGCTGGTTGTCGTGGTAATGATAGGTACAATTGCAACTTAGGTTGGCGTAGCAGTAATATGGGTGGTAGTCGTTGCCGAGGTGGGCCACCTCCTCGTTGTTCCTTTCCTCGATCATCTATCTATGGTGCTCATCATTGTTGGCCCTCTCATTTTGGAGCTCCTCCCGCAACTCTTCCGGGAGGATTTGGAGAGCGTGGATGTAAACCTAGGCAAGCGTTGCATATGGTTGATCCACCCATTTGGTGAACTTACAATCCGCGATCTGTAGGCAACATGAGGTGATTACAAGCGATGCATGCATGGAGGTATAGGTAGTAAATGAACCACACACTAGGAACAGAGGGTAGCAAGAGAATCGATGTCCTAGGTGCATATTGTCATCACAAACCTGGACCATTGCATCAAGTTCATGCTTGCATTATGGCCAAGGCTCGGTGATGTGCGCATAGTCACGGAGTGGATTTGTGGGGGTGTAGGACTCCCTAGTATTGACCGGTAGATTGGGGCTTGAGGGTGAGGGGTCTAGGAGACGGCAAATGCTCATGTCTTTAATGTAAGGGTCGTGGCCTCGGAACAAGCTTGTGCCTATTGTCCCCTCCAATGCCTGTAGATTCCAGCCCTGTCTACTATGTTTTCTTCTCCTCTACTATTCCCTCCTTTTCTGCTTGCACTGAATGGAAATGAACTTCGGCTAGTTCTCTAGGCTTCAAGAGGCGACAAAGGGTGCTGGGGGTTTGTTGCCATTTTAATTGACAATTGATCTCCCTATCGTCATTTCAAATGGTGGCAGAAGTTGGCATCTTATGTCCGATCCTCCACTCTAGATTCAAATAGTGATGAAGGATTATTTTTGTTATTTTTTAAAAAGGCTCTATCGCTAGTAGAAATGGCGATAGTCTTTTGTCACCAATCAAAATAGTGACAGAGGACTGTCGCCAGTCCAATTGGTGGCAGTTTCTCTATCACCAATCCAATTGGCAATAGAAATACTATCGCTCGTCTAATTGGCGACACCTTCTCTGTCGCCAGTCCAATTGGTGTAGAGACATCCATGCTACCACGCAGGACTCCGCAAAGGTTAGTCGCTATGTCAAATGGCGACAGGAGTCCGTCGCCAATTGGATTGGCAATAGAGTATTATTTCTATGATTTCGGTAATCGATGATATTTTTATATAATGTTAATAAAAAAGATTATTTTAAGAAAAAAAATCATAAATTGTGGTATCTTACCAAGATTGGTTATATATGCCTTATCATAATCTAGATAGATTTGTATGCATTCCATGGCTTCAAGTGGTACCTTTTTAATTTGAATCCCACTTTGAATAATTTTCAAAGCTCTTTTAGGTTATAAATTTTCATTCATGCATATATGCTCTTTATTTTGCTTCTTTGTGCTTTACTTGTTAGCATGTATCATTTAAGAGGGAAAATTAGAAAGAGGGAGAAAATTATATATGTATGAAGAAGTGGTGAATTCCAGTCATTTTTGTTCTAGTTTCACCCCTGCTTGTGTGATGAGTATTTGATTTTGATGTGTAAGTTTTGTTGAAGTTTGAGTTTAGTTTTAAAGCTGTCCAGTTTTCAGAGTTGCTATCAAGGTTTAGGCAGTCAGACTAGTCTAAACCTTGATAGTAACTCTGACCAGCCTGGCAACGGTGGTCTAATCGGCGGCTATGGAGTGTTCAGACCGATCGTGTGGCCTTTTGGAGAATGGACACTAAACACTTATGTAGGCGTGTTTGATGATGTCTTTGCACTAGGTGTCACTCATTTTATAGTTCTGAGCTGGAACTAGATAAAGATTCATTGAAATTCTAGAGAGGGTGTTTCTGGTGCTCTTAATCGGTCTGACCGGTTTATGGCTGATGATCAGTCTACAATGTCCTGACCGGCATTGGACCAGCGGTCAAACTGATCCCTTGCTAATGGGATTGTACCAGGGTTGATTGAGGCAATCTGACTGGCCATTGGTTGGCGGTCGAACTGATTTTGTTAGTTGAGTGAGCTGAATTTTGTCTCGGTTTTGTTTCTACCATACGAGCTTGACGAGAGTCCATACAAGTATTAGTCATGATGAAAGTTCATGTAAGTGTTAATCATGGCCAGGAGTGCCATGTGGTGTTGCTAACGAGAGTCAAATGCATCTCACTTATGCTTAGCACGATTGTTTGTTTTTTGCTGTTGCAGGGCGCTTGGTGATTTATGACGATCAACGGCAAGAACGAGGCTAGGGGAGGAGCCCGAGACCATGGAGGGTCATGTAAATCTGGGTGAGGATATATCACAAATGGAGAAGCACAGGAGAAGGACACTGTTTGTGATGAGGCAAGTACATACATGTGATGTGTCATTGGACTTGGACCATATCAAGTGGAGACGATCCAGGAGGAGGTCGAAGGTGTATAGGTTTGGTAACAAGTTATTGGGTATCATAGACTTCGTATTGGAGTTTGCTTCGAGGAGAAGCATCATGAAGGCCAGTAGGTGGCAGTTGCGTAAATTATCTAATACCGGGTGGCGGGATGCTTTCCAAACCTATGACAGTGGCCTAAGGTGGATTAGGTCATATCTTGGTGTATGGGGCATTATATCGGACTATTGGAGCCATGTGTAATTCACATTTTGAAAAGCGTGTAAGTGTGTGAGTATAAAACTAATTTGTATGTAGGTTACTGGGTTTTTCTATTTGTAAGTAGTTGTATTCACTAAGTGTGAACTGATTGTTAGGGTTAGGTGTGAGGTGAGGAGCCCCCACTACATAAGTCCTTGTGTGTGTTGAGAGAAAATATCTCTTGTGCTAGATGAGAGGGAGTTAGGGTTAGGTTTCTTTGTGTTGGGAGCTTTGTGTGTGTGTGTGCTCTTGTGAGAGCTCTATGCTTCAAGGTGTGGAGTGGCTGTAATGGAAGATCAATCTTGTTTATCTTGCATCTCTTGTGTTCTTATTTGATTTCCTTGCCTTCTTGAGGTGTTTTGATGAGTTCTGGTTTCTCTCAGTTCTTCCTTATTTTGTGATGTGAACTAGCTTGCTATAAACTATGAGAACCCATCCATGCTCATCTAGATCATCAAGGACTCATGAGCAACTGCAAATAGAAGTTTTCCTTTTCTTTTGCCTGGTTTTGATGCAATCTTTTTTGTTTTGCGTAAAGGTTGAAACTTTGGCTATGATCTTCATGATCAATAACTGGAATAGGTTCCTAACATCCTAGAGAGGGTTTGTGCTAAGTTTCATGTTGTTTGGATTAGTGGTTTAAGAGTTAGTATTTTTCTTGGTCGTAGGTACAGCTATTTTTGTCTTTGTTCGTGAAGCAGTTAGACCACCCTTGAGATCTGGTCCAACCATCATATGGTCAGCGGTCAAACCGGTGAGACTGAAAGTCTCAGGTGAGTTTGTGATCTTTGTCTCTTGGCTTTGGTGAAGCATGTGGGTTTTGTATTGTACACTGCATTGTGTTGCTAATACTAGAAAAAAATTTAAAAACTCATTCACCCCTCTAACTCAATGTATCCAATCCTACACTAACAAATTAAGCTTGAGCATGATTTCACCTATATGTTCTAGAACCTTTGATGATTACTCTTTTAAAAAAGACATGATGATTACACTAGATAGTATGCTAAAGGGCAGTGATCACTCTTTAGTGCGACACAAATGCGGCTTCTTGATTGGACTTCACTTCTCTCTTTCGGTTTCTTTCTTTCTTCCTTTGTCTTAGTTTTCTTTTTTTTTATTTCTGTGTAGTTTTTCGTTAGAGCTATCCTCTATGCCTTCATTTTCTTTGTTCTTTCTGAAAGAAGAAGGCATTGGCATTGGATAACTGGACCCTACACAACTGGGTGCGCAAACCTTAAATGCCCAGATTTACTTCAACGATATATTATGCCAGTAATGTCTATAGCATACCAACTAGAATTGATACTAAGATGGAGGGAAAATTAAAGAAGAGAGATGAGAAAAAGTATCTCATGTGAGACATAACTTAGGCATACAATCCAACATACAAGAAACAATAAAAGCTTGCACTAGGAGGAGAGTTATATCCACCTACATCATGTGTAGTGCCACTGCATTAACGCCCTCATACACCAATTGTCGCCGTCGTGTCCATCGACCATCACCGTGACATCACCGAATGCACCAGCCACTGTCGCTGGATGTCGTATCTGCCCGTTGCTCCACCGCCCACAATCGCACACCAGACGCCACCCCACTGCAGGCCCCACCAAGGCCCCCATTGCCACCTCGGCAGCAACATCTCATATCCGGCCGAATTAGGCACTGCCAATGTAGATCTGCCTCGATCTAGGAGGAGCCTGTCGGAGGGAAGACCGAGGTGGAGGAGCGAGGAGGTCGCATGGGGAGGGGATATGAGGAAGGAGCCGACACATGTTGGTGGTGAGGTGGGTGCCAGTAAGGAGAGAGAATGTGGGAAGAGAGAGAGAGGCAGATGGCCTATGTAATTTACTTGTTAGGCTTACGGATAGATACTATGCATGAAAGGGCTTGTAGAACCCATGACATTCCTCTTTAAAAAACAATGACGATTACACTAGATAGTTATGCTATATGGTAGAGATCAATCTGAAGGAGAACGGGTAGGCTACGCTAGCTATAACATTTGATTTTCTACCACGTTCAATCAGAAAATATGCGTGTAAGGAGAACGGGTAGGCTACGCTAGCTACAACATTTGATAGATGCGCTGCGCAGCGGAAGAAGAGTTGGAGCAGCCCGGTCCAACGTAGATGCGCGTTGATGAAGAAGAAGCAGTTGATCGTTTCATGAACTGAATGTCTCCTCCTCGCGTCCCAGCAATAGCCTTGCGCTTCTCGCCGATCAGCACAGCAGCAACAGCAGCGGCGCCTCCACGGAGTCCACACGTTCGGGATGGAACTCCGTGCGCTGGTGTGCTAGCACCGCGCGCCCGGCTAGTGTTTCGGGATACGGCCGAGGGGAGGTGGCAGCCAGGGTCTTCAGCACAGTAGTCTATATAACCTGCAGCCCCGCCTCCACATATTTATAGAGCATGCTAATGGGCTTCCACGTTGTAAGCCCATTAGAACCCTAATCCCATATGGAACAATATCCCTTTGGGCCTATAAAACTGAATTGTTTATGATTGCCTCTTGGGCACATCACTAACAATCTCCCACTTACACTAGAGACAATCATATAGGCAAGCTTTCCAATTCCAACCCCTTAAGTGTGTGACCCGTTAGGTTCATGTGTAGACAGCCATGACCCGAAAATCCTTTTCAAGCCATAAGTCAATAGTGGCACCTAGCAGGGCATATTGACTCCTGAATACACATAAAGATCATATCGGCTAAACCTTGATATACACACACTTGGATCCCTTTGCCACATGATACCAGTCGAACTTAAGGCGAGATTCGTGCCACCCTTGTGATAGCTCAACCATTCGCTCGATCTTGTGGTTGATTACAACTCATGACTAACCATTTAGTCACATTGTGATTAACTCTTTAATCACCTTGGCATGGCCATGCACTTCCCTAATCCAACCACATCGAGGGGCCCAGAGATATCTCTCCTGTTATATAGGAGGGGTAAATTCCATCTTAATCCGCTCACATCCCATTCCATGTTTCATGATACACCTGAAGACCACTTTTATAGCTACCCAGTTACGGAGTAGTGTTTGGCAGCCCCAAAGCGCACCACTACACATAGTGAGAAACAATGGCGATTTCAGGTCGAAGGATCTAGTAGGTATGCCACTTGAGATTGCTTGATGGCACATATTAACATAACAATCCTAGAAACGTCTCGGAGTGGATCAATCCAACACCATGTTCTCTAACATGTGTCCACATTATTGATTTGATATTCCTATATCCACGATCATCAATCAATACATGTGCTAGTCCATAAATCATTGTTGTCCCACGTAATGATATAAGACTAGAGATCTTTAGAATAACATTAAATAAACTAAAGAGTTTCACGAACAAGTCACATACTTGCCAATCAATGCATACAATCATTATTCAAGGAACCAATAACACCTTATTCAAAATTTCATAAACATAGACTTGATGCAATTATCTCCCACTCACACTAGAGTCAATCATGTAAGTATCTAATACCCATTGTACTCATGTGTGCCTCATGCTTTGGTTGTGGGAGAGGCTTTGTCAACGGATCAGCAACATTCAAATCCGTGTGCACCTTGCAAATCTTCACTTCACCTCTATCAATGATCTCACGGATAAGGTGATAGTACCGAAGTATATGTTTGGACTTTTGGTGTGACCTAGGCTCCTTTGCTTGCGCAATGGCTCCACTATTATCACAATAGAGATCCACTAGACTGGACATACTAGGGATCACACCCAACTCAAAAATAAATTTTTTGATCCAAACAGCTTCCTTTGCAGCTTCAGAAGCTGCAATATACTCGGCCTCAGTTGTCGAATCAGCTACCGTCTCTTGCTTGGAACTTTTCCAGCTCACTGCCCCTCCATTGAGGCAGAACACAAAACCAGACTGCGATCTGCTATCATCTTTATCAGTTTGAAAACTAGCATCGGTGTAACCTTTTACAACGAGCTCTTCTTCACCTCCAAAAATAAGGAACATATCCTTAGTCCTTCTAAAGTACTTAAGAATATTCTTTACAGCCACCCAGTGAGCTAGACCGGGGCTAGATTGATACCTGCTCGTAACACTTAGAGCATATGAAACATCTGGGCGCGTACAAAGCATAGCATACATGATGGATCTGATGGCTGAGGCATACGGAATCACACTCATCTTCTTTTGCTCATCAAGTGTTGAAGCACATTGAATCTTGCTAAGACTAATACCATGTGACATAGGCAAGAAACCTTTCTTGGAATCTTGCATATTGAACTGTTTCAATACCTTGTCAATGTATGTACTTTGGCTTAATCCAATTAGCCTCTTCGATCTATCTCTATAGATCTTTATGCCCAAAATGTAAGCTGCCTCTCCGAGATCTTTCATTGAGAAACTTTTTCTCAAAGAAGATTTCACAGCTTCTAGCATTGAAATATCATTTCCGATCAATAATATGTCATCTACATACAAGACCAGAAAAACAAGTGCGCTCCCACTAGCCTTCTTGTAAACACAAGGCTCTTCTTCATTCTTGATGAAGCCAAACCCTTTGACTACTTCATCAAAACGAAGATTCCAACTCCGAGATGCTTGCTTCAATCCATAAATGGACTTCTGAAGCTTGCATATTCTCCCAGCATTTTTCGGATCAACAAAACCCTCAGGCTGTGTCATGTACACATCCTCGCTTAGGTTCCCATTTAGGAAAGCCGTTTTGACATCCATCTGCCAAATCTCGTAGTCGAAATAGGCAGCAATGGCTAGGAGGATCCGAATATACTTTAGCATAGTGACGGGCGAAAGCGTTTCATCATAATCAACACCTTGAATTTGCTTGAAACCTTTCACCACCAATCGTGCCTTATAGATGTGAACATTTCTATCCATGTCTATCTTTTTCTTAAAAACCCATTTACACTCAATAGTTTTTACACCATCAGGTGGATCCACCAAGTTCCAAACTTGATTATCATGCATGGATTCTATTTCAGACCTCATGGCTCCAAGCCATTTTTCAGAGTCTGGTCCCATCATTGCTTCCGTGTAGCTCTTGGGCTCATCATTGTCCAACAACAATATGTCGCGTTGTCCCGTGGTTAGGAGCGTGAACTTTTCAGTTGCGTGACGTGCCCTTGTAGACCTACGTGGGGGCGGTGCCTCCATAACCGGTTGTACAACATCTTGTACATCTTGTTGAGGTTCAATAGAACCTGAAACATTTTCAGGTGTTTCCCGAATTTCTTCAAGCTACACCTTGCTCCCACTAACACCGTTTGAAAGAAACTCTTTTTTCCAAAAAGACACCGTTCCGAGCGACGAACACTTTGCCTTCTTCCCGATTGTAAAAATAATATCCTTTGATTTCCCTAGGATACCCAACAAAGAAGCATTTATAAGATTTAGAATGGAGCTTATCAGACGTCAAACGTTTCACATAAGTCTCACAAGCCCATATCTTAAGGAAAGACAATCCAGGACGTTTCCTTGTCCATTTCTCGTATGGTGTCTTTTCCACTGATTTAGATGGGACTCTGTTTAGTGTAAACGCAGCAGTTTCTAGAGCATATCCCCAGAAGGACAATGGAAGATCAGATTGGCTCATCATAGACCGAACCATGTCTAACAAGGCCCGGTTCCTTCGTTTAGATACCCCGTTCCACTGAGGTGTGCCAGGCGGAGTTAGCTGTGGAACAATTCCACACTGTTTTAGATGTTCACCAAATTCATGGCTCAAATATTCACCTCCACGATCAGATCGCAGAAGTTTAATTGTCTTGCCTAGCTAATTTTGTACTTCATTCTGAAATTCTTTGAACTTTTCAAACGATTCAGATTTGTGCCTCATTAAGTAGATGTATCCATATCTACTAAAGTCATCGGTAAAAGTAATGAAATACTGAAAACCACCTCTGGCTACTGAGCTCATTGGTCCACATACATCGGTATGTACAAGTCCCAACAAGTCACTTGCCCTCTCACTATGACCGGTGAAAGGCGCCTTTGTCATCTTGCCAAGTAAACAAGACTCGCATGTCTCAAATGATTCAAAATCAAATGAGTTGAGTAGACCATCTTTATGGAGCTTCTCTATGCGTTTCTTATTTATATGACCTAAGCGACAATGCCAAATAAAAGCGGGATTCAAATCATTAGGCCGTAGCCTCTTTGCATTAATATTATAGACAGGTTTATCCTCAAGATCAAGAACATATAACCCATTCATCAATGGACAATGTGCATAGAGTATATCATTCAAATAAATAGAACAACGTTTGTTCTTTATTACGAACTCATAACCACCATCTTCCTCCAAACATGAAGAAGAGATGATGTTCTTACTCAATGCTGGAATGTAATAACAATTATTTAATTTCAAAACTAATCCTGAAGGTAATGACAAGTGATAAGTGCCGACAGCTAGTACAGCAACCTTTGCTCCATTGCCGACACGCACGTCCAACTCGTCTCTCGCAAAACTTCTAGTCCTTCTTAGACCCTGCAACGATTTGCAAGTATGAATCATCGATTCGGTATCAAATACCCAAGATTCACCAAAAGAAATTGCAAGATTAATTTCTATAACATTTATACCTGAAGCAGAAGTCTCGCTTCCCTTCTTCTTTTTCAGATCCTCCAAGTATTTCTTACAATTCCTAGACCAATGCCCCTTAACATGGCAGTGGTAGCATTCATCATCAGGAGAAGGGCCAGATTTGACCTTCCCATTTGGCTTTGGCTTAGAGCTAGGGTACTCATTAGGAACATTTCCTTTGCCTTTGCCTTTGGGCGTCCAACGCTTCCTCTTTTAATTCTCCTTCTGAACCATCATCACATGATTGGTGTTTTTCTTAATACTTTCCTCTGCTGTCTTAAGCATCCCATGCAATTCAGTCAATGATTTCTCCATGCTATTCATATGAAAGTTCATAATGAACTGCTCATAGCTTGGAGGGAGAGATTAGAGAACAACATCCGTAGCCAGATCAGGATTAAGGGGAGAACCAAGCTTCTCCAAGCTCTCAATGTAACCAATCATCTTGATCACATGAGGACTGACTGGACTACCTTCCGTCAGCTTGCACGCAGACAAGGGCTTTGAAATGTTAAACCTCTCGGTCCTAACTTGGTTCTTAAACATGTCACGCAGTCCTTCAATCATAGTGTGAGCATTTGCATTCTCATAATGCTTCTGAAGCTCAGAGGACATGGTAGCGAGCATGAGACAGCTAACGTCGAGTGAATCATTGCAGTGCTTCTCATAAGCTTTGCGGGTGGCAACGTTTGCACCCTTAGGGAGTTCATCGGGGTAGGGTTGCTCAAGAACGTATTCCCATTTTTCTTGTCTGAGAACAATTCTCAGGTTGCGGTACCAATCAATAAAATTCGTTCCATTAAGTTTTTCTTTCTCAAGAACAGATCACAAGTTAAAACCAGAATTGTTACTAGAAGCAGCCATGATCTACAACAGAAAATAAACAAGCAAAGTTCAGCACTATGTTCATATTTGATCTTCCATTAAACATTTTAACAAAAGACACTCCCACTATATGTTTTGTAATCGTCTTCCCTCTAACGACATATAGTGGTCAAGATCCATGTTCATCTAAGTTCTAGTGAGCTTTGGCATCACCGCTAGAAACCTAGTGACGTAGGTAAGCAATGCTTGCTAATCACATCTTATGTGACTCTTGTTTGTTGGGTGGCATCCAATGCGCCGGCTCCCAACACCATGCCCCAAGGCCCAAATCCAATTTGATAGCCTTGTTAAGTAAACCAATACTATGCATGTGGATGTCCGATATCCACCCTATTAGATCAAGATAGTTGATGGTACTCTGCTTTGGCAGACCTACCAAATAATGATCGTAATTCTTATAGGCGCAGCAATTGGAAGGGCATCAAATAAATTCTTAACTTTTTTGAGGGAAGCTATTCTGTCATGAAAAATACATCCTCTACAGGTATGGCATGAAAGAATAGTATGACAGGAAATAAACATCACATGCATATAATCACATTATACTGTGAATGGTATGGCCTTTTGAATTGTAGTGGTCGCTATCGCCATGGTTCCACGGTGATGTCCTTCGCCACACTTCTTGTCCTCTCTTGTCATCATGCTTGAAGCCTCCATGGTAAAGAACTAAATTATTACATCTAATAGCTAGCAAATGAATTACATGAGGAGCGCAAGCATCACAAGTCGACATGCAGGTCGTTATACAATTAAAGAACAGCCTCAACCCAGTTGTGATTAATACGACACACAGGCCGCCAAAACACACATGCATCACATATACATCTATGTCATACCATTCACATCATTCCCTGCAAAAACAAGTTAAGTGTAGAACGCATTCTACCGCCCTGACATGAATGTGTTTATATAACAATCTATGCGTGTACGCAACGGCGGTCTATGAAATCGCTATGAAAATCTCATCGGGCCGATCAAATCAACCCAAATTCGAGCCATTCAAAATGCCTCAATTTTCATTAGATCAATCACATTGATCATCGCGATCGGTATACTTGAGGAGACCGCAACACGAGACCTCGATCTGTTGGCTCGATCTACTGACTGTGCGCGCAGTTAGCCCCGATGGTGATTCCAGCTGGTAGGGGCAAGTCGCGCGTACATCAAAGAAGGAGCACGAACTAATATTTTTGGCCACATGATGCTATCAACTCACACCTATTTCAACCCCTTATGACCGATTGATCTAATCAATCCGTGCACCGAAAGATCCATCACATGAACCTAGCATAAGAACAGTAATAGATCGCATCTACTACAAACAACATATCATCTACAAGCACATGATCCAGACCACATACTATGCAGCTTCGCTCTGATACCACTGAAGGAGAACGGGTAGGCTACGCTAGCTACAATATTTGATTTTCTACCGCGTTCAACCAGAAAACATGTGTGTAAGGGAGTCATGGATAGTTACCACTAGATGCGCTGCGTAGCGGAAGAAGAGTTGGAGCAGCCAGGTCCAACGTGGATGCGCGTTGATGAAGAAGAAGCAGTTGATCGTTTCACGAACTGAATGTCTCCTCCTCGCGTCCTAGCAATAGCCTTGCGCTTCTCGCCGATCAGCACAGCAGCAACAGCAGCGGCGCCTCTACGGAGTCCACACGTTCGGGATGGAACGCCGTGCGTTGGTGTGCTAGCACCGCGCGCCCAGCTAGTGTTTCGGGATACGGCCGAGGGGAGGTGGTGGTCAGGGTCTTCAGCATAGTAGTCTATATAACCTGCAGCCCCGCCTACACATATTTATAGAGCATGCTAATGTGCTTCCACATTGTAGGCCCATTAGAATCCTAATCCCATATGGATTAATATCCCTTTTGGCCTATAAAACCGAATTGTTTATGATTGCCTTTTGGGCACATCACTAACACAATCTTCAGTGCGACGCAAAATGAGGCTTCTTGATTGGACTTCCACTTCTTTCTTTCGGTTTCTTTTCTTTGTTCCTTTGTCTTCCTTTTCTTTGATTTTTTTTTTGCGTAGTTTTTCGTTAGAGCTGTCCTCTTTGCCTTTATTTTCTTTGTTCTTTCTGAAAGAAGGCATTGGTATTGGATAACTGGACCCTACACAACTGGATGAGCCAAACCGTAAATGGCCGGGTTTACTTCAACAATGTACTACGCAAGTGCTGTCTATAGCATGCTCAACTAGTATTGAGCAGCCACCATGTTCAACTAGTATTGAGCAGCCACCATGGCGGTAACGTCTCAGATCTGGCCGAATTTAGGCGCTGTCGGCGCAGATCCAGACGGATCTGGGAGGAGCCTGGGCACTGAGAATGCCCTGATATCACAAATTGAGTACAATATAATCATAAAAACTAAGAAGTACAGGATTAATTGAAGTTTGTCCAATGAAATTAACACAATGCCGTGCAAAGGAGTAAAGTGCACAGGCCATATTCCTACTATTATGATTGATCATACACCGTGAACAGTGTTTCAAACACTTAATTTGTACTATCGAAAGGTAGCAAACTTGTACGTTGTCCTTCTAATTAAGTGCGTTGCAAGAGACAAATTTCTTCTACAGCTCAACAGCAGCTATAAACATTTGCAAAAGCCTGGCCACATATTGCAAATCCAAAGGTTGTGGTGGACTGGTGGTTGAGGTTTGACATGAGTTTATTGATCAGACCTCAGTATATAATCTCCTTGAAAATAAAGATACACAACAGCTAGATTAGTTTTGCTGTTTTTTAATTCAAAAAAGTTCGTTTTACTGTTTTGATTTTGGTTTCAACACTTTGTAGGAGTACTAGCTAATACATCTTATTGACCCTATCGGCCGTTAACTGATTAATTAAATAATGCTTCGTCCCTTAGAGTTGCACAATTATAAATGGAGCGTGTGCATTCGCTAGTTATTGGCATGCGATCCATCGGTCAGGCCGTGCCGGGCGACAGTCCAAGGCGAGAGACAGAGACGGCGAGGAAAGGAGACGGACAAATTAGGGTATTGATAAACATCATTCGGATATTTTCTTTCTAATTATCATCTAGATTTGTGACTGTTAGATTAGAGATCCAACGGTTACGAATTCTCCCCGCCCCCTCCAAAAAAAATCTTCCCCCTCCAAAAAATGAGGCCGTTGGATCTCTAATCCAACGATCCGAAATGTGGATAATTGTTAGGAAGAAAACATCCAGGTGATACCTATACACACCCGACGAATTATTGCGACAGATGACGAAGAAGAGTCCATATCCGCGCGCGTGCCTGCCTGATCAGCTAGCTAGCCCCCTGTTTCCGCAGGGCTATAGCCACACAATCATAGGCCGTCTGACACGGGTGCCGACGCGCGGCCGGTAGCTATGGCGGACGTCGCCGCCCGTCGGAGCCCCGTCAGTCGCTGTCCGCGCACTGTGGACCAGCGCGGAACGGCCGGCCGATCGATCGAGCCGGCAAGCGGCACCCAAGTTGGTACGTGCGCCGCCTACATGTGGCCGTGTGCATGCATGCGCCGGCGGGGGCCCCGCCGCGTCGCCTTTTCCGCGCGCGGCACGTCGCCGTCGCCGCAGCTGTGGCGAGGTCTCCGCCTCCGCGCGCGCGGCCCACCCCACCCACGCACCAACGTACGTACGCGCGCGCGCATGCACGCTCCGCACGGCACGGCACGGCACGAATCGAATCGAATCCATGGCGAGAAGAAGAAGAAGAAGACGACGAAAACGCTAGCTACTCCACTCGCTCGATCGATTCGGTCGTCGTCGTAGCACGTACGTGCTACTAGTCTAGTGCTCGTTGCAGCTGAATCGCTTCTTATCTCTGGCTAGCTCCCTTTCTTTCCTTTTTATCCCTCCTTTCTTTCGGCTGCTTTTTGTCGGCGTAGCTTGTAGGCAGTAGCTAGCGAGCTGGTACTAGAACTGTAGTACACGTACTGATTAATGGCAACCTTGCAAAAATGTGAGGCCCGAGCACGTACATCCCACCCGTGTGCACGCATGACGACATGCGTGCGTCGCTACATATAGTACACCAATCATGAGCCTCGATCTCTAGACTCTAGTTTCATCTGTGGTACATATATGTGCAAAGGAAAAAAAACTTGTGCTTAGAGTTTGGCTAGAGAAATAAATACGAATTATCCGTATTATTTAGTTACTGTATTTGATAAGATACGAATATAATAGAGGTTTTTTCATCCGATTAACAATCTCTCTCATATTTGTATTTGTATTTGAATTTACATAAAAATATGAATAAGAATATAGTATGGACTTTTACCATCCGAAATAGTATTTTATTCGGATTATTGATACCTATATTCATATTCGGCGAAACAATATACATATTTTATTACAATATGACTAATTAGTTGAACAAGTTTTTTAATTCAATATGAATTCGTATTTCTTTAGGTGAAGTAAATAAATTAGAATGACTAAACGTGACTGTACGAGGATAAATTACCATTAATATCTTCATATTACATAAGATATGAGGATATGCGCATCCGACTAAATTTAGTAGATATTCGATTTGAATTCATATTTATTATAATATTCGATTCGTGTTTGTATTTAAAAATATTTTGTTTACAAAATACGAACATGAATATAATAAAAAGTACTATTTGATTTGAATTCGATTGGTTTCCACCTACTTAGAGTTTCATGCATGGGGATGAAGTTAGTGAGGGCCCAGGCTTCCCCTAGAGGAGTTGGATTGTCATGAGTAGGCCCTCATGTGACCAAAGACCATAGTCCAGATCATATCTAATTTCTTATTAGATAATGCATATACGCTTAGCATAATGTGTATCTCTTAATCTAATTCTGATTTCGGTATCGGCCACGGAGACGTGCGTTCATGATTGATGAGTGTAATAACATGCATGCACGGTCTAACCTAAAGAAGGGGGTGACGACGGACGTGGACACGCATGTCACGATGACCTACGTGCTGCGTGCATGTATTGTGCACACACGTACACATATGCATGGTTTGGCCTAGAAAGGGGTGCATCATTGTCACGTCGAGTAGCGTGCGATGTCGTGCAGGATATAGTGAAAGGGGGATTGAAGGCGATCATCTTTTTCTCCTAAAATCTTCCTTCCGTGGAATTAATCAACTGAACATGAAAATGCAAGGTACACATAAATTTAGAGGTAAAATTAAGGCTTATTTTTGCTGTTCATAAGAAACGACCGCGCTTCCGTATGCATACAACCACGTACGTGCATGCTTATTTTTACATGCACGGTGGTTGTACGACTGAAGGAGTTAGGAGAAGATGTCGTACATATTTACGTCTACCACCGTACGGCGGCCATGCATGATTGCATGCTAGCTTTAAGGTTGCACCCAAAATCTCCAACTAACGTGACAGTACTTGAAACATCTCAAAAAATCAAAATTTTGAATTTCTTTGAGTTTTGCTTGAATTCCCAATTTCTTCCCAATTTGGCAATCCATCTCAACCCCTTACTTTCCTTTCTTGCTTCCCATCTTCTTCAACCGATGGCGCCTCTGGAAAATTCACATTCCGCTACCGCCTCTCTGTTCACCTCCACGTGGCCGCTCGCCCTCGCACCCAGTTTTGCAGCCGAGTTCGCCCTGGCCGTTCACACTACCCTTTCAGCTGCTGACGCCACAGTCCCACCCTCCAATGATTTGCCCCTCTACTAACCTCACCACTCCATTCCTTGCTTTGCCCGCCGCTTGACTCAAGCTCGCTCCCACCATAGCTCTTGTTCTCCTCAGCCCGACGTGTGCACCCTTACCGTACCAGCTGCGTCATACCTCACCAACTCCTACAGACGCCATCTCTCCTGCTCACCCTCTCCCCAACAGAGCCTCGCCCTCTCTCTCTCCTCCTCGCTCGCCTCTCTGTGCCAAACCGCCTCACTGCTCCCACCGCCTCCCCCCCTCATAAAGCTCAATTCCTTCTGTAGAGAGCTTCACACCACACTCAATCTCACACCAAAGCCATTCAATCAAGCTTTCTCCTACCGCAGCTCCGCCATCGTTCTTCCCTGAGTCTGGTGAGTCACACACCAAATCTCATGCTCCCGACCGCCATATTTCGATTAACCACAGCCACAACACCCACGAGGCACCACAATCATATACCCGAACTCAATTTTGCGAGTGCATTTCTTGAACGTCTTGACACCATGAGCAATCGCTGGCTGAGATGCCTCTTTCGTGGACAGCTCAAATCAGCCAACCTCAATCTAAACTACCACTATTACATCGCTTCTTGTCATCTATATATAGTTAAATTGCCTTTGAACTCACCAAAGAACCACCAGAGGAGCCCCGAGCCGCCATGAAAGACACCACCTTTACTCCTGTCGTCGACCGCCACCACCCACGTTCTCGCCTTCCAAAGCCCCAAAATGGAACTACCATCTCAAACCGAAGCCATCCACACCGGTGAAGATTGCCGGAGTTCGTCGCCGATGGCGAATGACAGTAGGAATTGTTCCCCTATTTTTCCATTGCTGAAGCCAATCGGAGGTGGAAGATAACCTCCCTAGGGCTACGTGGCTGCATCACAGCCCTCTGTGCGCCATCCTTCGGCCGGCAGCGCCACGCACGCTAGGCCAGTTCAGCGGTGCGGCTTGGGCCAAGTCGACTGGCCCGTCTGACCGAGTCGGTTTAAATCGTGTAGGCCGTGCACTGTTCCTCGTGGGCCGGCCTGTCACTGTAACTACTGTAGCAGTGATTGTTCACTAAGCCCTAAAATCACAAGAATACCCCATTTCGACCGTTTTGATGCCCCGAATCCATTTTTAACCTCCATTCCACAAATCCAAGCTCTTATAAAATCCAAATCTACTCTATTTGGTTTTTATTGCATTTACCCATTTTGTTTTATTTATTTTCCTTGCTTGATTAGGCTCAAGCGCGGGCTTACGTTATGTGTTTGCGCTAGCTTTCGAGTTCCCTGCCCGTGCAAGGACCAAAACTAGGCATTGAAGTGTACGAGACAGCTGAGTTTGTCAAATAGCAAGGCAAGTTACAAGTTTTTATCATATTGAATCCCATGAAATTTAAATTACTTAATTATAGTGTTTGCATTAATATTATTTGTGAAATGTTATTTAAATAAAATAAATGTTTAGAATGACATGCTAATTAGTTATGTCCTACCATTGAAAAATGCCATGTTTAATTTGATGCCATATTCATCTTGACAACCTTAGTAATATTTAAATTATTGTATAAATAACTGTAGAGTAGCTCACTCAAAATTTTGTACTACTAAGTGATTTGGCTTTTGGCCAGAAGAATTACTAAAATGGTTCTAGCGTAAGGAGGAATCATGGAAAGCCATGAGATGGTTGAAGTCCATGACCTTACCCTAGGGAGGAGGCTTGAGCAAATGGGTGGTAATGCTATCGAGCATAGATGATTGGGGATGTGCTTGGTAGCCTAAAGTGAAACGTAAGGACAAAAACCTTATGCTGAGTAAAGGACACAGTGTCGCTCAACCATAGATGTTGACTTGTCAACCCTGGTTTAGTAACTGCTCAACTCGATTGAATCCCTACAGGAGGCAGAAGTGTGGATGTTGGGGAGTTAGGCATGTGGAACAGTAAAACTATACCTAACAATGGTAGGGACCACTCAGGATGGACAGAAGAGATTAGGTTTAGCCAGTGTAAACCGTGTCTGAGTGGATCTACAGGGTAGAGCCTATATAAAGAATTGAGATTTTCTCAACTCAGTCGCACACTAGCTGAAGCGTGTCTATAGCTTGACATTAAGAGTTTGAGAAATCTTGTGGGTAAAGCTAGGCAACTCTGCATAGTTAAATAAATAGTATTCGAATATGTCGTGCTTCCAGTAAATGAAGTTGTGTTTAATGGGTGATTCTAACGGCGAGGCATAAGTAGATTTCTTTATGTTTTAAACTGAGTAATCTGAGTAATCAAGTGTTGAAAGCACCCCCCTAATCTTGAGAAGTTTAGTTGGTGTTTTCTTGCTTTCAAGGGTTTACAAATAAAATTGCATCCACTCCCATTAAGAATCTAGTATATTTTCCTCCATTGGCAATCCGTGAAAATAGATAAAGTAGGATCTATCCTTGTGACTTACTGGATATGGTTGTATTCATTACTTGCTAAACAACAAACCAAAGAACAATGGACATCGATGAACAAGCTGTTGATGAAGATCTAGAAGGACCTACTTCTTCAGTGACCAGTGGTTTTAGGTCTTAGCCGTGCTCAAGTACGCCTGTGGGAGGTTCTTTTGTACTGTAAATTAACATTGGGCTTGCACGCCCACTGTATCAAAACTAGGTTGCTAAATCATATTTCTGTATTAAAGCTTGGCTCTTTTGTTATAAACATGTGTTATTGTGATGCACACTCGTGTACAGTATTTCGCAACTGAACAGTCCTAGGCAGTTGCGTGAATTACCTATACTGCAAGTGTACATATATAGACTGCATCCATCGATCACCCTATCACGCATGCAAATCAATATATACCGGCATTCAATATAACTAGAACATTGGGCGCGCTTCGCGCGCCTTGCCATGATACTTCTACCTCTTTTTGATTTATTAAACCATGACCACAGTTCACTGAGATCCAAGTAATGTATACACATTTGAGGTAAACAAAAAGAACCATGTTAGAACCATATCACATTACTACACTAAACTACAACCGAAGCAAAAATCAAAAGAACCATGTAATCGTATGAAAAAAGGAACATGAAGTCCAATTTCAGTGGAAGGATCATTGCAGAAAAGATAATCGTGCATGGAAAATGTTTACCTTCTGCAGAATTCAAAAGACAGCTACAAAAAGATGATTCCCACATCCATCCACATTGAACATGGTGACATCGGCTCACGAAGACCTGCTCGAAAGATCTAGAATCATGAACACAACAATATAGCCCATATCACAGAACTCAAACGATAGAACCAAGCAACAACAGATGATATAGCAATGACAAATTTGTCTCTAAAAAAATCAAAAGGCAGCCTTTTTCACAACTTTAGTCCAATCTGCAATGAAGAGAGGAATATCTTACCATTCATATGAAAATGTAAAGGAAAAATACAGTCGCTTGCCTGTACTATAAAGCCTAGCATCGCCCAAAATTCAGCCACGATGGCCAATGATATGTTTCTACAAATGATTCTAGGCAAGCAAAAAAGGAGCAATGAATATCACACAATTAGTAAAGTATAGAATTGGTGGAAACTTAATTCTTACTTCCAGGTTCCAAGCTTCATCTCATTCCCCTATTCTTGAGGACATGCTCATCCAGGCCCAGAACAACCCCAACTAAACAGCAAAATAAAATGGGCATACCAGTGAGGAAGGGGAAGCAAAAGATAAATTCAGCTCAAAATAGTTTTCCCTAACCTTTTCCATCCATCCTTGCCACCATAATCTCAGCAACACCTCTACGGACCTGCACCAATCTTATCATACACATCATTTTTAACCTAAGGAAGCACATGCACTTCAAGAATCACATATCCATATACGCTTGAAGAACCACATGTCCATATATGATTGAAAAACATGTCTGGAAAGGAGAGGAGTTGGGGGCGGTGGTCGTCCCTGCAGGACGGGGGCAGCAGCAAGGTTAGTGAACTCCCCCTCCGGCCTCTAGGCCCAAGCATAACAATTGTGCTCCTGTGGCTGAGCTCAGCGTGGCATGGGCGGTGTAGTGGACGGCGCGTGGCCGGAATGGCCGAAGGGAGTGGGCGCGGCAGGGTATGGGCGACGACGGGACGGGGACGTGAGCAGGAGCGCAAGGGGGCGACGGAAAATCCGGGGGAGGCGCCGACCGGATCCGGCCTCCCCCTCCGACCTCTGGGCTATGGCCTCCTCCTCCGGCCTCCGCGGCTCCCCCTCCGCCTCCGCGCCGACCGGATCCGGCCTCCCCCTCCGGCCTCGGCGCCTCCCCCTCCGCCTCCGCGCCGACCGGATCCGGCCGCAGCTGAGTCCATCCACCCCCGCGAGCATCCCAACCCGCGGCGGCGGCGGGGGAGGAAGGGGGAGGCGGCGAGGGAGCGGGGGAGGAGGGGGTTGGGGAGAGGAGGAGGGGGGGAGGGGAAGGGAGGAGGAGGCGGCGGGGTAGGAAGGGGGAGGGGGAAGCGGCGGCCGGCGGGTGAGCGGGGGAGACGGCGGGGGAGGGGGTGGCGGCGGGGGAGCGGGGGAGGCGGCGGGGGAGCGGGGGAGGAGGGGGAGGCGGAATGGGGGCACGGGCGGCATGGGCAAGGGCGCCTGCATACGCGCGAGACTGCGAGAGGGAGGATGGCGGGGTTCGGGCGGGCGCCAGCGCGAGAGGGAGCAGGTCGCCCGCGGGAGCCTCGCCAACGTGTCGACTCGTCGTTGCCTCCACGTCGCCCGAAATTCTGTGAGAGCAGCAAACGGCAGCAGGTTTTAATAACTCTGATTCGTACCGTCGATTGGGTTAAGTAGGCAAGATCAATCGAACGTGTGTAATCTATGTACGTACTGTGCTACTACATACGCAGACATCAACAGTTTCGTACCGTTATGCCGTTAATTATGGGCCTGTTCTTTATGGATGTAGCTTATGGTTTTTGGTTGAAATTTTTGAATTTTAGCTGTTTGCAATAGAGATTATGGAAAGAGAGATACTCGCTTGCGATTTTGGATGGTACAGATATTAGGCTTTTAACATATACTACAATTAACTTATAGACTCAGTCTTGAAAAAATATTCCGTTTGAAAGTTAGGTACTATAGCAAAAATTAAAAGCCGATTTCAAAAGCCGAAAAGAACATACCCATATATATATTAGGCAGCAAGTACGTACATACATGTACAGCTTATCAACTACCATACTATACCTTACTTACCTATTACTAACCATCTCTTTTATTAGTGGTTTAATACGCCAGTTAGTTAGCTTGGTTAGCTAGCTGTTGCTAGCTATAGCCGTGTGCTAATTAAATGCCATGCTCAATCGCACGTACAATCATGTCTGTTCCAGGTGCAGTCACGTGAACAATATCGACCACCAGCGACATTGTATCTAGACCTGGAGAAAGCTCAAGTCCTATCTGGAGAGACGGGCAAGAAACACGAGAGGAACTCACCACAACAAGTGGTGAAACTTGAAAAAAGAAAGAGAAAGAAAGAGATCGAGGGGACAGTATTGGACATTAGACAGGATAGATGGGCTAGTGGTAGTACTGGTACTAGAGACGATAAGTCGCCCTTTGGTACTTGTCCATGGAGGAGCTAGCCGGCCATGCAAGTACTAGTAGTGATGAAAAAAGATCACATGCTATCTAATAGTCTTAAATATAAATATAAATTTATATTTTAAAATAAATATAAATTCAAACATTTTTTAATATAAATATAAATTTGAATATCCTCAAATACGAATACGAATCAAATATCATAACGGATACAAATTCGAATTGAATATATACTTAATTCGGTCGAATACGCATATCCTCCTACAACTTCTGTAACAAATCTCGATAGAACAAATTCCTAGTAGTTTTGCCAGTTTTTCACAGATTTTTGACCAGTTACTGGAACGGTTACCGGTTTCAAATTGCCCAAATTCAAATTTCGAATCACAAAATCTGTCCAGGTTTTTCCCTGGTTCTGGAAACGAATCGAATACAAATTAAATTGTCTCGAATACGAGTACGAATATTCTCGAATATGAATGTGGATATGAATATTCTCAAATACGGATATGAATATTTTTCGAATACGAATACAAATGTTTTCGATACAGATTTTGCTTACCACATTCGCGTTTTCTCGGATACGAATATTGGATAAAACGGATTATCCGTTACCGTTTCCCACCCCTAAGTACTAGTTGTGACATATAATAGACGGTTAAAGTCCGTTGTCTTTCTATGGCTACTCCTCTCTCAAATCACAGAAGAGTGACATTTTCAACATTGATATAGTTCCCAACACGCGGTTTTGACTACTAATTTCTATTACAATATATTAACAAAACATGTTAAAATTATAATATTATGGTAGTACTTTTTCAAATAAATCTACATATATTAATTTAGTATGTCTAATCTAAATATTCACGAAGATATCAATAGCCAAAAAATTATAAAGGTTGATCGCACATATCCCAAAACACCACTCTTCTGGAGGGAGTAGCTAATAACACGGTGTCAGTGTGATCACCATGTATCACCTCCAAGCTAAGTACTACCAACTAGCTAGCATGCACGTACTCGATCGTGCTGGCCCACATGCACGAGATATTAACATACACCAGGCGTTGCCGGCTCGGTGTACAGGAGTTGGATAAGTTGATCGATGTCGTTGGGACGGACGGACGACGAGCTGATTGTTAAGGCCACCATCCAGCACGCGGTTGTTAAAGGGATTTGTTCGCCGCCATTCCGAGCCGTCCATGGCCAGGGCCCCATCCCCATGCCTGCCCATGCATGCATTGTCTAATGCATGTACGATGTGTGTATACATGCACCCTGGTGCCTAAGCACCCATATCAATACCCGTTAATTTGCTTTGAGATTCACAACGTTTGATATGTATATCTTCATATACCCATAAAAAGTATATTTGAGATGTCAAACTCCGAAAAAAATTAAATTCAACTTCAGTTTAATTAGTTTGAACTATTTTTATGGTATATACTCACTGTAGTCGCATTGAACTCAAAAGTAGTTCAAACTAGTTTGAACTGAGTTCAAAACTTACTTACCATAAATATATCAAGGGTATAAAACATTTTCCTACCTAAACTCAAAACAATTATCAATCATACACGTGTATCGGACGGTTCTTGATGTGGGTGCCTAGGCACCCAGGTGCCTTATGTAATTTTCATATATATATATATATATATATATATATATATATATATATATATATATATATATATATATATATATATATATATATATATATATATATATATATATATATATATATATATATATATATATATATATATATATATATGAAAAATACTTTTTACTCCTGGATGTAATTACACCCACCTCTAATATACCACCTAAATAAATTTGAAATACTCTTTTATCACTTTAGGTATACTCATATACTAATTATAAGATATTCTAATGTGAACCACATGAAAAAATTGCAAGGGAGTCCATAGTTTTTAGTGTATTTTGTAAATACCTTTATATACGTACATAAAAAGGAGTATGTTGAAAAAAATGTACATACCACCTCTGAAAAATTGTTCATACCACCTATATAGTCTTAAATACTCCTATACTGCATGTACATACTCCTTGTTACGTGAGATACTCCCTACGTTGTGAGATACAACATAGGGTGTAATTACACCTGGGAGTAGAAAAGAGGTTTAGTTGTGAGATACGTACATAAAAAGATATATGAATGAATGATATGCTTAGTTGTAGTACATAATGGTTAACTAGCTAGCTTGCTAATTGAAATCATTTGGTAAAAATAACATATATTTCCTGATTATTGCGACGACGACGAAGCGCACCGCCGCACGTATAACGTATGCTTCGGCCTAAAAGCATCAAGAGATAACCGATCGAAGCACTCAAAAGTTACAGCTAGTAGGACTTAAACGCTGGTTCACATAGTCGAACACAAGTAAGACAACCAGGATACAAAAATTAAACGAGACGCTGACAACTAAGAAATGTATCCCGCCGGCAGTGCGCATGGCAGAACCTGTCTTCCGTCCGACTGAATAAGGCCCTCTTTACGACATCTAAAAGCGGCTTTTGCCTTTTATTACAGTATCTAATTTTTAAACGGAGTATTTTCTCAAAACAGGATCTACAAGTTAATTGTAGTACACGTTAAAAATCCAACATCTGTATCAACCAAAATCGCAAGTGAGTATCTTTCTCCGTAATCTCTATCGCAAACAGCTAAAATTTAAAATTTTCAACCAAAAACATAAGCCACAGCCATATCAAACATGCCCTAAGCCTGGTTTATGGCTTATTTTTATTGTAGCTGGCTTATTTTGCATTATAGCTGAGGGTGACTTATTTAGTATAATTAAATTTAAAAAAATTTATCAATAGAAAAAACATGTTAGCCCATCTCGTATAATGCAAACAAATACAGGAAAAAAGGACAAAAAAGCCGAAAAGGCAGAAAAAGACGAAATTTATAAATAGTAAAAAAATAAGCTACAAGCCAGAAGTTTAAACCGAAATGAGCAGGGCCTTAAGAGATAGATACTCTACTTAGAGCAAGTATAATAAGAGGCTGTTAGTAGGCTGTATGCTGAGGTGGAGGAGAGAGAGAGGAGGAGAGAGAAGAGAGGTGGCTGTAAGTTTACAGCCAGCTGAAGCACAAGAACCAAGAAACTTTGTGAGAGAAAGGGGTGGATCATACAGCCTTCAGCTGGCTGTAAATTACTATATGAATAGACTGATAAGTGGGCTGTAAGTATCCATACAGCCAACTGAAGGATGTATTATTAACCTTGCTCTTAACCCGAATTTCTTATTGTCGACTAATTAATTAATTAATGTTGGAGATGCCAATCACACAGGGATCGACAGCAGACAACAACCAGCTGATAGTTCCGTGGATCAAATAGTGCAGCCAGCCGGCCATTATTAAGGCTGGGATTATTGGTTGATGGACATGTAATAAATCAATTAATTAGCTACAGCCGTGCACAATAGCTACAGTGCAAGGCTAGTCGCGTAGGCTAGCTTGCTTGATATGTTTGCTCGACTGGGGCCCTCTGCAATATTCACTCTTTCTTCTAGAGAGACGGGAGGCAACAGGTTTACAAGATACCCATATATGAATCATATATAATTCTTCGAATTCGTGTAATTCTGCGTGCTATATGTATGCACAGTTACAAACAATTATCTGCAGATTTGTTAAAGCTGAACAAATTCACATAAGAAATCAATAAAAAGCTCTTTATATAAATACGCTATGATGTTGATCAAAATTGACAGTCCACTGCCTAAACCTGAGGATCGGATCATAAGATCACCTCTCTATATGGTGCCACTTGGTTAGGCTGAAATGAGCTGATTTATAACTAAAATTGCACTGTAGCTGGCTAAAATTACACTGTAGCTGATAGTGACTTATTTGGCGTAACTAAATTTAAAAATAGAAAAAAATAGGTTAGCCCATCACGGACAATGCAAATAAATACGGGAAAAAGAACCAGCAAAAAGGCTAAAAAAAGCCAAAAATCTAGAAAAAAACAAAATTTATGAATAATAAAAAATAAACCAGAATTCAGAAACTTAAGCTAAAATGAGCAGGGTTATTGATCCTCTTCCCTAGCTAGGAAGCTTCCTATTGCAAGATGCATTTTATTATCTTATCTAGCTTCCAACATGACGGCTCTATTACAATCTCATGTAGCTAGCCATATAGGGACAATACGTATTAGCTTTTGCTGATGACTTTTGACTGTAGCTGATGAATAGTAGTAGCTGATAGAAGCGACTGGTAGAAATTAGAGCGTTTGTATTAGTTTATCGCTTTTGGCTTTTTGCTGAGTGCATATGCAAGGAAGACGGCACAACAAAATTCGCTATAACATTTAGACCGCTATGCGATTTACAGAATTATGACATAATAAAATACAAATTGCGTTACAATATATAAAATCATAAAGTAGTGATTGATAGAAATGACTTATAGAAGTTGAGGTGTTCTATTGGCTTTAGCTTCTCTAAGCAGAAGCCAGAAGCCAAAACCAATACGAACGGGCCCATACACTATCACACAAAAGGTCATCACAAATGGTTTCTAAACCATCTGAATTTTTGTGTCTGTGATAACAGCGGTTATCACAGACAATTTGTGAGTCATCTGTGATAAGTCACAATACAAACGGTTTATATAAAGAATCATTTGTGAAGGTACTATCACAGATGACTGCCACCAAAATTCGTCTATGATATATCGGCCTTTACAGACGGATCTATGTACAAACCGTCTGGGATTGGTGAATATCACAAACAGTTGGTAAAAAGAACCACTTGTGATAATGTCATAGATAATTTTTTGTAGCAACCATTTGTGATAGTAGGCCTTTATAGACGGTTTATACTATAAAATCGTCTATGATAGTTTATTCTATACCTAAAATACACAAGAATCACATATACACAAACACACTGATATTGATCTATAACATCCCAAAATTCGGATGTTCAGAAATATGGAATTTTTAAAAAACTTTTTCTTGCAATTTGTTGGCATTCAAATTTTGTCTGAATATTTATTTGAAATCTTTTGAGTTTTGTGACATGCAAATTAATATATTGAGAAATAATATCCAAATTAAAAACAATAATGGTGTTAATAAAAGAAATAGAACATCCAAGATCTACAAATTAAAATTAAAGTATTAAATAAAGGAAATAAAAATTTGAAATTTAATTTAACTAGATAAAGAAAAGCAATGACCAAAAGAATATTAAAAGCTCGCATTTAAATAACTAAACTGAGAATTCAAAATTTTGAACATCATGCAAAATTAGAAATTAGTGAATCCTAATGTGAATTAAAATTTAAATTAAAAATCCAAAATATAAAATTATGCTTAAGCCTTTCTCTCTCTTTCTTTTCCTTCATTTTCTTCCTTGTCTCTATTACATGTGGGCCCCCTTATCTTTTCTCTCTTTCTTCTCTCCTCTCTCTCTCTCTTTCTCTCTTTTTCTCCCTCTCTGCCCGCAGGCCGTCTTCCCCCGTTTCCTCCCTCTGCTGACCGGGCCCCCTCCCTTTTCCTTCCTTCTTCTCCCTCCTCCTCGCTGTCTCCTGCCTCCGCCCGCACTGTTTCCGCCCGACCGGCCAGCCCCGCCTTCCCCTGGAGCCAACTGCCCCCGTCTTGTCGCGCACGTCGCCCCGTCGCGTCTCCATCACGGCGCCAGCGCCCACGTCGTCGTCTCATCCCGAACCCTGCCTCTCGCTCGTCAGCAACAGTAGTGCCACAGCAACCCCCCTCCACTGCTATAAGTAGCCCTGCCACCCCATTGCTTTTCCCCTGGCTCCTCCCCTTCCTCCCGTGTTTTCTCTTGGTGTGCCCACAACGACCGCTGCGGTGCCTACTCGCCTTTCTAGGCACTCCGGCGAAGTCCCCCGCCAATCCGACTGCGTCACGGCATGCCCCTGCGAGTCTTCTACCTCCTTCGTCATTTAATTGGACTCCGGTGCCCCCAGTTCGCCGCACGGCCATCCTTCCCCATTGCTGGCCAAAACTGTCACCGCCAGCGCTGCTCCCTCCTTGGCGACTCCCGGTTCGATTCCTCGCTCTAGGAGCATCTCCTCGGTGCCCTGAACCTTCTCCAACCGCCGGCTGAGCTTCTCGTCACCCGAGCTCCTAAAGGTAACAAGATGAATGACAAAATCAAGGCGCTTTATCAAATTTATTTAAACGATATGCCGTAACCATTTAAAATGAAATACACATTTAACTTAGAAAGTCAGATCATTACGTTTCAGCAATACATCTGGACATGATGGTGAAGAAGATGAGTATGTCAAGAACTAGGTCGCGAACTCCAGTTGGCTGCCTATGGGCACGTCCTGGGGGTCACACCTATGTGCTTCATTTCCACTGCTGTATTTTATTGATTTCGGCCTGATCGGCCCATGAGTAAGTCTATTATTATATTTACGCTTCCGCATGATATGTATTTTGATGTTCAGTACTGTATCTATGAGCACTATCTACTGATCCAAGGAATAGTGCGGTGAAATCACAGAGGATTCCGGATTGTAAAATCTGGGTCCAAAATACACAGATATATCACAGTTACACAAATTTAGAGATTAACTAGTAAGGTGTCGTTAATTGCAACGGAGTCTCAAGAGGGTGATACATATCATCAAATGTGATCATAAACCATACTACAGATTTGCAATAGACAAATACTAGTAACATTGTTCCACCTAATATTAATGTGCTAACTAAACAAAGACATGGCAGTTTTGCGATGGCGAGGGCGAAGGGGAAAGGACCAGCCTATCCACCAAAGCCATAGAGAGTGCGTCCCTGGTGCTCGAGCACGCAGATGATGTCCATGGCGGTGACGGTCTTGCAGCAGGCGTGCTCAATGTAGGTGACAGTGTCGCGGATGACATTCTTTAGGAAGATCTTGAGCACACCGCGCGTCTCCTCGTAGATGAGTCTGGAGATGCGCTTCACACTGTCCCTCCTTGCCAACCACCAGATCGTCGGCTTGATGATGCCCTATATGTTGTCATGCAGGACCTTCAGGTGGCGCTTCGTGCAACCCATGCCAAGCCCCTTCCCTCCCTTGCCACACCCAGACATGGCTACTGATGGATCTCTTCTTTGAGGCTACATGGGAGGAGCGAATTCAATTGGAGGAGAGGTATACAGTGGTGGTGTTGGTTCCTGGAGTGAAATTGGGGGAAAGGGGGAGGAGAAGTAATAAGGGATGATAGGTGGGAGGAAATCGGTGCCTGTCATTCGATGCGAAGAGAATGGACGGGTGAGATCGAGATCCTGGGAGAGATGCCACGCATCGGTGATGTGGCATTATCATATATGGTTCGGATTAAAACTATCTATGATGTATTCAATTATCATAGATGGTTCTTAAGATATTATCATAAACGGTTTGATTAAAAACCATCTGTGATGTCTATTATTATCACAAACAGAATCATAGACGGTTCTTATTAAAAACTGTCTGTGATAATTGTCGATATTATATACGGTTTTTGACCGAACCGTTTATGATAATTATATATCATAGGCGATTTTAGCCATCGCTAGTAACGTAGATAGTCACGATTTATCTGTGATAATTACAACACTAACGGTTCACCGAAACTATCTGTGATAAGACATCCATTATAACTTTTTTGTAATAGTGATATCTGACTATTCTTATTGACGCACGCCCTCTCACTCCCTCCCTCACCATAACATAGCTGAGAGACGCTTTATAGGGCATATTAAATCGGAAAAGTAGCTAGCACTACAGTAGTGATGAAACGATCGTGCATATAGATGATCTGGTCTTTGTGAACGATGATAATCAAGAGAATCCTTGGGAGAGGCTTTTTGCGCTGATAGGAGGCATACATAAATGGGGAAGCCTTTTCTTTTTTTTTCCTTTTAGCTTGCCGGTTCTTCCTGTCGCCTGTCGGTGCACAAGAACACGCACGATACATGTAGAGCACACCCTAATATTGACTTTTGCTCTTTAGATCTCCTTGTTCCTACAGAAAAAAAAACATGTATATATAATTCAGAACGAAGAAATATTATAATCTCTGATATTTATATACACAAAAATTCCGTTTTGCTAATTACTAGGCGTCTAATAATTTTTTTAAGCGACTCAAAAGGCTAGAACATTTGCGGTTGTTTTTTGATTAAGAGACAGTGGCTATATGTTAAGCTGTTTTGTCACCGGACCGATAGTACTGGCCGGTGCTGTCGTCCGTTGGGGGAATCTTAATGCAAATTCATGATAAACAATAAGCAAAGTATATATATATATATATATCTAGTGTAAATGGGCTATTAAGTGATAACATACAAACGAGAATCAGGCCTATTGGATCTACTTTCTACGGCTCAAATTCATGAGGATGGAAGCCCCTAATCACTTATGCATTTTTCCTCAAAACCCCCAATCACTTATGCATTTTTTTCGAATCATCCCGTGTACCTCTAATCCCTCTGAACCTCTCCCCGCCGCCGCCTCCCCCTACCCTCCACAGCCTCCTCCCGTTGTCCCCCTGTTAGATCAAGGAGGCTGACTAGAGGGGGTGAATAGACGGTCTAAAAAATTCTTCTCTAATTAATTATCAATTTCTATCTGGCTAAACCAAGCAAATAATATGAAACCTTAACTCGAAATGGTTTAGCACAAATAACACCTAAAATAACCGGATTCACCTAAGTGCACCAGCAAAATAAGCCTATGTAAAGATTTGCAGCCGTACGATGACAAGCATTCAATTTAATTATATGAATGTAAATTGTTTGAATGTAAATTAAGCACAAGAAAACAAACCACAATTGACAAGGTTCCTTTTTACCGTAGTGTTTGGAGACTTGCCGGTCTCTCCTAGTCCAAGTTGAGGTTAGCCCAAATGAATTGGACCGGCTCTACGAATTAAGCCAAAACACCTCAATCCACTAGTGGTAGCTCTTTCCCGCTCTGGGTAGGTAAGCTCAAACCTTCACAACTTTGCTGGATCTTCACACAACATTCTTTGAGAAGATCACCGCGCATGATGCCTCCAACGCCGTCTAGGATTCGGCAAACTCTAAGAGTAATAAGTCAAGCTCATCGCTTGACTCTCACCATGTGCAACAAATGTACAAGCTCGAGTGGATACACAATCCACCTTTAGATACAACACATGCAATCTAGAACCTTCCTCCTTGCTCACAAGGTACAACACATGCACAATTGAAAAGAGGACTTCACACTAGCTCAAGAGAGTGAAATAGAGTGCCAAAAGTTGTCCTCCAATCGGCCACAGGGTGTATATGTACCTCGCGCCTCAAAACTAGCCGTTAGGACAGAAAAACAGGATTTCCAGAAGTATCGCAGGCAAACGACCGATACTTCCGCTCCCCTCGGCAACGGTTAGAAAACTAGCCATTGTAGTCAAATCTGGTAGTTCCGTCGTGCAAAGTTCAGTACTTCCAATCATCGAAAGTACCGCAGCACTCGTGCGGAACTACCGATTTCCTCAGGGACGAGAAGACTCCACACAGGTGTCTCTAGAAAAAAATGTATTGTTACACAAGCCAGACGTTCCGCAAATCGGAAATACCACTCACACAGAGCCGGTAGTACCGCTCGCTGATCGGACCGCTCACACAGAGCTGGTCGAAAGTACCGATCGTCGACTTCACTAGTCCCTGACCACGTCGAATGGTTCAACCACTTAGGTCTCTGATCACCATGTTGATCTCCGACCACGTTGTCCGGTTCGACCAACACAGGTCTCTGACTACACTGGTCTCCGATCAACTGGTCTTCAACCACATTGTTCTGATCAACCACACTGGTCTCTAACCACATTGGTTTCGACCACTAAGTCTCGACCACATCGACCATGTTGAAATTTTACCATGGCAATCTTCGATCACACATATCTCCGACCACCAGTCAATCTTCGACCACGTTGTATCAATCACGTTAGTTCGACCACGTCGATTATGACCACACAAGTCTCGACCACATCAGTTCGACCATGTTGGTCTTCGATCACACAGATCACAACCACGTCGATTCTGACCGTCTTGGTTCGACACGCTGGTCTTCGATCGCACAGATCTTGACCACGTCAGATCCGACCGTCTTGGTTTGACCACGCTGGTCTTCGATCACACAGATCTTGACCATGTCAGTTTTGACCACACTGATTTCGATCACACAGATCTCGACCACATCGGCTCCAACCATGGTGGCTTAAACCATGTTGATCTTCGACCTCGTCGGTTCGACTACATCGGCTTCGACCATGATGGTTCCAGACCACATTGATCTTCGACCACATTGGTTTGACCACAATGGTTCTCGACCACACAGGTCTTTCGGCCACTAACAGATGCAGGAGTTCTATGATTACAATGTCGGTAATTCCGAATAGCGGTAGTAATTCTAATTTCCCTGAGATACGCATATACTTCAATAGATTTTGTAAAACATATTTACAAACTACAGTATCATGCACACAAGGATTATCCATGATTTCCATCAAGTTGCAAAACACATTTACACACTTTTAGAATCATGACACAAGGATGATATATATGAGCTTCAACCATTTGCAAACATATTTGCAAATATAAGACTCATATTACAAAGAATGGAAACATGGACTTCAAACACTTATAAAATACATTTACAATGTATAATCCTATATTACAAGGATTCAATACATGAGCTTCAACTATTTGCAAAACACATTCGCAAATACAAGCCTCATACCAAGGAGAGCTAGAAGAGGTGAGGTTGAGCTATCAACACATGATGAGACTCAAGCTACTAGACATGACCCCTCTTAATAGTACGGCAACCTATACTAACAATTTGGTCTTCCAACCAAACACTAAGACCAGATACCTTTGCCTAACTAGCCATACCTTTGCCTTGAGTCATTATCTTGATATGCATCAACTCGTGATGTATCCATTACTTCAACTCCATCATTGCATGATAGGTCTTCACTTGATTTGATGACCAACACATGATCATCTTCTCTTGGACATGCATCAACTCATAATACATCCATCACTTGATTTGATGATCTTCAATACATGAAGTCATCCTAACTCTTTCTCATTTGTGGAACCTAACCTATTCATCCAACTCATGAAAAATGTTAGTCCACAAAATAATTATCATCAATTATCAAACTTCACCATTAACTCATAATGGAAGGATTAGATTCTTAAATCTTCTCTTTTTGATAATTCATGATAATCTCAACAAATATTAAGATAGAAATTGAATTGCGAGTATACACCATGTACACAATAATTGTATACTCTAGAATAAGCTTTTAAAGCAATCATACTCATCCGGTTGTCATTAATCATCCAACCATGAACACATAATGGAGAAATTAGATGACAACCCAATTATGAGTATATATGAACTACACAAGCTATATATACTCAAGTGATATGTTTCAAAGTAAAGATCCTTAATATGTGGAAATGAAACTTGGATTAATACTAATGAAACCACAAAACATAGAGTGAACTCCCCCTAAATGTGTGCATACAAGAATGTATTATGAAAGTATATGCACATATTCAAGTTTGACTTATTTGGTGAAGTTCATTCTATATTTAGGATCCAAGGAATACAATAAGATAATAATGTAATATTGGATGCATACCTGTTATGTTTTTCACCTTTTCATCCAAATGAGACTAAATAATATTATAATCAATAAACATATTAGTATCACAATTGTATTTGTCGTTATCACCAAAACTAACTTAATGGAGTTTGAACTTACACCCCCGATCCTCAGCGACACCACCTCCCTCCACGGCCTCCCCCCGTCGCCCCCCCGGCCCTCTTAGCGACGTGCCTCCAATCCCCAATCCTCTCCCAGACACTGCCTCTCCCCGTCCTCCACAGCCTTCCCCTGTCGCACCCCACCCCCTGGCCCTCGGCGACGTGCCTCCAACCCTAATCCTCTCTCGGCTACCACCTACCCCCACCCTCCATGACCTGCCCCCATCGTACCCCTTGGCGACACCTCCCCCCGCCCTCCACAGCCTCCCCCGTCGCCCTCGCCCCCCCGGTCCTCGGCGACACCGCCTCCCTCCACTGCCACCTATATAAATGTGGCATGTCGCGGCCTTCTCTACACATCAACCACATCGCCGAAGTGGCAAAGCTCAGCTCGCAATGAGGATCACATGCTGCTCTTCTCGGCGGTGGCACTGTGCTGCCTTGGCCCAACGGCGAGGGGTGCCAAGTGGTGCAAGTTCCCAGCCATGTTCAACTTCGGCGACTCCAACTCCGACACCGGTGGCTTCTGGGCAGCCTTCCTGGCACAGCAGGCGCCGTTTGGCATGACCTACTTTAGTGCATTACTGAATGTTATTGCTCAAAGAAGATGAGTTACTGAAGATTTAACTTGCTTTGCTGGCCAACTTTCTCCACCTTATGTTTTTGGCAATTCTCTGTACACAATAGACATTGGCCAAAATGATTTCACCTCCAACCTAGGATCCCTAGGTGTCAAAATAGTCAAGCAAAGTCTTCCTTCAGTTGTTACCTAGATCTCCTGGACAATTCAGGTAAGTAGTAGAAATACTGACTAACTTAACTTGAAACGATCAAAAGGATTGGAGAATTTGTTAACTCCATGGTTCATGCCACACCTATTCAATTCTTTGCAGGATTTATACAATATTGGGGCTAGCAAAATTACGGTGTTCAACATGGCGCCAATTGGATGCTACCCAACATTCCTCGCAGAGCTCCCACCTAGCAGCAACGACTTGGATGAATATGGCAGCATGGAAACTTACAACAGCACAGTAATCTACTACAATGAACTACTGAATAACAGCTTGGCTGAGGTTAGAAAGAAGCTGCAGGATGAACTACTCAAAAATTGTTAAACCATACTCCATACTGTGCTATTGTAAAACATTTTTCTAGCAAAAAATGTTGAAAATAATATGCGTATCTTAGCAAATATAGAGGTTTACTTTGCAAACCCTGAACATAGAAGCACTATTGTGTCCTTGTTTCAGTAAAGATCATAATAGTGGCACTTGATATTCAATGGACACTTGCTGTGTTTTAAAAGTTCAGAGTTTAGGCTGCTAAAATCACACCCAAATGGCAGGGGGGAATGCAACCCTTGCCAAGAATTGCCAACTTCTCATGCCAAAAACCACTTATAAGCAACGAGCACAACCCAACAAGTCAACAACAGAAGTGTCATAAGAAATCTAGCACACCTTCATATTATGATATCGACAGGAGGGCCAGGAGACATCTCCATAGAGAAAAAAAGGATTAAAATTGTCAAAAACTACTGCACAGTATTCGTGAAGCACATCATTATTATTCATCACAACTCCAGCATATGAACAATGACGTCGGAACTGTTGTAAGAAGTGCAATATAAACACATTTTTGAATTTAATTCCAGCAATAATAATAAATATCCAAGCATGGCAAATATGGCATAACAATGTCTTAATCAACATATAATCATATGAATCTTGTAAGCCATTGTAAAAGAAACATATGCTCAACAAAATTGTCATATAGAAATTCGAAAGTAGCATGGCATCAAGTATACATGTGAATTTAAATGCCAATCTCATTAAAAACTTAACATATATGACCAGATTAAGCATATGTTCAACAAATTGAATCATTTTTAGTGCTCTCCGAAGGCTAGTTGCACAAGATTTAATCTTGACCATTTCCGCCATGATAAAATCTAATCTTGATTATATATGACAGTTATAGATTAGATCTTTGAGCAAAATTAAATCTTGCTACTGCCAAAAATCTATAGATCAAGAAAACAACTCACTGGACAGTGCAAAAGTTTTTCCAGAAATCAGTCTTCCATTCATTCACAGAGAATGCCACTGATCCAATCGGCAGAGGTTAGAGAAGACCAAAGCAAACCAGCAAACAGACCTCACACAGAGATCAACTTAACATGAACAGCAAGCCCAATGATAGCAGAATTAATGACCAGTGAAGAAAATATAGCAGATTTAATTGAATGCTCAAGATCAATCCACCATCACATCCATATATAATCTCAGCAATTTGTCATTTTCATCACAGAGCAATCAAATCACATAAAATTCTTTGCAATCTTCCAGCTAGTGATAATCATAGACAAGTGAAATATTTCACAAAATTGCAAAGAATCAACAACTAATATACTCACAGTAGTGGTGATATTCGAAATCACCGAGTAGACTTTGAAAAGGGGCAAGGCATGCTCATGGTGCTGACCTAGAAAACTTAGCACCCCCTTGTGCCGCTCGCAGTAGAGGGTGAGGTAGACGGAGATACAATGCCCACTCCAACCTCGGTTGCCGAAGCCGAAGACGAGGGTTAGGGTTGATGCCGCACAAGACCACCGAGAGCTCAGCCCGAGAGCGCTCGTGAATCAGCAAGAACAGATCACAAATCTCACACAAACACAGCACAAGCCCGAGCCAAATCAACCTCTAGGGGTTATCCCAAACCTTTCTTCTCAGCCAAATCGAAGAAGAGGCTCAAAGAAACCAAAAGGGAAACCCTAGAATCGGCGATTTGCGCTCTACAGCCGACGGCGATAGGAGATAACTCGACCGGCAGTTCTCAAGGCTCAAGCACGAAGAACCACAATGAGAGATTTGAGATCGGAGAGGGGAGAGCTTACTCTTGCATTCGGTCACCAAAGAGAAGAGAGGCGGCATAAAAAGGGGAGCAGGGCGGACACCGACGGGCTGCAGCCACAGCTGGCGCCGAAGCGCCCGAGCCGGTGGCGCCTCCTTCGCCGCCGCCGCTCAACTCGATCGCCCGGTGGACACGGTCGACCCGCATCGCACGCGAGGAGACGAAGCGAACGTGAACACGAACCGTCACGCGAGCTAGCCCCGGGAGGAGATGAAGTCTCCTCCCCTTATCGACTTGGGCGGCCCACTGACAAGTGGTCCCCACCTATCATTCTCTTTCTTTTTCCTTTTTTCAGTTGGGAAATTATCGAAATGCCCTCGTAGTTACAACAGTAACACCTAACAGGTCCTTCTTGTTCATTCTTCTCCTTCAACAGCTGGTAGGCCTTCCATGAACCTTGTGTAAAACCCTCCATCCAGATGGAACACATTCTTGTAGCCATTTAGGACCAACAGGTATGCTGCTATCAGAGACCCGCCAAAGTCAAATAGAATCAATGAGTTAAACTCTATGCTCAGAAGTTGATTTATAATCTCCTTTAGAAAATAACACAAACTTCTGAAAAAGTACATCTTGCAAATAGTTCATTCTAATGCAGTCCTTAAAGATGCAATTACAGAACTACTAAATGATCTGAGAATGTCACTTCCATTTTCAAACTATGAAAGTGAAAGCTGCATGTAAAATTCTCCAAGTACTATATGATGAATTCACATTATTTACTCTAAGTTATTAATATGGTAGCTTTGCAGATGAGAAAAAATTGCTGGTTCGCAGTTATGATTTACCTTGCAGAATCTAAAAATGCAATAGCTAAAGCTCAGCAGTCAAAACACATCATGAAGTGACACTATCCAGAAATAGGTTCACAAGATCAAGATGAACGCAGGAATATGGGGATAATATAGATCACTTGCATTGCAATTTCGATCTAGCCAACAGTCGCATTACAACCATAGCATCCAATAAGGCATAATAAGCTAATGAGTAATAATAACTCGAAGCACATGTAGAACAGGACAGAACAAGCCTAACACAGCCTTAGGAATCAAGCAGGAAACATGGTGGTGGAGTGCCTAGGCGCGCTCCCCACGGATGCGGCGCGTGAGCTGGATACCCTTGAGCATGATGGTGACACGCTTGGCATGGATGGTGCAGAGGTTGGTATCCCCGAAGAGCCCCATGACGTATGCCTCAGCGGCCTCCTGCAGGGCCGCCACGGAGGAGCTCTAGAAGTGGAGGTCGGTCTTGAAGTCCTACGCGATCTCCTAAATGAGGTGTTGGAAAGGGAGCATGCGGATCAGCCGTAGCATGATGGGGGAGGCCATGGGGGGAGGCCGGGAGGGGGGAGGTGGCATGATGGGGGAGGCCATGGGGGAGGGGGGAGGTGGCGTTGCCGAGGACCGAGGGGCACAACAGGGACAGGCCATGGAGGGCGGGGGGAGGCGGCAGCCGAGAGAGGATTGGGGATTAGAGGCGTGTCGCCGAGGACCGAGGGGCGCGACAGGGGGAGGCGACGACGTATTGTGTCGAGAGGGAGCGGCGGGGGAAGGCCATGGAGGGCAGGGAGAGGCGGCGGCCGGGAGAGGATGGGGGGATTGGAGGCACACGGGGTGTTTCAGAAAAATGTATAAGTGATTAGGAGGTTTTGAGGAAGAATGCATAAGTGACTAGGGGCTTCCACCCTCACAAATTCGAGCCATAGAAAATAGATCCAATTTATATGTTACTACTGAATAGTCCATTTGCATTATACACACACACACTTTTAGGAGTAAATACTCCCACTTCCAATATACCATTTAAATAAATATTTTATATCTCTTTATCACTTTCAGTATACTTAAATACTAATTCTAAGATACTCCAAGACGATTTGGTTGAAAAATTTTCATCGAAACTATTTATTTTTTATATATATCTTTTTCCATATATAAAGGGAATACATACACAAATTGTGCTATAAATAGTGGATTTTATAAAATTTGTCGTGGAACTCACTTTGGAGTATATTATAATCATTATTAGAGTAAGCTTAAATAGATAATGAGGTATAACAATACTATTAAAGTAGTATATGAGAAGTGAGAATACGTACTCTCGGAAGTATTAAACCATCACTACTACAGAAAAGGCCATCACAGACGGTTCAAAAACGTCATCACAGACGGTTTTGTGAACCGTCTAAATTTATGGGTCAGTGATAATACGAGGTCATCACAGACGGTTTTCGAACCGTCTGTGATTTTAATATCACAGACGGTTTTTAACTAAAAACCGTCTGTGATATTCTCTTCTACTCCTAAATCTATTTCTGTTTATTGGCTAGCCTCAGGAAATGCTAGTCATGCCCTCTGAAACAAGCAGATCAACATGTATATGTATACATATCCAATTCACATCTCAATTCATTTCACAAACATAAAACATCCATTTTTATTAAGATTAGAGTCTACCATTACAATATCCCAAAACAACAAGAAGGTTACACAACAAGAACAGTAGGTTACACAACAAGAACAGAGAAAAAGATTACAATATCCCAAAACAACAAGCAGGTTACACAACAAGAACAGAGAAAAAGCAAAGATCTTCTATGTCTTCTCGCCCCTGATGCAACGCATGAGCTGGATGCCTTCTCGCCCCTGCACGGTTGGCACGAGCTAGTTGCTTCTGCGGTGTCTTGTCTCCCGTAGACTTGTGCGTCGTCTGCAAGGAGGAGGAGAATAGCAAGGAGGATGAGAATAGCAAGCAGGAGGACAGCAAGGAGGAGGATAGCAAGGAAGAGGATAGCAAGGAAGAGGAGACAGGCTGGGTTTGGTTATAGTTATAGGGGAGGGAGAGGGAGGGAGAGGCGGGAGTTCGAAATTTTTGGCGCGGGAACGGAGATTTGGTTGAGGAGGATCGACGGGCCCAGCGGTCAGATTATCACAGACGGTTCTATTGGCTAGAACCGTCTGTGATGAATGCATATCACAGACGGTTCTATATATAGAACCGTCTGTGAATTAGAGCACCGAATTTTATATACCGATGCAATATAAACAACTAGTCTGAAAAGATAAAATAGCAACATTTTATATAGCTTATATATACTCATTTAAAAGGTTTTGACGAGATCTACAACTTTGTAGTTGAAGCAAAATCCAAATTCCGAAAGGAAGACCAAGAAAAAGGGCAAAAATAGACACCAAAAATGTGCGACGCAGGTTTAGGTCCAAAGATGGCCGATTTTCGGGGTCTTGGAGGGCGACTGGCTAATGCCAGTCATTTTTTTGGATCGGGCTCGTCGTTAGCTTTCCAACGAGTACAAGAACGTCGAAAACGGACACCGTATGCAAAAGTTATGCCCGTTTTACTGAATGTGTCTCAAAACTGAATCATACTCGGACTTAAGCGGGAATATTTGAAATTTTGAGGGATTGCAAGGCGGGAAACGTATCACAGACGGTTTTTAATAAAAAACCGTCTGTGATATTCCAGTATCACAGACGGTTTTATAATAAAAAGCGTCTGTGATAATCTGAAATATCACAGACGGTTTTTATTATAAAACCGTCTGTGATATTGGAATATCACAGACGGTTCAGCGGTAAGAACCGTCTGTGATACTCCTTTTTCCCGCCACAAATACCACAGACGGCCTCCAAATTAAAACCGTCTGTAATAGTGTACATCACAGACGGTTTCACAAAACCGTCTGTGATTTAGCGTCTACTATTAGGCTTTTTGTAGTAGTGCATTTTCCTGTGTGCGTGCGTGTGTGTGTCTTTGTGTGTGTGTATGCACATGCGCATGCAGCGGCGCGTTCAAAAACTTGAGCATGAGATATGATTTTATAACGTCAACTGACCAAAGTGTGCCGGTGATTGACTCGATCGATGTTTATATATATATATATATATATATATATATATATATATATATATATATATATAAAGCCTCTTTTCTACTCCCGGGTGTAATTACACCCTATGTCGTATATCACAACATAGGTAGTATCTCGCGTAACGGAGAGTATATACGTGTAGTATACGAGTATTTAAGACTATATAGGTGGTATGAACAATTTTTCAGAGGTGGTATGCATATTTTTTTGACATACTCCTTTTTATGTACGTATATAAAGGTATTTATAAAATACGCTAAAAACTATGGACTTCCTTACAATTTTTTCGTGTGGTTCACATTGGAGTATCTTATAATTAGTATATGAATATACCTAAAGTGATAAAGAAGTATTTCAAGTTTGTTTAGGTGGTATATTGGAGGTGGGTGTAATTACACCCGGGAGTAAAAAGTGTATATATATATATATATATATATATATATATATATATATATATATATATATATATATATATATACACACACACACACACCTTCATGCAGGCCACATGTGAGCGGATAAGCAGGATTAATTATTATTAACAATAATCCTCGGACGCATGATCTGGACCGTCCATCCAGCCGATCGGAAGACCGGCCTGTACGGATACCCAAACTCACGCCACACCAAACTAACAGTACGTCCGTATCATCGTTACTCTACTCAGCTGATACTACAATAATCCACACACAAAATACACGAGTCTCTTGCACTAATTAAAAGCAACAAAGTTTTACAGGTGAGTTTGTGCGGGTGCACTACTACGTACAGTTTGTGCGGGTGCACTAATTAAAAGCAACAAATTCAGAATTAGCATGGCATCAAGTATACATGTGAATTTAAATGCCAATCTCATTAAAAACTTAACATATATGACCAGATTAAGCATATGTTCAACAAATTGAATCATTTTTAGTGCTCTCCGAAGGCTAGTTGCACAAGATTTAATCTTGACCATTTCCGCCATGACACAATCTAATCTTGATTATATATGACAGTTATAGATTAGATCTTTGAGCAAAATTAAATCTTGCTACTGCCAAAAATCTATAGATCAAGAAAACAACTAACTGGACAGTGCAAAAGTTTTTCCAGAAATCAGTCTTCCATTCATTCACAGAGAATGCCACTGATCCAATCGGCAGAGGTCAGAGAAGACCAAAGCAAACCAGCAAACAGACCTCACACAAAGATCAACTTAACATGAACAGCAAGCCCAATGATAGCAGAATTAATGACCAGTGAAGAAAATATAGCAGATTTGATTGAATGCTCAAGATCAATCCACCATCACATCCATATATAATCTCAGCAATTTGTCATTTTCATCACAGAGTAATCAAATCACATAAAATTATTTGCAATCTTCCAGCTAGTGATAATCATAGACAAGTGAAATATTTCACAAAATTGCAAAGAATCAACAACTAATATACTCACAGTAGTGTTGATATTCGAAATCACCGAGTAGACTCTAAAAAGGGGCAATGCATGCTCATGGCGTTGACCTAGAAAACTTAGCACCCCCTTGTGCCGCTCGCAGTAGAGGGTGAGGTAGACGAAGATACAATGCCCACTCCAACCTCGGTTGCCAAAGCCGAAGACGAGGGTAATTAGGGTTGATGCCGCACAAGACCACAGAGAGCTCAGCCCGAGAGCGCTCGTGAATCAGCAAGAACAGATCACAAATCTCACACAAACACAGCACAAGCCCGAGCCAAATCAACCTCTAGGGGTTATCCCAAACCTTTCTTCTCAGCCAAATCGAAGAAGAGGCTCAAAGAAACCGAAAGGGAAACCCTAGAATCAGCGATTTGCGCTCTACAGCCGACGGCGATAGGAGATAACTCAGCCGGCAGTTCTCAAGGCTCAAGCACGAAGAACCACAATGAGAGATTTGAGATCGGAGAGGGGAGAGCTTACTCTTGCATTCGGTCACCAAAGAGAAGAGAGGCGGCATAAAAAGGGGAGCGGGGCGGACACCGACGGGCTGCAGCCACAGCTGGCACCGAAGCGCCCGAGCTGGTGGCGCCTCCTTCGCCGCCGCCGCTCAACTCGATCTCCCGGTGGACACGGTCGACCCGCATCGCACGTGAGGAGACGAAGCGAATGTGAACACGAACCGTCACGCGAGCCAGCCCCGGGAGGAGATGAAGCCTCCTCCCCTTATCGACTTGGGCGGCCCACTGACAAGTGGTCCGCACCTGTCATTCTCTTTCTTTTTCCTTTTTTCAGTTGGAAAATTATCGAAATGCCCTCGTAGTTACAACAGTAACACCTAACAGGTCCTTCTTGTTCATTCTGCTCCTTCAACAGCTGGTAGGCCTTCCATGAACCATGTGTAAAACCCTCCATCCAGATGGAACACATTCTTGTAGCCATTTAGGACCAACAGGTATGCTGCTATCAGAGACCTGCCAAAGTCAAATAGAATCAATGAATTAAACTCTATGCTCAGAAGTTGATTTATAATCTCCTTTAGAAAATAACACAAACTTCTGAAAAAGTACATCTTGCAAATAGTTCATTCTAATGCAGTTCTTAAAGATGCAATTACAGAACTACTAAATGATCTGAGGATGTCACTTCCATTTTCAAACTATGAAAGTGAAAGCTGCATGTAAAATTCTCCAAGTACTATACGATGAATTCACATTATTTACTCTAAGTTATTAAGATGGTAGCTTTGCAGATGAGAAAAAAAATTGCTGGTTCGCAGTTATGATTTACCTTGCAGAATCTAAAAATGCAATAGCTAAAGCTCAGCAATCAAAACACATCATGAAGTGACATTATCCAGAAATAGGTTCACAAGATCAAGATGAACGCAGGAATATGGGGATAATATAGATCACTTGCATTGCAATTTCGATCTAGCCAACAGTAGCATTACAACCATAGCATCCAATAAGGCATAATAAGCTAATGAGTAATAATAACTCGAAGCACATGTAGAATAGGATAGAACAAGCCTAACACAGCCTTAGGAATCAAGCAGGAAACATGGTGGTGGAGTGCCTAGGCGCGCTCCCCACGGATGCGGCGCGTGAGCTGGAGACCCTTGAGCATGATGGTGACACGCTTGGCATGGATGGTGCAGAGGTTGGTATCCTCGAAGAGCCCCATGACGTATGCCTCAGCGGCCTCCTGCAGGGCCGCCACGGAGGAGCTCTAGAAGTGGAGGTCGGTCTTGAAGTCCTACGCGATCTCCTAAATGAGGTGTTGGAAAGGGAGCATGCGGATCAGCCATAGCATGATGGGGGAGGCCATGGGGGAGGGGGGAGGTGGCATGATGGGGGAGGCCATGGGGGAGGGGGAGGTGGCGTTGCCGAGGACCGAGGGGCACAACAGGGACAGGCCATGGAGGGCGGGGGGAGGCGGCAGCCGAGAGAGGATTGGGGATTAGAGGCGTGTCGTCGAGGACCGAGGGGCGCGACAGGGGGAGGCGACGACGTATTGTGTCGAGAGGGAGCGGCGGGGGAAGGCCGTGGAGGGCAGGGAGAGGCGGCGGCCGGGAGAGGATGGGGGGATTGGAGGCACACGGGGGTGTTTCAGAAAAATGTATAAGTGATTAGGAGGTTTTGAGGAAGAATGCATAAGTGACTAGGGGCTTCCACCCTCACAAATTCGAGCCATAAAAAATAGATCCAATTTATATGTTACTACTGAATAGTCCATTTGCATTATTTATATATATATACACACACACACTCTTAGGAGTAAATACTCCCACTTCCAATATACCACTTAAATAAATATTTTATACCTCTTTATCACTTTCAGTATACTTAAATACTAATTCTAAGATACTCCAATATGATTTGGTTGAAAATTTTTCATCGAAACTATTTATTTTTTATATATATCCTTTTCCATATATAAAGGGAATACATACACAAATTGTGCTATAAATAGTCGATTTTATAAAATTTGTCGTGGAACTCACTTTAGAGTATATTATAATCATTATTAGAGTAAGCTTAAATAAATAATGAGATATAACGATACTATTAAAGTAGTATATGAGAAGTGAGAATACGTACTCTCAGAAGTATAGAACCATTTTCCTGTGTGCGTGCGTGCGTGTGTGTTTGTGTGTGTATGCACATGCGCATGCAGCGGCGCGTTCAAAAACTTGAGCATGAGATATGATTTTATAACGTCAACTGACCAAAGTGTGCCGGTGATTGACTCGATCGATGTTTATCGTTCGTTTTTTGCATTTTGCCACTGTCTTTCATTTACATAGAACTATATATATATATATATATATATATATATATATATATATATATATATATATATATATATATATATATATATATATATATATATATACCTTCATGCAGGCCACATGTGAGCGGATAAGCAGGATTAATTATTATTAACAATAATCCTCGGACGCATGATCTGGACCGTCCATCCAGCCGATCGGAAGACCGGCCTGTACGGATACCCAAACTCACGCCACACCAAACTAACAGTACGTCCGTACCATCGTTACTCAGCTGATACTACAATAATCCACACACAAAATACACGAGTCTCTTGCACCAATTAAAAGCAACAAAGTTTTACAGGTGAGTTTGTGCGGGTGCACTACTACGTACAGGTTGTTGTCGATCTGTCGTTGGCCGTTCCTTGCCATCCCTTGACGACAAATGGTCGTTATTACATACCTAGCGATCGATCGATCGATCGAGTTGGTTAAACGATGTGAACGGCGCCAAAGCTACATTGGCAGTACGCATCGGACGATGGCGCTAGCTGCACGCACGACAGGACAAGAATTCGGTCATATTTTAACATCATACGAGAGATCATGCGAAAGGAAGCATCGGGGAGAAAGCAACGCACGCTTTTGGAGGCAGCTACGTTTCTACGTACATGCATGTATGCCATTTCGAAATTCAGTTTATTGAGCTCAATTTCCTTTTCTTTTTTTACTTGTATATATGCATGTTAAAGCTAGAGACATCGGCCCTGTTCTTAAGCGGCTTTTGGTTTCAGCTTTTAGTTTTTCTACAGAAACTAGCTTTTAAACGAAGTGTCTTTTTAAGATGGGGTCTACTAATTAATTATAGTACATACTGTACCGACTTCATTTATATCGGCCACAGTAAAAAAGAACAGGCTTCAGTTACTATATAATCTCTCACACGAACAGTCAAAAATCATAAGCCACAGCCAAAAGTCACAAACCACAGCCACAAAAGAACAGGCCCATCATCATCCGTGATCGAACAGATGTTTATCAATCATCTTCTTCGTGTTGATTAGATGGCTCAGAAAGCGCATGTGTTTTTTACACACACTAATACTAAGCTATACATTTGCGGGGGATTCCCGGCCGCGCAGCGAGGCCACGTCGCCCCCAGCGCTCGGTCGGCCGGCACGTGTCCAGCGGAATTCGCGTACGGCCGGCCGAGGCACTTTCCTCCGGTTTTCCGAAAATTACGTATAGGTCCTTTTTTCTCGCGAAAAGGTCCCTGCCTGTTTTGTTTTTAAAAAAAATTTTTGGATTGCACCCCGCGGATTTCCGAAATTACGTATAGGCCCTTATTTACTTACATACAAGTCCTTACAGGTCCTCGTTTTTTTACAAAAAACCCTTTGATTTTCCCGAAAATACGCATGTGCCCTCGGTTTTTTTACGAAACTCCATGCGAATTATCGCCTCTTTTACTTTGGTCCACACGGTAGCTAGCGCGGCGTGCGCCGCGCTTATGCAGCTAGTAGTTCTTACGACAAAGTATATAGTAGTGTGTAGAGATGCAGGCTCTTATAATATTAGTACCTATGTACCTATATAGTACCTGTGTCTACTTCTTCCATCTACTCAAGTGATTTGGTGATTAGAACTATATTAAATCATACTGACAATCACTAAACTGTACACTAGCTGTGTGCTGTGCATATGAACAAGCATGCAAGACAAGGGGAGAACTATACTGGATAGTTGACAATACACGACTATTGTTTCTGGTTAACAGCATTGGCTCTACCAAATTATGACCGAGTTCTCTTAATTCAAGCAACTAAAGTGGATTGTACAAATAATTGTGTCCCCTACCCCTCGTGAATACATGTGCTATTCGTCGATCTGTTGTGCCTCAACAGTTTCTAGCATATGATCTACTAACCTAGCTAGCTTAATTCCTGCATCGCCCACATGATGCCCTAATTAATTGAGACCAGCTTGCAAATTAATAGGCCTACGTACGCCAGGGAAAAAAAAGGGAAAATAACCTAATTAATTACTTCATCCATGTTTATAAAGCGTATTTTTAAATAATCTTATCTATAAATATAATGCATTTCATGTTACAATATAAAATTAGTGTGATATCCTCTTTATATCCCTAATAAATATATAGGTTTATTTGCTATTCTCTACATATATGCATTAAATATAATATTTAGATATAATAATCAGGGATAATATAGTCATTTTCATTATCTTTTTTATCTATACGCCAAGAGAAAATATGATTTATAAACTTGGATGGAGGGAGTAGCTCTCAGTAACATCAAGCTAAGTGTGTGATGTTTTTTTTTTTGAGGAAAACATAACTTTCAGTCATTCAGCATCGACCATTATACATGAATTTAAAGCAACTAATACTCTATATATTACACCCGGGGGACTCTTCGGCCGGAGAGGCTATCCACGTCAGCATCTATGCGAAACCCCCCCCCCCCTAATTTTGCGAAATCGCGTAGAGGTCCTCCGTTCTCGCAAACAGGTCCCTGCTTCTCGCAAACAGGTCCCTGCCAGGTTTTTTTGCTGAAAGCACCATCCACTTTACCGATAGCACCCCGCGGTTTCCAAAATTATGTATAGGTCCTTGTTTAGTTACGTACAGGTCCATGCAGGTCCTCAGTTTTTTTGCGAAAAAGCCCTTTGTTTTCCTCGAAATTACGCATGCGTCCTCGATTTTTTTAAGAAACTCCTCCCGAATTATCGTCTCTTTTACTTCGGTCCACACGGTTACTAGCGCGGCGTGACGCCGCGCTTACGTAGCTAGTTAACATGACTGCAGGCGGACAAGTCAAGGTGGGCATCGATCCTGACACTTCTTGCTTCATTTCTTCACCGTACAGCTACGCAGGAAATATAATGTAGCACAGGAATGGAAGTAATTTGATTTCTAGAAAAATTAATACATATATGCCCCTTTCTAGCTAGTGTAATACCCCATTTTGGGAAATTTATTTTTTTAATAAAATTGATATTTGAGCACAATTCAAATTTTTTGGAAAAATAAAATTTGAATTCAAATTCAAATTAAAACTAAAACCAAAATTCAAAATCAAATCAAAAACAAAATACAAATAAAAAATTCAATTGGGTCAGCCTGTTTCTTTCTCTCCTTCTCTCTTTTCCCTCCCGCCCCAACATTGTTCGGCCCAACCCACCTCTCCTTCCCTCTCTCCCTTTCTTTGCTCTCGGTCGAGCTGGCTCGGTCACATTGCACCACACCGCGCCGCTCGCGTCACGCCGTTCTACCCCATCGCATCGCCACACCAGCTGCGTTGACGCCAAGCCCCCAAAACCCGCATGGGCCCATGCCACACCCACATCGTGCCATACCCCATTGCGCCACCGCGCCAGCTACGCCAACATCAAGTTGAGCGCGCGTTCTCATGATGTGCGCCTTGCTCATCGTGTTGTCTCATCACGTGCGCCTAGCTCATCACACTGCCCATCACTCGCACCCATGCATGCACCTGTGACTGCCCGCTTTACCCCTTTGTCTACACCTACACTGCCCGTGTCGCCCTCAGCTGCCTCGCCATGCCCCCGCGCACGCGCAAGCTTGAGCTCCCCCTCCACTCGGCTATGAAAGCCTTCCGAACCCTCCTTTGCTTCCTCACCCCTTCTCCATCCCATGCTAACCCCGTAATTGGCCACACTGAGCTCGAGCCAAGCTCACCTGCCTCGCCGCCGTGCTTCGCCATGCACCACCTCCAATCTGGTGAGCCCCTTCCCTTTCCATGCGTGCCATGGTTCCCCTCACCCGATTACGTTTTCATTTGTAGAGACTTACCGGGAACATCGTCTTCCTCACCTCCGGTCGAAACCACCAACATCACTACCATTCCCTCTTCAGTTAGCCTCCATCCAATTCCCTTCGGCTAGAGCTTCTCCTCACCTCCCTCACACGGTTCTCTCCCTCAATTTGGGTCATCGTCCTCTCTAGCTCGTCGCCGCCATTGAAGCTACCTTGGGTCACTACTCTGGACTACCTCGAGCCTCCCTTGACCTCGTCAACCTCATTGGTGAGTTCCCTGTGCCTCATAGATGCTTGTCATGCCCTCCTTTTTCCCTCCGTGCTGCCGAAAGCCCAGTTGCCGCGGTGACTAAGCTATCACACGCCATCACGTCACCGCCATAGTTCACCGCTGACCATACTACTACCATGCCTAGGTCCATCGAGGTCCCAGTAACCCATTTTTGGTGTTTCTAGCACTCGCTATCGCTTGCCTCGCGGGTGACGAGCTTGGCAACGTCACCTCCTCTGTGAGCAAAGGAAGGCACTATAGCAACATCATTAGTGCTAATAATATCATTAAATTTTAATTGGGTTAGGTTAATGATAATGACATGTGGGCCCAGATCATTAAGAAATCTAATTAAAACTAGGAATTATGTTTTGAGTCACTGACATGTGGGCCACCTTTACTATGCTTTGGCCCACTTGTCATTCACTCATGTTATTCCTTTAAAGAAAATAATTCAAAAAAACTAAAAACCCTAAGGGCCCCACCTATCAGCTTATGTAATAGGAAAATAAATCAGAAAAGAAATTAAAGGCATTGGCCTCAGCTGTAAATGAGACTCTCTCTCTCCTTTGTTTATTTTGTAGATTTTCTCGAATTAAACTTTAGAGTGCTCATTCTCACTTGTGTTAAATCCAAATTAAATAGAACTTGTTTCTAAATTCAAGATCTTTCTAACAAGAGCAAAATTGTGAATTTTGGAGTTCATTGGATTTTATTTGGATTTATTTGCATTCTCGTGTGTTTATTCAGATTTTGATGCGATCACTCGAATAGATCTCGAGGACCCGAAAGAGTAGCAATTCAAGACCAATCAAGACCCACAAGACTGTGAGCAAGGTGAGTCAATACTTTGATCATTTACACCTACTTTTTGTATGCAAGTTATATTGTTTTAACTTATTAAATTGCATGCTTACTTTATTATGAAAATTACATTCGTACTAGCTAACTCATAGTTAATTCCCTACTAGTAAATTGTGATACTATATCCCATTTCTTGAATTTGGACATAACCCCTTGTCACCTTAGAATTGATGGTATGCATACTAGTTGATAATTCTATATCTAAGTGTCATGCTTAGCGTTGCTTAGATACATGTAGGTATTAATTTACCCTGACAGCTTTTCAAACGTAAAAATTTAGATTTGGGCAACCATAGGATGGAAATGACTAGTATGTTGAAATAAAAAGAAAATTTTGGAATCCAAAACTCTAAACTTGCTTTATACCTAAATGGATGATAAGTGGGGCTGGTGCGGATGTAGCACAAGAGTGTTGTATGTTGTAGAATTGCCTAGGTAGATTTAAAGATTGAATCTTGTGATCATCTCCCAAGATAAAACAGTCCAACCATAAGTCTATAATAGGTATGACCTAGACAATTAATTTGAATTGATCCAGAGCTAGATGTGCCATTCAGTTGAGCACAGGCAAGAGTACTGCATAGAAGCCTCTTGACGTGTGACGCAAGAGGAGGCTTCCAGAGCGAGTGGATAGAATCCTACGGTGGTGAAAACCTTAGCAGGTGTACCCACGTTGGGAAGGTGCATTGTAAAGACCTTATGGTGACCATCTGAGCCTCATGCCAAAGGTAGTGTGATGGCATAATAAGTTGAGCATCTCTTGTGAGCGGACATGTGAACTTACTCAAGTTAGTTGATGTTTTATAAAAACCATTTGAGGGTGAGATAAAAAAGACACGAAGGGTGAATACAACCTTGTGTTTGATTTTTCCTGGGTGAATAGAACCTAGTGATTATAATGGCTGGATAGAATCCTAGTAACAAAAATAGTATATAATAGATAGAACCATGTATGACCTGCACCTCGATTATTATTGCACACTCTTACAATGTTTAGAAACATGGTTTAGTTAAAAGTGCTAAGTCTCAGGATTTCTAGTTACTGTAATTCAACTATGGTTTTAGCAAATTAATGAACCCGAGCCTTCCTTGTTAAACGTTGCATCTATAATATTGCATTATGTGTGTTGGTTCATAGAACACAGTCGTTTGTACTCACACTTTCTCACTAAAATAACTCAGATCCTTCAGATCAAGACTCCTACGCCTACCATGCCACATCTGGACTAGACGGAGAAGAAGATTGTGGAGTTTAGAGCAAGTACAACAATGGTCTTATAGCCAAGCTAGTCAGCATTTTTGCTGATGTGGAGGAGAGAAGAGAGGAGAGAGAGGAGAGCTTGGCTCTCATGCAAGCAACAAGCTGCACACGGGAGCCTATGCAGTGGTGGGTCCAGATAATAAATGTATGTGAGGAGGAGTAGGAAAGAGAATGTGAGACATGGTACCACATAATAATAAAAAAATCTTTTGTAGACAAATAGAAGACAGATTATTGTATAACTTGGCTCTTATAACTTGGCTTATAGCCAAACACTTGGCTCTATTATTGGACTTGCTCTTAGGCAGTTCCCTAGTAGTCTCTAGCCCTACCTCTATTAGGCAGACTTTGATGGTGATTGTGTACACATCTATTATCCAAGTCCTGGATAGTAGCTTGTCATACACATTTTACCCGTAAGAGCTTGCCTGTGGCACCGTGTAGATCTCACCTTTGCTTTCCGCTTCTGCTTTCGGTTCTTTGTAATGTAATATTTGGTTTGATTAACCCGCTATGTAAAACTTTGCCCGATATAGGTTATTTGGACATGTTTTGTAACATAATTGTCTGGAATGGTTCGATACGATGTATATGTATGATTCAATAATGTATCTATATGCACTAGCTACTGAACCAGAGAATAATGTATCTATATGTATCTAGATTGTAATTCGGAGTCCGACAGCTAGCTTCGTTAGCTTCTTATATGATCATGAACTATATATGAGCAATATATTACGATTCATCCATGCTAGCTTGAAACGGCTTGATGTTTTGAGGTCATGCATGTTCAATTCCCATGTGGGGTGGATTTGCAGGGTACTAGGGTTTCGACATAGTGGTCGGTTTTACGGTTATTCATATGGAGAACCCGAACACCTGAATTGAATTGTTTCGCGCTTTATGCGAGCAGTACCTAGTTGTATGGGTCAATATATATTCCCGATAAATAATATTTGGTCCTGCAGAATATAGTCATCACTACTACAGAAAGCCTAATAGTAGACGGCCAATCACAGATGATTTGACAAAACCGTCTGTGACCAACTACCACAGACGGTTTTAATTTGGACACCGTCTATGTTGGCGGCGTCGGGGAAAACGCGTATCACAGACGGTTCTTAACTATGAACCGTCTGTGATAATTTAGTATCACAGACGGTCTATATTAAAAACCGTCTGTGGTGATCCCAGATTATCACAGACGGTTTTTAATTAAAAACCGTCTGTGATAAGCTGGTTATCACAGACGGTTTTTAATAAAAAACCGTTTGGGATAATTCACAGACGGTTTTTTATTAAAAACCGTCTGTGATAATGGCAGTGAGCATTTATTGCGCTGCTCAGACCGCATCTGACTTCATTTCGATCCAGATCTAGCTGGTGCTTTACTCTTTCGCTGAGGAGGCAAGCTTGGCGATTTCAGGCCACTTAATTTGGTGGGAGGAGGCAGATATTGAGCTTTGAAGATTTATACTTTCCTGGTTGCTCTAGATATGGTTAGTAATGAATTTTATTTTTTCTTTGCATGCATTACAATTTAGGTCTAAGTAATTGGTGAGTGTTATTAATTGAAGATGGTTTGCAAAATTGTTGGTTATATAATAGCTGTTGTGTTTATAATATGAATTGAGCTAGCAAATTAAGCCTCATTATAATACATGTGGCCGGTATATATGTAGTAATAATTAGTTAATTTAATTTTTAATACTAAGTTGTTATATATGTACGTAACGTAGGACCGAAGCTGGATGTATGCCGCGAGCCGTGTGAGTGAAGAGTACATTAATGGCGTGTCTGCTTTTACAAGAGCTGCCGAGGAGGATATGTTGAATAAGGAGGTGGAATATATGTACTGTCCATGCACTGACTGGGAGAATTTAAAGATGTTTAAGAACCGAGGGCAAATTGAAGCGCACTTGATTCGGAGGGGTTTCAAAAAGGGTTATACGTGTTGGACCAGTCATGGCGAAGTGAATGATCAAATGCCGTCGGATGACATCGCCGGTGAAGTGAATGATATGCCGCCGGATGACATCGCCGGTGAAGTGAATGACATGCCGCCGGGTGATGTCGATTGTGGTTCAGATTCGGATAGGTTGCACGATGATAATCTGGATCAAATGCTTCGCGATGTAGAAGAGAACTATGATGAGAGAGAGTATGTTAAATTCTGAGGCTTGATGAAGGACTCGGAGAAACCTTTGTACACGTGCTGCAAGTACACGAGGTTGTCGGCCGTGCTTGAACTCTTGAAATTGAAGGCAAGCAACGGTTGGTCCGACAAGAGTTTCACGGCGCTGCTAGGTCTTTTAGCGGACATGCTTCCGGGGGGAAATGAGTTGCCTAAAACCACGTATAAAGCCAAGAAGGTTCTTTGTCCGTTGGGAATGGAAGTAGAAAGAATACATGCATGTCCGAACGACTGTATCCTCTACCGTAAAGAGTATGCAAACATGCATATATGTCCGGTATGCAACGCATCCCGATACAAATGTAACAATCAATCAGATGATAGCGAGGGAACAGAGGCAAAGAAAGGACCTCCTGCTAAGGTGGCGTGGTATTTTCCTATAATTCCCCGTTTGAAAAGGTTTTTTGCAAATCCAAAGGAGGCAAAACTGCTGCATTGGCACTCGGAGGAGCGCAAGAAGGATGGAATGCAAAGACACCTTGCTGAATTCGTGCAGTGGAGAAATATCGATAGGAGTTTTGCAGAGTTCGGTGCAGAACCAAGGAATATAAGGTTTGGACTGAGTACAGATGGAATGAATCCTTTCGGTAGCATAAGCAGCCGACATAGCACATGGCCCGTGACTCTCTGCATCTATAACCTTCCTCCTTGGTTGTGTATGAAGCGAAAGTACATTTTGCTGTCGATACTTATCCAAGGGCCAAAACAACCTAGGAATGATATCGATGTGTTCCTAGCACCGTTGGTGGAAGATCTAAAAGTACTGTGGAACGAAGGGGTACAGGTATGGGATGCATACAACCGAGAGAACTTCACTCTGCGCTCCTTATTGTTCTGCACCATAAATGATTATCCTGCCCTTGGTAACCTATCGGGCCATAGTACAAAAGGTGCCAAAGCATGTACTCACTGTTTAGATGGTACCGAGAGTGTGTGGCTGAGACACTCACGCAAAACCGTCTACATGCGTCACCGCCGGTTCCTTCGGAGGGCTCACCCATACCGCAAGATGAAGAAACAATTTGACGGAGAGAACGAAGACGGTTCAGCTCCAAGGCATTTAAGGGGACACGAGGTTTATGATATGGTTAAGGATTTAGATGTTGTCCTCGGAAAGGGACGTAAATTGAGGGCTAATGAGAAGAACACCTGGAAGAAGAGATCAATATTTTGGGACTTACCTTATTGGGAGTACCTAGATGTTCGACACTGCATCGACGTCATGCACGTAGAAAAGAATGTATGCGACAGCTTGATTGGTCTCTTGCTGAACATTCGTGATAAAACAAAGGACGGCGTCAACGCACGGTTTGACTTGGCTGATATGGACATCAAGCCCGAGTTAGCACCGACACGCACTGATAATGGACGAACGTACCTTCCCCCTGCGTGTTACATTCTGTCCAAGGCTGAGAAAACAGAACTGTGCCAGTGCTTGCATGGTGTCAAAGTTCCGTCTGGTTACTCCGGCAACGTGAAGAAACTTGTTTCGATGCAAGATTTGAAGTTAAATGGCATGAAGTCTCATGATTGTCATGTGCTGATGACACAGATGCTCCCTATTGTAATTAGAAATATTTTGCCGATCAAAATCCGAGAAACAATCATGAGGCTATGTTATTTCTTTAACACAATTGCTCAGAAAGTCATCGATCCCGAAGGACTAGATGCTCTGCAGGACGAGGTGGTGATGACTCTATGTCATCTTGAAATGTATTTTCCTCCTTCGTTTTTCGATATCATGGTCCATCTCATTGTTCACGTTGTGTGGGAGATAAAAATGTGCGGGCCCGTATTCCTACGTAGCATGTACCCATTTGAGAGGTTCATGGGAATTCTCAAGTTATACGTACGGAATCGATCTCGGCCGGAGGGCAGCATCGTCGAAGGTTATGCAAGCGAAGAGGTCATTGAGTTTTGTGTCGATTATATGGCTTAGACTCAACCGATAGGTGTGCCTCAATCTCGTCATGAAGGGAGGCTGAAGGGTATTGGAACTATCGGAAGGAAAGCAATCACTGCAGATATTGACACGTATACTCAAGCCCATTTCACGGTCTTGCAACACATGACTGAAGTGGCGCCTTATGTCGACCAGCACAAGGATGTGCTTCGGCAACAGAATCCGGAGCGGCCGGATGCTTGGATCATGAGGCAACACAACAGTCGGTTCAACCAATGGTTGAAGGAGCAAATCGCTAGGAGCTCGCCAAGTGAGATGCTGACATGGTTGGCAAAAGGGCCAACATTTACAGTTGTGACATAGCAAGGATATGACATAAATGGGTACACATTCTATACGCGGTCTCAAGATGTAAAGAGCACTAACCAGAACAACGGTGTCCACATAGATGCGTTCAGTACTGATGGGTCGAGAAACTCATACTATGGGTTCATAGAAGAGATTTGGGAGCTCGACTACGTGCTTTTCAAGATCCCCTTATTTCGCTGCCGTTGGGTGCATCTCTCACAGGTGAAGGTTGACAAGTACGGTGTCACTACCGTGGACCTCTAACGTGTCGGGTACAAAGACGAACCATTCGTACTCGCCAACCAAGTTGTTCAAGTTTTCTATGTAACCGACCCGACAAATAAGAAACGCCATGTAGTTCTTCATGGAAAAAGGAGAATTATTGGAGTAGAGAATGTAGTGGACGAGGAAGAATACAATCAATTTGACGAGTTACCTCCTTTTGGAAAAGGCATAAGGGTCGACGACGTCGAACAACGTGACGAAACTAGTTATGTACGCATTGAAAATCATGAAGGGCTAGTTTTTAAAGGAAATAAGCAAGTAGAATGAGAAATATGCATGTGTGTGATGTATTTGTGAATTTACATTTATGTATACAACAATGCATGTGTGTGATGTATTTGTGAATTTACATTTATGTATATGTGAAAATGTGTGAAGAAATACATTGTGTATATGTGAATTTGCATTTATGCTGGTTGGTGTTGTATATGAATGCAGCTGGTTAATTTGTGTTGTGTATATGAATGTGCAGCAGCTGGTTGGTGTTGTCTTAATTACTACAGTCGGGGGGCTTATCATATACGGTTCTAAAGTAAGCATACTATCACAGACGGTTATAAACGTAGAACCGTCTGTGATAGTCATACTATCACAGACGGTTCTAAACGTATAACCGTCTGTGATATTGATATCACAGACAGTTCTTACTTTAGAACCGTCTGTAATAAACCTCCTACATATACCCCCTGTCTAGGGTTTTTCGCGTATCCTGCACTTACTAAATCTCGTCGCCTCCTCGCTCCTCCGTCGCCTCCCCCGAGCCCGTCGCCTCCCCCGAGCGCGTCGCCGCCTGTTAAATTGATCTGTTAGGATTTAATCTTGACAAGTTAAAAAACTGAATTATTGGGTAAAGATAACTTGTATGGTCTTGATCTGTATGAATACTGTTGTCTGAATATATGCATGCTGAATATATCTTGATCTTGAGATTGTAGAGTTTGTATCTAGAGCTCAAAAGACTGAATTCATTATTTGACATAGCCAATCAAGGAAGAGTATATGATTTAGTAGCGAGATGGCCAAGATTAATCTTGTGCAACCCTACAATATGAGAGCACAAATTAATCAATTAAAACTTGAGCTTGTTGCTAGTCTTAATTGATACATGCCTTTTACATTATCATACATATTCATGTTTAGACTATTATTGATTCTATTATTGATGCTTGTTGCTTCATATATATGCCACATAGACCTTCAAAGGGCATGAAGCAAGTAACACATTCTAGTGTATCTTGTTCAATGAACCTGATACACTAGTTTGTGTCATTTGCTTCATAGAACTTTGTTTAGAGACCTTGTAGTAATAGTATATGCCACATAGACCTTCAAGGGGCATGAAGCAAGTGACACACTCTAGTGTTCCCTGTTCAATGAACCGGGTACACTAGTTTGTGTCATTTGCTTCATAGAACTTTGTTTAGAGACCTTGTAGTAATAGTATATGCCACATAGACCTTCAAGGGGCATGAAGCAAGTGACACATTCTAGTGTATTCTGTTCAATGAACCGGATACACTAGTTTGTGTCATTTGCTTCATAGAACTTTGTTTAGAGACCTTATAGTAATAATAGATATATATTGATTCTATATAAGTATATATGTATATATGTAGGTATATATATGTATATGTATGTATGTATACACACACACAGATATATATATATATATATATATATATTGTAATCGCCTATATTGAGCGAAATAGATAGATATTGCACTTTCTTATCTTATTCTAATAGACTCACAAATTGAGCAAAATATCATCCGCGCATTCTTCAACACCATCGCCGGAGGCGTCCGCTTCAAAATCAAGACGCCAAGGAAAAGGGCTATCGAAGAAGCCTGAGGGCCGATTTACCATCACACATGTCGATGTATCTGGGGTCCCTCTCCTTCCTCGCAAAGCAGCAAGTGCATGGAAGAGCATGATTGGAATCGTTGCACGAGAACGAATTGAGATCACATTAAATTCGTGGAAGGACGTGCCTGCGACTCGGAAAAGAGAGCTGTGGACAGAAATTTTGTCATCGTTCGAGATCCTAGAAGAACACCAAGACGCCGTGCAACGACAAGCCTTCCTAGGGGCGTGCAAAGCATGGAAGAACTTCAAGAGCAAGCTTGTCAAGGACTACGTGGAGAAAGACAAAACGCCCTTTCATAAATACCCATTCCTGGAACCACAATGGGAAGAGTTCAAAGCTTCGAAGACGACCGAAGATTTCAAAAGTACAAGTGCGGCGCACAAGGCCCTCCAGGCAAAAAAACACACACCCCCACAGACTTGGCACAGCTGGGTATGCGGGTAAAATCCCGCAGTGGAGGAGCGAGGACGACCAGGCAGCTCTGCAGAACACCACCCCGCCATTTGCCAATATCCCGGATGACCGCGCTCGAAATTGGATTAGAGCAAGGTCATCCACAACGACATCGGGGGACGTATCCTTTCGAAACCCTGCAGACCAGCAAGTGTCCGAGCGCCTGGTAAGATATCGATCGAACTACGTAGCTTGTAATTACTCCACAACTTCGTACGAAGTGAAATGATATGTCGTGCTCTTGTAGGAAGAGCTGAGTTTTGAAACTACCCTGGGATCATTCCAGAGAACAAGGGAGAATGATATGCTCTCCGCGGCCCTGGGAAACAAGGAGCACCCGAGCCGTACGAGAGGCCTTGGGCTTTACGTTCCTTGGAAACATGGTTTCCAAGATGACTCCGACATGTATCGGCACAGGAAGAGAAACAAAGCCGAGCGTGACGCACGGCTACGAGAAGAGATCAAGGCATCTCTTAGAGAGGACCTAATGGATGAGCTGGCTGGTGTAGTCAGAGATGAGGTGCGGAAACAGACAGAAAGTCAGCAGGCCGCCGCCACCGCTCCTGTGCTAGCTAGCCCGCACAACCGTCCGAGTAGTTGCGCGTCCAATCCGACGCAAACCGATGCCAGATTTTCTGTGGACGACATCCTGGTAATAATTATTATCTCTCGAATGCTTGCTCTATTGATATGCCTATTCGACTAGCTAATTCTGTATCATTATGTAGGAGCCTACAAAGTGCAGGCTTCAAGTGAGATATGCCTCCGTTCCCTTGCACGCTGCTTGGGGCCAGGCATATCCGTCTGGTATCGGAACCATGCTGCACGGTCAAGCTTTAGCGCCAGGCTTCGCAAAAGTTAATTTGGATGGTGTGCATGTCAATTTTGAGGTCGTCCCGCTACCGAAGCCCCCCAACGACGAGATCGTGACTCTAGCGCCAGGGAGATGTCAATTTTGAGGTCGTCCCTGGAGGCTTCTTCACCGGTGGCAGGACCAGAAGGGCAGTGCGAACCAGAGCAACATGCACTGGTGCCATCTCCAAAAGGGCAGTGCGAACTAGAGCAACATGCACTGGTGCCATCTCCAAAAGGGCAGTGCGAAGTAGAGCTACCTGCACCGGTGCTATCTCCACGGGTGCTATTCTCGGCAAAGCAACTTGCACCGTCTGTACTATTACAGTCGACTACCACAAAGTCGACCTACAATCGAGGCAGTGGCCATGGCAAATCAAAGACGAAGGATGATGACGATATCCCGTATCTGCCATTGGCCCGCAAATTTGTGCTAGGCGAGCCGATGATATTCCCGGACGAGCACCTCTTAAAATTAGGACTTGGTTGCCAAAGATTCCACGCTTGGTATATGGAACAGTCCAATAGGCCAGAGGCAGAACGGCGCTTAGGTATCACTGTCAAATTCAAGCCGGAACATTTCGTGCACGAAGCTCACGAATGTGTCTTCGCGGTGACCTTTGACGATATATTTGAACTTTTCACACTCAACGCTCTCGACGCCTCACTCGTTCGATGCTGGACGCTGTAAGTCTATACAATCACAGTTTCTGTTCACGTAATACCGATATATGTCACAATTTGTTGCTTTTCTGTGTGTGTATATATAGATTCATGCTGACCAAAGCTAGATCATCGAAATCACCAATTGGTTTCCTGGACCCACGCTTGGTCGCCATTGATACCATCAACGAGGATGCATCATTCGTCGAGAACTATATTACACAAGCATTGCTGGCTCACCAAGATAAGGAATTTGTTCTTATGCCATACAATGAGCACTTCCATTGGATTTTAATTGTAATTATACCAAAATGGAACAATGCTATATACCTTGATTCTCTAAGTAAGAACAAATCCAAGTACACAGCTATCGCCCAAATACTCGATAGGTAAGTACATTGTACATTGTATTCTTTCTTTCCTTCCGAATGACTAATCTAACTTTTTCGAATAACGAAGGTCATTCGTCACATACGTTGAACAAACACGTGGCTCGACGACAGGGGCCAAGCCCTTGAAACATACTCGCAATTTTCGGGTATTCGCTAGCTACACATTAATTAATCATATACAACACTTAGTAGTAATGCTTCTTGATTTAACACATTCTATTTTTTGCAGTACCACCAGCAGTAGCCGGGCAACACGTGTGGATACTACGTGTGCCACCATATGAGACTACTCCTCGATTCCACCAAGATCACCAATTCTAAGGTTTGTCAATCTTCCCACATTTATTTCATACATGTCAGGTTTTATATGTACGCGCGTTGATATTCCTATCGACAGGCTACGCCCATCTCTGCATCTGCATTGACACAGCCGGACTTTGCAAAAATTCGAGGAGAGTTAGTTTGGTTTTTGTGGACTAAAGTCATAAGATCAGATGGAGAGTTTCACTGTGCAGAATGATTTTTTATTGTAATTCTAAGTGCAAATGCAGTGTAGATCTTTTGTAATTGTGTATTTGTTAATGGATATTTTATTTCAATTTAATTAATTGATTTGCGAAATGGATGCTTTATGTTTGTGAAATGAAGTGCGTTGTCAATTGGATGTTTTATGTCTGTGAAATGAATTGAGATGTGTGAATTGTATATGTTTTATGTCTGTGATTATCTGCTTGTTTCAGAGGGCATGGCTAGCATTTCCTGAGGCTAGCCAAAAAACAAAATATATTTAGGGATTGAAGGGAATATCACAGACGGTTTTTACTCAAAAACCGTCTGTGATGATCAGTATCACAAACGGTTTTTAACTAAAAACCGTCTGTGATTATCAGCTATCACAGACGGTTTTTACTCAAAAACCGTGTGTGATAGCTGATAATCACAGACGGTTCGAAAACCGTCTGTGATGACCTTCGATTATCACTGACCCATAAATACAGACGGTTCACAAAACCGTCTGTGATGACGTTTTCGAACCGTCTGTGATGACCTTTTCTGTAGTAGTGCATGCATGCGTGCATGAAGCTTGCTAGCTAGTCGACCGCCCAGAGTTGGCATCATTTATTTGTAAGCACTCATCCGGTCATCCTCCTAGGTCATAGGACCCCAAATACACTTGGACAGAAAAAGCGACATCTGAACAAGAAGCGTGCATGGTTCCAGGATACTGAGCACATATCTAACACTACGTACCAAGCATTAGAGGCCACAAGTATACATAATACGTACACCAATATAATGGACTGTTATGAGCCTAGCTTTGAGGATAGACTAAACGAATGGACCATGTATCATGCATGTGAGCACGCATATATGCGAATCTCCATAATGCACGTACGTAGATAGGGCACCAGCTATACACTAACACACACATATCTACGTGAACTTTAACGTATTTATACGGGCAGGTGGTGCCAATAAGTATACGTATGAATGAAAGGTGCTACTAGGACAGTGGCATACTAACACGCTACTGTGTCGTCGTATGTATAGCACGAAATATGATTTTTGAGATTACAACAATGGACGCACAAGTGTATATGGTGGTGAACTTAGAAAGAAAGATGTTATGTTTTTTTTAGTTTATAATTTATAGCTTATAGTTTCTCTAAACAAATAAATGGAACGATTTCTCTGTAAGGCTGTTTAAAGTGGTTTATTGGGATAGCCTTTTTAAAGCGATTTATCAACTTACAACAATGGACGCACAAGTGTATATGGTGGTGACGTTAGAAACAAAAATACTATGCTCTTTTTAGTTTATAGTTTATGGTTTCTCTGAACAAATAAACGGAACGATTTCTCTATGACCGTTTTAAAGCGGTTTATTGAGATAGCCTTTTTAAAACGACTAATCAGTTTATCAGCATTCGATTTGTTCGTATAAACGTTTACACTGATCTAAAAGCAATCAACAGCAGGAAAAAAGAACACACCCAAAAAAGCAGCGTAGCATCAGCTACTACTAGTGACACTTATGCATGTATGCAGGGGGACCTTATGGAAGGTGCGATTTCACCTCTCGTAGCGACGGGAGCTTAATTATTATTACGAATCGGACCCCCTTAATTAATTGATGGCTTGTCATCTAGGGTGACCAGAGCCTAGCTTAATCCCAACCATAATTAAGCACAAAATTCTAATTTAATCAGACAAATAAGTGGCATATATATCGCTCCATTTTGTGTGGACTATATAGTGTAAGTTTCGGTCATGCAACCGGCACTGCATTAATATTAGTTTTTGTTTTACAAAGGGGCATGGAAAGCAGTGACAGACTTAGGAATTTTAGGATGGGTAAAATGGGTATTTAAAATTACAAAAATATTGTTCAATACAAAATATAAAGATTCACTTGAGCGAATATTAAAGTACAATTATTTATAGTAGAGACAACATCTCAAATAATATAAAGAAATTACAAAGTAATTAAAAATTTACAAATTAACTCGACGATTCTTCATGCTTTTGAAGCGAGATATAATGTCATCATCCTTAACTTACAGAAAAAAAATTCTTGCTCAAGAAATGCAACCAGACAATCATTCAAGTATTGCTCTCCCATTATATTTCTTAGCTTATTCTTCACATAATCCATCGAAGAAAACACTATCTCAACATTAGAAGTTGTTACGGGAAGAATTAGCATTAATTTGAGAAGCTTGTTAATAATTGCATAATTGAGGTTCTTCTTCGATTGAACAAGCATAATGAAAAACTCAGAAAGGCTATTCACTTTTTGTAAATATTTCTTTTGTGAGGATATCATGAACATTCTGTGAAAAGAAACAAAAATACAATTTTCTCTACTTCGTAAATTGTGGTTTTCTAAATCCCAGTCCTACTGTGTACATACAAGCCATATATTTGCATGTTATCATATATCCTTCATAATTGAAAGATTACAACTAGTTGTCTAGTTCCAGTAATATGCAATTCTGCTTAGCTCCCATTATCCCTTCTGAAACTATCTAAATTCACTATTCACATTCAAAATAGTGAAAATCGACTTGAAACCATTTGTTCACACCTGTGAAATATTTGCATTTGTTCACATAATCATAGGTAAGAGGTGGAGAACATATATTTCAATTCATAAGCAATAATTCGCCGGTTGTTAAGGACCTTATTTCACATATTCACATCAAAGTGCTCAGATGAAGGCATGACATGAAACTCAGTAGCTCACACTTCTGAAATACTTGGTATATAGATATAGGCTACTCAGTACATAGATATAGGCTACACAAACTTAAAGATGTAGAGAATATGGATTTTAATTCATAAGGCATAAAACACTAATTTAAAGATAATTGAGCCAAATCCAGTAATCCATCACATCTAAATAAGACCTAAGCACCGAAACAAAGAAGAAACATATGTCAAATCCACCACATCCATCCAGTCATCCCACGGATCCATCATCCACCTAGGACCTAGCTCAGAAGTACAAAACTACAAACCCTAGGGGCACACAAGTAGAGGATTGCTGTGGATGGCCGATGGCCAAGTGGTCTTCCCGCAACAGGACCATGGCACCAGGGTGCCTTCGGTGATCTCTGGTGGGTTGCATGGGTGAGGAGAATATGATGGCATGGTCGGCTCGGGTCCTAAGGCACTGTGGTGAGCTGCCCATGGTGGGGTGGGTTGGCCAGGTGGAGGGACTTGTCGTCGACGAAGTAGGAGGTGAGAGGGGCTACAGTGAGCACTTGGTGGTGTTCATGTGGTCCTAGGGGAGCCACTGGCAAGAGCAATCGAGCTTTAATTGAAGAATGAGGTGAATTGGAAAACAAGCGCTCACCTCTAGTTTTGCAATGGCAACGGTGATCCACTACTACAAAACAAGCAATACTAGACGTCTTATCATAGACAGTTCATGTGGAGCCGTCTGTGCTTTGATTATTACAGACGGTTCATGGCTAAAACTGTCTCTAAAACTATCATAGACGATTAGATTTAAAAGCCGTCTGTGATATACGAATTATCATAGACAGTTTTTAACTAGAACCATCTATGAAACTATCACAGACAGTTAGAGTTTAAAACCCATCTATGATATACGAATTATCACAGACGGATTTTAACTAGAACTATCTCTGAAACTATCACAGACGGTTTTTATTTACAACCGACTGTGTTTTGTCATGTCATATGAACTACAGAAGCTACGTACTGAGACGAGACAAATTCAAGGCAAATTTATTACAAAAGTCCCAAAAAAAGATATTCCTAGATCTTAGTCTTCTGGGCTTCATATGCTTCTTTTTTGACTTTTGGAGTTGGAGGATCAGCCATTGAGTTCTCGAATGCCATGAAGATTGCTCTTGCCCTATGCACTTTCTCCTCCAGCCTGGGCAAATCATTAGCACAGTCCATAATCTCATAGAGAATGCCATGATAAGCTTCCTCAGAATCGGCCGCTTTTGCTTGATCGGCAATGTTATCCATGTGTCTCTCCACTACCGTAAGAGCTTCTTCTTCTTTATGCACATTGTAGAGAAGAACGAGGTTAAGGGCGGTTTCCCTTTGCTGAGAAAAAATGAGACACCTTCATTGACAGCGGATGATGAGGTCCAGCTGACGAATGGAAGCAAGTCGAGGAAGGAGAGCGGGGCGAAAGCGGAGGAGCTGCTCCAGATGTAAATTGTTGGCCGCCTGTGTAAGGTTGCGGCCGAACAACTCATAATGGATAGACGAGAGAAAGGAGATCAAAAGAATATTAGATGCCATTATTGAGAAATTTGGTGAAGAAGATGAGAGGACAGTTTAGAAGAGCTGCATTAGGGCGCGCATATTTAAGCGTTATCACAGACAGTTCATATTCCAAACTGTCTCTGATATTAATATCATGGACGGTTCGTATAACCTTATCACAAACGGTTCATATAACAAACCGAACCGTCTCAGATATGTGAGTTATCACAGACGGTTCGTATAACAAACCGTCTAAGATATGTGAGTTATCACAGACGGTTCGTATAACAAACCGCCTCTAATATTGTTATTACAGACGATTCATATAACAAACTGTCTCTGATAATGACACATCACCAATACGTGCCATGTCACCCAGGATTTCGATCTCACCCGTCTATTCTCTCCACATCGAATGGCAAGCACCAGTTCCTCCCACCGCTCGGCCCTTATTAATTACCCCCATCTACCTTTCCACCGGTAGTCACGGGTGAGTCCATCCACTATATAGCTTCCTGCATCCCCCTCGACGACGCCGACTACCACCATGAGCTAGCGCCTCCGTTGTGACACCACGGTCGACTGCGTAACACACTCTTCTCATAAGTATCGTAAGAGTGTCTTCCACAGTCTCACCGCTGCCTCTCCATTGCCGGTGATATCCGGCCGCCATCCGATGCCTCCAACTTGTTCCTCAATACCGCCGTGAGCTAGCGCCTCCGTTCTGACACCTCGGTCGAATGCAGAACACACTCTTGTCGTAAGAGTGTCTTCTGCATTCTCACCGTCGTGCCACAAAGGTGGCGCTACCGTCGCCTCTCCATTGCCCGTGATATCCGGCCATCATCCGATGCATCTAGCTTCTACTGTCTGCTAGGATCTCTGCTTCTTATATATTCTTGCCGTGTTAAAGGGTTGGGTTCGTTATCTTGTTATGCTGTAATGGTATATTCTAATCTTAATGGAAATAGAATGTGTTGTTATGTTAATTTGCCACTATATTTGCTTGTTTTCAAAGGGCATAGGTAACATTATTTTTTGAGGCTAGCCAAAAAACAGAAAAAAAAATTTAGGTACAGAGTGAACTATCACAGACGATTTTGTGGTATAAACTGCCTATGAAGGACTATCACAAACAGTTCTATATACCAACCGTCTGTGATACTCGCTAATCACAGACGGTTGATAACTAGAACCGTCTGTGATGTGTGAGTATCATAGACAGTTTTTGGTTCAAGCCGTCTGTAATAGTTTTCTTCATAGACGGTTCTAGTTACAAACCGTCTGTGTTGTCTTTATCACAGATGGCTCACAAACCGTCTGTAATAATTTTTTATTATCACTGACACATAAATACAGGCGGTTCAGAAAACCGTCTGTGATGACCCTTTTTGTAGTAGTGATTCTTCGACTGGAGGTGGGAAAGGCAAGCATGGGGGCACAACGGAGAGGTTGTAGGGTGGCAGTGGAAGCTAAAGGCGGAGATGGCTTGGCTTTATAGGACCGGGAAGGCGGTTTGCACAGAGGGGAGCTCTACTTGGAAGGCAACGCGTGGTTGGTGCGAGGGGGTGCAGGAGTCTTCGGTTAGGTTCGGCGGGGTGACAGGGAGGTTGGCATGTACTAGTGGCATCTCAGGCCCGGTGCTCTTCCTCAACTGACGAGGCACGGTGGTCAAAAGAAGTGGGCGGTCAGGTTGGCTGTGAGATAGTGGTGGCTGTCAGCAGCGCATTTCGGCTTGGCTGCCCCTGCGCGCGAGTCGTGGACGATAAGGAGCGCGGAAACTTCCCGAAAGGTGCAGGAGGGGCGAATCGGGAATTTCGCGTGGCTGCACAAGCGGGAGCGGGCTCCGTTGGATTTAGCGGGTGTAACGGGGAGGAGACCCGTTAGCCGTAGGCTATAAATACGTGTGAGCGGCTGCATGCCCATGTATGAATTGTGGAGAGAGCTAGGGTTTTAGAGAGTCAAAAGAGGCTTTGAGAGGTGGTTTTGCTTTGCTCTTTAGTGGTTGAGGGCAGCAGCACCTTGTCTCCCATGTTCATCCCCTCTGTGTGTTTCTTCAGGAAAACCATGTAGAGAGGGAGAGTGTTTTTGATGGGGAGAGGAGAGGATTGAGTGGAGAGTCTTGTAATCACTTCCTTGTTCTAATGTCCAGGCGTATGGGGACTCCTCTATATTCCTTTTGATCTAATGAATGAAATCTGAAGTTTGTCTCTCGAGCTCCTGTTCTGTTCTTCGTTTCTCTATTTGGATGATTTCTTGATTTTTGAGTTTCTAGTTATTGCTTGCTGGAGAGTGCCAAAATGGGTTGCTATGATATGGGTGATGATCAAAAGCCATTTGGTTAGTTAATCCTAAGAGCAAATCAAGTTTGATTTCAATTTTTCAGTTTTGAGCACTCTCTGTTCTTCATTTTTCTTCTCTAGGGTTTTATTGCAGATCGTGATTCCCTGTGCAAGAAGGCTTGAAACTTGGCATGTAGAATCCAGAGGCTATTAGTTAGCTATCTGCAAAATCTCATGGCCAAAGGTTCAGGGGTTTGATGGGAATTTAAGTTTTTGTGCTCTCTCTGTAGTTACATTTCCATTTCTAGGGTTTTGGCCCATTTCTCATTTCTCCTCTCAAGTTGGCATGATATTTGAAGTTTGGGCTCCTGAGTTGATTGCTAATATATCCTCAAAATCTCATTAGCAAAGGATTTGAGACCATGGAGAAATTTGGGTTTTTGAGTGCTCCTCTCTGAAGATATTCAGATTTCTGACATTTCTAGGGTTTGGTGTATTTCTGTGATTTTCTCTTGGAGATGGCTTGAAATCTGGTCTTCCTAGCCCTTAGGTTATTGCCTTCATTTCTGCAAAGTCTTGTGAGCAAAGAATCAAGGGATAAGAAGTAATTTGAATTTTCATGGCTGCACTCTGTAATTTTCAGATTTTGTCACAAATCTGAAATTACTTGGTTTGAGTTGTGTTTCTTTGTTTCCATAGGCTTCTTAGGCTATGTTGGTCATAGCTTAGTCCTTCTGGGCAGAGAAGTCAAAAGGAAATTCATTAGTTTTGCTCCAGTCTGAAATTCCTCTCTTGCTACCTGAAAAATCAAGCTGACTGTCTGTTTTTTTTTTTTTTTTGTGGCTTGATCCCTTTAGTTTTCTCCCATTGCTAGATGTTTTTCCAGTACTTTCTTCCAGTGAGCTCAAGTCATTCTCATCATAGTTTTGTAGCTATTGGTGAGAAGAAACTTAAAGTAAGTACTTGGGGCGCAATTTTAATTAATCGACATTCACCCCTCCCCCTCTGTCGCCACTTCGGTCCAACAGTAACATTGAAACTGTTGAAAATAGTAGTCAAATTAAGAGTTATTAGCAAATAAGAGACACATAAGAGGTGAGACACAACAAAGAAATTAAGGAAATTTTGGATATTTGCCACTCCATAGATTGTCACTTTCTCATATATTAATGAGAATTTTTTCCTCCTTTACATACTTTTTTTTAAAAAGGAGAATCTTTTCCTCCAAAATTCTTGCGGCAAACCTATGTTCCAAGCAGGCCATGCTACCTAAGATTGTGCCGATTACGCCACTCTAATTGCACTCACATGCAAGCTCTCCACAGAGCCATGCATGCATTAGGATCTGTTGGATTTAGAGGCGCACAAATTAACACGAAACACATAATTAATCTCCGCTGACACATAAAGGCATACATACGTACTCCCCAGCTAGCTACGAGCCTACGACACTCTACGTATGGCCTATGTACGTACGTACACCACGCACACGTCTGCTGATAGCTAGCGACGGAAAGAGAGAGAGAGGAGTGACGACGACGAAACGCGACTGTCTCGCAGGGATATTAATTCCTGTCCAGCAATATTCACTTGTTCTGACTTCTGACCACGTAAAATAAAGCATATAGATATATAAATGTATCATGTATCCCAAAACAAAAGTATTATTAGTAAGCCAGATAATAAATTCGGCTATCAATTATTGGACATATCATATATCAGATAATGAACACAAATATGTATGTGTGTGTATCACGGACATGCTATCCAGCACGTGTGCACACTCTACGCACGGGTCACAACACGCGCGTAAACTGGCTTATATCAGCAGTTCATACGTAACAGGATTAGCAATAACTTTTCTAGTATTGCATTGTGAAAGTTACCATCGGATAAAGCAGGAACTATTAGCTCACCGCGATTCGTGCGTAACTGAAATTGTTTCAATTTGTGAAACATTATTAACTTGCCCTCATCAAGTTACATATCGTGAAGCATTAAGTTATTGCGAAAGTTATAGGCATTTGTGAATGAAGTTATTGTCATATATATGTTGAATTACTGCCAGCATTTTAACGCACGTGCTAGCTGCAAATAACTTCATGTATTGTATATGATAACTTGTTGGGCAAGAGACAGTAATTTTACCGTATGGATAATAACTTTACCCTGCGGATAGTAACTTCATTGCATATAGACGATAACTTTATACATAACCACAAGTAACGTTTCGAGTTCAACTAATGAAGCGGGTGGACGGTCGAAGTTTAACTTGGATTGAGAAGACGAAGAGTATAAGACAGTGTTCGAGTGGCACAGGAGAATCGGATGGCATTCGAATAGCAACGAATCGGACGGTATTCGAGTGGCTTTAGTGCATCGGATGATGTTCGAGTAGCAGTGGAGAGTCAGACGGCCTTCGAGTAGCAACGGAGATCAGACAGCGTTCGAGTAGCAGTGGAGCATTGGACGGCGTTCAAGTAGCAGCGGAGTATCGGACGACATTTGAGCGGCTTCAGAGCATCGAACGGTGTTCGAGTAGTAGAGGAGAATCGGACAGCGTTCGAGTAGCAATGCTGGTCGAAGGAGCAGTTGAAGTCATGGTCGAAGTAGTGGTCGAAGCTACAGTGAGTGATCATAACTACAGTGGTCGTAGGTACTATAGCAGTCAAAAGTACTATAGCAGTTGTGGATACTGTAGCTACCGAGTGATTCGGTCGTACTTAAAAGCCGTGGTTGAAGTAGTATCATGGTCGTAACTCGTAAGAGTACTGTAGCACTACGACAATACACAAGTTACTAATAATGTACTACAAAGTTACCATTTACTAAGTAGGAAAAGTTATAATCCAATAATCTAAAAGTTACTAGCAATACACTATGAAGTTACTACCTACTAAATAAGAAAAGTTAAAGACCATTGATCTAAAAGTTACCGATCATACACTACGAATTTACCAACTATCGACTAGAAATTTACTATATATCCACTAGTGATTTACAAAACGTGTATCACAATGTTACACATACCTCATTGTATTTGGAGTAACTATCGCCCCTCTTCCTACTGCCAGGTGGGGTCAATGGCATGACTGACGGCGCGCGATCGAAGCGGTGACAACTGATGACGCGCGGTCGAAGTGGCGATTAGAGAAGATACCGGATTAGGACGTGTGGTCGACAACAAGGTGGTGAGAGAAGATACCGGATTAGAACGTGCAGCCGACGATGAGGCGGCGAGGTCGCCGAATTAGGGAGGCGTTCTCACGAGAGAGATGGAGAGACGGGGAGAGATCGAATCGGAGAATGACGAAGAGAGATTCCTGAGTGGGCTTAAAAACCGTTCAGATTTCGTACCCCACTACACCCAAAAAAGCGGCACATGGGATGTGGGAGCGCGATTTTACAGTGTGGATGATAATTGTAATTAATTTCATGTATTGTATATGATAACTTGTTGTACAGGAGATAGTAACTTTACTGTGTGGATGATAATTTTACTATGCAGATGGCAACTTCATTTCATATAGACAATAACTTTATGCATAACCGTAAGTAACTTTTCCGGTCTATCAACAACACGACTGCCAACCGTACGTGGGGCCGACTGAAAGGAATGTGGCACGATTGTGATTGGCTGATTGGGTTCAGGTCACGTTGCTAAGGGGCACGCACTTATTCTACAGTTAGCCATTGAATAGTATATACATATACATATTTATATATATACATATATATATTTGTACATTCTAGGAAATTTGTAGCTGGCTCACAAGTGCGCATCGAGTTGGTTGGCACACAGCACAGCAGCGTGGTCCCATTCCTTTGGCCTCCCTCGCTGTATGAATCGTTCGCTCCATCCATCGATGGGTAGCCACCGATGACTGTCTACATGGGAGGAATTGGATGGATTTGATTGGATTGGGATTGGATGGAACCCTACCGACGACGGCCCATTGTCCTACGCCCAAACACGACACACCTCCTCTCTCTCCAAACTACAAAGGTAGTACGCACTGTTAGCTTCCACGGGCCCCACCCTGCGTACTATGGATGCCGTCCTGTTCTGATCTCTTTTACTCCCCGCTCATTTCGGCTTAAACTCCTCACTTCCGGTTTATTTTTTTATTATTTCTAAATTTCGGTTTTTCTAGCTTTTCGGCTTTTTTTTAGCTTTTTTGTTGGTTTTCTGTATTCGTTTGCATTACACGTGATGGGCTAACCTATTTTTCTATTTTTAAATTTTTTTAAATTTAATTATACCAAATAAACCACTATCAGCTACAGTACAATTTCAGCCAATTACAATGTAACTTTAGTCATAAGCCACTAAATTTCAGCCCAAATAAGCGGGCTGTTATCCCTCTTGAATCCCGGCTGCACCGATCATTCGTTCATCATCACCAAGCCAGGCCTCACAAATTTAACACCCCTCTCTCTCTCATGCATAATGCTGATCCTAATATTAATTGTTATTATAAATAAATAAATAAATGGGGATGGATGAATATTGTGTGAGAAGAGAATCATTCGCCATATATTGTGTGTACTATAGGGAGGTGGTGGACCTGGGGACCCCGAAAAAAGATGCCTCATTTGTCAAACTTGCCTTTCCCGTGATCTTCTAATGCCAGCCTTGCTAATAGCCATGCTGCTGCCGCCCCTTCTCTCTCTCTCTCTCTCTCTCTCTCTCTCTCTAGATAATGCCTCTATACTTAGATAAACTCCTTTGACACAATCAGAATTATGCGATAATTCAGCCATTAAAACCACATGTTGTCGTGCGAGAGAGGTCACATACCTGCATCCTTACCTGGGCAGGGTCATCTGGAGTGAGTGAGCTCACTTTCCTGCAAACAGAGAGAACATAAGTAGGCTGTTACCTAAATGTCCTTTTTCCCGGCTCAGCTGCAAGTCCTGAATGGAGAAAGAACAGGCGGTGAACTCCACGAGCCTCAATTTTAATTGCTGCATACAAATAATGGCGGTGCGCTAATTGCTCCAAAATCTTCAGAAATTATACATACAAATGTCTGTCAGAACAGACAGTGCAAGCCTCCAGAACGGATGAGATCCGTCGCATGGGGAATCGAAGGACAAAATGATCCGCTGGAAACCAGACTATAATGGAAATGATCAATCAATATGCCTTTTGATTCGCCCCGCGTTTGTTTAATGGAGATGAGTATCCGCCATCACATGGGCACAGAAGGACGCCATTACAATCCTAATCATGGAATCATGGATTAAACTTTTTCCTTCGTCAGACACGCAAGGATACCAACAATAATACTTGCGTTGACTAGCTCATCGGGGAATACCACACCCAAAACATGTCTCCTCCTATGGACCTTTTGTTTGCAATGGAAATTCAGAAAACAAAGGGTTTCTCTCTACAATGATCGGTGTTTCCATTGACGCTAGCAACAGTCAGCAGGCAAATCATTATTCTGGTACCTGCGCAATTATCTGTGCAAATATAGGAAGCCCGGTTCCTAACCGATCGCGGACATATTCAGCGGCGGCAACGTGCTTCTTCTCGGATTGGAGAAGCAGAGGTTTCTGATTGGAATCGCTAGCTAGCTAGCTGCCCTGGGTAAACAAGAGGAAGATGCCCTGTCCTGGAATACGAACATCTGATGCCACCTCTGTTTCCCCCAGGACCCCAACTGCGATGATTGACGAGGGCTTCTCCGCAGAGAGAAGTGATGCAGTGACTTACCTGAAAAGCAAGGGAGATAAAGGACAATACTTAGATCTGACACAAGAAATCTTGCGTGTGGGAGAAAATGAGGTGCACATGCACGCTCGCACGCACGCACGCACAGCAGCTAATAAGATGAGTTTTAATTGCCAACAGAAGGAGGGTGGACGAGGCCTCCCAACTCTGCTGTGCTTTCCCCTGCATGGAACGCTCGTGGCGTGGAAGTAGCTGCAGTAAACGAGGAGAAAAAGAGAGAGATGGTTTCTGGTGGTATCAGCAGTAGTGTAGTAGTAGTGATGTACTGGCTGCTCTGGGTCGCAGTCATTCACCATGGGTGCAAGAGATTAATGTAAACTCTGATGGACCGCTTTTGCTTTCACTGGCTTGTGCTCAAAGAAATACACTGTAGGGATAGAAATCTTGGTACCGGAGAAGTTCCCGCCTGGCGGCCGGTAAACGGCCGGTTACCAGAAAAACCGAAAAAAAACCAGTTGAAATTTGAATATCAAATTTTGACTATCAAAAACCGGAAAAAAACTAGAAACACCACTAAAAACAGGAAAAACCAATAAAAAAACTTAGGAGTACAATAATTGATGTATATTTAGTTTATACAATAGATAATCTAGCACAAAAAAAAGGTCTAAACCAACCTAGGAAGCGTATTATGCAGTTATAAATGTAAATTTATATTTGAAAATTTTCGACCGGTTTTTTGCTACCGGTTCCCACCGGTTTTTCCTGTTATCCGCCGGTGACCGCCGGTTTTTATATCCCTGACACATTGAACATGGGAATTGGGATGAAAGGATAAAGGAGAAGGAGAATGAAACAGTTCTTACACAAGGCCACGACAATTAAAATATCGGTGGAGGTGGCTACCCACCGGTTTTTGGCACCAGACATAGATTCTTAGGAGACGACGAGACAAACCCCCACGCATAGCCGGAAGCAACCAAGGGAAGAAGGGCTAAACCTCCCCTCCCCTCCCCCAACCACCACCACCACCACCACCTTTAAAAGGTAGTGCTAAAGGGGTGTCCTGCAAAGAAAAGGAGAGGAGTGCCCCCTAACCTTTCCCTGCTTTCCACTGAAATCTCCTATCTGCAACCATACAGTTGCTCAATTCTGGTCTCAGCTGCAGCCCAATCATCCACCGATATATAACTCACTATACCCTCTGCATTTCACACCCCTTCAGCCATGAATCCTTGAAGAAGCTCTGTGCCACCGGAGAAGCCTTTAGCTGTGCACAACTGCAAGCTGCATAGGTTCCACCGACCTGTTAGCTGTGCAAATTTCGAGCTACCAGGTTCTGCATTGCACCGAAATGGGGAGGCATTCTTGTTGCTACAAGCAAAAGTTGAGAAAGGGGCTCTGGTCCCCTGAGGAGGACGAGAAGCTCATGAATCACATAACCAAGCATGGCCACGGCTGCTGGAGCTCTGTTCCTAAACTCGCAGGTAAGCACAAACAGATCTTCTGCATTTCGCTCTTTTCAGTTACCGACTTCCAATTCTTCCCTTTCCTCTTCTCCAAGACTCTCTCTCAGTCAGTCCAAGTATCTGAAATCTGCCTGATGAATTGTTGCAGGGCTCCAAAGGTGTGGTAAGAGCTGCAGGCTGAGGTGGATAAACTACTTGAGGCCGGACCTCAAGAGAGGTGCATTCTCTCAGGAGGAGGAGGACCTCATCATTGAACTCCATGCTGTCCTTGGGAACAGGTAAATTTTAAGCCTAATTGGCAGAAGCAGAATTCAGGATTAGTAACTGCAAAGCAACACTTGATAGTTCAACTAATATAACCCTCTTCTTTTCGATGAGAAGGTGGTCTCAAATTGCAGCACAGCTGCCCGGGAGGACTGACAATGAGATCAAGAATCTCTGGAACTCATCCATCAAGAAGAAGCTCCGGCAGAAAGGCATTGATCCCAACACCCACAAGCCCCTCGCTGAGGTTGATCGCAGTGCAGCAGCTCCCACCATCAGCACCGAGAGAACCTCTGGGTCCAGTGATGTCAACCCGTCAAGTGCTGGTGCTCTAGGGAACTTGAGCCACCTCCTCAGCGAGACGGCCCAATCATCAATCCTGCTGCCAGTGTATGATAATAATCGCCCAGAAACTCCAAGCTTGGCACGCCCTAAGGTGCCACCAAAGGAATTATTTCTTGACCAGATTGCTACTAGTCATGAGAGCCCATCAAGCTGCCGTTCATCAGGTCCCACGCTGCATTTCCCTTTCCAGCAGCCATTAGGCTACAGCAGTGAATGTGGCAGCAGCGATGGTGCCCATATGAATTCACTCTGGTTCAGTCAGAATGATTTCAACTGCAGCACAATTTCCACTGTGATGCCACCGGTTTCACCATCAGCCCTCTCAACATCGATGGGGCTGAATCTTCCACCGGACAATCCCCGCCACGGAGGCACTGTCATTGGCAGTGCCCCATTCTACTGGGATGGTGCCAATCCTAGCAGCAGCAGCAGTACCGGGAGCAGTGGAAGCATCGGTATGGGATTCGAGCCACAGAGCACAAACTCAATTTTGGAGAATAGTGTGTTCCCATGGACAGATATCGGACAAGAAAAGGATAATAGAGTCCACTTAGTGGAGGAACTCAAGTGGCCTGACTTGCTCCATGGAACCTTTGCAGAGGCAACCACAGCCATGCAGAACCAGAGCCAATCATTATACGATGATGTGATCAAGGCAGAAAGCCAATTCAACATGGAAGGGATATGTGCTTCTTGGTTCCACAATCAGCAGCCACAGCAACAGCTGCAAGCAGCATCAGACATGTATGACAAAGACTTGCAAAGAATGCCCTTGTCTTTTGAGCATATCTAGGAACTATGTTCCACCATGCATGGAACAGAGCAGATCAGCAGAAGCAGAAAGTTGTAAGTCTCACAGATTCATGAGCAGGCTATGCTGAGGTGCTTGCATAGATACATCTGTGTGTTGATACAGAAATCAACCTCTACAGCTTTCCTCAGTTAAAGATCCTGCAGTGTCATGGAAAAGACAGCTCTGGCCTTAGGAGTGAAGCAGAATGCATAGAAAAGTACGTTCTAGAGTCTCTCTGAAGCAGAATGCATAGAAAAGTACGTTCTAGAGTCTCTCTCTTTCTCTTGAAAATTGCTGTTTTCTTCTGTACACGACAACTCAACTTTTGGATACTTTGAGTTTTGGTTCACTCTCTGTTTATCAAATAAATACAGACAGGCATGGGCAAAACTCCATGTGTCGGCAGTTCTCACAAACCATACAAGGAGTCCCAAACTTTTCAACCGCTGCCATGCACGTAGATGCAAATTAATTGTTGCATGTTGTATTTTTATTTCTTTTGAGAAGTTTCCGACAAACTGCAGTTGTATATTTGTAAAGGCAGAAAACTGGAATGGAATATTGACCTGAGAGCTGTTTTTCTTCCCCTTTCCCTTTCACGTTTCTGTCTTAACTTTTTCCTGTGGAGAATCCGAAATTACTTGATTGCTTTCTACTTGAATACAGGCATGGAAAAGGATTGGTTGATTTGATAGGGTCCAAAGAGGTAATCATCCACAAGAGAAAGTAAACACATTCGAGAAAGAAAAGGAGGCAACTGTTTATGAATATCTACCTACCATGTAGATGGGTAACATATGAAGCCTCAATGTGTGGTGAGCACTAAACATATGCTCAACTATGGCTGTGCATTATTGTTTATGTGACACAGCCATGATATGTTATGTGCATTTTAGCCATGCAAAATGTATAAATGCCTATACACTTGGCCAGGACTTCAATGTTCAGCAGCCATGGAACTGAATTCATTCTGCATTTATCCCAAACTTATTGTGGAATGAGCTAGGTGTAACTTTAAGAACGAGGGCATAACTCCCTCAAGCTAGCTTTCGGTTAAGAAGGCCCAATAGAGTATTTTGGAAAAATGGGAAGGAGCTCTGCCGGCCCAATAGAGTATGAGAGCTTGGTTTTAACATCTTTATCCTGAGGGACAATGTGTAAAGGCTCAACTCTCAAGCTAGATTTTGAATTGAGAAGGTTCAACAGCACCTAAAATGCTCAATAAAGCTAACAGCTCTTGAGAATGATTTGACGAAAGAAAAGGGGGAAAAGGGGAAAAAGGTAATACTGATGCTCCTACTAATAACACAATTGAGGGACCATGTCCTGGGCTGAGCTAGGTTGTTAACTAATTTGGCTTTGCTTGTTTGGTGGGCTCCTTTTCTATATGACTACACCAAATTTAAACCAACATCAAATATGGGTTATTTTATACGCATGGCAATAGTCCTGAATAATGAAGCTATGTAATCAGGTTCCTAAACAACAGATTAGCTTTAGAAGTTACAGATGTTATTTTACGTGGCGCAACTAATGGGGCTTGGCCATGTGCACAAAAATGCTGGCATAAAGTGATCTGTCCTTGCATTTTTGCACAAACACGATGAGAACAATAATGCTGGTAAGGACCATTAGCACTAAAAAGCAAATAGAGAAGCCCAATAATTCTGAAATGCGGCAATAAAAATGATACATGCCTATCTCTAGGTTCTGGTAAAAACCTGAAGATAAATTACACTTTCTTAGAGCCTGGTTACGTACCATGATGTTTCAACTTATGTGGCATATGCACTTTAATTTCCTTTGTTTATATCCTGTATCTGCTTGGACGTATGAGCTGTATTATTGGATGTATCTGCATGTTTTGAAAATGAGCTCATCAGTTGAAAGGAAAGCAAAAAAGTATGAAAGGGAAGTAGAAGTAGCAAGACATGAAAATAGCAACTGTTGAGAAGGAGGAGTGCTAGTGCTCTTCCAGATGAAAAAGACATTTAATTTAATATTTTGATATTTAGTCTCAACATTGTCAACAGTACTGCAATAATGCCCACCTAACATCATCATTAGCGAATGGAAGGCAATAGAAGAGAAGGAATAATATCACAAATCGCTCAAGTAACAGCAACTTAGCTACAATTAGACTCTGAATATTTTTTTTTGTGCTTTTGGGAGGTCCAAATGGAGCAAAGAATATCCAACGACCACTCGACCAGTTCATTGATTCCATTTGACACAACCCACAATGCAATTGATCGTGATCAAATTTGAATTTCAAGTAAAGAAGCTCATTTCAATAATTCATCTTTGGTTTGATTAAAAAAATAAACTTCAGGTAGCAAAAAATTAGACCCCATAAACAGATCTCTTTTTAGGAAACTAAGAGGGTTATACAGCATTAGCAGGAAAAGGCAAGACAAGAATATATGCCCGCATGATAACTGTTTTTCTGAATGGTTTTTCCCTATCAGCATGACGATGGAAATAGGAAAGCATATTGGAGAAGATTGAAGTTTGCATTCCTGTAACCAAGAAAGCTGCTCCACTGTTGAGGCTGTGGCCGTCAAGCTAATTCCCTGACTTCAACACTCAACAGTCAACGTATGTCCTTTAGAGACAAGGTATATGCTTGAGACGCGACTACAAATAGTTCCATCAGCTATTCACCTGCAAATCCACACATATGCGACAACAAATGTTACTTGTACTTTGGTTAGCAATTTTTCTTAGTCCGTAAATACAGCATGGAGCCTCAAGAAGTAAACTGAGATCATGGTTATGTGGATCACATTGAGGATCAGGTAGAAGGAGAAGAATAGCTGAATGCCCAGATCTCAACAGTATACGCCACTAACAATAGGTCAGTAAATCAAAAGGAACGACCCAAGGCCATAAGATAGGAGGAAGCAGCAATTAGCAAATATGAGCAGCAGAATTAGTTGGAAACTTGGGATCATGCTTAGGCTGGCTGCATGGCAGTGAGCAGCAGAATTAGTTGGAAACTTGGAATCATGCTTAGGCTGGCTGCCTGGTAGTGAGCAGCAGAATTAGTTGGAAACTTGGAATCATGCTTAGGCTGGTTGCCTGGTAGTGAAGGGAGTAGAAGTGGACGGAAACATCAACCAAGAGAAATAGATCACCAACTAAATACAGCCCAACTCAGTGGCAGACGCAGGTATTAAAGGTGGGGCTTCTGGCCATGACTGCATGCGATATTCAACTCAATGCACGCATCAACAATTTAGTTTGTGATTTTGAATGTATAGGCTTCGGGGGTTCTTCCTTCCTTCTGGGGTTTCCCTTTCCACCTTTGACCCCCACTTTGCCGGATGGGCTAGCCCAATAGGCCTTTTAAGGAGTGCTGGCCGAAAAAAAAATCCCATTTACGGGCTGAATGTTATGTTTGGGAGCAGAGGCCCAACATATCGAGGCCATCTTCTGCTCTTGGGATTATCCAAATGTTTAGCTATCTTGACATAGCATCCATCTTCTGTTTCTGGTCAAATCAGAAACTTCAAGTTTGCTATTCTTCATTATTTTTGCTTTCTCTAAGTTTTTACTTTCAATTTGGAACCAACAGTTAGGACTTAGCCACTTAGGTTGTGCAGCATTTCTTTATGTATTAAACATGCACTGCATGCCTATCAAGTAAGGCAAACATTCAGGTAAATACATTACAGTAGCAAGAACACATAATATGAGTGTTAATTTGCAGAATATATAATAGTATAAGTACGAAGAAATGGGAAATACCTCACATACTAAAAATTCTGTACTAACTACATATATTCATATCTTGAAAGAGGGGTGCCCTCGGAACGCGGACACAGGTGGTGCATGGTTATCGTCAGCTCGTGCCGTAAGGTGTTAGATTAAGGGTGTGTTTGGTTGAGCTGTGGCTTCTGAAAAAGCTGTTGTGAGCTGTGGGCTGTGGAAAAGCTGCTGTAGGTTGTGAGCTGTGGAAAAGCTGTAAGCTGTTTGGTTCAAACAAGTATAAAACTTACCTCCTATCTCTATTTTCCTTGAAACAACTGTGAAACAGCTCTCTATTTTCACCATTTCAAAAAGTAGAAAGCCAAAAGCCAAAAGCAGGGTCCAAGGTGCTTTCAAAACTGTACTACCCAAAAGTAGCTGCTTCTGAAAAAGCAGCTTCTAGTTTCCACCCCTTTGGTTGGCTTTTGGCTTTTTGGAAGCAAAAGCAGCTCCTAAAAGCTCAACCAAAGGCACCCTAAGTCTCAAAAAAGTGGCTTTTTTAGAATGGCAAAAAGGCGATCTTTAGCCTTTGATATCTTCGCAAACACTATCCCCCCATGATCTACAACACCCAACCAAATTTAGTACCCAGTTAATACACAAAATTTAGTACATATAGCAGTGCTTAGAAGAAATTGCTCCAATCACCCAAAGCAATGTACCAAGCACTCAATTTCAACTCAAATACACTTCATTTCCAGAAGATCTGTGATGTGAAAAGTGCAAACCACATGCTTCAAAGTTCTAATAGAACACATCTACCATATGTAATGTTCAATATAAAAACAAGTTTTTCATGTCTAGGTTATCCTGTAGTCTGTTAAAAATGGAAATGATTTTTTTGTGGTAGGTTTAACATGTACTTAATCGACCAATAACACTAGATGCTGGAAAGATAAATTTCCTATGAACAAGGCAGAGTGCCCTTAAAATTCATCATACAGTGACAGGAAGGATGTCAATTGCCAGGATGAAATGTGGTATTGATGTATGTTATCCCTGTCTAACCAATTACGCTTGCTAGTTGCCTCTATATCTCTATTGGATTGGACACTACCAGACGAAAAGAGTATCAATGGATTATGGATCTCACAGCCTGTTGCGTGGGGTATCACATATGATACAAGCGTCGTAGGCCTGGTTCAAAGGTTGCGGCAAATTAGGAATAAGGTGTTTTATTTGGAAGTTATCTATTATTATGAAGTTCTACGTCCTTCCATCTTTTAGAGATTAGCTCAGATTACCTCTTCCCAAATTAGTTATGCCATTCTTTTTCCTCAAGATGTAGCCAACTCTATATAAGCCGTATCTCCTGTTTATCCAAGAGGCAATAAAGAAATAAAAAGTTATTTCAATTCTCTAGTTCCTTAGAAGTATATTAAACTTCTATCTAGAGGCTCAACTAATACCAATCTGGTATCAGAGCCAGATTCATGTCTAGGAGCGAAAGCCCTGTTCCGCCACCACGCATGGACATCCTGCAAGTCATCGCCAAGCAACTAGAGAACTTCGTGCAAGATCGCCTGGAGGACCACACATTGATGGGTGATGTACTACGCAGACTTGTGGCCGTGGAGAAGTGGCCGGTGCGGGAAGAAATGGCGACGGTTGTGCCCAGCTCAGGCCATGTTTCCACCTCATCACCTCCTGGTTGTGCACCAACACTACCATCAAGCTATATGTTGTCCCTACCACCTATTTTTCCCCGCAACGCAACGTCCACCCTCCGTCTTCCTCCAATCTCTACCACCACCACTATCAACCCTCCCGAACTACCACCCTCCACAACACCTTGGCCAACATTCTCCCCTTCCGAACCCATAATTTCAGCCAACCTACCCAGCCCAACCACCTCCCCAACGCCCATACTTCCCACCTTCTCCATTCGGCCACACTCCCTTACTTGCCCCCCCCCCCCGGCCGAGCAACCAAGCTTGCATATGGGTGCTAGTTCGGCCGCGCCTAAATACCACGAGCTCGAGCTTTCCACCTACGATGGCTCCGTCGATCCTCTCGGGTTGCTCAACCGATGTGAGCAGTTCTTTCGGGGACAGCGCACAGCGGAGGTAAACAAGGTCTAGTTGGCAGCCTACCATCTGACAAAGGATGTGCAGAATTAGTATCTCCAGTTGGAGCGTGACTACAACATGCCTACATGGAAGCACTTCAAAGAGGCGTGCCACTTGCGGTTCGGACCTCTGGCCCGTAATAATTCTCTTGGTGAGCTCACTCGTTTACCTTTTGCCAACAACTTCCTCGCGCTCCTTTGCCGCAATTGGGAATCTCTTTTGCCCAGCCAACAACGCTTCCTCTACACGGCTGGCCTTCCGGAGGAGCTACGCTCGGACGTGGAGCTCTATCAGCCGGTAGACCTGCAGGCGGCCATAACTTTGGCGCATGCATATGAACATCAACACTTACCGGCAGGTGCTCTGACTACCGCTTCACCGATGATGCGCCCATGCCCCTGGTCATGACCAGCGCAACTAGCGTCCGATCAACTATGCACCACACCAACAGTCAACACTTCTACTACACTGATAGCTACTCCAACACCTCCATTGACTCGGCCACTCCGCCGCCTTTCACCCATGGAGATGGTGGAACGGCGCAAGCATAGACTGTGCTATAACTGCAATGAGCAGTATGTGCGTAGTCACAAGTGTGCTCGCCTCTTCTACATCGAGCTAGATGACTACGACGACAGCGCTGACAACACGCCCCTGGAGGACACTTCGGTTGAGCCATGTGTTTCACTTCAGGCCTTCATAGGACTTTGTAGTGTTCGTGCGGCGGAGACTATGCAGGTGGAGGTCTTCATCAATGCGGAGCAATTCACCGCATTCATAGACACCGGCTCAACACACAACTTCCTCAGCGATGGCATCCTCGCTCAAGTCGGCTTGACACCAACCGCCACACCTAGCCTCCGTGTGATGGTAGCCAACGGAGACCAAGTGGTCAGTAGGGGTGTGTGCCGTGCTGTTCCCCTGCGCATCGACAACTTGGAGTTCCAAGTGGACTGCTTCGCTATACCTCTAGGTGGCTTTGATGTGGTCCTTGGCGTCCAATGGCTTCGTGCACTAGGGCCCATTCTATGGGATCTCGATAATCTCTGGATGTCCTTTCATGTGCATGGCCCCATGGTTCCATGGGCGTGTTTGGCGGCTCCACGTCTTGAGGCATTGCGAGCCATTACCAGGCATGACTCAACACTCATGGAAGATATGCTCCTGGAGTATGACAGCATCTTCGCCGAGCCAACTGGCCTGCCACCGGTGTGTCGCTGGGACCATCGCATTCGGCTACACTTGGGCATGCCACCGGTGGCTGTACGGCCCTATCACTATCCACAACTGCAGAAGGACGAGTTGGAGCGGCTATGCTGCAACAAGGGATTATCAGTGAAAGCGACTCCAAGCTTTCCTCCCCGGTACTACTTGGCAAGAAGCATGACTAGACATGGCATTTCTACGTCGATTATCGTGAGCTCAATGTGCACACGATGAAAGATAAATTTCCAATCCCTATCGTCGATGAGCTGCGTGGTGCTCGTTCTTCACCAAGCTGGATCTTCGTTCTGGGTACCATCAGATCTGCGTACATCTAGAAGACATCATCAAGACTACGTTTCGCACCCACAATGGGCACTACAAGTTCCTGGTCATGCCTTTTGGCCTGACCAATGCGCCAACAACCTTCCAGGCATTGATAAACGATATATTATGACCATTTCTGCATCACTTCGTCTTGGTTTTATTTGATGACATTCTCATTTACAGCTCATCCTGGTCGGAGCATCTCCGCTATCTACGCCTTGTCTTTTAGGTCCTGCGGGACCATTCGCTCTTCCTCAAGTGGTCCAAGTGCTCTTTTGCCACACTTACGATGACTTATTTGGGGCATGTCATCTCGGCTAACAGTGTGGCCATGGATGACAACAAGGTGTGTGCAGTGACGGATTGGCCGACACCTCGCTCCACACGAGGCCTAAGGGCTTCTTGGGATATTACCGCAAGTTCATCCAGGGCTTTAGCATCATAGCTGCCCCCGTTGACCGCTCTCCTTAAAAAGCGAAATTCAAATGGTCCGATACAGCTCAGGACGCGTTCTGCAAGCTCAAGGCTGCCTTATCCTCAGCACCGGTACTCCAAATGCCGAACTTGGAGGCCACGTTTATGGTGGAATGCGACGCATCGGGCATAGGATTTGGCGCCATCCTCCACCACGGTGAGGGACCCTTGGCATTCTTCAGCAAGGCCATTGCTCCCCGTCATGCAAAGTTCGCAGCCTGTGAGCATGAGCTCATTGGGCTAGTTCATGCTGTCCGGCATTGACAGCCATACTTACAGGGTCATTCATTTATTGTCCGTACCGACCATTACAGTTTGAAGTTTTTATTATATCAGCGACTCCACCATTCCCCAACATCAGTGGGTGGGCAAGCTATTCGGCTTTGACTTCACCATGTAATATCGCCCTGAGCGCCTCAATACGGTGGCTGACACCCTGTCCAGGCAGGAGGAGGGTAAACTGGCCACTGACTTGGTATTATCTACACCGACCTTCTCCATTTTCGATGATTTGCACCACGAGATTGCTGCCTCTGCTGAACTATCCGTGCTACGTGTGTGTATTCTTGCAAGCGAGCTGGGCGAACCATGGGCATGTGTAGATGACCTCATCCTGCATAACCGTCGGGTGCATGTGCAGCCATCTTCACCATCATTGCAGGCGATTCTAGATCAAGCGCACAACAACCATGAGGGTGTACAAAAGACACTTCATCGTTTATGGTGCGGCTTCCACATTTTAGGTGATAACCGATTGGTCCATGACTTGGTGCGGGCTTGTGCTGTTTGCCAGTGTAACAAGACCGAGAATATGCTTCCAGCCAGCCTATTGCGACCCTTAAAGGTGCCATCATTGGTTTAGGTTGACATTGCCTTGGATTTCATAGGACTTCCTTGTGTACATGGCAAGTGAGTAAGTCTAACGATGGTTGATCATTTTTCCATGTATGCACATTTCATTCCATTATCACATCCGTATACGGCGAATTCAGTAGCTTGTGCATTGTTTTGAGGGCATAGTGCGTTTGTATGGATTGCCTATATCTATTGTTAGCGATAAGGACCCGATCTTCACAATCAATTTTTGCAAGATCTCTTTCGGATGTCTGCAGTACACCTTCACATCAGCTTCGCATTCCATTCATAGTCTGATGGCCAGTCTGAGGCGGTTAACAAGGTGATCACGATGTATCTCCATTGCATGATAGGAGATCGACCATGATAATGGGTGGATCGGTTACCATGGGTGGAGTATTATTATAACACATCGTATCCTTCCGCTGTCAAAGGGACGCCCTTCAAGGTGGTGTATGGTCGGGACCCTACTCCTTTACTCGCTTATGTTTCGGGGGACGCCAAGGCGGCCGCCGTTGATGCCATCCTCTCTGATCGCGATAATGTCCTCAAGGAGGTGTGTGACCGCCTATCGCAAGCCCAACAATATGCAAAGAAGCACTATGATGCAAAATCACCGCGCAGTGGAATTTGCGATCAATGAGTGGGTGTGGCTTCGTCTCCAACTTCTATGTTGCCTCCATTACCGCTAATTGAACATGGCAAGGCTGTCCCTCAGCCTCAGCATGTCTTGGATGCTTGTCTATGCCAAGGCAAACGTCAACTCCTTATGCAATGGGTCAGGACACCCGAAGATGATGCTTCTAGGGTATCTCTTACTAACTTCCAGCAGCAGTGGCCAAAATTCAAGCTCAAGGACGAGCTTCTTGTAGAAGAGGGGAGAGATGTTGCGTGGGATATCACATACTAGCACCGTAGGTGTCATGTGCCAAATTACTGTGCATGCGCACTATTCATGTGCGTGAACAGTACCGTGTACTGTAGCAGCGCACATGTCAGACTTAGATTGATTAGGATATAGATAAGAATAATTATTTTCCTTATTAAATGGGTTTTCTACCTTATTGATATGTTCTATTTATTATAGATATGTTTCCTTACAGATAGAGATTATTTCTTAGAGATCAAGTCGAGTTATCCCTATAAAAGGGATGGCATGTATCTATTATCATCAAACAATGAAATAAGAAATCTTCTTCCCATACCCTGTTCTTCCTGTTTTCATATCCCCTATTGTCGACGGTGATCACATCACGGCTCTTGGGCATGGAACCGCACGTCCAAGCTTCCAGCGACACACCATTATCCATTAAGGTCCCTGCTTCATTCCAATTTGGTATCAAAGCCAACACCACAATTCTACTGCCAAGAATTTCAAGGCCATGAAGGCCACCCTCAACAAGATGAGTGTTAGCGTAGACGACATGAAAGCCATCTTGGTAGACATGGCAGCTATGGTGGCCAAGCTAATAGAAAAGGAGAAGAAGGCGCAAGTAGCTGTTGCTATGCGATCTGTGTCAGCACCACCGACACCACCTCTACTACCATCAACAATGCTTCTCTCAACCTCGTTGCCTGTGGTCGTGCTAATGGCGCCCTTGCCAAGGAAGAAGGTCATTGTCCAGCGGCTAGCCTCTACACATGGTTGGCCAACACCATGCCTTTGGAGGTGTGAAACGTGGCGAGTGACATGTGGGAGGCCGCGACGTCGTCATATTCCTCACCCATCCATTGTATTTGGTGGTGGAAAGGGTAGCAGCACTACCCTATGCTCGTTGTCTTCATTGGTGGCATCTTCGTCAACGTCAGACAGCGTTGAGGTTTCTGTGCCTTTGCTATCAACCGCCATTAACTACCTACTATGTATTGGCGCAACGCGTCGTGGCCACTCTTCTTAGTGGGGCTTTCAGGGGTTGCTGCCATGGCCACCACCACAGCTTGAGGACGAGCTGTCGTCGAAGTGGGAGAAGCTGTCATGTGGCAAAATTACTGTTCATGCACACTATTCACGCGCGTGAACTGTGCCGTGTATTGTAGCAGCGCATATGGCAGACTTAGATGGTTAGGATAGAGATAAGAATAGTTAGTTTTCTTAATAGATATGTTTACTACCTTATAGATATGTTCTATTTATTGTAGATAGATTTTCTTACAACTAGAGATTATTTCTTAGAGTTGAAGTCAAGTTATCCCTATAAAAGGGACAGTATGTATCCATTATTATCAAGCAATGAAATAAAAAATCTTCTTCCCGTACCCTATTCTTCCTGTTTTTGTATCCCCTGTTGCCGGTGGCAATCACACCACGGCTCCTGGGCGTGGAACCGCACGTCTAAGGCTTCCAACGACACACTGTTATCCATTGAGATCCCTGGTTCATACCAGTAGGCCTGGTTCAAAGGTTGCGACAAATTAGGAATAATGTGTTTTATTTGGAAATTATCTGTTATTAGGAAGTTCTATTTCCATCCATCTTTTAGAGAATAACTCATATTATCTTTTCCCAAATTAGTTATGTCTTTCTTTTTCCTCAAGATGTAGCCAGCTCTATATAAGCCGCATCTCATGTTTCTCAAAGAGGCAATGAAGAAATAAAAAGCTATTTCAATTCTCTAGTTCCTTAGAAGTATATTAAACTTCTCTCTAGAGGCTCGGCTGATATCACAACCAGAGTAAAATTACCAATTCAGAAGGTCAGAAAGGTTGGTGGGCGCATCCACAAAAATAAGGTTTGTTGGTGTACAATTTGGTAAGGCCGGCCCTATTTTGTTCATTTTAGGCCCATTAGCATGCTTGAACATAAATCCAGTGAACCTGTATCAGCACAAGAAAAACACCACTTACTAGCTAAACTCGATAACACATCCTCCACCTGGAGTCATTGAACAACATTATCTCAGCTACACAGTGCAGTATCAAAATAATAGTAGAACTAGTTTAAATCCTTTTCCATAACAGTTAGTTACGGAAATTGGAAACAGCTGCATAGTGCAGTAAACAAATTTTACAGCATAGATACTAACTTCTATTCACCAGGAAGTTCGTAGCATCAGCTAATAAATAAATCCCTTAAGGAGATGTTCTGATGATGCAGGCCTTGAGCATCCATCATTCTGAACAGTTTCCGAATGCTGATGTAATAAGAATTACTGATTGGCCAGGTATTGCTTCGGACTCAGAGAAAGAGAGGGATATTCAGCTAGCTTTCTTATCCCACAAGGAATTTGTCCCAAGATCAGTAGTAGTGGCTGAAACAGAGACCATTGAATTTGCAGAGTGTTGGCATTGGCAGCCTTTGTGCCACACATATGGGCCATGAACTGCATTGCAGAATTTGAACTTCACCACGTTCAATAGATGATAAGATCACAGCACAGGTACAGATGAAAACTGCATCACACTTTCTTCCCTTAGGAGAAGACTTACTTTTCCAGAGGTAACACTATTTTTCTTGTTCTTGTTTCAGACAGCTACCACTTGGTTTGTGTAGCAGTTATTTTACAGGGAAGGAGTTATAAACAATGCTCCGAGACAAGTCAACAGCAAATTACATACTGACTTAACAAAGTGCAGACAGAGCAAGGTGTCGGGAATTATTCACAAAAGGCAGTGAAGGATGACCTGATCACACTAGACATGAGAAATTGAGACTGTGACCCAGTCATAAGGATATATGTACAAGGGTATCATATTGCAATGGTGCATCGTGTCGGAAAAATGTTAACATGGATATTACTTCCGTGCAAAATAAATTCATGCTTAATAAGATGTACCCTTAATGAGTCCACATAAACGAGATTTATTGTTCAGAACGTATATCTATCAGCTGAAGCTAATAAGACTACGATTTAAGAGTTTAACATGGCATCCTGTTCCTTTGCTACTGGTGGTGCTAGCACGCAGCTAATGCCACAACACAGAAATTTGTTCAAGCCTTGAGTCCAGAGTAATTTTGTTCGATAAATTCCAAAGCGATGATTGCACGCTTGTGAACACTGTTCAACGATTTCGACCAGCGAGGATGGCACAACCCACATGTAGCATCCCAAAAAGAGAACTAATATAATTGTGAAAATTATAAAATCTTTTCATTGCTTTCTCAGTGTTGTTTTGTCGGACCCCGGGTTAGCAATCCAGATCCTCTGTGATTCCACTGCACTATTCACTGGATCAGTAGATACTGCTCGCAGATACATTATTGTATATCAAAAACATATCATGCGGAAGCGTAAATAATACAGTAAAAACTTACTTATGGCCGATCAGGCTGAAATCAATAAGATGCAGCAGCAGCAGAAACTCCACACAGGTGGGACCCTCATGACTTACCCACAGGCAGCCAACTGGGGTTCGCGACCTAATTCTTGGCCTCATCGTCTTTCAGCTCTGTCGATCCCTTTAAAGCACCGCAGGGCTTGACCTTCTTTTCTTATTGACTGACTAATGGTAATTAAGCAAGAGCGAGTACAACGGTACTCAGCAAGCCACCACATAGGATGCAATAATAGTAGATGCAAAGCTGTCAAGGGAGGTTTAAGGTTCTTTTAGTTGCTAAAAGCATTGTTTTAAATGTTTTGAAAGTACGGTAATTAAGAAATCTCCTGAGACTTAGCGATTTTAACTAAAACAGATTTTTATGACGTTGATTGTGAGAATGAAATAATAATAGTGTAGGTTACATCCACCTTTTACAGCGCATTGCCATCTCCACCAACGCTAGTTTCCACAACTGGAGTACTTCCCTCCAGGAAAAATCAAAGTCAAAGTACTTCCTTCTGATAGATTTTTATCCCACCCATAAAGGTTTTGAAATAGAACTAACTCGAGGAAGTTCTTATGCCCGCCCTTGACCGTGGGCACGGCTGTTCGAACACTTTTATACTCTGCAGAGTTTGTACATCTTTACCCACAAGAGACAATCAACCCGACGGGTCTATGCGATTCCTTAGTCACACAGATCGAGAGATTGTCACGAAGCCTTTACAATACCTCGCCCTTTAGCACCTTACCCATATGGGGTTTCTCTCACACATAGTGGGCCCATACGTTGTGTGGGATATCCACCAAAGAGTAGCCTAGTCGGACTCTACTTTTCACAAACGCTAGTTTTGGCAATGTCACCTTTATTCGGTGTCCCATTCCAACCAGATTTTTATTATCCGCCTACACCAGTCTTCCGTGATATGACTAGAGAGTCTAGTAAATTATTCAACCCAACCTCCACTTTGCCAGCTTATGGTAGTACTGTTTTACATGGAGAGGTCATCACAGGATTAAGTCCTTAATGTGCCCGGGCGGTTCATTCTACAAACCACATATTCTCGTGTTACATCCACACCCACCACTCTTACCACCCCCCAAATAGGTATAGTAGTTTTTAGGGTTTCGAGAAGCATAAATTAAGTTGCCGCAAATATTCGACCACTTATATCCCGTGACTGACCCAAAGCAAGTTTTCATGTTTAGAGAGTTATGATCAAGGCAACTAGTGCCCTTGATTTGACAAGGCTAGCATGGCATTTTAATATGACCTATAATTAGTAAAATTACCATTAACATCTAGGGTAATAATGGTCAGGTACTTCAAATGTCAAGGAATGGCATATTAAAATTAATACAACATCAAGTGAGCATTTAACTAGCTTAAGTTTGGACATACATTTGAATAATAAATTAAGCATGCAAGTTGATAATTTAAACGAACATAACTTTGCATAAAATGCAGGATCAACATGATCAAAGTGATGACTTGCCTTGCTTGGTTTACCATGGCCTTGATCCGACTCAAAGCCTGCTCAGTCAGTGATCTTAAATTCCTGGTCTTTGCTTTTACCCAAGTCTTGATCCTATTCGAGTTTATCGTTTCATCGAGTCTTCATATTCTAATACGCGGCAAATGAACGAAAGAGACCAAATAAATCCAAATAACTTCAAAAGTTCAATTAGACTTAATTGTGCTTGATTAAGTTCAACTTTGACTTGAGATTTGAGAGAGGATTTAGCGAGTGTGACGTAAGCACAGAGCTCAAAGAATTGGGCACAAGAAGGAGGTGGTTGAGCAACTTTACCATGAGGGAAAATTAGGATGAGGGATCAAAGGTGAAGAAGTATCTACCGGAATTATCCACTTTGGAAGAGAAGGTGGCCATACATAGCCAATTGGGGAAAGGCAAGGCTCGATCTTTTATTTGATGACTTTTCTTTTTATTGATTTATATTTATTAAGGAAGTTCCATGAGTTAGTTAAGACCTATGGATGGATGGAAGAGGTTATTAGAGATATTGGGTATTATTTGAAGAGGGATAGAACTTAATGATTTTAGGATGTGGGTTTTACATGAGGTGAGTATAATTTTAATTAATTGATGTAACTTGATATTGAAAAATGCCATATTATCTGAGATTGCAACTGCCAACTTAATGAACCATTATTTTTAATGACTTAATTAAAGTATGGAGTTCGTCATTTTAGTCCGATTGTTATTATGAGCAAAGTTGATTATTCTGCTTGATTAACAAAATTATTAGAAATGGCCAACAGTTACAATTTACTGGAAAGGGGTATTATGAATTAACAGTGATCTTTTTGTTAAAGCTATTTATTGCATTATTAATTATTCTCAATCATTATAGACAAATTTAAATCTTGAGATAATGATTGGAGATTTGGATATTAGATAAAGATTAATGGTTACTCTTTCTTGTTTAAGGATTCTTAATCATAAACAACTATTGTTTTAAATCTTAGCGTTTTAATATAAATATTGAAGTTTTTACCACAATTATTTTAAGCACTTTTGAAAAGTTAGTTTTCATAATTTTAGAGATGAGCAAACCACACTTGATTTTATATGCGGCATGCAAATAATTTTTGACATATAATCTTATCAAGTAAGGTAGATTAAATTCTCACTATTTGAAGTGTTAAAATTAATGATACATTTATTCAAATTATTGCATTAGTTATCTTTATGGCCATTTTCTTGGTTGTCATGAACTTAGATAAGATTTAATGGGCATAAATCTTTAATCTTAAAAGAGGATTAGTTTATTAATCTTTATTTGCATGCAATTAACAAAAGTTAAATTTTTAATTTAATTTCATAACCCTTTAAGTTTAATCTCACAATTAAATTCTTATTCCCATTTTTATTTACAACTAATATTTTAAGATTGCTCCTTTGAATAAAACAGAAATGAATTGAAAATAGATTATTCATAAAAAAATTCAACTTTTGCAAGCATGTCTCAATATTCTTTGGTATATGACTAATTTGTAAATTTATATTGTTGAAATATTCTGTAACATCCCAAATAGGGAATTGCTGTAATTGCGAAAAATGTAAAATCTTTTAATCGTTTTCTTGGGTTTTTCAAAAATCTTTGGTGTTACTCGAATTTCTCGAGTTGACTTCTAGCCGAAAGCCCGGTTGATAAAACTTGAAACCTTGGGAGCATTAATCTCAAAAGTTAAAATTTAATCTTGGTCATTCAAGGCCAACAATAGAAATCGTCAATCATTATAAAGCCCTTCCATCCAATTTTTGTATCCGGAAATTCAATCCAGAAAATTTAGAAGTATTTATCAAGACTTGAACCCCAAAAATTTAAAATGTGAACCGCAGAAATTGAGCCAAGCTTCCAAATTTAAAATATACTCATGCAAACCCAACCCTAAAATCACAAAAATTCAGGAAATCATAAAATCCCCTAAATCTCCTCTTGGGCCGGCCCACTCCTTTTTCTTTCCCCGGTCTGCCCGGTCTCCTTTTTCTCTTGGCCCAGCCAGCGCCGTCCTCCTCCTCCCTGGTTCTTCTTCCTCCCTCCTCCTCCCTGGTTTCCCGTCGCACCGAGCCGGCCTGCCTCCCCGCGCAGCTTCGCCCCGGCCCGGCCCGCGCCCGCTCCACCCCGGCTTCGCCTCCGTACGCGCCTTCACTCCCCTACCACTGGCCTAGCACCGCCCCTGTCTTCCCTAGCTCGGCCGCGCGTCGCCTCCTCCCTTCTTTCCGCCGCGGTCCAGCTAGCGCCGCCCCCAGGTTCGCTTGGCCTCGCCCCAGGTTCACCTCGCCCAGTTGTCACCCGTGTTCGCCGCCTATAAAATGCTGGCCAAACCTCAGTTGCCCCTCTCCCTGGCGCCCATCCAAGCTGCGGTGGGTTTGTGCCGCCGCCGCTCCTCCCCGTCCCGGGCATCTCCGGTGAGCATTCCGCAATCCGCTCGCGTCACGGCATGCGCCCGAGTGTTCTCTGCCTCTCCTCCAATTTAATCGAAGAATCGACAACCGAGAGCGCCGCGCCCACTCCTCCTCCGCCTCCGGCCGGCCATCACCATTTCCGCCGCCGCCTCCACCTCGGCCGACCCCGGGCCGATTGCGCGCTGTGGGAGCTGCACCTCATCACCCCGAAGCCTTTCCCACCGTCGGCCGGAGCTCCCCGCCGCCCGAACTCTCTGGCCACGAGAGCCCTCCAGCGCCGCCGCCTGCACGCGTCGCCGGCTCGCCTCCGCCACCCTCCGGCCAGCTCAGCCGCTCTGGTGAGTTCTCTGTACCCCGCTTATACTCACGCGCGCCCCTGTCTTTTCCCTCTCCCTTTCAGCCGCCGGCGCCCCTTCCTCCCTCACCGCCGAGCGCCTAAGCCGCCGCCAGCCCGCCTCGACGCCACCTCAGCCGACGCAGCTGCTACCGTGAGCTTCCTTGGCGCTAGGGGGTTCCATTTCGCCGGTCGCCGCCGCCTCCCCGGTCTCTCCCCGCCGGCGCCGCCGCTGCCATGCTCGGCATTCCCCCTCCTCTGTCCCTGCTGTTTCTGCTCTGCTCTGTTCTGAGCTAGCCGAAGGCAGCTCACTGTGTGGATGTCCTGTGGGCCCAACCAGGAAGAGCTACAATGCTTATTACTCTTTTGGCTAGTTGGTAAAACTCATAAGAATGAGGATATTCATGTAAGCATGTCCAGTAAAGAAAAATCGGGAACAATGGTACAAATAAGAACTTTACTTGAGTTCATAATGAAAAGATGTATAATACCAAATTGGAAACTTAACAATTGGTTAATGCATTCATATGTCAAGCAGTATTAATAAGCTAGTTCTCATATGCAAGATTAATCCAAATAAGCATATGCCATGACCTCTCTCTCTTATTATTAGGAAGTTAACATGAAGATAATAAAATAAGTAATAATACTAGAAATAACAATGTCATGGCTAAAAGATTCTAATTGTGAAGCTTAGGAATTTTAACATCTCATTTTGTCTAAATCCCGGATAAATAAGACATTGGCAACAAAAGTAATTAGTATAATAATTTGAATGAATGTATCATCAACTATAACATTTCAATGGTACGAATTTGAAGCTACCCTGCTTAATTAGTTTAACCCTCAAAAATCAAGTGCATGCCACATAAAATATCAAGTATGGTTTGCCCATCTCTAAAATCATGTCATTTCTCTTATTAATGCATACAATAGTCCTTGCCTCACATCCGAATCTCCAAGCATTATCTCAGAGTTCAAATGTAATAGTTGGAAATAATTAATAATAAAAGAATTAGCTCCATCGAGGCAATCTCCGTTAATTCATGACTCACTCACTCAATAAAAGGCTGACTGTGAAAAATAGATTGGCTAATTAATAAAATAACCAACCTTGTCCATGATAATAGTTGGTTGAATATTAACTCCATGCTTTAATTAAGTTATTAAAAATATTGATTCATTAAGTTGGCGGTTGCAATCTCAGATAAATACTGCTACATAAAATATCAAAGTTACACTGCATATTTAATTATACTCACTTTACGTATCCGTATCCTAAAATCATAAAATCATGTTTCCTTTTTGCTACCATCGTTACTCTCTTTCATTTGTCCATGAGTCCTGCCCGACTCATGGAACTTCCTTGATAAATACAAATCAATTAAGATCAAGCCATCAAATAAAGGGTCGAGTCTCGTCTTTTCCCAATCGGCTACGTAGATAAATCCTGAAGATGCATCCTCACTTTTGATCCCACGTTCTCCTAAAATTTTCCCTCACGGTAAAGCTATTTAGACAACACAAGCTCTCACTCAAATTCAGCTACGGCTATGCTTGCCGCGCATTAACCCGAATCGTCTCCTATTATCAAAATCGTAATAAGCTTATAATCCAAATTTAATTGGGCATTTCAAGTGTTTGGATTTATTTGGTCTTTCTTTCCTTGCTGCGTAGTAGAATCTGAAGATCCGACGAGGCGACGGATTCAATCAGTAAGGCTGGGTAAAAGCGAGGATCGGTAATTTAAAGTCACTGACTGAGCAGGCCTTGAGTTAAAGAAAACAAGGCCGTGGTAAAACAAGCAAGGCAAGTCATCACTTTGATCATATTGCTCCCACATTTTATGCAAATTTATGTTCCTTTAAATTATCAACCTGCATGCTTAATTTAATATGCAAATGTATGTCAAAACTTAAGGTAGCTACATGCCCATTTGCGGTTGTATTAAATTTAATATGCCTTTCCTTGACACTTGAATCACTTAGTCCTTGTCGCCATAGATAATAATGATAATCTGTACTAGCTGTAGATTACATTACAATACTATGCTAGTCCGGTCAAGTCCAGGGCGCTAGTCGCCCTGATCATCAATCTTTACAACAAAAGAATTTATTTTGGGACAGTCATGGGATGTACGTGGCTGAGTATTTTGTTACGACTGTTTTATGCTTCTCAAAACCCTCAAAATCTGCTCTACCTGTCTGGGCGGTTGGTGAGAGTGGATGGTGCCGATGTCGCACGAGAACCCGTGGTTTGTGGTAAGAACCGCCTGGACAAATTAAGGACTGAATCTGGTGATGACCTCGTTATGTAAAACAGTACAACCACAAGTCTATATGGGTACGACCTAGCTAATTAACTTGCAAAGGTTTAGTTAGATATCACCAGTGGAAAGTGGGTACCAGGGCATACTGGTTTACTCACAGTGAGGCACGGGGATTTACTGTACTCATACGGCGCAAGAGGGGGCTTCTGACTGTGGTGGACTTAACCCTTCAGCGGTGAAACCTCAGCGGGTGATGTCTAGCTAGACCAGAGTATGGTAAAGGCTTTGTGATAATTCATCTATGTCTCATGCCTAAGGAAGCATGTTGACTATTAAGATGACTTATCTCTTGTGGTGAAAGTGTACAACCTCTGCAGAGTTGAAAACTATTCGAATAGCCGTGCCCACGGTCAAGGGCGGACATGGGAACTTACTCGAGTTAGTTCTATTTCCAAAAACATTTGTGGGTGGGATAAAACCAGTCAGAGGGACGTATTCTGAGTTTTGAATTTTTCCTGGAGGGAAGTACTCCAGTGGTGAAAACTAGCATAGGTGGGGGTAACCATGCACTGTAAAAGGTGGATGTAACCTACACTTCTATTATTATCACATTCTCACAATCAATTTCATAAAATCTGTTTCAGTTAAAAATTGCTAAGTCTCAGGAGTTTTCCTATTTATTGTAATTCCAAAACACTGATTTTAGCAAATAAAAGAGCCTCAAGCCTCCCATCGACAGCTTTGCATCTATTATTACTGCATCCTGTGTGGTGGCTTGCTGAGTATCATCGTACTCATTCTTGCTTAATTGCTACCGTTCAGTCAGAAAGAACAGGAATGTCAAGCCCTGCGACGCTAAAAAGGGGTCGACAGAGCTGGAAGACGAAGAGGCCATGGACTAGGTCGCGAACCCCAGTTGGCTGCCTGTGGGCAAGTCCTGAGGGTCCCACCTGTGTGGAGTTTCCGCTGCTGCATGTTATTGATTTCGGCCTAACCGGCCCATGGGTAAGTAATACTATATTATTTAAGCTTCCGCATGATATGCTTTTGATATACAGTAATGTATCTGTGAGCACTATCTACTGATCCAGGGAATAGTGCGGTGGAATCACAGAGGATCTGGGTTTTGCTAACCCGAGGTCCGACATATTCAAAGGAGCAATCTTATAAAATATGAGTTGTAAATAAAATAGGAATAAGAATTTAATTGTGACATTAAAAAGGTTAAGAAATAAAATTAAAAATTTAACTTTGATTAATTGCATGCAATAAAGATTAATGAGCTAATCCTCATGTTGGATTAATAAAGCAAGATTATGCCATGAATTTCCCATTTAAAAGCAATTCTTATAAAATTCCAGTAATTATCATAACTTCAATAAAAATAATATCACAACTAAAAGATTTAATTATGATGCTTAATAAAAAGATTTATGCACATTTAACCTTGCCTAAGTTCATACAACCAAGAAAATGGCAATAGAGATAATTAATGTAATAATTTGAATAAGTGTATCATTAATTTTCACACTTCAAATAGTGAGGATTTAATCTACCTTGCTTAATGAGATTATCTCTCAAAAACAATTTGCATGCCGCATATAATATCAAGTGTGGTTTGCTCATCTCTAAGATCATAAAAGCTCTCTTTTAATTAGTGCTTAAAATAATTGTTGGTAAAGTCTCTAATATTTACCTCTAAATGCTGATATTTAAATTAACGGTTTCCATGTTTATGATTAAGAACTCTTAAATAGGAGTAAGGAGCCATTAATCTTTACCTCAGACCCAATCACTAATCAGTCGGCTCTCAGAATTGATTATAAGCCCCTAGTATTCATCCTAAAACCAAATCTTGCATAAAGATACATAAAATAACTCCCCTAATTAAAAGAATCTTGCAAAAACACAATCTTGCCTAATTAGTAATGACCCCATCATTATCTCGGGATTTAAATAATGATTGAGACTAATTATTAAGGCAATATGCAATCTTATCAAGAAAATCTTGTTAACTGATAACTCATCCTTCCATTAAAAACGCGGATAATCAATAAATAAATTTGTTAATCAGCTAAATAATCAACCTTGTTCATAATAACAATTGATTAAATGACCAAACCCGTACTTTAATTATTGAAGTAATGGCTTAATTATATGGCAGTCATAGTTTCAGATAATATTACATCTTGAAATATTAAGTAAATTCAATCAATTGAAAATATACACATCACATGTGAAGCCCATATCCTAAAATTACTAAGTTATCAACATTCGATAAACAGTACTCAGTATCCCGGTTAATCTCTTCCACCTGTCCGTAGGTCATGCCTGACTTATGGAACTTATTTAATAAATATAAATTAAATAAAGAAACTATTAATTAAAAGATCAAAACTTGGTATCTCGTTTTCGGCTATATCTAAGCCACATCTAAAATGGAATATTCCCACAAGATATTCCTTCAAACTTCGATCCTTCTTTACCCTTCCCGACGAAGTACTACCTCACTTCTCTTCCACTCAGAATTCAGTTGACTCCATCTCTATCTCGCAACTCGCTAAATCTTCTCTCTATCCTCCACCATAGCAAAATATAAAAAAATCCAATTAAATATATTTGAACTTTGTAGTCATTTGGAATTATTTTGTCTTTCAATCGTTTGCCTCGTATTAGAATCTAAAAACTTGAAGAAGCGATAAATTCGAGCAGGATCCGGACTTGGGTAAAAAGCGAAGACTAGGAATTCAAGATCGTTGACTGAACAGGCTTTGAACTAAATCAAAGGCGTGGTAAATCAAGCAAAGCAAGTCATCACGTTGATCATATTGATCCTACATTTTATGCAAAATTATATTCTTTAAATTATCAACTTGCATGCTTAATTCATTATGCAAATGTATGTCAAAGCTTAAAGTAGATACATGCCTACTCGATGTTATAATAATTTTAATATGCCATCCTTGACACTTGAGTTACCTTATCTTTGTCACCCTAGATGTTAATGGTAACTTTACTAGCTATAAGTCATATTTAAATGCCATGCTAGTCTTGTGCAAATCCAGGGCATCAAATTGCCCTGCTCATTACTCTTGAAATATGAAAACTTGTTTTGGGACAGTCACGGGATGTAAGTAATTGATAATTTGTGACAACTGAATTTATGCTTCTCAAAACCCTAAAAACTTGATATACCTGTTTGGGCGGTTGGTAAGAGATGTTGGTGTGGATGTAACATGAGAATTTGTGGTTTGTGGTATGCACCGCTCGGACATAGGACTGTTCATTCGATTTTTTTAGTTTATACGGTTCGGTAAATACGGTTTGTTCGGTAAATACGGTGTTAGTTATTTGGGAAATACGGGACTTAATAGAATGCAATACGGTACCGGTAAATACCATCTTATTTCAGTACGATATCGGTAAATACCAATTTTACCAAAGTGTGTGCGAATTGGTAAACGTTAATCTCATCTCCAATTCTCCATTCCAGAAGCACTAAAGCAGGAATGCAGAATGGCAGTCTACAGTCTCAGTCTGGGCTGTCTACCGACTGCCCGTCTGGCCGTCTGGCACACGCCGTAGTGCCGCACACCGGACAGTCCAAGTACTCCATATGAAGTACACAAACCAATTGATAGAGAGCCCAGTACCATAGCATCAACTCGAGATAATCATAAATTACACACAGCTTCCTGCCTTCCTCACAGCGAGCAATACACACAGCTGGAGATGCTAAAGCCACGGGCAAGGCAGACACCAGTACACCACACACAAAGTCACAAACGAAGACTTCTAATCTTCCAGAACGACAGAACCACAAGATTTTACAGTGACATATCACATAACAGAAGTTACAAGCAGAACCACAATATTTGGAATAAAGTTTAAAGCACACTGCACACATGCTGGTTCAATATGAATATATGATAACACAATTACACAAATCAGCTAAAGCAATGCAAGCGGTAAGACTTCCAGACTTCCAGAACCACAAGACTTCCACTGGCAGTCTGGCAGTACCAAGTCATCATCAGTTCATCACTACTCATCACTTCATCAGAAATTCAGAATTCAAAAACAGAAAGACAACTAGTCAACTACAGCAATTGAGCAATACATCATCAGAATTCAGAAAGCATCAAAGAAGAAGAGAAAGTGTCCAGAACCAGCATCCCAACAGGCAGGTACCAGGCAAAGCAATGTCCAGCAGAGGCTGCAGAGCAGTGCCCAGCACCCAGCAGGCAGGCAGCACCGCAACAGAGCTGCAGAAGTGCAGAGTGACCAGAATTCCAACAAGGCCTGACATTTCAATGCCTTCATGAAATGAAAAATAAGCTAATTAGTTGAAGCAGTTGTCAATTGCCAATTTGCTATCACTTATAAGTATAAATATATTGCATATATTATAGTACCTTCTTCAAATTTAGACAAATCTGCTAAATCGGCTTCCAAATTGATGCGCTTTGAAGAACGCAAACAATCTTGTGCACATATCAAGCATTGGAGTGTGAATGAAGTCAAGGAGCTTCTAAAATCATTGAGCAACCACTGGCCAAGCCTAGGACTGGGGGCGCACTGGAGGTCGGATTACTCTACTGGTCTACTGGAGCATTTAAAATTTTAGATCTAGTGAATGGAGAACAAGAGAAGACCTGGTACTCGACAACTCGACGGCGCTGTCGGTGGATCCACGGGGGGGCTTGGCGCCGGCGTCTTGGGAGAGGTAGCCCCGACGAGTCTGCGAGCACCGAAGGAGGCGGAGCACCGGAGCCCGAGCGACCGCCAGCCGAGCCTGGGATTGGGGGGAGCACCTTAGCACCGGACCGAAGGTCGGAGGCTCGGAGCGGCAGAACGCCGACCGCCAAGCGCCTAGGGTTTCAAGACGAGAGGAACAGAGAGAGTGAGAGCTGCAGTCTGTGGATCTGGCGAGGCGAGTGGCGATGCGCGTCTGGCCGTCTGCGGCTACGCCGGCTAGGGTTGATTGGTTGAAGCATCTGCCGTGTGCGTCGGGCCGTCGGTGCCTGGTGGGCCGAGACGCCGAGTTTACGGTGAGTTGAGTTGGGCTGTTCGGTTATTTCGGTAACTTCGGTTTTCACTCGGTTTCTACCGGAAATACCGAATTAATGAGATGCCACTTTTTCAGCTACCGAACCGAATACCGAATACCGGTCAAACTGAGTTGACCGGTTCAATTCGGTTTTTTCGGTTCGGTGTAAAAATGCACAGTCCTACCCGGACAAATTAAAGACTTGATCCTATGATGACCTCCTTGTGTAAAACAGTATAACCACAAGCTGGCAAAGTATAGGCTTGATTGAATAATTTACTAGACCCTTAAAGTCATCTCACAAATAGGAGAAGGGAGAAATTGCGCAGGAGGAATAAAAATCTGGCTTGAATGGGATACCGAGTAAATGTGATGTTTGCCAGCTGCGCTAGACATTGTGGAGAGTGGAGTCTAGCTACGCTAGACATTATGGTGGAACTTCCCGCACAACTTATGGGACCTTCTACGTGAAGGATAAGCCTATATGAGTGAGATGACGATAAGGCGAGTTATGGTAAAGACCTTGTGACGATCTCTCGATTTACATTACCAAGGAATCATGTGGGTTCATCGAGCTGATTGTCTCTTGTGGGTAAAGATGTACAGGATCTGTAGAGCATAAACTGTTAGAACAGCCGTGCCCACGGTTAAGGGCGGACACAGGGACTTCATCGAGTTAGTTCTATTTCAAAAACCTTTATGGGTAGAATGAAAACTCGTCGGGCTGAGGTAACACCGACTTTGTCTTTTCCTGGAGGAGAATGTACTCTAGTGGTGAAAACTAGCATTTGATGGAGGTAGCTATGCACTATAAAAGGTGGATATAACCTACGCTACTATTATTACTGCATTCTCACAAACAACTTTATAAAATCTGTTGCGGTTAAACTTGCTAAGTCTTAGGAATTTTCTTACTTATTATACTTTTAAAATAATGCTTTTAGCAACTAAAAAAACCTCAAGCCTCCTTTGACAACTTTGTATCTATTATTATTGCATCTTGTGTGGTGGCTTACTAAGTACAATCGTACTCATTCTTGCTTAATTACCATTACTCAGTCACAAGGAGAATAAAGTCAAGCCCTGCATCGTCAGAAGGATATTGACAGAGCTATAAGATGATAAGGCCAAAAGCTAGGTTGCGAACCCCAGTTGGCTGCCTGTAGATAAGTCCTGAGGGTCCCACCTGTGTAAAGTTTTCGCTACTGCATTTTACTGATTTCGGCCTAATCGGTCCATGAGTAAGTTATTACTGTATTATCTACGTTTCTGCATGATATGTTTTTGATATACAGTAATATATATATAAGCACTATTTACTGATCTAAAAAATAGTACGATGGAACCATAGAGTATCTGGGTTGCTAAATCCGGGGGCGCGGTGACAGTAACAATGGAAAGCCCCGCATCAACAAGTTGAGTCCAGGCCAGGACTCAAGACCTCACCCTGCGGAGACCAAACCACTCACGGAACTTTAAACCCTACCCGTGACAAACCCCTCCACATGAGTGCGATGCATCAAGCCCATTCCGTAATTCGCATGCCAATTGTTCCCACCGAGACCGCGATTTCACAGGGCAAAACCATTGCCACAATCGATTGATAATTTGATGCTGCACTGGTAATCATTGCAACAGCAACGCAAGGAAATCAATCGACCAACCCAACACAAACCCATCTCCTACGGTTGGGGAACCAACCAGATGGACCACAATTAACCGCTCGAACACAATATGAGTGTCAGATCCCTAGGAGGAAATCCGACCGGGTGGTGGAAATCTCAGAAATCTGGAGTTGGGGAAAAGGGGAAACAGACGCAAAGAACAGCTAAAATATCTAGGGCTACAGTAAATTAGGTTCTGACGGCAAGAGGCCCTCTATTCCTCCGCAAAAGTATATATATATGAGTGCAAAGTCCCTCATTAGTGTAAGGAGGATTACAGTAATTACACCCTGATTAACAAAACATTAACGCTTAACAAAGCCAGTTCATTCAACCACTTAATCAACTATTGTCGCAAGCAATCTGGAACGTAGATTTCACGCCAGTAGATGAAGGAGCATCCTGGCCATTAGATGACACCAATTGGAGATATATGAAGCATGTCTCCAGGCTTCCTTTCCGACTTCAATTCTTCAGACAATTGCCGATTCTGACATTCCGTCCCCCTTGGCAGCATACTTGCCCTCAAGTATGTTCTTCTGGAAACTAGGATTTGATGGTTTGGGAATAAAACTCTGGGAATGTTCCTTTGATAAAATCGGCGTCCTCCCAAGTTGCTTCTGCAGGCGGCAAATTGATCCATTGGATTAACCATTGGGTCACCAATCTATCTCGGCGTGGCAGAGCTCTAGTCTCCAGCACAGAAACCGGTTCAGCCTTAATTTTACCCTCTCTACTGACAAGAGGCAAATCAGCGCTAGGAACTGCATTAGGGCCACAGTGCCTTTTAAGTTGACTGACATGGAACACTGGGTGGATCCCTACCCCTTCCGGTAAATGGAGTTTATAAGCCACCTTGCCGACTTTCTGCATTACTCTGAACGGTCCATAGAATCGACTAGTCAGTTTTAAAGCTTGCTTGAGACCAAAGGCTGAAGCTCGATACGGCTGTAACTTGAGAAATACCATGTCCCCGACTTCGAATTGCCTCTCACAGCGGTTCAAATCTACATAATTTTTCATCCTTGACTGGTCTTGGGTGAGGTTTTCCTTAAGCCTTTTGAGCATGGTCTGTTTCTCCTGCAAAAAAATCCCTAACTTCTTCATCCTCTGGCCCTGGAACTGCTACCTCATTGATCAATGGAGGGGGGAAATCCGTAAAGTGCTTGAAAGGGTGATATTTTGAGTGAGGTGTGGAAAGTGGTGTTGTACCACCACTCGGCAAGAGCAAGCCAAGATACCCATTTCCTTGGTTCATTAAAGGCCATGCAGCGGAGATATGTTTCCACACATTGATTAACTCGCTCCGTCTGTCCATCCATTTGCGGATGATATGCAGTGCTCATCCTTAATTCCACCCTTAGAGCCTTGAACAATTCTTGCCAGAGTCGGCTGGTAAAAATCCGGTCCCTATCGGTCACAATTGCCAAGGGAAAACCATGTAACTTGAAAACATTGTCAATGAACGCATGGGTGACAGTCTGAACTGAATATGGGTGCATCAAGGGAATGAAATGTGCATACTTCGTAAACCTGTCTACAACAACCAAAATGACCTCATAACCTTTTGATTTCGGCATACCTTCAATAAAATCCATTGATATATGGGTCCAAGCCATATCAGGAATGGGTAAAGGTTCCAAAAGTCCCGGGTAATGACAATGTTCAGACTTGAATCGCTGACAAATGGCACAGTTTTGCACAAATGCCTGCACTTCTTTCTTCAGTCCCGGCCAATAAAACAACTGTTTAACCCGGTGGTAAGTTGCTACCATACCTGAATGCCCGCCCACAGCCGAAGAGTGGAGTGAATTGATGATATTCTACCTTAGTTCAGTATCATTGCCCACATAGATCCTCCCTTTATAGCGCAGCACCCCTGAGTGGAGAGTAAAGCCCGGCTGCTGCTCTGGAGCCAGTGTGAGCTGCTCTAGCAATTCTTTGCAATGTGGATCAGCAGCATAGCTGTGCTCTATGGTCTCTACCCAGGCTGGAATGGCTATGGATATTGCCATTACTTCAGAACTTCTCCGGGATAAGGCATCTGCAACTTTGTTTTCTTTCCCTTTTTTGTATTCAATGGTGTAATCAAACTCGAGGAGTCTCAATAAGAGTTTATGCTGAATTCCTTCTCCAATCCTCTGTTCAGCCATAAACTTGAGGCTTTGTTGATCTGTTTTAATCACCAATCAGGTTCCCAAGAAGTAATGCCTCCACCTCTTTAACAACTCAATTATCGCTAGAGCCTCCTTGTCATAAGTGGATAGGACCGCAGTTCTAGCTCCTAAAGCTTTGCTAAAATATGCTATGGGCCTCCCCTTTTGCATCAAAACTGCTCCAATTCCTTTTGCACAAGCATCGGTCTCAAGAATAAAGGAATCAGAGAAATCAGGAAGTCCTAGGACAGGAGCTGAAGTTAACCTAAGTTTCAATTCCTCAAAAGCCTCATCTTGAGGACTTCCCCAGCTGAAACTCCCTTTCTTTAGCAGATCATGCAAGGGTCTACAGATCAGACCATAGTTCTTGATGAATCTTCTGTAGTACCCTGTCATCCCCAAGAAGCTCCTTAGCTGTGACACGTCTTGAGGCTTGGGCCAATCTCTAATAGCAGATATCTTCTTGGGATCAGTTGCTACCCCTTGCTCAGATATAATGTGGCCCAAATATTCAACATGTCTAACTGCAATTACACATTTGCTGATGTTTGCAAACAGTCTATGCTGCCTCAGGGTCTCCAAAACAATGGTGAGATGATGTTGATGCTCCTTTTCATCTCTACTGTACACCAATATATCATCAAAGAATACCAAAATGAACTTCCTTAAATACTTGGCAAAAATGGTATTCATTAGGGATTGAAAGGTAGTCGGGGCATTAGTGAGACCAAAAGGCATGACTAGGTACTCGAAGTGACCTAAATAGTCCTAAAGGCTGTCTTACCAATGTCTTCTTGTCTCATGCGTATTTGATGATAACCCGATTTAAGGTCCAGCTTGCTGAATATCGTTGCCCCATGTAATTCATCGAGTAAATCTTCAATTACCGGAATTGGATACTTGTTTTTAACTGTCTGTGCATTCAACTTCCTGTAGTCAACACAAAGCCTCCATGTCCCATCTTTCTTCTTTACCAAGATGGCAGGGGAAGCATATGGGCTGGAGCTTGGTCTGATAACTGAAGACTCTAATAACTTATGAATTTGTTGTTCCATTTCTTCTTTTAATTGGTGAGGTACTCGATAGGGTCTAACGTTGGGGGGGTCAGCCCCATCTTTAATGGGTATGGCATGATCACATTCCCTCACTGGTGGCAGTTCTTGGGGGTCTTTGAACACATCCCCGAAAGAATCAAGAAGGGGCTGGTACAAAGGATTCACAGGTGCACCATTCTCTTTCGACTTAGGTGGCTGATAATCAATGATATACCCGCAAATACCCTTCATCGAAAGCTGGTTTCCCCCTTTTGAGCTCAGCATCTTAACCAAAGGAGTCGGTCCAGGTTCTTGGAAGATCACTTCAGTGACTCCGTTCTTCAAAATGGTTAACCTTCTTGTTTTCAAATCTAAACTCACCGGGCTGTGCTAATACAACCAGTCACAACCCAAAACCACATCATAACCATTCAATGGCAATACCTTGAAAGAATTGTTGAAACTTTCCCCACGGATACAATAGTTTGCAGCAGGTATATACGATCATGTCCATAAAGTTCCCCCACCAGCTACTGCAACCTTTTGCAGAGGAATTATCTGGATATTGCTAGAATTTTGGGTGGCAAAGGTAAGGTCTATGAATGTATGGGTACTGCCACTGTCCACTAGGGCCATTCCAACCTTACCCCCAATGTTCACTTCTAGGGTATAAGTGGATATACCCATCAATTCTCTCACTGCTTGGATGGAGACCTGCATCAATTGGGCCTCTGAATCAGATTGTGGGGGAGGTTCTCCTTCTTCATGTTCAGGTATTTCTGGAGTCACCTCCTCACCCTCACCAGCCATTAAGTTAACTTGTTGATATTGCTTGCACTTGTGCCCCAAGAACCATTTATCCCCGCAGTACTTGCAGACTCTTGGAATGAATGGCTTCAATGTTGTATCCCTCTTCTCAACAGTAGTATCAAGGAGTGGTTTGCTCTTAGCTTGCTGGGAACAAGTCTTGCTCTGCCCTGTAACAGCATGATAAGCACCCTTCTTTGCCACTGCACCAGCTCCTTTCTCCATGTCCTTGGCCATCCAATAGGCTTCACATAAGCTTTGTGGTTTCAAGGGTTTGAGGTAGTGCTTAATATCATTCCTCAATCCATTTATGAAGCATTTGACAAAGAATTGAGGGTTCTGCAGAGGGTTCTCACACTTGTAAACAGCCATAAGCTCTTCAAACTTGTCTATGTAATCTGAAACACTTACGTTGTACTGTTTTACCGAATGGAAATTTTCCAGTACTTCATATCCACTATGTTGAGCAAACCTATCGCAAACCATTGCACAGAAATCTGGCCAGGGAGGGGGGTTCCAGAGTAAACCAGTACTTCTCAACCATCTATCAGCCCTACCAACCATGTAAATTTGGGCTAAATCAAACCTAGCTTCTTCAGGAACATTAGCCATTACAAAATATGTCTCGCTCTGCCTTATCCACTCCAAAGGATCCCCACCATCAAATTTAGGAAAATCCAATTTAGGCCCCTTAGCGATGGATTTGTAAAAACTATTGACTCTATCATTGCTGGGATTGGGATTCCACTGTCTAGCATGGTATTGGTAGTGAGCTTGACTCATATGCTTTCTAGGGTTCTGAGGCCACTGTCTGACTAGAGCTGGTTCTTGGTTGTGGCTTAAGTGATTCAAGGTGGGAGAAGCATAAGGCAAACGCGGCAACGGACCTTGATCCCAACCGGTTGCAACTGTGGAAAAACCAGTAGATGGATGATTGTAGTTACCTTCTGGGGTACTCATCAAATGAACCCCGTGCGTGCTGTTGATGTTTGCATGCCCCAATTCTTCAATCCTCCGCGTCATCTCCATCTCGAGTTCTCCGGATGGAGCCAGCTCTTGCATATTCCTCATCTCCTCTACCGGCCTTAAGTTGGAGGCGACTCTCTCATTCATCGGCTCTGTCACTCTAGTCTGGGAGTTTGCTAGCCCTTGCAATAAAGTCTCCATCCGATTCATCTGGTCCTGCATTCCCGATACTTGCTTCTAAAGATCACCCATCTGGCATTGCAACACGTCGGCCTTGTAGCTTGCCTCCATCGCCTCTTGCCTTACTGCAGAGAGCTCCGATGCTTCCGCCTCGTTGCGTGCCATGGATTTCGTCATTCGTCACGGATCGAAGCCCGGCTCGGGGATTTTACCATGGATTGGAATTCGGAACCCTCGCCAAGCGCCGAATCAGATCAAAAGCGATTGGGGATTTTACGGGGAGCCGAAGATCCCAACCCAATCACTCTTTTCCGAGGAAGGTCCAGCTCTGATACCAATTTGTCAGATCCCCAAGAGGAAATCCGACCGGGTGGTGGAAATCTCAGAAATCTGGAGTTGGGGAAAAGGGGAAACAGACGCAAAGAATGGCTAAAATATCTAGGGCTACAGTAAGTTAGGTTCTGACGGCGAGAGGCCCTCTATTCCTTCGCAAAAGTATATATATATATATGAGTGCAAAATCCCTCATTAGTGTAAGGAGGATTACAGTGATTACACCCTGATTAACAAAACATTAACGCTTAACAAAGCCAGTTCATTCAACCACTTAATCAACTATTGTCGCAAGCAATCTGGAACGTAGATTTCACGCCAGTAGATGAAGGAGCATCCTGGCCGTTAGATGACACCAATTGGAGATATATGAAGCGTGTCTCCAGGCTTCCTTTCCGACTTCAATTCTTCAGACAATTGCCGGTTCTGACAATGAGACAAATTTCTACACGCATCTAGAACTCGTCGACGTGAGGCGCGAAGCCATTCAATTCAAATTAACACCACAGAGAGGGGGAGATGGGGGGAACCCGTACCACGATCACTCGCTGGGGTCGAGTCGGTGGCCTCCGGCGGCGGCGCCTCACTGCGGGCGATCGGGGGAGGAGAGACTGCGAAGCAGCCATGTATTTGATTCGCGTCTGCTGCGGCATCCGTCGGCTGTCGAGCGCTGTGCGGTGGCGGCGGTGGCGTTTTGTCGCTCGTACAAGGGGAAGCAGCAGGGAGCCGTCGCTTTCGCTCAGCTCAGGTGCGCGTCGCGGCCAATGGGCCCACTGGGCGAGATGATCCGCTTGGGTTGGGCCAAGTAATGGGCAGCAGGGGTTGATGTTCTTTTCAGTTATGCATCTATTTATATTTTTTTAAATAAATAAATAGGATAGCTTCTTCATTACTATTTTAAAATAATTTATCGGGATAGTCTTTTTAAAACAACTTATCGGCATTTGGTTCGTTCACATAAACAATCATACTAGAGCTAAAAACCATAAACCACAGCCGAAAAGAACCCATCGTGCTGCTTGCTGTAGTGAGCTTATCTCGTTGGCCATTTCATTCAACCTTCCAGGTATTGCCTTGTTTTGGAGACAACTATATTGTGTATATAAGAACATGTTTTAAAGTGATGTGGCTTTTGATTTTTGGCTGAAAATGGTACTGTAGTTGCTGTTGACTTTTTCTAAGGTATTTAATTAAAGAAAAATAAAAAAATGAAAAATACTTTTATGTCTCTATGGAAACTGTAAAAGAAGAAAAGAGAAAAAAAATCACGTTAACAAACCAGCGTTGTTTAGAACGAGCCTAGGGGGTGATCGGTTCGGCTGAAAAGCTCGTGGCTTATGGCTGAAAACACTGTAGCTGGCTGAAAAAAGCACTGTAGCTGACAGAGACTTATTTAGCATAATTAAATTTAAAAAAATTTAAAAATATAAAAAATATGTTAGCCCATTACGTATAATACAAACAAATACGGAAAAAAAAGAACCGGCAAAAAAGCTCAACAAAAAGCCAAAAATTCAGAAAAAGATGAAACTTATGAATAGTGACAAATAAGCCCACAGCCAGCAGCTGCAGCCATGTTGATCGTTGTATATTGCTTCGTCCTATGCCACAAGTTGTTGTATGTAGCACTTGCCTCGCAAGTTTTAATGTGCTGCAAACTACAGGTTTGCCACTCTTCTTAGCTAACTTAGCACATGACATGAGGGTGTCGAGACCCTATCACGCATTGCCAGCTCGCAACACGTTGCTTCTCACATACTAACCAAGAGAGAGATTCAGAAAATCAAGACGCTATCCAATTGCAACACACGACAAAGTTAAGTAGCAACGCGCGTGCGTGCATGTGCATCTGGCCTAAGAATTCCAAGAGGAATGGGCGGGCGTAATCTACTACTCCAAAGTCTTTTCGGAGGCGGGCGCTGTTTGCACGTCGCCGAACGGTGCATGTGTCAAAGGCTCCAGCAGAAGCCGAGATACACGGGACACTGTCCAAATATCTCGGGCGATGTCGCCGTGTACAACGTACTGGCCGGCTACTGAGATCATGCAGGAGGCTAAAGTGCGGCGGGCCCCACCACTCGCGTCACGTTTAGGCTTAACTGTCGCCTAATCTAATCTAATCCCGCCTACGCTGATTAAAGTACGTGATCTAACCCGTCGCCGTCTCAGCTTTTGCCGGTTAATTGAGCCATTAATTAATAAATCCTCCCCTTTTGCCGCGGCAGCTTAGCCGCGTGGACACCGACTCCCACGCTAACCCCAGCCACCTGGCACGTCCCCGGTGGCGCCACGTCATCCTCGAGGGCCCCGCGCGAGCCCTGGTCTCCCGGTCCTCTCCCGCGCGCGCCACGTGTTCCCCCGCCAGGTGGGACCGGCTCCACGTCCCGCGCGCACGCGCCCTTCACCTCAATCCCTCCCTCGTGGCACGTAAATCCATGGATGGCTCGTGCTTTTCCTTTCTATTAATTCTCTCTTGTCATGATGCATCTTTGTACAGGGTAATTGATGGCCCGGGTGGTTAAATTTTATTCCCTTGATCTTATCCTGATATGCCATTAGTCACTTTCAGGTTTATCCCTAATGATCCCATCTGATTTCTGAGTGTAACATTTGCACAGGAAGCAAATATACTTCTGTAGCAAGTATATATATAGTACAGCAAATTAAAAATGTATGATATTACTTGCGGTGCAGAGGTGATTTCACAGGCCAATGGTCTTATATGTAGTGCATCATAATTCATTTCAAATGCACCATAAACCCATAATCATTTTATGCATGGCTCACTAATAAGCGATTGAATAGATGATGGGTTTAACGAAATTGAAGCTAGCATAACTTTTTCTCTAATAAAAAATAATTGAAGCACACAAGGAAGCTTATTCTTTGCAAATTACTCCAGCTTCCGTGCAAATATCCCTAAATTCATCTAAATCTCCTTCCTAAAAGAATCGAGTGTTCAATGGCAAATCCCTACAAAAAACAATCATCCAATTCAGAATCAAAATAAATAACAGATTATTTCAAAACCTACTAATTAGAACAATTTACTCGCTCTGACCACAAAAGAATGTCGTTTTAGAATATATGCAGTTAAACATTTCAAAATTTGACTATCAATGCCTTTTTAAATATTCAGACTGTATACATTAAAAATCATATGTACAGTACTATCTCGAAAAATAATTTCATAACATTATAATTTTATTGAGTTTTATATATACATTACAATATAAATTAATATCAAAGTTAAGTTAGGGGAATATGTCGATGTCCAAAATAACATTCCGGCATGAGGGAATTAATTAGAGGTTTGCATTGTTTATGCCGACTGCCTGATTGAACAGGTTACTGTAGATACTTGCCATACATCCCATGCTACCATACCGCGCCATGCCATGCAGACAGCCTCCAACATCACACAGCTAGCTAGCTATATACCCATCGATCTCTCATGCATACCAGCATATGCATGTGTCGCATCACCCATTCCGCCACCCGTCGCCATTGCAGGCAGCTAGCTGAGCTCACACTGCTCGATCGATCACCGCGCGAGCCCGTCACACCTCACCACCCAACAACGTATGCTTCCCACCCAACCACTGATCACCAACAAGCTAGTATCACCAGCAGTCCAGCACCACCTACTAATCCTCATCTTGCCTAGCATAAGTAGATACCAAGCTCGGTAGAAGCTATAGCCGTCTTTGATTGTTTCGATTGGGAGTTAGACATGGCACCCACGACGACTGAGCCACCGATTGGCCGCGTCGAGGAGGAGGAGGACGACCTTATCGGCGATGATAGCGACGACGGCAGTGAGGCGGGGGAGGTAAGGAAGCGGGTGTCCCGCCTCGCCGTCGAGAGAGCCGACGCTGGCGTCAATAGGGCCCGCGGCAGGGAGCAAGGCGCCTGCAAGATCGGCGGCGGCGGTGGCGGAGTCAGGTCAATGAGAGAGGATGAGGACGCGGGAGTGCGGGGCTGCCGCTTCTCTGGCCCTGCCGGAGGCCGGACGCTGCCGCCGCCGCACGCGTGGCTGGCGGTGGAGGACACGAAGAAGAGCTACACGAGCGACCCCGAGGAGCAGTGGATGCGTGTGCTGGGGGGCGGGGAGCCCCATAGGCCGCAGCGGCGGAGCAGCTTCAGCGTGGTCCGGCGGGAGCGGGCGGCGCGGGAGGCGTGGCTGGACCAAGCGTGGGAGATGAAAAAGAGCTGGCACGAGCGCAACGGCGGCGCGCCGGACGCCGATACCCCCGTGGTAGTCGTGGTGGGGAAGGGCCCCTCCTCCTCGTCGCCGTCCTCTCAAGCGGCCGGATCGGTCGGCGGCGGCGTCGCCATGGACATGGAGGAGATGCGGGCGTGCAGGGACCTCGGCCTCGAGCTCCCCTCCGACTGCACCGTCGAGATACAATGCTACGGCCTCTCCGCTGGCAGCAGCCCCACCCACAGCGCCAGTGGGGGTGGCGACTCCCCCTCCGCCGGCGCCTGCTCCATCTCCAGCCCCGGTACGTACGTCACTGTCAAACAGGGTTTTTCTACCGATTTTTATTTTTAACCAGATGGGACTGGTATGTCCGGTTTAACTAGTTTCAATTTTTTTTCAAAGAAATTCGATACAAAAAATTCAAACAAAATTTAAAGTTTAAATTTATATCGGCGGTTATCGGCGATAACCAACCGAAAATTGGTTGAAAATGTCGATCGAAATTTTTAAACAAAATTTGGTAAAAATTCTTTCTAAATTTAATAGAATTTATGTAAAACAAAATTTTCAGGAAAAAACATGCTGTCAAGACAAACACAGCATCCCCTGCCTTGCCGGGCACGGCATGGCAGCACGACAATGGATGGAGCTCAGCTAGATCGATCGAGTCTCTGATCGGTCAAGCAGGGCACACTGACTTCGTTCGTTGATTAATTAATTAGGGTTGCTGTCGTAATGAATTACTCTGGGCTCTAGGTGATTAGTACCTAGCTCTGCTAGCTTAGCCAACTAACCGTAGCTGGTGCCTTCCCAGCGTCGTGGCGAAGTAATCCGCGACAAGGACAACCCGACATCGCCATCCGGCTAATTAATCTCCGGGCACTTCCTCTGGCTAGTCAGCCTTCGCCACGTTCCTCTCTGGCTCCATCTATCGCCATGCATCTCGATCTCTGCTCATCATGAGATCGCTCGCTCGATCGATCTATCGCTGCTGTGCATTAGGTCTGTAAACAAGCTTGAGCGAGTACAAATTAGGCTTGAACTCAATACAAGCATGAGCAAACCTTAGTTGAGGTTTGATTCTGACTTTAGAGTGCAACTTGGTTCGGTTAAAAGCTTAAGTTAGCTCGAGCTCAGCTCAGCACTTATACTTCAATGTAATACCTTATACGAAGTATCAATCAAAGTTTGAATAAACTTGAGCTCACCTTAGAAAAGCTGGATGTCTATACTTTAACACAGTATATCTTCTACAAAAAATGGTTCAAAGCTCAAGCTTGAATCGAAAAAGTTTGAAAACTAGACTTTAACATTGTAAGGAATTGTGAGGGAAATTGGGAAAGAGCAAGTCGAGCCTTAACTACACTATTCAATCTCGAGCTAGTTAGGCTCGCGAGCTTAGACCTAAGCTTGAGCTTAGTTCATACGGAGCTTAAATCGTGCCTACAGTGAGTTGAGTTTAAATAGCTTATCGAGCTCAAGCTTTTTTTTACGAACTCATATGCATGTGTGTATATATATGGGGCAAATTAACGATCAGAAACGAAATTAGTTAGTTAATGCTCAGTGGGAGTGGCATCTAGTATCTTAGAGGTAGTAGTATGTCTTTGATAATACTCTCTGTTTCGCTATATTTGTCCACAATTCATCATATAGTTTATCATATGCATAGATCAAAGTAATATTAAATCTAAGAAATACTTAATATGAAAGGATCATACATACACTATTAGATGGCATACCACATTTATTTAGCCTATCTCAAAACATTTAAGTAGAGGTAGAGTGTGAAAAAAAAATATAATAACCACGCTATAGATTCGCTTGATGGATAAATTTATTGAAATGGATACTTTAGAGACCATAGATAAATATAGTGGAATGAATGAAGTATTATATATGGTTAATTGACTAATCTGTGCTGTGATTAACGACTATCAGGGGAAGATCCGATGGATGTGAAGGCCAGGCTCAAGGTGTGGGCACAGGCTGTGGCGCTGGCATCGATGACCCATCTCGGCTAGCTGTTGATGCATGTATGCGTACGTGCGTGCGTGCATGCTTCAATTCTACGTGGCGCGGCATGAGCAACAATCGTGAACAAGCTACTAGCAATAGCTGGTCGACCATATAATTAGTTAAGCATATAATGCATGCTAAGTTTCATCTAATTTTTAGCCATATACAATATGTATTATGAGCTACCACCTCGATCCCTAGGCTTTTCTGCATTCGTATATGCATGTGCTATCCACTTAATTATCCTAGGGGTCTATATATGTTGGTATATATACGCATATACGAGTACTTACTTCGATTCTCGTTCCTTGTAAAACGTTGAATATTGTAAGAGATATAAGCGTGTGTCAAATATACTAATATGTATGGAATTTATGTATGAAATTAAACGATCCTCTCTAAATGAGGTAGTGAGAACTCACGTACCCGATGTGCTGTTCGATGAGGTGGTATGGAGGGTGTGTGTCTGATCAATGCAATGGACGAGCAATCAAATGTGTTGATTCTTGCATGGATTGGACAACCAAGATTGAACATTCATAACCTCATGCATGCCCCAATTATATGGCAATATGTTGTAATATCCATATTGTTATCTATAGAATAAAAGCTTAGAAAATAGTAAATAGAGTCCAAAAAATTCAGAACAATTCATAAAAAATTTCTGAATATATTTTGGACTTAAGAAAAATATTTTTACCTTAAATTTGGTCTTTTAAATTTTACACAAATACTTTTTATCTTTAAAATTGATTTTTTTAAATCCAGAAAATACATAGAATCCAGATAAAGGCTAAATACCTTAAAATAATTAATTTAAAATAGAATTTTTATAGAAATTTAAAAATAATATTTTCATCTTTTACTTAAACTAGTTTTCAAAAAAACCTTTTAAAAACTGAAAACTAGCAAATAAAATCTTCAAAATTCAGACAACTAGATAGCACTTTATGTTATTTTAAATTAAATTTATTTAATTTTTTACTGAAAATTTTATGACGAACAGCAGCTGGGCTATTATATGCTCGCGCTCAAGCCTTGTTGTTGTGTCACCAGATCTAGTCACCTTCACGTGCGCGCAGTGGCGGACCCAGAGCTAAATTTTAGGGGGGGCTAACGGGACATAATGTACAAAAGATGAACACACTAAACATAAAGTGAACTATATTTTGCAATCCAAAATCACACACAATTAGAAAAGGGACATAGTAAAAATACAAATACAACAAAAATTGTACCTTGGTAATAGATAATGTGCCTTCTAATGCCCATAAATAAATGTTCGTTTCTCCATTTCTCGCAACTCTATAAATCAATAAATGACAATAAATAAAATTAAAATACAAAATTAATCACAATTACACAAATCAGTAAATGACAATGCTGCAATATTCTCTGAATTATAATGATATCGTTATACTTCTATGTTAGTTGAATTGTTCAAACATGCTCTAATAGTGATTGATTATAAAATAAATTAAAGTGAGTTTCACAAACAGAAAGATCAAAGTCTACTACACTACTACCAACACATTACTTTTTAATCTCTAATTAAATAAACAAAAAGGACAAGGTCATGAATATTTAACCTTCGTACTCTGCTCTCCTTTGAGTGCTTTCCCAGAATCGCTTGTACAATTGCCCTGAGCCCCTGACAACTGTCGGCAGTCAGCTGCTAGTGCTGCTGCTCGGCTCAGCAACACCACGGTCCAGACTCCAGACGTCCAGTGGTGAGTGGTCCACAGCCGCCCACAGCAATGAGCAATCCACCGAAACGGCGAACGGGCGAAACAACCGAAGTCCAAAGAATAAAAACTCGGCCACAGCAATCGCCCAGCCCAGATCCACTGTCTGTCTCCACTCAGCGTCTCAGCCGGCGTCTCGCCTTCTCCCGTTCCCCGCCTCGGGCCCTCGGCGCGGCGGCGCCTCTCCCTCCGCGGCTCCGCCCTGCGCGCTGCGCGGCTGCGCCCCTGGCTCCGGGCTCCGACCGACCGGGCGGCCCCCAGCCCCTCCCCTCCGCGGCTCTGCTGCGCCTCGTCTGCTCCTCTCAGCGTGACGGCGCGGCGGCGGCGGCCCTCGGCAGATCAGGCGCGGCGCTCTGCAGATCTGGCGCCGCGGCGGCTGCTCGGGCCTCAGCTGCTCCGCGCGTGCTTGGTTGGATGTTGGATCTGGAATTCTGGAAAGGGGGAAGTGCTGTTGATGTTCTGGGTATTTCGGTGGGCTTTGCTGGTTGCTGCAATGTTGTTTTCGGCCTTGATGCGGCCCAAGTTTATTTTAGTGTTGTATTGGCCCAATTTTGCTGTTGCTGTAATGTTGTTTAGTTTATGAGTTGCTCGGCCAGTCGGCCTCACCGTCACAGCTCCGGCCGGCGATGGTGGCGCCCCAGCCGGAGGTAGGGGGGGCTAGGGGGGTATCCATGCTCCGGCCGGTGGTAGGGTGGGCGCCAGCCCCCCTTGACCCACCGGTCGGTCCGCCACTGCGTGCGCACCGAATACCAGTGCGCCACACGCGCACTTGCCGCGCACCAGTTTGCCTTACCGCATCGACCGCCACACACCCAGGCTGCACTTGCCCATGGGAAATAATCTTCCCACGTCGCTGCTTGCTCCATCGTTTAGCTGCGTTGATCAGCCGCCATGCATGCACTAGCTCATTTTTCGCACCACATTGCCATCCTAGCTAGTCCCACACTACTGCGTCGCTACAGCATCGTTGCCATGCGCCAGTACCCACCGAATGCTTCTTGTGGCACGCGCTGCACTGGGTTGACCATCTCGTTTGGCGAGTAAGGTTGCTGTGCGCCAAGGGAGAATAGTGGGAATGAAAAGAAGAAAAAAAGTGCAGCGGTAGGAAAAAGATCAAGAGGGAGAACAGAAGAAAACGCGAGGAAGACATCATGGTTCGTCCGTTGGCTAATGATATGATGATTTCTCCTATATTTTATTTAATCAGATATTAGAATCCGGATTAGAGAGAGTTAATAAGTGTTCGTCAGGGGATCGAATATCTGCTGTGTTGCTAGCTGTACTGTAAGTTTAGGTACTGTATAAGCATAATTTAGGAATACCATCTACTAGAAAGTTGTAGGAATTATGATAGCTTTGTGTAGAATATTTATTTATGTCGATCGCATAAATAGATTTTGAGTTATGAATTTTGTAAGCTTGCTGTTTGGAAATTGTATCATCTGTTGACAAAACATATTAATCTATAGATTAAAAATAGTAAATAGAATAATTTGGGGATTTGGCCTACATGAAAATTTTAGGTAATTTCTTAAGGATTCCAAAAAGTCAAAGAACTTGATATTCAGACGAGTAGAATAAAACTTATGAATTTTGTGGGACTAATATCTAGAACCGGGTTATTGTAGGGTGTAGTCGTGGAAAATCATTAATTTGATTGATTTAATAGAAAATTTAAAATTTGGGAATAACTAGGAAGAGATCTATAATTTCTTGTAGTTTCTAAAAATATCATAATTCAATATATTTATATGAGTAGATTAAAAGCTATGAGATATTAAGTTTGCTGTCTAGAAAGGCAGTAGCTCCTCATAGGTGGTCAATGATGCTCCTCATAGGAGGCATCGTAGATCCTCCGGATAGGAAGGCGCTAGAGTAGTGGCAGTCGAACATATCTAGAACAGTGGTGGTCAATGAAGCTCACTAGCGACAGCCAGGACTCACCAGAGCGACACAGCCATAGATCGAGTCGTAGCCATCGAAGCATCCTTGAAAGAAAGCTAGCAGTAGCAGCGGCCATTTGGAGCTCACCCACCGCCGGTGGAGGTCAATTGGAGCTCTCTGATGACAATGTCGATGGTGGTTGTCCTGTCGGCGCGACAGGAGCTTGGCGCAGTGAAATGAAACCGAATTTTGCAAAATAATCAAAATTTCATTTGATTTCGTTTTCCTTTGATCCTCAACCCAATCCCGCACGAATCTCAACCAATTCCGCTCCTAATCCATCCCATCATTGCTTCAACGGAGGAAATTAGCGCTGCCACTATTCATAAACCTAAAAATCACCACTGCCATCAGATTTTTGTCGCCGCCGGCCTCTCCCATGCCTTCTCGTGCTTCCTCGCTGCTGCTAGCCTGGCACCACTTGGCAGCAACCGTACGCCGCCCTTAAATGCCCCTGAACCCGTGTCAGACCCCGCTGGCCACGGCCGCCACTACCATGCCGATGTTTTACCCCTCTCTGCTCTCTCCGCTCTCTCTGCTGACTTGACGCTATCAACCACTTTTGACCGCCGCTCTGTGTCGCCCGAGACAGCCATGATGACTCTCCTTGATTGCCGCACCGCGTCTCCCCGAACACTCCCGGCTATGCCACGCGCCGTCGTCGCCATGGCCAAGGTACCGTGCCGAACCACCTCCACTGCCCTATTTAAGCAACCAAGCTCCTCCAGTCGAAGCCATCAGCCCCCAGAGCCAACTAAGCACCCCCGAAGCTCCGATCATCCTCCCCATTGTCGGCAATTGCCAAAATCCCCAAAGGCAAGCCCTAGCTCAATGTCACCTCTTCGATCCATCACTTTCTGATTAACCTCACCTGTAGCTTCCCCATGCCCCTAGAAGCACCCCTGAACCGCCGCCTTAGCTCCTCGACCACCCATCTTCCCCAGCACCGAGAGCCACCACATGGCCGAACCACCTCGCCGTGGCTAGCCCAACTCCGGCCTCCTCGACCCAAACCGCCACTTCCACGAGCTCACTCTAGCCCTACTGATGCTCAAACACCGGGCCGATCGCCCCGATTAAGCCCCCATTCACCCCACACTGTCCAAATCACCATGGGGGAGAAAAGCTCACCGCCGGCGATCGCCGACTCCGTTGGCCCGGCGGAACCCCAAAATGGAACCTTGGCAACCCTAGCAACCCAACCATGGTCTTAAAATCCATCGCAAAGTACCCTAGCCCCGTCGATCGTCGTCCCCTTTCTCCCTTGTTTTGGCACGCACGCGCAGATGGGTGGAGAAGATGAACAGAATGGCATGTTACTGTTCATCCGACTCAACGAAGCCAAACCCAACCCGCATAAGCAGTAACAGATCCAACCGCCCGAACCCGCAATGAACAGTGCCAACCTGCAATGAACAATAAACCGACCCATCATTGTTCACCCAAACCCAAAAACACACATTGTTGTAGGGGTGGCCCAACCCCCCGTGACTGGGCCGTGCAACTAGTCCAACATGTAATAGGCCCAATAGTGTAGAGGAATATGCCAGTGTAAATATACCAATGTACCCTCATCCTTTGTAAATACTAAGGGGTAGAATGGGGATTTCCCATTCCACCCCACTCATATATATAAACCCCCAGGAGGGGCAAAGGGGGGGCATCCTCTCATTATCACTACCTCTCCAGATCTAGCTCTCTTCCTCTCCTACCGATCCCTCTCTCTTCCTGTTTAGCCCGTAGCTACAACACACATATATACCCATTTTGACCGTTTTGAGCCCGTCGACCTATTTCTCAGGCCTATTTCACCTTTTGGACTCTCCTAAAAGCCCAAAACCCTATTTATTTGGATTTTTCTGAATTTTCTTTCCTTATTTCATTTCTTATTTCCTAGCTCAATCCTTCGGGCATGGAACTGAATTATTTTAATTGATTTTATGTTAGCCTCCGACGTTGAAGTCCACCCAGAGCAGGAAGGAGAAGACCAAGCCCAAGCCCAAGCAACCGAAGAATTTGAACTCGTCGAAGTCGTAGATCCGCAAGGCAAGTCACATATGTTATTGATCATGTTGAACCTACATTTTCTCTATTTATTTACTTATCAGTACTTTCATTATGCTATTTACACACTGTTATTTTATGTATAATAATTGTTTAGAATGACATGATATTAGCTATGTCCTACCACCCGAGAAAGCCTAGTTTAATTTGATGGCCATATTCACCTTGACAAGACTTAGTAATATAAAATATATTGATAAAATAACCATGATAGTGTAGTGACTCAACAAACTTTAACACTATTAAATGATTTGGTATTTGTTGGTTGAATTTTGGAAAATGGTTCTAGAATAAGAAATGATTGCTAGAGGCCATAAGGCGGCCGGATCCCGTGACCTTATCCTAGGGTGGAGGCATGGGTCATGAAATGGTGGCAGTGCAGTGAGCACTGAATATGGGTTTGTAGGGGGATGTTGCCTGAGTAAAAATATAAGGACTAGACCTTTATGTTGAGTAAAGAACATAACACCCGCCCAACCACAAAGCATTGACTTGTCAAACCTGGTCTAGTAACTGCTCCATTTCAATTGAACCTCTACAACTGGCGGGGAGAGACCGAGGGTGAGTCCGTATGGGAGATGATTAACCATATAATGGTAGGGCTGCAACAAGTCGTGCGAGGCCCATGGGGTCACCCAAGCTTATTAAGATCAAAAAAACTACTGGGTGGAGGCTATAAAGAATTGAGCAATGAACAACCTTGTTTTCTTAACTATGTTGTAGGAGTTAAGAAATCTTGTTGGTAAAGCAGACAGCTCTGCAGAGTCATTGAATAATGATATTCGAATACGCCGTGATTCCGGTAAATGAAGCTGTGTTTAATGGGTGAATCTAATAGCAAAGTATAAGTAGATTTGGGAACGATTTGGAAATATTGAAGGTTTGGTAATCAAGTTTGAAACCCCTTTAACTAAAGAAATTATCATTCTTTTATGTTTAAAACTGGTTTGCAACTAAAACTGCATCCATATAAAATGATAAACTTTCCCACCCATCTCATGGTAAACCCTCATGTAGTTAATAGTACTTTCCATGTGACTTATCGAGTACGGTGGTTGTACTCATACTTGCTAAAAACATCACCAGAGATAGCATGGCAAAACAACGAGGAAGCCGATGAAGACGATGAGGTGGAATTCTACGAAGTAGATGACGCGTGGAATTAGGGTTGTTCTTCGCTCAGGCATGCCTGTGGCGTTCTTTTGTTATGTATTGTATCTAAGGGCCGTTCATTCCGCTGTAAAACTCAGCTTCTAAGCCCTTATATTGTAATAAAGTTGACTTTTGTTCTTAAGCATATGTTGACAATGTTATATACTTGATTGATATAACTCGTAGCTGAAGGGATTCACGACGCTTCTAGAAATAGAGACGTTACCGGCAGTGCGGCACCATGAGAGGAGTTCGTGGTCATGGATGGAGATAGCCGGGTTGTGACTAGGGGTGAAAACGGGTCGGGTTTTTCCCGACCGATCCGGTACCGAATCCGACTGGTAGCAAATTCGGTAAAATGGTTTAGTATCCGGTCGGATTCGGATTCGGATACGGATATTTGTAAACGGATTCGGTAGCGAATTCGGTTTTACTGATATCCGACCGAATCCATTCGGTATTCGGATTCTCGGATATTATCCGAATGAAAACCGATTAGGTATCCGAAGTTCCGGACGCTCCGCGCTCGGCAGTTGGCGCCTCGGCAAAAAATTTACATACTTCTCCCGCGCGGCTGCGCCTTCCTTCCCACTGCCTCCCCGCTCTGAAATCCACCGTTCCGATCCACTTTCCTTCCCCTCCTCGGGAGTCGGCTCCTCCCCCCAATTTGCTGACCCCGCCAAGCCGAGAGCCCTAGGCGGCGCCATGGACACGGAGCCATTTGACGAGGCAGACTTCCTCGTCCTCCCCACCTCCCCCGCCGCCTCCCCTCCTCGCCGCCTCAAGCGCCACGACGACGTCCCCTCCCGCCGTCTCCCCACCCACACCATCACCACCGCCGCAGCAGCCTTCACCCGACGAGGAAACCCTAGCCCCGTACACGTCTCCTCCCCCTTATCACTCTCCGCCGCCGCCGCCATCAGATGCGGATGCTCTGGCCTCACTACTATCCTCTCCTCCTAACCCCAGTTCCTCGCCGCTGCCGCCTACCGACACCGCCGAGAAGGAGGAGGAGGAGGAGGAGGAGGAGGAGGAGGAGGAGGAGGAGGAGGAGGAGGAGGAGGAGGATGACGGGCTCGACCCGCTGTTCTCGGAGACCGGCGGCGCTTTGGGGTGGGACCCGCTGGGCGCGCCGATCGAAGGGGTGGATGTGAGGATGAGGAGGAGATGCTGGGGGGAGGGCTCATCGAGGAGCTGCGCAGGGAGAAGTCGGCGAAGAGGCGGCTCGACATGGACGAGAGCGAAGGCGGCGGCGAAATGGAGGTGGAGGTGAAGGGGAAGAGGAGCAAGAGGAGGAAGGAGGAGGATGCTCTCAAGGAGTCGGCCCGAGGGAAGAAACAGTCTGAGAAGGTAACCAACCTTTCCTGTGTTTCGGCGCGTCAGTGGTGTTCTGTTGAATCGTGGTAGATTTTGTTGATGGGTGGTGTGGGTTTGTGTGCGCAGGAGAGGAGGGTGCAGCTTAATTCGATCCACGCTGAGTCGCAGAGGCTGCTGCGAGGTATACACTTGTAACACTTCAACCGTTTGCGTGATTGGAACTGATACGTGTGAGATTTAGTGTTTTTTTCTAACTGCTTCTTATTACTTTTGTTCTTTGTAGAGACAAGGAGCGCGTCGTTTAAGCCGATTGCACAGCCAGTTTACAAACCCATCTCGTCAATCCTGGAGAAGATCCGCCTTCGTAAGCTGGAGATTCTCAAGAAGTCAGTTGTCCGGTTGTTTTTTGAGGTTATGCAAATAATACCGTTATTGCTGTTTGACGTTATTTTCCTTCACTACGGTTTTCAGGTCAAATACTCCTTTTGAAGAAGAAGATGATGATGCCTCTTCGGAGCCTGTGAGTGATCCTGCTGGGAATTCGGGCATGCCTCAGGCTAAGGAAGTGGACACAGATGACAAGGATTTGAATATTGTGAGTCTTTATTGAGGTGGTTGATTTGAGTGTGCTGTAGTGTCCATGAAACTATAAAGCTTTGTGTGATTGTAGGATGATGCCGACAATGATGTTGGAGCAAATGGCAGTGACCTGAATGAGCATGACAGTGTCTCCGGCGATGAGGTCAGCATTGCTTTCACTTGATTAGTTTGTTGTTTGCTGTCCATCTGTACTGATATGGTGACTTGTTTGCAGGATGCTTTGACTCGAGAGAAGGATCTTAATAATTGTGGTAGCAATGTTCCAGACAAGGTGAGTGCCCCTCCTCCAATTCTGTAGCCATTTGCACCCACTATTTTGCAAAGGAGCATGATCGGCCGGTGCTTTATCTATAAGCAGTAGTTGCCTCAATTTTGTTTTACCTGTGTCAAACTGTTAACATTTCAACTTATGTCATGTGGAATGTCACTGAAAGAATTTGCTCAAGTTCCTTATTAGGAGGATTACATATTGCTGATGAAAATGTCCGCAACTATTAATGATAGTTAATATTGGATACATGTCCATCTGAATGATCAGAATATGTAGGTAAATCTGGTTGTTTTTATAGTAATGTCGTTATTGTGAGAATTCAGTATTATTTACTTTATGGTCCTGCCAGTTCAGCATCCATGCAAACAATGCATTCCATTTCAGACCAATATCAATTACTGTGTTGATTTTTGTTTCTCAAGATTGCTCCTAAACGCTGGAGGTTGGAGATAAATTTTAGCCAAGATGTTGTTTTGATGCTTTCTTCTATGAATTTGCCTGATGGAATTCAGGTACGCTTTTTTGCATCTTTGCCTTGTAATAACACCCAAAATTTGTGGGATAGCTGCAGCTGAACACATTTATATACCAATCTGGAAGATAAATAATGCTAAGCACTATGTCAACACACACTTCAACATGCGTAGATGCATCCTTTATAGCTGATCTCGCGTTTTGTCTGTTTTTGATCACTGTGTGTCGGTGTCTCTTCTGTAGATATATAGAATACAGTAGCAACCAAGATATTATTCAACTTCCTGGTTTTCCGGAAATTATATACTGCAGTTACTTTCTTGGAGTGCAATTGGGATGTTGGTTTAGAATGACAGCTTAAATGTTGCATTATGTTCAACATCATGTTCAAAGAGATTAATGATTGGCATCATTAGTTCATTTCAAGTTACATCATGTTCAAAGCCTTTGAAACTGGAATCATCCGTATTAATATTATCCGCCTATATTATCCGTTTCCGAGCCGAATCCGTTACATATCCGTCCCGACGGTACCATATTCGAAACTCCGAATATTCCGAATTCGTATTCGTATCCGGTCTTACCGTATTCGACTCCGAATCCGGAGAAAAAATGTGGGTTAGGATACGGTTTAAGCAATATCCGTCCGAATCCGATCCGTTTTCACCCCTAGTTGTGACTGGCTATGAGTAGTGCTTTTTGCATTCCGGCCAAATCAGAAGGGTTGCTACAAGCCAACCTTTAGTTACAATCAATTCATGTGGAATCAGGGTCAAATTCCGAGATTGGATCCCGAAGTATCCAAACAGCCCTGGAATTGGATCCGTGATTCCAATTCCAAATTCCAGCCCCATTGCAGGGTTCCAAACGAGGTATTGTTGGAATCGGGATATACAAATATGCCAAGGTCGTTGTTGAAAAATCCATAACCCGACTCGCAAAACCCAAACCCCCGGTAGACCTCCTCCCGAATCCCGATCCAACCCAACCCCGGCGCCGGCGACGATGAACGCGGACGTGGAGGCGGTGGACTTCGACTCCGACGACGACGACCTCATGGACGAGGACGCCGGCACCGAGCCCTCGCCGGCCCCCGCTCCCCGCCTCCGATCCACCATCGCAGGCGGCGGCGGCGGCGACGACGCCCCCCGTAAGACCAAGGGCCGCGGCTTCCGCGAGGACCCCAACTCTTCCACCCCCCGCGACTCGCGCTTAGCGGGCGCAGGCCGCGCCGACTTCGACTCCCTCGCCTCCGATGGCGGCCCTGGCCCCGTCCGCTGTACGTCTCCCTCTTTCTCTGTTTGCAGCTAAGAAATTTCAATGGTAGTGTAGTTAGGTACGGTGGTGTGATCTGAACGCTTGGTAACTAGTATGTGTTCTTCCTCAATGTGTTGATTTTGCTGTTTGATGAGCGGATTTGAATGTCAAAGGGTGATAAGGGTGCCGTCTTGATGTGCTATTTCGAATGCCGAGCGGCTGCTGCTTACTGCAAGGAGATCCTTGGGCTCCTTGATGTGAAAGATTGCTTTTTGTTGAGCAATGCGAATGTGCAGGTGGAAATTTTCTGGGTTGGGAATTGCTGCTTGCTCCTAGTTTTTCCCATATTGTTTTGTCAATGATTTTAGTGGAGATCTCTGAACTGTTGTTGGCCTTATCCAAGGTGTTAAAAGTTTAAAAACCTCGGAACGGGATCTCTTATCAATGTGGAGTGTAAATGTGAAGCTTTTGGGATCGTTGCCATGGTTAGGATCTCGGATTGTTGTAGGGCTTGTCTTCTCTGCTTGTAACTTTGTGCTAATTTTAGCTCGAACTGCAGATTAGCTTGTGTGCTGATCTGCTAACTGATCTGCTATCACATTATTGGGATGACCTTTTAGTTTTTGGCTGGAAAAGGATTTTTGATATTGTGTGCGGACTTCTGAGATTGTACTTCCAATTGAAACTTTGGCTGCCTTAAATTTTATGATGTGAGCGGGCACTGGGTCATGAATTACAATATACCTTCTGTAGTGTTATGCTCTACTTTGTCTTGATGTCTTATATGTAGTAGCTTTTGGCATTTGTGTGGAGCACAGTAGGTTGGAATGGTTCTTGTTCTCACAAGTTGGGGCCAGTGGACTGTTCCATTCATCCTCTTTTTTTTTTTTCTCGAAAACGCAGGAGAGCTGCGCATCAATATATTAAGAAGAAAGTAAAATGGGATAAGAACCCAAACAACACAACACACCCCACACAAGTCTAAACACACACACTCTGCTGCTGCTGCTGCTAGGAAACTAACGCGCCCGAGACAAAAAGATCACGACCAAGTAAGACTGGGCGCTAACCACCCGGAGCGAGGGCATCCAAGAGGGATAATCCTCGAGCCCCCGCCAAAGACCACGACCTTCTATCATCTTCAGCAACAGCAAGTGCACCTGCAACACTTGGGGCTGCTCCATCAAAAACGCATTTGTTGCAGTGTGTCCATAAGGTCCATGCTCCCAGGATTATGAGAGAGTTGGTTCCTTTCCTTAGCATGTCACTAGCAGCATTGCTCACCTTCTCCCACCAAAAATGAAAGGATGTTTCTGAGGGTTGCGGAGAAAAGGCTTGGAGTCCAATTCGAGAGAAGAAACGGAACCAAAACTCTCTTGCAAAGACACACTGGACAAGGAGGTGATCAATAGTTTCCGCAGCCTGGTCACACAAAGAACAGTGCTCAGGATGAGGGAGCCCACGGCGTGCAAGGCGATCCGCAGTCCAACATCGGTTGTGAGCCACCAACCAAACAAAGAAGCGACATTTGGGCGGTGCCCAAGTCTTCCAAATTCTTTCACAAGGCTCAAAAGATGTAAATCCCACAAAAAAATCCCTTGTATGCGGTCTTGGCCGAATACTGCCCATCAGATGAGAACCGCCAAAAATGTCTATCTTCAACATCCGGTTGCAAATAAAAATCCGATAGGACGTCCCACAGGTGGAGGAAATCCACAATTACACCAACAGTGAGAGCCCCTTTTATGTCAGAGATCCAGGTCTGGTTGGTGAGGGCATCCTGGACAGTTCGTTGTTTGATCCTCCTTTTAGGAATGACGGCAAAAAGACGAGGCGCAAGATCTGCGATGCATTGGCCATGGAGCCAACGGTCTGTCCAGAAAAGGGTTTTTGTTCCATCCCCAACTTCGGAATAAACAGCCACTGCGAAGAAGGCTCTGACTTGCTCTGGGACATGGATTGGAAGATTAGCCCATGGGCGATGCGGCTCTGTTTTTTGTAACCAGACCCATCTCATTCGCAGAGCCCAGCCTAGAGATTTAAGATCTGAAATTCCTAAACCTCCAAGTTCTTCAGGAAGACATACCTTACCCCAAGCCACGAGACAGTGCCCACCTTTTGCATCTTTGCGGCCTCTCCAAAGGAACCCACGCCTAATTTTATCCACTGCTTTAATAGCCCAAGGTGGAAAATCAAAAGCCATAACTAGATAGATGAGCATACCAGTGAGCACAAACTGAACTTGAATCTTTCTTCCGACCTTGGTCATCAAATCCGCTTTCCAGCAAGGAAGTTGATCAGCAATGCGGTCAATAATGGGTTGAATTTGTTCCTTGGTGAGCTTCTTCAAAGAGAGAGGCAATCCCAAATATTTACATGGGAAGTCTGTGAGTGCACAAGGCAGCAGGTTTTGCACTGCTGCAAGCTCCGCGTCACCACATCTGATGGGCAACACATTGCTCTTTTGTAAGTTTGTCTTGAGCCCCGTTGCTTCACCAAACAAATTGAGGATACCCAAAGTTACATCAATGTCACCAGCTTCTGGACGGAGGAACAAAACCACATCATCTGCATAAATGGATATTCTGTGTTGTAAGCTGCGCCTAGACAGTGGCTGCAGCAACCCATCCCTCTCGGCCTTCGAAATCATGTGCCCCAACACATCCATAACCAAGATAAACAACATCGGGGAGAGGGGGTCACCTTGCCGCAGCCCTCGTCGATGAGCAATATGATCACCCGGGATACCATTTAACAAGACTTGAGTTGAAGAGGAGGATAGCAGCCCGCTGATTATATCCCGCCAAATCTGTCCAAAACCGAGCTGCTGAAGGATCTCAAGCAGGAAGGGCCAAGACACGGAATCAAAAGCCTTCGAAATGTCCAACTTGAGTAGAATACGGGGCTGCTTCTGCTGATGTAGGAACCTCGCTGTTTGCTGTACCAACATGAAGTTATCTTGTATAAAACGCCCTTTTATGAAGGCGCTTTGGTTAGGAGAGACAATCTGTTGCAGCCTAGGGGCAAGGCGATTAGCAAGCAGCTTTGTGATTAGTTTGGCAAAACTATGGACCAAGCTTATGGGCCTGAAATCTTTGGGTTGTTCCGCACCTTCTTTTTTGGGGAGGAGGGTGATAAAAGCTGAATTGAGAATTCCAAAATTTACCATCTTCCTGCTCCATACCGCTGAAATTGCCAACATAATGTCTTTTTTTTAAAATAGCCCAGCAGGATTTATAGAAACGACTTGTGTACCCGTCCGGCCCAGGGGCCTTATCTGAAGGTAGCTGCTGGATCGTCCTCCACACCTCATCTTCAGTGAAGGGAAGTTCAAGCTCTGACATATCTTGTGCAATAATTCCCAAATCAGCCAAGTTGATTGTGTGCTCCCTTACTGTACAGGTTCTCAGAAGATTTTCATTCATCCTCTTTTGATCAACCTGTTAGGGATGGCTGAGATGCTAAGAGATTCCGTCCCTTTTTGGGTATAGATTCAAAAGCTATAAACTTGTTGTAGCCAAGGGAGACATAGAATGTCAATTTTAGTACTCCAATAAGTTGGCTATTGGGTTTCAGACTTTCACTTCGTATTCTGAACTGGTATCTCTAGCCTTGTGTTTTGTTATTTCCCTTGCTTTCTTTAAATTGATTTCTCGCTTTGTTTTGAAGTTTTTGAATAATCTATGATTGCTATCACTGATGTGTTCTAAAACTGTTTAGTTCCTCCGGTTAGCTGCTAGTACCCAGATTTTCTTACATTTGCAAAACCTTTTAATTTGTTATTTTCCACTTCAGTGAAGGTTTATTTTCTGATTGAATTGCGAATGTTACATATGCCATACTCCTGTTCTGGTTATTTTCAACTCATATTAGAGCTCTCTCTTATATAATAACGCCAAATTAATGAATATTATGTGTAAAAAAAATGCAATTGCAGAAGTGCACACTTTGCCTTCTCGCACTATTTGTTCCCTTGCAGAAGTTTCCATTGCATGAAGATTACTGAAGTCATTATTTGATTTCATGTATGCGTTGGTCTTTACAGCCATTGAAGGGTGGATTGTACTTGTCACTGGAGTTCACGAAGAAGCTCAGGAAGATGACCTTCACAATATTTTCCGGGAGTATGGGCAGGTCAAGAACTTGCATTTGAATTTGGATCGCCGGACTGGATTTGTCAAGGTATGTTTTATCACTGTGTGGTATTCTCAAGCCTTTACCCCCTTACTTTTTGCAGCCACATAATATAGCTTTTTTATTTTAATTTTCTACTAACTTTTCTTATGAAATGCCTCACAGCATTCCTTAATAATGAATAGCACAGTCCACATAAGCAGGCTTAATATTTGTGAAATGCTCCTTTTTATTCAATCTTGCAAATGACTACCTTCAAAAGTTGCCATCTATAGTATAAAAGAGTGGGATTTTTTTTGCACCTTTTCTTAACTACTACTTAATCTCTGCTTGGTCTTACTTCTCCTTTGTAGGGATATGCTCTGATTGAATATGAGAACTTTGAGGAATCCCAGGCTGCAATAAAAGCATTGGATGGAACTGAGCTTCTTACACAAGTAATAAATGTTGATTGGGCATTTAGTATTGGCCCTGTCAAACGCAGAAATACTCGGAAGAGGTATGTTTTATGTGAGCTTGTGTATTCCTTCCTTTTTTTTGGTTATGTCAGATTGAAATTGCAGGGTCCATTGGTACTCAGGCAGTAAGGGTAGCAAACAGGCCAGTTTGGCTAGAGTGAAGTAGCATCTATTTTGAATTAATTACACCACAATTAGGGAATTTCGATTTGCACAAGATTGAGTAGAAACATGTACGTCAGTGCATAACTGAAAGCAAGCTTTTGGAAAATTAAAAATCTAAATTGAGTGGGGTGAACCTAGCCGGTACTTCACTAGTTATTGGATGCATCTATGGACTTTTGGCTTCTGGTTGAGGTTAATGGTTACTATGAATGATCCTGAGGAAATTTGTACTGGCCATCCAGTGGAAAACCATTGCACAGCCGGTTTTGTTGGTTTTTGAAACACTGGAATGTAAAGTGGTTCACCTCCTTCAAAAGACAAACTTTGACATATCTTAGAGGAGTACCAGATTATGTTACCTGCTCACTGGTTAACTATTTCCGCAAGTTATCCTTGTACATCCCCCCCCCCCCCCCACCCCCCCAAAAAAACCTAGTAGTTTCTTTGCTGAAACACACTTTGGCCAATATAATATCATTTCCAGCTGTAAGAGAGAGTAGGTTAGTGAAAAGTCCATCTTGCCCTTCTGGGCCGACCCGTTGCTGCTTGGTTGATGCAATTGGGGGGAATGGGGATTTCGGCTAGGGTTTTGGGGTATAAAGCGGCGTGGTGCGGTAAGATTGGGTTGGGCGCGGCGCGGTCGGAACGGGTTGGATGGCTAAGTTCTAGGGGCACTGGATGTCATTTCCAAACTTTTCTCTCCATTATAGCTGGAAATAATATTATATTGGTTGGAGCGTGTATCAACAAAGAGCTACAAAAGTTTAGTGTATTTCAGCAAAGGCCAAAAAAAAAACAGTGTCCTACAGTAAATGCCACAAAAAATGAGTGTCATTAGCCAATTTTGCCTTTTTTTAACTACAAAGGCAAAAAAAAGTGTCCTACAGCAAATGCCACAAAAGATGAGTGTCATTAGCCAATTTTGCCCTTTTTTTACTAAGACCTAGTGTGGTTCTCTGAGTGAAGACCTAGTACTTCTAGAAAAGTTGAATTATTGGGGATTTCACTTAAATTTGTGGCAGTGTTGAATTATTGGGATTTCAGTTAAGTTTGTGGCTGAGTTGCATTATTGGGAATTTCGGTTAAATTTATGGTTAAGTGTTTTCAGCTACGCTAATATGATAATATGAATTCCAGTGATACAATGACTTATTTCATCCGAATTTTTTAGCTTTACCTTAAAGGGCTTCACTGTTGATGGGCTTTCTCCATTGATTGTTTTTTTAATTCTGGAATCTGAGCCACTGATCAAATTCATTCACAGTGGAACATATTCTATACACAGAATTCCCTCATCTAAATGAAATAGTAATTTGATTTGGTACTTTGTGTTCATTTCAGATCGCCGAGAGGTCATCGCTCAAGGAGCCCACCCAGGAGAAGATACTGAGCGTTTCCCCACTATGCCATGATGGTGCTTAGGAGCAACCAAGTGCAACTGTGCAAGGATTGTGGGATTCCAGCTGTTTGCTTGTCCTCTTACCGTAGTTTGATGATTGCTATTAGCTTGGCTGCAGTTTCCGATTCATGGCCGTAGTAGTTGTATGGCGTCTTCAACTCCCTCCTTTGGTGGATGGATTTCTGTTTACTGTTGAAGTTTGGCCTGCCAGTTCCAGACAATTGTAATTGCTGATCTTGTATCTTCGATGAGGGATGTGTGTTGGTGTTGGATGTTTATGTTACAATGTGACAACTTGTGTTCCGTATTTCCCCTTAATGAATCAAGCTGTCGAACAATCTAACGAACTTGAAAATGGGCTAATGTGTATCATTGGTATAAAGTTTTTCTGCGCAGTTACTTGTCATGTTACGTACTTTTGGTACGTGTGAAATTTGTGGTGAACAAGACGCTGTAGCTTCTGGCGTTCCTTTCTGTTTATGCCACATGGGCTAATGTCGTTGGCATCTAGACTTGAACGCTCAAGTTGTGTAGTTAGTATTTGTTCATATTTGATCTGTTGAATACATCCTTATATAGGGAGTCTGAAAATTTAAAAAGAAAAGTTGAGGGTTTTTTTTTCCATCGTCCAGGTGCGCTCAGTTTGTGCTGCAACTTGCAACCTATCTGATTTCAGAAGACTCAGAAGTTCAGAGCTACAGGATACAGCACAAGACGCATAACGACCACAAGATCAGGATCTCAGAGCCGCTGACTCACTGTATTACATTCTGCTCAGTTTAACTCCTAATTGCTGCCCACTGCAACGACTTCTTGTGAGGGCGTCAACCAATCAATGAATCATCAGCAGAAATGCTGCAAGAAAAATTGCAATCCGCCAATGTGGCGAATTTAGCTAAGTGTGTCAAACATATTCCCTCAACATTATCTACAACTACAAGCAATTCTCTAAACACAACTGTGGTATCCATCATCATTCCGTAATGGTTGAGATCTGATGGGGTCAGCCGGTCAGGAACTGCGTGATGTGTCTTCAACATCAGTTTATTTCTGATTTCCTGACGCACCCTTCTCCACAAACTTCTGGGAAGACGTTACCCTGGTTGAGCGGGCTGCCCTGCAGATTGTAAGGGCTATCAGGGGACTCTGATCCTGTTTGAGAGTCCATCCAGTTCTGCCCTGCCATCCTTGACAGTATCGGGAGACTGCACCAAAACAAGATCTGTCCGAGATTAATGCCGCTTCCTGGAACTGTGGATACCTTGTTGATTACCGACTGTAGCCACTTGTGCGGCATGACTAGGGTCTGATGATTTGGATGTTGAGTTGGGACTAAATTTTTCCATGGACGTGACAATGGCGTCTGTCTGATTGTTTAGCTTAGATATGCGATTGGCGTCTGATGAAGGTTCTAGGTTTGAGTAACCCTGAGCTTCCTGGGACATGTTAAATGCTCTTTTCAAGGATTTCTGCACTTCCTCTTTATCGTCATCAGATGTTGTCTCTTCATCTGTGCTGCTCTTTTCTGTATCTGCAATTTGGAATTTCAGGGAGTAAATAAACATTAAGACAAAATAGTGAAGATGGTACTCTGCTACAACCACACAATACAAAAAAATTGCAGGGACTGACATCTTACATCCCTGTAAAGTCCTTTATTTCTTCACAGGTCACAGTATAAGCGAAGCTACAGGGAAACTTAATATACTTAATTGAATTGATAACTGAATATCCCAGCTTTGCTAAGGCAAAAAAAAAAGCAGCTAGAACTAGGAGTTCCATGATCACCGATTATTGGCAAACAACATAGTTGAATTTTATTTTGTTAAACAAAATATTAGGACACCCCGCTTAAAGAGGAGAAAACAGTCATACAACATGTTCATCTATTGCCTTTAACTTTCAAGTTTCAACACCAAGATCAACTGTCTAAGAGGCACAGTAACACCTTTTGTTTTTCTTTTAGAATCTGTAACTCAGCTTGTTTGAAAAGTTATCTTTGTGTTTCCTTAAAGTTTCAAGGACATAAACAACCTAATCAAGTAATCATGATACAGTCCTTCCTTGTTGTCTTAGAGAAAATTTAATGTTATAGTTTTGCTTATTATTTTTTTACTTTCCAATTATGTCCTTGGCTCTCTAGAATTATGTAAAGGATTGCAAACCACCATGTTAACATGCGGTTTAAGATGACCACAGTTTTCTAATGTACATGGTAGCCATACAATATCCACAAAAGATCGGCAGTACCAGATTTATGATGAATCAGACGAGCAGCATACCAGCATTTTCCATTTTCCTGACACCATAAAATAAATACACTATTAGATGGATATAAATATAGACATCAAATTCGGTTGAAAACCATGTACAGTTAAGAATCCATTCAACTCAATAGACTCACCAAAGACTGGTCAAGAATCACCTCAAAAAAAAAATCACCTCAACTCAGTATACTTTGGCCCTAAACTACAAAAATTAATTAACAAAATGAATTCAGAACCCAGCCATTAGGCAGTCACCTGTGAAAGAGGTACAGTCCAACCTTTTTCCAGGAACCAATCAAGAGCAGGCCTCAGGTCCTTACAATTAGCATCATAACACCCACCTTCACCTATGGGAGGTTCCAACAGCTCTACCTGTGGACAAAGGTAAAGCAAAGATGTGAATACAAAGTCTCATGTACTGTTGGTTATAATCTTGGCCAGAAAACCAATATAAGCATGAAAACATGATGATCAAATGATAAATTCATAATTGATTACTCCAGTATTACTAGAACAAACAAACTTCTGTGCGCGAAATGTGGATTTCAGAATGTAACGTTAACAATTATTTACTCTTGCCATTGTGTTCACTTCATATTTTAACTGTTGCCCAAAGCTTGGAGGTTCAGGAAGTTGATGAATCTTTCCCCTGCTTATACGAAGCAATCTCATCATTGTGTGCCACTAGATGTTTCAAGGCTGTCCCACCTTCTTCATCAAGAAAGTTAACAGCGCATTACCAGCCCACAACACCATGGGACCACAAAGGCATAGATATAACAAGCAAATCAACTTATGAACGCATCCACAGAGCAACTCCACATAACATAATGGTCCAAGATAGCAAAATGATACATTGTCAGTCTATTTGCAGGCTAATGCATGCACACAACATAAGGGAATGTGAAACCTTGCTAAGGACCAAAAAAGAGCAGCCCTTTGAAGAATGACCCTTTATTTTTTTTACAGAAATTGGCACTCCCGGAGTTTATTGGGAATATAGATTAAATGTAACCGTTGACTTTCAAGAGGTAATACTGCGAAATGATGATAGTTTGAAACCTTCAAAATTCAAAAGTGACTATGGATTATTTGGCTTTTCTTACATTAATTGTCTAATAGTAGACACTAACTAGTTGGAGTAGCAGAAGGTAAATTATATTTTTTTTACACAGTACATGTGAACAGCAAGCAAATTCATGAGGGGCAGCAACTAATTTTTACTAACATGGCAAATTACTAAATGTTTACCTCAACCTCATCTTCACTGAGTAACCCAGTAATTTTCCCAGTCCAGTAACAACCTTCACACGACCAATCAATCAGATCACCTACTTTCCAGGTATCACAAACATGTGCTATCACATCACTGTGTGGGACGAGCTCAGGGACTTGATCCCCCTGATACCACTGAGGAAAGGAAGGACGTAACATGATTTGCCTACTCGCACTTGATTTCTGTTTGCGGCATGCTGGAGCCTTTTGAAAGACTCTAGTCCATTTTTTCTCTGCATAGGAAGGGTATGGGGAGCAACAACATGAGGTATATAGAAAACCAATGTTCATAGTCATGATGAGATTCCGATGTTCCAAGATTTGCTGGTGTCTTGTCAACATTACAAGGGTAAAATGAATCTCAAAAAATTGTTAAGCCTCTCGCAAGAATTTGTCCTATGAATGTACAAGTTTAGGAACGCCTACTGGTACTGACCTCTCCCCCAGACAAGACAAGCATTTGTGCAAGAAACCTTGATACAAGTCTTTGCAACTCAAAACAGTATGCAGCACAAAAGAGTTTTACCACTATGGAAGGAAGAAAAGAAAAAAGAACATAATAAGCCATGCTAGTACTGGTCCATGTAGCATGCCAGCTCCTACTGGTGTTAAGATAAATCTCTGCTGCCACTCCCCTCACCCCAAAAAAGAAAGAAAGAAAAGTAACATAATTCTCTTGCTTAAACATGATTTAGTGCATGTGGTTCCATTGCTATTTCTCTTCATATCATTACAGCTAGATCAATATGCAAGGACAAAAGCAATTGCATAACAAAAGAGAGCTATGCTTACCTTCACCTGGATAGTCAATGTACTCCAAGTAACACTCAAGGTGCCCCGATTTTGTTACACGCATATCATTTACCTGAAAAGGAAACAATGTGATGCGTTTTAAACTTTTAAAAAAGCCCCATACCCTACTCTTGAACATGGCTAAAAATAAAAGAGTGTTTTATTTGTGATCCATGAGATGCATGGTCAAACAATGAGAGATTATGCCATTTACAAAAAGTAGTAAATATTGGGAAGAAACAGCTTCCTCATCTAGATTTATAATGCATATTGGAGCGCACAAGATTCAATCAAACTTGTCTAGAATATACACTTGTGCAAACTGAACAACCATATAATTAATTTGTTCATAAATTACTAAATTCAAACCAAGCATAATTACGCTAACTGATACAAATGCTAAAATAAATTAGCTGCCCCACCTTGCAGCGAAACCATGACCCCTTGAAACCTTGCATGAAGGACCTTGCCTCTGCGAAATCTCCAGTTTTAAATGGAAGAATAAGATCCATGTCCAGCCACCAATCTAGAGGCATTACCAACACAAGAAAGGAGTGTGGTTAGCACAACGTGGAATGCGTTGCACCAGAAATGGTGAAATAGAACAGAAGAATAACAGAACTTCAGCAGAATAAGCACAAGGCCACATGCACTGATTCTTTTGGGTTCTTCTTACTACAGGTATAATTTATTGTTCCAGTTCATCTTGGCGACGAAAGAACCAAGATTTCTTTCGGCTAGACAAGAATGTTCATACAAATTTCAGAAATTAACAACTCCACAACCATGGACTCCGGAAGACCAAAAAAACACCGACGAACCAACCACGAATAGAGTTAGATAACCATATCTATACAGCTCTGGCAATGCAGGAATCACAAGTCTTGGGCGTATGATTTATGGTTTCTTGAGGCATAAAGCAGGCACCATTTTAACCACCAGACCAGCACATGTCGATAACCCGAACAATCCAACTTTAATAATGACAAAGATCCGCCTGGTCCGCAAGTAAAAAATGGAATCAAGAATCAAGAATCTTGGCTTTTGCAAGTCTCAAGATTGGAGAAGCTGGAAGAGCGGAGGTGTACCTGGAGAGTTAGAAGGGCTGCCGGGAAACTCGAGCCGCTCCGGTAACCACGGCAGCGTCTTCGCCTCTTCTTCTCCGGTGCTGTGCTGTTACTGTGTTGTAGCAGATGTTTTTTTTTTTTTGAGAGGAGTTGTTGTTGCAGAACTGAGATGGGTGGAAAGTGGAGTGTGTTTGCGCTGTAACTGTAAGCGGTGTCGCTAATTCACGCGTGGCCGTTATATGGCAACCTAGCTAACGGTGGGCCCCACTCCTTCAAACGGACTCGTCCACACTCCAGACCGTTTGCCTTGTGTTGGTTACTCACCTCTCTCCGCTGTTTCCCCTAGGCGATCGTAGCCCGCCTAGATAGTGCTCTCATCTTACCGATTTAGGTGCTATTCAGTTAGCTGAAATAAGTTAGTTATAGTTAAAATTATATTATAGCTGGTTAAAATTTCACTGTATCTGATGATGGTTTATTTGATGTAATTAAATTTAAAATTTTAAAAATAGAAAAAACAGGTTAGCCGACAATACAAACGAACACGGGAAAAAAGAACCGACAAAAAAGTTAAAAAACTAGAAAAAACAAAATTTAAAAATAATAAAAAATAAGTCAGAAGCCTAAAACAATACCTCATCTCTATTGGTAACCGTTTAGACCACTACCAATAAAATAAACCCTAAATTGAGGATAGCACTGTACATTCTTAACAGAGAAAATTGAGAATATACCCTCCAACTAGATGGAAATCTAGGATATACCCTCCTTTAGATCCTAATTGATAATATACCCTCATTTAGAGTGTTTTGTTGAGAAAATGCCCTTTTTATACTATTTAGTACCTCTTAAGTATACTAATCCGTATTGTACTGTATTTTAACATTAGGATGACCATTTTGCCCCCATGTACGGCTGTGAAGAAGATAAGTCTCGATTGGGCAGTGCTTGGCTAGGGTTTCCCGGACCAAACGGCGGCGCAGCAGAGGGTGTGGGGCGGAGGTCCGGCGGCCGTACATGGGGGCAAAATGGTCATCCTAATGTCAAAATACAGTACAATACGGATTAGTATACTTATGAGGTACTAAATAGTATAAAAAGGGCATTTTCTCAACAAAACACTCTAAAGAAGGGTATATTATCAATTAAGATCTAAAGGAGGGTATATCCTAGATTTCCATCTAGTTGGAGGGCATATTCTCAATTTTCTCTTCTTAAAATATAGTATCAATGGACCTAGTTACTCTCTTGCCCTAACTTATGCGAGGTACGAATTTATCGAGTTCGATCAATACTATAAGCCTTAATATTTTGTTCCTCTTCTCACTTCATCTCACAAGGGGCATCAGATCTAGGGCCCCCCTGCCGCTGTTGACAAAAAAAAGCACCAGTTCTTTTGAGTTAAAATTTTGAGTAGAAGGTTTGAAAATTTGAGTTACAAATTGTCAAATCCAAGTTAAAAAGGTCAAGATATTAAGTGCTCCCTCCGGTTACAAACTAAAACCGTTTTGGACATCTTGTTCACTAATTTCTATTGTAATATATTTATAAAATCTAGTTTATAATATTATGAAAAGTACTTTTCGAGATAAATTTACACATATGCAAGGTTATTAAGGCGTCGCAGCGGTAAGGCGGTAGAGGGGTGGCAAGGCGTCGCCTCGCCTTACGTGCGTGCGTAAGGCGGCTGCTAAACCAGAGAGATAGCGGGCAGCTGGGCAGGAAGAAGGCGGAAAGAAGACAGCGGAAGGCGCGGGCTAAGTTTACCTCGCGTCCTCGCGCCGCCTCCGCCTCCAGGGCGCCGTCAAGCCGCCGACGCCGCCGTTCACCCTCCACTGGTTGAGCCGAAGAGCTGAACTGGAGGCGCCTCCACTGGAAGCTCCCATTATTCGGCTGGCTGGAGTGAGCAAGAAAGGAAGCAAAATGAAGAAAGCATGCACGAGAGAGAGGAGAGAACCAGAGAGCAAGAAGAAGGGATAAGGCAAAGGAAGAAGAGCCAGTGAGTGGCTCTGGACACTCAGCAGAATGGGAAAAGTAGAGGAGAGAGAGAGGAGAATGGAGAGAAGGAAAAAATGAGTGGTCTGGAGTATTCGGCTGCACAGGAAGTAAAGGAGGAGAGAGATTATGTGGAGAGAGAGGAGAATGGAGAGAAGGAAAATGAGTGGGCTGGAATGTTCGGCTGCACAGGAAGCAAAGGAAGAGAGAGATTAGGTGAGGAGACATTAATTGTGAGCAAAGAACTTAGTATAATGTTGTTAAATCATTTTATTAGCTACATAGGTTCAAGAATTAGCAATAATAAGGTATATATGTGCTGCTAAAATGCTCATTTTATTTACTGCCCTTTAACGCCTTAGGATACGTAAGGCGTCGCCTCACCTCACGCCTTACCGCTTAAAAGGTGTGAGGGGGGTGGGTCGCCTTACCTTGCCTTACCGCCTTAATAACCTTGCACATATGGTTTTCATGTATCATATCTAAATAATAAAAAAGATATTGATAGCCAAATGTTCGAAAATTTTACTACACATATCTCAAAACGGCATTCTTTTGTGACAGAAAGGAGTATAAAGTTAAGAAATTTGGGTTATAAGTTTTGAAATCCAAGTTGAAAGTTCGAGATCTTGAGTAGAAAGCTTGGAAATTTGAATTAAAAATTTTGAAATTCGAGTTGAAAGATCAAGATAGAGTATAAAGTTTGGCAATTTAGCAATTAAATGGCAATGAGCAACAACATGAACATGACTAAATAAGAGATGGTACATGGTGTTTTGTGCAACTTATGTCAGAATAGGTGGTGTGTGAAATTTACTATTAAAGGTAAATAAGCACCAAACTTTTGCACTGAAGACCTAGGTGAATGGCATGCCTAAGGATTCAATGAACATTCGTCGCTAGAGACTCTGAATCCTCTAATGGCCATATGATTGTCAATCATCACAGTAGTGGGAAGTGGATCATCGACGATCATCGTGTCTTGATAGTGGTGCTACCATTACAAGAACAGATTTATTAGTATCTTACTTGGCCTGATGTAGTTATGTTAATTTCTATCACAAAGGTCGTCGTCATATGATGAGTTAGCCAAATAAAACCCAATACAAACAAAGAAAATACAATCAATAGAGATCTTAGAGAAGAACAAAATATAGAGTCTCTTCTTTTAGGGTATGACTGATGGTTTTTGTCTATGTTTTTTAAGACGGCAGCAGATGACAGAGACACCGGCGCTAACGATATACATAATTTTAGGATCGAAAGTTTGAAGAATCCGTTTAAAAAAACTACTCTTTTCATTCTGACTTTCAAAGATTGATGGTTTTTGTCTATGTTTTTTGAGACGATAGGAGATGACGGAGACACCAACGCTAACGATATACATAATTTTAGGGTCGAAAGTCATTTGGAGAATCCGTTTTAAAAAACCACTCTCTTTATTCTGACTTTCGAATAAGACAAAAAACAATAGCCAAAGATCAAAAGAACAGAGCCATATTATGCAAGAGGAGGACCCATTGAAACCTAAAATTCTAGAAATCAATATTTCCTCGTCTAAACTGATGCTGTTGTAAGATGAGTCAGTTAAACAAAATAGAAAAAAACAACATCCGTAGAAGAACTTATTGGAGAAGAACAAAACCTAGAGCAACTGGACGAAAGACACGAAAAGAAACGAAAACCTCCAAACTTACTTTTGGAAATCAGCAGTCCTCGCTAACACCATAGAGGAGAGAGGAGCCAGGGACGAACAGGTGGAGTAACGGCAGGCGGTGATGCTCCTAGCGGCTAGGGTTCCACGAACCATTGGGATCGAGAGACCACGCGCAGCTCCCTCCGCTCGCGCTGCGTATGTAACGTCGTTAATTGCAAAGCCCACATGGGATTCGAGGCCTGAGCATGACAAGCAGGGCCGGCCCAAAGTTTAGTACCGGTCCGGCCTAGAAAGCGCACAAGACATAGCCCAACTTAGCCTAGCCCAGCAAGGCCTGAACCGAACTAGCCTAATAAAAGGTTCAGCTTTTAACGTTTTTAGCACTGTTTTTTTAAGACTACGATTTAGATCTGTTTACTTGTCTAGGCCCAGCTCTGTCATGCTCGGCACGAATTTGGTAGGTATTTATAGGAAGTGCAAAAGGAGATGAAATTGTTGTTTAAAATAGTTCTTTTTTTGTGCAATTTTTTGAAGTACAACACGAAAAAATAACTTCTTGAAATCACAAAATTGGGAAATAAATCCACCTCACGAAACATTACCATGGTAATGTGCCAACACTGTGGAGCCACCTAAGGTAAAAAAAAATATTAACATACTTTCCTTGCAAAGACACACATACTTAGAGGTGAGAGATGGTTCGTGTTTTTCTATGCCAGCCCGGCACACCACATGGTGGACCATACCGGCACGGCACAAACAACGGGTTGGGCTGGGCCTAGAAAGTCAGCCTGTCGAGTGGCACGGCATGACACGGCGAATCATTCTGTGCTCGGGCCAGCTCGGCACGGGGAGCACTGCGGGCACGACGGCGCTGGCAGCCGAGAGCCTTGACCGCCACCTCGCCTCCCCTTTTGTTGCCATCCCATATCTACTACTATCACGGTCATCCCCACAACCCATATCTACTACTTTCATGGTTTTAATTGCATTGTTGCATATGTGGTTCTAATGATACTTATATTTATTGGAATTGTCTATATATGGTTACATATTCTATTTAACATAACTGACTATACATGTCTATTGTGTTTTAACTAAAAATCGCCATGATGCCATAGTTAGTACGGCTCCTCGCAAAATTATCAATCACTTCACGCAAGCACTTTTGTAGACCTCTTATCTCGCAAGGGACTGCACTGGCGCAATGTAGCACATTCTACTTATCTTGTTTCTTTTACATCTCTACTACTTAAAATGAAGAGCCAAATGAGTGGTGTAGACAGAGCATAGTGGTGAAGACGTTCAAGGGACACCTCGGTCTTGCATTATGGCAGAGCTAATGTCGAGGCACAAAGCAAACCGGGTCCGATGATGACTCGACGTACTAGGATAATACGATTTTTTTAGTCCGTAGCAAGCACGGGCATTGAACTAATTTTCACTAGTTTTTAACGAGATGGGTACAAGAGAAAGGAAGATGGCGATCACCACTACCATCATCGCCGCCGCCTCGTTGTGTATATTTACTTCGGGCTGGGCTTGAACTGGCATGGCACGAACGTCAGTATGGTGGGCTTTTGGGTCATGCCTAGGCAGGGCTGGAGGCGAGGCGTGCCGGCACGACACAATAGGGTGACTAGGCCAAGCCAGTATAGCACGATGCGGCCCAAAGTATGGTGGACCCGAGCCGTGCCGACATGGCATGGCCCAATGCCTACCTCTACACATACTCATGTGCGTGTATAGAACCTGGGAATGAATAGGCCGTTAGTTCAAAGTCGAGAGTCCAGAGAGATCATAGAGACGAGATGACAAGTCAACCAATAGCGAAGACAATACGTATGTTGGTCTTATGCCACATCTAACCTAGCCACCATCTCCGGAGGCGATTAGGGTTTTGACGGGGACGATTCCGATTTGGGACAGAATTTTCCAGTGCTTCGATTGCTTTCGGCTTGGGAACCTTTTCCCGTCTTGGATTTAATCTCCTCTCCATGTCCTTTGTAATCTGGTGTGAGATTGGGGGTGATATAGGGGTTCCCTTGGGATACTGCCCACCCGAAGTCTTATACAGATCAAAGGTTTCGTGAGTTGAGGGTTTCAAGAGTTTGTCTGATGATGAGCAAAGAAGATAGGGGTGACGCACGAATTCAGGACGAGCTACATCACGCACGTGTTGATGATGAGTGGGCTTAGGATGATCCGCTGAAAGGAGGTGATGTTGAACTGGATGATGATGATCTAGAGGTGATGTTGAACTGGATCTGGATGATCCGCCGGTTGGTTTGGCGGCCATGGCATGTGTTCGCTAGAACTAGAGGAGCTGCTGCCAACCTAGTTCCCGTGAATCCTTGCGGTTCCGCTCGTTGATTCGTGGCTGTTCTTCTTGATCCACAGTTTGGCGAGATTTGTGGCTTGGAGTTGTTCATGTGGCGTTTGCTAGATTGGTTCAAATCCTAGCCGAGTTATCTGCTACTTCTGTTCTTCAATCGAGACAAGAGGTGCTTGTTTGCTATGTTAAGGAATCAGGGTTCGACCAATTAGCTCTTGTTTTTTAATTGTTGCTGTCATTATTTCCGGCCAGAATATAAAATTATTTCCAAGATTTCAGTTGGACTTTGGTTGCCGAGAGATACTGAGAAGCTTGTGTTACTTGTACCGTGAAGATTGGGCCATCAATTGCGCATCAATTAGGCCTTGTTCTTTTCAGTTTTTAAAAGCAGTTTTTCAGTTTTTCTATAGTAATTATGTTTTAAACGGAGTATCTTTTCAAGATAGGATCTACTAGTTAATTGTAGTACATGAGTTTCTGTTACTCTGTAATATCTCGCACGAATAGCCCAAAAGCCACAAGCCGCAGCAAAAAAGAACAGGCCCTTAGTACCATACTAGTTGATCCATGTCACCTACTTGATTGTTTCCTTTGCAGATTGGGTTGAGGTGGCTCCTGTCATCTTGGTGGTTCTCCATTTACTAAGGTGAGATCTTCTCTTCATCATCTCCATATTGCTCACCATTTTTTATTGGATTGCATGAGTGTGTATCTGTTTTTTTTTATGCTGATTATTGTGGGGTTGTCTTGCTTACAATGGATTTGCTTGGACATGCTGACATGCTCTGTTTTTGGGATTTGCCAAAAAGTTTATGGAAGAAATAAATTCGGCAGTTCCTTAGGTCATTCAGCTTTTTAATTAGCTAAAAATGCTGATGGCATAAATTTACACATTATCAAGTTGTGGATGTTCTTGGCAGTTTAGACTTAAAACATCATATAGATGCATGGTTTGGTTATAAGACAATTTTTCTCTCTTTCTTTGTTTACAAAACCTCTCTTTATTTGGTTCCCTGGAAACTGTGTTGACAATTCTGCATCCCTTTCTTATGATTCAGGGTGGTGACTAGTGGGAGGAGGTATCCTGACATTTTTGTCTAAAGTCAATTCATATACTTGCAATTGTGGATCGCTAGTGTAATGCCTCACTAAAAGAGCAGCTAAAAAAGTTTGTGGTAACAAACTTTAACCGCGTGAAATTATGAAAACAGCTAGCTATGTACTGTGCGACTGCGCTGTATTTCACAATGATAGTTTCGAAATATGGTCATCTTTGGTAAACCATGGTTCTACCTAGATCTGCCAGAAGAGGCTATACAATTCAGTTTCACTCATATTTTGTAATAGTTATCCTATTTGACTTAAAATCAATGATACTGTGATAAGTATGTGATATGGTGATTGACTGAATCATGTTGCATAAGCTTGGCGGTTGGTGTTGCATAAGCTTGATGACTTTTTTATTGGATTTTTATTATTCTTGTTATGTAATTACAATTTTTTCAATTTGTTTTTGAATTTTCTGATTCTCCCTTACGATTTTTTGTCGATTTTTTTTGAAAAAAATTGGAATGGCCAGGATTTCATCCCTATCCTTGCCAAGGTGTGGCCGGGATAGTTCCCCCGGGAGGGAATATTTTCCCAACGGAATGAGGGGGGGCCCATTGTACGCTGTAAAATCCCCTCCAGATGGGCTTGCTCAGGGAAATTCCCTCTAGCTTCCAAACAAAGAAAAAAGTTCTTTTTTTAGTTTATGACTTACGATTTTTTCGAACAAATAAATAGAATGATTCTTTGTTGTCGTTTCGAAACGTTTTATCGAGACAGTCTTTTAAAAATAGCTTATTGGTATTGGTTTGTTCGTACAAACGTTTATATTAGAACTAAAAATTAAAAATCGTAATCATAAACTATTAGCTGCAACCGAAAAGAGTAGTTCACATACGGGGCCCAACTCGAACATGTCCCGCCCGCATATGTTCCCTTCACGCAACCCTACCTGTAAAATTTTTAAATCTCACTCTCTCTTCCTGCCTTTGTGGACCTCGTGAGGGGAGGCGTCGCTCTCCTCGTCGCAACGGGGCTGCTCCTCCCCCGACCAAGAGGTACGAACGCAGAACGCTCGCTTCCTCTCGAGATGATTCCAAATTGCTAGTACCAGTTTTGATCAATTCGCATTTATCCTTGTCATCTGTCTCGAATTCTCCAAGATCCGGACGCAATTTGCCAATTCGAGGTAGGATTATCCAATCCTGCCTCGCGCTTGCTTGATTGACCCGTGGCTTGAAATTTAGTGGTTGGTGCTGTTTCGGTTCAAGGGCTCGCTCCATAGCTGCGCGTTTGTTGTTTGGCCCGAGCTGGAGCGGATTTGATTTGATTGGATGGGAGGTGGGAACCGGATGATCCCAGCCTCCGTGAGCGGATCTGATGGTTTAGAGACTTAGTGATCCATTCTTTTTCAGTTTTGGATTTTTTTATAGTTACTAGTTTTTTAATAAAATGTTTAATTATAGTACATACTGTACTAACTTCATTTATATCGGCAAAAACCACACGTAAGTTTCTGTTACTCTGTAATATCTCGTATGAACAACCTAAAAGTCATAAGCCACAACCAAAACTATAAGCTTCAGCCAAAAAGAACTGGCCGTAGATTGTTGAGGGGCTTCTCGGTGCGCGCGCTCGCGGATTGGATTAGGGATTTCGAATGCCGGTGTTGCCGTTGCCGGTTACAATGAATGGGGGTGATTCGCTAAGTCGCGCTTCCACCCTGGATTGTAATGATTATGTAAGAGGTGTTGTGAGCTTAAACAATGCCATGATGTAAGGAGAGAAAAATTGGAAGAGGGTTAATAGGGCGCGCCATTGGTGAGCTCACAATATCGCCTTGCTGAATTGGTGAAGGCTGCAGTGGAGATCAAAGCATGACTGTGCAAGGATTGTATTGTCTTCCTAAGGGGAATAGGGGAAATCTATATGTCAATTTGCCACTATGTGTTGCCGAACAATTTTGTTTGTATCACTAGGATATTTGAGATCGACATGTTGTGCACTTGTGCATAAGTAAGCTTCTTCACGAATGTAATACCCCAAATTTTGCAAAAGGGAAAAAGATAGCGTTTAAGAGCGTAGTTTGTCGTCAGACCCATCGACCTTTTTAGAGTGTCGATTTAGTATCGCGCGCAGAGGTTCCCAGACCACCCCAGGACGGTCGGCACCGTCTAGAGAGCCGTATATTTAGCGCTCTCAGAGGTTCCTGGACCGCCTAGGGACGGTCGGCACCATCTCGCGTTTTGGGTGTTCATCATCCGGCAAATTCTACCTTACCTTTTTACCAACTTACCGCTGCAGTAGAAACCAAGCCACTAGCCGTGGACCAAAATGCCCCTGAGCAGTCATGTTTATGAGAGAGGAGTGGGAGGGCATCCCGGTCATTTCACAAGTGCAAGGGGCAGCCCCAACCATGCTCATATAAGCTATCCCTTGCTGCCAAGCCCACATCTCATTTTGCATTGCTCACGGCCAAGGTAAGAACAGAGCCAACCGAAAACACACACCCCAATCCTTTCACTGCCGAACCAAGAAGCAAAAACACAAGCTCATGTCTCTCTTCTTCTCCATTAGAACAGCCCCACATAGCCTTGCCATCTCGGCCAGCACAGGTAAGCAAGGTGAGTTTCCAATCAAGGGAATACCACACGCACACATAGAGAGATTGAAGGTAGGGGCGACCGAGGGAAGTGAGGTGGCACAGGCGACCGAGGGCGGCGGAGGCGGCCGGCGGCCGTTGGCCGAGCCGGCCGGGCAGTGCCCAGCGCCCCACCGCCACCGCGCGCACAAGGGGTGGGCACGGGTTCGGCCCGGACCCGAGGCGCAGTAGAGGGGGAACGGCGGGGAGGAGCTGGGGGCGGTGGGGGAGGCGCCGACGCCGTGGAGGCGGCCGGTTTGGGGAGGAGCCGCCGGCGGCACCCCAGATCCACGGGCCGGGGCCCTCCGCCGCTAGCCATCGAGAGGGAGAGGGGAGGCGAACAGAGGGGAGACCGGCGGCGGCAAGTGGCCGGCGGCGAGGGGGAAGCCGGCGCGCCCATGCGCCGTGCGCCGCCTGGAGGCCGGCCGCTTGGCCGAGCGCGCATGAGAGAGAGAAGGAGAGGGAGAGAGTGGGGGAGGGCCGTGGAGGCGGAGAGGCCGGCGGTGCCCATCGGCCGGCGGCGAGGGGAGGGGCCGGCGCACCCTTGCGTTGCCGCGCCGCCTGGAGAGGCCGTTCGGCCGAGTGGAGAGAGGGAGAGAGAGAGGAGGTTTGGGGAAGAAGGGGCCAGGCCGGTTCGGCCAAAAGAGATAGGGAGGAGAGAGAGAAGGAAGTAAGGGAAAGGAAAAGAAAGAGAAAAAAGAAAAAAAAGAGAGAAAAGAGGAGAAAAAGAAAGAAAGAAAGAAAAAAAGGGTTCGGCACCTGCGCGACAGGTTCCTCAAAGACCCAGGCGTTTACGCCAGAGGGCGGGATTTACGCTTAGATTTGTTGTTATCCGCTAAAGCTCTGGACTTTTGTTTTGCCGTTGAGTCGGGTTATCATGCACGCAGGTGGAGGTCCCGGATCGGAGCCGTCCACGCGTCATCCCCGAGGCTAAACATGCAAGTACATTGTAAAGCGGTGAATTCGGGTAGTGATTTCGGTTAAAATTGAATAAGTTGGGGTAAGGTTACCTTTTCCGGGAACATAGTAAGAAAAGATGAATGATGAACGTTAAGACATGATAAGTTGAAAAGCATAAATAAACTTGTATGTACATGGTAGAACAGTGGATTGTGGTGAAATATTGGTATCTTTATGTCTTTGGTGACGTGTTCTACAGTGACTTATGATTTCGTGCTAATCGTACTTGGATGAGTGTTGCTTATAATTAAGTGCCACAGTGAAAGTATGTTGCATTATGCATTGCACTCATTCACAGACAACAGGACCTACCTCGGTGGGTGGTGTGCCGGTATAAGGTACAGACGCATTGCATGTGGCATTGCATTCGTGAGTAGTTCACAAAACTGGGAAGTGATGGCGGTAGAATAGTTACAGAGATAGTGAGGTGTAGTCCACAGAGATGGGAAGTGATAACCGATTAGTAGTATAGGCTAAAGCGATGAGAAAGAAGTGCATGTGCGTAAGCGTGATGAACAGATCATCGAAACGTAAAGTGGTTAAAGGGAAAAGAGGTTAACTGGAAAAGTGGTTAATGAAATTGGAATGATAATGGTCTAATGAATGAACCTGTTATTTGCTGTTTTGCTTTGTACTTGCTGAGTCGGTGGACTCAGCCTTGCTTTGTTGATGTTTTTAGGTGACCGTTGAAGATGTCAGGCACGGGCGGGAGTAGCACATGGATAACTGGCACGAACCAGCAGCACTCATGTATCACTTTTGTCAATGTACTTTAGTTTTGTTAGGCTAGAGTAATCACTAAAACTGCTATGTTGTATCTGAACGCAGCAACATGAATGAATTTAATGTTGGTTTAAATTCTTCTGGTATTAATGAAGTGGTAAACGTTACAGAGGTGGTAACATCTTGGCCCAGAGGGTGGGCGGGGTGTTACAACGAAAGGCATATGCGAGTAATAACTTGTCAGTTTGCACCTAGGAAGTAACTTCAGTGCCAACCAAAATCCCTGCTTGGAAGTCCGACGGCAGTATTCTTTCTGAAGGGCCAGGAAGAATATGTTCCGCAATAGATCATAATTTCAGTCGAAGACTCTTAAGGTAGTAATCTTTTGGCCAAAATGCAGTTGGTACTATTCCAAATTTCCGATATTGCCAACAGTGTCAAAAGGACATTTTTTTCAGTACTTTTTTCCATGAAAGTGTAGGAATTATTTGTGGGACGTGTTACTTGAAATCTACAACTAAGGAGTCCGTTTCTGAGAGCTACAATGTGAGGAGTATTTGTATACAACGTATATTTCGAACATCTGAAATGATAGGTTAAGGTTCGATAAGATGAATTTCAACAATTTAAAACATGTTATCTTCCTTCTTGGTAGAAACATCACTTTGATTAAGCCTCAATGATCATGTAAAAGGTCCTTTTCAATAGCCACAAGCATCTTCTACAAGGGAATGAGGCAGCATTCCAACATGGGTTTTGGATCATGTTCTGTTGTGGTTACAGACCAAACAGAGATAGAGAGATAGTATGGTAGTGGAGAGTTATGTGAGCAATGCTTAGGGTTTCCCCCATGGCCTGTACCGTATATATATATCCACATGGGGAGTGCTTTTACAATCGTACCCTTACGTTTGAGTATCCCTCTCAGGGGCACTTATGTCATTATACATGTCATGTTTTGGGCCTTATGACCTTCTAACAGGCCAGCTGGGCTTAGGTGGGGGCCACTCCTACAACAGGAGCCTCTCATGGTGAAGGGCTTCACGGGTCGAAGCCATGTTGCTGAGCCATTTGGCCCCCTCCGTCCCTGTGGCCTGTGACCTTCTGTGTTGGCGGATGGAGCTTAATTGCCTGACATGTTTCCCGGCCCAGGCCGAGGACCCAGCGATGAAGGGGTTGCTGGAGGCATCTTTGACCGCAGGACCCCTGGGTGGTAGGGTCGAAGATGCCAGCGAAGCCGAAGGTGCTAGCGGAGTCGAAGATGCCGGCGGAGTCGAAGTTAGGACGGAGACAGGCTCGTGGTGCGGACATCCTTGGGCGCAAGGCAAGTGAGGCTCTCGCTGCGAGGTGGCGTCGGGGAGTCCAACGAAGGGAGGGGCTCCGCCCAGCCTGACGTCGACGCGGCCCGACAGTTTCGTGGTCTGGAGGTTTTGTCTTAATGACAACGAGAATCGCGCCGACCCCTGAATTGTCAGGGGCCACGTGCTGATGACGGTGTCTTGATGGTGCCGGAATTTACGTGGCGTCCACGGGACCGGTGCGACTCACGTCTCCCGAGGGACGCGTGGCCTGGCGGGATAGGTGTGCCATGCGCACACTCGACCGCGACACCTCGCCTCTCGCCGGTTGATCTTTGCTCGGTTGAACTTCCGTCAGCTCGGGTATATATATGGTGCTACCGTAGCATCACCCTTCCAAATCTCTGGCTATTCGCCTTACTGTTCTCTGCGCGGGCGCACCGTGTTCCTGCATGTGACGATCTTCTTCTCATGAGTAGGCCTACTTTGGTGCATCTGCGTTCTTTGATCGCACCGATTGGCTCTAAGATCAGAGAATGTTGATGCACTGAAGGAGGCCTATTTATGGGAACAAGTCTGAACTTGTTGCAAATCCAAAGCTACGCTCCCCGATTGTGGGGAGCGCTGGCGGTTGAACCTCCGCCGGTCGAGGCTGTGAGGCTGTCGTGCAGACTTCGAAGTTGCGGACCCAGGGCCAGGGGGCCAGGTAGTATCCCACGGCTCGAAGACGGTGCTTGGGTGGCGTTGTAGGTTAGACTAGCGCTGCTTGTCTCTGCATTCGGCTTGCCCCTCGATGTGGGGCCGAGTCAAAGGTCCGGCTGGACACCCAAAATATATGCGAAGGAGCTGACGGCCCGTCCCGAACCGTCGAGGTCGAGGTGGTTTGCGGGCTTACCGCACAGACCGATGGCGACATAGCGAGGTGCCCCATTCGCGGGGCAAGGCCGGAGTGGAAGCCGAGGTCTCTCTGCTAAAGCGGAGACTCCGTCATAGTTGCTGTTGAGGTTGGCTAGCCGTTGCTGCCTTGATGGCTCCGAGAACCGCACCGACACGTGCTGGAAGATGCGCCACACCGTGCGACCTGTATTTATCCTTTGAGGTAGCGGACACGTGGCGGGATGCTATTGGCGCATCGTGCGGTGTCAGGTCCTTGCGTGACTGCGGTCGTGGAGCGACCACGATGCTTCGGCTTCGATCGTGGGGAGGTGGGTGGTTCGCCTCCCGTCGGTTACGCTTACTAGCCGTGCTGGAGATGAGGGGGCTTTAAATACCCCTTATGGCACCACGCCTGCGCCTCCTCCGCACGCTTCTTGGTCCTTCTTCCCGTCTCCTGCTCTTCTTGCCTTCCTTGCAGCTGTGCTGCCCCTGCCGTTAACCAGGTCCCGGATAGCGATGGCGCGCGATGAAGAACTCGCCCAGGCGGTTGGTGACGACGCCGTCTCTCGGCGGTCGTCACCACTTGAGGTGGAGTACACGCTCGAGAAGCGTGGTTTGGCGGCGGTAGACAAATGGTGGGTGGCGACGGAGAAGGAGGGTCCGTGCTCCGGCGTCTTGGGCCCCACGCTTGTGACGGAGGAGACAATCCGTATGTTGTTGCGCGAGGGGAAGCTATCGGACCGCCAGGAGGTACGATTGCCCACCAGTGACGAGACGGAACTGCGACCTGGCGATCGTCTTCGTCGCCTACTTCGAAGCTGGGCTTCGCATCCTGATCGCAATGATTGTTGGCGATGTGTTGCAGACCTTCGGGCTGGAGCTGGCGCAGCTAACTTCGAACGCGCTAGCTCGCCTTGCTGTGTACAGCTGGGCCTTGTGCACGGAGGTGTGCTGGCCCAGCACCTCGATGTTCGCATTTCTCTATGATGCGCGATGCCAGTCGAAAGGGCGGAAAGACGGGACATTTTCCAACTTCGGCAGCGTCAACTTCGTCCTGCGATCGCCATGCCGGAAGATCTTCCTCGCCAACTCAACCCAGGCGAAGTGGGAGCTGAACTAGATGAGACGGTGGTTTTACCACCGTGTGACGAGCGGTAGCGGCCTCGAGTGCTCGGGCCGGCCCATAGCGTTCAACACCACGCCTGGCGTACCGATCGACAGCGAGGACAGGTGATGAGCGTGAAGGCTTGTGGGGATCACCGCCCGCTTCAATATGCGCGACCTCGCCAAGGAGTTCGTTATGTACGGCGTGGCGCCGCTCACTCACGAATGGCGCATTGTTGCTGGAAAAGTTCGGCGCAACAACGTCCGCCCATCCGTGTCCTTGCTGCTGGCACCTTCCAACCTTCGTAAGTCTTTGGTGGGGTCTTATTTTCACTTCTGCCCATTGGGCTGAGTTTTTAACTCCGCCTCTTGCCGCGTATAGGAGTCCGCCTGGAGGACGCGGAATGCGCGGTGGGTGTGTTCCTTGGGCTGTACACGGCCAGGGAGCACGACTTGCGCGCAGCTGCAACTGCGGAGGCGGAGCTGGGGCGGATAAATCGTGTGTGCGAGGCCCTGGGCATTCGCGTGCCGGAGCGCGCCCCTCCGGCCCCGAGCCAACCTCGCCGTCAAGATGACGGTGCCAAAGGGAGAAGGCCGTCGTCTCGTTGGAGGGCTCGGTCTTCTGCGGCTGCACCCGGTGCGTCTGCTGCCGTCGCCCCCATCAATGCGGCAGACGCAGATTCCGATTCGGCGAAGTACGCCGATTCGGACCTGGAGACGGGCGCGGAGGATGAAGGCGCGGGGTCTTTGAGCGGTGCTGGGGACCAAGAGTGCGCCATGGGCGATCGAGAGGGGGAAGCCTCGTCGCCTGCAGTGGTCGCTGAGGTGGGGCTATCATCCGCGGATGATGCTGGGGCGGAGTCCTCGCCCGTGGCGGCTGCAGTGTCGGAGTTGCCACCCATTGAGGTTTCTAGAACGAAGCTTTTGCCCGCAATGGTTACTAAGGTGGAATTGCCCCCCACGGAGGTTGCCGGAGCAGAGCCACCACCTGCGGACATTGCTGTGGCGGAGCCCCCTGCGGCGGTTGCCGAGGCGGGGTCCCCGCTTTTTGCCCTAAGGCGAAGCGGCCACGCCTACGATCACCTCGTCGCTCGACGAGGGGGTTCGATGTGGCGGCCGGGGTCGGGAGCCTGTGGGACTTTGACTCCGACACCGAGGCCCCCAGGCCCAACATCTCCGCGGCTCCTTCCAATGTCGTGGCGGCTGGGGCCCGGGATCTGCTGGTGTTAGACTCCGACACGGAGGCTTCCCGGCCCACAGGGCCGGCTTCGCCTGAGGGTGCTGGTGTCCCTGCTATCCCGTCCAAGGTTGCGGGGACACCCCAGCGGAGTTCACTGGCTGATGCCGAAGGTAAACTCACTTGGCACAATTTTGTACTGCGTTCGTAGGGCTTTAACCGCTATCTCCCCTCGCAGCGGCACGTCTACCAGAGCACGGGCAACCTTCAGGGCGCGGGGACATTCCTTATGGAGGGGCTCCCGACATTCTCGAAGCTGTCGCCGCAGATGCCACGCGTCCGGGTTTAGCGGACTTTGTCCCCCCACCAGCAGTGCTGGGAGCATGGCCGGGGGGGGGGGGGGGTCGCGGACAGCGCGGCGGCGAACTTGAATCGACATGCGCTGCTGTCCTACGGGTCAGAATGCCTTGGAGAAGCCCTGGAGGTCTTGGAAGCGAGGGTGAGTATCTGACCTTTTAGCGACATGTGGCCCTTTAGAGGTTTGCTGACTGCTTTGTCGTACAGACCCTCGTCCTTGCCTGGGCGTTGCAGGTGGCTAACGCCCGCGAGCGGGGGGTGCTAGAGGACCAGCTGCGGACCGTCGAAGAGGCTCTGCGCGCGGCCGAGGAGTTGCACTCCGCCAAGGACGAGCGCATCCACCGCTTAGAAGCGGAGAGCACCAAGGCGATGTTGTACGCCGAAGCGCTCGTGGCAGCGGCGCGGGTGTCAGCCATAGCGGCGGCGCGACAAGAGGTCGTCGCGGAGCGGGATGGCCTACTTCGGCAAATCGCGGCGCTGGAGAAAGAGAAAGACCTCCTCGCCGCATCCCTTATGGAACGGGACCAGACTTTGGGTGATGCCTCAGTGGCCGCATGGGATGCCATGCTGGCTTTGGAGGGCACCCTGGAGGATCTTGTCGCTGAAGTGCCACCCCGCTCCTTCGGGCCCGAAGAACTGTCGCGAACACTTCGTCGGATCGGGGATGCGACCGACCTTGCTCGCCATGCCGCGACGTCCTTCGGCAACCACTGCTCCTATGTGACCTCGTGCCTGCTATGTGCGCTCTTACGGCACCGGGGCTGCCAGCATGTTGACGGGCTAGCTGACCCCCAACTGGAGATGCCGATCGGGGTGATGTCTGGCGCCGTGCGCGCTGTCCGCCGTGCTGTTCGGGTCTTCCACGAGAGGATCTGGGAGTACATCGGGGAGGCCGCAACAAAGATCGAGCTACGGCGGACCATGCGCAATGAGGGGAACCTCGGCCAGTGGCTGGATGAAGTCCCGTGGCACGACGAAGGTGGCACCGAGGCTTCGGGGCATGATGTGAACCCATAGGTGTGACACCGGGGTTCTCGTGTGTTGGCGTGCGTTGTAATACGCGTACCCCCTTTTATGAATAAAGTAGGAATTGCCCCCATGTTTTGACTAGTGTATCCCTGTGTCTGGAGCAGCTACCCGACAGGGATCGGCTGCTAATTTCTGACCTTATGACTCGACGGTGTCTTCGACGCTGGCGGCGTGCCGAGGAGTCGCTGGATTTCTGGGCGGTCCGGGTTTTTTCGGGCGAGGTTACAGCGCGGACGTGCGTTAAGGAGGAGCATGCCGAGTAGTGGCTGTGAGCATCAAGGACGCTTGTACATTTTACCTTTACCGCGCCCCCTTTGTAAACATCCTCAGACGAATACGGGAAGGGGTTTTGAGTTGAAACATATCGCCTGCGTCTTCTTCACTTCTTGCGACCACGCTGTCCCCCGGTAAACTCGTGAGACTATACTTCGCGCCCGCCTGTATGCTAGGTAGACTTTCGCGTGCTCCATCTAGCGTGAGCGTTCTGTCCCCTACCCTTCGAGGTGGTGGCAGCGGAGCTAGCACCTAGTCGAGGTAGACGCATGAGCGCTCTGTCCCCTACCCTTTGAGGTGGTGGCAGCGGAGCTGGCACCTAGTCGAGGTAGACGCGCGAGCGCTCCGTCCCCTACCCTTCGAGGTGGTGGCAGCGGAGCTGGCGCCTAGTCGAGGTAGACGTGCAAGCGCTCCGTCTCCTACTCTTCGAGGTGGTGGCAGCGGAGCTGGCGCCTAGTCGAGGTAGACGTGCGAGCGCTCCGTCCCCTACCATTCGAGATGGTGGCACGTGCGAGGACAGCGGCCATGCGCCTAGTTTGTGCTTTGCGGGATGCGCATAGGGGCAAGCCTCTGCTACATCTTGTGCATACTCCGCGGGGTGCGCGCGGAGGCAAGCCTCTGCTGCACCTTTTCTTTTCTTTTGTGCTCCATGACGTGCGTGGGACCATCAACCATGCCTTATTTATACTCCGGAGAGTACGCATAGGGATGACGCCCATGCGTGCGCGGGAACATCCGCGTCTTGTTTATACTTAGTAAGGTGCGCAGGGATATCATCCGCGTCTTGTTTATACTCCGTAGAGTGTGCACGGAGGTGAGCCGCGACGTCGCGTGTCGTTCATACTCCGCCGAGTGCGTGGGATCAACATCCACGTCTTTTTTATACTCCGGGGAGTACACGTAGGGGCAACATCTACGCGTGCGCGAGACATCCGCGTCTTGTTTATACTCCGTAGAGTGCGTAGAGACAACATCCGTGTCTTATTTATACTCTGTAGAGTACGTGCGGAGGCGGACCTCGACGCTACGTCTTATTTATACTCCGTAGAGTGCGTGCGGAGGCGGACCTCGACGCTACGTCTTATTTATACTCTGTAGAGTCCGCGCGGAGGCGGACCTCGACGCTATGTCTTATTTATACTCCGTAGAGTGCGTGCAGAGGCGGACCTCGACGCTACGTCTTATTTATACTCCGTAGAGTGTGTGCGGAGGCGGACCTCGACGCTACGTCTTATTTATACTCCGTAGAGTGCACGCAGAGGCGGACCTCGACGCTACGTCTTATTTATACTCCGTAGAGTGCGTGCGGAGGCAGACCTCGACGCTACATCTTATTTATACTCCGTAGAGTGCGTGCGGAGGCGGACCTCGACGCTACGACTTATTTATACTCCGTAGAGTGCACACAGAGGCGTCCCTCCACCGCGTCTTTGTTTATCACGGAGAGTACGCGCGGAGGCAAGCCTCCGCACGTTTTTGTAAGCAATAAGACGAGTTTGGCAAATGGTGAACTTTATTGAATTCCTGTTTGCACAGGTGAGCGATTACAAAAGACGAGGTACTAACCACTGATTGCTCAAGGGCGGGAATGGCGGCGGCTGTCGTTGCCGTTGTGGTGAGGCGGGGCCCGGTGGGAGCCTTTATTGCCGGAGCAATCCACGCGGGGGCTTCCTGAGGCCGCCGGGGATCCTTACGCTGACATGCCCGGCCTAGGCATCCCGTTGAGCCTCGTGGTGTGGACCCCTGGTGCCGAGCTCTATGCGCCGAGCCATATCCTGGTCGCCGTGGGCGGTGATAATGCCTCGTGGGGCGGGGAGCTTCATGCATAGGAAGCCGTGGTGTGGAACTACCCCGAAAGAATTGAGGATTGGTCGCCCGAATATAGCGTTGTAAGGGTACGGGATATCGACGACGTCGAAGGTGGCGTCTTCGCTCCTCACGTTGTCATCCTGGCCAAAGGAGACCTGCAGGCATACCTGGCCCAGCGCCCTCAGGGGCTGGCCTCCGAAGCCCTGCAGCGGAGTTCCCGAGGGGCCCAGGCGACTTCGGGGGATGGTCGAAGGCCGCCGCGAACAAAATGTTCGCGGAGCTTCCTCCATCGACTAGGACGAGCTTGACTTCGCATCCTGCGATGGCGACCTGGATAACTAGGGGATCTTGGTGGGGGGAAGTCCACGCCTTCGGCGTCAGCGGGCGTGAAGGTAATTTCATGCTGTGCCCAGTCTGGCGGTGCCTACGCCGGGTATGCCGCCACATGGTGTAGTCGCCGCGCGTAGCCCTTTCGTTGCCGCGCTGAAGCGAACTCCAACGAGGATCCCCCGGAGATGACGTTTATGATTCTACGCTGGCCTCCCTTCGAGGCCTGGATCCGTAGGGGGCCCTTCTGGGGTTATTGCACATGGGCTTGGATCCGCAGGGGGCCCTCCTGTGGCTCGGGGTTTCTGTCTCTGGTGACGCTCTGCTGGAGTGCAGCGATGGTGGTGCATGTGCGCGTGTCGTGGCTGCCCCGCCCATGTACCTCGCACCACAGGCCATGCTGCTGATCATCGTATTCCGCGCGGGTTCGATCGTCGTGACCCCGACCGCGCCCCCGGCCTCGGCGAGCTTTGCCGCCGCGACCAGCGGGGGCATTGTCCTCGGATCCGCCTTCGATGTCGAAATCAAATTTCAATCAAATTCATCCAAAAAAGCTTCTGAAAAATAATAAAATTTATTTACTGTTTAATGAGCCATTTTGGCCCATTCCTTCGGCCGTGGCCCAGCCGGCCTGCTTAGCGCGCCCGAGCGCGCGCGCTCCCCCTTGGCGCACAGGCCGGCCCAAAAGGCCCGCGCTCCCCCGCGCGTAGGCCGTCCACCGCCGGCCCAGCCCGCAGCCCCGCCCCTCATCACGGCCGTTGATCAGATCGGACGGCCGGGAGGGTTTTTAGACGTAGCGGGTTCTCCGAGACCTCTGCTGGCCACGCCTAGGCTTGTCACCCGACGGGTCCTTGTGCGGGGCGTCCTTGCGTTCGGGGGCATCCTTCGATGGCTCCTGCTTGCGTTTGCCCTTCGAGGAACCTTCCTTCGACGGCTCTCCGTCCTTCGCCCAGCCCTCCGCTTCATTGGTGTCGGAGTTGTCTCCTTGACGCTGCCACGCGTCTTCTTCCGCTCTGGCGTACTCTTCCATCTTGTCAAAGAGCTTCGCCACCGTCTTAATCGACTTTCGCGCGTTTTACTCGGCCAGCGGCCCTAGGCGAAGACCTTGTACCGCTGCGTTGATGATGGTTGTTTCGTTGACGTCCTTGACCTAGCAGCAGACTTTCGCGAAGCGCTTGAAATATTCCCGAAGCTTCTTTGATGTTTTTTACTTGACCGCGAAGAGCTGGTCCGCGTCGACATGCTCGACGTAGTTCCCTTAGAAGTTGTTGTAGAGTCGGTCGCGGATCTGCTCCCACGCGTAGATGGAGTTTGGCTCGATGGTAAAAAACCAAGAGAGCGCCACTCCTTGTAACGCGAGGGGGAGCCTCTTCGCCTTCGTGGTGTCATCTCCACCGGCAGCTTCGATGGCGGTCTCGTACACACGCACGAACTCCCGAGGGTCCGTGTCGCCTTTGTACGGTTCGATGGCGCTGGGGAACTTGAAGTCCTCCGGCCACGCCGCTTGCTGCAGGCCTGCGGAGAGCGGGGACTCCGGGTCGACACATCGCAGTGGTATGCGGCTGGACGTGGGGGCGTCGCGGCTATCCGCTTGTTCTGGCGTGGGCTCCAGCACGGCCATCGGCGGGGTCTGCTGACTCCGAGCCTCTTGCATATCCCGCACGGCCCCACGGAGATCCGCTAACTCCCGCTGAAACGTGCTGAGGGCAGCCAGTAGAGCGTTCTCCGTTGTAGGCGTAGCCGGGGCAATCGGCGCACCTGGTCGCATGGTCGAGACAGTGGCGACCACGACCTGCACTCTTGGGTTGCCTGCCGCGCCGGTGTGGTGGGCCCTGGAGCCGGCGACGAGGCCCGCGCTGCCGTCAGCACCGCTTGTCGTTTCCGTACCGGGTGTGAGGATGGCAGCCGTGCCAACACGAGCGCCGGTGCTGCCACCCTCGACCACCCGGTCGGTGCTGCCTGCGATGGCCGCCGCGCCCGTGGTGGGATTGCTCGTCACATGCGGGGCGGTGTCGACCGTCGTGGCAGCGGTAGCGGGGTCGGTCGTCATGGCAGCGGTGGCGGGGTCGATCGTCGTGGCGGCGGTGGCGGGGTTGGTCGTCGTGGTGGCGGTGGAGGGGCCGACCATCGTGGTGGTCGCGCCCGTGTCGCCTTCCACGCCTGCGACTGCCGACGTCCGTGTCCACGATGTATCTATAACTTGATGATTATAAATAGCAGAGCTGACCACGATTGAACATGAGGTAAAAAAACCCAAACCAATCTATTGATCTCCTATTTTTTCATGGTATTAGAGCCATGACAACCTCTGCAAACACCTCCCTCTAGCTCGAAACTGCGGCCGCCAGTGCTATGTTCACCTCCGTCAGGATCTTACCGCAACCATCCACTCCACCCTTGGCCCAACTCATCACAATCAAACACAAGCGAGAGAACTACCTCTTATGGAAGGCACAAATGTTGCCTTGCCTCATGAGCTACAACCTCATGGGGTATGTTGACGGATCGAAGGCACTTCCGCCGTGGGTTATCACCGTCATCGCCGCCACTGAAGGAGCCGAGGCGCAAGTCCTCCCCAACCTGGCAACAGCAAGATCAGGTCGTTGTGAGCGGCCTGCTGTCGTTGCTCTCAGAGGATACCCTTAGGCATGTCTTGTTTCACTGCACGGCGACGGAAATTTGGAGTGAACTCGAATGCATGTTTGCATCTCGCTCACGCGACAAGACTGTCCAAGTGCACGTGTAGGTAGCCAACTTCAAGCGCAATGACATGCCGGTCGGTGATTACTTCCACAAGATCAAGAGCCTAGCAGATACCCTCTCGGCTATAGGGAATCCGCTTAGCGTGGAGGATGTTGTCTCCTATGTCCTCGCTGGCCTAGGGCCATGCTACGAAGCACTCGTGGCGTCCATGACCGTCCATCAAGATTCAATCTCACTCAGATATCTCTATGGTTATCTCGTGAATCATGAGGCAGTGCTCGAGGAAAACGCCTTGATGAGCATGCAGCAACAATTATCATCATCCGTGAACCAAGCATCACACGCTGGTGGCAACTACCAAGGTGGTGGTGGGCGCAGACGCGGCAACGGTGGTGGCCGTGGCCGTGGACATGGAGGAGGCAGTTGCGAACCGAACCAGGGACGCAGTGGCGGCAATGGCCAGCAATAGTACCGCACTAACAACAATCTAGGATAGGGACGGCCATCACCTCCTACATGCCAGATCTACTCGAAGTGAGGGCATGATGCCCTAAACTGCTGGAATCGCTACTCCGATGATTACCCACCGGAAGCCACCAACACGTATGCATACCAAGTTGACACCAATTGTTACATGGACTTAGGGGCGACGGATCATAGCACGTCTGACCTCGAAAGGTTGACAACCAAAGATCACTACAACAGCACCGAGCAAGTCCATGTCGCCAATGGAGCAGGTTTGCCTATCTCATGCGTTGGTCATACATCTCTTCCTGGTTCATCTAGTCCCTTGAAACTCAAAAATGTTTTGCATGTTCCCAATATTCGCAAGCATCTTGTTTCTGTTCATAAACTAGCCATTGATAACAATGCTTTTATTGTCAAGGATCAAACCACGATGAAAATCCTGCACTAAGGACCGTGTAAGGGAGGCCTTTACCCCCTTGCGAGCTCGGTGTCCACATCCCTATCGAGAAGTTTTCTTTCAGCCACCAAAGTCGACCAAGAACTATGGCATCGTAGACTCGGTCATCCGTCATCATCCGTTGTGTTGTCTATCTTAGCATCTCTTAAATTGTTTCCTTTGAATAAAGAAACACATGTGTGTGATGCGTGTCAGCAAGCAAAAGCTTGTAGCCTATCATATAATCCATTTTCTCGAGTGTCTACAATTCCTTTAGAATTAGTCCACTCAAATATTTGGGGTACCACCATATCATCTGTAAATGGTTATAAATATTATGTTCTTTTTATTGATGATTTTAGTCGCTTTACTTTGCTTTATCTTAAACAGAAATCGGATATGGAACATGCCTTTCTTCAATTTCAATAACTTGCTGAAAACTTACTGAATGCCAAAATCAAATCTGTGCAAACAGATGGTGGTGGAGAATATATCAAACTTCATCCTTATTTTAACTCCATTGGCATTTTACATAGGATTTCATGTCCTCACACTAGTCAGCAAAACGATGTTGCCGAAAGGAAACATCGCCATCTAGTAGAGACAGGGCTTGCTCTCCTGGCTCAATCTTTTGTTCCCCTTTGTTTTTGGGGTGAGGCCTTTTTATTCGCATGTTATCTCATCAATAGAATGCCAAGGAAAGTGATCCATGACCAAACACCCATTGTTCGACTCCTAAAGAAATCGGTGGACTAATCCTTGCTCAAAATATTTGGCTGTGTTGTTGGCCCAATTTGCGCCCATATAGTGCTCGAAAAATTGAGATCCGATCTAATCAGTGTGTTTTTCTTGGTTACAGTGGCACGTACAAGGGGTATAAATATTTAAACATGTCTACCGGGCGCTTATATATATCTCACGAGACGTAGTCTTCGATGAGAAACTATTCCCCTTTGCCACAGTGCCACAAAGCTCTACACTCGAGCCTCATCCTGTGTCAAATGTTCCTACGATAGTCTCCTCGACTTCGCCACTTGCACCTTCCTTGTTCAAACCAAGAATAGATAGTGATCATGCATTAGGAAGCAATTCTGTTTTGTTACCAACTGACAATGCTGCTGCAGGCCTTCCTGACATTGTAGATCATGCAGATGATGTACATCAGGATGCCATCCAATTGGACTTGCCTGCTGCTCAGGAACCAGTGTCACTGGGTGCTCAGTCTCCAGCTGCACCTAACAAGCCTCTTGCTGAGCTCAACACATCACCACCACCTGCATCACCTCCAACAGCTTCTCACGTGTGCACAAGGCTGAGTCATGGCATCAGCAAACCCAAGGTATTCACTGACGGTATGGTGCAATACCCACTGAACAAACGTGCGTTCCTGGCGACTGCTAGCTCATGTCCTACAGAGCCTATATTGCATGAGGAGGCTGCCAAGTTCCCTGAGTGCGAGCTGCAATGGACACGAAATATGAGGCCTTGATGCAAAATAAGACATGGTGACTCATTCCTCACCAACCACATCTCAATGTGGTTGGTTGTTGATGGATTTTCATGGTAAAGCATAAAGCAGATGGTACACTGGATTGGTACAAGGCTAGACTTGTACCAAAGGGCTTCACACAGCGGGAGGGCATTGACTGTGGAGACACATTTAGCCCTGTGGTAAAGCCCACGATGGTGTACCTAGTGCTGTCATTAGCAGTGTCTCGTGGATGGCAACTATGGCAGATTGACATCCAAAATGCCTTCCTCCATGGAGATCTTTCTGAAGACGTTGTCATGCAATAACCGCTGGGTTGTGAGAGCTCTCAGCATCCAGATTATATATGCAAACTTGATAAAGCTTTATATGGTCTCTTACAGGCTCCACGTGCGTGGAATGCTAAGCTAAGTATGAAGCTTCTGTCACTCAGATTTATGACATCAAAGTCTGCTTCATCAGTCTTCATCTTGCATTGGCCCACAATATCCATTTATATGTTGGTATACGTTGATGATATAATTATTGCAAGCTCTAATGCCAAGGCTTTGGATCAACTACTTCGTCAGTTGTCTTATGAGTTAGCTATCAAAGATCTTGGGTTGCTGCATTACTTCCTGGATTGAAGCTTCTCATCATCTTGATGGAGTAGTGCTCACACAAGGGAAATATGTTCATGACTTGCTGCACCGAACCAACATGAAGCTGAGCAAGCCGTCAGACACACCAATGTTTAACACTGAGAAATTGTCAAAGGAGGATGGCACAAGGCTCTAAGTGATCATGACGCATTCTTGTACAGAAGCACAATGGGGATGCTCCAGTATTTAACTCTCACTCACCCAGATATTTCTTTCTCAGTAAACAAGGTGTGCCAATTTTTACACTGTCCAACTAATGTGCATTGGGCGGCAGTCAAACGTATACTTTGTTATTTGAAAGGTACGTGTTATGTTGGACTGAAAATACATCATTCTTCCTCCAAAGATCTTAATGCCTTTTCTGATGCCAATTGGGCGGGGTGTCCTGATGATCGGTGTTCAACGGGAGGCTTTGCAGTATTCTGTGGACTGAATTTGGTGCCATGGAGGTCTCAAAAGCAACCAACCATCTCACGGTCAAGCATGGAGGCAGAATACAAAGCTGTAGCAAATGCTACGGCAGAGCTTGTGTGGCTGGAATCACTGTTGTGTGAACTAAAGGTTCCATTACGATAGCCACTGAAGCTTTGGTGTGACAATATAGGCGCAACGTACCTTGCAGCGGACCCGGTATTTCATGCTCGCACTAAACACATTGAAATAGGTTTCACTTTGTGCGAGAACGGGTTGCGCAACGGCAACTCGAGGTTTAGTTCATTTCTTCAGTAGATCAAGTTGTTGATATTTTCACGAAGCCGCTTCCTCGACATTTGTTTTGAAGATTCTACAATGATCTCAATTTGATAGAGACCGACTGAGATCGAGGGGCATGTTAAGATGATCAATCACATGTGCATGCGGTTAGAGATAAACCGTGTTTAAACTATAGATAGAGTTTGATTCAGGTTTAAACCAAATTCAGTTGTGATTATATCCGGTTCTTGTTGTAACCATTTTGTATCTGTAACTTGATGATTATAAATAGTAGAGCTGCCCACGATAGAACGTGAGGTGAAAAACCCAAACCAATCTATCGATCTCTTATTTTTTCACAATTGTTCATATGATAGTAGGCGACAAAATAATCCAATACCTTGTCAATTTTTTCTATAGAACAGTGAAGCAGATTCTTGATTCTTAGAATTCATATCCTTAATGCACTGGACTAACTTTGGGCCTGTTTGATATAGCTGCGGCTTATGACTTTGGCTGAAATTTTTGAATTTTAGCTATTTGTGATAGAGATTATGGAGAGAGATAATCGTTTGTGATTTTGGTTGATACAGATGTTCGGCTTTTAACGTGTACTATAATTAACTTGTAAACCCTATCTTGAGAAAATATTTCGTTTGAAAGTTGGGTACTGTAGCAAAAGCCAAAAGCCACTTTTAGAAGCCGTTAAAGAACAAGCCCTTTATCAATCAAGGAAAAAGTCCCCCATCTTCCAATTATCCATCAGCATTCTCCATTTTGCTTTGGCAGCAGTGCACCTACGCTGGGATCATTGCGATCACCCAATCTTCCAAATCACATTGAAACCCTTCCATGTAGATCACTATAAATGATGACATTTCCTAGTATCCATACCCACCTAGTCATACATATGCAGAATGATTGCCCTAGAAAGCAATTTTTGTTTGTTAAATTCCACCTATGGTTCATATTCTCCGCACCATTGTCATGGTAAACATGTTGAACCGTGAAAAACCATGTGAGAAGGTCCAGGATAATTTGTGATGAACCATTGCAATATTTTTGGAGTGGTTAAGTGTTTTGCAAAGATCGCTTTCTGCTGGGATGTTTACTTTGACCGCAGAAGGTAGTCGAAGGCGTGGACTACGATCGATAGTTGGTAGTCCGATCAGCCTTGGAATAGGTAGACTGAATGGCCCTATGTTGGGTAGTCCAAATGGCCCTATGTTGGGCGGTCCGATCAGTAGGTTGAGCACGGCAAGAATGACCACGGATGGTTGCAGCTTCAGTACCTGAGTGGTGCTTGGCGATCGATAATCATAGACTTTATGATCATTACTCGTAGACTTAGCGATCGATGGTCGTAGACTTTGCGATCAGTGGTCGTAGACCTTGCAATCGGTAGTCGTAGACTTTGCGATCGGTAGCCATAAACTTTGCGATCGATAGCCATAAACTTTGCGATAGTAGTTGTAGACTTTGCAATTGGTGGTCATGGACTTAGCGATCGATAGTCGTACACTTTGTGATCAGTTGTCGAAGGCCTCACGGTCGGTACTCGTAGGTTTCAAGTGCTTTAATTCTTGTACCTTGTGAAGTACCTCAAGTACTCGTGTCTGACTATTTAGATTGATCTAGATTGTTACATGTGTGCACAGAGATTACTGTTTGGTCCTAAGTTTAGGATCAATAGTTTAGTTGCATACATTTTGCATTGTAATGACTTTATGTATTGTGTGACGCTACGTGATGGTTTGTTTATTTGTGTTGGTTATAGGACTTTAGAGCTTGGTTGTGGCATGGCGTTGGAGAACCGAAACTAGGCACAGGATGGTATTGAGATCCAAAACGGTCAAGGAGACACCAAAGATGACCAAGGCTATGCGGAGTGGTTGCAAGCCGGGACGATGATGAACTCGAACGGGAGCTGCCGTGATGGACATGACGGGCAACGGCAAGGTGCACTAGGACTAGGCTCAAGAAGGACCCGAGGTCCTATACGGTCAAGGAAGTTGGGTGCTCGTCATACTCAAAGGGAAGCTTCATGGAAACCAACAAAGGAGTATTTTGGTAAATTACCCAATACCAGAAAAGTGGCGGTGTGTATGTAACCACAACGTTGGCATAAATGGTTAGGTCCTATATATATATATATATGAGAAAGTAAAACCCGGTGTGTGTAGGCTTAATGGGTTTCCCCCATGGTGATAGTGGATTGGATCCACTAAGGGTTAGGTGGTTTGTTGCTCACTTATAAAAGGAGGTTGTTAGGGAGACAAGAATGTGATTCCATCCAACCCATCTCTCTTATGCTTTCTTGTTAGAGTTAGGGTTTAGAGAGTGGGTATCTTGGATACTCGTTGTCCTCTAAGGTGGAGTGGCTATAAAATTTACCTTTTAAAAGTAAGCAATGCATCAATCTTTGTGCAACTCTTGACTCCCTCTTGTTCTTGATTGATGTGCTTGATTTTTGGTTGGTTTTGATCTCTCTTCTTTTCTTCTTGTGATCTTGCTATGCCAAGGATGTGTAAGAGATGGAGATAATCCTTATGAATACATCTCCACCCATCGAGGCACTTTGATAGCAAGATTCACGAGAAAACCCGATTTTTACCTATTCTTGGCCTTATCGTGTGACTTCTGTTTCAAGGAATTTTGGATTATTTTCTTCGGTGTTTCTAGCCTGCCGTGACATGTGGGAATACATCTAGAGCCATCTTGGCTATCATTTACTTACGAGCAGGCTATATTCATCGATTGGAGTTTTGGCTCTGTTTTGGCGCTCTTTTCATTCAATTGCAAAAAGGTAGGAACTTTGGCAATTATTCTGTCGATCGTCAAATGGAATAAGTTCCTGTGACCTTAAGCAATTCGTGTTTGAAGTTTCATAGCTTTTGAATCAGTCAATCAAAAGTTACGTGAATTTGTGATCTAGCGGTCATGCTGAAAACCATGTTCTTCTGATGGTAACGGTAGTACCGCAAACTGTGTAGAGGTAGTACCGCAGCCCCAGGTCACCAACCATTTTGGTTTTCAACCACGTAGTGGTCGCCGACCTCACTGGTCGTATTTCGACTTGGTTTGACCATGTTAGTTTTCGACCACTCATATTGGTCTTTGACCACGTTGGTTTTCGACCACTCATTGGTCTTCGATCACTTTGGTTTTTTGACCACTCACTGGTTTTTGACCACTAATTGGTCTTTGACCACGTTGACTTTCAACCACTCTGGTCTTGTTTCGATTTGCTTCAACTACTAGTTTCCGACCATTCACTGGTCGTCGACCATTTAAATCGTGTTACGACCACTCAGGTTTTAGACTTACACTGGTCATCGACCATCCGAGTCTTTTAGATACATAGAAGGAATTTTTTTAAGACATCATTCACCTCTCTTTTGTTGAGCGCAGAAAACACAAGAAATGTCTCCACTACATCCTCTAGTAGTCATCTTGTTTTAAGGTCAACAAGCTGACGGTTCTTATCTTCAAATGGAACTGGAAGTTCCCAGCTTTTTTTATACCTCTGCAGGGTGTATTCATATCAAATATAAAAATCTATGTAATAAAACCATATTCTGCAGGTTGTACACATAACAATGTAAAAAGTTGTACAACAAAGCCACAAAATATTCCCTTGTTTCGCAGCTGCCCACCCATATCATATATACTCCAGAGGAAGTTATGGATGAATTATTAACATTCGATATTTTCAGCCTCAAAGATGGAAAATAAGTTTGCGAGGTAGTGTTACACAACATCAAGTGTTATCATGGCATGGTGGAAATGGGAAGATCAAAAGATTGTTGTACTAGTATTAGCATTTGTTGATACTGCTGTTAGGATTTATACTTACTTTGTTTTGTTGATGTAGATATTGTCATCATTTGGACTAAGGACTTTACAAATGTGCAGCGTGTTTGTTCTTTCAACCAGATCTCATAGTATAATTAATTATCTTGGATATAAAGGAAAGTGACTTCTTGGTAAGCACCAACTCTTGCCTTCTGTACTGATGAAGCATAATCACTTGATTCTCCAGTTTTTGTGTGCATAATTTTAACTAGAGCTGTTGTCTGTTGCCATGAGCCCATACTTGTGCTGCTTGCCCTCTGGGCCTCTAGTGACTTCAAACAATGCAGCATGTCATGGCAAGCAAGCTGAATACAGTAGCCCTTTGAAACATGAACAATGCATTTGAATGATTCTATTTTATTCATTACCTGCTAAGCATCAACCTATGAGACAGGGAAAACTATATCGACTTGAAATTTTTATCAGGTGGTAGCGATTGTTGTAAATAATCTTGTTTTAGAGTCATGTGCAAAATTTGGGTGTAATCGGAGTCGAATTGCAGCCGCAATTCAAAGTCGTAGTTGGAAACCGAGTCGAAGTCGTATAAGACTCGGAGTCGGAGTAGGTTTGAGAACCCGTGTTGAAGTAGGACAGCCGGGTATAAAAGGAGGCTTAGAGCCATGTATTCTGTACACCAAGCCATTGAGAAAATACCAAAAAGAGGGAAACACACAAAGCATTGTTTTGTCGTGTGATTGTGCAAGGCGTGGTCGGAAGGACTCACGATCACCGCAAGCGTGATCGGGAGGAGTTACGACCACGGCGAAGTTCCAGCGGGCGTGATCGAGAGGCGCTACGATCACGGCAAAGGTAACAGTAATTCTTCGACTACGCAGGAAAGGCTGCGACCACGGTGAAGGTGGTCGTAAGGAGTTGAAGGTGGTCGTAAGGAGTTACGACTACGTCGAGAAGGCCAGTACGTGGTTGGAAGCGACTCCGACCACGTTGAAGGAAGTGAACGTGGTCGTACGGGTGTTCGACTACGGTGAACAGTGATCGCCAGCATCACTGCGTGATCGTAGAAGGTTGCGATCACGGTATCTCGAGCGGCTGAAGGAAGGCAGCGGCAGCGATATATCAGAGCGGTCGTAAATTGCTACAGTAAATTTACGGCCACGTTGAAAAAGCGATCGAAAGAGTTTGAAGCGATCCAGAACTGGTCGTACTCAATCCTCACCGGTCGTAAACGACCCTAACCGGTCGTGGAAGATCCTGAGAGGTCGTAAGACCTTACAACAGTTGGTATCAGAGCAGTGGTTAAACATGGCTGACACGGCGAAGCAGAGCGTGTCGCTGCAGTACCCGATCCTCAGTTCGGACAACTATCCGGTCTGGGCGATGAAGATGAAGGTCAACATGATCGCGCAAGGCGTCTGGGGTGCGGTCGAACCAAAGGAGAAGGACAAGGTCCTCGATGATCGTCTCGACAAGATGGCGATGGCAGCGATCTATCAAGCTGTACCCGACTCAATGATGCGGCAGCTAGTCGGCAAGGAGACAGCGAAGGAAGTCTGGACTACTCTGCGAACCATGCATGAAGGAGTAGATCGAGTGAAGGAGGTTCGACTTCAAACCTTAAGAAGTGAGTTTGAAGCCATGAAGATGGGGAAGAGTCAGACCGTGGAGGAGTTCTCTGGTCGATTCAATGAAGTCGTAAATGAGATCAAATCTCTCGGCGACGATCTAAAAGATGAAGTGGCGGTGAAGAAGTACTTGCGAGTACTGCCAAAGAAGTTTCTTCCAGTCGTGACTACACTCATGTACTCGCAAGACCTCTCGAAGATGAAGATTGAGGAGGTAACCGGAGCGCTCAAAGCACATGAGCAGCTCCTAAAGAGTTATCAAGAAGACAACGGACAGCAAGTGCTGCTCGTAAAAGAAGACCGAGGAGACTCGTCATCGAGGGGCGGTCGTGGTCGTGGCACATCGACCGGCCGCGGTGCGTCTCTTGGACGAGGTCGAGGCTACGATCAGAGAGGTCGTGGACGAAGTGGTCGAGGAGGTGGTCGTGGAGGCGGCGACCATCATACCGACAAGTCTGATATCCAGTGCTACACGTGCGAGAAGTTTGGGCACTACGCAGCCGAATGTCGGAGCCACATCCAGTGCCATAACTGCAAGAAGTATGGTCACTATGCTGCGAATTGTCGGGGCAAGAAGAAGGTGGAGGAAGCAAACTTGGCACAAACTACAGAACACAAGGAGCCGACACTGCTGTTGTCGCTCTGCACTGTAGACGAACCGACAATGGTTCTGTTAAACGAGGAGAAGGTATTTCCAAGTCTAATGGAGCAGACGGGAGAGTGGTACCTCGACAACGGAGCCAGCAACCACATGACGGGTACGTACTCGATGTTTTACGAATTAAATAAGAGTGTGCTCGGAAAAGTACAGTTCGGAGACGGCTCTACTGTTCAGATAAAAGGGAGAGGCACAATCCTGATGCAATGCAAAGATGGAAGTCGAAGAAAGCTCTCGGATGTATATTACATACCGAGTCTTCGGAGCAATATCATAAGCCTTGGACAATTGACTGAAGAAGATTGTCGAATTGAGCTCAAAGGCAACTATCTGAAGGTGTTCGACCACAGCGAACGTCTGCTGATGAAGGTACAACGGACTGTGAACCGTTTGTACAAGATCAAGATCGAAACATGCAAGCAGAAGTGTTTAAAGACCACAATTGAAGATCCCGCCTGGCTGTGGCATGAGAGATTTGGTCATATAAACTTCCAAAGTCTCAGAGAAATGGCAGAGAAAGAGATGGTGGTCGGATTACCGAAAATCGACCACCCAGAGCAAGTCTGCGAAGGTTGTCTGGTGGCGAAACAAACTCGTAGCAGCTTCCCACAGCAAACAAAGTTTAGAGCTTCACAACCACTCGAGCTGGTTCACGTCGACTTATGCGGACCGATCACACCCCGCACCGACGCTGGAAACCAGTACTTCATGCTAGTCGTGGACGACTACTCCAGAGCCACGTGGGTGTACATGCAGAAGAGCAAGGATGAGGCAAAGTCGAATTTTCGGAAGTTTATTGCTCTTGCCGAAAACGAAGTCGACAAGAGGGTAAAAGCGGTCAGGTCTGATCGAGGAGGAGAATTTCTCGCAAAAGAGTTTGACTCAATCTGTGAAGAGAAGGGCATTGCAAGGTTCTTCACGGCTCCGTACTCGCCTCAACAAAACGGAGTCGTAGAGAGAAGAAACCGAACCGTAGTCGAAACCGCACGAAGTCTTCTGAAGAGTCGATACCTACCCGGGAGGTTTTGGGCAGAAGCCGTAAGACATGCGGTCTATTTGCTAAATCGAGCGACCACACGGTCATTGGATGGAGTTACTCCATACGAGTTGTGGTCAGGGAGAAAACCGAACGTCGATCACTTGAAAGTCTTCGGCTGTTTGGCACATGTGAGATCATCGACTTATCTGAGGAAGCTGGACGATCGAAGCAGAAGGATGATCTACCTCGGCTCGGAATCAGGTACCAAGGCATATAGGTGCTATGATCCAGTCGAAAATAAGCTACATGTGAGCAGAGATGTAGTTTTTCAAGAAGACAAGCATTGGGAGTGGGAAGAACACCAGAACATTGAAAAGGATAAGTCGAAGTGGATAACCTTCGATGTCGAAGAAGTCGATGCGGGAAATACAGAAGACGCTACGACTACACCTCAAAGCCCAAATCCGATTGATACGGATGAGGAGGGGACTTCAATTAAAGCAGACGAATCTGACGAGGAAGACTCAAACGGCAGGGTGCCAAAGATGAGGAGCATCGATGAGATCTATGCTCAAACTGAGTCAATACAGATGAATGAGCTGTTACTGTACACAACAGCTGAAGAACCCGAAAGTTATGAAGAAGCAAAGGGAGATGAATATTGGAGAGCTGCAATGCAGGAAGAGCTGAAATCGATTGAAGACAACAACACTTGGGAACTCACCGATTTGCCGAAGGGTCATCGAGCGATCGGTTTAAAGTGGGTCTTCAAGGTAAAGAAGGATTCCAAGGGAGAAGTCGTAAAACACAAAGCACGACTTGTGGCGAAAGGGTATGTTCAAAACAAGGCATCGACTACGAAGAAGTTTTTGCTCCAGTAACTCGTATGGAGACTATACGACTACTTCTTGCATTGGCAGCAAACGGTGGATGGGAGATTCACCACATGGATGTGAAAACGGCGTTTTTGAACGGAGACATCGAGGAGGAGGTATATGTCTCTCAACCGCCGGGTTTTCAGTCCAGAAAGCAAGCTGAGAAAGTCTTGAAGTTGAACAAAGCTCTCTATGGGCTCAAGCAAGCACCACGTGCATGGAACTTGAAACTCGACAAGAGTCTAACGGCACTCGGTTTCAGAAGAAGCAACTCTGAACATGCTGTGTACACGAGGGGAGATGCGAAGAACAGACTAATCGTGGGCGTTTACGTGGACGACTTGATCATTACTGGATCGAGTTCGAAGGAGATTATGAGGTTTAAAGAAGAGATGAAGAGGCTGTTCAAAATGACTGATTTGGGACTTCTGTGCTACTACCTCGGCATTGAAGTAAATCAAACCGACAACGGCATAACACTTTGTCAGTCGGGATATGCTCGAAAGATTCTGGAGAAGTCGGGTATGGAAGAGTGCAATCCATGTCAAACCCCAATGGAGAATCATCTGAAGTTGAGCAAGACAGGCCCAGGATCACCAGTTGATGCCACGACTTATAGGAGCATTGTCGGAAGTCTACGGTATCTGGTGCACACCCGACCAGACATCTCGTTTGCGGTCGGATACGTAAGTCGTTTCATGGAGAAACCGACTCAGGAGCATATGAATGCCGTGAAGCACATCCTGAGATACATCAAAGGTACTTTGAATCTCGGGATTCAGTACAAGAGAGGAGGTGGAAAGTCGTTGCAGCTGATGGGCTACAGTGATAGCGACATGGCAGGAGATGTCGACGATCGAAAGAGCACGACAGGCATAATGTTTGTGCTTGGGGAGAGTCCGATCAGCTGGCAATCTCAGAAGCAAAAGGTGGTTGCATTATCTTCATGTGAAGCCGAGTACATTGCAGCGAGCGCAGCATCTTGTCAGGGAGTCTGGCTCGCTCGACTGTTGAATGAATTGTCAGATGAAGCAATTCAGAAGGTAACACTCAGGGTTGATAACAAATCGGCTATTTCGCTAAGCAAGAATCTGGTTCTACATGATAGAAGCAAACACATAGACACAATATATCATTATATCAGAGATTGTGTCGAAGAAGGGAAGATTGAAATCGACTACATCAGAACCGAAGAACAGAAAGCAGACATATTGACAAAGTCGCTGGGACGGATAAAGTTTTCAGAGATGAGGAAGAAAATTGGCATGATCAAAGTCGAAAAACAAGATTAGGGAGAGAATGTTGTAAATAATCTTGTTTTAGAGTCATGTGCAAAATTTGGGTGTAATCGGAGTCGAATTGCAGCCGCAATTCAAAGTCGTAGTTGGAAACCGAGTCGAAGTCGTATAAGACTCAGAGTCGGAGTAGGTTTGAGAACCCGTGTTGAAGTAGGACAGCCGGGTATAAAAGGAGGCTTAGAGCCATGTATTCTGTACACCAAGCCATTGAAAAAATACCAAAAAGAGGGAAACACACAAAGCATTGTTTTGTCGTGTGATTGTGCAAGGCATGGTCGGAAGGACTCACGATCACCGCAAGCGTGATCGGGAGGAGTTACGACCACGGCGAAGTTCCAGCGGGCGTGATCGAGAGGCGCTACGATCACGGCAAAGGTAACAGTAATTCTTCGACTACGCAGGAAAGGCTGCGACCACGGTGAAGGTGGTCGTAAGGAGTTGAAGGTGGTCGTAAGGAGTTACGACTACGTCGAGAAGGCCAGTACGTGGTTGGAAGCGACTCCGACCACGTTGAAGGAAGTGAACGTGGTCGTACGGGTGTTCGACTACGGTGAACAGTGATCGCCAGCATCACTGCGTGATCGTAGAAGGTTGCGATCACGGTATCTCGAGCGGCTGAAGGAAGGCAGCGGCAGCGATATATCAGAGCGGTCGTAAATTGCTACAGTAAATTTACGACCACGTTGAAAAAGCGATCGGAAGAGTTTGAAGCGATCCAGAACTGGTCGTACTCAATCCTCACCGGTCGTAAACGACCCTAACCGGTCGTGGAAGATCCTGAGAGGTTGTAAGACCTTACAACAGCGATAGAATTGATAACCACCGGTTACCGGATTTTTTTTTGGATTTTTACAACCCTTGACTATGGGCGAAGGCCGAATTTCAACCTTCAATTCTAAAACCGTCTAAAACGTAACAAAACCAGATCACTTGACCCCTAGACCCATTTCAGCCTAGTTTTAACCTGACACAACGCCTATATGTGAGTGATTTTTGACATTGCAACCAACAGCTAATATAACCAAAAAAATATTGTGGTATCCGCATGTCATGCTCAAAGCTTTCTTACCCGTCCATTGTCTTCTCTCTTACATCCTCCTCTCTCTTGCTTCCAGGCCCAAGTTGCCGGCTACTGCTGCTCATCAAGCCGTCGACGGTGAGCTCGACGCCGATGAATGTGTTGAACTGCATCGTGCTCACCACCTCCTTGTGCCCCTGGAGCACATCCTGTTCATAGTTTTAAATCTCCGGCTATAGCTACCGCTATAGCTCGCTATAGCTGTTTTAGACAGATGAAGCTATTTGAGTCCATGTATAATTTAGCCGCTATAGCCCGCTATAGCCTCATTTAGCTCCGCTATTAGCTGTTTGAGAAGTCATCCGCTAAACGTCATAACCGGAGATTTAAAACACTGAATTCCTGTTACAGCCCCAACAGCAAGTCCTCTTACTTCTCCATAGAGTCCACCGGCATGGAGGCCACAGCGGACTGGAACGTGGCGAATAACTTGCCTGTGAGTGGCTCGCCGGCTGCCTTGAACTGCTGCGGCTACCTCGTCCTTCCACTCACTCCCCCTCTGGAACAAGCTCGCTCCGCCACCTTCTTCTCCAAGTGCGGCAACCGGTCTCTCTTTGAACCCCCAAAGACACCCTGGACCCCTCTAATTCGTGCTCCACCTCCCTTCCCTAGCTGTGCTGCCATTTAGCATCGCCACCAGTGGCTCCCACGCTGCCTCCCCTGTCTTGGGTTAAAAGGAAGAAGGTGCTCTTAGGATGATGTTGACATTGATATGGATGCATGCATACATGCCAAGTCAGCAAAACATATACCGGTAGATTCTACGTCATGGAAAACCATTGCCGTTTAGGGTGAGAACTGTGTTTTAGATGGTTTTAAGAGTTTGAGATTATGAAGTAGATGGTTCTGCAGTTTATGGTTGAAAAACGGACCAAGGATAGAGTTAGGTTGAAATATGAACTTTTCCACATATTTATTGCAGAAATAAAAACACTTGAGACATAAAAAATAAAGTTGTTTTGATTTTGGTTGGCTCAACTTTTCTAAAAGGGCTACACTTTGGTATGCTGTTCGGTGAGCAGTGTTTCCAATTGTTTCCTTAATGGAAGATAGGTAACATACAATCTATAGATACATTCTTACTATTTACATCGGAAAAGAACTATGTCATTATTAGCTATTGATAGTGCAACTATATTATAGAACCCCTCAAACTAAATTATAGAACAATGTGAATTTCTAGCTGAGAATCCTGTAACAGGCAAAACTGAGTGAAGAGGGGCTCAAGGATATCGGGCCTTTTTTTTCAGCTTCTAAAAGCTGCATTTTGACTTTTTTTTACAGTAATTAACTATCAAATAGAGAGTCTTTTCAAGACGGAGTCTATAAGTTGATTGTAGTACATACTATAACGACTTCATTTATATCAGCCAACACCACACGCGAGTTTCAGTAATTTCGTACTCTCTCTAACGAGTAACCAAAAAGTCATAAGCCATAGCTATAAGCCATAAGCCGAAGTCAAAAAAAAATAAACCTATGGTAAGAGAAAAGGGCGCTGGCAAAGAGGGAAGAGAACGGCGGGGGACGACAGAGAGGGCTTTTAGGAAAGGAAGTATTTTGGCTTCATGAAGGTTTAATACCATGCTGTAGTGCATATTATATTCTGTGATGAATATGCATGTGTGCTAGGCATGTGCAAGAATTTGACTGGCTAACATAAAGATCGTGGGGGGTGACAGAAAATTTCAGCATATAACTCACAGAAATCAGCAGAGGAAGATAACCTTTTAAGCTGATATCTCACCACGCAACTTTAATAGTCTTAATTTGTTCTTAAAGTTGTGTTATGTGATACTTCGATAATAGCCCAACGATGGTATTAAATATATTTGACTTGATATTGCTCAGCACCAAGAGAAAGAAACATGGAATACTTTTGATCTTTTTCCAAATCATTATGTCCTTTTAGTTTCCTACCGTCAATATTAGTTCAGATCCTGCATTTTAGTGCATAACCAGTCAGACAACATGCTTGCATGATCTCAAAATTATGGTTATATTCAGTATAGGGGCCAAGGGACAACATCTTACCTCCACTTGGCCATGCACTTACAATTGTCTATTAGCAGTCCATTAAAAATGTTATGATGGACTGCATTGGGCGCATTACCTGTTACTAGTCCATCTGGATATAGTAGTGCTCGACTTGTACCATCTACCTTCAGAATGGCTCACTACCAAAAGAGAAAAAAGAGAACTAGATTCTATGGATTTTGAAGCGTGAGCTATGAAAGTTCCTTGTTAGGTTTATATGCTCTGTTTTCTGAATAGAAAGTCTCGAGGAATGTTAGGCAGCACAGAGAGAATCGCAGCAGGGAGAATTAATGATTTTCCTGAGCTACTGCTGAGGTTATGCCGATTTCAGTCGCTTTCTTCTCCATGTCCGGTCAGTTTATTCTGAAGGAACACGAGAGAAGGTACATGGTTATATTGTGATAAATTATTACTGTTATAAAGGAGTAAAAATTTAGAATTTACAAATATATAGTTTTTTCTGAAATTCTTGTAGACCTAGCGGTCTGACCGCCGTCCTCTGGTGGTCAGACCGCCCACCGGCTAGACAGACTCCCTCTAGTGGTCTGACCAGTCACCACCAGCGGTCAGACCGGCAGAGCTGTTTTGGTTCGGCTCAAAATTGGTTTTGAGATTTTTGGTTATGGATTATTTTGGTTTGACCTATGTCTGTGCACATGTATTGTATGATACATGTTTTAGTTAACGTAGGACAAATTGTGAAAAAGTTATGCCTGAAAACGATTTTTTTGTTATTGGATGTGCATGAAGGTTTGGAGTCAACCATAGTCAATAGCGAGGATCGGAGCTACACTCATAGAGAAGTCGAGACCCAGAACGATTAAGGATGCCAGATGAGATGGTTGAGTTCAAGGATGAAACAAGAAATGTGAGAAATGTTAAAGAAAAGTTCAAATGACGGATTGCAACTATGTGGCTTGGTTGGTCTAAGTGATGCGTAGTCTGGTGGAACTAGAACGGGAGAGACTTGCTGCTGCGTGGCAAACTAGTGTTGCACCTATACATGATAAGTATAATGATTTCTTGCAAGGAAAGATGAAAACTGGGTGGGTATTTTGGTAAGTTGACCAAAATACCGGAAGCTATCTTGGATCAAGGCTGAGTTCTTTTTCACTTATGATTTGTGGCTTATGGCTTGTACTACAGTAACTAGCTTTCAAACGGTATATTTTTTAAGACGATGTCAATAGGAAGATTATAGTAAAAAGTATACTGATTTCAGCTGTATCGGCTAAAATCACATATGACTATTTTCTTTTTGCGTACTGCCTCTCGCGAACAGCTATAATTCAAAAATTTATGTCATAAGCCATAACCAAAAACAACCCACCCCAAAACCATGGCGTTTGGGAAAGTGGTTTAGGTCAAGAAGAAACTGAGAATATCAAGTTAGGTCAAAGGCTAGGGACTTAGCGGATTCGAGCTCATGTGCTTTGAAAAACGTGTAAAGTATAGCGTGTAAGTAAAATCCGTGTTGTGTAGGAATAACATGTTTTTTCTATTTATTCTAAGTGGATAGTATCCATTAATTTTAGATAAGATTGGTTGCCTTGTCTATTTAATAGGTTTGGATGGAGACTTGATAGGTAACTATCTAATCATCCTAATTTTACTTATTGAAGCCAAGTATTCTGAGGTTAAGGTTTGAGAAATGTGAGTGTTGTGTATACTCTCTTGTCCTCTAAGTGGAGTGGCTATAAAATCTTTATCCTCAAGTAATAATATATCAACTTTATTTATCTCTTATGGATTCCTCTTGTTTTGGTTTATTTGCTTTTGATTTGATTAGTTTCGATCTTCTTTCTCCCCTTGATCTTACTGGATGCCAAGGATAATTAAGTGGTGAAGATGTCTCATGCGAATCAATCCTTATCCATCTAGACATTAGGTTTTGTAAGTTCTTAGGGTTGTCCGATTTTGCTTGAATTTGACCTTTTCTAGTGAGTTCTTGATCCAAGTATTTTGCCTCTAATTCTTGCATGTTCTTACTTGTTATGACATGTGAAAATACATCTAGAGCCATCTTACCAATCCTCTACGCACAGGTAAGTCATATTCCTTTTTGGTTTTGCTTGATTTTGGTGCAATTTTACTTATTCTTGAGAAAAGTTTGAACTTTGTCATGGATACTTACAATCTTTGGATAGAATATGTTCCTGAAACCTTAAGTAAGGTCTGTGCAAAATTTGATATCATTTCGACTTGTTTTTGAGAGTTGCACCAAAAGTTGCATCAAGCAGAAATTTCAGTTCTGGAATAGGGGAGGCTGGTCAGACCGCACCTCTCCTAGTCATACCACCAGGGCCAATTAGATCGGCACCTAGCCAGCGATCGAACTGCCAGGCACTGGTCAGATTGCCCCTAGCTGCTAGTTTGATCGCTTGAGCATCGGAATTTTGGTTTCTTGTTTTGCTGACTATTGTGTTGGTTTTTCATTCTAATCTTCATTTTATTCTACTCTTCATAACTCTATAGCTATCAGAGTAAATAATTAGCGAATACTTAGGGGGAGATTGAAGGCACCATTCGCCCCTCTGTTGCTATATTAGTCCCACATATTCAAATGATGATATGCTTATTCAGAAAAAGGATATATCCATTGCTCATTGAAGGGTTAAAAAACTCACTAGTGCACAACAGGTTATCACAGATGGTTCAAAAACGTCATCACAGACGGTTTCATGAGCCGTCTGAGTTTATAGGTCAATAATAATTCGAGTTCATTACAGACGGCTTTCGAACTGTAACATCCTAAAAATTTGACTTCTTTAAAATTTTAATTTCAAATTAATTATTTATAAATGTTTAGATTTTATTTGAATTATTTGTGTAATATTGGAAGAAAATCTCAAAATTCCACTTCCAATTTTCAATTCCCCACTAAAATTCCAAATTGCCAATTCCAATCCGAATTCCAAAATTCAAATTCCAATTCTGGAAATTCGAATTCAAATCTACAAAAAAATCTCCAGAAAAATATCTGTTATATTTTTCTAGGTCCAATCTATTTTTCTTAGCAACTCTTCTTTTTCAAATAAATAAATAAAATAAGGGGTTCCCAAAAGGTCAACCATCCTAGAACTGTCATGACCCCAGCACGCTTAATGTCAGCATTCCATTCGAGCGAGCAACAAGGTGCCCTTTCTTTCTTGTTTTTCTTCATCCACCTTGCCCATTTATTCCTTAACCCCTAGTACTATTCACCTTCTCCATACAGCCAACCAACAGACTTTTTGTTTCTTCAACCGAACTCTGCCATGAGCTATGCATTCAAGCCAAAATCAATTTCCTCCCACTAAGAAAATTGAAGGCAGCAAAGAACATCCTCATTCAACTGCTAAATATCAATCCTTTTCCATTTCTTAGCCACTTAAATCATTAGTTTTTAGTTCCTAGGCTTTGAAGTCTTGAAAATCGACATTGCTTTGATTCGTTCGTTTCCAATCCATTTCTCTCATTCTAGCCCTATAAAATGAAGATTTGGGACAACGTTCTACACTTCACACCCTCCCCAAACCTCAGAAACTCCTGTGCACCGTCCAAGTCTTGCCGTGCATTGGCCTTCTCCCTCCACCACACCATCTTCGTCTCTAGTGAATGTTTTCAACTTTTGTTCGCATCATATCGTGTTCTAGCCTCCAAGAAACTTCCCTACCAATTTAATTGCATTTTCTCACAGCCAATCACTGGGAATCGAATGTTCTTTGTCGCTGGCCATTTTCAACTTCCGTTGTTGAATCGTCACCTCCGGTGAACCGTTCTTCCATTCTTTGGTACTGCACCATCACCTCCACCTCTTCTACGTATTTCGTTCTTTGGTTTGCTCAATGAGTCACTGTGGAGGTTCGCCACCATGAACCATGCCATTTTGGCCACCTCGCGCATCGCCGGCCTTCCTCGGTCGCTCTCCGGCCAAGTCGAGCATAGAGGCACGTTCCACGGGCTGAGGCTGTGCCCATGCTCACCTTACTTCTGTGCATTTTACACTCAGGTGCTGTTTCTCTCTCCAACCCTTTGTTTTCGCCATTGTTGCTTAGCCACCATCGCCATGGGCCATGTAGCTGGCAACGCCATCGGTCGACTCTTTCCCGAGTCCCCGTGGGTCCGATTTGACCTTTGGCCAAGTTTCCTTCTCCTCACCACGCTGGCGAGCACCACGGCCAGAGAGCTGCACCATGCCCATGCGTGCTATTCTTTCCTTCATTGGAGATGACTACCTCTTCCTTGCATCATGTCTATTGTTATGAGAAATCTACACAAAGACAAGCATGCTCAGTTGGTTAGGCGATAGATGCTAGAGCTCCCGTGCCAAAGTTTTGGGTTCAAATCCCATGAACCACACCTTTGTTTTTCTCCAACAATTATTTTTATATAGAGCCAATGACATGCAGGACCCACTAGTCATACTCACAAAATTGCTTGGGCACCAAGTCTCCTTGCCTTTGGATTACTTTTAGATACGTGCATGTGCAATGATATATAATATATCAGGATGAAAAATCTTAATCATGGATGAAAATTTTTAATCATGGATGAAAAGTCTTAATCATGGATAGAAAGTCTCAATTATAGAGTCTGGGCGCCATGGTTCCCCTGTTATTTATACTATATGTATGTATGTATGTATGTATGTATGTATGTATGTATGTATGTATGTATGTATGTATGTATGTATGTATGTATGTATGTATGTATATATGTGTATATATATATGTACGGCTGCACTATTCTGCGCCTACATGCACTGTACATGCCAGTAAGGTACCGAAGTATTTGTTTTACTGCTGTCTAGTGTTGTGTGGTAGGTGTATGTAGGAATTGATAAACTTTATTGATTGAACATCTCAAAGTAAGATATTGTAATTGTCCTACAATGCTACGGTATCTAGTTACATCACTTGAATGAAGTAGCTCTCCTATCATCAAGGACAATTTTTTGGATGTTGACAATGCAGTAGCAACTAGTTTACACTTTTGCATCCTAACTCGATGCAGCAGATCAACACTTTTGCATCCTAACTCGGTGCAGCAGATCAGTAGCATATTTAGACTGTGACAAGTGCAATTTCTCATTTGGTCTTGTCACTTTGATGCCTAAGAAGTAATGAAGATCACTAGGATCTTTTAGAGCAAATTCAGCCTATGACTATAATGTCATCAACATATATGAGCAGATACATCATAGTGCCACCACTTTTATATATGAAGAGTGATGTATCAGCTTGTGATGATTGGAAGCCAAATTCTTGTAGGTAGTGTTGGTGTAGATCACGCCTGTGCAATTGGCACCAGTGCAGATAGCTCCTGTGGACATGGCACCGGTGAATGTAGCTCGAGTGGACTTGACACCGGTGCAGTTGGCTCTCGTGGACTTGTCACCGGTGCAGGAGCCTCCAGGTATATATTCCAATGGCTTGCCCTAGAGTCATGACCTCATCGTTGGGAGGCATCTGTAGTGGGATGACCTCGAAATTGCTATGAACACCATCCACTTTCTCCTTTGCGAAACCTGGCGCTAGAGATACACTATGCACCATGGCCCCAGGCTAGATGGATACGTCTGGCCCCAAGTACCGCACAGGGCAACAGATGTATATCTCACTTGTAGCTTGCACTTCGTAGCCACCTATATAACGATACAAAATTAGCTACGTCAATAGGCCTATCAATGAATTGAGCATTCCAGAGATAATAATTATTACCAGGATGTCATCGATATACGGGGACAATTCAGTCACGAGTTGCAAGACCGTGAAATGGGGTTGAGCATACGCATCAATATCTGGAGTGATTGCTTTTTTCCGATGGTCTCGATACCCTTGAGCCTCCCCCTCATGGTGAGATAGAGGCACACCTATCGGTTCAACCTGAGCCATGTAATTGACACAGAACTCAATGACCTATTCGGTTGCATAACTTTCAACGATGTTGCCCTTTGATCGAGATCGATTTCGTACATAGGATTTGAGAATTCCCATGAACTTCTCAAACGGGGCTATGTAGGAACACGGGGCTACACATTTTTATCTCCTACATAATGTGAACAATGAGATGGACCATGATATCGAAAAATGATGGAGGGAAATACATCTCAAGATGACATAGAGTCTTCACCACCTTGTCCTGCAGAGCATCTAGTTTTTCGGGATCGATGACCTTCTAAACAATTGTGTTAAAGAAAGAAATAACATAGCCTCATGATTATCTTTTGGACCTTGATCGGTAAAATACTTCTAATTGCAATAGGGAGCATCTGTGTCATTAGCACATGATAATCATGAGACTTTATGCCAATTAACTTCAAATCTTCCATTGAAAAAAGTTTTTTCATATTGGCGGAGTAACTAGATGGAACTTTCACACTATGCAAGTACTGACACAGTTCAATTCTCTCGGCTTTGGACAGAGTGTAACAAGTAGGGGGAGGTAAGTTTGTCCTTTATCAGTCTTTGTCAGTGCTAACTTAGGCTTGATGTCTGTATCAATCAAGTCAAGCCGTGCGTTGACACAATCCTTTGTTTTGTCATGAATGTTCAGTAAGAGACCAATCAATATCATATACATTCTTCTCTACATGCGTGACGTCGATGCAGTGGCAAACTTGTAGGTGCTCCCAATAAGGTAAGTCCCAAAATATTGATCTTTTCTTCTAGACGTTCTTCTAACGGGTTGTTAATTTACGTAAGCACAACATTTAAATCCTTAACAATATCATAGATATCTTTTCTGCTTAAATGCCTTGGAGCTGAACTGTCCTCATTCTCTCTGTCAAATTATTTCTTCATCTTGTATAATGGATGAGCCCTCCGAAGGAACCTACGGTGATGCATGTACATGGTTTTACGTGAGTGCTTTCGCCACATACTCTCGGTATCATCTAAGTAGTGAGTACAGGCATTAGCCCCTTTTGTACTTTGGCCCAACAGGTTAGTAAGGATAGGATAATCATTTATGGTGTAGAACAATAAGGAGCGTAAAGTAAAGTTTTCTCATTTGTACGCATCCCACACCTGTACCCCTTCAATCCATAGAGTTTTTAGATCTTCCATCAATGGTGCTAGGTACACATCAATATCGTTTCCATGTTGGTTCGACCTTTGTATAAATATCGATAGCAAAATATACTTCCGCTTCATACACAACCAAAGAGAAAGGTTGTAGATGCAGAGAGTCACAGGCTAAGTGCTATATCGGCTGCTCATGTTACCGAAAGGATTCATTCCATCTGTACTTAATCCAAATCTTATATTCCTCGGTTCTGCACCGAAGTCTACAAACCTCCTATCAATGTTTCTCCACTGGGCGGACTTAGAAAGGTGTTTTAGCATTCCATCCTTCTTACGCTCTTTCAAATGCTAATGTAGCAATTTTGTATTCTTTAGGTTCGCAAAAAACCGCTTCAAATGGGGAATTTTAGAAAGATACTATGCCACCTTAATAGGAGGTCCTCTCTTCACCTCTATTCCCTCGCCGTTATGTGATTAATTCTTATGCTTGTATCAGGATGCGTTGCACACCGGACATACATGTATGTTTGCATACTCTTTACGGTAGAGGATACAGTCATTCAGACATACATGTATTCTTTCTACTTTCATTCCTAATGGACAAAGAACTTTCTTCACTTTGTAGGTGGTTTTAGGCAACTCGTTTCCCTCTGGAAGCATGTCCGCTAAAAGACCTAACATTGCTGTGAAACTTTTATTGGACCAACCGTTGCTTGCCTTTAATTCCAGCAGTTCAAGTACGGCTGGCAACCTCGTGTACTTTGACTTAAAACATGTGAACAAAGGTTTTTCTGAGTCCTCCATCAAGCTCCAGAATTTAATATACTCTCTCTCATCATAATTTCTTTTTGTATCACGAAACATCTGATCCAGATTGCCATCATTCGGCCTATCCGAATCAGAACCACAATCGATATGATCATCTGGCGGTACATCATTGACTTCATCGACGATGTCATTATTACTACCTTCCTATATAATCTGTTTTTCACCATGACTGGTCCAACATATATACCCTTTTTTGAAACCCCTTTGAATCAAGTGTGCTTCAATCTACACTTGGTTCTTACATATATTTAGATTCTCGCAGTCAATACATGTAAAGTACATATATTCCACCCATTTATTTAACATACCCTCCTCGGCAACTCTTGTAAAAGTAGAAACGCCATTAATGTGCTATTCACTCACACAGTTCCCAACATACATCCAGTTTTAATCCTATGTTACGCATATAACTATTTTGTATAACATATTCAATAAATTAATTACTATACTGTACATGTACGATCTAAATTAAGTAGCTATATGTACCAATTATAATTAACTAAATTGAATTAAGTAGAAATAGACTATGAATTGATTAAACCCTAAACCATGCTAGATGTAAAATAATCTTCTCTCTATATCAAGCCAGCTAGATCAACTATCTCCAATTCTCCTTTCACCAAAAGCTATAAATGTAAATTATAATGCAATTAGGAACAAATTACTAACCATAAGTAGTAAAAAACTTAGTGGATCTACAATTACTATTGCCAAATAGTCTCCTTTCACTAAATTGCCTCAAAGCCCTGCCTCCAGCTCAAAGCAGCAGTGTAGATTTGGAATTTAAGACAGAGGGTCGACGGGTCTGCACACAATTAATATAGTAGAATTATCACAGACAGTTTTTTACACAAACTTTTTGTGATAACTTAATTATCACAGATGACTTTTAATACAAACCGTCTGTGATATTTGGTAATATCTCAGATGGTTCTTGGTAATAATCATCTGTGATGCTTTACAGACGGTTTTAATCATGAACCGTCTGTGATATTTCCTCTTCACAGACGGGTTTTAGGGCTAACAGTAATACATATAGTCTCTAAACTAAAATCATCTGTGATTGTATTTAATAGAGACGATTTTGAAAAACCGTCTGTGATTGACGTCTAATATATGGTGTTTTATAGTAGTGACTGCACTATCCAGTCTCGCTTTAACGGATAGTTGGTGAAAGAAAGTGGCCAAAGCCATGGGATAGAAAAAGCAAACTGAAACTGCACTGCAATCCGAGCTGGACCCATTGGAGCACTTATCCGGTTCCGTGCATTGGAGCACCACATGAGATGTTCTTCTTCCTTAGGGGAGAAGACTCAAATCTCGAAAGCATGTCAACCTTTTGAGGCATGTGGTGGTGAGAAGGTATTGTTGGGGTACACGGCTGGACCTGGTTTTTGTTCAGAATAGGAAAAGTTGGCTCAGGTTCATGTGACGGAAGGTGGAGTGCCGGGATTAAATCCTAGGGATCCCACAAATAACCCACCTTACTACCTTAGGTTTAGTTGACGGGACTCGAGTAATGCCTGTGTTGGCCTACATTAAGTTAAGGTTTGCACTGCGATGGGTTTCATCGGGGCCTCCAAGGCTAGGTTTACCTGATATTCGCACTAGACATGCTTGCCCAAGACTTGCACTGGCATGCTTCAGGTTGCGTCTGTGTGATACCAAGCCAGTCTCCAAGAAACAAGGCTTAGGCCCCGATCAACTCGGCTTCGGCTTCTGGCTTCTGGCTTATTTTTCACTATTCATAAGTTTCGTCTTTTTCTGAACTTTTGGCTTTTTGTTGAGCTTTTTTGCCGGTTGTTTTTTTCCCGTATTTGTTTGTATTATACGTAATGGGCTAACATATTTTTTTATTTTTAATTTTTTTAAATTTAATTATGTTAAATAAGCCTCTGTCAGCTACAGTGCTTTTTTCAGCCAGCTACAGTGTTTTCAGCCATAAGCCACGAGCTTTTCAGCCGAACCGATCACCACCTTAAAAGCAACCCCTACTAGTTTTGAGCTGGACTTCATCATAGGACCCTTTAACGATTTGTTTGCATCCTATATACTATATATGCTGCTTTACTACATGATTCTTTTGTTTTTGGAAAGCAAACTTTATTGCGTAATAGTTGTTAGCACAGAACAGCCAAGTTGCAGATAACGCTTGCGACTGATTGTAGTAGGGAGAATGTGTCCTTTATGATAGAGTTAGATAGAATGTGTCCTTTAGGGCGTCTCCAACAGCTGGCTATTTAGTTAGTTAGATCTGATGTGGCAAGGAAAAAGTAGGAGAGAGAGTAGTCACTAGCGACGAGCAAATAGCTGATCTATTTCACGTAGTCCAAGAACATGAGATAGGAGCATATGGGTCCAACAGTATAAAATAGTCTTTGCTTTTGTCTCTCACCTCCACGTCAGCTGACTATATAGCTAGTACTAGCTATTACCATTGCGGACGCCCTTACGCTCTCTCTTACTTATCTGTAAAGTTCTTAGCATATCTGTACGCTGTCGACCATGCACTCATGCTATGTTATCAGTAGGGTTCAGCGTTAGGAGGTATGTGGCCATCAGTAAGTAGGAGCGAGACGCGTCACCATCACAAGAAACACGAAGTTATGGTTCCTCTTGGACGCTGCTCGAGTGAGACGGACCTGTTGTCCGTACGGTTTCTTGATATATGTGTAGGCCGCGTGATTGAGCGTTCCTACTGGCTTTTGTCAATAACTTTTGTTGCGTTTTTTTTAAAAAAATAAATAAGTACTAGTTGAAAGAAGTGGTTTTTAAAAGGAGTGGACCAACGATGAAAAAAGTGAGAAAGATACGTGTGCATGACAGGAACGAGAGAAGTGGGGTACGTGATGCACCCGTGACCTCCTACCTTATCCCCGAAGTGAGATAGTAGTGAGAGGAGTAGAGAAGATGCTTTAAGAAGTCAGGTGTTCGTATTGACTTTTAGCTTTTCTAAGTAGAAGTCAAAAACAAAAGTCAATATGAAACAGAACCTAAAGCATTTGGATGGAGTTGTTTGTTGATACCTCAAGGTGTAGTCATGCTACAAGTGGCTCATCCAAGTTAAAGCACCCCATTTTTTTAGATAAAGGATATAAAATCCGGCCTCTATATCCACGAGGGATATATGCAGCCAACGGTTACACGAGTTCTTAGGCTCAAAGCCTCATAACTGAGGAGCATACAACAACAAGAAAAAGAGCTTAAGGACTATGAAAAAAAGCTAGAAAGACTACGCTTCATAACTTCTTCTCCGTCCTTGCTTTCAACCAAGACCCTATCCTCCACCGACTGCGCCATCCAAACTTCGGTCTACTTTGTGCGAAGAAGGACCTCCTAGGCGACGCCTCCAATGAGACGACCAGAATCGCCAACGCCGCCCGCCTCACCGAGGCAAGGTTTTCACCTGGAGATCAGAGCACATGAGAGCTGTGGAGTGCCAAGACAACACCTCCAGGAAGGAAAATGGCGCCCGAAGGCGTCATCGTTGTCGGGACCGGTAAGAACACCGGCAAGGCTTTCGCCAGCACCTCCACAGCACCCCACGTACTACCCACACGCAAAAAAGACCTCCACCAACACTCCGGAGTCCTGCACACCTCAAGGCCATGACATAGCCACCCTTGAACTCCACGAAGAACCGCTTTCTGCAATGTCCGACTCTGAAGAAACCACTAAGCGGCGCCTATAGAGGACTATCTGCTGCCACGCCGGACACCAAGCACCATTGTCATCTTAGCCTTCACCGGTCTCCGTGGGATGCCTTAGGCACCCAGCAGCCAAACCGCCTGCCGCACGACAGGACCACAAGCCAACCACCACCGCCAGCCGCAGCAACCGGCCTCCATCCAGACCCATGCTAGGCTCCGGCGACCAGCACCGCCGCCGGCCCCGCGCTCTACTAGATCCAAGCGCCAGCACGCCGGAGCCGTATGCCGTTGGTCGGCAACCTCGGCGTGGACGAGGCTGACCGCCACCAGGCCGGGCTGCAGCACGCCACCACACCTCCTTGACGTCGCTCCACACGGGCGACAACGCTGCCCCCACGCATGTACGCATGAGAGACGGTGACGGCGGTGTAACAAAAGAGCGACTCCCAGCGGCCAGTCCTCTGGTAGAAGGTGACGCCCCTGCACTGCGAGCTCCGCGACCTCGGGCCTCGCCGGCTCTTCTTCCCGCAGCACGGACGCCCAACAGGGCGCTTCCTCCGTCGGCGACCTCCACAGGGGCCCGGTCGCCTCCGGCGGCACGCTCAAGCGGCGGCAAGGCGAAGGGGAGAGGTAGGGGGAGACGGCGCTGGAGATAGTTCCCTTGAAGACCCTTGAAGTGTTGTCACAAGTTCTGTTCTTGACATTTGCTGCTGATGTGTGGAATGCCTTGGAGCGCATGTTTGTCTCCCAATCCAGAGCGAGGGCGATGAAAATCCAAATGCAGCTCTCCAACACCCACAAGAAAGATCTCACAGTAGCAGCTTACTTCTCCAAGATGAAAGCCTTAACAGACATCATGGCCTTAGCCAATCAACCACTCAGAGATGAGGAGTTTGTCTCCTATCTCCCCGCAAGTCTCGACTCTGACAACAATCCCTTGGTGACTTGAATCACCACTAGATCCAACGCCCTAAATCTCAATGATGTTTGTGCACACTTGCTCAATTTCGAGATGTGTCTTGAACAACAGAACTCCATGGCTCAATTCCCAGTCTCCTCTGTGAATTTGTCTACCACTCGGGGAGGTGGTCACAAAGGGCAAGGATGTGGCTGTGGAGGGTGTGGCGACCGGGAGATGGTGGAAGACACCAAAACAGTAACAATGCAAAGTTTAATGGCTTTAATGGCAATCATCCAACATGATCAAAGCTCTATGGTAAAGTAGGGCATATTGCAATAAAGTGTTGGCATTGTTTTGATCATGCATATCAGAATGATGAATCAAGAGTGGCTGCTTCTGCAAACACCTCTTCCTACAGCATTGATACCAACTGGTACACGGACATAGGCACCACCGACCACATCACCAGTGATCTTGACTGATTGACAATGCAAGAAAAGTACAATAGGTGTGATCAAGTGCAGGCTGCAAATGGAACATGTATGTTTATTAGTCATGTTGGTCAATCTAGTATTCTCACTCCTAGTCAAAACCTACATCTCAGCAATGTTCTTTATGTTCCTAAGGTAGGAAAGAACCTTGTTTTTGTTCATCGTCTTACCTCCGATAACAATGTGTTTCTTGAGTTTCATCCCAATCATTTTCTTATAAAGGATCAAGGAATGAAGAGAGTTCTTCATGACAAAAGTGAAGGTGGTCTCTACCCTCGCTAGCAGTTCCACATGATGTCCAGTGACAAGCATGTATTCTCGGCCACATCTCCTACACAAGAAAGACGACACGATCTTCTTGGGCATCCTTCTTTTTCATAGTTCAGCAAGTTCTTAGGCGTCATAAGCTTTTTTGTTCCAAACTGTCCAATAAAGTGTCGGTTTGTGATGCTTGTCAACAGACTAAAAGTCATCAATCACCATATTCTCTATCAAATCATGTGTCTTGAGCACCTTTGGATCTTGTTTTCTCTGATGTTTTGGGACTTGCCCCAACATTAGTCAAATGTTATAAATACTATGTTAGTTTCATTGATGACTATAGCAAATTCTCTTGGATTTATCTTTGAAAAATAAATCCGATGTCATGCATTCTTCCTTGAGTTTCAAAAACATGCTGAACGGTTGCTTAATAAGAAAATAATTCATATACAAACCGACTCGCGTTGAGAATATCATAAACTCAATTCCTTCTTCAAACAAATTGGCATTACTCATCATGTGTCTTGTCATCATACACATCAACAAAATGGTTCAGCAGAATGCAAACACCGTCATATTGTTGAAGCAGGGCTAGCACTTCTTGCACATTCCTTATTAATGCATATCAAATTTTGGAACTCAGGTTTTTTTACTGCCACCTTCCTCATCAATTGGTTGCTCAATAGAGTACTTAAATTTTCCTCTCCCATTGAACAGTTGTTCGATAATCCACCAAATTATTCCTTTCTCGAGACTTTTGGTTGTGCATGTTGACCTCATTTTACCCATACAAGACACAAAAGCTTCAATTCCACTCGAAACAGTTTGTTTTCTTAGGTTATAACAATCTTCATTAAAGGGTACAAATGTCTTGATACATCTAGTGGGAGAGTTTATATTTCTTGTGATGTTATCTTCAATGAGGAGGTTATGATCCCTCAATGATCCCTGTTGGAGGTGTGCCATGGATGAGGAATACTGTGCTCTTGTTCACAACCACACTTGGCACCTGGTTCCTCAATGGAGGAAAATATCATTGATTGTAAATGGGTTTATGAGATAAAATTAAAGGCTGATGGTTGCATTGATAAATACAAAGCTCGGCTTGTTGCAAAAGGGTTCAAGCAACACTATGGAGCTAATTATGAGCATACTTTCAACCTAGTAGTTAAGGCAGCTACCATTTGGCTTATTCTCTCCATTATCGTATCTCAAGGATGGATACTTCACCAACTTGATATGTAAAATGCGTTCTTACATGGCATTCTAGAAGAGGAAGTATATATGAAACAACCACCAGGCTATGACGAGAAACATCATCCACATTATGTATACAAACTTGACAAAGAACTATATGGGTTGAAATAAGCACCGCACACCAGGTATTCTAGGCCAAGTTCCAAGTTACAGGAATTTGGCTTCCAATCATCACAAGCTGATACATCACTCTTCATATATAAAAGTGGTGACACTGTGATGTATCTGCTCATATATGTTGATGACATTATAGTCATAGGCTGAATTTGCTCTAAAAGATCCTAGTGATCTTCATTACTTCTTAGACATCGAAGTGACAAGATCTAATGAGGAATTGCACTTGTCACAGTCTAAGTATGCTACTGATCTGCTGCATCGAGTTAGGATGCAAAAGTGTTCATCTGCTGCACTGAGTTAGGATGCAAAAGTGTAAACTAGTTGCTACTGCATTGTCAACATCCAAAAAATTGTCCTTGATGACAGGAGAGCTACTTCATTCAAGTGATGTAACTAGATACCGTAGCATTGTAGGACAATTACAATATCTTACTTTGAGATGTCTTGATATTGCATGTTCAATCAATAAAGTTTATCGATTCCTACATACACCTACCACACAACACTAGACAGCAGTAAAACAAATACTTCGGTATCTTAAGTGCACACAAATAGTTGGATTGTGTGTGTAGAGATCAGCGTACATACATACATACATACATACATACATACATACATACATACATACATACATACATACATACATACATACATACATACATACATACATACATACATACATACATACATACATACATACATACATACATACATACATACATACATACATACATACATACAATTACTATTCTGTGTACAGGTGTAAAATGCACGCCAGAAAGTTATTGTTGTATGCGAATAAAGTTACTGCTAAACACTTGTAAAGTTACTATCAGTTGTAACACTACATAACTGACAGTAACTCTGCATGTATTTGACAGTAATTTCACTCACGCACGACAGTAACTTTTCGGCACACACAGTGCATGTAGGCGTAGAATAGTGCAACCGTACATGTATATACACATACATACATATATACACATATATACATACACATATATACATACACATATATACATATATACATATATATGTATGTATATACATATATACATATATACATATACATATATATGTATGTATATGTATATATACACACATATATATATATATATGTATATATATACACACACATATGTACATATGTATATGTATATATACATATGTACATATGTGTGTGTGTGTGTATATATATATATATATATATATATATATATATATATATATATATATATATATATATATATATATATATATATATATATATATATATATATATATATATATATATATATATATATATATATATATATATATATATATATATATATATATATATATATATATATATATATATATATATATATATATAGGAAAATTACGTAAGGCACCATGGTGCCTAGGCACCCACATCCGATACACGTGTATGATTGATAATTTTTTTGAGTTTGGGTATGAAAATGTTTTATACCCTTGATATATTTATGGTAAGTAAGTTTTGAACTCAGTTCAAACTAGTTTGATCTACTTTTGAATTCAATGCGACTACAGTGAGTATATACCATAAAAATAGTTCAAACTAATTAAACTGAAGTTGAATTTAATTTTTTTCGGAGTTTGACATCTCAAATATACTTTTTTATGGGTATATGAAGATACCCACATCAAACGTTGCGAATCTCAAAGCAAATCAACGGGTATTGATATAGGTGCCTAGGCACTATGGTGCATGAAACACTCGTCCTATATATATATATATATATATATATATATATATATATATATATATATATATATATATATATATATATATATATATACACTCGGGACTCACGTACGGAGGACCACTTGTGGCATGGTGGAGTCGACTCCCCCGACACGCCCCATGTGTGACGTACACATGCACCGACTATTCGGCTCGACCAATCGCTCGGACCAATGCTTCACGGAAGCAAAAGCATCGGTGCCTACGATACAGTTACGACACGCTAAGCGCCGTATCATGCGCCTTTAGACCGCGTTTGATGAGGCCCCATCCCCTTAATCATGTGGCAAGCAAAGGGATATCTTTTCTTTTTATTTTTGTTCGGCTTTCACCTTTCTTGGTTGGGTCACTAACCCAAAAAAAACAATCTTGGAGTATAGACACTGGCATTTGAGTAAGATGCATAAGAGATTATGGATGTGTTCTTTAGAGTTATGATTTATGACTTAAAATTTTGAATTTTAACTGTTTATGAGAGATAGTACACAAAGAAAAATAGTCCTATACTATTTTAGCTAGTACTGCTGAATTCAATACACTTTTTACTGCAATTTTTCTATTAACACTATTTTAAAAAAATACATCGTTTGAAAACTAGTTAACGTAGTATAAACCATAAGCTATGAGCCATAAGGCCAGCCGAACGCAACAATATACGTCAAGTTATTAACCATGTACATCATTTCTTTTAGATCCGTGAACTTCAAATGTTGTGAATTTGCTTATAAATCTGCAGTAGTATGTACCACTTTGATCATCCGTTAATTAAGTGGCATTTGGAACGGAGTTAGAAGTTTTTACAGTGGGATCTGCACGCGCTTTCTTTCTTTCTGCAATATTCATGTGTGCCGAACGTCACCAGTACGACTATCGAGATGCAAGTGGTGTCAGAAAGACAGCGGTTCTAAGTTGACAAATTTGGCAACAACTAAAAAAAATGTTCCGCTTACAAGATTGCTAGCTAGCAGTAAGAACGAATCTCCAGATTATTATTTGCAGATTACAAGATTGCTCGCGGGCGCTTGTTTGCAGCCTCCATCGATCTGCAGAGCTCCTCCAGCTGGTCATCGCCCCACCACCTCCCTCGTCTCCTCCATATATATATACCCGCACAAGCTCTGGCGCCAGCCATGTCATCTGAGACCGAGACGGCGAGCCAAGAAGAGCAGGCCAGCCGGAGCACCGACTGCAGGTTCTGCGAGATGACGCGGCAGCACCACCCGCAATGCACGCGGCGGCTGCCGAAGCGGATCATCCTGGTCCGGCACGGTGAGAGCCAGGGGAACCTCGACATGTCCGCGTACACCACCACGCCCGACTACCGCATCCCGATCACGCCGCTGGGCGCCGAGCAGGCGCGCGCCGCGGGGCGGGGCATCCTGGAGGTGGTGTCGTCGCCGCCGTCGGACGGCGCCAACTGGAAGGTCTACTTCTACGTGTCCCCCTACGAGCGCACCCGCGCCACGCTGCGGGAGATCGGCCGCGCCTTCCCGCGCGACCGCGTCATCGGCGTCCGCGAGGAGTGCCGCGTCCGCGAGCAGGACTTCGGCAACTTCCAGGTCGAGGAGCGGATGCGCGCCGTCAAGGAGACCCGCGAGCGCTTCGGCCGCTTCTTCTTCCGCTTCCCCGAGGGCGAGTCGGCCGCCGACGTCTTCGACCGCGTCGCCAGTAAGACACCATCGCCATTGCCGCCTTCACCATCTATTCATCAATCACTGGAGCAAGCAATGATGGTACAGTTTCTTGCAGGTTTCTTGGAGTCGCTGTGGAGGGACATCGACATGGGGAGGCTGGAGCAGGACGTGAGCTGCGAGACCAACCTGGTGATCGTCTCGCACGGCCTGACGTCGCGGGTGTTCCTGATGAAGTGGTTCAAGTGGACGGTCGACCAGTTCGAGAGGCTCAACAACTTCGACAACTGCGAGTTCAGGGTGATGCAGCTCGGGCCCGGAGGGGATTACAGCCTCCTCGTCCACCACACCAAGGAGGAGCTCGAGCGCTGGGGCCTCTCGCCGGAGATGATCGTCGACCAGCAGTGGCGCGCTTCCTCCAACCGGGGGAGCTGGGCCGAGGACTGCTCCTCCTTCATCGCGACATTCTTCGACAACTGGAAGGACTCGGAGGGCGAGGAGGAGGAAGAAGAAGAAGGGAAGATCAAGTTGTTGGAGTAATCGACTTGTCCTTTCTTTTAGTTTCGTTAAAAATTCTTCGAATTTGATACTAGCGTCTTTCGCCATGGAGTGAGTGAATAGTGTTGTAGTGCTTGCTGATTTTTTTTCTTTGCCAATTTGTAACCTGTTCATAGTAGCTAGACACTGAAATATGATTTGGGGGAAATGCGAAATTGTTACTCAAATTGAGAGCAGAGCATCTGAGAGAGATATTTCTGGAGGCTTTGGTGACAGTTTCGTTCTTATTTCCCAATTTATTTGGACTGCAAAGATGGGGACTGTCTTCAACTAAAGATGGCTCCTTCTTTACAGGTTCCTTTATCTAACTAAAGTTAAATCCTTTTTTATCTAACTAAAATTAAATCCTTTTTAAAGGATTCTTTATCTTTTCTAAAGAAGATTGACAGGTTTCTTTGTCAGAAGGGGGATATGATTATAGCCTGAGCATTTCTTTTGGTAGTTTCCGTTTGCAACGGGCCGCGGCAAAAATATTCGTTATTCCCGACACTTTTCAGTTTTCACATGCTGGTCAGTGGTCACCAACGTGTAAATTATGTCTCCTATTTCTATGAAGGAATTATTCTACTATTGATCAATAATCATAGTGGAATCAAGGATACAGAGTTAAAAAGGGATTCTACCCTAAGGCTATGGATGAATCAGTTCAAAGAATTTACTCCTAACAAATTCTTATAGGATTTCTGGTATAAGCATACTTGTTCAGACGCAAACGCAAAGATTGCTTCCTGGTTGGAAATGGGACGACATGTTCAGATGCTCGTCCGGCCAGGAATACAGTATGAACAAATAAACATTTCAACAAGTCAATTTCCTTACAAGTTCTTGCAGTGCACTACAAGTAGCCAAGTAGGAGTACTAGATTTTTGTAGCCTCAACCCACGGATTGCTGCTACTGCCATACGTCTATACCACAGTTTGGAATCCTCGTCCTGTTTTGCTCTCCCGAAACAAAGCCTTGTCCTGTTTTGGTCAAGCCCTTTTTCCATGTCCTTTTTCCTAGCTTGCTGGTCCAACAAATCAAATTGCACTTCTGAATCTGACTGCTGGGATTTGCATGCACCACATTGTAATGGTTTGCAGGTATTGTTGGGGTCAAGCAGTTGTGGCCCTGCTCAAGCAGTTATAGCTGAAAAACACTATAGCTAGCTGAAAAAACACTGTAGTTGACGGAGGCTTATTTAGCATAATTAAATTTAAAAATAGAAAATATATATTAGCCCATCACGTATAATGCAAACAAATACGAGAAAAAAGAACCGGCAAAAAAACACAAAAAAACTAAAAGTATAGAAAAGACGAAATTTATGAATAGTGCAACATAAGTTAGAAGTTAGAAGGTAAGTCGAAACGAGCGGGGCCTTAATTGTTGCCCAGGTGTGCCTGGATGGAACCGGAAGAATTGAGCTAGCTCGTCTCCTCTACGGATGCCACACTGCGCGCGGCAAGATCCCGAAATGCCGGAGCCGGAGCGTAGAATCTTGACCCTTGAACCGCCATGCCATGCAAGTATATACTCTAGTTAAGTTGCTTGCGTCGCAAGACGACACCTTTTGACTTGAGCATGCTTAACTAGACTCTTAATACTGGAACCTCGTTAAAAATTCAGGTACGTAGCACTATCTCGATTAGTACCACAACATGGTTCCATTTTCCGCGTGATGCCATGATTGGCCGTTTTCCAATTGATTTTGTTTAGAAACGTAGTCGAACAACTGGAGCTAGCTTTCTGGAGAATAAAGGGAGTCCTACTGGGGCTTTAACACAAGCCCACCGGACCAGCAGAAGGAGACGGCCGCGAGCGCGGAGGCCATGGCGAGGCGTGGACGGGTCACGGCCTCTCGGGCAGTGGTGAAAAGTGGACATAAACTATCCGTATTATCTGATTATCATATTTAATAAGATGTAAATATTGTTGGATTAATTGTGGGCTTGATCCATTTTAATTTAGCAATTAATCAAATGAAATTTCTAGGCCCACTATTAATGCTAGAGGAAAAACTGTTTAGTCCCATATGGAGAGTTGAATGGGAGTTACACCACTTTAAAAGGTGGAACGTGGTAACCGCCTTGTGGAATTGGAGAGAGCCAATACGCGCGTGCGCTCGCTCGCCACGCCGTGCCGTGCCGTGCCGTGCCGTGTGTGCGCGCGCGCAGGCGTGTCGGGTGCGGGCGCGTTTTTCTTTATATATTCGAAAAACGAAATGCACTAGCTGGCAGTAACGGTGCAGTTACTAGTGGATTATGGCTGCTGTTACTACGGGTAGACGGGCGATCAAGTTTTTGGGGAGCGCATCGGCGCGACTACTCAATCTGCGACGTCTACTTCCTGGTGGTGAACCGTTCGCAGGACTGCACTGCGACTACATCGAATAGGCCATCATGTCGACTGATGGTAACGGTGTCTCCGGCACTGGCCCCGCCCGAGGGTATAAATTGAAAACTTTTCTGGTGTATTTGTTTCTGTGCGCTATGAATATGTTCATAGATGTTTCTGTTAGCTTGTTCATTAGCGAATATGAATACATCGTTGATAGATCACTCATGCATGTTTATGTCATGTTTTATATGCTGAATTTCTGGATTAAAATATGCCGAAAATTGACTAGATATCCAACAATCCAAAAACTTGATAGGTCTTTTTCGGTAGTTGGCTTTGCTGCGTCGCTTAAGCCACACCCTCCGTTTGATGGTTCAAATTTTAAGAGATGGCGTGCACGCGCAATCCTGTGGTTTACTGCCATGGAATGTTTTCATGTTGCACAAGGCAAGCCCGCTGAGCCTCTGTCTGATGAGGATGAACGCAAGTTCAATGCAGCGGATAACTTGTTTCGAGGTGCACTTCTCAACATACTGGCGGACAACATTGTGGATGTGTACATGCATTTGCCTACGGGCAGAGAGATGTGGAATGCACTTGAGGCCAAGTTCGGAGTTTCCGATGCTGGCAGTGAGCTGTATGTCATGGAGCAGTTCTATGACTACAAGATGGTCGATGACCGTTCTGTAGTAGAACAAGCTCATGAAATTCAGGCGCTGGCAAAGGAGCTCGAGAACAATAAGTGCGAGTTACCAGACAAGTTTGTGGCTGGCGGTATTATCGCCAAGTTACCACCTTCTTGGTCGGATTTTGCTACCTCTCTAAAACACAAGAGGCAGGAGTTCAGTGTTACTGATCTCATTGGCACTCTTGGTGTTGAAGAGAAGGCGAGGGCAAAAGATACTCGTGGCAAGAAAGTTGCTGCTGAGGGAGGTTCTAGCGCCAATTTGGTGCAGAAGAAGAATCCTCAGGCTTTCCACAACAAGAAGAAAAATAAGCCTTTTGTCAAGCCCAAGGCTACTACTGAGTTTAAGAAGAAAGGCAAAGGAAAGGGCAGCTGCTTTGTGTGCGGTGATTCTGGCCATTGGGCTAAGGATTGTCCAGATCGCAAGGATAAGCAGAAGAAGTCTGCCAGCATGGTTATTAGTGACGCTGGAGGAACATCGGGGTACGGTAATTATTTACCTACAGTTCTTTCTGTTTGTCAATCACCTGAGTGGTGGGTTGACACTGGTGCTAATATTTATGTTTGTGCTGATATTTCCTTGTTTTCATCTTATCAGGTCGGTCGAGGTTGCTCCTTGTTGATGGGGAACGGATCGCATGCAGCTGTTCATGGTGTTGGTACGGTCGATCTGAAGTTTACTTCGGGAAAGACCGTGCAGCTGAAGAACGTGCAGCATATCCCCTCCATAAAGAAGAATCTCGTCAGCGGATCTCTACTGTGTAGAGATGGTTTTAGGCTTGCATTTGAGTCCAATAAATGTGTCGTGTCTAAGTATGGAACATTTGTTGGTAAAGGCTATGAGAACGGAGGTTTGTTCCGTTTTTCTTTGATGGATTCCTGTAATAAAGTTGTGAACCATGTGTGTAACGATGATGATGAGTCTAATATTTGACATTCACGACTTTGTCATGTTAATTTTGGGTGTATGACGCGCTTAGCTAATATGAGTTTAATCCCGAAATTTACTTTGGTCAAAGGTTCTAAGTGCCATGCGTGTGTTCAATCAAAACAACCTTGCAAGTCTCACAAGGCAGCAAAAGAGGTGAGGAATTTGGCACCGTTAGAACTCATTCATTCTGATTTATGCGAGATGAATGGCGTGTTGACTAAAGGTGGAAAGAATTATTTCATGACGCTTATAGATGATTGCACTAGATTTTGCTACGTGTACTTATTAAAAACAAAAGATGAAGCGTTGGATTACTTTAAGATCTATAAAGCTGAGGTAGAAAACCAACTTGAGAGGAAAATCAAGCAGGTAAGGTCTGATCGTGGGGGAGAGTATTTTTCAAATGAGTTTACTTTATTCTGCAAGGAACATGGAATTATTCATGAGAGGACGCCTCCCTATTCTCCCGAATCAAACGGGGTTGCCGAAAGAAAGAATCGCACTCTAACTGATTTGGTTAACGCCATGTTAGACACTGCGGGACTTTCTAAGGAATGGTGGGGTGAGGCTATATTGACTGCTTGTCATGTCCTGAATAGAGTTCCTACAAAGAACAAAGAAGTAACACCATTCGAGAAATAGGAAAAGAAGAAGCTGACTCTCTCATATTTACGCACCTAGGGATGTTTGGCCAAAGTTAACGTGCCAATTGTCAAGAAGGGCAAACTTGGACCAAAAACTGTAGATTGTGTATTTCTTGGTTATGCTATTCACAGCGTGGGTTATAGGTTCTTAATTATAAAAACTGGAGTACCTGACATGCGTGTTGGTACAATCATAGAGTCCAGAGATGCTACATTTTTTGAGAATGAATTTCCTATGAAATGTAATGTACCTAGCTCATCTAGTCAAGAATCTATAATTTCCCTTGATTCCTTTGTGCCGATAGAACATGTTAAAGAAACGCCTATGGAAAATCCTGAAGAGGATAACAATGAAGTTACTCGAAAGAGTAAGAGACAGAGGATTGCAAAGTCTTTTGGTGATGATTTCATTGTATATCTCGTGGATGACACTCCAAGAACCATGGAAGAGGCATATTCTTCTCCTGACGCTGACTATTGGAAGGAAGCAGTACGGAGTGAGATGGACTCTATTATGTCTAATGGAACTTGGGAGGTCGTTGACCGTCCTTATGGGTGTAAACCTGTAGGATGTAAATGGATTTTCAAGAAAAAGCTTTGGCCTGATGGTACAATTGAAAAGTACAAGGCAAGACTTGTGGCCAAGGGTTATACCCAGAAAGAAGGCGAGGACTTCTTTGATACTTATTCACCTGTTGCCCGATTGACCACAATTCGAGTACTACTTGCCCTGGCTGCCTCTCATGGTCTGCTCGTTCATCAAATGGACGTTAAGACAGCTTTCCTAAATGGAGAGTTGGAGGAGGAGATTTATATGGATCAGCCAGACGGGTTTGTGGTAGAAGGTCAAGAAGGAAAGGTGTGCAAGTTGTTAAAATCTTTGTATGGCCTAAAGCAAGCACCTAAGCAATGGCATGAGAAGTTTGACAGAACTTTGACATCTGCTGGCTTTGTTGTGAATGAAGCCGACAGATGTGTGTACTATCGCTATGGTGGGGGAGAAGGAGTGATCTTGTGCTTGTATGTTGATGACATACTGATTTTTGGGACCAACCTCAATGTGGTTGAGGAGGTCAAGGACTTTCTGTCCAAGAGTTTTGAGATGAAAGATTTGGGAGTGGCTGATGTGATTCTTAACATTAAGCTACTGAGAGGAGGTGATGGTGGGGTTACACTTGTGGAATCTCACTATGTAGAGAAGGTCTTGAGTCGCTTTGGTTATAGTGACTGCAAGCCTGCTCCTACTCCTTATGATCCTAGTGTATTATTGAGGGAAAACCGAAGAATAACAAGTGATCAATTGAGATACTCCCAGATCATTGGCTCATTGATGTATTTAGCTAGTGCTACGAGGCCTGACATCTCGTTTGCTGTGAGCAAGCTAAGCCGGTTTGTTTCAAATCTGGGAGATGATCATTGGCGTGCTCTTGAGAGAGTAATGCGCTATCTAAAGGCAACTGTGAGCTATGGCATTCACTATGCTGGGTACCCAAAGGTACTGGAGGGCTACAGTGATTCAAACTGGATCTCTGATGCTGATGAGATAAAAGCCACGAGTGGATATGTGTTCACACTTGGAGGCGGTGCTGTTTCCTGGAAGTCTTGCAAGCAGACCATCTTAACGAGGTCAACAATGGAAGCAGAACTCACAGCATTAGATACCGCTACTGTTGAGGCTGAGTGGCTTCGTGAACTCCTTATGGATTTGCCGGTGGTTGAAAAACCGATACCGGCTATCCTGATGAACTGTGATAATCAGACTGTAATTATCAAGGTGAACAGTTCTAAGGACAACATGAAGTCATCTAGCCATGTTAAGAGGCGGTTGAAGTCTGTCAGAAAGATGAAAAATTCCGGAGTGATAGCGCTGGACTATGTTCAGACAGTTAAGAATCCGGCCGACCAATTTACAAAGGGTTTATCACGTAATGTGATAGATAGTGCATCGAGTGAGATGGGCCTGAGACCCACATGAGTCATACCACAGTGGTAACCTATTCTACGTGATCGAAGATCCCGTGAAGTAGGATGGTGAAACAAGCTGTTGGTTGACTGGGAGGAGAGACCTTTACAAGGCTCATTTCTTCAGTGATGCACTTCTCTCCTATTCTGTATGGCAGGTTGGTTTTTACCTCAATGTGATCCGAGTGGCTTATTTAAAGCAGAGATGTCGGCCTACAGGACATCTTAGAAGGAACACACCTATATGAGTTCGACTGCTGGTCACAGTCTATGAGATTTGGGTGATTTCTAGATACTCATGAATAGGCATGGAGTGTGACTTATATGCTCCAACCAGAGGGGATGCTTCAGGCAGCCTAGTACTAGTAAAGGAATTGAATAAAGCTTGTTCGCACAAAATTGTCAATTCAAGGCATAGTCCATTGTTAGTTGTGGATGAGTGTAACTCCTTTCCTAGATGGATGTTCAACTTAACAGTCTCCATCGAAACACTGGTATATCAAACAACAGCAGAACTGAGAGCATTTCTCGTGTGCCTTGAAATTTGGTGGGGATTGTTGGATTAATTGTGGGCTTGGTCCATTTTAATTTAGCAATTAATCAAATGATATTTCTAGGCCCACTATTAATGCTAGAGGAAAAACTGTTTAGTCCCATATGGAGAGTTGAATGGGAGTTACACCACTTTAAAAGGTGGAACGTGGTAACCCCCTTGTGGAATTGGAGAGAGCCAATACGCGCGCGCGCGCTCGCTCGCTCGCCTCGCCACGCCACGCCAAGCCGAGCCGAGCCGTGCCGTGCGTGTGTGTGTGTGTGTGTGTGCGTGTGCGCGCGCAGGCGTGTCGGGTGCGGGCGCGTTTTTCTTTATCTATTCAAAAAACGAAATGCACTGGCTGGCAGTAACGGTGCAGTTACTAGTGGATTATGGCTGCGGTTACTTTCGAGTAATGGCTGCTGTTACTAGTGACTAATGGCTGCAGTTACTGGTCTCTTCGTTTTTTGCTGTTACAAAAGAAGGCTCTCCTCTCCATACCAAAGGGATACGAAAAGAACAGAACTCTCTCTCTCTCTCTGTTTTTGTTGCTGGTCTCTATCATCTCCGATCCAGAGCCTTGCGCGCACAAGTTTCTGGGCGAGTAGGCCTCCGGAACTTCGTCCGTTTGTGTACCTGCACGGGTAGGCGGGCGATCAAGTTTTTGGGGAGCGCATCGGCGCGACTACTCAATCTGTGACGTCTACTTCCTGGTGGTGAACCGTTCGCAGGACTGCACTGCGAACATCTTCCTGCATCAAGCGTCGTCCTGCATCACGCCTTGATCGACTACATCGAATATGCCATCATGTCGACTGATGGTAACGGCGCCTCCGGTGTCTCCGGCACTGGCCCCGCCCGAGGGTATAAATTGAAAACTTTTCTGGTGTATTTGTTTCTGTGCGCTATGAATATGTTCATAGATGTTTCTGTTAGCTTGTTCATTAGCGAATATGAATACATCATTGATAGATCACTCATGCATGTTTATGTCATGTTTTATATGCTGAATTTCTGGATTAAAATATGCCGAAAATTGACTAGATATCCAACAAATATTATATATATTTTCTCATTCGATTAACAGTTTCTATCATATGTGTATTTGAATTCACATGAAAAATATGGATGTAAATATAGTATGAACTTTTATCATTTGAAATGTTGTTTTATCCGGACTATCCGTATCCGTATTTGACCAAGTAATATGCATATTTAATTATAATACAACTAATTAGTTGGACAAGTTTTTTTAATTGAATGTGAATTGGTGTTCCTTTAGGTGAAGTAAATGAATTAAAATGAATAAGCGTGATTGTACGAGGATAAAATATCATTAATGTCTTCATACTACATAAGTTACGAGGATATCCAGATCTGATCGAATTGAGTAGATATTCGATTCGAATTCGTATTCGTTACAATATTCGATTCGTATTCAAGAATATTCCAATTCACATTTGTATTTGTTTACAAATATGAATATGAATGTGATTTGGTCACTATTCGATCCATATCTGATCCGTTTTCACCCCTACTCACGGGTGTGGCCGCAAGCATGAGTCGTGACAATTCGCTCTAGTAGAGTGGTTAATTCGAATTTCATTACAATAAAATGGATGGTATGGCTGACCATTCCATGTGACCCCATGGAAAGTCTTACTAGCTTCGTTCTTTTTTAATATAGTTTTAGAATATGTGAAGTTAATTTTGTAAAACATTGATGGTAAATATGTACAAAAGTATTTAGATTTATCACATGAAAGTGTTCTTGCTAGATTTGTTGTCAAATACTTTCATATCACTATATTTTTAATATTTTTATTAACATATAATTGAAAAAGTAATGATTAAATATATACATTGAAGACCATATCAATATTTAAAATGACAAAGTGAAAAAGAATGGAGACACTACGTTGCATCCACTCCATTCCATTGAATCTCACGTTCCCATTATTGCCTACATCGTCATGCTGCCCTCCATGGTGATTTAGGAAGCTTCTCCCCTGGTGAGTTCGCCATGCCCACTATACCACACATCCCGGTGACCATAGTGGATCGATACATGGCAACATTCTTGCTATTTGCTCAGTAATTAACGCTTTTGGACTCCCTAATGGAAAGTTGAACAGTACAAATCATGAAGAGAAGATGCATCATACCAAGCATGACTCGAAGACATCTTCTATGACTCTGACGACGAAAACAGGAAGTTCTCGGGCCACTCTACAACATCTATGACCACTTCCACGACCATTCCTTCAAAGGTTATTCGTATGACCACTCATGAGGTAGAGGCCGCTACGACCACTATGACCTCGCGACTACATCTATGACCACTTCACAGGCACCTCTACATATTCAATGAAGCCATCCCCTGAACAAGTGGTCGGTGAGTTAAATGAGAGAGTTCTGTGCAACGGGTATAACTCCAATACTTTATATGCTCATTATGCCTTCATCTCCTCTTTTGAACCCCAAGATGTAAGTCATGTTTTATGTGATGAGTGTTGGATTAATGGCATGCATGAGGAATTAGAAAATTTTAAGTGTAATAAAGTCCTCCTTATGGTCATAATGTTATTGGAACTAAATGGGTCTTTAATGACAAATAAAGTGAGGATAGTATTGTTGTTTAACATAAGGTTAGACTTGTAGCTCAAGGATTCACCCAAGTAAAATGTCTTGATTTTGGTGAAACATTTGCTCCTGTTGCTTGTTAGAAGTCATTAAAATTTTGTCAACTTTTGCTACATCAAAGAGTTTTAGACTATATCAAACGGATGTGAAAAAACATTTTTCTTAATGCCTATATTGAGGAGGAGGTTTGTATTAGACAACCACCTGGTTTTGAGAATCCTAAATTTCCTAATAATGTCTACAAATTATCCAAAGCTATATTCTGTGATAACACTAGTGCGATTAGTATTGCTAAAAATCATGTGCAACACTCAAGAACCAAACACATTGATATTCGCTATCATTTTCTTATAGACCATGTGGAAAGAGAGATGTTGTCTTGCATTTAATTGATTCTGATTCTCAAGTTGCTGATATTTTCACCAAACCACTTGGTACTTCTTATTTTGCTCAGTTGAGAATTGAGTTGGGTGTGTTGCATTTTATGGGATTATTCTGATGGGTAGTTTGGTGTTTAAATGTTATAGAAGCTTTGTTTATTATACTTATCAAATAATATATCAAGTCCAAGTCTTTGAGATCAAATAATGAGTAGTAAAGCTATCTTTATCATATTTACCCATTTACTTTGTAGTCAAAGTTGTAACAGGTGTAATCAATTTGCTATACTTGAACTAAAACATGACATGGCTGAAGACTTTAACTAGATTGATTGTAGATAGTACCTTGTGATGCTAATTGAAAATGATTAATTTGCTTGTGGGTCCTTTTTTTTAATCTTGGTCATGGAACTCATATGTTTCATATTGCAATATTTTTATGTTCATTCAAGTTGGCATGTTATGGTAAAAATAAAAAAAATTAGAAAGTGAAGATTGAAAAGATATATGCCTTAAGCATGCCATAGTTAAACTAAGGAAAAAGCACAAAACAAGTTCGAATGAAAAGAAGTATACTTCAAGCATGCCACCATTTAAAAGAAGTTTGCTATGAAGCTGGCATCATAAAAAGAAGTATGCTACGAGCATGCCACTTGCTTAAAAGAGAGTGTGGAGCAATAGATTATTATATGAGACTATTAGTTCGACTAGATTTTAAAGTTTGCTTCACTTTTAGGCTTACTTTTTCACTGTGATATCTCTTTGTGCTCTTTATAGATCGGTTTAGTATTGGTCGTAATGCCTGTCATTAATCCAATTTGTTTAATTATGCTAAAGATCTGTTTAGACTAGCTTTATGATATATGACTTTATATTATGTAAGAAGCTCTACTAAAAAAATGACTTGGACACATTCTTAGTTCAATGTAAAGTGATTTGGATAATCTACAAAGTTTCTGGATATTTTCTCTCTTCGCTCCTTTTTAGAATTCTTCTTCTTCTTCTCTCTCTCTAGACCTCTTGATGATTTCATTGCCAATGGGGTGGAAATTAAATGAAAGGGGAGAATTGAATTGAGAATTTTTTGAGTGTTTCAAGAGAAGGAATTTTTTTAAAAAAATTGTTCCCTAAAGTTGAAGGGGAGTTTTTTCGAGTTTTCTTCTGCGTGGTTTGTGCTCTGTGCCCTTTTGGTTGCGATCGGTTCCTTTTGTAAATTCTCTCATTCAAGAATTTTTGAGGTGTTGTCAATATATTCATCAAGGGGGAGATTATTAGACCATGTGATGGTCGTGCATTTTGTTGATGATGAATAATCGACATGTGGTTTTATTGAAATTTGCATTCGTAAAAGTTCTGGTCGATGCGCTTCTGTCCTTGAGTTTTTACAATGGTAAAATGACCACATCTGGTTGTGACCATGTACGGTAGATGATGGCTTGTCCGATCGGCCTTGTGATGGATGGTCCGATCAACAGGTCTATTTGGTCTGATTGGCAGGTCTAAACGGCAGACTTCAACCATGGCAGACTTTGGTCATGGTAGACTTTGACCACGTTCGACTTCGACCACGTCTGATTTTGAACACATCCAACTTCGACCTCATCTGGCTTCGATCACGGCAGGTGATCGTAGATTTTGACCTTGAACAGTGAACAGGTCATAAGCAACATTTAACCAGTTGTAAGTAACAGTGAACCAGTCTTACCTACAGTGAACCGATCGAAGGTCGTAAGGTCATCGGCTATAGTAACCGATCGATGGTCGTGGCTACAGTATTGTTTTATGGTCATAGGTATAGTACCTGGTCGATACTCGATAGCCATAGACTTTATTGGTCGATACTCAATACTCGACAGTCGTAGACTTTACTAGTCGATACTCGATACTCAATAGTCGTAAACTTTACTAGTTGATTGTAACATCCCAAATAGGGAGCTAGTGTAATTGCGAAAATAATAAAACTTTTTATTAGTTTTTCCAGTGTATCTCAAAGTTTTGGCGTTATTCAAATTCCTCGTGTTTGTTTTTCTTGCCGAAAGCCTAAGTAATAAAAATCCAAACCTTGGAATCAAGATATCAAGATTTAAAAATTTAGGAGGTCCAAATTTACCTGGGAATCTTAATTGCAAATTTAAATCCGGATCTTCAAAACCAAGGCAAAAAACATTATAAAATCCTTCCCTCCAACATTACATATCCGGAAATTCAATTTCTGGAAAATTCAAAGTAATATTTTTCCAAAAATTGCCTACCTTAAAATCTAATTGTCGAATCCAAGTTTTGAACCAAGCTTCCAAACTGAAAATATAATTGCAAAACCAAATCTGAAAATCCAAATTCGGAAAATCCTTAAAATTTCCAAAAAAAATTTCTCTTGGGCCGGCCCATTTCTTCTTCCGCCCGGCCCGCTCTTTCTTTTTCTCTGGCCCCTGGCCCACTCGATCGTGGCCGTTCTCTCCTTCCTCCCCGTTTCTTCCTTCTCCTGTCTGCTCATGGCGTCGCCGGCCCAGCCCCGTGCTTCGGCCTCGCCCACCAGCTACAGCCGCCGCAGCTCGCCTCCGTACGCGCATTTGCTACCCTACCACCGGCCTAGCTCCGCCCCCTCCTCCGTAGCTCGGCCGCGCGTCGTGTCCTCCCTCCTTTCCGCCGTGGTCCAGCTAGCGCCGCCCCCAGGCTCGCTTGGCCTCGCCTCGGTTTCACCTCGCCCAGTTACCACCCGCGCCCGCCGCCTATAAGAGGCTGGCCAAACCCCCCACTTGCCCAACTCCCTTGCGTCCCTCCGAGCCACATTGAGCTTGTGCCGCTGCCGCCCCTTCCCGTTCCGGCCATCCCCGGCAAGCCACCCCGTTTTGAGCGCGTCACGGCGTGCGCCCGAGCGTTCACCACCTCCCCTCGGCGTTAATTGGGGCGCCATCGCCCGAGCACGCTGCGCGCACGTCCTCCCCACCTCCGGCCGGCCGTCGCAAATCCCGCCGCCGCACCCACCGTGGTCGATCCCCGGCCAATTCCTCACGGCGAGAGCACCACCTGCGCCGCCCGAAGACACCCCAATGGTCGGCCGCCGCCCACCGCCGCCCCAGCGTCCCCGCCACGGCGACCCGGTTGCACAGCCGCCCGCGCATGTCGCCGGCCCGACCTGGCCTCCCTCCGGCCACTCCAACCATTCTGGTGAGTTCCCCGTGTCTCCCTCATGCTTTCTCGCACCTCCATTCTTTCCCCCTCTCCTCCGGTCGCCGGCGCCCATTTCCTCCTCACCGCCGGCCACCTAAGGCCGCCGCCCGCGTGCTTGGCCCCCTCCCCGCCCGGAGCTACTGCCACCGGGAGCCTCCTCGTCGCCGGGGCGTTCCGTTTTACCGGTCGCCGCCCCCTCCCCGGCCGCACCTTCACCGGCGCCGCCGCTACCATGCCCGACGTTCTCCCTCCTCTGTCCTGTCGCTTCTGCCCTGCTCCTCTGTTTTCAGCCGAGCAGCAACCCCCTCTCGGGTATGACAGGTGGCCCAAGTAAAAATGGCCTAACTCATGTGAAGTATGGCATCCTCTCCTCCCAAATCTTGAAAACTTTTATCTAAAAATATTCTCATTTGGGCAAGATAATAAAATATGATGAAAATGATGAAGTAATTGCAAAATTATAATGAGGGCTTGCAATCAAAAACTTATCTACAATAAAATTTCCTAATAATAAAGAGTAAAAATAACATATAAATTCTCATGTAAGACTAACACAAAGGAATGCATGATCTATTTTCAAATGATAAGAAAATCGACAGGGATTCACTGGAGATTGATGTTAGAAATCGAATATGTGAAATTAATTGGAAGATCATCTTTTATGAATTAGAGGTAATAGAAGTCGATCCTAGATATTTAAAGTTTCATATTTGAGGCTTCATAAAGATAATTTCAACACTCTCAAATTTGATGTTCAAGCTAATCGAATATTAATATCGCCTTCTATCGAAAGCCCGATTGGTCTAAACGCCATCTTTCACCCGTCGACCTAAACCCATGTATACAAACTACGAAATAGATTTTACAAGGTTTTGCCACATAGAATATTGACCAGAAAATGCTCATCTCTAAAATCAGGCCATCTCTCTTATTAGTGCATAAAATAGTCCTTGCCTCACATCCAAATCTCCAAACCTTATCTCAAGAGTTCAAATGTAATAATTGAAAATAATTAATAATAAGAGAATTAGCTCCATCAAGGCAATCCCCGTTAACTCATGCCTTACTCACTCAATAATAGGCAGACCGTTAATAATAAGATGGGTTAGTTAATAAAATAATCAATTTTGTGCATAAAAATAATTGGTTAGGCAATTAGATTTCATATCCTAAGTAAGTTGTTAAAAACAATGATTCATTGAAATGGCCGTTGCTATCCCATATAAGTTTTGCCTCATGAAAGATCAAGGTTACACTGCATATTTAATTACACTCACGTATCCGAATCCTGAAATCATAAAATCATGTTTCTCTTTACTACCATCGATACTCCCTTTTATCTGTTCCTAAGTCCTGCCTAACTCATGGAACTTTCTTGATAAATAGGACTAAATGAAAAGAAAGTCATCAAATAAAAGGTCAAGCTTCGCTTTTCCCCAACCGGCTATGTCTGGCCACTTTCTTTTCCTAGAGCAGTTAATTCCTGAAGATGCATCTTCACTTTTGATCCCTCGATCTCCTAAAATTTTCCCTCACGGTAAAGCTATTCAGACAACTCATTCTCCTGTTTAAATCCAGCTACCACTGTATTCACGGCACGCTAATCCAGATTATCTTTCTATCCCCAAATCGTAATGAATTTGCAATTTAAAGTTAATCGGGCGTTTGTAGTGTTTGGTTTTACTGGTCTTCCTTTTCTTTGCTGCGTATTAGAATTTGAATACTCGACGAGGCGACGGATGCGAACAGTAAGACTGGGTGAAAGCGAGGACCAGTAATTTAAAGTCAATGACTGAAGAGGCTTTGATTTAGAGCAATCAAGGCCATGGTTAAACAAGCGAGGCAAGTCATCACTTTGAACATATTGCTCCCACATTTTATGCAAATTTATGTTCCTTTAACTTATCAACTTGCATGCCTAATTTAATATGCAAATGTATGTCAAAGCTTAAGGTAGCTACATGCCCATTTGCCGTTGTATTAAATTTAATATGCCTTTCCTTGACACTTGAATCACTTAATCCTGGTCGCCATAGATATTAATGATAATCTATCCTAGCTATAGATTACATTACAATGCTATGCTAGTCCGGTCAAGTCCAGGGTGCTAGTCGTCCTGATCATCAATCTTTATAGCAAAAGAATTTATTTTGGGACAGTCATGGGATGTATGTGGTTGAGTATTTCGCTGCAATTGTTTTATGCTTCTCAAAACCCTCAAAACTTGCTATACCTGTCTGGGCGGTTGGTGAGAGTGGATGGTGCCGATGTCGCACGAGAACCCGTGGTTTGTGGTAAGAACCGCCTGGACAAATTAAGGACTGAATCTTGTGATGACCTCCTTGTGTAAAACAGTACAACCACAAGTCTATATGGGTACGACCTAGCTAATTAACTTGCAAAGGTTTAGTTAGATATCACCAGTGGGAAGTGGGTGCCAGGGCATACTGGTTTACTCACAGTGAGGCACAGGGATTTACTGTACTCATACGGCGCAAGAGGGGGCTTCTGACTGTGGTGGATTTAACCCTTCAGCGGTGAAACCTCAGCGGGTGATGTCTAGCTATACCAGAGTAAGGTAAAGGCTTTGTGATAGTTCATCTGTGTCTCACGCCTAAGGAAGCATGTTGACTATTAAGATGACTTATCTCTTGTGGTGAAAGTGTATAACCTCTGCAGAGTGTAAAACTATTCGAATAGCCGTGCCCACGGTCAAGGGCGAACATGGGAACTTACTCGAGTTAGTTCTATTTCCAAAAACATTTGTGGGTGGAATAAAACCTATCGGAGGGATGTACTCTGACTTTGATTTTTCCTGGAGAGAAGTACTCCAGTAGCAAAAACTAGCATTGGTGGAGGTGGCCATGCACTTTAAAAGGTGGATGTAACCGACACTGCAACTACTATTGCATCCTCTCAATCAATTTCATAAAATCTGTTTCAGTTAAAATTGCTAAGTCTCAGGAGTTTTTCTTACTTATTATAATTCCAAAACACTGCTTTTAGCAAATAAAATAGCCTCAAGCCTCCTTTGACAGCCTTGCATCTATTATTACTGCATCCTGTGTGGTGGCTTGCTGAGTATCATCGTACTCACTCTTGCTTAACTACATCACTCAGTCAGAAAGAATAGGAATGTCAAGCCCTGCGATGCTCAAAAGGAGTCGACAGAGCTGGAATACGAAGAGGTCATGGACTAGGTCGCGAACCCCAGTTGGCTGCCTGTGGGCAAGTCCTGAGGGTCCCATCTGTGTGAAGTTTCCGCTGCTGCAGATTTTTGTTTTCGGCCTAACCGGCCCTTGGGTAAGTATTACTGTATTATTTACGCTTCCACCTTATATGTTTTTGATATACAGTAATGTATCTGTGAGCACTATCTACTGATCCAGGGAATAGTGCAGTGGAATCACAGAGGACCTGGGTTTGCTAATCCGGTGTCCGACATTGATACTCGATACTCGTAAACTTTTCTAGTTGATACTTGATACTCGTAGACTTTATGGTCTGCTGTTGTTGTCTTAGGCTTTTCAATCGGTTGTTATAGACCTCATGATCAGTAGTTGAAAGCTTTGCGATTGATTGCTGTAGGCTTCATGACCAATACTCATAGACTTCATGGTTGGTTTGAGTGCTTCAATTCTTGCTATCTTCGAGTATTTTGAGTACTCATGTTAAGCTAGCAGTATGACTGGCAAGTGGTAATCAGTGAATAGTAGTTGGAAGGATTCAGTACTCAGTAGTCGAAAAGACTTGGTACTTAGTAGTCGAAAGGACTCGGTACTCGGTAGTCAGAAGGATTCAGTACTCGAAAAATAGAAGTAGCCAGCTTTTAGATAGTTGTGGTACTTGGTAGTCAGTACTGGATGGTTCTGTGGTCGGTAGCGATGCTTGTTATTCCCGAGTGATCTGAGCGATGATATTTCCCAAGTACTTGTGTTTGAGTACTCGATGAGCTAATGACTGGTCCATGCATAGCAGTTGTAACCGGTCAGAATGAGTAGTCTAAGGGTGATTACTTGGTAGTGATAGAAATTGTGGTCGTGGATGACCTGGTTGAATCAAGAAAAGAATCAAGAGACTTAGCAAAAATATCTGCAACCTGCTACTTGGACTTTACAAAGTAAAGCAGAACATCACCCTTCTCTACATGTTCTCTAATGAAATGGTATGTAATATCAATGTGCTTGGTCCTAGAGTGTTCCACTTGGTTCTTAGCAATGTTTTGGCGCTAGTGTTGTCATAGAAGAGTGGAACACTATCTAAAGCCAAACCATATTCTCGTAGAGTAGATAAGATCTAGAGAACCTAAGAACAGCTACTAGCAGTAGTTACATACTCTGCCTCAGCAGTGGACTATCAACAAAGGACTGCTTCCTAGATGACCAAGAGATAAGAGATGTGCCTAAGAAGTGACAGGTGCTAGAAGTCCTCTTCCTGTCTACTCTACACCCTACAAAATCAGCATTTGAAAAAACCCGAATGGAGAGTGCAGAAGCAGAAGAATACTAGAGTCCAAAATCAAGAGTGCTCTAAAGGTACCTGAAGATGTGACGCATTGCTTGGCGGTGAGAGACGAGGGGAAGCTTAAAATCGAGTGCATAGACACACAGCAAACTGTATATCCAGCGTCGACGCCGTGAGGTAGAGGAGAGAGCCGGTCATATTGTGGTACTCCTTCTGGTCCATAGGCTCTCCATTCTCATCAGGATCCAACATGTTCGAAATGGTAATTGGAGTAGATATTGGCTTACTGCTTCCCATGTTGAAGCACTGAAGAATATCTCTCGTATACTTGCTTTGATGAATGAAAGTTCCTTGTTTCAGTTGCTTGATTTGAAGACCAAGGAAAAAAGTTAGCTCACCCATCATACTCATCTCGAATTTCCTGATCATAGAATCTGAAAATTTGGATACCAAAAGATGAGAAGAACCACCGAATATGATGTCATCCACATAAATCTAAACAAGCAAGAAGTCACTACCATGCCTAAGAGTGAACAAGGTTTTATCGACCATTCCAAGGCTTTGAAGAGCTTACACACATGGTTTGGAAACTTGGAATTTTGAAAACCAGGTAGTTGCTTGACATAGACCTCTTCCTCTATGAAACCAATAAGAAAAGCAATCTTGACATCTATTTGAAAAAGTTTAAAACCCTGAGATGTCGTGAATGCTAGCAATATATGAATGGTTTCTAATATAGCTACAGGAGCAAAGATCTCTTCAAATTCTAAGCCCTCTACCAGTGAATAACCTTGAGTTATAAGCCTAGCCTTGTTACAAATTACTAACCCATCCTCACTATGCTTATTTTTGAAAACCCATTTTGTTCCAATTACATTATGATTAGGTAGAGGTTCAACTAAGATCCAGGCTTGGTTTCTTTCAATGTTTTCAACCTCTTCATTCATAGCATTGACCCGAGGAATCAGCTAAAGCCTGGGTGACATCTCGGGGTTCAAAAGACGCAACAAAAGCAGAATGTGCATGAAAGATAAACCTGTAGTGAGTAATTCGCTCATGGAGACCCCAATCATCTACTCCGAGGGTGTCATCGCTGCATGTGAAGAGGGGGTCCTGGTGTAGACGTGGCTTCTACCTCGTGGGTTGTGGAGGTAGGAACAGAGCCACTTGAAACGCCGATGGGAGAAGGTGTTATATCAAGGAGGTTGACTAGAGGGGCGTGAATAGATGGTCTAAAAAATTTCTTCTCAAATTAATTATTAATTTCTATTTGACTAAACCAAGCAAATAATGCGGAAGTTTGACACAAAAGGTTTAGCACAAATAACGTCTAGAACAACTGGATTCACCTAAGTGCACCAACAAGATAAGCCTATATCAAGGTTTGCAATCCTACGATGACAAGCAATCAATTAATTCTATGAAAGTAAATTGCTTGGATGTAAATTGAGCACAAAAAAATAAACCACAATTGACACAATTACATTTTACCGTGGTGTTTGGAGACTTACCAGTCTCCCCTAGTCCACATTAAGGTTATCCCCAACGAATTGGACCGGCTCCATGAATTAAGCCGAAACACCTCAATCCACTAGCGGTAGCTCTTTCCTGCTCCAGGTAGGTGAGCTCCAGCCTTCACAATTTTGCTGGGTCTTTTCACAACCTTCTTTGAGAAGATCACCGTGCACGATGCCTCCAACTTTGTCTAGGAGTTGACAAACTCCAAGAGTAGTAAGTCAAGCCTCTTATTTGACTCTCACCATGTGCAATGAATGCACAAGCTCGAGTAGATACATAATCCACCTCTATGCAACACATGCAATCTAGAGCCTTCCTCCTTGCTCACAAGGTGCAACACATGCACAATTAAGAGAAGGACCTCACATTAGCTCAAATGAGTGAAATGGAGTGTCAAAAGTTGTTCTCCAACTGGCCACAAGGGGGTATATATACCCCACACCTCAAAAATAGCCGTTGGGACAGAAAACAAGATTTTTGGAAGTACCACAAGCAAACGACTAGTACTTCCACTCCCCTCAGCAATGGTCAAAAACTAGCTGTTGCATGCAAATCTAGTAGTTCCGTCGTGCAAAGTCTGATACTACTGATCATCGAAAGTACCACAGCACTCGTGCACAACTACCGATTTCCTCGGGGACGAGAAGACTCCATACATGTGTCTCTCTAGAAAAATGTACCGCTACACAAACCGGATGTTCCACAAATCAGAATTACCGCTCACACAGAGTCGGTATCAGACCACTCACACAGAGCCGATCGGACCGCTCACATAGAGCTGGTCAAAAGTACTGATCGTCGACTTCATTGGTCCCTGACCATGTCAGATGCTTCGACCACTCAAGTCTCCAATCATGTTATCCAGTTCGACCACACATATCTTTGACTATGTTGATCTCCGACCACACCGGTCTTCGACCACGTTGTTCAGATCGACCACACAGGTCTCAAAGTACGCTAGTCTCCGACCACATTAGTTTCGATCACTCATGTCTCAACCACATCAATCTTCGATCACACGGATCTCCAACCATCACATCGATCTTCGACCACATTGTATCAATCATGTCAGTTCGACCACGTCGATTACAACCACATAGGTCTCGACCACGTAGGTTACAACCACAACAGTTCAACCACGCTGGTTTCGACCATGCTAGTTTTGATCACACAGATCTCGACCACATCAATTTTGACCACGCTGGTTTCGATCACACAAATATCGACCACGTCAGATCTGACCGTCTTGGTTCAACCACGCTGGTCTTCGATCACACAAATCTCGACTATGTTGGTTTCGACCACACTGGTTTCGATCACACAGATCTCAGTTCCGACCACATTGATCTTCAATCACACAGGTTATCGACCACGTTGGTTTGACCGCAATGGTTCTCGACCACACAGGTCTTTTGACCACCAACAGACTTGGTAATTCCGTGATTAAAATGCCAGTAATTTCGACTAGCAATAGTACAGTAAAATACATTGCGGTAGTTCCAATTTCCCTGAGAAGTGCATATACTTCAACAGATTTTGCAAAACACATTTGCAAACTACAATATCATGCACACAAGAATTATCCATGATTTCGAACAAATTGCAAAACTCATTTGCACACTTTTAGAATCATGACACAATGATTATATATATGAGCTTCAAACATTTGCAAAACACATTTGCAAATGTAAGCCTCATACTATATATAATGAAAACATGGATTTCAAACACTTGCAAAAACACATTTGTAATGTATAGCCCAATGTTACAAGGATTCAACACATGAGCTTCAACTATTTGCAAAACACATTCGCAAATACAAGTCTCATGTCAAGGAGAGCTAGAGCAAGTGAGGTTGAGCTATCAACACAAAATGAAACTCAAGCTACTAGACATGACCCCTCTTAATAGTACGGTAATCTATTCTAGCAATCCGGTCTTCTAACCAAACACCAAGACTAGTAAAAAACTAGGAACACATCATTAGCCCTCGCTAGCCATACCTTTGCCTTAAGTTATAGTCTTGACATGCATCAACTCATGATTCATCATTTACTTCAACTTCATCAACACATGATGGATCTTTACTTGACTTGATCAACACATGATCATTTCCTCTTGGACATGCATCAACTCATAATGCATCCACCACTTGACTTGATGATCTTCAACACATAAAGTCATCCCAAGTCTTCCTCATTTGTGGAATCTAACATATTCATTCAACTCATGGAAAATGTTAGTTCATAAAATAATTATCATCAATTACCAAACTTCACCATTAAATCATAATGGAGGGACTAGATTCTTCCCATTTTGATAATTCATGGTAATCTCAATAAATAATAAGATAAAAATTGAATTGCGAGTATACAACATGTACACAACAATTGTATACTCTAGAATAAGCTTTCAAAGCAAAGCTTACTCATCAGGTTGTCATTAATCATCCAACCATCAACACATAATGGAGGAACTAGATGACAACCTAATTATGAGTATATATGAGCTACACAAGCTATATATACTCCAACTTAATGGAGCTTGAACTTACAGAAGGCTGTTCTCCTGAAGTTGGGGTGGTAGAAATAGACTCTCCAGCCAACTTAGGAGTGACTAAAGTATAGATTAGGTCCTAATCCTCTTCGTCAAGGTCATTGTCAATGAAGATGCTCTAACTCTCATAAAGTACCTGTGTACCTGCATTGTTGGGTCTAGTACCAGGACTAGCCTCATCAAAAGTGACTTCACATGTCTCAATAATTTTGTTAGTATCCAAATTAAAGACACGATAGCCATGGGAATGAGCAGGATATCCAAGAAAAATGCCGCATGACATCTAGATTCAAACTTATCAAGATTGCCATATTTAAGAATAAAGCACATGCAACCAAAAATCTTAAAATGAGAGACGCTAGGTTTATGATCAAATCTAAGCTCAAAGAAAGTCTTGCCTAAGACAGATCTCATGAAAACCTTGTTGGTCACATAACAAGCAATAGAGATTGCCTCAACCCAAAATCTCCTAGGAGTGTTGTGTTCATCTAGCATGGTCCTAGCTATCTCTACAAGGGTTCTATTCTTCCTCTCAAAAACCCTATTCTGCTGGGGAACTCTAGGGGGAGGTAAACTAGTGTTCTAACCCTCTCTCAGTGCAAAAAGTGCCAAAGGAATGGTTCTTGAATAATATGCCGTTGTCACTCCTAATAGCTCTCAAAGCTCTTGGGGAGGTCAACTACTAGTCTAAGGGCCAACTATCTGAAGTAACCAAAGAACTCATCCTTAGACACTAGAAAATATACCCAAGAATACTTAGAGGAGTCATCTATAATGACAAGAATATACCACTTCCCTCCTACAGATTAGACTCTAGAATGACCTACTGTGTCTAAGTGAAGCAACTATCCAGGTCCATTGGTCATCACTAAAGTAAGAGGTGAACGAGGAGCAGAAACCATCTTACCACGCCTATAGGGTGTGCACATGAGGTCTCTAGCACTCTTAAGCCTAGGCAATCTTTTAATCAGGTTCTTGCTACTGACATTAGTCAAGTGGTCCAAGCCTATGTGCCTAAGCCTATGATGCCACAACACTAAGTCCAGGGAATCAGAAGATGCAAGACATCTAGGACTAGAGGCAGAAGAGATACTGAAATCAGCAATACAGATCCTCTCAAATCTAGAGATCCCAAAGACATGCTCACCAGTGAAATCTAATACACCTCACTTCTAGACCCTCATGAAGTAGTTGGGAGACAGATAGCAAGTTATACCTCAGCTTACTTACCAAAGTGATGTCCTTGGGCATAAGTTGTTGTTAACGCGCACCATGCCCTTGGCTGTCATGGTCCCGGTAGAGGCATCCCCAAATGTAATCAACTCATTGCCAGATGCACGTGTGAGGGAGGAGAGCCATCTAGAATCTCCAGTCATGTGTTGAGAACACCCTGATTCAACAAGCCACACATCCTCCTTCCTCGCACGCTGGACCTACATGGCATAAGTAGAAAATATCCATGCCTCAGTACTAGGATTGGTGATAAAATACTTGGGAATCTAGTACTAAGCCACACGATGTCTAGGAATAGCAGTAGAAGTAGAAAAATGGTTAGACAGATAATCATGAGAATGCACACAAGAACCGCCTAGCTCTCTCCGAATCGGTCTACTAAAAGACCGGTACTCTCTCTGACTAGGTGCAACCCATGATCTACTCTCACGATATCCTAACCTAAAATGCTGCCTAGAGCCACCAAATGAGTCAAAGAATTCATCTACAAATCTAGACCTATATCTAAAAGGAAAGACAGGCTGCACTCCCAGTCGAGCTCCACCCCACTCGGCATCACCCCTCTTCCATCATTCTTAGCCTGTGCTACGCCTTTGGCTTCACTGCTTTACCAAGGACCGGCAAGTGGCAAGCGTCCGAGCTGACTTCGCTTTCTTCTCCCCCCTCTTTATGCAATTCCATGACAATTCAATAAGTAAACCCATCCCAACCATCACAAGCAAACTCAAGACCAACTGCACCACATCGACCAAGCAACTGAGTGAAATCACCAGGAACATGACTCCCCTTTTCATTATTACAATTCTATTTTGAAAAAACTCAAGGCAAAACTTTGAAAAGGGTAGTTGTTTATTGAGAATATTCATGCAGCACTGATATGAGAGCAACGGAAACAACCTTGGCACAAACATTTTTATTTGTATCTCTTTATGGGTTAGTTGTTTATTGATTGTGTATGCATCCAACAGCATCAAATTCAGGGGCGAATTGGTACCAAATCTTGTCATTCCAAGATATCTAATTCAAAACAACCACACATTGGTAGCATCTATGATAAGGATAAGAAAATAAGATATGTTGTATAGATATGAATATCAGTGAGGGGAGGAGATGGAGGATTACCTCGGCGTCGGGGTGGAGTTGTGCTTAGGGAGGATAGCTCAGAATTGGTGGGTTACACTTGTGTTAGATATCCAGAGGATGGCAACGTATGTTGCAGATCCAAAAGGAGGTGGGCCGGTGTGACCTCCATCTCCAAAGGGAGGCGAGCCAGCGCTTGTGGACAAGGTGGTGGCCAGAGCGAGGCGTCAATAGGAGTCAGTGAGGTGACGCTTGTGGACGAGACGCCAGTTGAAGGAAGCGGAGGGCAATGGTGGGTGGAAATCCTACTCACAGAGGCTGTAGAGAAGGCAGAGGTGGTCACGGTGGCGTGGAGGGCGGAGACCCATGGTGGAGATAGATGGGAGGAGGCATGACTCCTCGCAAGAGGTCGAGGCCAAGGTCGTGCGGGCTCACAAAACTCTAATCACCTCTCTGGGTCGAGTGTGACCACATGTGGTTGTGCAGGGGACAACTGGTGTTGGGAGGGCAGAGTCCCTTTTTCATAACTGGTACATGATAGGGAATCAAACTTGATATTTTATTTTGACCTACAACATAAAAATTAATTTCAAATATTATATTCAAACATACATATCATTTTAATTTTGGAATTAGTCTGGAGTACAAAAGAATAGCTTCCGTATTTTTATGATCTTTTGCATGTATTTGAACCAACTTTGTGCAAGACCCATGTGATCATACGGTGTGATTTGATCAGACATGTAGAACAATAAAGTGATACCGTTAGTAAAAAGGATTGCAATAGTTTGGCATGGAAATATATTCCACTTTAATACATTACCATTCAAGGTGCATCTTAATTCGTTGGTAGCTAGTTTCCTTACTAGCTAGTTATATACATTTTCATTAGGCCAAGACTAACCTCAATAAATCAATGGCTCAGATTTAATTATCCTCTTAATTACCTCTACAAGCATGGATAAAAGAGCTAGCTCGTACTGCGCTGGCCTCCCACTACAGCACCAGCACCACCAAGCCGGCAGGCAGCAACCCAAAACGAACTCCGATCCTCTTATCCCCGTCCAATGCACTCCTACCATACCACATTGGGCGGCACACTCACTGCATGCGCGCCTCCACTCCACTCCACTCCCTCCCCAGTACTCCACTTCCGCCGCGAGATCACACTGCATTTCCGCATGCTCCCTACTCACTCCCTCCCTGATAGTGCTCGATCGTGCCACAAATATCATTGCATTTCTTTCCAAGTCCCCTGCACTGCACCATCGTTGTCCGTCGTCACCATCATCACGTACAAACCCGACAAGAAAAGATGGAAACGGAACAAACGAAGACAAGAACAGCAACAGCTAGCACCAAAAAGTATCATCGATCGATCGATCGGATCGACCGCGAAAAGGAAGGATCAGGTAGCAGACCTAATGCTTTCCCCCCTCTCCTGTTCCCTCGGGACCTAGCATGCAAGAACCAAAGGAAATCAAATCAATAACATCGACCATGCATGCCGGCTAGCTAGCTACTTGTGGTGGCCGCATGTCGTCAAGGCCGCCGCCGTGAACGTTTGGTACGTCACGGTTCCGGCTCCCGGGAAGTCCTCGGCCGCCTGGCTCTGGCAGGCGACGCCCAGGGGCTCGACGGCTTCTGTCACGGCCGACCATACTGATGACGCGGCGTTGGTGGCGCCGCCAGGGGTAGTGGCGTAGCAGACCGAGACGGAGACGGTGGCCGGGCGGAACACGGCGATGGCCTTGCGGATGGAGAAGAGCGCGTCCTCGCCGCCCGCGCACTCGTAGCTGGCGTAGCTGTGGCCGTCCTCCGGCGTGACGTGCACGGTGGCGTAGCGCACACCGTCGAGGCCATTCATCGAGTACCCGCACGGCGCGAACGCGTACCCACACACGAGGGACCGCGGGTTCACGTCACCGATCCCGGACAGCGTCGTCATCTCGTCGCCGATGGCGTGGCTGGTCCGGTCGTCGCCGGGCTTCAGGTAGAACTGCCCGGCCAATGCACGGTCCAGCTCCGTCATGCACACCTCGATGGTGAAATGCGTTGCACCGTCGACGTGCCCATTGCCTGTGCCTTCCAAGGTGGGCGGCGCCACGGACGACGCCGAGTAGACGTGCCACTTGTGCGAGCTATGCGACGACGGCAGCACGGTGGACCGGCGGAAGCGGAGTTCGCACGGGACGACGCTGTCAAGGTACCTCACCTCGTCGGCGAAGTCGGCGTGCGGGAACGGCTGCGCCTCGGGGAAGAGGTACGAGCCACGCGAGTACCGGCAGGAGCGGAGGCCTAGCCCGAGCTCGCCGGCGGCGCGAAGCAGAACCGGCACGGCGCGGAGCAGCCGCGTCGTGCCGCACGTCTTGAGGATGGCCCGGGACGGGTACACGAACAGGCTGGACTCCGAGAGCACGTACGCGTCGAACACCTTGTTCCCCGCCGCCGACACGACCGTGCACTGCACGGTCTCGAGCGCCACCTGGAGCGCCTCGACCGGCATCAGGCGGAGCCCATGCTTCGCGCCGCCGCCCGGAAGCGAGAACACGAGCTCGAGCCGCTTCTCGAAACCCTCAAACCCCGAAGAAGCCATTGAAACTCGTAGTTACCTACACTGCAGTGTTGAATGTTGTGGCAAGCTAGCTAGCAATGGAGGTGCAGCTAGTGTTGTTCTGTTTGCATGCAGTGGTGAGAGGGGAGACTTGAGAGGTGAGAAGTGAGGCGGTTTTTATAGCTAGCAGAGGTAAAATGTGTGTAAGAACTAAGAGGTAGAAATGTTGGAGAGAGAGGAGAAAGAGAGAGTTGAGAGAAGGCAGGCGCATGAGGCAACTAATGGTAATGATTGTGAGCATTATGAGCAAAGGGGGAGGATCTTCATGAGAAATGGTGGCAGTGGCAGTGGGAGTGAGGCTCGATCGATCGGCAGGCAGGCTGAAAGCCCACGCGTAGCAAGTCGCCTTGATGTATAGTGGAGGAGAGAGAGATCTCTGGGTGGGGAGAGCAATTGATTGTATGGAAATAAGCATTTGTGAAAGGGATGGACAGATGGAATTTAGGGATAAGGGGAAATGCCAACCATTATATGTGGTTCAACACGACTTGTAATAGCTACTATAATTTAATTTATGGCATGGTAAAAGGAAAAATTGGCTATAAGGCACCACACGTTTACGTATTTGTTCTAAGACATTAGGTTTTTTTTGCCTATGCACTACGATACTACAATTTTATAACCTTGTTGTAGGACACTAAAGCTATTAAAATAATATTACCCTAGTTATTAGGGGACAGAGTGTGTGCAAAATGTCCTATTTGCCTCTCAATCCTCCTCCCTTCATCTTCTTCCTGCTCATGTTGTAGGCGAGCTGTCACTATGCCACATCTCGCCATCATCACCCTCTCCTAGGCTGACCTCGTCCTCACCAACAAGCTCCAGCTTGACCAGTTCATCCACCTTGACCGCCTTGACGGACTTGGTTGTTGCTCTACTAGCACGGTTGTTGTTGCTTCTTCTACCAGCTCTACAGGGCTCATTACTGCTAAGCCTAAGCCTTAGCCAGGCAGATCTGTTGTATCACTCTCCACATCAGGTACCACTACTCCTTGGATATTGGACTCAAGGGCCTCCTTTCATATAACTGCTGATAGCTCTCAGCTAGCATCATGTAGACCTATCACAGATGGTACTCAGGTTCAAACAGTCGATGGCACTACCTGTTATATTACATGTCAAGGCACTCTTTCCACTTCACAACTTGTTGTTCCAGAAGTTTCTCTTGTGCCTCAACTCTCAATGAATCTATTATCTGTTGGTTAGCTCACTAATCTGCATCTCTTTGTTGGTTTTGATGATTCTTCTTGCTTTGTGTAGGATCGTCATACCTGAGCTCTTGTTGGTACTGGCCATCACCATGCACATTCTCGAGGACTCTACATTTTGGATCATCTAAGTCCTCCTCCATCTCATCTGCTTTGGCTTTGGCTTCCATTGCTACTTTTTCCTAGTGGCATCACTGTTTGGGTCATCTATGTGGGTCACATCTATCTACTTTAGTTTGTCAGGGTCTAGGTCATGTTCCTATTAATATCAGTTATAATTGTAAGGGTTGTAAGCTTGACAAACAACTACAACTCCCACATCCTTCTAGTGATTCTAGATCTAGTCATCCTTTTGATTTGGTCCACTCTGATGTCTGGTGACCTGCTCCTTTTGTATCCAAAGGAGGTCACAAGTACTATGTAATTTTTATTGATGATCATTCTTGTTACACTTGGATCTTTTTCATGAAGCATCACTCCCAATTTTTGTCTATATATCAGTCTTTTGCTAGGAAAATTCACACTCAGTTTTCTTCTAACATTCATACCTTTTGTTCTGATTCTGGGAGAGAGTATTTGTCCACTGCTTTTTGTCACTTTCTGTCTTCTGAGGGCACTCTTGCCCAGCTCTCTTGCTCCGGTGCTCATGCTCAAAATAGTGTTGCTGAACACAAGCATCATCACATAATTGAGACTGCTCATACTCTTTTAATTACGTCCTTTGTTCCTTCTCATTTCTAGGTAGAGGCTGCATCTACAGCTATTTATCTCATCAACCTTCAGCCATCCTCTCGCCTTTAAGGCAAATGCTCCGAAGAGGTCTTATTTGGATCTCCTCCAAGTTATGATCACCTTTGTGTCTTTGGTTGCACTTACTATGTTTTGCTTGCTCCTAGGGAGCATACCAAGCTAACGGCTCAGTTGGTAGAGTGTGTATTTCTTGGATATAGCATTGAGCATAAGGGCTATCATTGCTATGATTCCTTTGCATGTCGTATTCACATATCTCATGATGTCACCTTTGATGAGAGTCGTCCCTTCTTCTGTTCTCCTACTACTCAAACTCCATCCCCCACAGACTTTACTTTTCTCTATCTTCCTCTCATTTCTTTAGTTGATTCAACTCCGCAGTTAGAGTCTTCTATTGTATCATCATCTCCTCCTCCAGCTCCTTCTGCCATACCTTCCGTACCAAACACATCTCCTTTCCCTTTTCACTACATTTGTCAGTCTAGAGTCTTTTTGGATCCCCCACTCTTCCAATCATGTCCCTTCTGATATTCCGGTCAGTACCACTAATGCTCATCCTGACGATCCACCGCTTGCATGAACACCTCGGTATGACCTTCGTGATCGTACCACTATTATTGCTCCTGATCATTTTGGTTTTCTCACTACTTGTGCTATATATGAGCCTCATACATATGAGGAGGTAGTTGGTATTTCTGAGTGACAGTGGTCATGTTTGAGGAGATTGTAGCTTTGGAGCACACTGGTACTTGGGGTCTTGTTCCTTACCTGCACAAGTTGTTCCTATCACATCTAAGTGGGTTTACAAGGCTAAGCAAAGTCCAATGGTTTAGTGGGGCGCTACAAGGCTCGTCTTGTTGCTCGTGGTTTTCAGCAGGCACATGGACATGATTATGATGAGACTTTTGCTCATGTGACTCACATGATCTCAGTTTGCACTTTAATTGCTGTGGCTAGTGTTCGTTCTTGGACTATCTCTCAAATGGATGTAAAGAATGCTTTTTTACACGATGATTTACATGAAGAGGTTTACATGCAGCCACCACCAAGAGTTGAAGCTCCTATATGACATGTTGTTGTCTCCGATGTGCTCTCTATAGTCTCAAGCAAGCACCTCATTCCTGGTTTGAGCGGTTTAGCTCAGTAGTTCATACTGCAAGTTTCTCTTCTAGTGATCATGATCATGCCTTATTTGTTCAATCATCTCAGCATGGCATTCTACTTTTGCTTTATGTGGATGACATGCTAATCACTGGAGATGATATGGAGTATGTTGCTTTTGTCAAGCAACGTCTTGCTGAGCATTTTATGATGTCTGATCTAGGACCTCTTAGCTATTTCCTAGGGATTGAGGTCACTTGTATAGATGATGGTTACTATCTCTCTCAGCATAAATACATTCAAGATCTCATTGCTCGCTCAGGATTGACTGATACATGAACTGCTGTTACTCCTATGGAGCTTCATCTCCAACTTCGTCCTACTAATGGCATATTTCTTGATGATCCTTCTCGTTATCGTCATATTATTTGCAGTCTTGTTTATCTTGCAGTTACAAGATCGAATATTGCTCATGTTGTTCATGTGCTCAATCAGTTTGTCAATGCTCCCACTTCGACTCATTATGGTCATTTGCTTTGTATTTTGCGTTACTCGAGGGGTACTACTGCTCGTCGACTCTTCCATGCTATACTCTCGGTAATTGCCTCTCCCATGTGTGATTCATTAATTACCTTAAACCATATGACTCTCTTGTTTAGCTTGTAATTGTTGTATATATAGTAGGCTACAAGACTAAGGTAGGCACTTCTCTGGTGCGATAATGTCCAAATATCTGAATTTACAACAAAAGAGAACTAAACTTGTTGGAATAGTCCTTTACGTTTTGCTAGTTCCTCACAATAGATCCATAAAATATCAGATGCAGTAGTTCTCCTACTGACATGTTGAGACTGTGGACAAAAGTTGCGTTGGATCATTCTTTCAAACATGTGACTTTCACTCATCTTAATCGGTTGATCTTCAAAAAAAATATTTAGCAATTTCCTTACTAGTAGAAAAGCAGGTTGTATACTCAAGTACTTATAGAGCCATCGGCTTCAAAGTTCAGTTGTGTTTATACTCCTCCGATCCTCCCCCTGGGCTATGCACCCCTATCTTACTCAAATATGTTTTATAGTGATGGTTCAAGTGCCCTGTCCCTCCACATGTACGAGCAGTTAATTAAGCTGTTCAATAATTAGAAGTTGCGATCTCTACTGTTTGGCTATCTCGGATTTCCTAGCTTAAGGTCATGTGCTTCTAGTAAGGCACCCTTCATCCAGCGATGCGATTGCCAGATGCATTCCTGCCAATGTTGTTGTTCATGGACAAAGGAGAGAAGTCTAGTGTCCTCATTGGGTTCGGACCACCACAGTACTCCTCATAGCCCTCCATACTGTCCATATAATGATCATCCATGCCGTAGTCTTCCATACTTAGTGAGAGTTGATGAGCATCAATGGGAATCAGAACTGGAGGAGGACCAGTGGAGTTGCGGGGGAGCTTACATTATGTTGCCCAGCTACCTTTTTTGTGCTGGAACTCCTCGATAGCATACCGCTCGAGAGCTCTTAGTGCTCCGACTCCTTGGTAGCATAATGAACTTTCTGTTGTACATACTACTAAGACTACTAAGTAGAGCAAAGAGAAGAGAGAAGCTTGGATTTGGTGCTTCGGTGATGAAGAAATAAGGAGAGAGGGTGAATTTTTATAGCCATGAAGGAGAAGATCGTTGCCTGATTCCCTCCCCACCTGTTGCCTCTCTTCCTCCCGATCATTGCCTACCCCTCCTCCCGCTCGTTGCATAACTCTACTATCCCTTTAGTCTCACTCTCTCATCACTTCAATCTCACATCAGCACTCTCTTTTATTTTCTTTTTCCCTCTCTTTTCCCTTTCTTTTTTTCCCACTAACAGTCCGACAAAATCACGTCTCTTCTCTTCTCTTCCTTTTTCTTCTCTCTTCCTCCCCTCTCTCTTCTCTCTCCACCAGACGTGGCCGCGTGGGAGGCGGCGAGGTGACGCAGGAGGCACGACAGGATGCAACAAGGCGGCGTGGGAGGCAAGACAGCAACAGGGTGGGAGGCAGGGGGACTACTACCATGCCAGCCATGCTCGCCATGCCGGACTGGCCCGAGCATGACATGCTATGCCAAACTGGACTGTGCCACCCGACGGGCTGGTTTGCCAGGACCGAACCAGCACCGGTCTGTGCGGTGCAAGCCTGGCTTGCCATGTAGCAGGCTCGTGCTAGGCCGGTCGGACCTCGAGCTAGAACAAAAAAGCTCAGCCCGACTCCCACCACTAGGCTATGTAAAGAACTAAACATGCCCAAAGCCATTGCACCAGGAGTCGACAAGTACACATACAGTGCAGGAATTGTATAGGCAAATCAATTGATCAATTTTTGATCTTTAGTCGAGTAACATGCGGCCAAGTTTTTTTAATCAAGGGCATTCGGCTGAGATGAACCACACAAGCCGACGACATAACACAGTATCGCTGCCTGCAATTCTAATGCTCGTACCTAGCTTGCATGCATGTGCCACAGATTATCCTCGTAAACCGCGACCGTAGTTTCCAATCCTCGAGCGCAAATTAAGCCTCTTCAAACAACTTCAGTTTGTCACTTGCCATCTAGAACACGTCGATTTCTTAATTTTATTTTTTAATTTCTTTCTTATTTTTTATTATCTATAATCATATAACTTTTTATTTTTTAAATTTGTTTACTTAGAAAAAATAACGACTGCTACATTTGCAATATATTTTAGTTAGAAGTTGGAAGTCAGCACTGTTAAGGATAGAATAGGAAATAGAATAGGACTGTTATCTGTTTTCTTATATGATTTGTATTCCTTCTGTCTATCCCTCTTGTATTCTATATATATATTGCCCTTTGGGCCTCATGAATATACATACAATATATTCATAACAAGCACTACCTAACACACCCTGTGTGCCACTGCCGATGCAATACTCGTTCTGCATGCAACGCATGCACCTGATGCCATGCATGGCCCACGTGTCAGCCTCACTGTCACCACGACGCCAACGTGGCAGGGCTAGCTATGCCCTGCTAGCTAGCTGCGCCTGAGACACGAGCTGATCACTAGCGACTGGAAGAGCATGCATGCATGCAGCTTGCCGATTGGTGTGGCCCAACAATGATCAGTCGGGCCCGTAGTAGCCTCACGACCTGGCACGGTGGGATGATCGGGCCGAACCGACATGGCACGATAGGATGATCGGACCGAACTGGCACAACACGATATGGTAGGATGACCGGACCGAACTGGCACGACACAATGTAGCACGAAGCACAGTGAGCCTAGGTCGTACTGGCACAACACAGCCCAATGCCCACCTCAAGGTGGGTCCCACAGGGGAGGCTCGAGCTGCCATGCCAATCACATCCCATCCAATCCATTATTCGCGGCAACATTGTGGCACATGCATACACACAAATGTTTTTACTAATCTATTTTTATTATGAATTACAATAATATATCTATGTTTTTATTTTCACTAATAATTCTCGGTCGCTCCACCGTTGAGCGACTTAGCCTAGTCGCCCAAGGTTACGCGCCAAGTGTACAAGTCGCCCACTAGTTGAGCGATTATGTACTAGTCGCTCAACCATTGAGCGAGTAGTCCTAGTCGTGCAATGGTGGAGCAACACGTCGACAAGTCATGCACCGATTATATGATTTAAAATAATAATAATATTTTATTAATCCGATAGAAATAATTGTGGAGAAGAAATAGCATTTTTGTAGGTACGAGCCATGCTTTTCTGGGCTAGCTCGAGGCACGGCCAGCTTGGCCTAGCCCAAGCACAGCCCGGCCCGACACGTGGCAGGCTGTGCTAGCATGACATGAATGGTGGGCCGAGTTGGGCTTGGAAAGCCGGCACGGCACTGCCCGGCGAGCACAGCCGACACGGGGGACATGACCGGCATGTCAGCGCCGGTGACCGCCTCGGCCTCACCTCCCATCTCCCATGACTCATGGTCATCCCCACAACACAAGCCATCACAGAGCAGAGAGAGATGGAGTAGAGGGCAAGGACTAAGGAGAATACCGGACTACCGGAGGGAGCGGATGGCGGCGTCATAGCCGAGTGCTCTAAGGCTGTCGGCGACGGCGCGGCGGATGCAGCCTTCTTCTTGCTGCCCGTTGAAGCAGTTAAAGCCTCCCCCATTGGTGCTCTGCTCTGCCTCCCGCACCGCTGCTCTGTCTCCCACACCGCCACTCTCCCTCCCGTGCCGCTACTCCACCTCCCGCGTCGTTGCTCCGCCTCTCGCGCCACCGCTTCGCCCCCACCCACCGCTATGCCCCCTATGCCGCCACTCTGCCTCCTGAGCCAGCGCTCCACGTCCCACCAGTCACTCCGTCTCTCGCTCCGCTTCTCTGCTCCCCCTCCTGCCGGCGTAGAGGAAGCCAAAGGGCTGAGCTGGAAACTGAGAGAAGAAGCGGCATGAGGAGAGGGAGCATTGAGATCTAAATCTGGCTAGAGGGGAGGAGGGGATGAGAAAAGGGGGGGAATGAAGGGTGAGTCGTGTCGATCAGGTCATAGGTGGAAGAAAAAGGATAGAGGAGAAAAGAAAAAGGAATAAGGGGAGAAAAGAAAAAATAAAATTAAAATAAAATAAAATTACAAAGTAGATTTAGAAAATGTAGGCTAAGAGAATATTTCATAAAATCTGGCTAACGCTAATTACCTTGCAAAATTTTAGTAGCAAGCTGGCACGTTATTAAAATTTGAATAGCATGTCATTAGTGGACCAAAAAGGGGAATTAGCAACCACTTATTAAATAAATATATTGCTACCAAATTATTTGGATGCTCATTTAAATTCTCAATTCAATGATTATAATTACCAAGACTAGTTTAAGTCAACCAAAGCATCACTCATAGGAGCACAAGCACATCAATCTATCTAAACCCGGAGCTATGGTTAAAAGCTATGGACCAAAGCATCACACATATACTAAATAAATAACTAAATAACTAACTAAATTATACACACATGTATATAGATACAAAATATTGGTTAACACCTTAATGCATCATACATACATAACTTATTAGGCAATACTTGCACTAGTTATATTATATATGTTTGAGTAGATACTACGTACACATGTTGTTATAGTTAGTATGTAGCATATTATTACTGTACTCTTTTCGTTACTCGGGGAACCCCACTCTGAGGCATAAGGTTTTTAATGAGACAGGTAACATTGTATCTAAGGCTGTAAAAAAAGCTCGAAGCTCGCAAGCTACTCGAGTTCGGCTCGTTCTAGACTCGATTCGAGCTCGGTTCGAACTTTAAACGAGCTGAACTCGAGCTTAATCTCGAGCTCGCGAGCTTCACCGAGCTGAGCTCGAATAGTTCGCGAGCCTCGATTCGAGCTTAAATAGTAATACATATTAATTCTTACCGAGCTTACTCGAGCCGAACTCGAGCTTGAACTTGTCTTATTATTGAAAATTAGTGTGTATTTGAATTATTTTGACTATTATCGAGCTTACTAGAGCCGAGCTCGAGCTTAAAATTTTCTTATTATTGAAAAATAGTGCATAATAAATTATTTTAATTGTTATCGAGCTTCAACGAGCCGAGCTCGAGCCTACTCGAGCTCAGGTTCAGGCTCGGACCTCAACTCGAGCTCAGCTCGAGCTCGGCTCGAGCTTCTACCGAGCTCGAGCCTGGAAGGCCAAGCTCGCTCGAGCTCGGCTCGTTTACAGCCCTAATTGTATCTTTAAAATATCACAAAAATTCTACTTCCCTCCCCTCCTCCCCCGGAAATATTTACATCACTGTGTGTCATGTTTTTGAACAACTAATTCAATTTTAACTAGTTTTTAACGAAATGGGTATGAGAAAAATGAAGATGACGGTCGCCACCACCATCGTCACCGCTGCCTTATCGTGTATAGTTACTTCGGATTGGGCTTGGGCTGGCACGGTACAAACGTCGACACAGTGGGCTTTGGGCCATGCCTAGGCCTGGCCGGAGGCAAGGCAGGCCAACACGGCACGACATGGTGGGATGACAGGGCCGAGCTGACATGGCACGATGCGGCATGAAGCATGGTGAGCCTGGGCTGTGCTGGCACATCATGGCCCAATGCCCACCTCTAGGTAGGTCCCACAAGGGAGGCTCAAGTTGCCATGCCAATCGCATCCCATCCAATCCATTATTCGCGGCAACACCGTGGCACATGCATATACACGAAATTTTTTAATAATCTATTTTTATTCTGAATTATAGTAATATATCTATGCTTTTTATTTTCACTAATAATCCTCTATCACTCCACCGTGGAGCGACTTAGCCGAGTCATCTAACGGTTGCATGCCAAGTATATAAGTCGCCCACTGGTTGAGCAATTACGTACTGGTCGCTCAACCATTGAGCGAGTAGTCCTAGTCGTGCAATGGTGGAGTGACATGTCGACAAGTCACGCACCGGTTGGGCGATTTAACATAATAATCTTATTATTTTATTAATCCGATGGAAATAATTATGGGGAAAGAAATGGCATTTTGATAGGTAATACATTTAGCAAATCTTATTTGTATGTTGTTATTTTTTAAAAAATAAAAGGGTAGACAAGGTAGATTGGTCCATTTAAGATTTTCGTAAATTCTCAAGGGTACAAAATCTGTTAAAGTTGTAATAAAATTTTGTGATCGTCATATGTTATTGTAATGTGATAAATTTCTGAAGAATTTTGTAAGTATGATTGAGGTAGCAATGATTCATAAGTTGAAACTTAAGTGATATTACGATGCAACAGGCAATTCATACTTGGAGGAGAAGTTTGGATTAATATTGTAACAATAACAACACGATAGTTGATCCGACAAGGGAGTTATATGGTACACAGGCTAACAAATCAAAGACGGTACACGCTTGCCTTCAGAGAATTATAAATACATGGGACATATGGATGAAGAGGGTCGAACTACTACATGGAACGTGGCAATTTGCCCTTGCGGCCTAGCTCGGTGTTGTACTCCTCGCCTTGCGCCATAGCTTTCGCCACGATGGCCCTCTTTCGCGCCCTCCTGGCCTCCTGTCGTCTAGCATACTCATGCTCCTACTTCTTGTGCAGCCTCTCCCACCTCTTATTCTCCTCCATCTCAGCTCGCAGCTCCGTGACAGCAGCATCCACATGCCGCAGGGGTGGATCTTGTTGTCAATCCACTGGTTGAAGTCACATAGGTGCAGCGGAGACTACGGAGGGAAGAGAGACATGGTTATGATGTAATGGGAAGCAAAATAGTGATGTGCACTTAAATGTGATTTCATCATCGACTGCCTGTGGCTCAACGTGTCAAACCTACGGTTGGGGTAGTCCGCACAGTAGTTTGGGCAGCACCAATAGTAGGCGCCCGACACTAGGAAAGGGGTGGCGCCACCCCCGTCAGGGGCCCTTATGGAGGGTGTTCAGCGGGCATAGGAGAGGGAATACGTTTCAACCCGGAATTGTTTGGCGTACTACGAGGCAGCCTCCTTAGATCGACGAGCTCCAGAGATGGTTGTTAAGGAGGTGAGTGGTGTGTGTAAGGCTGCTAACTAAACACCTTGTAGTGAGCGGTGGTCTACTAGAGAGCCTCCCAGTCCTTCAAGAGCTCGTGGACGTGCTTCCATTCGTTCTCTTTGTCCATGTTATCAAGGTAGTGTTGTTGGTGAGGAGTTCCTGGCTGAGTAGCGCTGTATTTATAGCAGGGCAGACACAGCTGTAGCAGCTCCATTGCGATGAGGCATGGATGTGTTTCACGTCTATGTGGCATGCCCTTCGAGGAGGAAGCTTGCGGTAGTCAAACGGTTGCTTCGTGCTTTATAGAGCGAGGTCACATCCTGCTTTGCAGAGAGTGGCCACGTCCTGTTTTACAGAGCAAGGTCACGTCCTACTTTCCAGAGTGAGGTCACATCATGCTTTGCAGAGTAGGTAATGATGATGGATCGACACTACAAATGAAGTTAAAGTTTGCAATTACAATGCAATTAGTTCCAAACTACGTATGACAAGCAAAGTACTAAATGAAGTACAAGTTACAACATGATAACATTTCTAATCTTAATACCACTACACACCCAACAAGAAGTGGTGTTGCACTTCATGCCAGTGTTCCTACTCATCGGTAGGTGCCATGTAACTTCTCGTAGTGTGGCCTTCCAAGCCACAGCAGCCATAATGTCTACCTATTGCTCTAGCTTCCCCTTCGTCCATATCATTCCTAATGCGACGACTCTGCTGATGGTCCTTTCCACCCTTCAATAGGTCAAGATCTAGAATCCAAGTCTTCTGTGTAATATCCAATGTGGCAAAGTTAGTCACAACCCTAAAGCCTCTTAGCTCATCACACCACGTCTGCAACACCCTCTCCTTCATGAAGTACTTTGACATGAAGTTCGATGGGTGCATGTTGATAGTCCCGCATGCGACGAGGATATGAGAGCATGGATTATGAAGAAGCTTTGGCTTATTGCATGTATAGCTAGGTTCATTTACATGATCTTCAAGGCACACCTCATGGATAACAAGAGAGCGAGCCATCCCAAATCTGGCTCTATCCCAAAAGAGCACATCGAAATGATGCTCCGTATTGCTCATCATGAAGACCGTGTGTGACTAACCCTTCTTGGTCTTGGCCTACATGTACGCTGTAATCTTCGAGCAGTACGGTGTATGTGGGTTGGATGCATGAAGTGCCACATTTGCATTTTTAGAACACCTTCCACGATGGTAACGAGGGGCTGAGAACAGAGGCCCCTAAAAACCTAGTTGTACACCTCCGCAAAGTTAGTGGTCATTATGACGTACCTTGCATCGTCTGTGTCGTACAACAAGGACCACTTCTCTAATGGCTCGGCCTCAATCCAATGGGAGAAGCACTTGATGTTCCTCGAGGTCCTCTACGTCACACCGAGAGGGTCAAGCTTTGGCAATGGTGTGAGGCATTCAGGTCGCGCCACCTAGAATGAGCAGACGCTTGTTCCTCTCAATGACGTGCTTCCTAGTGTGTTCCTCTAACATCTCCCACAACGCATCGAATTTATGCTGCTAGTTCTACATAGCCAGCCTCTTGAACAGTTGCATCAACGGTTGCTGCAGGAATTGCTTGAAGAAGTTGGCCCCTAGATGACGAATGAACCATCTATTCCTCATGTCTGGCCAAGGGAATGGCTTCTCAGGATCTTACTAAAGTTTTCTTATGGCTTTCATCATCCTAGGGTGGCGATCACAGATTATACAGACATTAGGATGAGCCCCAACTACTCCCTCCTTCAGATGTCGAAGGAACCACAACCAGCTATCGAAATTCTAACTTTCGACAAATGTGATGGCCAAGGGCAGAATCTAATTATTGCCATCAATGCAAATTACTGTTAGGATCAGCCCCTTGTATTTTCGAGTTAGAAACGTCCCATCAACTGAGATCACAGGCAACATGTGCCTAAAAGTGTCAATGTAGGCACTGAAGGCTAAGAAGGCCCTCTACAAAACTATAAAACCTAGCGGTCTTTTGGATGGCTTGTCCTTCACAACAATATATGTGCCCATGTTCCTATCCTGCAGCATCTAGAGCATACGAGGAAGGTTGTCGTAAGCCACCTCAAAAAATTGAACGTCCTTTTCCAAACCCTTCTACTTCACATGCCATGCCTTCATATAGCTAATTATGTACTTGAATTTATACTCAATAGCCATCATGATGTGCTTGGCCTCCAGGTCTTTCTTCTTCACTACCTCTCTATACATGAGATTGGCTATGAAGGTGGACATTAGGTCATGATACTTTGGTAAAAACTACCGAAAACACAGGAGTGCGCCTCCACCTTGGAGACAATCCAGTGAGTCTTGTACTTGGGTCTGTGTGAGTGCACACGTCAAGGACAACCAACCTATTCACAGACCACGGTGTACTACTCCTTACTAGATTTTAGGACCCGAAATGCCCACTTCATGGACAAGGCCATAGCTTAATGGCATCTTGCAGTGATCCCTTGTTAGCAAATATTGCATGAAGCCGAACCTCCGTACCATGGTACTCCTACGATGATTAATGCTAGTCGTACACAACAAGACTCTCAAGGTCCACCCTATTCCATCCCTCTCATCGAAAGAGTCGTCGCCATCCTCTTCTAAAGCTTTCTCTTAGGCCCAGGCCGTTAGGTCATCAATCTCCATCTGACGCACTATGCTGTCGACATACTCTCCTGCGTCCGCCTGTCAAGTGGGCTCAGCGTGTGGTGTGCAATCTTCTTGTTTTGCCTCAGCAACATCTGCATCTGCCTGTCTAGTGGGCTCAGCATGCAGCATGTGATATTTGGTTTTGCCTCCGCAACATCAGCCACTGCATCCTCTTCATGAACCATGCGCTACACGCCTGAGCTGCTCCCACCAACTGGATGATAGCCGTCGGCAGGGCCTTGTGTGATTCCCTTCGGACATGCTTACACAAGTAGCATGTACTTGTATCCACATCGCTGGTAGCCTTCCATAAAACTTTTTCATGCAACCGTGCATATTAGTCTCCTCAACTTCCACCGAGTGTGCGTGGTGGACCAACTCCAAAACCCATGTAGAACGACACTACACACCTCAGGGTCCAAGGAGAAGCTGCATGTGAGCCAATGCAGAACATCTCCGATTAGACCATTCTCCACGTCCGGGTGTGCTAAATTGACTTGTAGGAAACCACTCAAGTCAACACCATCTGGATTTTCATGAACCGTACCAACACTGTAATGCACTTTTAGTCTTGTGGATTTAGACATGACTGATTTCTCACTGCAAATATTATAATTTATGAATATACATTTACTAAAAACGTGCTAAACCAATAAGTAGCGATACGTTGCCTACATTCGGATGAGAACAAGAACAGATGAGATTGAGCGACTATGAGACAAAGTTGTCCAACGATTGAGTGACTATGAGGCAAAAGTCACCCAACGGTTGAGTGACTAGGTGCTAAGTCGCTCAACGGTTGAGTAGCTAGTAGCCAAAGGACTAGTCGCTCAACTGGTGGGCGACTTGGACACTTGGCGCGCAACCGTTGGACGATTAGCCCAAGTCACTCAATGGTGGAGCAATAGAGAATCATCAATGCAAAATAAAAACAAAGGTATATTACTATAATTTAAAATAAAAATAGATTATTTAAAAAAATCCATACACACGCCTTGCCCTGTCTAGGAAGATTAGTTTTGAGACAGTTAAAAAAGGAAATTAATTTAACACAGACTTTTTTGTCTAAAAGAAAAGGAAATTAGGGTATCCACAATATGTAATATCGTATTGCCTCTAAGGTGGGACCCACAGACAGCCTCTAAGCTTATCAATTTTCTCTGCAATATGTAATATTCGTATTGCCTCTAAGGTGGGCCCATCAAACTAGAAAATTATCTCTTCCTGCCATCCAAACCTCTTTGATAAGTGGGTCATTCAAATATTTTAGTCTGAAAAGTCTGCCTGTAGGCCTGGAGATGATGCTAGCCTCTAGCTTTGGAGGCTAACCTTTATAATGAATGGAGATAGCTTTTACGGCTACCTCTCTTTTTTTAGAGACTGTTTTGCGGTAACACCGTGGGTGCTCTTAGGAGTACTCTAGTACATAAAAACAGCACGATTTACGAGGTGTGGCGTGAACTCACTCGCTGTTAGCTGCTTTCTAGACGGTCATGCCATGTCTGGTGTCCAAAGACTAACTGCACTCTAAGTACTTTGGTTGACTTACTGCACTGTAAGTACCTTGGTTGACTTACTGCACTGTACGTACTTGGTTGTACACCTCCAATTACTCCTGCTGTAGTACTAACTAGCTACGTATAAGTGCGGTGTGACGCCGCGCTAGTCACCGTGTGGACCGAAGTAAAAGAGACGATAATTCATGAGACATTTCTTAAAAAAAATCGAGGACGCATGCGTAATTTCAGAAAAACCAAAAGGGCTTTTTCGCAAAAAAACCAAGTACCTGCAAGGACCTGTACGTAACGAAACAAGGACCTATACATAATTTTAAAAACCGCGGGTTACTATCGGTGAAGTGGAGGGTGCTTTCCGGAAAAAAAACCTGGTAGGGACCTGTTTGCAAGAACGGAGGACCTCTATGCGATTTCGCAAAATGCAGGGGCTTTCTCGCAAAAAATGACGTGGCACAGCTCCCCGGCCGGGAAGTCCCCCAACTTTAATATACGGTAGATTTACTCCCAAAATCAGTACACCTGCGAATAAATGGTTGACTTGCCGAGTAGATAATTCTTCACCAGTACTGTGCCCTAATTTTGAAACAATATATAGTACAGCTAGTACATGATAGAATCGATTTAAAGGAAAGTACATGACAGAATCCAAAGATCTGCTGTGGTCCGGAAGGAATAAGAAAAGAAGAGAGAATAGATTCTAGGATATTAGAGAGTGGTCGGTTTGACAAACTGTTATCAACAAAGTGTATAACTACTATATGCTGCTGACCTTAAGGTTAGTTTCACTATATGCCATTGTCGTTAGTTGATCATTAGGGGTGACAATTATCTTTTGAAAAAAGATCAAAATGTCTCTACAAAAAGACCGAAGACTCGATTTATTTAAAACAACATACAATCTCAAAAACTTATGAAAATTTACAAGGATGTTTTTTAACATGTCAGTGAGCTAGAAAAAATATTTCAAGGCACTGTTCAATGAAAAATTTCAGATTTTTAATTTAAATGCTAATAAAGGCTACTATTTACAAACAGAGACTAAATGAGGTCTAAAAATTCTAAAAAAATTCTCACATGCTCTTAAGATGTCACATAGCTCCTGAAAAATATGATTTTCTATTTTTCTACAGTGAATTTGTCCCGGTTTAAAAAATTGCTCAAATAGGATGATTTTGGATTGAATTTCAAAAATGGAACAAATTGAAGACTCAGTTCACAAAATTTTATATTTGAGTTGTACACTACCCCAATGATCCACCAAGAAAATTTTTGTATTTTTTTTGGCTAAGCCAATTTGCTCTATATTTAATTTTTATCATAGAGATAGATTTGAACCGAGGGCAAAATCATCATTTCCAGGGGCAAATGTACCCTAATTGATAACATTGGCATATAATAGAATTTCGATTGAACTGAGTGGCATACAATAGTTAGATCCTTCGTCAATGGTACTTTGTCGAATCAATCACTCCCAAGTGGCATAGAATCTATTGTCTCAAAAAAGAATAGGAGTGCTCTAGAGCCAAGAGAGAAGGGGTGGCAATGGGGTGGGGTCCTGGGGGAGGCCCCTGTGGCTCCGTCCAGACCCTTGCTAGCACACCCTTGTCCCGCTCCGCTAAGGCTATCGGGAGAGATGGCCCTTCGTTTCTGGTCCCCATAGGGATCCGACCCTACGAGTATCCTTGCGGGGATAAAAATAGGTTAAATATTTTAAAAAATAATAATATAATTTTATTTATTAATTTATAATCATTTAGGTATACTTTTGTTTCAAAAATATAGCTTCAAAATATATATTGTAACATATAGATTCAAGGTTTAATTAAATATATAAAAAATGCAATCTCTTATATTAAAAAACTATATATATTATTTAAAAGTTTTTATACTTACAGGGTCTCTGTGAGACCTGTGGGGAAAGGCGACCTCATCCCCGCCCTGCTAGCATAGTGGAGCCCCACCTTGTTCCCCCCATGGAGGAAGATCACCCCGTCCTCGTCCTCATGGGATATTCCCCGCGGGGGCCTGCCCCCATGGGAGGGATTTCCACCCCAACAAGACAGGTATACATGCCTTACAACACCAATGATTGTATACAATTTTGATGTCTGGAACTAGGCAGGCTTGGTGATCGTAGGATGCCATGCACTTTGACAAATGTCAGTTCCGTGGAATTATTCTCAGTTTGGCTAGCGAGGCTAGAGGGTAATATAGTTTGGGTTTTATATTCCCCCTAAGTACCCTTGACTTGAAAATGGTTGTGTTCGAATCCGCTCAGGCTTTGGCTTTTTGACTACGTGCTAGAGTAACTCATTTTCAAACGATGTATCTTTTCAAAGCGGGATCTATAGGTAGATTGTAGTCTCTCTTTGTACTGCATCTCACGAACACTCAACCATAAGATAAAAGTCAAAGTCATGACCTAAAAGAACCCACCCAATAACTAACATCTTATAATGTATTTCTATGCCATATATTAATAATCTTTGCTAATATATAATTAAGAATGTGTAACATAAATCGTGTTGATACCCAAACGGTGGGTAAAATATTTGGGTTTTGACAAACGTCATCCGGATGTTTTCTCCCTAACTATCATTCAGATTTTAAACCATTGGATTAGAGATCCAATGGCTATGAATTCCCCTCCCCCCTTGAATTCTACCTACTTCCTCTTGAAAAAAATCTTTTCCCTTTGAAAACAAGGGGCTCTTTTATCTCTAATCTAAAGGTCACAAATTCAGATAATAATTAAGAAGAAAATATCCGGGTGATAACTATACACTCCCAAAAGATTTTGGTCCAATCGCCTAGCTAGGGTCCAATTGACCATGCATGGAAACTGGAAAAGATTTTGGTATGACAAGTCGTACGTGGCGACCAATCGCCGGCTGGCATTTGATCCCTCATGCGGGGAGGGCCCACCACCGAGCCGTCATGTGGGAGCCGGCACGCGCGGGCGCATTCCGGTGCGTACATCATCACGACCCGCCATGCATGCGTACGCATTACCCGGCACTACGGGCCCCGCATGGAAATCTGCTGGCCCGCCATTGGGTCTAGTTGGACAAGTAACTAAGGAAATGGCACTAGTGTTCTTTCGTCGAAACACGAAGTTCTTTTTTTATAGGACGAAATATGGAGGACCGTTTGGAATCAAGAATTTTGTAGAAATTTCGTAAGAAACAGTTTAATTTCTGTAAAAAAATAAAAAATCTCATGTTGTAAAGGGGGCTCTATTCTTGCAGTTGAGCAAATCCGAACATATGAAAATGCTACTTCATATACCTAAAAATAATAAAGGGGTAGCAGGAGTATAAATTATTTTTCAGATGAATATAGAAGGATATATTTGTGGGTGTTGCTAGCGTCTGTACGTTCGATAGGAGTATTCTCATCGGACACTCCAATGTAACATCCTTAGATAACGTATGCAATAATTTTAATCATCGTATACAACAAAATATTTTGACTAAAATCTCGATGTTGCACCAGTTATTGCTGATTGTTACATACATGAAATCAAAATATTACAACAACAAATACAACACTGAGAAACAAATTATGCAATAAAATGATTAGATGTGGCAATTTTACCTGTGCTGATGATAGATCTCAGGAAGGGGAGATCTTGCAAGAACAAGGAGAGGATGGGGAGGAATGGGGTGACCCGGGAGTCGATATCATCTACCTCCCTCTCCCTACCAGCCTCCACGTCAAGTAGGTTGTCACCGCCGCGCAGGGCAAGCACGTGCTCCTTGAGAAGCCCACTGCACTTTGCGTCGCTGACCTCGATGCTATCCTCGTCGCCTGCAAAGCCAACCGTGTCCAGTTCATGGACTCCACCTTGTAGATGCACCACCCTCGAACCACCAAGATGCGCGAGCTCATCGCCGACTAGGGTACCGTTGGCGACATCAGGGTGGTGAATTCCTAGAACCTTCCTGCTAAATCCGGTCGGAAGTCTCGGGTTACTTTAGGTAGTCCTTAAACTGCACATTATGTTGGTTATGCGAGGGCATTTCGGTAATTTCCCAATTGAGAAAAAAAGGAAAAAATGCTGGCGGGGCCCACTTGTCGGTGAGCCATTCAAATTTGAATTCAAATCAAATTCAAACTCAAGCCAAATTGCAAATTCAATTTGAAATTTCCCAAGTCAAACCCCTAGTTGGGATGAGCTCAACCTATTCCCTTAGTGCCCTGGCCTAGCCTAGCTCGGCCCATACCATCCTCCCTTGTGCCGTGCACACCTAGAACACACTCCACCAGTGTCGTGCGCGTGACTAGCGCCACCTGGCACTGTGCCACTGTAATATGCGGTTGCCTCCTCCTATGCGCATCCCTGTGCACCACCGTGTCACGTGTAACTCCACCACCCTTGCCCGGACCCCCAACCTCCCTCCTCTCTCCACCCGCCATGTACTCCAACCCTCGCTCACTGCTGCCGCTAAACATCCGCACTGTGTGCCTGACCATTGCCCACTGTGCCATCCTCTCCGCATTGATTCCCTCTGTGCTGTGTTTCAGTTTTGCACCCACGCCTTGCTGAGTGTTGCGCTACCTTCCTTGGCCTCCACACGAGCATTGAAGCCGCCCAACGGCTCTCACCCCCCCTTAGCTATAAAAGCCTCCGCCTCACTCCCCTCGCCATAGAGAGCCTCGCTCCCCTTCATCTTTGGCTCTAGCCAATTAAGCTGCTGCCGATGTCATCTTCATTTCAGCTCGCCTCCGCATGATTCGACATGCTCGTAGCATCGCCTCATCACCCTGAAGTTGTCCCAAGCGACGCCGACCTCCCTTTGCCCCCCCCCCAACGAGCTACCCTCATTGTCCTCCCACCATCGTGGTCCACGTCGCCAGCCCTCCACGTGCCTCTCCAAGCTTGACCATCAGCTCTGGTGAGTTTTCCTCAGTCCCGAGTAGCTCTCTGCACTTTGAATTAGTTTAGTTCACCATCATTCACCGTGGTGCTATATATGCACCCGAGCTTCGCCGCGACCACCGCACCTACCAAATTGGCTCGCGTGCGCCTTGCCTAAAGGGTGTAGCTTGAGATACATGTTCCATTTTTGCCCTTGCCATCGGTCGCCATGGCTCTCTCCGCCGACGACGAGCACAACAAGCCACCGCCTTGTTTCAATAATAGAGAGTACTGTTTCCAAGTCATTAATTAAGCCAAGTAATTAATTAGTGCTAATGACATCATTTGTTTAAGTTAATCAGTGTTTGACCTGTGGGCCCATCCCGATTAAGATTTCTTTTAAAACCAGTTTAAAGAAGCTAAGTCACTGTTATGCAAGCCCCATTTTACTGTGTCCTGCATAGTGTTTGGTCCCACCTATTAGTCTCTGCGCTTTTTTCTTTAGAAAATTAATTTAAAAAAGAAATTAAAACCTGTGGATCCCACTTGTCAGCCACTGTGACCTTTTTTAGTAAAGAAATAAATCAAAAATGAAATTAAATTCAGTGGACCCTACCGGTCAGTGAGAGAACCTCTCTCTTCTGTTTATTTTGAGATTTACTCCTGATTTAAATTTTGGAGAGCTCGTTCTCACTCATTTTAACCCCAAATTGAATTAAACCTATGTCTAAATTCATATAAATTCAAGATCTATCTAATGGTAGTAAAATCATCAAGTTTAAAGTTTATTTGGATTTATTTGTTTGCTTGCGTATTTTTTGTTTTCCATTATGATCATCCGAGTAGAATACAAGGATACGGAAAAGCCGCGATTCACACCAAGTCATGATTTTCAATACCAACCTACCTGTGAGCCAGGCGAGTCAATACTTCGATTATATTGAACCTATATTTTTATGGAAATTATGTTTATTTAAATTATCAAATTGCTTGCTATTATTTATTATATAAATTTATGTTTGTCTTAAGGTTGTAGTTACATGCTATCAATTATTGTATTATTATAACCCACACTTGGACGTTTGAACACATAATCCTTGTCACCCTAGTAATATAATGTTAGCCATACTAGCTATATGTTGCATCTAAGTGACATGCTTAGTCTTACCTAGATAACTAGGGGCATTAAATTGCCCTATTATCATTTACAAATATGAAACTAGTTTTGAGTAGTTATTGGAGAAAAATGACTGGTATGTTGAGATAACTTAGTTTTATAATTCTTCAAAACCCTAAACCTTGATCTACATATTTGAGCAGATGATAAGAGGTGTTGGTGCAGATGTAACACGAAATGTATGGCTTATGGTAGCACCGTCTAGATAACTTTAAGGACCGAATCTGGTGATGACCTCCCAATGTAAAATAGTGCAATTACAAGTCTATAATAGGTACGCCTGGCTATCTAATTTGCATCGACCCAGTGTGAGTTGCGTCATTTGGTGGAACACGGGACGATTACTGGTTTAAGCCTCCGTGCAGTGCAAGAGGGGGCTTCTGGAGCAGGTGAATGTAACTCCACAGCGGTTGAAACCTTAGCGGGTGTGGCCTTGCTGGGAAAATGTGTTGTCAAGGTCTTGCGGTAATCTTTTTCATTCACACATCTAAGGAAATATGTGAAATATAATAAGTTGATTGTCTCTTGTAGGCAAAATATACGATCTCTGCAGAGTGAAAACTGTTCGAATAGCCGTGTCTACGGTTATGGGCGGGTATGGGAACTTACTCGACTTAGTTTCTATTTCTAAAACTTTGTGGGTAGGATGAAAACTTGTCGGGTGGATATAGCCCTAAATTTGGATTTGCCCTAGGTGGATGTAACTCAGTGATTATAATGGGTGCATGTAGCCCTGGTAACAAAAACTAGCATACGGTGGTTAGAACCATGTAACAGGTGAATGGGAATGGAAACTTCACTACTACTAATATTGCACACTTTTACTCTCTTTAATAAAAACATAGTTTAGTTGCAAATACTAAGTCATAGGGAATTCCCTATTTATTGTAGCTTTTAACTAAATGCCTTTAGTAAATAAAAGAAACTGAGACTACTTTTGTTGTACCATGCCTATACAATATATATTGTATTCTGTATTGTTGGTTCGTGGAACACTATTGTTTGTGCTCACTCTCACTCAATACCTCAGAACCTGTAGATCAAGGTCACTATGCTACTATGATGTCCCAGAAGTTGATGGAGGAGAAGACGGAGGGGATTAGGACTTTCTGTAGTGGGATAGTTCTTACCCTAGCTAGGTACACTTTTGTTGATGACTACGTCAACATCTATTATCCAAATTCTTGGAAAATAGTAAGACATTATTTAACCCCCCCCCCCCCCTTGAATCGCTTGCTTGTAGCAAGATGTGCCATCCCTTTTTACTATCGCTTCCGCTTTTGTAATGTATTCATTTGGCCTGGTCTGCCCCTTATATAAACTTGGTCTAATGTAATCTATTTAAACTTTGATTTGTATTATTAATGAATTGTATGGATCATATTATGTATGAAATGATTTAATAATATATCTATAAGTACTATCTATTAATTTAGAGAATAGTGAGTGGTTTTACGGAGGATTCTGATTGAATCGGAATCCGACATCATTGGAGTAAACAAACTATTAATTGCGCAAGTACCAACTCAGTACTGGATGACTACCATCAGCATGACAAGCTACAATGAAACCGTGCGTCCATCATTGAAGCAGCTAGCCACTACTAGTACTAGTAGAGTGCCCGTGCTAACGCTACGGCGGTATTTGAGGGATGCACATGAAAACAACCAAATGACGATATTTTTTCCTTACCCGTGCTAACGCTACGGTAAAAAACAAAAAGACTATGTTTCTTAAAAATGAAGTAAATAGTGAGATAGATTAAGACTCATGCCAAAAGGGATTCATGATGAGTTATCATATTGTTGAGTCCATAGCAATTATGCTTAAAGAGCAACATTGCAAATAAATAACATCACAGCTATTACATCTTTTGAAGCCACCTAAATCCTCACACGCTTAATAAGTTCTTGTATATCTTCAGGAATGTTGTCTTTAGATTCGTTGTCCTTGTACTTCAACATCTCTACCAAGAATTTGGTCCTCAGTGTATTCCCATCCTGTACGAATTATTACACTTCACTGTCATAAAATAACAATTAATTGTAGAATGTTATTACCAAGTACACAAAAGATTATTTACTCACAATTGAAAACAATGGTAATCTAATACCATTCCACAAGCGCATAAAGTTGATAACAAAAAAGCATGTCAGCTTCCTGTAGAAGGAAAACATTATTACATATATGTAGAACTAATTAGTAGTGTGCAAGTTATAAGCAATCACCAGTCTGCAGTTCTTGGAACCCATGTAGCAAGTTATTTTGGTGGCCTCACAAAAAACCAGAATAGTAGCAAATAACCTTCTGAGAGCATATGGCATCTGAAAAGTGGCAGACTCACACAAGCAGTCATCAAGTGTCGTATCTGTCTCTATGAGTCCTCTCTTCTCGCATGATTCTCTACAAGTAGGGCATATGATGCCTGCCACGGTTTTCAAATCCTCATATGAGGTTGGACCTCTAACATGATTTAGAAGCACTCTCAAAAAATATCTCTCGCCTTCAGCAGGGTTTGCATACACTATCCGCCCAATCTGTCCTCTTTGCTTTCTTATTTGCCATACCTTTTTGCCACTGATCCACCTGTAGTATTCTGGGATCTCTCTGTACAATAATGTCCTTGCAAAACTGTCCACACGGTTAATCTTGAAAAATTCTGTCAGTGTAGTCATAGAAGAAGCAGGATTGTTCACTATTTCTTCTAAATTTTTATTCTCGTCAATAATAACAGCCTGCATGTTAGGTAGATGACATTGGAGCTGCAAAACAGATGGGTAGACCCCGAAAAGGTGGAAACCGAAAATCCTATGTACAGCTTCCGGCGGTGAGATGTATCTAGCATCCCTGTACTGACGAATCTCATTGATTACTCCAGCTTCACCATTAGCAGGGTCGATAGAGAATGATGCACAATCGTGGCCTTTGTATACATATTTAAACAAATACTTACATGCTTTGATGCTTGAACATGCTTCAACGTTGATGTGACAGTTATATCTCATAAGCAGGCCAGGATTGTATGGGACAACCCATCTGTTGTCCAACTCGGCACCTCTTATTTTGACACGCTGGCCATCATCTCTTCTCCTATACAAAGGATATGAATCTTTGCCTTGTTGTGTTGCAGGGAAAAATTGCCGAGGATAGCGAAAGCGACACTCTCCAGCGATCATACACGGACACTTCCTATTCAAGACACCACATGGTCCATGGAGCATATGATTAATGACCAGGTTATGCAACACAGGGTACTTGTCCTTGTCGGGAATCTCTGCAGAGATGTATTTGTCATATGCATCTGGGCTTGTTAACTTACATCCTTTTTTCATAATCAATAGGATGTGCTCATGTGGCAAGCCCCTCTTCTGAAACTCAGTCACATGCACATATGCTGCAACCTCACCAAAATATTTCTTCTTTATCAATAAATCCTTGATGGAGCGTAATTTGGCTCGGTATACTCTTGACACCAGATCCGGCCGATCATGGGGTTTTTGTTCAGGTTCAAGATTGCTTGTGACCTCCTCCCAATACGGGTTGCAAGTCATTGTAATGAAGTAATCTGGCTTACCGAAACGCTGGACAATAGCCATTGCATTAAGAAATCTTTGCTGCATATCGCGATCACCACCCGGAAAAGAACGGGGTAGCACAATTCTCTTTCCAACCTCTGAAGCTCTAGTCTCTCCAGCAGAAATTACATCGGTCAAGCCCTATGGCACAGATAAGAAAATATTTGCTTAATCAGTCAAATAGCTATTATCCATGTGCATTGAAATATATAAGAGATTTTATTCTACTCACTTGGTACAGTTCAGCCCTTATGAGTTTCTGGTTCTCAGGGTTAGAATACCAGTCAAGCCTCATGGACTCGATCTTTATATACATGTCGACGACCCATTGTTGGAAAAGCCTCCCTCCAAATAACAAGATGTTAAAAAGACCCTTTCTAACTTGCATCATAAAGCAATAGTATTCTCTTGCTGTCACAAACCTTGTAGATTGACTTGTTTCTACAACTCTACTTAAGTAATCACCTTGTTGTATGTCGTTGTCTGTTTCACCATCCTCTGCATCAAAATGGAAATACATTAGTATATATTCTTAATAGGATTGCATGTACATCCAGGACACCCCTAATAAATTGAGTTCGTGTTGGTATACCCGTAGGTTCTTGTACTGAATGCTCAACATTGGTAGGAGACGACGAATTTGTGGGACTGTCATTGTACGGCATGAACTGATTCCATCCAGTTTCTCCTCTAGGATAAAATAAAGGATATGCTAATGGTTCATAACAACCATGATATGCTTTGATATAGCGCATCTTCTCTCCTCTGGGGTATACAATAACACTTCTATCAAAACATCTTTGGGGATCATTTCCATTCGTCCAGATGGCAGCAACTTGTGAGGCGGTAGGGGCATTATACCTTAAAATGTTATAAAAACATAAAAATGTACCTTCACTGGTTATAAAAAAACTTAAAAATTGTTGGGCACTATAGTATAAATAAAAAAATGTAAAATGTTGAGTAATTGAGAAGAGGTTGTACCTTCGCTGGTCAGGTGTCACATTAGTGTTGAGCTCAATTACATAGTCATCAAGATTTGGAATAGAGCCAACTCTATTAAAGGTCTGTACATAAGGGTTATCTGCTTGTAGTATCCTGAGCACATTTCTTATGAGGTTTATATCAAGATCAGGGGACCTTTTCACTCTATGCGGCAATGTATCATCTTCTGTATCATAAAAGTAGAGTTGCAAGTGACGTGGCCCTTTTGATCCTGGCACCAAATGGTCCAGACGATGATACATTGCACCCTGTACACGGAATGTATATATGCCAGTACCAGCTGCGGTGCTGTATCTTCGGTCCAGTGTAACTCCGAGACTTGTGAAAGAGAAGTGAGAGTTGAAGTACCGTATGTGTTTTCTAAAATATTTTGCATCAGTATGCAAGTGACTTGCAAACAACCTCTTCAACTCAGCAGGTACATCATGAATATGCAATCTTATCTTTCCCTTTCGACAACAGAATCCAGGTGGTTCGCCTTCAAATCTCATGGCTCCACAATATCGGCAATCAGGAACCTTTTTCAAAACATGGTGCCTTTCCGGCAAGTTATGGTAGACGAAATCATAAGGATCATCAGCGGCACCATGGCCGGTGCAATCATCATTGACACGATATGACTGGAATGCACATTCTGTTTATATATAGAAATATGTCAATATGGTAATCACTTCACATGGTTACAAGTTAAGCAAGAGTTACCTTCACCAAGAAACTGCATGGTCTCAAAATTTGTGAGAGCCTCTCCTATGTCCCATCCTTCTTCTATGTCATGTAGATGATCTATTGCGTGACGTTTGAAAATAACACGATGCTTTTAACATAATTCCGACAAAGAAAAAACTACATTGGTGAACAGATGTGTAAAACCCACCTTCATCATCAGAATCATGGTTTGTAGGCTCGAATAAAGCACTATCAAACTCGACGTCATTGGGCTCTACATATCTCGGCTGTACAGGTGGCACAAGCATAGGATCAACATTTTCTTCTTGGGCAAGAGTAGGGCACGCTCGCTGCTCATTTTCTGTTGCTTTCGCCTTCTTATAGTCCCGTCTCTGTTGTAGCAATTTTTCCTTGGCTGGCGCATCCATATTCAAGTACCAGTTTCGGCTTTTGAGCAGCTTGGCAGTGCTTGAAGAGGCACCTGGTCACCAATGTACACAAGAGATATAATAATGATGCACGTGCTATATGTTAGAGTCAATCTCTACCCCTAGAAATGTATACAATGTTTTAGCAAGATGTATTGGACCTGTATTAATTACGATGCCGTTTGAACTCTCGGTCTGCAAAGGCCTCAATGGTGGTCGTTGCCTCCTGACGTACTCATCATTCCTATGTAGCCAGTCACTGGACTCATTTGGATCATCATTTTCTTCGTCATGATGTCTTGATGCTTGATAAATGGCAGAAACAACACTCTCTTGTGGTGATTGTCCTCCTACGACATTTATAATGAATTACACTGAGTTGTTTATGATGTCTTCATGCTTGATAAATGGCAGAAACAACACTCTCTTGTGGTGATTGTCCTCATACGACATTTTTATAATCAATAATCAATTACACTGAGTTGTTTATTGAACGTACCCGACCGAGATGGTGCCAAGGTGGAATAAATCGCATCTGTCATTTTAACATCTGTGCAACCGGATATAGGGTGTACATCATATGATGCTAAAAAATAAGAGAGTTACAGGAACAGATAAGGAATACCATGACGAGGCGTCGTTGATGTTGTCAGTTCTATTTTCCTTGCACGGTATTCACGTTGCTTTCTATTCCGTTCTTCTCTTTGTTCAATGCTTTCTTCGGCCCTTTTCCGTGCCCGGTATTCACGTTGTTTTCTATTCCTCTCTTCCCTCTTTAGCAACTCCTCATCTGCAGGTGATGTTTCTGTTGCTGTGATATAGAATGTGTGTCACAATTCTCGCAAAACAATTCAAGAAATTGACCAGGTACGATGGCAACGAACATACCCGGACCGAAGATGTTTGATATGTCGGTAAATGCAGCGCGGGTTTCTCGCCTCTCCCCCTAAACTGCAGTACAGGCAACTCGACGATGGCGTCCATGTTCATCTGCAAAGCAAAAGGAAGTACATGGGTGAGTCGCGTGTTGATCACCCCTGTTCCTTCCTCATAAGTAATCTAGAGTTTGCTGCATCTTCCTGAGATGATGCGTGTAAGAGAACAACAAAGCAGGAAGAATGCATTAACATAGTACAAGAAACTATAGACCGACCATAGCAGTCCAGTCTTTAAGGTATAGTTAAGTCATATAAAGAGTAAACAGGAGCCACAAACACGTCCAAACTTACCAGTTCGAAAACTGTTCCAGTCTGTTACTTTAGCCCATCCTTTCTCACCTGATTCCAACTGCATACAGTAAAAGTCGTTAGATGGCTCACATGCTTGGGCAGATGCTGACATTTATAGAACGCATCAATACTAAAGTGCACTGGTAACCTAATTCATATATACCATATCTATACAACTTAATATCTAGAAAAAGATTTTGCAACAATAAGATGGTCATGGTGTGCAATCAAAAATGATAAAGTGGTCACATTGATTTATTTTCTACCTTCTGCAGGGTATAATCTTGCATCTTATCACATAGGCCATCCAGAAGTTCTACAACCCGAAGCTCGCTGACTCTGCACCACATATATAGATTCAAACACATATCAATACAAAAATAAATGGTAAAAACATGTTTGTAATTTATTATGTAAGTATGTGAAGCCAACTGATGCCAAAGATGAGAAAGACTTTGTGCTGAGGGCTAAACTAACAATGATTAATCTTACCCTCCCCCCCCCCAAAAAACTGTGTGTGCATATGTAAGTATGGTATAATATGAATATCATGGAGTATAGTTTGTACTGCACAGTCAAAGTTCAAACGAATCTACTTGACTATAAAAGCGCATATTCTAACAGCATTGAAACATCAAATGGTCACAATGTGATGCATATGAATGTTCATCCTCATCATTGAACAAAAGAGATCCTACCGGTTAACAACTTAACATACCTGTAATCAATGACCTTCCCTTCACGCTGACCTTTTGAATTCAAGCGGTTGCGCAAGTCCAAGTGATTTCTTGGTTTCTCCTGCATTGGAGAACTCAGGAATAGTTAATAATTGATCTATGTTGCCAGTAACAAGACAATAGAAGAATATATGTGCTAATTAATATTCAACTAAAAAAGGACAGATATAGCTACTTCGTAACATAAGCTCCAAATCAGCACCGTAAATATGGTAGAAATTACTTAATCAGAGCCGACTGAGAGAAAGTTTACTTACACTTGAAATTCCAATCTCTAGCTCCGCCTGCAAAGAAGTTCATCCCATACATCAGAACGTCTACAATGTGCGTTCCAAATTGCTGAAACAACATGCGTTGAAAATTCTACTATGTCCCCAGTAAATGCCTGAAGATCTAGGACCCGATCTGCCTCTGGATCATTGCTTCACAAGGAGCGGTGAACATTTGAACCTTGGAAGCTAATTTCTACCCCCCGCTGATGTAAAACGATTTAAGCACACAGGGAAGGATGCTCCAAGAATGATGAATTGTGCACATACGAACTAAGAGAGAAAGAAGAGGGGTAGGAACTGACAGCAACGGCCTTGCAGGCGGTGCACTTGTCGCCGATGGCGGAGGCGGAGGTGAAGGAGGCGACCGCCGCGAGGATGGTGGCGAGGAGTAGGAGCGTGCTGGATCTGTAGGTTGCACCTCTCGCCGCCGGGGGAGTCGCGCGCGGGGTGGGGAGGATCGCCGCCGCCGGGGGAGTCGCGCGCGGGGTGGGGAGGATCGCCGCCGTGCCGCCGCCAGAGGAGTCGCGCGCGGGGTGGGGAGGATCGCCGCCGTGCCGCCGCCAAGGGAGTCGCGCGCGAGGTGGGGAGGACGCCGCCGTGCCGCCGCCGGGGGAGTCTCGCGCGCGGGGTGGGGAGGACGCCGCCGTGCCCTGGGGTTCCTGCGTGCGGGAGAGGAGAGGAGGAGTCGGTGAGTCGTGCATGTGGGAGATGGGGGAGAGGGGGAGTCGCGCGCGGGGTGGGCGCGGGATGGGATGAGTGATGAGGTATGATCCAAATAACCTGGGCCGTTGGATTTGAGTGAGTAAGAGAAAGCAGAGGCTAGAGTGGATATCATGCCTTCGTTTCAAAGGTTCGCTGGTTCTTGGTGCAGTTGGTTTGGTGCATCTAGGAGAGGTCTTGACTGCGGGAACATTTGTTAGGGTAGCTGTAGGAAAGATTACAACTGGTGGTTTTTTAGTGGTAGAGATGTGTACATGTATCTAGTTCGGTCTCGAGTTTTCCAAGCTATTTAGTTTAGTTTCCCAACCGACAAGCGACACGCTATCTCGATCGATACAGAGCGAGGCGCTACCACAGACATCATCTTTAGTTACCATTAAAAACCATCAAGAAAATAAGGATTATCGTCAGAAATTATTTTCCTATTGGTAAATCATCAGAAAATAACCGTGAGGAGATTGAGCACACGAAAATTCCATTTGCCTAATGGTTAACCGGCAGAAAAATAATTCCCGACGGCTTTCCCTGATGGCTACCGATAGAAAAATGTCCCCCATGTCACACTTGGAGACCCTAATCCCTGTTGGGTAGCCATCAGGAAAACCCGTCACCAAAATAATCCCTGACGGTTTGTATCCGTCAGGAAAAGGAAATCACAAGCAAAAAATAAAATAAAATAAAACCCATATGGAGGCTAATGAGAAGTAAACCGTACATCCACTCAATCAGTCTATATAATCCTCCGCATTCGTACCCACATACACATGTACCAATAGCTTACATCACTCAGGCCTTCAAATTTGCATAGATACAAGAGAAAAATTAAGGTTAAAAAAAACTTAAGTGCCTCAAGTACACATTCATACAATAAAATCTATAATCTCTCACGAAAAAAAGAAACTAAATCTCCACCAATCCCATACATGGCATAATTAATCTAAGTATTTGCTAGATGAAAACAAAATATGAGTTGTAGCTTCCTTTAACTTGCTCCTCCATTTAGTAGTGATTGCATCGAAGCAGAGTTTGTAACATTATGGTAAGAATATTTATTAGTTCAAGGATAAAGGCCAGATAGATCATATAAAACAAAATATTAGAGGAAGATTCTATGACCAAGAACAATTTGAAGTTACATATAAACATTTTACGATTGTGAGGTCTTTAGTCTGGTAGCAGGAATTAACAGCTGCAACCATGTGTAGATAACTATCAATCGTTTACTATGATGCACGGACACAGAAACATCGACACGACAAGGGATTCACCATTTTTCCAAAAAAATAGTAATACGGCAACACGGTTATATATATTTATATAATAAGAATAAATTACATATATGTATTATTTTTTATGTTTCTTCGTACTTGTCAAACTGAAATAATGTAAAGTGTAAAGTAAACTCGGAATATGTACCCCTCGAAGATGACCAACCCTCGGCTGTTCATTCTTCTTGCAGATTGGTGTCATTACTGCTCTATCAGGAATCCAACAGCACTCTGAACATTACAATTCCAAATTATGCATCTGGTGTACATGTAGTAAATATAGATAATTAAACATCAAGAAATACTCTTTCAAAGTTAAAATAGAAAGCAACAGCAGACTTTCCACTAACCTCCAACAAGTTTTGTTCACTACTAGAGTGCAAGTAATGAGCAACTCGCTCTTTCTCCCCCTTCAAACACACTAACATCCATTAGAAAGATAATGTTATGCATAACTAAAGGTAGAAATGTTCATTAATCCTTCTCAAAGATACCTTTAACATGTAATCTGGACAAGAGTCCTCCAGAATCCAGGTTTGGGCCTTGATAGAGTAGTAGTCTGCACTCTGCAGTATCCTTGCACGAGAAATCTTCAAAATCATTTTCATAGCACTCCATAATACCCAAGCCAATTTCAACAAATATATCCAGCACATTTTTCAACAGGGCCCTATCAATTTGTCCACCGTCGCGTTCTTGATCTATCTGTTGAAGAAAGCACTTCTATTGCCAACTGTACACAACCAACTTCTAATTTAGGTTGTCACATGTCTTGTTCTGAACTAAAAAACTTTCAGCTAGGGGCTGAATCTAGAATAAAACTACTTAACTAATAGCGACAGTTTCATATGTGAGAGAGGACTGCTTACGTAGTACATAAGGCTTAAGGTCAGTGGTGAGCTCCACAGTCTTCGTCATTGTGGCAAGGACTGCCCTCTTGAGTCACCAAGGACAAGTGCCGGCATGCGAGGATCCCTTTTCCTACAAAGACAAAGAAGTGCATGTGTGAAACAACCTAGTAGTAAAATGAAACCAGGAGACTACGAACTTTGAAGAAGCAATGCAATCCTGCACATGCAGTCCAATGCAAGGTGCATGCTTGCATCAGTTAATCACTAATGCTTGTAAAACCACACACACCAAGTTCCCCTGTTACTGTGCTGTGCTATAATGGCTGAAAGAATGTACAAATGCCACTAATCAAACTAAGCTTCAGAACACTACATTTGTTCTTCATAGAATGAAACCTGTTGAAACATGTCAAAAATAGCTTCAGAACACTACATTTGTTCTTCATAGAATGAAACCTGTTGAAACATGCCAAAAATATCAATTATACGTCTGCTAGCAAATGTGTTCCAGTAGAAAATTTTCTCAGGAATTGTTACAATGAGAAGGAAAGTCATAGCAAATAAGCCCTCTATCTTTCTAAGCATTTTAACAAACACATGGTGAGCAAGTTGGTGTGCTATTGTATCGAACAAATCTGAGGCTTAAATTTTTATCCTGATCTAGATGAATTATGGGAGGCGTCCGCCTTCTCACCTAGTGGAAAGGCATTGCAGCATGGAAGTCACAACGATAATCACCATATGTGTGAATGTGTGTACACAGGGCACAAATTAAGACGTAAAGAATGAGCACAACAAATAGGCATACTCACAAGCACATGGTGTGTGGCAGCCAAATTGTGTGCCGAATCGCAAAGGCTAGACACGAACCACAGCTAGATGGCACGAGCAGATTGCTGGGCGGTCGCCACACTAGTAGGGGAGAGGATTGAAGTGGAGCTAGCGGAACGCCACTCACAAGCGCCGGCCAGCTGCTGGAGGTGTCGAGGCCATGGCGCTGCAGCTGGGATCTGCACAGGACGTGCCCGGTGGAAGAGGCGGCGCCGGACCTGTGTGGGGACACGTGTCATACTCTGAATTTCATGCCGTTCAAAGAGGTATATGGAAGGCGTGAAGGTTTGGACGGCTATGAAGATCTCATACCTTTTCGTTTATGATAATCAAAACGGAGGCCCAGCCAAGAATTCAATGTATTTTACTATAGCAATAAACAGTAAAGATCTTGATTTTTTTCTTTGCACTAGGCTGGGCTCGAGGCTGGGCCTCGGGCTGCCTACGCCCCTGATGATAATATGAAGGTCATAGTTTAATCCAAGCTATTTATGAAGTTCAGACCGTCTGAATAAGAGATGAAGCTTTAAAGAGCACTTGACGGTTGAGACGAGGTATTGAAAAGGTACGAGGATCGTGCGGCCATGCTCATAATGCCGATCGCCCGATCTGAAAGGTTATGGAGACATTTGGACCGTCCGAAGAGTTATCTTCGGCTACCGTCCGATGTACATCCAACAGCCGATAGCGAATGCTTTCTCTTAATACATGTTAACTGTGTATTTGTCAGCACTGTTTACTGTCAATTGTCTTTTTGCTTTTGCTTAATGCTCCTATCGATACAAAAAGGCTTGTAACCCTACTGTTGGAGGCATCCAGAAAATGAAACCCTAGCCATCATACTAGTTCATGTAGTTCATGTAGTTCTTAGTTACCTACTTTACTCTTTCTTGCACTATCCTATTTCGATCTCCTGCTTGTATCTTTCTGATCGGGATCTGAAATTAATTGTGATTTTTCCCAAATGTTCCCAGGTCCTGACAATTGGTATAAAAGCTTGCCGATTCTTGGCCAAGAATTTGCAGATTTAGTTCTTCTTGAGTAGTGATGGTTTGAGAGCTAGTCTCTCTGTAAAATTCCAAAGCTAGCTCAGGAAAACATAGATCAGGTGGGAAAACAACCCCAAATCTGTCCTTGGAGTTGGGGATTCGTGTGTTTCTGGTGAAGGTTGGTGGGTTGTCCACTGGTAAAATTCCTAAGCTAGATACTCAAAATAGTGGAGTTGTAATTTTTGGTGGATCGAGAAGTTTCATAATGGATAACTTTGGTGGATTTTGACCCCTAGTGAGCCAGCATGCAAGAATTGGATATAGAAAATATGGCTACGGAGCAGAAGCATTATCATGCACAAGGGGTGGTTATGATGGTGTTTCCACACAAGGTATGCATCCGAAGAACATCTATGGTTTCTATGGTTGCAAGGGGTTTGATGAAATGCCCTACTCCAGTCTGAGCTATGGTCATGGCATTGCAACACATGGAAGTTGGAACTATTCTCCCACAACATCTCAAGGCTCATTTCTCACAAGGGAGCACAATTTCTTATGGTCAGCAACAAGGGTGGAGTTTAGGGGCTGCACAAGGCTATGGTCACCAAGTGTTTGACATGGTACCACAGTCATACACTCTTCGTAACATCGATCACCGATGCATGCTCCTAACTAATGGCACTAAGCACACCTATTTCGCCTTGCCCGTTGATTACACCTTGGAGTTAAACACTTACCGATGTTGCCTGGAGTACAATGTTGGCATCACAAATTCGTCTCCAGCAGGGTGTTCGACATCGGGTCTCCACCGTGACTCTAGCGTTAAGGCGATTCCAGAGACTTGTGCAGCAGGGTCAAAATGAGGTTGGAACAAAGGGAAAACAAGAGATATTTAATTAGATCATTGCAAAGTTAGATGCCATGATTGAGCGTAACAGGAAATGGTCTCAAGAGATGTAGTGGAAGCATGAGCAAGAGGAGATTCAAAGGGAGCTCAAACACTTCTTTCGTCATGCTTTTGACCTATTTGATGAAATACCAGAGTTTGTTGTTGAGTTGAGAAAAGACAATGGCAATGTAGGCAGTGTAACATCCAACCTTGATCACTCTCTTGAGGACACTTTTGAATACTTGAATGAAACGTTGGTCAAAGACGATGCCATATGTCTTGATTCATTCTTCTCTAATGCCTTCAATTTATTTGATGATATCAAGATGGAGGAATATGCTCAGATTGTATAGCAAGAAGATCAAGGAGAGATGCTACTCTATTTGAATCCTATTGGTAAATGGGCTCGACTGACAATGAGTGATTAGATTGATAGGAAGAGTATTGATGATTCAATTGTTTTTGCACCTGAGATAAAAGGCACAATTCTAGATTCCCATTCTATGTTAGATGAAATGCCATGTTTCCGCTATGAATTCCTTAGTAACATGGGGAAGCCCTTAGGGAGATCACAACATGAAAAGCCGGGCTACATACTAATTGAAATTCTCATGGTATTGTTTGAGGGTGAAGTCAGTGTAGTGGTTGTGTTACCAGCATAAACACATACATGGGGTTTGTTACCCCCCTTACTGGAATGTACAGGTAATGCAAGGATAACTTTGCTATGGGATCTAGGAGATCATGGGCAGGTAGCAGGGACCAAGAAGATAGTGAGAAACCATATAAACAGTAGCAATCCCCCACTATATCTGATAATCAAGCTAGAAAAGATGCAATAGAAATATCTAAAATTGTATGGTTGGCGATTCGCAAGATGTGAGGAATTCAGAGGGGATGATGAGCCAGCAAGAGTTCACATGATGTTGAGATTTCTATTGGATTGGGCCCTTCAGCACCAATACAATTATCAAGAAAGTCTGGTTCAGTCTCTGTCCTACCGAGGAACACAGTAAAGAGACATCACACTAGGGTAAGGCTAGACGTGCGGGACATCGCATTGGACTTCGATGTTGAAGGAGCCAACAAGGATTGTTCACCTTTATGCAGTAATTCCTTTGTCGATCTATCTGATTAGTTCAATACCATCATCATTTTAGGTTCCAATAAGCATGGGTCTCTAAAGCAAAAGGAATGGAATTCTATGGCTGAGCACAAAGAAATGAGGTCAGCTTCAAACCTTGTGACTACCCATGCAATAAGTATAGGGAATGGTAGTGACTTCTGTGAGGCTGCACCATCAACTAGTGGAACATGCTCCTTGCCATCTGGGAAAGATTACTACGCTCCCCATCTCTTTTATGAATCAGAAAATGGTAATGTTGACAGAAACTATGATACAAACCTGTCACACCATGGGATGTCAACAAAAGGGTACACAGGCCAAATCCCAAATGAGATTGGGAACTGTATCTCCTTAAAATATTTGGATTTGTCTGTCAACTTGCTGTATGGAGACATCCCCTTCTCCATTCCCAAGCTCAAGTAGCTTGAGGAGCTGATTTTGAAAAACAGCCAGCTCACGGGACCCATCCCTTCCACATTGTCCCAAATTCCAAATCTCAAGACCTTGGACCTGGTGCAGAACCAACTTACAGGCGACATTCCAAGGCTCATCTACTGGAATGCAGTTCTGCAATACCTAGGCTTGAGGGGTAACTCACTGAATGGGACTTTGTCACTTGACATGTGCCAACTGACTGGCCTGTGGTACTCTAATGTATGGGAAAACCATCTCACAAGAAACACTCCAGAGAGCATAGGGAGCTGCACTAACTTTGAAATTCTAAACAGATTCAATGTTTATGGCAACAGACTGAACGATTCTATCCTTGCTGGGTTCCAGAAATTGGAGAGTTTGACTTACTTGAACCAATCTTCAAACAATTTCAAAGGCCAAATTCCCTCCGAGCTTGGTTGCATCATCAACTTGCACACACTAGATCTTTCCTACAATGATATTTTTGGACCTGTTCATGCTTCTTTTGGTGATCTTGAGCAACTTCTTGAATTGAATTTGAGTAAAAACCATTTCAATGGGTCCATTCCTGCTGAGTTCGAAAACTTGAGAAGCGTTCAAGTAATCGATATATCCAACAACAACTTGTTTGGTTATCTCCCTGAAGAACTAGGACAATTGCAAATTTATATTCCTGGTGCAAATGATCATGGAATTACCTATCAATTGAACATACCAGTACCATCTTCATCTTCTTAGGCTCCAAGGGATATTATTCATGAAATGGTTTTATTCACCCACAAGATAGTAAAGTTGAGTTGGAGACCCTGGGGAATTACCTATGGATGTTAGAAATACCTCCAAGATCCAAGCTGCCTTTGAGGATAAGGGTCTTTGAGGGGAGGGTATTGTCAGACTCTGAATTTCATCCCGTTCAAAGAGGTATGGAAGGCGTGAAGATTTGGACAGCTAAGAAGATCTCATACCTCTTCGTTTAGAATAATATGAAGGTCCTAGTTTGATCCAAGCTATTCATGAAGATCGGATGTCCCAGATGTATCGAAGGAAGGTTTGGACCTTCCGAATAAAGGCTGAAGCTTTAAGGAGCATTGGATGGTTGAGATAAGGTGTTGAAGAGGTACGAAGATCGTGCAGCCAGGCTCATAATGCCGATCGCCCGGTCTGAAATGTTATAGAGATGTTTGGACCATCCGAAAAGTTATCTTCAGCTGTCGTTCGATGTACATCCAACGGCCAATATTGAATGCTTTCTCTTAATACATGTTAACTGTGTATTTGTCAGCATTTTTTATCGTCAATTATCTTTTTGCTTTTGCTTAATGCTCTAGCTAGTACAAAAAGCTTGCAACCCTACTATTGGAGGCATCCAGAAAATGAGACCCTAGCCATCATACTAGTTTCTATAGTTCTTGTAGTTCTTAGTTACCTACTCTACTCCTTCTTGCACTGTTCTATTTCGATCTCTTACTTGTATCTTTCTAATCAGGATCTGAAATCAATCGTGATTTTCCCTAAATCTTCCTGGGGTCCTAACAACACGGCCGCATGACGGCAAGGGGAGGCCTCCGGTGGAGGGCACAGGGCCTAATTTGCACGGGGAGGTGGCCGGAGGAGGAGGTGGCACCAGATTTGGTGGCCATGGATCTGGTTGGGAATCAGCTAGAGGAGATGGCTATAGCGGCTTAGGTTTGCAAGCTATCTTTGGCTTGTCTACTACAGAAGCTAAGTATGTAGCTATTTCTGAAGTTTACAAAGAAGCTGTTTGGCTAAGAGGTTTATTTAATGAGTTTTGTGGAAGTACATCTTGCATAACAATATTTTATGATAATCAGAGTGCTACTTACATTACAAAGACAAAGCCAGTCCTTGCCACTAAGTGTGAGTTTTGTTCAGACTTAGTTGGTATTACTCACTAGACCTTTGGACTTTCAATGTACAAGGTGTACATACTGATTTTATTGGAGGAGTTTATTACATATTTTGACTATTGGAGAGAATTCGGATCAAGGTGGAGATTGTCGAAGATGTTTTGAATTCATACCGTATCCGTGTTGGACACTTCGTTGCTTCATGCCAAACATAGCATGATAGGTGTCTAGACTATGTGTAGGTTGCATCAGACATGGTGTCAATCTATAGCAACTGATTTTGAATCGATTTCCTCTTCGAGTGGGACTCTTTTCCCTAACCCTATATATGTATCCCAGTGGTCTATAGGAAGGATGAAGCGCTCTATTGTAATTATTCTTATTATAGTGATTTGCTTTCGAACATTCGTGGTTTTTTTAGAAGAGTTTTTCACGTAAATTTGTATCTTTCGGTTCTATTTTTCTATGCATTATTTATAATAAATTGGATACGGAATCACACTTGAGCTATGCGCACATATGAGGTACTGGGTCACGTGGTTATCTCAGGCCATGTTTGGCACAGCTTCATGAGCTGTTGTGAGCTGTTTTTTGCCAAACACCCTTTTTGCAAACAGCTTCATGGATAAAGCTCCTTAAATCATGCTCTCACAAGGGAATAGGGTGGGGTGAAGCTGAAAATAGTAGCTTTTCACAGCTCTCTCCCTCAGGCTCGCAGTTTTAGGAACCCACTGCCCTTGTAGTTGACAGAAATTACAGCACTTTGCCACTGGGTCCCCACGTCTGTTTCCTCTCCTCCCGTTCGCATTTCTCTACCGTTCGCACTTCTCTAATGATTTTAATTTTTTTTATTTTAATTTTTTAATTCATACTCATTCAAATATATTATTTTTTAATTCATATGACCATATACAAACATACAACTCCAAATGTTAGAACAAGTCAGGTAGACAGGGGCATCTTGGACAATTGCCCTCTTTCAGCCATGCATGAAGCTGTTGGTGAAACTGTTTTGCCAAACAGTTTTCCAAAACAGTTTTAGCTTCACCGGTGAAGCTGCTCGTGAAGCTGAAACAAAAAAAACAGCTTCACTAGTGAAGCTGAGCTGTGCCAAACGGGGCCTCAGTTGATTCCATCAGTGTTGCATGCGGATTCATTTAGAACATTGGTTTTTCATAATAGTTAAACAAAATAGGACTCTAGATCAGCTGCTGTTCCATAATAATCTTTCTCAAATTTCTTTGATTATAATATAGATCCACTACATCAATGATGTAGATCTTTTTCTTTTTCTTTTTCTTTAATTAACATGGTAATTTTTAGTCTTTTAAAACGAACATAATGACTTTTTTTATTTTGCATTAATAAGATAATAGATATATAGATAGATTTCGTGCCTCCGTCCACTTGGCCGATAGAATCAAGTTCTTATTCGGCTATAATGCATAATGCTCGTTTGCTTGTCAGGGAAAGCTTGCTTCGTCGAAGCGACATATCAGAGTCAAATCGCCGGTAAAACGCGTCATTGATTTGCCAGAAATTAACCCCAAGTAATCTTAGTAATTACTTAGTAACCTGTACAGATCGAGCATACATTGTAGAGCAAAAGAGCAGCTGATCTCAGCGAACTGAGCTCACAATACCGCAGGGATCGATGCCGGAGTCGATCGCTCATGGCGACCGCCCATCGCCGTCGCAATCGAAAGCATCACACGTGATCTGCACAAAATTCAGCATCGCCATCGGTCCACTGATCGAGCAACTAGCCGATCCAAAGTTAATCTATTGTGTTGCATCACTCCGCGATTTGTAACGCCCCCGTTTCCAGAGGCGCGTACGGACACGGCACCCCGTAACTATTCACGCATGAACAGTTATGGAATGTCGCGCAAGAGTATACCATTGCATGCTTACAACAAAAGTCCAGCATATATTTGACATAAGGATTAACATCCAGATTTTGACAGCGGGGCGTGCAAGCCCAAAGTATAATTACATTACGAAAGATTTCCAGAATCCGCTTCGAGCGCGGCGAAGACATAAAGCCAAGGATCCTCGTCGAAGGAGAGATCCTCCGGGACTTCCTCAACGGGGAGACTTCCACCTTCGTCTTGATCCTCCAAAGAATTGATTAAGCAAGCCGTGAGCCAAACAACCGGCTCAGCAAATCCAAAGGGATCCTAACTTACTACATGCACAGAATATCAACGGAACAAAGTATACTTGGTTTATTACATTTGGTGGATGCAGTTTTATTTGCAAACATTTTACAAAATGGGGCTAAAACTACTTCTTAAGATCTCAGGGGTTTTTCATGAAGAGTTAATTAACCAACCTAATCAAGTTAAAGCATGTACAAAACTACTTAAGCTTTGCGGCTGGAATCACCCAAGTGACACAGCTCCAATAACCGGGAGCACGGCGTATTCGAATACCATTTATTTGACTCTGCAGAGTTTGCTCAGCTTTACCCACACGATCCCTTAACTCCCGCTAAAGAGTTAAGAAAGCCAGGTCGTTTCACTGCTCAACTCTTTATATAGGCTCTACCCGGTAGAATTCACTCGGGTCTGGCTCACACACACACACACACACACACACACAAGAGAAGACAGTGTCCGCTTCGAGTGAACTCTACCGTTGTTAGGCACCCGTAACCCGGCTTGCCTAACCTCACTGCTAATCCTCCTGTAGAGTTTCAATTGAGTTGAGCAGCTACTAGACCAGTGTTGACAAGTCAACTCCTGTGGTTGAGCGATCACTGTGACATTTGCTCAGCGTAAGGGTTTCAGTCCTTATGTTTTCACATGGTCCGCAACCTCGCCAGGCCCGCGACCCAACCTAAGGTAAGCGGTGGGCGTAGACCGTCTCGCGGTTTCCCACTCACCCTTACCCTACTCCAAACCTAAGGTAAGAGTTGGGCAAAGACCGTCTCACGGCTCTTCCCTAACCCTTACCCTACCTTGTGCATGCCGGCACTCTCCGCTATAAGATACGGTGTCCCATACCTCCCTACCTTAGAGTCGGGGTTTTCAAATTCTATTGGCCCACAGCCACAACCTTATTAGTGTAACACTTTGCATGATAATAGTAACCTACAGTTATCTAGATTAACAGATAATTATTTCTAGGGTTACAAAGGCATGGCAACAAATTTAACATGGCATTTGTCGGTGGTAGGTCTAACTACATAACAAGTCATTCTAAACATTTTATTTTAATTTCAAACTAACATTTCATAATTAGCATAATGCAAATAACATAGTAACATAAATAAATGGCATGGGATACAACATGATCAAAGGATTTGAGACTTGCCGTCAATCCGGATGATCTCAGCTAACTCGAACGTAGAATCGCCTGGATCCTCAGCCTGCACTGGAACCTCCGGGATCTCCGACACTAGCGCAAACACATAAAATAATTAAATCCAGCTTGAGACTAATCAAGCGAGGAAAAATAAACTAATCAAAAAGGAGTAAAATGCATAAATCTCCAAATGAGGAATTTTAAGAATTTATCTGGGATGATTTTGGTGGAATGGAGGTCAAAAACGGGTCCAGGATAATATTTGGAGCAAAGTGGTGAAATTTGAAAATTTTTGGGATTTTCTGTGATTTTCTAGGATTTATTTGGATTTTTCTGCATTTTGGAAATTGGTAAATCGCTGGAAAATCGGATGAACAGTACTAGGCCGGCCCAGCGCTACAGCACGACCTGGCACTGTGTGGCCCGCGCGGCCGAAGGCCAGCGCGGCACACGGCGCGCGCGCCCGGCGGGAGACGCAGGCCGAGGGAGCGGCCCACGCCCGCGCGCTACGCGGCTCGGATGGCCGACGCGCGGCTCGGTGGATGGCCCAGATGCAAGGCGGACGAGCGGCGCGGTTGCGGCGGGAGGAGATCGGACGGCATCGGGGCGGGGAGAGTGGGCGAAGCGATACGGCGGAATCGAACGGCCGAGGTTAGATATTACGCTCGCGATGAACGGAGGAGGGGAGGCCACGTCGCGGGGAGGCGTCGTCTTCAACCTCCGGCCGCTACAGGGCTCCCGCGACAGAGCAACGGCGGCGACGGCGGGCCGGGTGCAGGAGGGGTCGCCGGCGGCGGGAAAAGGCACCGGCGGGCGCGGTTTGACAAGGGGATTCCATTTTGGGGCCTTGGAAGGGGAGAGGAACAGAGGAGAGGGCGGGAGGAAGATGGGGGTGGTTCGGCCATTTGGTGGTGGAGGGGGTCATCGACGGCGAGAGGGTCCAATTGGTGGCGGGTACACGTTCAGGGGGCCAAGAGGCTCACATTGGTTGCGGCGGTCGAATCTCGGAGTCCTTGGAGTGAGCTGGCCACGGAGAGGGTGCGGCGGCCGGGAAGGAGCTTCGTCGTCGGGGTTCCTCGGTGCTTCACCTGGCCAAGGAGAGGTGGCAAAGTGGTTAGGGGCGGGTGAGGATGCTCCGGACCAAAGCAATCCAAGAATGGGGGCGGAGAGAAGGAGATCCGCTGTACGGGGTCGCCGGCGCAGGGGAAGACCACGGCGGCGCTACGAGCGGTGGGACTCCAATCGGCGGCTCAGGGAGGTGGCTGGGAGTGGTGCGAAGCGAGCGGGAGAGGTGGAGTGGTTCGAGAAGCAAAGGAAGAGCGAGGAGCCGAAGGGGGGGGGGGTTATACCCGGCGGAGGTGGAGAGAATCCGAGGGGAGGAGGCAACGGGCGGGGCTCCAGGGTCAACAGGAATGACGGGGGCAGTTGGGGGCATCTCCTCTGCGGGATGGGGCGGTGACCGGGGTGACGCCGGCTCTGCACAGGAGTAATGGCGACGCGACGGCACGGGAGCAGGTGAGTTCGGGGGTGGGCGAGGCGCGTCCGCGCGCGGGAGAGGGAGGAGACGGGGCTGATAAGCGGGACCCAGGGCAGGCGCGGGGCGACGCGTGGCGCAGGGGCGCCCACGGTTTCGGACCGGGCGGTCGGGACGGCGCGGCCGCAGCGCGAATTTGAGGGCGGCGCGGAGACGCGCGCGACGCGGGGAGAAAGCGGGGAGCGGGAAGAGGCGCCAGCGCGAGGAGGGAGCGGGGAGGCGCCAGAGAGAAGAGGAGACAGGAAAGAGGAAGGCGCCAACGGGAGAGGAAAACGCCTGGCCAAAAGGGGAAAGCGAAGAACGAGGGGAACTTTCCCAAAAAGGGAAAGTTTCCAGAAAACACCCAAAAATGCAGCAAAATTAGGAATTTTTTGGTTTTGAAATTTTGGGGACTTTTCAACCTACCCCCCTTAAAAGAATCTCGACCCCGAGATTAACTTGGTCCAGGGAGTATGTTGGGAAAATCTCGCTGCAAGTCTGACTCTCGTTCCCAGGTGGCCTCATCCGCTGTGTGATTCCTCCACTGCACTCTGCAATACCTGACATTCTTATTTCTGAGCTGCCTTTCTGATGTCTCGAGTATTTGTAGTGGTTCTTCAGCATATGTGCAGTCATCTTGCAATTCAATATCTGACAGTGGCACTTCATCTGTTGGTTGTCGTAGACACTTTCGAAGCTGAGATACATGGAACACATTGTGTATTCTGGATAAATTGGGCGGTAGCTGCACTTGATAAGCCACCTCTCCAACTCTTCCGGTAATTTGGAACGATACCACATATCTTGGTGTCAGTTTGCCTTTAACTTGAAATCTCTTGACTATCTTGAATGGTGTGACTTTGATGTAGACGAAATCTCCAACTTCAAAGTTCAAATCCTTCCTGCGATTATCTGCATAATTCTTTTGTCGATCTTGTGCCATCTTGAGTCTGTCTCTGACAGTTCTAACATGTGCTTCTGCATCTTGAGCAATCTGTGGACCAATAAGTTGCCGTTCTCCTGTTCCTGACCAATTCAATGGGGTTCTGCATTTTCTGCCATACAAAGCTTCAAAGGGGGCCATTTGAATACTGGCTTGATAGTTATTGTTGTATGAGAACTGAGCGAACGGGAGGCAAGTGTTTCATGCTGCTCCATACACAATAGCACATGCTCTTAGCATGTCTTCTAAGATCTGGTTTGTTCTCTCTGTCTGCCCATCTGTCTGAGGGTGATATGCTGAACTGAAGTTCAAATCAGTGCCCATAGCTTCATGTAATTTTTCCCAAAACTTGGATGTAAATTGCGCTCCTCTATCTGACACAATCTCCTTCGGAACTCCGTGAAGCGTCACAATTCTTGTCAGATATATCTCAGCAAGCTTGTCTTTCCCATAGGTTTGCTTGATCGGAAGAAAATGAGCCACCTTGGTCAATCTATCAACAATGACCCAGATAGCATCATAACCTTCCCGAGTCTTAGGAAGTCCAGTAATGAAATCCATGCCGATACTATCCCACTTCCATTCGGGTATTGGCAAAGGCTGCAACAATCCCGACGATTTTTGGTGGTCTATCTTGATCTGTTGGCAAACATCACATTTAGCTACGTACTCTGCCACTTCTTTCTTCATTCGGTTCCACCAATATTGTTTCTTCAAGTCTTGGTACATTTTGGTGCTTCCTGGATGGATTGAGAATTGTGAGGAATGAGCTTCGGATAGGATTAATTCTCTTAATTCCTTCTTGTCGGGTATGCAATAGCGACCACGGAAGGTAAGGATCCCATGTTCGTCTATCGCATACTCTGATGAATCTTCTTCTTGAACTTCCTTCTTCAGATTTTGAATCTCTTCATCCTCATCTTGCGCTGCTTTGATCTGATCTGTCAGTAGCGGTTGAATCTCTAATACTGCTTCTTCACCCTGTTCTGTGATCACCAAGTTCAGCTGTAATATATCTCTCTGCAACTCTGGTGGGTACTCTGACCGACTGCCTTTGCTTGGACGAGCTTTGCGGCTAAGGGCATCAGCAACTACATTTGCCTTGCCTGGGTGATATTGAAGCTCAATGTCATAATCTTTTATCAACTCTAGCCATCTTCGCTGTCTCATATTCAATTCTGGCTGGGTAAACAGGTACTTCAAACTCTTGTGATCTGAGAATATCTCACAACGATTTCCTAGTAGGTAGTGCCGCCAAAGTTTGAGTGCATGCACCACAGCTGCTAGTTCTAAATCGTGTGTGGGGTAATTCTCTTCATGCGGCTTCAACTGTCTTGACGCATAGGCAACAACTTTTCCATCTTGCATCAGCACACAACCCAAGCCTTGCTTTGAAGCATCACAATAAATTTGAAACTCTTTCTCTGGGTTGGGCAAAATCAAGACTGGCGTTGTTGTCAACTTGGTCTTTAACATCTGAAAGCTTTCCTCGCATGCATCAGTCCATGTGAACGGTTTATCTTTCTTCAACAATTGAGTGAGTGGGCGAGATATTCTTGAGAAACCTTCTATGAATCGGCGATAATAACCCGCCAATCCTAGGAAGCTTCTCACTTCAGTCACTGTCTTAGGCTGTTTCCATTCCATAACTGCTGAAATCTTTTCTGGATCGACCTTCACTCCATCTTCAGATATAATATGACCCAAGAAAGCGACTTCTCTCAACCAAAAACTACATTTATCAAATTTTGCATATAACTGATGTTCTCTCAATCTTGTCAATACCATATGCAAATGCTCTTTGTGCTCTTCTTCACTCTTGGAGTATATCAGAATATCATCAATGAAAACAATCACGAATCGATCCAATTGGTCCATATGCACCAGGTTCATAAGATTCATGAAATACGCTGGCGCATTGGTCAAACCAAAGGGTACGACCGTGAACTCAAACAATCCACATCTGGTAATGAAGGCTGTCTTCTCTCGATCTTGCTCTCGGATCTTAAGTTGATGATAACCCGAGCGCAAGTCAATTTTGGAAAACACTTTGGCTCCCTTGAGTTGATCAAACAGGTCATCGATTCTGGGGAGAGGATACTTGTTCTTGATTGTGACAGCATTCAAACCTCTGTAGTCAACACCCATCCTTAATTCTCCATTCTTCTTTTTCACAAATAGGACTGGGGCTGACCAAGGTGAAACACTTGGTCGAATGAATTCTTTTTCCAATAGTTCATCCAACTGCTTCTTCAGTTCTTTTAACTCACTGGCTGACATTCTATACTGGTGTTTGGCAATTGGCTTGGTACCAGGCACCAATTCTATTGCAAGTTCTACTTGCCTGTCAGGGGGTCTTCCTGGCAATTCTTCTAGGAATACATCCGGATACTCTTGTACTATTAGCACTTGGTCAGGTGTGGCTGCTATCATGTTGATCATACATTTCTTGGCATCTTTCAATACTTTTCGATCTGTCTCTACTACCACTCTTTGCCCTTCAGAATTAACTAGGGATACTGTTTTGGCCTCACAGTCTACCTTGCCTTTGTTTTTGGCTAGCCAATTCATGCCCAAGATAGCATCTAATCCCGACATATCTAGCTGTAGTAAATCTGCTTTAAAGTCTACCCCTTGGATTTTTATGCTAAGTCCCGCACATCCTCTGTGGGACTCCATCCTAATCCCAGGGGTTTCAACCACATAAGGTCTTGACAATGCAACAGAAGGTAACTGATTTCTTGCGGCAAAACTCTTTGAAATAAACGAATGTGTTGCACCAGAGTCAAATAAAATCAATGCAGGTATGGAGTTGATTGGGAACATACCAGCAATGATGTCACTTGCTCCAGCGGCGTCTTCTGCAGACACATGATTCACCCTTGCATAAAAGGTAGGTCTGACGTTGCTTCTGCCTCTGCCTCTGCCTGTAGCTGAGAAATTTGCGGTGCCTGCAGGTGACTGAGGGCTGGCTGCTTTAATCTGCAGAAATCCTCCTTTGGGGGTACCGGGGGTTGCATGTGTCCTTGTCTCCTGCTGCTGCTGATTCTGGACTTGTAATTTTGCAGCATCTGATGGCAGACTCTTGCGAGGGCAACGGTCTCTGTAGTGTCCAATTTCTCCGCAGTGGAAACAAGCATTGGATCTCTTTGGGCAGCTACTAGCAAGATGATTTCCACCACAGGTGGGGCATTTGAGAGCTAGTGGTAAGAGAGCTGTATTGCTGAGATTGGCCAGTCTGGTTCTTTGGCAGCACCACATACTGTCGGGAGGGTTGGGACTGATATGAGGGTGATCCCGCAATCTTGCTTCGCTGAGCGCTGTGCGAAGAAGACTGGGATCTATGCACTGCCTTACGCTTCCTGTAATCTTCCATTTCTCCCCTAGCTTCTTCTGAATTGATCAAGCTATCCACCATGTCATTTAAGTCCTTGAACTTCAAAACTGAAATATGAAATTTCAAGGACTGCTGCAATCCTGCACGAAACTTGCTCATTTTCTTGTCTTCATTGTCAACATCCTCGGGGGCGAATCTGGAGAGGTGGTTAAACTGGTGCAAATACTCCATTACAGTACGACCACCTTGTTTAAGCGCCAAAAATTCCCGGCGCTTTGCTTCCATAATGCCATCGGGGATATGCGCCTTACGGAAGGCCTTGGAAAAATCTTCCCAACTAACCTCTCTATTCTGAAGGGTGCGCTGATAATTAATCCACCAAGTTGCTGCTGCACCCTGTAACTGGCGGGATGCATATAGCACCTTCTCTTTATCGTCACACTACACAGTCTGAAGTGTTCTCTCCACATCCACCAACCAATCTTCAGCAATCATAGGATCGGCGGTTGTGGAGAAAGTGGGTGGACGTGTTTTTAGGAAGTCATTCCATCGGGTGGTAATTGGAGCACCATCCCGAGGGGCATTGCCTCCACCCTGTACTCCTGGAGATCTGGCGGCGATCTGTTCAATCAATCTGGCCTGTTGATCCAACACTCGTAATATATTCTGCTCTCCTTGATATTGATTCTGTTCTAACATTGCAATAACACTGGCAAGTGTGTTCTGGTCGGTGGCAGGTGCACCCTGCCTGCTGGTCTGACCCATCTGCTCTGCCGGATCCATCTGTTGATTGGGAACTTGAGGTTAGCTTCGCAGCGGCTTTGATAATCAAGAATAGGTAAGTAAGACATTGAATTACAAGGCAAGAAAAAGGGCGAAACAAAGATAAGAACAAGAGCGAAGGGGACAGGAGAAAGCTTTGAACACAGAGAGCATATTGATAATTAGACAAACAAATTAGAGGAGATAGCAAACATAATTTACAATATGCAAGTGGTACACAAACCACTTAGGGTTCATGATTGCACCTGCTTTACATTACAAAAGTACTGCTACTACTCAAGGTCAGTCTAGACTAGCGAACACCAACTACTCCTCCAGCTGCCGAGAAGCGAAATTTTTAAGCTAGACAAGTAAAGCAGAAAGCATTTTGCAAAAGTAAAACTTAAGCAGAAGTAAACTAAGATAGATAAGGTAGCAGCAAGAGAGGAAAGGACAGCAATAATACTTATATTTTTCGTAAACCCTTTTTATGGCTTAAATTAAGTTTTGCGGTAAAATCGCTTCCTAGTTTGCCTTAGGTCTCAACCTACGGTCAAAGAGCCTGCTCTGATACCACTTCTTGTAACGCCCCCGTTTCCAGGGGCGCGTACGGACACGGCACCCCGTAACTATTCACGCATGAACAGTTATGGAATGTCGCGCAAGAGTATACCATTGCATGCTTGCAACAAAAGTCCAGCATATATTTGACATAAGGATTAACATCCAGATTTTGACAGCGGGGCGTGCAAGCCCAAAGTATAATTACATTACGAAAGATTTCCAGAATCCGCTTCGAGCGCGGCGAAGACCTAAAGCCAAGGATCCTCGTCGAAGGAGAGATCCTCCGGGACTTCCTCAACGGGGAGACTTCCACCTTCGTCTTGATCTTCTAAAGAATTGATTAAGCAAGCCGTGAGCCAAACAACCGGCTCAACAAATCCCAAAGGGATCCTAACTTACTACATGCACGGAATATCAACGGAAGAAAGTATACTTGGTTTATTACATTTGGTGGATGCAGTTTTATTTGCAAACATTTTACAAAACGGGCCCACAACTACTTCTTAAGATCTCAGGGGTTTTTCATGAAGAGTTAATTAACCAACCTAATCAAGTTAAAGCATGTACAAGACTACTTAAGCTTCGCGGCTGGAATCACCCAAGTGACACAGCTCCAATAACCGGGAGCACGGCGTATTCGAATACCATTTATTTGACTCTGCAGAGTTTGCTCAGCTTTACCCACACGATCCCTTAACTCCCGCTAAAGAGTTAAGAAAGCCAGGTCGTTTCACTGCTCAACTCTTTATATAGGCTCTACCCGGTAGAATTCACTCGGGTCTGGCTCACACACACACACAAGAGAAGACAGTGTCCGCTTCGAGTGAACTCTACCGTTGTTAGGCACCCGTAACCCGGCTTGCCTAACCTCACTGCTAATCCTCCTGTAGAGTTTCAATTGGGTTGAGCAGCTACTAGACCAGTGTTGACAAGTCAACTCCTGTGGTTGAGCGATCACTGTGACATTTGCTCAGCGTAAGGGTTTCAGTCCTTATGTTTTCACATGGTCCGCAACCTCGCCAGGCCCGCGACCCAACCTAAGGTAAGCGGTGGGCGTAGACCATCTCGCGGTTTCCCACTCACCCTTACCCTACTCCAAACCTAAGGTAAGAGTTGGGCAAAGACCATCTCGCGGCTCTTTCCTAACCCTTACCCTACCTTGTGCACGCCGGCACTCTCCGCTCTAAGATACAGTGTCCCATACCACCCTACCTTAGAGTCGGGTTTTTCAAATTCTATTGGCCCACAGCCACAACCTTATTAGTGTAACACTTTGCATGATAATAGTAACCTACAGTTATCTAGATTAACAGATAATTATTTCTAGGGTTACGAAGGCATGGCAACAAATTTAACATGGCATTTGTCGGTGGTAGGTCTAACTACATAACAAGTCATTCTAAACATTTTATTTTAATTTCGAACTAACATTTCATAATTAGCATAATGCAAATAACATAGTAACATAAATAAATGGCATGGGATACAACATGATCAAAGGATTTGAGACTTGCCGTCAATCCGGATGATCTCAGCTAGCTCGAACGTAGAAACGCCTGGATCCTCAGCCTGCACTGGAACCTCCGGGATCTCCGACACTAGCGCAAACACATAAAATAATTAAATCCAGCTTGAGACTAATCAAGCGAGGAAAAATAAACTAATCAAAAAGGAGTAAAATGCATAAATCTCCAAATGAGAAATTTTAGGAATTTATCTGGGATGATTTTGGTGGAATGGAGGTCAAAAATGGGTCCAGGATAATATTTGGAGCAAAGTGGTGAAATTTGGGAATTTTTGGGATTTTCTGTGATTTTCTAGGATTTATTTGGATTTTTCTGGATTTTGGAAATTGGTAAATCGCTGGAAAATCGGATAAACAGTACTAGGCCGGCCCAGCGCTACAGCGCGGCCTGGCACTGTGCGGCCCGCACGGCCGAAGGCCAGCGCGGCCCACAGCGCGCGCACGCGGCGGGAGACGTAGGCCGAGGGAGCGGCCCACGCCCGCGCGCTACGCGGCTCGGATGGCCGACGCGAGGCTCGGCGGATGGCTCAGATGCGAGGCGGACGAGCGGCGCGGATGCGGCGGGAGGAGATCGGACGGCATCAGGGCGGGGAGAGTGGGCGAAGCGATACGGCGTAATCGAACGGCCGAGGTTAGATATTACGCTCGCGATGAACGGAGGAGGGGAGGCCACGTCGCGGGGAGGCGTCATCTTCAACCTCCGGCCGCTACAGGGCTCCCGCGACAGAGCAACGGCGGCGACGGCGGGCCGGGCGCAGGAGGGGTCGCCGGCGGCGGGAAAAGGCACCGGCGGGCGCGGTTTGACAAGGGGATTCCATTTTGGGGCCTTGGAAGGGGAGAGGAACAGAGGAGAGGGCGGGAGGAAGATGGGGGTGGTTCGGCCATTTGGTGGTGGAGGGGGTCATCGACGGCGAGAGGGTCCAATCGGTGGCGGGTACACGTTCAGGGGGCCAAGAGGCTCACATTGGTTGCGGCGGTCGAAGCTCGGAGTCCTTGGAGTGAGCTGGCCACGGAGAGGGTGTGGCGGCCGGGAAGGAGCTTCGTCGCCGGGGTTCCTCGGTGCTTCACCTGGCCAAAGAGAGGTGGCAAAGTGGTTAGGGGCGGGTGAGGATGCTCCGGACCAAAGCAATCGAAGAATGGGGGCGGAGAGAAGGAGATCCGCTGTACGGGGTCACCGGCGCAGGGGAAGACCACGGCGGCGCTACGAGCGGTGGGACTCCAATCGGCGGCTCAGGGAGGTGGCTGGGAGTGGTGCGAAGCGAACGGGAGAGGTGGAGTGGTTCGGGAAGCAAAGGAAGAGCGAGGAGCCGAAGGGGGGGTTTTATACCCGGCGGAGGTGGAGAGAATCCGAGGGGAGGAGGCAACGGGCGGGGCTCCGGGGTCAACAGGAATGACGGGGGCAGTTGGGGGCATCTCCTCCGCGGGATGGGGCGGTGACCGGGGTGACGCCGGCTCTGCACAGGAGTAATGGCGACGCGACGGCACGGGAGCAGGTGAGTTCGGGGGTGGGCGAGGCGCGTCCGCGCGCGGGAGAGGTAGGAGACGGGGCTGACAAGTGGGACCCAGGGCAGGCGTGGGGCGACGCGTGGCGCAGGGGCGCCCACGGTTTCGGACCGGGCGGTCGGGACGGCGCGGCCGCAGCGCGAATCCGAGGGCGGCGCGGAGACGCGCGCGACGCGGGGAGAAAGCGGGGAGCGGGAAGAGGCGCCAGCGCGAGGAGGGAGCGGGGAGGCGCCAGAGAGAAGAGGAGACGGGAAAGAGGAAGGCGCCAACGGGAGAGGAAAACGCCTGGCCAAAAGGGGAAAGCGAAAAACGAGGGGAACTTTCCCAAAAAGGGAAAGTTTCCAGAAAACACCTAAAAATGCAGCAAAAATTAGGATATTTTTGGTTTTGAAATTTTGGGGACTTTTCACGCTTGCATCGATCTGTCTATCCAGCGAGATCGATGGATCGATGGACGAAAAGGCGCGCGGGCGTCTGCACGTTGCAGAAGGCGCATCAGGTGCCTTCCACACTGGAAGCTAGACTTGACTCCACGACTCAATCCACTGGAGTCTCGCACGCTGCAAATGCGCTGGAATTGATCCAGGAATGGAGCTGGAAATGGAGCCCTAGCTAGCTACCTACGCACCTCCAGCACAAGTGCCGTAGGGAATGAGCCCCAAAAGCAGGTAGACCAACGACCTCCTAGACTCCACGACTAAAGTAATCTGGAAGCACCGTCAGGTAACAATATTCCTAGATCCATCACTTGACCAGACTGGTCTGGCCATGGATGATTATTCAGTATGCCGCGACACGCGGTCTACCCCCTATGTCGAGTGATAGAGGGGTCAATCAGATTGAAACCAAGCTACACTGAAATCTGAAGAACAGGTTTGGAGCACGGGAATTTTCAGGTTTTCTATAGGAATTGAGATGTTTACGATAAAAATTCCCACGTTCCAAACTATATCACCGACGGTGCAGTACCAGGTTGTTGGTGAAACTTCAGAGCAGCAAAACAGAGGAATCAAAGCGGAAAACCCTGAGTAGCTAATTACTCACTGCCTCTGCAAAAGAACTCATTGCGGGCCGAATTGTAAAAGTTGCTTTCCCTTTTATATTCACAGGAGATCTCTGATGAAAGTGCGTGGTTCTTTAACGTGATTATATTACTGCCAATTGCCAAACGTTTTTCACTTTGCAAATCGTAAACCGTAGGTTGCTGCTTATAAGATTGGAGAAGGCATGCCCTAGCTAGTATGCATGGAATCTCTCCTACAAAATTAGTTTGTGAAAGACCGTGTGAGAAAATCCATAGATAATTATTCTCTTGGTTTTCATGTTTTTGAGTAAGAAATTCGAGATTGTGATATAGATGATTTTAGCCCAAATTCTTAACCATATTATCTTACTAGGATAAGCATGAGTAGATCTAGAAGACATCAGATATTAGATCCCACGAGTAAGAAGTAATTTGAATTTTTGGGTTTTTGGGTATTCTTAAAGTCTAGGATCGATTTCCTTTATATAGATGGAACCAAGTCCAAAAACCTCGTGTTTCTTGCCTTGATTTGCTTTCTAACATCGTAGATAAGATATGTTCAAAGATTCAAGTCGATTAGAGTTTCCTTGTAAAAGTTATAGTTTTTAGTTTTTGAAATCGTGCTGTCTTTCAGTTCTGTGTTGAGCTAGAGGTAAAACCACCCCTGAACGGTCGGATTGCCCATTACACACTAGTCAGAACACTCGTGGTTATCAAGGATCATTTTGCTCTGTTTTTTGAGATTTTATTATGAGTACTTAGGACTTGCTATTCATAACTTTCTTTAGCTACTGTAATCCAAGTAGATAGAATAATCTAATTTTCTTGGCTTCTATATAATCTAGAGTGAAAGATTAACAATACATAAAAAATTTAGGAACAATCATTCACCGTCAAATTACCTGCATCGATCCTTCAGTTTGGTAATGGAATCTGATTAGCCTTAATAATCGACACGATCATCAGGAATCCGAAACTGCGACTACACTGCTAGCTAAATCGATCTCCAAAAGCACCGGAAGAGCTTATCATCATCTTGCGAATATATCACCACTAATTGCATCCGGTAATTCGACACGCCAAGCAATATAATATGCATTCTCCAAAGATTTTTAAGGATCTATTTAGAAAGCGGGATTTTTTCTCTCTCGATTCGTGCGTGAATGGAACTATTTTCTAAGAACATGAACATATTGTTTCAGGAAAAACATGAACATATTGTTATCAGAATTTGTCGTGGAAAATTTAGTAGGCTTAATTATTTTTCTGTGTTTTCCTTTCATTTGAATTTCTAGCCTCTCATGCGATCGTCCTTGTAACATCATTCTCATTGTACTATAGAACATTGCGTCCAAGACCATAAAAGGTAAAGGACAAACAAAAAAAACCAACCGACAGACGGAGTAATAACCTGTGAGGAGCTTACGTTCTAGCGCGAAGGAGCAGCTGATCTCAGCCAAGAGAGCTCATAGTACAGGGATCGATGCCGGAGACGATGATGGCAATCGCCATCGGAATCAAAACCGAAATCGCCACCGGAATCACACGTGAATTGCAGATGCATCAGGTACCTTCCACTTCCACACCGGGAGGCCTCAAGACTTGACTCGATCGAAGTCTCTCGCGCTGCATGCATGCATTGGAATTGATCCAGGAATTACCCTGAAAATGGAGCACCAACGACTTGCCTCGTCTGAACTGACCTTTTCTTTTGAAACGACTGTCTGAGAAAAAAATCTGGAAGCATCGTGAGGTAAAGATCCCTCCATGACTTGACCGGACAGGTCTTGAATTAGGCATGCTTGCTTATTCAGTACGCCGAGACGCGTGGCCTGCACGTATGTTCAGCGTTTTTCTTAAAGAGTAAAGTCCATTACCGGTCCTTAAACTTTTTATGCTGTGTCATCTCGGTGTATAAATTTTTAAAGTATATCATTCCGGTCCTTAAACTTTTAAAATGTGGTAATATCCTATGTAGTTATAGCAGTGAACTTTTTATGCTTTGTCATTCCGGTCTATAGACTTTCAAAAAAAATTGCCACACTTTGAAAGTTTAAGGACCAGAATGACATACTTTAAAAGTTTATGGACCGGGATGACACAGCATAAAAAGTTTAAGGATCGGTAATGGACTTTACTCTTTCTTAAAAGTACTTTTTTTTTTGCGAGGATGCAAATATGTTTTTTTTAAACAACGCAGCAGAGTCGCGTGTCATATTGCATCTTGCATATATATGTCTACAAGCAATCGGAGAGATTAAAGTCATCACATTCGCTTTAGAGATTAGAAATTCCCATAATAATCTTTAAATTATAAAAAAATAAAATTCCTATAAATTCTCTTATTGATTGATTGAAAATATTTGCGTCTATTAGATGGGCCACCCACGTTACAATGGTAATTATCTTTTGTGTTAAAATAAGATAGCAATTGTGTTTGGTTTCAATGAATTGGCTAATAAACGCACGCGCGACAAGGCCATGTCGCGTTAATGTCAGTGCAGCGCTGCCATACGAAATCTTGCCCACGTCGTGTTTATGTCGTGTTTGGGCTTGTTTTTTTCCGAAGCTTATAGCTTTTCGTTGTGATTTACGGTTTTTGGATTGTTTATGCGAGAGATTATAGAGTAACAGAAACTCACGTGTAGCTTTTTGTTAATATAAATGAAGTCGGTACAGTATGTACTACAATTAATTAGTAGATTCTATTTTAAAAAGATATTTCATTTAAAAATTAGTTATTATATAAAAATTTAAAAATAGCTTTTAGAAGTTGAATAAAACAGACCGACCAATACGAAAATCATTGGTACTCGCTCATTGGTTGTTTGATGAGACCAGCTGGAGTGCTGCTAGTCTAGCACAAACAACCACCACCACCACCACCTATGAGGCACAGAAACAGAGCCGAGAGAACAATGGACAAACCTGACAACAATTGAGTAGCAATATATAGTAATCTACGAACAGCCTAGCAAAACATTCCAAAGAATCACCTCATCAGTGATCATCCAGTAGCTGTTGCAAAATTGGCTGTGAATTGTTGAAGCCGTCAGCCGATATGTTTGGATTGTAGTTCAGTTGAGCACTACATCTTTATGCATCCGTTGAACATTTTAGGGTGGAATTGGCATAATTAACTTTTTTTTCCTGAAAGAGTGATCATCGATCTACCTTTTCTTCAATTCTGACATGTAAGCGCTATAACCAGCTGAAAACTGAACATCAGTAAGATGGGTTAACCATTTTTTCCCTGAAAATTTTCACGTTGATTTGGTGGTCAAATCAAAGTTGTTTGCATGCATGATTGCATCCAAATCTCTTGGTTTGCACTAGATATATCCACAAGACAGAAAGCCAAGATCACGTTATATTATACAACAAACATATCGTATAGAATTACACTATAACTAGATCAACACGCCTTGTATGCCATCCTGGGATAATTCCACATATAAATACGCATAGCTAGCCATAGGTGCATATATGTAGACAGTAGACATTGCTGTGCCTGATCAGATCTTGGCTTAGTACTTGGTGGGCCCGAATCGAACTACTTGTGGCCGTGGAAGAGCCTCTTCCTCTCGCCAAGGGTCTGTTCTTTTTGGCTGCGGCGTGTACCTTTTGAGCTGTTTGTACGAGAGATTATAGAGTAACAGAAATTCACGTGCAGTTTTTGCCGATATAAATGAAGTCAGTAAAGTATATATTACAATTAACTAGTAGATCCTATCTTGAAAAAATACACCGTTTAAAAGCTAGTTACTGTAGAAAAGCCGAAAATCAGCTTTTAAAAGCTGAAAAGAACAGGGCCGTAGGTAGTCGTCAGACCTCTTGTCGATGTCTTCTATGAACACAATGCCCCTAGAGGCTATTATTAGAGTACATATTTGACAAGATTATAAGAGATAGAATATAATCAATCAGGATATTTGTATCTAATATGATTATTTCTATATCTCTAGTAACCTTCATACTTATATTAGATTGATTTGATCTCTAAATCATATTGTACTCTATATATAAGCCCTCCGAGGCTCAAACAATATATCCAATAATTATTCTAGCTTTTCTATCTTCCTACATGGTATCAATGCGGGGTCGCATCTAGTCCTGTTCCTAGCCACCACCAAATTCCACAATGCACTGCCCCTGAGAGAGATGATTCAATCTCAATGATCTAATCTCCTAGGGGCTATGCAAAACATTGTAGATAGATCGATTCTTTCCTCCGATCAGCCGGACCTAGTCGCAATCATCTCCTCCTCCAGTTCATGGTGCATGTGAGAGCATAAGAAGAGAGGGGAGATCCGAAGACTCCGACGGAACCAGGCGGCCATCTCACCACCGGCGCACGCGCACCACCATCCGTGCCTGCGCCACTCCAGTGCTAGGCCGCCCGACGCCGCCGTCACCTGTCCCCGCGCCAATTTGGCCGCCCAGCCAGTTCCGGCCCAACGCTGCCTTGGTCAGCCTTCTCCCCACCGTCGCTCATCTTTGTTGGCTCCAGCGCCGTGGAGCTCCACGCCAGGCCCGGATCCCGCCAGATCCGAGCTTCACAGCCCAAATTTGGGTTTCGCGTATATGTTTGGCAAGATTGTAAGAGATAGAATAGAATCAATTAGGATGATTTGTATCCGATATGGTTTATTCTATATCTCTAGTAACCTTCCATATCTGTATTAGATTGACTTGATCTTCAAGTCATATTGTACTATATATATATATATATATATATATATATATATATATATATATATATATATATATATATATATATATATATATACACCTTTCGAGACTCAAGCAATATATTCAATAATTATTTCGACTATTCTATCTTCCTAGAGCCATGTTCCCGCCCTGATCAGCTACAGCTCGCTTCGTGATTGCTGCCATTGGGTTGCTGTACACCATCGGCTTTGTGAGGATCATGTTGTAGATAATCTTGTCGACCTTCTGAACCTTCACCTCGCTGTCGGAGGGAAGGGCCATGGCGGTCTTGGGACGTCGAAACAACGTCTTTTAATTTGTTTGTTGGCTAGATATGTTCTTGAGCTTGCTTGGGTTTGATGGAGTGGGTGATATACTGATGGTCTTCAGTTTATAGGCTCTTGGGAGTGGTTTTCTCTAGTGAGATTATATGAAGAGAGCAGTGTTTCAATACATTTCTTTCTAATAAGAGTAGCACTAATCTCAAAGCAAACAAAAAGTTAAGTAACACCTATCAACTATTTATCATGTTTTAAAAATTATATAAATCACTATTAAGAAAAGTATAGAAACATCTCCTGCATATAAAATGTTCCTCACTAGGAGCAAGTAGCACTATTCTTGTTTGTTTTAATTTTCGAAACAAGGGGTGTATTCTCAATTGTTGTCTGCAATGTTCGGTAGATGCTATAGGAATTAAGTAGGTGATTATGATTACTTATCGCTTGGGCATCTTAGTGGAGCCGCATACCGAAAAGCGAAAAGCACAAATATCAATCGAAGGAAGTCCCCGTAGAAGGTAGTTGATATCCGTAGTCCCTCGAAACAAAGTTTTTTAAAAAAATAATCTATACTTTATTCTGAATTACCATAATATACCTATACAATATACTTGCTTTTTTTATTTTATACTAATAATCCTCTGTCGCTCTACCGTTGAGCGAATTGGACTAGTTGCTTAACGATTGGCCAACAAGTGTCCAATTTGCTCAACGGTTGAGCGACTTAGTCTAGTCGCCCAATAGTTGAGCGATAAATGTCCAAGTCACTCTACTGTTGAGCGAATAGTACTCGCTCAACTAGTGGATGAATTGGACACTTAGCACATTTGTATACCTTTCCCTAAAATATTCGAACAGTACGTTGTATGTGGGTTGATCGACTAGGGGCTAGTCGTCTAACGGTTGGACGACAAGTGTCAAAGTTGCTCAAGGTTGTGCTACTTGGATACTTGTCGTCCAACCGTTGAGCGACTAATCCAAGTCGCTCAACTATTAAGCTATTGGACACTTGTCATCTAACCATTGGACGACTAACCCAAATCACTCAACGGTGGAGTAAGAGAGGATTATTAGTACAAAATAAAAAATGCAGGTATATTACTGTAATTCAAAATAAAAATAGATTATTTAAAATTAATTCATAGAAACAAATGGCCCGATTCCTTGGTTGCCCTATCGATTTGAAAGTCACGGTTGGATGGTTATAAGTTAATCCTTTACATGGTGAGGACGGTCCCAATTATAAGTGTTGAGAGAGGGTCCCACGCTACTCGGGCCCCATGACAACTTCGATGTGATGACACATATTAGGAAGTCTACTCTAGACAAAGCTTGGAGTATGCCTCGAATGGGGTAACAGAAACCAAGATGGAACCCGAAAACCGATCTTGGCCAAGATCACCCCAGATGATGTCTGGAGTCCCCCCATAGACGGGGTCCGTGCAACTCCGGATGAGGTCTGGGGGCCGACCCCAAGATGAAGTCCTGAGACCTTTGGTGGGGTCTGGAGGCTGCTTGGAAGCCAACTTTGGGCAGGGTTCGAAGGCTAACCTCGAATAGGGTCTGAGAGCAACCCCGAGTGAGGTCCGCGGACCGGCCCCCCAAGTCCCTCGGATACGACGGGACCTACTTGGCATGAAAGATGAAAATACCCTTAGAAATAAGCTAGGTCCTGAGAGCAGACTTGTACCTTCACTCGCCTCATCCTCCAACTCTATAAATAGGACCCCTCATAACTGGAAGGGGAAGGCCATTTGTAACCCTAGACAGCCATATGCAATACATATGGTCATCCATTTGTGTGTAATTCTTGTTAAGTTCTTTCGCATCCTTGGCGATCTTCGCTTCGACATGGGGTGCTTACAAGTGTACTGTACGATCTCATATTGATGACAGTTGATTCCATCCATGGGGACTTGAGCGAGAAGCCATGCTGCCTAGGAAGCTGAAGGCAAGAAGGTTGTTGGGTAGACGAGGCCCTTCAGACTCTGCTCTATCTGCACCGAGGTTCTCTGGACTCTGTCCTTGATTCTATCTACGTGGCGGTCCTCCACACTGCACCCCACTTTGCGTCCGCGCAAAGGCCCTCCGGATGCCGCCCTAGACTCCATCGTCGTGGAGGCCTTCCAGACACCCTTCGGACTCCTCCCCTGGACTCTATCTAGCAAAGGCCCTCTGGACTCCTCCCCCAGACTCCATCCGCATGGAAGCCCTCCCAGACTCCATCTGCATGGAGGTCCTCTGGACCCCCTCCATGCCATCCCCACTGGGGTGTCCCAGACCCTCTCTGTATCATCTCCACTCGAATGTCCTGGACCCCCTCTGCGCCATCTCCACTATAGTGTTTTGGACCCCTAGACTAGCACCGCTCTAGGACTAGCCTCCACGCCTAAACTGACCCCACACCCATCTCGCTCCCAGACTAGCCTCCACACCCTGAATGGTGTCGTGCCTAGATCGATCTCCGTGGTGAACTGGCCTTCGCGTGCAAACTAACCCTGCTCCCAAACCAGCCTCCATGCCTAGATTGACCTCTGCTCCTGGACCGGCCTCCATGCCTGGAAAAGACCTCCACTCCCAGACCAACCTCCACACCCAAACTAGCCCCGCTCCTAGACTGGCTCCGTGCCCGGATCGCCTATGCTCCTAGATCGACCCCGTGCCTGGACCACCTCCGCACTAGAAATTCTTTGTGTGCTCTCTACCCAAACCTCCTTCCCTTCGGAATGCCTCCAGGTCCTCCGGACCACCTCTGGGTAGTCCGGGCCAAGCTTTTGGACCCCCTCCGGGTTATGCGTCTAGACCTCCTTTGGACCATGCCACCCCTTCGGACACACTTTGGTTTGACTCAGCCTCGATGGATTTACCTCAGCCAAATTTCGCTTCTCCTTGATGGTGCATCCTTGACTAGGGGCTCCCCTAGCTTGATGGATTCATCTCGGCAAGCTCTGACACACATTGATGGCTTGGCCTCAGCGCGCTTCAACTCAGCCTCGATGGCTTTTCCTCTACCAAACTTGGAGGTGTTGAAGACGATGCATCTTAGTGCCGATCGTGTGAAGTAAGCAGAGTTGCAAACTCTCAAAACCGAGTTCGAGATGCTGTGTATGAAGGAGACGAAGTCAATCGATGATTTTGCCATTCAGTTGACAACCATTATCAATAAGATTTGGGTCCTTGGCGTGAAGGTGGAGTTGTTCGTGGTGAAGAAATTCCTTTGTGCCATCCCCTCAAAGTTTCTTTTAATTGCTTCGATCATAGAGTAATTTAAAGATCTGAAGACAATAATCATAGAGAAAGTCATTGGTCATCTTAAAGCATACGGGGAACACACGCACGATAGCGGTGACAATGACAACGAACATGTCGTGCTGACCTTTTGCCAAGCCATCGGCAAAAGTACACATTACCAACGGTACAGTTGGCTGCAAAAGCAAAGCTAAGGGAATCCAGCAAGTGCAAATGGAGCTTAGTGGAACCCCGGCTTTTCTGCTCGGTAGATTAATTAATCAAAACATTTTGTGGTTAGCAATAGAACACGAGTAGCTAATTACTAGTTGCGTGCTCAAAATATCACTAGAATTCGATCGAACCTGCATCTGTCAGATATGCATGAAAAGTAAAATATCAGAACTTTCGATGCTTCCTTTTTGTGCACGTTACCAACAGCTTGCTCCTGTGCTGCTGCCGCAAATAATAAACAAAACCAATTAATTAATGTCTTAATCCTTAAGCTCTCAAAAGGAAATGTGTAGCACGTTGCATGCTACATCCATGATTGCATGAATCCAAAGCAGAACCTGTCAGAGCCAGCCTTGCAAAGGAAGCGTTGCGGCTGTTCTAAGTTCTTGCAGTTTGTCAAGTATATATTTCATTCTTTTCACTTTATGATTCAGGTTATTATTTACATTTTTTTACACCTGTATTGAGGTTAGCCTCAAACGCATGCCACCTGGTGCGTGGCGGAAAAATATTTTCACATAGAAAACATGTTATGGGGATGAATTAACATACAAATTTTAGTTATGTAGTGCAGCTTTTGTCTATAATAACTGCTACTGCAACATTCCAGCAATCCATCAGCAATCGTACAAACGCAACTGTTACACATTTCAGTAGCTATATTCCCATGATAAAATTGCAAAAATTCAACTTTCTTGTATGACTACTGTAGTTTTGCTTGAATGGTTGCAACATTTTCTGAACCGCCCCACATTCAAGAAATCCTAGAATATCCTTAGAGCCAAATTAAGATAATTTATAAGTTCCAGATCAGTACCATGTACGATAAGGGCCTACATATATAACATTATCAATCAGCAAAGGACAGGAAGCTACTTGCTTAATAAATATTCCAAAAGAGCTCGCAGAATTTGTCCGAAGTGCTAATTCCTGCTTTGGGAAACAGGTCACCACCCCACCCAGAAAAAAAAACAAAATCCGGTGCATTTCATGCAAGATCGAAATCGATGCGACTATGCGTGAATGTGAATCCCTGTCTGCGGAACTGAACTTTTGTTGGCCAGGCCAATTTCAGGTCTTTCAGAATTTTAGATAACCCGTAAAGAAGAGACTTCAAGAAGATAGATACATATGTAGCCAATAATATCAAGTTATATATATTATAGACAAGCAGCTCACATGATACATATATGCGTTTCATGTGTAACTAACAGCAGCCTTATAGGTGTCATCTAATTCCACGTATGCAGTAGCTAGGTCCACATAATACGATTGCGTAGAGTGAGTACTACATGACTATGAGCATCGGTCTTGGCGTTGTGTCTTCTCGGTTTGAATTAACTAAACTACCCTCAACGATCAAATTCCCCCTTCTTCCTCGCGATGTAGTCGCTGAAGTCTTTCTCTGAAGGGAGCTTCTTATCCGGCTTCTTTATCACCGGTGGTGTCTTCGGGTTGCCAGGTCTGGTGACCTCGTTGTAGACGTACCTAATCTTGTCGACCTTTTCGACCGTCACCTCGCCGTTGGCGGGAGGGGCCTTTGCGGTCTTGGCGCGAAACATGGTGTGTGTTTTGTTGCAAGGAGGAGGCTATCTAGCTAGCTAGCTGGATGTGTTCTTCAGCTTAGTTGCCTTCCATGTGTGGGAGATGGCCTCTATTTATAGGCTCCAGGGGGTGGTGTTCTTCCCACTGCTCATCACAGTGATCGAGCAAGCAGCAGTGTCCTCATTTGTTTGTCTCCAATGTTCAGCAGATGCCGTAGGAAATTGACTAGCTACTAGCTAGCCTACTACACAGTGACAAGCTACTGCGCTCCCGGCATCGTAGTGGAGCCTCCAATTAGTTAAAACATCGCCGTCGACATTAACTTGCACCGCATACTCGAAAGCAAAAATGGCGCATGCCTCCATTGATGGTGGGGAGGAAGCCTCGCGGAAGCCCGATTCCTCGATTCTCTGATCGCTCCAATGGTCATGATCTGATGATTAGGAGTAAGATATCCGTGTGTGAACAGTGGTATTGCGTATGGGTACTTATCGTAGAAACATATGTGTTCATGTCTACATACCAGGATGTGTATATACCACATGACAGAGATAGGGCACACGTGTTTGTTTTCATTGCAAGTTTGCAACAATGCTGAAGGTGTACCTGTTTACCCTGACAAAGTTCGTCAGACAATAGCCAAAAGCAAACACATTACCAACAGTACAGTAGATGACTGCAGGCAAACCGTTGGCGCCAGTTGGCAGAACAAGGGAATCCAACTAGCGAGCTTCATAGTAGGTAGGTGGAATTAATTAATTAATCAAAAAGTTCTATAGGTTTCGTTTAAAACACGATTAACTAATTCATCGCATGGCTGCATCTTTCTAATCTTATATTCTTAGTGAAGTTCGAACCCCAGCAATATCTATCAGATACGCATGAAAAGTAGCCGAAAGGTCCGAAACTTCAGTTTCATGTTTTCTTTACTACTACAAGAGTAACTCGCGTGCTGCCAGCTGTTGTGCTTGAATTACTGCAGACGGTGATTACGATGTCATTTAGCAGTCGAGCTCTTTTCCAGTGTTAATGTTTCACTTCTTTGCGGTGATATTGAGCTCATTTTATGAACCCCAGTTGGACAGATTCCCCACCGTCTGCCATGGTATGTTATTAGAGGATGGATCAGTGACGGACCCAGGATTTTACCAAAGGGTATGCCGCACCAAGATTTTCATATGCAATTCGGTAAATAATTGTAAAATTTGCACCGTAATTCGGTATACAGGCACTAAATAATATGATAAGTCTTAAATTCAAGAATTAAGTTGGAAATTTGCACAAATTACAATATAAATAGTTCAAACACCATACTAATAGTCTCAAATATACATAAAAGAGACTTACAATACTACTTGTTAAGTGTGCAAAGAAAACAAACTCAAATGTCTCGAATGCTGTTATTACAATGAAAAGAAAAGAATATGCACCTATTTAGATTAGTTAACTGGGAGGTTTCTTCAATGTAACACAATAAGCATAAGGCATTTTCTCCACACACACCGAAAGGAAGAAGAGTTGCTCTATTTAAATAATTGCTTGATTATATATGCAAAGCTACATCACCTAGTCAGAGAAAAACTGTCAATATAAACCAGACAACATCCTTGGAGGGTGTAGTAGCATGAGGATTGAGGAATGGTTTGTGTTGAACATTGTGACAAAGAATTCTCAAGTTATAGTTGAATGAAGTAAAAGTGTTCTCAGTGGTCTGCCCTGGTGAGAACGGTTCACATACACAACTTAATATGATTATTCCAAATTTGACCTCACTCTTTTCTGAGGTGTCGATGCGTTTAGGTACAATAAATCCTTCCTCATTAATAGTGCTTACAGGAAAAATGAGGAATGGAGTACAAATGAGGAATAGCCTCTTGCATGAGATCCTGAGGAGCCTCAGCCTGTTCTTTTGAAATGACTGTGGACAACTTAGATTTCTGCAATAATGAAAGCACTAAAAACTTATTTGAGACACCGATATTAGTAATGAATAACAGTACCATGAAAGCACATCGCCATAAGATCACCCAATGATTTTGCCACAACACATATATCATCATCATTCAATACACTCCTAAAGGAAGGTGACTGCTGAGGTTGTTCAAATATCAATGCAGCTAGGGTATACGACTCAACACCAGACAGAAACATGACTCGGTGATATATCAGCTTCACTCTTTGATAATACATAGAATTTAAGCACGATGGACAGGGATACAGTAAATAAAAGACTAAGTTATATATCAGCTTTGCTCTTTGAAAATTCAGTAAGGAGTAAGCAGAAAGGACATGGATAGAGTAAATAAAGAACTAAGTTCTCTGTACTTTATGCAAATTCAGCATCAGTTCCTTATCAAGTATGGGAAATCGGTGCAGTCAAATGCATTGTTGTGCAGAATCCAGGCTTCAAGTCATAGATATGATGGCAAATAATTTCCAGGGTCTAAGAGCATATATAAAAATCTCAACGAACATCTTACTATCCTATTTGAAACAATCCATCTATAACATTGTGCATGCACCTGAAAAGGACTGTTTCGAAGACCCTCCAGCTGAGAAATCCCTCATAATAACACATATCAAATAAAGTGCTAACACAAATTGCAGCACTGTGATGGCCATTCCAAACCTTGTACACCAAATCCATCTCTTGTATCGCAGCTGTCCACCAAAAAAGAATAACTTTAGGTTCAGATATTAATGTCCTTTCCGAGTCTGAGTCATAGCATCAATATGAGTTACCTAGAAGAATCAGCGCTTCCTTGTCGGTTGGTCGTGTTTGCTCCGGCGTGCGGCCGCACGCGACACTGGGCAACACAAAGGAGGGCCGAAAGGATCGCTGCGGTCTGGTTGAATCCGCACAATCTGACACTGGGCGGATGATGAAGGATGCGGCCTTGCGTGGGGCGGCGGCGTTGGGCCTGCGGAAGAAGTAGCTGCGTTTGTTGGGATTGGGGCTGTGATTCTTGAACCAGTGGGGAGCCTTGGCGTGGTTCCGCACCTGGAGGTCGCGGAGGGTGGGGGCTGGTAGCCGACGCCGCCGGAGTTGGGTTCTTGCACTTCCAGCCATGGTTGGGCGCGAGCTGAGCGCTGGGGGCCTTCCTGGGCGCCGGCAGCGCCCCGGACTCCAGATTCGCGAAGCTCATCACCGACCCCCCTTTCCCCCGACCTCCCCTCAATCACGCCCTCCACACCTTGAACCGCAAGTGCCGGCTGCCGCCCTTGCGGCGCACGCCGAGGAGCAGCATCACCTCCTGCGGACCTGCGTGCGGCGCCGGGCCCCAGGGTATGCCGTGGCCCACCCGGCATACCCTGTGGGTCCGCCCCTGGGATGGATAACGTTCTTCGTCCTACAGTTCACAGGGTTAAGTGGTCCTACTTTCAAGAGATGAGAGTGCATTTTATAGCCCGCAGAGGGATGCATCATGCTTTCTCACACAACGGGTCATATTTTAGCTTACAGAGTGGCCACGTCGCCTCCATCATCAGAGTGGAATGTGGCCTCCCTCTCCAAACGAGGCAGCTTTTCATAGCGATATGACCTAACGACTCAGTTTTGCACAGGATGACCCGACCAAGCAGCTTTGTGCTGCGACGTGACCCAACGAGCCAATTTTACGCAGGACGTAACTCAACGAGCCAGCTTTGCGCAGGACGTGACCTAAGGACGCAACTTTGAGCTACGACGTGACCTAATGACGCAAATTTGCGTAGCGATGTGACGCAAGGCTGTAGTATGGTTCCTCACCAGGCCCGATGCATTGGGACACGAGCTGCTACCGATAGCTGGTAAGGACGTGCTATAACTTATTCCTATTACATTTCTCTCCGCAACTACGCACTAACATCTTCTCTTGTCTACCCATAGTCTCCGGATCTGCTATGTGTCTACCGCAGTTGGATTGACCAAGCGATCCACTCGCATGACCAATGGCGTTTTGACTGCAAGGACTGGGACACCAAGACCCACCGTGAGAGAATGGAGGAGCGCCGTCGCGACGAAGAGCGCAACGACCATATCTGGCGAGAGACACAGGCTCATCTCGAGGCATGCAGGCGTAGGAAGCGCAAGGCTTGAGAGGAGGAGAGCGAGACAAAGTGCGAGCTAATGGTCAAGGCGAGGGCGACGGGCATTCCATAGTAGCTCGAGGCATTCCATAGCAACCCCATACTGGCCATGTTATTCCTTTATGCACATACATGTATACTGGCATTAGTCCGATGCTTCTGTCACAGTGTACTGTAGTAGTATCGATCTTTACTTAAGCAATTGCCAGAAGCACTATGCTATATAACAACATCGTATGCGCGTCGGTTTAGAGACTCCAATATATTACACGTTCCTTGTCTCCCAACTTATGTTTGGTCGGAATATTTCATCACTCTTATACGTTTTGACGTATTCACACTGTACAACACGATTTGTGTGTATTATATTTTTTCATCCAAGAATTCCAAACCGTAACTACAAAATTGATTCTCAAACTCTACTATATTTATTTATAAATTAAGATCTCAAACACTTACTTATTTGCTATATGACATACAACGGACTATCTAAAATATTCCAAACTATCATATAACACTACTTTATAGTCTAACAAAATCATCAACAGACGTTGTCCAATCTCACATCCAAATAAAAAGTATATTTACTCTGGGCTGCAGTCGTCGAACCGTTAGGCGACAGGAGATGTTGTTGCTGAATGGTTAGGCGACAGTATGTGTCGTTCGACTGTTGGGCGACTATAATCGTATGTATAATTTTATATCTTTGAATAAAAAAGATTATTTAAAAAAATCTCAACTTTGCGCGGAGTTGCTTCGACCTCGGCCGGCGTGCGTCATCACGAGGTCACGCGTGATTTGAGTCGTCCGTCGCGGTGCACGTTGTCATTGGTCTGCACGGTCTCACGCGAGCGCACGGACGTCGTTCCGTCCTCGGCACCTGCACGAATGTGTTCTCCTCTCTCTCTCTCTCTCTCTCTCTCTCTCTCTCTCTCTCTCTCTCTCTCTCTCTCCGTGATACACGATGGGACAACTCGTCTGGCCGCCTGTACGCGAGAGAAGCAGCTGAGTCATTGTTTTCTTTGCGTCACGTTCAGGTGAAGAGGCAAGTGGTGCTCCTTCATGTCCACACGTCTCTAATTTTTTTTGGCACGCTTCTTCCCAACGCACGCAGCGTCAAACAGGCAAAGCATTTCCTCCGTTTCTAATTGATACAGTAATAAATACTGCAGTTACAGTACTAAAAATTTCCCTTTGTTTTTGCTGTTTTTTATTTTTGCTATGTGACACGTTATACAATCAGAATATAGTAGATTATATGAAAAGCTTCCGCTACTGATTACAATCATTCACCTTCTCTGATTGCTATTGACATCTTATAAACTACGACTGAAACATTCCAGCAATCTATCAGCAATTGTAGAAACGCAGCTGTCATGCATTTCAGCAGCTATTCCCATGATAAAATTGTAAAAATTCAACTTTCCAGTATGACTACTGTAGTTTTGCTTGAATGGCTGTAACATTTTCTGAACCGTCCCACATTCAAGAAATCCAAGAAATCCTAGAATACCCTTAGAGCCAAATATAATTTATAAGTTCCAGATCAGTACCATGTACGATAAGGGCCTACGTATATATCATTATCAATCAGCGAAGGACAGGAAGCTACTTGCTTAATAAAAAGTCCAAAAGAGCTCGCAGAATTTGTCCGAAGTGCTAATTCCTGCTTTGGGAAACAGGTCACCAACCCACCCAGAAAAACAAAAACAAAAGCTGCGACTACGCGTGAATGTGAATCCCTGTCTGCGGAACTGAACTTTTGTTGGCCCGGCCAGTTTCAGGTCTTTCAGAATTTTAGATAACCCGTAAAGAAGAGACTTCAAGAAGATAGGTACATCACACACATGTAGTCAATAATATCAAGTTATATATTATAGAAAAGCAGCTCACATGATACATATATGTGTTTCATGTGTAACTAACAGCAGCCTTATAGGTGTCATCTAATTCCACGTATGCGCGCAGTAGGTAGGTCCACATAATACGATTGCGTAGAGTGAATACTACATGACTATGAGCATCGGTCTTGTCGTTCTGTCTTCTCGGTTTGAATTAACTAAACTACCCTCAACGATGAAATTCCCCCTTCTTCCTCGCGATGTAGTCGCTGAAGTCTTTTTCTGAAGGCAGCTGGGTCTCGGGCTTCTTTATCACCGGTCTGGTGACCTCGTTGTGGACGAACGTAATCTTGTCGACCTTTTCGACCGTCACCTCACCGTTGGCGGGAGGGGCCTTGGCGGTCTTGGCGCGAAACATGGTGTGTGTTTTGTTGCAAGGAGGAGGCTACCTAGCTAGCTGGATGTGTTCTTCAGCTTAGTTGCCTTCCATGTGTGGGAGATGGTCTCTATTTATAGGCTCCAGGGGGTGGTGTTCTTCCCACTGCTCATCAAAGTGATCGAGCAAGCAGCAGTGTCCTCATTTGTTTGTCTCGAATGTTCAGCAGATGCCGTAGGAAATTGACTAGCTATTAGCTAGCCTGCTACACAGTGACAAGCTACTGCGCTCCCGGCATCGTAGTGGAGCCTCCAATTAGTAAAGACATCGCCGTCATTAACTTGGACCCCATACTCGACAGCGAAAATGGCGCATTCCTCCATTGAAGGTGGGGAGGAAGCCTCGCGGAAGCCCGATTCCTCGATTCTCTGATCGCTATTGGTCATGATCTGACGATTAGAAGTAAGAGATCCGTGTGTGAACAGTGGTATTACGTACGGACTCATCGTAGAAGCATGTGTGTGTGTCCATGTCTATTCACCACATGACAGAGACAGGACACAGGTGTTTGTTTTCGTTGCAACAAGGCTGAAAGGTGTACCCATTACTGTAAAAAAAGGTCATCATAATAGTTCAAATACGTCATTATAGATAGTTTCGTAAGCCGTCTAAGTTTATAAGTCAGTAATAACATGAGGTCATCACAAATGACTTTCAAACCATCTGTGACGCAGGCTACTACAGATGGTATTTACTAAAAATCGTCTGTGATAGTTGACAATCACAGATGGTTTTCAGTACAAACTATCTGTGATATGTGATATATCATAGACGGTTTCAACTACACAGACGGTTTGTACATGAAATCATATCACAAACGGTTTGTTCCAAAAATTATCTGTGATTGTAAATTATCATTGACGGTTATAAGTTAATAACTATCTGTGATATTCCTTTCTATTTCTAAACATATTTCTGTTTATTGGCTAGCCTCAGAAATTGCTAGCCATGCCATCTGAAATAAGCAGATCAACATAGTATATGAACATCTAATTCACATTCATTCATTTCAGAAACAAGAATATCTATTTCACAAATCAATTAACTGAAATGAATTATCCAGCTTTAAACAAATACACACATGAGTAATTAAGCTCAATCTTATCCCAATAAAATTTATTCTATACTATGGAACTCTCCATCTTGTTTTATGACTCTAGACATCAAGAAGTACACATACTATCCTCGAATATGTTTGAGGTCAGCCTGTTTAAATAGAGTTATAGGGATGGATGCAACCTATCGGTAGAAAAATCAATGTCATGCATACATATATAAATTGATAATTATAAAATAATTATCATAAGATTGACAAAACCTGAGTATCATAGTTCTTTCCAGAATCGACGAGTAGTTGCATGTTGTGGCAAACATAGAATCCGAAGGTGTTGCCCGGTGGCTGCTAGTGGCACTATAAAAATAGAATTCGTTAATTCGAGAGGTATTACTAAGAAGTGTTATATAGGATTAATGTGTACTAGTGCATACCAAGAAATCTAGGTTGTGTCGCAGGGTGTCGATCCCTCCCTTGGATTTCTGTACCTCTACAACGTACGTGACGAATGACTTACATGATTCCAAGAAAGTTAGCCTTAATCATTGGGAAGGAAGGAAATATTACAATGGAGTTATCTATAGAAGAAATATGTTTACTTGTCGATTAATCGTTCGATAACTGTGTAGTCGGTTCTATTCCTCTTTAGGGAATCAAGGTATATTACCTTGTTCTATTTTGATATAATTACAATTAGAATCCAGTGGAACCTATACAAATATGTCGTCATGGTCATTAAATTTAATTTCATGTTGCTTATAAAGTACAAATCAACAAGTATAGCCACTAGTGCAGCATTTACTCTTGGTTGTAGAGCATAAGTATGAATTCCTTATTGCGGTGAGCCACCAATGCCATCGTTATGTAATTTTGGACGAATGATGCATCCTCCTTGATGGTATCCATGGAGACCAAGCGTGGGTCGAAAAAACCAACCAGTGATTTCTTTAATCTAGCTTCAGTCACCACGTATACACACACAACAGCAATGAGTTATATATGACATTCATAGATATTAAATAAACGTAGACCATGATTGTACACACTTATAGTGTCTAGCATCGAATGAGTGAGGTGTTGAGGGCGTCGGGTGTGAAGAGAAAGAATAAATCCTTGATGATCACTGTGAGGACACATTTATGAATATCCTGCTGCAAATGATGTAGCCGAAACATGACGATGACACCCAAGCGCCGTTGTTCTATGGCTTGTTAGCCTGTTCCATGTAATATGTATGCAATATCTGGCAAGCTAGTCCTAGCATTAGGAGGCGCTCTTTTGGGATGACCAACGGCTCACCTAGCATCAATTTCTGGGACAACAGTAAGTAGGTGTTCTCATCATCAGTCTTCTTCGGTTTGCCCTTGCCGCCTCGGCTGTAGGTCGACTTCACCGTAGTCAACCAAGTACGAGATGTAGATGCACCATGACTTTGCTTCATTTGTGCAAGTAACTCTAGTGCAAGTAACCCCCGTGGACTTGGCACCGGTGCAGATGGTGTTCAAAAGAGGAAACGAAAGCAGCATAAGCATATGAGGCGTTGGAGTTATACTTGTTGCAAAAAAACTCTCGTATTCAACTCATCAATCATTTATTCAGGGGGGATGACGTCATTGAATATGCAGAGGAGCCTGTGGGGTCAATAGTGACATAGGTGTAGCAATAGTGGCCTCTACCTCATGAGAGGTAGGAGCAGAGCCATTAGCTGTAGACTCTATCGGTGTAGATACATGTGTCGAAGTGTGAATCGGGGTCTCCCTTTCATCATCGTCAGAGTCATAAAAGATGTCTTCGAGTGCATCAGTTATCTGTATGCCTACATTATCGGGTCTAGTATTAGGACTAGCCTCATCAAAAGTGACCTCGCAGGTCTCAACAATTTTGTTAGCTTCTAAGATGAGTGCACAATAACCTTGAGTGTGTGCTGCATATCCAAGAAAAATGCCATCTGAGGATCTAAATTCAAAATTATCAAGATTGCCATGTTTAAGAATAAAACATCGACATCCAAACACCTTCAAGTGAGAAATATTAGGGGTATGACCAAAACGAAGCTCATATGAAGTTTTATGCAATTTATCTCGCAAAAATACTCTATTAGAGATAAAGCAAGCAGTAGAAACAGCTTCAGCCCAAAACTTTCTAGGTGTAGCATGTTCATTTAGCATTATTCTATCCATCCCAACTAAAGTTCTATTTTTTACGTTATACAACACCGTTCTGTTGTGGCACACGAGCTGACAAAAATTGATGATATAAGCCCTTTTTAGCACAAAAAGAAGTAAATGATATATTCTTGAATTTAGTTCCATTATCACTTCTAATTGTTCTAAGTGCTCCTGGATGATCATTAGCAAGTCTAAGAACAAGTTCTCTAAAATGACCAAAAGCTTCGTCTTTAGATGCCATAAAATAGACCCAAGAGTATCTAGAGTAATCATCAACAATAACAAGAACATAACATTTACCTCCAGCAGACTGAACCCTAGAAGGACCTACAGTGTCCATGTGCAACAATTGACCTAGAGCATCAGTCATAACAAGTGTGAGTGGAGGATGTGATGATGAAACCATTTTACCATGCCGACAAGATGAACAAACCAAATCCATCGACTTTTCAATTTTAAGACTAGGTATTCCTCTAACAAGATGCATATTACTGATTCGAGCAAGATGATCAAAGCCAATATGTCGTAGCCTACAATGCCAATGAAATAAGTCCTTAAAATCAGATGAAACAAGACATCTAAGATCAAAAGATGATGAATAAGAGAAGTCACACTTAAACAAACGACAAACTCGAATAATTTTGCACACTAGATCACCAGATGGATCTAAAATATAGCATGAATGCTTTTTAAAGCTCACCTCAAGATTATCGTCTATCAACTACGAAACTGAAAGTAAATTATAGCTCAACTTACTGACGAGTGTGACATCTTTTAAAATGAATTTGTCGTTGATACGCACAGTACCTTTTGCAAGAACTCGTCCTTAAGCATTTTCCCCAAAAGTAATCATCTCATCACTGGTGGCACAAGTGAGGGAGGAGAACCATCGTGAATCTCCGATCATATATTCTCCTTCCGCTTGTAACGAGCCTACAAAGCACGAGCAATCATTGGTATCTTAGTACTGGGTTAGTAAAATAAGATTTAGGAATCCGATACTGAGATACACGGTGAATAAGAGTAACAAAACTAGAGCCAGAATTACGTGTGCATGAAAGTGAATTATTTGAATTATATCCCAAACCAGCATATGAAGCAGATTCAAAGCCATCATAAAAGTTCTCTAAAAGCCTAGCTTTTGCATTAGTTCTAGGAACAACAAAGGTTGCACGTTTTTGTCTTAAGCATTCAATCTTTCCTTCTTCTCTTTCTTAGCATGCCTAAAGCAAAATTCATACAAGTGTCCATCTTTTCCACAGTAGGTGCAATGAAATTTAGCATAACAAGGATTCTTTTGAGATAATTAGCTAGCACCTACATTATTATTCAATGAATTTTGTGCAAAGCCAGCTGATTTAAACATAGTTTATTTTGGTTCAGATTTTACTTCAATCTTTCCAGGTTCAAGAAACTTAACAACCTTAGGAGGATTTTTCTTGACATGCTCAACAAAATTAAATCCTAGGCCACAATTTTTCATACATGTTTTTGACTTGTCTAGGATCACATTTAGATTTTTCTTACCAAAAGAAAATCTCTTTAAAGTGTCCTTAAGATACTCATTTTCTATAGCCAATGAGGAACAAGATGTGCACTTAACCAGTTCATTTACTAAATTCTTGAAAGCACTAGATTGAGCAAATCTTTCTTTTTCAGTGAAATCATTCAATTGTCGAGTCAAAGCATCAATTTCAATATTTAACTTAGGACAATTTGAGCAGGACATGTTCTCATGATAAAGCATTTGTTGAATAGATTCTTGAGATGAATTAAGTCTAGTTTCTAGCAATTCATAATGAGAGCAAGCTTTAGATTGAGTATTTGAAATACTTGACTCTAAACATGTAGGAGAACTAGATTTGAGCTTTTCAATTTCATCATTAGCAAATTTTAATTTTTCATTATAAGAGTCATGAGTCAATTTTAATTCATCAAATTTATCAGTTACATCCCTAAGTTAAACTAGGTTGATGCATTAATAGATCTAGTAGCCTCCAACTCAGAATGTAAAACTTGGCAAGACTCACATGATTCCTCATCAAGAATTAATGCTCTAAGTCTATTAATTTCAGAATTTAGATTTTCAACAACACAATTATTCTTTTCAATTTCTGTTTTGTCTTTTTTAATTCAATAGCAAATTTAATCAAACCATCTTCAAGCTCATCATATGATGGTCTTACCTCATCAAGATCACTGTCGTCATCATCATTGTTGTTGCCTGTCATGAAGCACATGCCCGTGAAGTCATCATTATTCTTCTTCTTACCTTTAGCATCATCATCATCGTGGTCATCGTCGTCGCAACTCTCATATTCCACATCACTCAAATCAAGATGCTCGAGAGCGGCTAGAACCTTTTCAGCAAACTTGTGATGAAAATTTCCACCCTTGCTGCTGTTGTTCTTAGATGGCCGACAATGATAATTCTTGTTTTCCTTGATCACCTTTCCCTTTGAGTTTGGGACAATCCATCTTAATGTGGCCTGCTTCACCACACTCATGGCACCTGATTGGATTTAACTTAGGACAATTTGAGCAGGACATGTTCTCATGATAAAGCATTTGTTGAATAGATTCTTGAGATGAATTAAGTCTAGTTTCTAGCAATTCACAATAAGAGCAAGCTTTAGATTGAGTATTTGAAATACTTGACTCTAAACATGTAGGAGAACTAGATTTGAGCTTTTCAATTTCATCATTAGCAAATTTTAATTTTTCATTATAAGAGTCATGAGTCAATTTTAATTCATCAAATTTATCAGTTACATCCCTAAGTTAAACTAGGTTGATGCATTAATAGATCTAGTAGCCTCCAACTCAGAATGTAAAACTTGGCAAGACTCACATGATTCCTCATCAAGAATTAATGCTCTAAGTCTATTAATTTCAGAATTTAGATTTTCAACAACACAATTATTCTTTTCAATTTCTGTTTTGTCTTTTTTAATTCAATAGCAAATTTAATCAAACCATCTCCAAGCTCATCATATGATGGTCTTACCTCATCAAGATCACAGTCGTCATCATCATTGTTGTTGCCTGTCATGAAGCACATGCCCGTGAAGTCATCATTATTCTTCTTCTTACCTTTAGCATTATCATCATCGTGGTCATCGTCGTCACAACTCTCATATTCCACATCACTCAAATCAAGATGCTCGAGAGCGGCTAGAACCTTTTCAGCAAACTTGTGATGAAAATTTCCACCCTTGCTGATGTTGTTCTTAGATGGCCGACAATGATAATTCTTGTTTTCCTTGATCACCTTCCCTTTGGGTTTGGGACAATCCATCTTAATGTGGCCTGCTTCACCACACTCATGGCACCTGATTGGACCTAGCATGCCACCCTGCTTCCTCATCTTCACGTTGTTCAGTGCCTTGTATACTCCTGAGGAGATCAACACCAAGTCCTCTTCAGGGAGCTGCTCGAATTATTCCTCTGAAAAAGAAAACAAAGCAAATAAAGAAACACAAGACAAAGCACTCGACGAACCAGTCTGCATGGGGTTAGTCACAAGTGCTAAATATGAAGATTTATAGGTTTTCAATCTAAAATAAAGATCATCCATGGTTAAAATATCTAGATCGACAGTTTGATTAATAGTTGTGACAACCATCAACCACTCAGAACCTAAAGATCTCAAAACTTTAGTTGCATTATCTTCATCAGCACATCGCGTAAATTACACAATATTTTCTCAAAATGAGCAAAGAGATCATCAATGGATTCACCAGGCTTTATAACAAAATCAGAATATTCTTTTTGATAAAGATTTTTACGCACTTTCTTGATTTTAGTGGTTCCTTCATGATAATCGCAAAGAGTTTTCCATATTAAATGGGTAGAATTAATATGAGCTACACGATCAAACTCTTTGCAAGAAATCTCTTGAAATAACAAATTACAAGCTTGAGCATTTAAATCAACATCTGCTTTATTTAAATTAGTAATAGTAGCAGGAATCTCATATGGTATAGAAACTTTTTTCAAACATCATTACCTTGAGCCTCAATATAAGCTTGCAGCCGACACTACCAAAAAGCAAAATCAGCACCATCTAGCATGGATACCACTTGTAGGATCATCAATGTCAATCAGAGGGGGTGAATGATTGCAGTCCGCAGCGGAAGCTTTTTCGTCAACTTTATTATTATCTACTCATCCAAACCTATAAAATTACAAGAACAAACAAAACCAAAATAATAGTGTCAAAAATCGAGATAAACTCACTTAATTCTTACCTAGCCAATAGACTGAAAAGTGAAGCGGTTGCCTTTGCTTCACTAGTAAGGCCAGTCTCAGTGGAGGTTTCATGTCTCAGTTTCCAACACACCCATATTTTGGAAACAGTGCAGAAGAGTTTCATCCCCATGAAACTCTCTCTACTCTCATGAAACTTTTATCATCTCTCTCTTCATCAATACAGTGCCATGTCAGCGTATTTAATGCCCATAAAACTCCATTAAACCCCATTGAGATTGGCCTAACGCCCTGGCGACTCATGAGAAAAAGCACTGTTGGTGATAGATTTGGACATCTCCTTTTCTTCAATAGATTAATACAAGAAGATGACCATGCATGGACTAGAAAGTCACGAAGTGCTGCTGCACTATGATTTATCTAGTTGCACATGGAACGACGCAAGAACCTCCTGTCTTGTGGGAAGTGACACATCAACGTTGCTTGACTTTGCTTCTAGTCGCATGCGTGTGCCAAGAAACAAAGCGACCTTGCTTTACTTCGCTCGACAATCGAGGCAGTACTATTAGCAATCAATGATGCATATTTTTTCCGTGCGGGCGAGCGCGGGCCTCGGCGTGCCTGCCGATCAAAGAACCGAACAACGAATTCGACGGCGACATGAAGTGCCTTCCACGAAGCCTATGAGACAAGTTGTCACAATTTTTCCAAATAGATCTTTTATTTCTGAATTATGGTGGCTACAAAGTGTCCTCTTAGCACCTCTAAACCCTAGTACGAAATTAATATCTCCAAAAGCCATAGGGTTAGCCTCTAACCCCATTTCTATTTATAGTCTAGGGTCTAAAACCTAGGCTTATCCTAAGCCCACGAGTTTTAATCCAATTCCAACAAATAAGGGATCCGAAACCCTTTCTAACACGGATTTTCCAAAATTCTAACTTTTCCAACTCGTCACGTGTCGAAGCCTACAGGACTGCACCTCCCATAGCTTCTCCACACATCATCCACCTTTAATCTCCATGTGCTCCAGCATGAGCCCGACCACCACGTGACATTCTCGACCGCCTGGGCCTTAGATTTCCCCCTCCTAGTCCTGGTCTTCCTCGTCACTGACCATGACCGTCTCTATGCCCAACCTGTACATGCAAAGACCAAAGAATATTTTTTTCTAACACAAATTCTTCTCAACTTGACCGATATTAGTCCACACACACACACGCCACATACCTCAAATAACAATACTAAGCAATGTTGTCAATTATTCATCATCACAAAATACTAGACCTAACCACATGGTCTAAGCAACTTTATTTGGATTTTGTTTGAGTTTGGTTAGATATTTTCACTATAGACTGCGATGATTTGGAATTCTTTGATGACGACTCACACCAGACTGCAGAGCAAGGTAAGTCACACACCTTGATCATATGATCCCAGATTGCAAAAGAAAGTTATGTTGATTTAAATTATATTGCATGCATATGTTTATTCAAGTATTTCAATTCTAGTTTTAAACTTAGTTAATTCCCGATTGTTATTGAAACTTTGATCTTGTGCAACATTATACCTTGTCACCCTAGAATAAAACTCTAGTTAGTATAGTAGTATGACTAGAGAATTTTTTGTAGCAAATGCTTAGATATGCGTAGCTATACCTTTAGGTTGGGATAACCTTTTCACATAAAATGATGAGCTCTTCAAATGTATTCTTGACTTCGGTGAGTCAAGAAGGATTATAAAATATTTCAAAATAAAATATAAAATATGGTTTAGACTTAGGCTAATGGTTAGGTGGTGGGTGCAGGTATGCACTGTTGTTCATTGACCACTACAAGAGATGTGTCATTTTTTGACATTTCTGGCATGACAACAGGTCTAGATGTCATTAAATCATCCAGTTTATGACGTTTGTTTTGAGGCATTTCGAATTAGTGACAAAAATATTATGTATGTCACAAAAAATGTCATGGTGCATGTCCAATTCGCTCTAGTGACAAGATTTGCTATGTCATATTGGGTAATTTGCAATGTCATAAGTCTAAGACAAAACTTGTGTGTCACAAAAAACTTTTGTTGCATTTTTTAAACATTATTTTCCATGTTGGCGTACGGTGCCACGTGGTCAGTGGCCCATATATTTTTTTCTTTTTTTCCCGCCATATAAAGCCCACTGATCTTTCTTCTTTTTTTTTGAAATGGGCCATTTTTTCTTTTTCCCGACCTTGCTGATGGGCTAGCCGAAACAAGCCATTGATGGGCTGGCTGACGGACCTTGCTGATGGGCTGGCTGGCGGAATAAACAAAAAAAGGGGCGGTGGAGGCACTCGAACTCGCTTGGGGGTATGGCATGCGTCATTTTTGCATATATTTAGCCGTCATTTAACCCTTATATTTTTCCTATTTCGGGACTAATTATCATCATTTACACATTTTTCTATAATTAATTGCTCAATTTGGATCATTTTACATTTTTTGTGCTTTTTCCATAGGCCGGCACGAGCAAGGTGCATAAACGACAAATTTGGCATTTTGGGGCTGCTCCGTACAGTTGTACGTGTCGTCACGGATGCGTAGGATCTATTCGCGAAGAAATCGGAGCTCTGGAGGTCTAAAACAGAAGAAGTTTCATTGGGGAAGAACTGGACTGTAATCCCGCCTTCCTCTTCCTCTCCTTCCTGCTCTTTCACCACCGCGCCGCCACTCCCACCGCATCGGCACCGCCGCTTCTCCACTGCTAGTTCGCTGTCGACCCCTACTTCCTCTCCACCGACGAGCGCCGCCCATCAGATCCACCGGCGAGCGCCGCGCCTCCTCCCGTGCGCCATCTCAACGGCCGCAGCGTCTGTTGCTCCACCGCGCCGACTTCGACGACTTCTCCACGGCTAGGGATGGCAATTGTGCCCGTTTACCCGTGTACCCGTGGGTAAATACCCTAATGGAGCCGGGTATGGGATGTATTCTTTGCCTACGGGTATGAAAATAAGGAGAAATCTCTGCCCATCGGGTAAACGGGTACGGGTTAACTCTACCTGTACCCGTCTCACCCGTTTACCCGTGAAATACACTGACAGGTGGGCCACCCTAAAATAATAAACCCTACTCGCATCCGGCTCTCCACCCGACCGCCCCCTACTCGTACTCTCACTTCATCCTCCTCCGCGTCCGCCCCCAGCGCCCCACCCGGCCGCCTCCTCCGCATCCGTCGGTCCGCCCCTAGCCCCCCATCCGGCCAGATTTGCCTCCTCCGCCCCCAGCGCCCCGCCCGGCCGCCTCCTCCGCGTCCGCCCCCCGTCTCCTCCTTCGGTCCACCAGACTCGCCCTCGTCTCCTCCTTCGGTCCTTCCTCGCCGACTCCCGAGATCCAGCCGCCGCCCCCCACCCAGATCCAGCTGCCCGTCGAGGTCCAGCTGCCGCCCCCAGCCGCCGCCCCCACCTAGATCCAGATCTAGCCGCCGGTCGAGATCCAGCCGCCGCCATTGCTTCCATTTTGTGATCTTGAACATTTTCGGTTGATCTTGAACATTTTGTGACATGCTAGTGTGATCTTTGTTATCATTGCTTCCATTGAGCTTAGCTACTTAGATGTTTTCATTTTGCAGGCAGCAACATTAGCCCAAAAGAATTCTGAAGCCACTCGAATACTAGCTGCACAAGAGGACCTTCTTGAGAAAGAAATTTGTGCGATTCAAAAGGTTCTATACGCAATGCAGGTGACATTTCTTGCCAATTTTCTTTGAGAACTTCCCTGGATGAAGTCTGCATACCTGCTGTTGGTTCACGTTATACTTCTTCCAGCATGGTTTACCATCACTATTGCAGCCATTTCTCAAATCCTCAATGTCCTGAGCAATCTGTATGGGAAAAGTTTGCCATGAGGCCATGATGCATATACTGCTTTCACTAAAATGGTAGCTTAGTTGATTATGTATGGATGGATGGCTTCTGTTGCTGCTGTTGTTGTTGGTTATTTTTGCTAGACCTAGATATTGGTAGCATTTCAAAAACGAAGTCCATCTTGTTTGTTACCTGCTTCCGTCTTTAATTTGCTAGAAGTTGGTACTGTGCCAACTAATGAAATTGGTAGAGATGATTTTCCTGAAATGGTGTGTAGTTTTTGTTTTGAGCTTTGCAAAATCACTGAGCTGGGTATTTCATTGGTGATGTATTTCGCGGGTAAACGGGTATGCCCGCGGGCGACGGGTACCCGCGGGTGACGGGTACCGACCGCCCTGCTTCCTCTTCACTGACCTGGACGGCATCGACGGCCTCATCCGCATCACCTCTCCACCGACAGCGCCGGCCGACATCACCACCTCCTCAGCTTCTCCTTCTTCGGTTCATCTCCAGATCCTCTCCCTTTATTTTTTTTGCTGCTCATAATTACTGTTATCATTAACAGTTAATTGTGCACTGTTAAACTTTTAATTAGTGATTTGTGAACTGTGAATGTTTGGATGGCATTATGATCTATGTTTGTGAGATGTTAACTCTGATGTATGCACTGTGCTATGTGAATGTGATCAGTGGATGTGTTATGCTTTGTTAATTTTGTTCCAGAATGGTTATATGATCATGGTGCCAGGGCCAGTAGTGTTTGTTCAGTGATATACTGATCTGTTAGTGTTGTATCTGTATGTGTATGTTTGAGTTGCAGGAATTAGCTAGCGAGCTACTGTTCTCTTCCCCTGGCTGTCTCGACCCTCTCCTTGCTTCTTGACCTCTCTCTTTTCGTCTATTTAGCGGTCGATCGGTAGTTAAGTCGTGCGTGCGTTTGTAGTTTTGTGTTTAGTGTTGCCCTGCCATCGTCGTCTAGTAGGCCATCGACTGTTTTCTCCCTCGTTCTCTCTCGACTCCCCTAGTGCTTCTCAACTCCCTCTTTCTGTCTCGCGGTCGGTAGTTAGTGACAATAAACCAATGTCATAAACCTCTGTGACACTGAAAGCCGATGTCATAGATTTGTGACATGAAATATACTGATGTCACAGAATAAATTCGTGACGCGTGTTTTTTGACATTTGGATTTTCGTCAACTGTATGTCACAAATCTTGAATTGTGACATGAATTTCATATATTATGACATAAATGAAATGTCAATAAATGACACATCTCTTGTAGTGGACACAATGTTGATTGTCGGGCACGAGGAGTGTGTGGTTTGAGCCTAAGTCAAATTAAGGACCGGTCTATGAGCTACTGTTGCGAAGCCCTTTTTGTACTACCACAAGGCTGGTATGGGATAGTTCTGGCTGACTAATTTGTGGGTCCCAACCTGAGTCTCGTCGTAGGTTGAAAGCGAGCGTGACGTAGGCCATGAGAAGTCTCACTCGGCTCAAGAGGTTGTCTCAGTCTGGTGAATTCCTTACTGGGGTGAAACCTTAGTGTTAGCTTGGCCAGTTTGAAGGCTTTGCATTGTAAATGCCTTGTCAAGATCTCCTCACCGCACACCAAAGGAAGTGTGCTTATCTGGTGACAATATGAGATGATCATATCTTGTGGGTAAATATGTACAACCTGTGTAGAGTGTATAATCTATCCTGGATAGCCGTGCCCATGGCCATGGGCAAGCTGAATAAAAGTTTTTCACTGATTAGACTTTGTTTTTCAAAATGGCTTATGAAAAGCTTATGGATGGATGGATGGAATCTATGAGAGATTGAAAGCGTATAGATGGATAAAATCCATATGAGATCTTTTGGAAAAGATGGTCCAGGTAGGATGCTCGTGGTTAGGTTAGTGTTGGGGATGGACCTGCACTAACGGTATTAATTTCATCTATAATTATTATTTTTACTTACTATATTAAATTCAGCATTTTCAATCTATTTACTGTATTTCTTTAAATTTTGTTTTATGCACAAATAACCCTATATGCCTTCCTTTGTTGCCTTTATGATTATATTGCATATCTCTGTGTGACTTGCAGAGTACAAGTTTGTACTCACCTTGCTATCCCTACACAGAGGAAGACGACTTCAACTACGATGAAGACTTGGACGAGTAGGCCGCATCTTATTGTCGTTTGCCTGTGGGCAGGCTTGTTGGGCTGCTTCCGCTTCGGTGTTTATCTTCCGTTGCTTATGTTTAAATTTGGCCTTTTAAACATGGATGTAAACTTTAGCAATCATGTCCATATTTAGTTAATAAATGTTTTTATGGTTGATATTTATCTTTGTTATCCACTGTGTGCACTAGCTGATCCTGAACTAGTGTGATTTACATAGAGGATCCAGGAGTTGTTGCTCTGAGGTCCGACATGCAAGTTCTTCTACGACCACGTAGTCATAAGTCTTACTGTGACTACCTCTTGGTCGTAAGTCCTTTTACGACCGCGTAGTCATAAGTCTTACTATGACTACTCTTTGGTCGTGGGAATTCCAACGACAAGTCTATCTCCAACCATCCTATCTACAACGATGAACTACATTGTCGGTTCATCTGACAAAATGGTTAGAACATGCATTTATCTACTAACCGCATATGATCTCTCTCTGACAACAATCACTATACGGTGAATGGCCATTTACATCTCTTTAGCAGTAACTTCTGTCAGACGGTTATCATCCGAAGTGTTGAGGCCTCTTCTGGCATGGGACAATGGCCGTCATTTCACTGGCTATATAAAGGTTAACGTCAAAGAGAGAATAGGGCGATTCACAAGAAAGTACTAGCCATTCGCATGATTCTTTGTTGTAATCCTTTTTCTGGTGATTAGCAATTACACATGACGTAGGGTTATTATTCTCTCAGGAGAAGGCTCAAACATAGATAAATATTCTTGTGTCTTTACTCTGCATGTGCATACTCTAGATCTATTGATAGAATCCCCGAATCCAAACAAATCATATGTAAGATCGATATTAAAACATAAACAAGTATTACATATTAAATTAATTAATTAATACACTATATATACGATCTAAATTAAGTAGCTATATGTAGGAAGAATAATTAATTACATTGAATTAAGTAGAAATATACTATGAATTGACTAAACCCTAAACCATGCTAGATGTCAATAATCTTCACTCTATATCAAGCTAGCTAGATCTAAACCATCTTTAATTCTTCTTTCACCAAAAGCTAGATCTAAATTATAATGCAATTAGGAACAAATTACTAATCATAGGCAGTCAATAACTTAGTGGATCTACAATTACTCTTACCAAATAGTCTCCTTTCACTGAATGGCCTCAAAGCCCCGCCTCCAGCTCAAAGCAGCAGCGTAGATCTGGAATTTAAGACATAGATCGATGTGTCTGTGTGCAATTAATATAGTGAAATTATCATAGACGGTTTTTAATACAAATATACGAACTGTCTGTGAATTATCACAGACAGTTTTAAGCACGATCCGTCTATGATATTTGATAATATCACAAATGGTTCTTGTTTATAACCGTCTGGGATAGTTTACAGATTATTTTAACCACAAACCATCTATGATATTTCACTTTCATAGATAGTTTTTAGCGCTGGTAGCAACACTAACGGTCTCTAAACTAAAACCATCTGTGATTATAGGAAGGACCGTGTGAGAAGGTCCATGATATTGTTGTGATGAACCATTGCAAGTTTTGTGGAGTGGTAAAATGGTTTTTACAAATAATGCATTTGATTTGGACTGTCTTCTAGATGTGTCAGGAAAATCAAAAGTACCACAGGTATAAGTGCGGTAGTTCTGCTTAGCGGAAGTACCTGGTTGAGTTACGGTATGTATTTTCAAAGAGCCTAGGCAAGATTTTCAACGTGCGGAAGTACTACTTTGGGAGGTGGTAATTCCGCATTACTGAAGTACCGGCGTGTTAGGCGCGGTACTTCTGATCTTGCCAGAAAACAGGGGTTTTGGGAATTGAGCCATGGATCGAGTTAAGATGACTTGGGTCAATGGATTAAGATTGCATGATGCATGTCTTGACTAACGTAGGTCAAGTTGTGAAGAACTTGTGCTTAGAAACGATTTCTTTGATTTTGGATGCATAGGGTCATTTGGAGTCAACTGTGGTTAACGGCGAGGATCGGGGCTAGGCTCATAGAGGAGTTGAGGCTTAGAATGGTCGAGGATGCCAGGGTGAAACAATGAGCTTAAGCATGGCACGAGAAAGGTAAGAAATGTTGAAGGCGAGTTCGAATGGCAGGAAGGCACCATGTAGCTTGCACGGACCAAGTGAGCCGTGATTCAGTGGAACCAGAATAGGAGAGACTTGGCATCGTGTGGTGAGCTAGTGGTGCACCTACACATGGAAAGCATGGCGATTGCTTGTGGTGGTTGGTGATGACCGGGTCAAGGAAGGGTATTTTAGTAGTTTGACCAAAATATTAGAAACCATCTTGGATCAAAGCCACAACGCATGGGCGATGTGTTGGAGAGTGGTTTAGGTCAAGGTGGAGCTGATTTCATCAAGGCGGATCAAGGCTAAGGATTTAGCGAATGCACACTTATGCGCTTTGAAAAGCATGCATAAGTGAAATTATGAGAGTAAAACTCGTGTGTGTAGGGTTAATGGGTTCCCCCATTGTAATAGTGGGTAGAATCCATTAAGGGGTATAGGTGGCTGGTTGCCCACCTATAAAGGAGGGTTGGGATGGAGACATGTAAGGTTAACCATCCAACCCCTCTCTCATGTGCTCTCTTGTTTAAGTTTAGGGTTTGAGAGTGGAGCACTTGGTGTGCTCTTTGTCCTCCAAGGTGAAGTGATTGTAAAACTTTCTATCTCAATTAAGCAATACATTAATCTTTGTGTATCTCCATAGATCCATCCTATTTTGATTGATTTGCTCTGATTTGGTTGGTTTGTTCTCTTCTCTTTATTTGTCTTGATATTGCTGTGCCAAGGACGTGTAATAGATGGAGAATCTAGGTACTTTGATAGCAATTTTATCAAGAAAACTCGGTTTTGCTTGATTTGGGTTAAAAGTGTGATTTCTTGATCCGAGGGATTTGAGTTGATTTCTTTGTAGTTCTAAGTTGCTTTGATATGTGAAAATATATCTAGACTCATCTTGGTCATCATCCATACACGAGCAAGTTGTATTCACCGATTTTGATTTTGACTCGATTTTGGTGGAACCTTCCAACAAACTGAAAAAGGTCTCATCTTTGGCCATGATTTTCATAATCGTTTGATGGAATAGGTTCACAAAACCCTAGAGAAGATCCTAGAAAAGTTTTATATCATTGGATCTACGGATCAAAAGTTCCATCATTTTTCATTTTAAAATTGTGATGAAAGCAGACTGCTCTTCTCTGTTCCTTTGAGTTTTCAACCATGTTCAAATTTTCGACCATATTGCTTCTTTTCGACCATGTTAATTTTCGATCACATTGGTTTTCGACCACTCTCTGATCACCCGAGTCAAATTTCTATCACATTGGCCTTCGACTACGCTAGCTTTCGACCACGTTGGTTTTTGATTGTTTTCTAGTCATCAATCACTGGAGTCGAATTTTGACCACGTTGATTTCCGACTGGTAGTTGAATTTCAACCATGTCGATTTCCGACTGGTAGTCGAATTCTGACTATGATTGATTTCCGAATGGTAGTCAAATTCTGACTATGTTGATTTTTAACTGGTAGTCGAAATCCGACCACGTTGATTTCCGATCAGGTCGTGCTCAGCTCTGTGATTCTTTGGTTTTCAAGTAGAATTACTATCTTAATCTTTATAGTTTTGTAGTTATCAGAGTAAAGGAGAAGTGAATATTTAGGGGAAAATTTTAAGGCGCCATTCACCCCCTCTGTTGCGTATCCAGTCCTATATTATATTTAATACGGATAGTTTTGGGTAACTGTCTAGTATTAGATTTTTTGTAGTAGTGACCTGTTTATCCCGACAAAGTTCGTCAGACAATTGCCAAAAGCAACACATCACCAACAGTACAGTAGATGACTACAGGCAAACCGTTGGCGCCAATTGGCAGAAGCAAGGGAATCCAACTAGCGAGCTTCATAGTAGGTGGTGGAATTAATTAATTAAGAGGTTCTATAGGTTTCGTTTAAAACACGACTAACTTATTCATCGCATGTCTGCATCTTTCTATTCTTGTATTCTTAGTGGAGTTGGAACCCCAGCAATATTTATCAGATACGCATGAAAGTAACCGAAAGGTCCGAAGCTTTCATGTTTTCTTTAGTAACTCACGTGCTGCTAGCTGTTGTGCTTGAATTACTGCAGACTGTTATTACGATGTCATTTAGCAGTCGAGCTCTTTTCCAGTGTTAATGTTTCACTTCTTTGCGATAATATTGTGCAAAATTTTTGTCTCTTTTTTGAACCAGTCTACGTTTAAATAAGACAAGAATGCCCAATCAACGATTAGCAAGAGCGGAAAGATATTTTTAGAAGGTCCAGATCGGCACCATGAAGATAAAGGGGTCAGTCAGCCAGCAAAGGACAGGAAGCTGATTGAAAAGTCCAAAAGAGTTGGGTCGAATCCGCAGATTCCTCATAGAAATTGCTCCAAAGCGTTTGATTCCTGCTTTGCGTGTAAGTTGACACGTGAAATATCACACATTCACACTTCTCTAGGGTAGAAATTGACCCGTGAAACTGATGTGATTAAGCGTGTAAGTTTCTCTGCAGAAGCACCTGAAAGGCCTCACTTTTCAGTTAACTTCATGTCATTCAGACTCTGATTTAACCCCAAGCAAAGAAAACAAACTAAGAAGCCTTTCACATAACCGTATTATCATATCCTTAAAGACAAACATAACGTTACAGGTGTAAGATTATGTGCTTGCCAGACACATGCTTTCACTGAATTGAAACTGGAATATCAGTCACGTCGCGATGTGAACCTTGCCAGCTCAAATATTACTAAATGGCAAGCAAAAGCAGCTCATCGTCTTATCGACGAGTTCTATTGGTCGAATATACAGCTATATCGATTATGGCGATCGCAATCGCGATTGATTTGTGATCTAGCCTGTTGCTCATACAGCTCCACGTTGCTCCAGAGCCCAATCAGCGCAGAGGTGTCACTGTTTGTCGCAAAAGCATCAGGTGCTCTCCAGAGTGAAAGACTTGGACTCACAACAGTAGTCTTAACTCTGCCTCTCCGAAGAACCGAGGAATTATACATCCAGGAAAGAAAGGTATTTGAGTGACACTTTTAAAAGAAGCTCTGATCTTTGATGCATTACCTTTATGAAATATCTACTAGTCGGCAATTGCGTTCCATGTGAGCAAAACTTTCTGGCAATTATTCAGTTTTAGGATTAGCTTGTGAAGTTTGATAAGGAAACAGCTAAAAGTGAACTGAAAATCTGACAATGAGCCCAAATTTCAGAATGGCTAAGTGATTTGTCATAATTTGTCCTTTTTAACTTCTGTAAATACATCTGTAACATTTTTGTTTTCTTTGAATATATTAATATATACACACTATGGTCCTTTCCTACTGTTTTCACCTAAAAAAATCTGACAATGAGGTTTAGAACTTTGCCTGTCATGTTTGCTTTGGTTTGTTAATCTTCCAATATGCTAGTCCCAACAACTCTTGATATTTTTCACTTCCTGGATACCATTTTGTTGGTAGGTGTTCGGTTCGCTGCTTTTGTAGTTTTGTAGCGATAATTGATATGTGCGCGTAAATTGGTACTGTTGTTAAAGTACATAGATTAAGATTGTGTTTCAGTTTACTTTTGATGCATGGTACTGAAAATAAATACTTCTAACTGAGACTAGTTAGGTAAACATGCCACAAAAATATGATGAGAAAAGGGTACATACTGAAAGGGCGAACAAAGCATGTTTTTGCGATTTTCCGGTGTTTATTCTACGCATTTCTAAGGAAGTAATTACCTGGCTTGGTCAGCAGAACATAGAAAGTAGTATAATTCACTTGTCCGTTCAGTGCAGCTTGTTGAAATTCCAACATTAACTGCATAGTCGCATAGATGATGTCTCTGTTTTGCACAATATTGCCATGTGTCAATACTATTAGACAAGTGATGAGAATCAAAGTGTCCATGAAAATTAGTTATCATGGGCTGCTGGGCAATTTGGCATGTTAGAAACAAACATATCTGTTTTCCCTTAAAGAAAAGTAGAGATCACTGACTGGCAAGACTCGGTTCAAGTTCAGAAATTGGTAGCCAAGTCCATGTCATATATAACATCCCAACAGGTCATACTTTCACACTTATAAAACCTTCACACGGGCACACGTGTGGGCGCGCCAGGGCCACATATATGTATACATAGCCGTCGTAGACTCGTAGGTGTATACATATGTATCTTCCCCCGACAGAACTTCACAAGCGCATACATACATATATCCATACGTAGCACGTACGTACATACGTGTGGAACACCAAAATGTGACACCATGATTTTAAATGCACGAATCCAATCCTAATTGGATATATCTTTTGAAAATTTCAGTTTTAAGATATATATCCATTTATAACAATTCAAATGAAACATGTACTTTTGAAAAAATATACTCAAATTTAAAGATTTTGAACGAATTTAGATCACATGCTTTGCTGATTTTTATATAAAATCTGCACATACCTACAATCGAACTATCATAAAAAAGGCAATTGCAGTTCAAATTTCAGTTCAAACTAATTAAACTTAACATCCAAAAAACTTCAAAATTTTTCGCACACGATACATAAGGAAAATACCTATTTTAGATCATGGTGCTCTAGCTACATAGGGCATGTTCTTTTTGGCTGAAGCTTATGATTTTTAGCTGCAGCTTGTGGCTTTTGGGCTGTTCGTGCGAGAGATTACAGAGTAACAGAAACTCACGTGCGGTTTTTGCCGATATAAATGAAGTCGTTCCAGTATGTATTACAATTAACTAGCTGACCCTATCTTAAAAAGATACTCCGTTTAAAAGTTAGTTACTGTAGAAAAACCGAAAAACAACTTTTAAAATCTGAAAAGAACAGGGCCATAGTGTCCCAATTAGTTATAATATATATACACACACATATTAATTATGACAAAGATCAACCAGGCATGGCTTGATCAGTTATGCACAATGGCCACCAAGACAAAGCTGTTGGCTTTGCCGTTCGTGTCCCTGACTCGGACCCAGTTAATTACACACTCTCTCTCTCTCTCTCTATATATATATATATATATTAATATTAATATTAATATTAATATTATGACAGCGATCAGCCAGGCATGGCTTGATCAGCTATGCACAATGACCACCAAGATGAAGCTGTCGGCTTTACCGTCCGTGTCCCTGACTCGGACAACCCTGACGACCAGGCTCTCGACCGGCCTCGCCGTCACCATCGGGCTTGCGTACGCCAATGGCTTGGTGACGAGGTTTTAGGCCTGGATCCTCTCCACTTTCCTTACCCTCACCGCGCCGTCCACCGAGAGCTCAACTCATTGCTCTTGTTGGCGCCACCGCCGCCGCAAAACATTTTCTTCGCACGGTGAATTGATGTATATACGAAGATCTAGCCTAGCTAATTAATCACGATCGACCACAGGGGCGAAGCCAGGGGGAGACTTAGTAAGGCTCGAGCCTCACCTCCCCCGGCGGCGGACCACCCCCCCCCCCCCCCCCCCCCCCCCCCCCCGACGGCGACAATCACAGCGATGGCGACAATCACTTCCTAACAAGCCCCAGCGAGTAGCGACGGCTTTAAGCCCAACAAGCAAAAAACTAGCCCGTAAAGAGGCCCACCAAAATATTCACTTCGGCGACAGATCCAGAGCCCAGAACCCAGAGGAGACACAGACATTCACAGGCGGCGACAGTCGACAGATCACAAAGACGCAAAGCTTCACAAATCGGCAAATCCAGATCTGGCGGCGCCGCAATGGGGTGACGAGGGGGCCGAGCCGGACTGGGGCGGCGAGGCTCGAGGTGCCGCCGGCGAGCCTGGGACCAGGGGTGGACCTACAGCCCTGGGCCCGGCGCCTCCAGCCGATCCAGTCAAGCTCCTCCAGGGTGAGCGCAGCGCGGAGCTCGTCGGCAAGCTCGCCCCTAGCGCGCTCCGCGTCGGCGTCCCGCGCACGTAGCTCGGTCTCCAGCTTGCGCGCCGTGATCTCGTCGGAGAGCTTGGTGAGCTCCGCGACCAGCGCGGTGTCCACTGTGTGTCTGTGTTAAACTGCTAGGATGTGTGCTTTCGTGTCTGTTTGCGTGCTGAGTTCTTGTATGCACTGTAACGCGCCAGATCTGATCTTCGTGTACTCGGAAGTGCTAGATCCGGAGTTGTTGTGATGCTTTCATGAAAGGATTGCAAGTTCCGACAGTTTTTCTTATGGTTTTCCTAGGATTTTTGTTCCCGTGGAATTGGATGTCCAAAGATATGGGGGAACTAGGATTTCCTCCAACAAGTTGGTTCGTGTTGGTATGGCCGTCGAATTGTTGGTACGGATAATCTATTTTTTATTCGAAATTACAGAAATATACCCACGGGAATTTTTTTTACAAAAATAGGCTCAAGTTGTCCAATGGTAGAGCGACTGGAGCCTATCGCCCAACCAGAAGGCGACTCTGTCCCTGTCGCTCTACCATCGGGCGACTGCATCCAGTCGCTCTCCCATTGGGCGACTTCAATGCAGTCGCCCAATGGTAGAGCGATAGACATCAAACCTTCGCCAAAAATAGTGAAAATTGGTGGAGCTATTCTTCATACATCCAAACGCCTTCAGAAAAAAATTTGAGTAATTTCGGCTACGGAATCAAAAGTTATAGCAATTTCGAGGCCGAAACGAATTTGAGTCCGTCGCCCAACCATGGGGGCCTGAGTGCAGTCGCCCAACCATTGGGCGACTGCATGAAAGTCGTCCAATGGGAGGGCGACTGGATGCAGTCGCCCAATGGTAGAGCGACATGGACAAAGTCGGCTTCTGGTTGAGCAATAGGCTCCAGTCGCCCTCCCATTGAGCGACTTGAGCCTATTTTTGTAAAACAAATTTCACAGGTATATTTCTGTAATTTCGAATATAAAATAGATTATTCGTACAAAAAAACTCTATGGCCGTCTAGGTCTTTCTGCTACGCTTCTTGGCCTTTCTGATTTGGCTGTCTGTTAGGAATTTTTGTGTGTTTGTGGAGCTATAGATCAGGTGAGGTGCGCGCATTTTTGTTGTGACATTCATCTGCGGTCAGCTCGCGATGAACATGCAGATGGAATTCTGTTGCCCTGTAACTTCTACAGTTGTTTGAACCTTTGGTTTCTTTCTGGTCGATTCCCTGTTTAACTTCTGCCAGGGAAAGCTTGATGTGGCAAGTTTAAATCTCCACCAACTTTAAATCTCCACCAACTTTTAGTTCCTTTTTGTGCTTTTCCACGTTTTAGAGTTTTGATTTGGGGTACAAGTGTTATGAGAGTTGTTAAGGAATTCAATTGTTCATTTTCCTCGAATTGTTATTACTATCTTGGCTCTAATAATGTTTAGAAAGGTCCGTGCAACGAGGCTATGTGATCTGTTTCCCAGTTGGGTGTATCCATGCTTCAGCTTTGTATTGGTTGTTTTCCTTCCATTGCAAATTGCCGACGATTGTAAGAACGTGCTGGGGTGGGCTAGGCTTATTAAGATGGTTCATGTTCATGGTTGGCTCATGTCTTCATATTGTTGATGTGCTGTTAGATGGAATCGTTGGGCACATTTCTTTGTTGTGTTTGATCTACACGTGTGAGGGAGGGTGATGTAGAAATATAGATTTATCTACAACTTTTTGATCATTAAACTTTCTTGCATAAGAATATAATTTCATGTTTATTCGAACACTAGACATCATTCATTCCCATCATCATGTTGCAATTATCAAGATGTAACATAGTAATGTTAGCTTAGTTGATGCTCTAATTCTGGTCATTTTAATCGCTTGTTAGGGGAGCAATATTTTCTTGTCAATCTTGTAAGCTGTATTTATAACATTTTGTATGTATGGTACTTAACCCATGTTTTTAAATTGCTATTTGACAGGTCGCTTTCTGAAGATGGCGGACGAATTGGGTCCTCCCTCTGTGGTTCAGAAGATCCATGGGCAGTCCATGCTTTTCAGCAAGATCTCTCCTTATTCTGCAATGAAGAATCCTGCACTACAGCGCACCCTTGAGGTCGTACAATGGGATGGATGCAACCATTGGGTTCTCATCTGTCCCAGCAATGTCCCCGGTCTTTGCTTCTGCACCACCAGAGAAAGGGTTTTCTGGATTTATGATTGACTTCCTGATGGGTGGAGTTTCTGCTGCTGTCTCCAAAACAGCTGCTGCTCCCATTGAGCGTGTCAAGCTTCTTAGTCAAAACCAGGAAGAAATGATCAAGAGTGGTAGGCTTTCTCATGCATATAAGGCCGACTTATCATATTATTTAGTGTCTGTATACCGAATTACGATGCAAATTTTAAAATTATTTACCGAATTGACAAATGGTTTTACCGAATTGCATATGAAAATTTTGGTGCGGCATACCCTTTGGTAAAATCCTAGGTCCGCCACTGCCTGGGACGGCGGCGACTCCGAAGTCCGAGCGACGCGAGGAGCGGAGGAGCCGAGGTCCGAGGAGAGGAGCGAGGCGAGGCGGTGGCCGGCGAGCCGTGACCCGCGAGCGACATCTTCTCGGTCGGCGGCCTGACGCTGACATCTTCTCGGCCGGCGCCGCTGAGGGAGTTGAGAGTGAGGCTTGAGGAGTCGCCGAGCGCCCGAGCCGAGTAAAGGGGGAGGCCGGAGGCCGGGATCTGAGGGAGTCACAGAGGGAGTGAGAGTGAGGCTGTGAGGGAGCTGCTGCGGGCGCCGGGCTGATCTGGTGGTTTGGAGTCTGGAGGAATTACCGAGGAAGAGATGCTCTGCTGCTGTGAAGATTAAAAGGGAAGTCCGTGTGGCCGGTCGGGCTGCCGAAAGCGCGAGTGCGGCCGGTTCCGATGTCCGACGAGTGTCCAACTACAGGTCACTGACTCTGTGTCTGCGATTGTGTGAACAGAGGAGTATTTGAGGAGGTACACTGCTTGCGTGTGTTAGTGTACTGGCGTTTGGCAAGTACTGACTAGTGGTAATTGCAACGTGAAAGGCCTAAGCCCTGAAGTATGGGGGTGTTATGTCCTCATTTGCAGCGCCTATGCTTGGTAGGAATCTGTAATTTTCTTTGTCACCGTGTGGTTGATGATATCCTGCAATTGTCGTGAACTAACGCTTTGATAGTTTAATTAAATTAATTACATGCGGAGTTGTGCTTCTCGTTCTGTACTCGTGTTGGTCCTGCAGCATAGTCTTTTACATGCTTTGCATATAAAAGTTGTTTGACATGATGCAAGCTAAGTCTTGTTGGATAGTTGTAACACTTCATTACTTTTACTTTCTTTAGAACTGTTCTCATCTTAGTCATGTTATGCTCTTGAATTTCAAACCTTCCATTGATAAACTATGTCTCGTTGGTGGACTTGTGTACCTGGTTCGGCGGTACATGTTTCATAAACCGTTTCCAAGACATGAAATCGCGTAGAATGCATTTGCCCCATGATTCAAATTTGTCTCGTGGTTCAAATTAGCTTATTTATGGTATGTTTCATAATTCATATGAACTAAATTTTCATTATTATTCATAATTTTCTATTATATAACTAATTTTCATATATTTCATACACAGGTGATTTATTTCTACTCCGTACTCATAGCAGAATAATTATATATTATTGGGTATGCGCTTTCTATTGTCGAGGTACGTACTTTGTATTTCTCTGTTTTTCGTTGTTTGTCTCCAAAACTTGAACTGTATAATTTCTTTATGAATTTGAAATTCTATAAGAGTATAAGACTATATTGTGTCAACTTAGTTTAATCCGACAAATACTTCAGCCCTCCTCAATTTTAATCCTGGCTTCGCCACTGATCGACCATGTTGGGGGAGTAGCACCGCACCTTGCCCTAATCAGCCCACCATATGTAGGTCTAGATATGTATGGGGCCAAAAAGCAGGTCCATGTAGGGCATGACAAGGAAAACATATGTATACCCATATTAGTAAAGGTTCTGAGGAAGGCATTTGTGTAAACATTCTCCCCCATAGCTATAAATATAGTCCACGGGACATCACAAGAAGGGGGGAGAAAGAAACAGAAAGGAAGACTTAAGTTAATATTGGGCACAGTACATCCACTCTACACCTTTCCCCTCTCCCGAATTTTGGGCTCCAGGTGCCCTACTTGGGTCTCCCAAAGCTTCGGTATCTACTGTTTAGCACATAACCACAACAGCTGGTACTATCTATAGGGAACGACGTAGAAGCCACAAGTCAAAGCTAAACCACTTGGGCCGGATGGTGCCTAAGAGGAAGGTGACATCGGCCACAAAGAGAAGGAAGGGCACTACGACCGCGGAGGTGACAAAGTCAGTGGTCAAGGGTCCCCCAAGCCCATGGAAGCAAAGCACCAGCAGCGAAGATGGCCCTCTAGTAGTGGTGCAGGACATGGAACAGATGGCATCGCAAGTGGCGGACCCCACCTTGGCAACCCTCAGTAGATTCGACACCCCCCACCATTGCCGCGGCGACCTCTAGTGATGCTGCCTTTACCACCACCATGCAACAAGTCAAGGGCACCCTAGTGTTGACGCCGAGTATAGGCAATCTACGAGATGATACAATGGGAGTTGGTGGACCTGCTGAGGACCATGCGAGAGTTGCAAGAGGCGCGGAGCTAGCAAACTCCCACCATAGCCATGATGGAGGCGGTCGCAGAAGGGACGGAGAGCCTAGACTCCACCGCCAGCACTCGCAGCTCCCAGGAGGGTGAACTTCGAGTCCTCCAAAGTGTAGGCTTGCGGCGGTGTGCCTGGCCAAAAGACTTTAAGATGCCTACAGTGGAGGTATACAAGGGTGACACCGACCCCTGCGAGTTACTGCACATCTACGAGATGGCTGTCAAAGCTGTGGGAGGGATGACTCAATGAAGGCCAAGGGGATGTTGCTCGCCCTACATGGGGTCATGCTATCCTGATTCTTCATGATCACCCCAGCTCTATCAATGCATGGGAGTGGGTCTGCGATCTCATGCATAACAACTCCCAAGGTAACTACGCTGAGTAGGTTGACACCAATCAGCTCTTGGCGATAAAGCAAGCCCCCAGAGAAAAGCTGCAATAGTAAGCGCTTCATGAAAGTTAAATACCAAGTTAAAGACATCAACAAGATGACTATCATCAACACCACCATCTGAGGCCTCTGGAAGGGGTCTCGCATGGAGGACAATGCCCAGAAGCCCATAAAGACAATGGTCGCGCTCTTCAACAAAATGAAACAACATGCAAGGGTCGAGGACGATGTAGTGAGGTGCAAGGTCAATGTCATTGGGGGCAGCGTGGAGGGTAAGGCTACCCCCTCAATGCAGAGGGAGGCTACGACTCGTAAGCAATGAAAAGGGCCCTAAGGAAGGTACGCGTTTGGCATCAAAGGGGGAACCGATGAGGCCTTCACTCCTAGCAGTCGAGGCCACGATCTCGAAAGGGGCGAGGCCAAGAGGGTGGACGTCCATAACGATCGTGGTATGAGGTGTGCGGTAAGGAGGAGCACACCACGCATGAGTGCCCAACCATCATAGCACTCCATGAGAGCACGGCCAAGGACCACGGTCAAGACACGAGGAGGTGGTAGCACATGTGCAGTAGCCTCCAGAGATATCACTCACGTGAACCCCTTCGAGCATGCTATGGATCAAAGCCATTGACATTGAACCCCGCCAAGTGATCAATGCCATCACGGGAGGGTCGTCCCTCAAGTTCCCTTCTAAGAGATAGCAGAGGGCCTACACATGCTGAGTACACCACGTTGCCAAGTACTTGGCCCAGGTGCATCTAGCGTGGGCCCGAGTCAACATTACTTTCATGGTGGAGGACGCTTCAGGAGTGGACTTCCTCCCACTAGGACCCATTGGTTGTTGCGGCCAACATTATGGGGTGAGAAGTAAGGTGAGTCTTGTTGGAATGGAGCATCTTCGTGGACCTCCTATTCATTGACACCTTCAATCAGATGGGCATTCCACGAAGTAGGCTTTAGTAGCCCGAAAACCTACTACAGGGCTTTGGCGGAGGCCTAGTCAAGGCACTGGGCCAGTTAGCGCTCGAAGCTGACTTCGATCCAGGTGAGTAGGCCACAATGGAGGTGGTCAACTTTGATGTCGTTGACCTCCCATACCTACAACACCATACTGGGAAGGGCTACCCTCAACACGTTCAGGGCTATCCCGCACCACAACTACCTATGCATAAAACTTCTTGGCCCAAAAGGGGTCATTATAGTAATTGGCGACTAGGAACTCACACAACAAGTTGAAGTGGGCACGCGAAGCAAACACCAGAAGGTGCACACATTGGGCGAAGGCCCCCTAGAGGTTCCACACCCTCCCTCTACTACAGCATGGATATCAAAGCCAAAGCCAGATGACCTAGTCAAAAAATGTTGCACATGAATGACGACTTGTCAAGGCAAGTTTCTTGGGGGGCGGACTGCCCCAGAGGTAGAGCGAAGTCTATTGGGTGTCCTCTGAAGGAATGCAGATGTATTAGCATGGTCTCTCCTTGACATAATCGGAGTGGACCATTCATCATCGAGCATAGGCTAGCGATGCGGCCAAAAGTGAAGCCCATCAAGAAGAAGATGTGAAGAATGTCCCTCGACAAGCAAGAGGCTGCTAAGGTAGATGTCACCAAGCTGCTCGCCTCTGGTATCATCGAGAGGTGGTCCACCCAAACTGGCTCACTAATCCAGTGCTAGTCAAGAAAGCCAGCAGAAAGTGGCACATGTGCATCGACTTCACTACCCTTCACAATGTGTGCCCCAAAGACAATTGCCCCTTACCCTGTATTGATTAACTCATGGATTCCGCGACCAAATATGAGATGATGAGCTTACTCAATGCATACTTTGGATACCACTAGATCTGGATGGCTACAGAGGACAAAGACAAAGCCAGCTTCATTGTCCTCGATGGGATATTTTGCTTCGTCAGGATGCACTTTGGGCTAAAGAATATCGGGGCTATGTTTACCAGGCTCATCACCTAGGTCTTGGCATCGCAATTAGGCTAAAACATCAAAGCCTATGTAAACGATGTGGTCGTAAAGAGTAGGCATGTAGCCTCGCACATCGAAGACCTCCAAAAGACCTTTGACAACCTCTGCCAAGCAGGCATCAACCTTAATCCAAAAAAGTGAGTCTTTTAGGTCTAAGTAGACAAGTTACTCAGTTTCATGGTATTCGAGGGTGCATTGAAGCCACCCAGACAAAATCAATGCTATAAAATCCATGGAGGCCCCCAAGACCATCGGGGAGGTACAGAGGCTTGTGGGCCGTCCTTAGCCGATTCTTGTCAAGGGCCATGAAGCGAGCACTCCCATTTTTCAAAACCCTTCATGGCTCCAGTGATTTTGAATGGACCGGTGAGTGTGCATGAGCCTTCGAGGATTTAAAGACGTACCTTTAAAACCTCATGAAGCATGCTAGCCTAGTGCAAGAGGATCCACTTGTGCTGTACCTGGCAACAACTTAGCAAGCCATCAGTACGATGCTGGTGCTGGAGGAAGGAACCATGTAGTGCCTGGTGTACCACATGTTTGAGGCACTCTAGGGCATGATAAACACATTACACTAAGCTAGAGAAACTAGCATATGCCTTCTTAATGGCCTCATAGAAGTTGAGACAATATTTTCGAGCACATAGGATCCCCATATGCCTTCATCCTTCCACCTCAGGCAAATGCTACAAAACAAGGAGTCCACTGGTCACATTGGCAAATGGGCTGCCAAATTGGCACCCTTCTCCATCACCTACATAGCCCGCATGTGATAAAGCCGCAAATCTTGGTGGACTTTGTCACTAAGTGGACTCCCACACACCAGCTAAACCACGAGCCACCACCGAAGCCAGTATGGGCCTTGCACATCGATAGCAACTGGGGTGCTGCGGGAGCCAGATTTAAGCTAGCCTACGTAGCACAGCTCAAGTTCCCTACTACCAACAACACGATAGAATATGAGGCCTTGCTATTCGGCCTCAAATTGAAAGTACTCGGAGCTCAGAGAGTGCTCATTCACAGCGACTCATGCCAGATTGCGAGACACATCGACAAGTCATTTCCAACCAAGGACCCTAACCTGGTGAAGTATCTAGCCATAGTTAGGGTGATGAAGTGCCACTTCTTAGGCATCACTATCAAAGTAAAAGCAAGGGGTGACAACATGGATGCGGATGCCTTGGCTACAGTGGCCAACTTGGGACGCAAGCCCCCTCTGGCGTATCTTCGAAGTCATCACGACTTCATCCATTCCGCAAGAACATGGGACAACCTTCTAAGGTCATATGTGTAACACCCCATTTTCAAAATCTGGCTTATTGTAAAATTCAAATGTATGTTAATGAAAATTTAAAAGCTTTTATTCTCAGTTGGCTATTCTTTTTGCTTCCAAATAAATATATGTATATGTATATATTCCAGAAAATGCAAAAGTACTTTAAATTGAAAACCTTGCTCCTTCTCCAGGGAAGAAAATCAAGTTAATATTATAAAATCTAAAATATGAATTGTATCTCAAAAATTAAAGAGTTTAGGAATTTGAGATATGCCTTAATATGTTAAAGAGAGGAGAAAATATATATGTAAATATTATTAAAAGGGATTTTTCCAGCCAATCCAGGCCATCCATTTCCTCCTCCATGCTATTCCAGCCCCCTCCCATTCTTCTCTTCTTTCTGGTGGCATAGCATTTTCCCTACTCCCTCCTGGCCTTAGCACCTTGTCGCCATTCGCCACCAACTTCGTCGGCGAGTAAATGCGGTGTCAGCTCTCGTCTTCAGCGCCTCTCCTCGCCATCAGCGCCCAGCAGTGGCAGTGCTTTCCGTCACCTCCCGCATGTCTCCCGCACGCATTAGCCATCGTCCGTCCAAGCGCGCCGTAACACCTTCCTCTCACTGCATCGCCGTGGTCCTCCTCTGCCATCGGTCACGTTCGCATGCAGCATGCCTGCACGGCTCTGACGCCACCGCTGCCTGCAACACGCCGCCGTGTCTCCCCCTCGACGCCCAGCCTCCTTCCCCGGCTTCCATAAAGAGCTCTGAGCCTCGCGCCACGCACATCCCCGAGGCGCGCCCAAGAACGCCGAGCTCACCATCGCCTCCCCTGCAGTGCGAGCGCCCCCGGCAATCCCCGTCGTTGAGCATCTCTGGTCACCGCCGCAACCCTTGAGCCTTCCCCCTATGCTCGCCACTACCCCCTCTCCCTCTTTGCCGGTTTAATCGCCCTCTCTCTCTACGCAGACCGCCGGCAACGTTCTTCATCTCCAACGCCGGCGTCGGCCCCCGTCGGTGGAGCGCTGCGCATCAGCCCAATTCACCGCACGTGAGGCAGCTCCAAGGCACCCCGGACATACCCGTTACCTCGCCGGACCCCGCCGCCCTCTCCAGCAAGCCGCCGCCGTCTCCCTCCTCACCGCCGAGCCCATCCCCGCCGCCAGGCCGCACCGCTTCACTCCGGCCACCGCTCAGATCACAGGTGAGCTCATGGACGCCCACATATGCTCCCATGGCGAGCTATTGAACTCTACCAGCCCGAGTCGCCGGCGCCCAACTCCCCTGTCTCCGCCGCCGCCTCACCCGTCGTCGCCCTCCGCCCGGCCAAGTCCGGCCGGCTCCGGCCGAGTTCCTCCCTCCCTGAGGCGCGCACCGGGTTGGGCGACCCGTTTGGGCCAGCGCCGCCTCGCCTCCGGGTTCCCTCCGCCGCCGGCCGGCGCCGCTCTCCTTTTCCCCGTGCAGCCGTGAGGAGCTAGAACAAAAGAGCCTACAGTGCAATGATGTGCTAACTAAATACCTGTCCTAACCAGCCATTTAATCATGTTTTAAGCCGACCAAGTGAAGGTCATTAATAATGCTAATTAAGGCCCACTGTCCGCAATGCATTTCTTTATTTTTCGGATTTTCCCAACATTTAAAACTTCAAAACATTATAACTTCTTAACCGTAACTCCGAACTTAACGAAACCAACTTCTAAATTTTTCTAAAATCAAGACCTGTCTAATGGTTCTGGTTTGGTTCAATTCCGAGTTCATTTGAGTTGTTTTATTGTTTGGTTTGGTTCTTACTCGGCGTTCTTCATTTTATGTGATTTTTCCGGTACTCCCGTCCGAGTAGAGTTCGACGACGCGAACGAGACCCCGCTTGAAGCAGCGCAAGACCCCCAAGCTTTCGATCCAGGCGAGTCAACACTTTGATCATTTTGCGCCTATATTTTATGTGAAACTATGTTTATTTAAATTATGAAAATCTGCATGCTTTACTTTATACCCAAACGTATGTCACTCTTAAGGTAGTTAACATCCATATGTCTACCTCCTAATAAGATACCCATCAGTAATATTGAATCACCTGACCATTGTCGCCCTAGATGTTATGATAACTATGATAGTTATAAGTCATATTACTGCTATGCTGGTCATGTCAAGTCCAGGGCACTAGTGGCCATAATAATCATTCTTTACTCATGGAAAACTAGTTTGGGACAGTCATGGGATGTACGTGGCTGAGTATTTATGTTAAATTGTGATATGTTCCTCAAAACCCTAAAAATCTGCTAAACCTGTCTGGGCGGGTGGTAAGAGTGGTTGGTGCGGAAGTAGCACGAGAACCCGTGGTTTGTGGTAAGAACCGCCTGGACAGATTAAGGACTGAATCTTGTGATGACCTCCCGGAGTAAAACAGTACAACCACAAGTCTATAATGGGTACGACCTAGCTGATTAACTTGCAAAGGTTTAGTTCGGATACCACCAGTGGTAAGTGGGTGCCAGGGTGTACTGGTTACTCACAGTGAGGTACAGGGATTTACTGTACTCATACGGCGCAAGAGGGGGCTTCTGACTGTGGTGGATGTAACCCTTCAGCGGTGAAACCTCAGCGGGTGGTGTCTGGCTAGGTCGGAGTAAGGTAAAGGCTTTGTGATAAATTATCGGTGTCTCATGCCTAAGGAAGCATGTTGGCTATTAAGATAATTCATCTCTTGTGGTGAAAGTGTACAACCTCTGCAGAGTGTAAAACTGTTCGAATAGCCGTGCCCACGGTCAAGGGCGGACATGGGAACTCACTCGAGTTAAATTCTATTTCAAAACTTTTGAGGTTGGGAATAAGAAAACCGTCAGGCGGATGTAACCTGACTTTGATAATTTTCCTGGAGGGATGTACTCCAGTGATGGTAATAAGGTGGAAGTAACCTGCTACTCAAAATTTAGCATTGGTGGATGGGACCATGAAATTGGTGGATGGAACCTACCCCGCTATAATTACTGCACAATTTCAAACTCCTTAAAGCATGTTTTGTAAAATGCTAAGTCATAGGAATTTTAAATATGATTATTCCAAAAGCCGCTTTAAGCAAATAAAAGAACCCGAGCCATCCTTGTTTAGCCTTGCATCTAAATTTATATGCATTCTGTGTGTTGTCTCGCGGAGCACGGTTGTTTGTGCTCAATCTCGCTCTTAACCCCCCTTTCAGAAGATGTGAATCAAGAGCAATACGCTTATCATGAGGATCAGGATGCCGAAGGAAATGAAGATGGTGGTTATTAGAATAGGCCTCGGTAGTCTTGCCTCTCGCCTCAGCAAAGTTGACCAGGCTAGTTTTGGCGGGTGCTTTCGTTATTAGCCAGGTCCCTGGTTAATAGCGTTGGTACTCAGGTTATCCCAGTCGCTTGCCTGTGGCGAGTTGTGCCCCTACGCTTATGTACGCTTCCGCTTCCGCTCTTTATGTACTGTAAGACATTTGGCCTGACGGCTCTGTTGTAAACTCGACCCGATGCGGTCTATTTAAACTCTGATATTGTAATGAATGGTTTTGTCGTGTATGAAATGATGCAGCATTGTATCTGTGAGCATTATCTACTGATCCAGGGAATAATACAGTGTTATCACAGAGGATTCCAGGTAGTAAACTTGGGGTCCGACAATATGCATTGGACAAGAAGATGATTGGAGGCTACCCATCGTCACATTCCTCCAGGGGGTCAAGGAGCCAAATGACCCTTAAGAACTCCAAAGATTAACATACCAAGCAAGAACCTTCGATATAGTGGATGGAGTGCTCTATAAAAGGGGAGTATGTGCCCCACTCCTTTGGTGCCTATCATGACATGAAGGCCAGGAGCTCCTCGCATAAATCCACCATGGCGTGTGCAGCTCACACTTGGCCCCGCAAGCCTTGGTAAGGAAAGCGTTCCACCAGGGATTCTATTGGCCCACAATTGCTTCAAATGTGCGAGAGCTAGTCAAGTGCTTTCAAGGGTGCCAATGGATGGAGAGGTTTAGCCATGCCCCATGGACCTACTCGTAGCCTATACCACCAATACGGCTATTGGCACGCTGGGCGGTTGACATCATAGGACCGCTACTCCATGGATCTAGTGACCTCCGGTTCATCATCATGGCCTATGACTACTTCTCCAAATGGGTCGAGGCCCAACCCCTCGCCAGGATCACATCGGTGGCTAGCAGAAGTTCCTTTGGCAAAACATCATATGCCGATTCGGAGTCCCTAAAAAGTCACCATTAGTAATGGATTATAATTCAATGCAACAGGCTTACCATATTTCTATCAACGTATGACCATCAATATATGCTACACCTTTGTGGGCCACCCACAGTCCAATGGGGCCGTGGAGCATGCAAATGGCACCATCTCAGAGGGAATAAAAAAGCTCTTGATTGGCCTCCTAAAGGGGTAGTGGCATGAGGAGTTATCAAAAGTCCTCTGGTCTATACGTACCATGACCACACACCCTACTAGCTTCACCCTATTCAAACTGCTCTTCAATGATGAGGCCATGATGCCTGAAGAACTCAAAGCAAAGTCCCAACACATGCTGGTCAAGGCACCCTAGGAGGAATGCCAACTCCCACTAGACCTCACTAATAAAACTAGGGTTTAGGTAGCCTGCAACATCATGAAGTACATGTGGCGATCGTGGCTTCCTACAACAAGAAGGTCAGGCAGCGTCATCTCATGGTGGGGGACCTCATCCTCGAAAAGGCTCTCAAGGGCCAGTGCAACAAAGAAGCTAGAGTCAAAGTGGAAGGACCTGTATGCAGTGATAGCCTCCTTTAGAGCCATCTCGTATCACCTTTCCACCCTTGAGGGGGAGCCTCTAAAGCACACATGGAATGGCAACCACATCCATCGCTACTACACCTAGCCTGGCAGAGGTTTACGCTAGTTGTTCTGCAGGTAAGCATCTCAAGTTGCCGGCTTGCGTTCCATGCCAAGAGTCTAATGTAAAGCTTACCTGTACAAACGGGGTTGAATAAAGTCTTTTCCCTGACAGAATATTTCTAAATGGTTTCCCATGTCCTCTATGGAATCTAAACTGACATGTAGAGGCCACTACGCCCCAGTGTACTCTATAGGGTCTAAAATAATGCGTGAAGGCCACCATGCCTCGGCGTACTCTACAGAGTTGAAACTAACGTGCAGAGGCCACTGCGCCTCGGTGTACACTACAGAGTCCAAACTAACAAGAGGAGGTCACCGTGTCCCGATGTACTTTATGGAGTCTAAAATTAGCATAGAAGGCCACTGCCCACCACCCACCATCAGCGACACAAAAAGTTTACCTATATATATAACAAAAGAAAACACACCACAAGGGAGGACGAAATGGTCGTAGGACTGGGGTGAGCATCACTAGCTGGCATGACCTCCTACCCCATGAGCTTCATAGTAGGTGCGTCAAGTTTGCAGTAGTCTCTAACAACACCCATTCGAAGGGTGGGTGACGGAGTGCACGTGAACCTACATTCTACACATGCAGACCTAGCAAGTTTTTCGCCCTTCTCGACGATGCCCATTTGAAGGGTGGGGATGGAGCACGCGTAGACCTAGCATGTCTATCGCCATCCTCGACGATGCCTGTTCGAAGGGTGGAGACAGAGCACGCGTGGACCTACATTCTATGTACATGGACCTAGAAAGTCGACTGTCATTCTCGATGATGCCCATTCGAAGAGTGGGGGACAGAGCCTGCATGGACCTTCATTCTACACACATGGACCTAACAAGTCTGCAGCCATCTTCGATAACACCCATTTGAAGGGTAGGGAATGGAGCACACATGCGAACCTATGAAGTCCACTGCCACCTTCGATGAAACCCATTCGAAGGGCGGGGGATAGAGTGCACAAGAACTTATTTTTATCTTCAATGACACTCATTCAAAGGGTAGAGGATAGAGCACACGCAAACCTACAAAGTATACCACCATCTTCAACAACATCCATTTGAGCAAGTCGACTACCATCTTCAATGACACTCGTTCGAATGGTGCGGGATAGAGCGTACGAACAGACCTACAAGGTATATAGCTGTCCTCGATGACACCCGTTCAAAGGGTAGAGGATAGAGTGAACGCACTGACCTATGAAGTATACCGCTGTCCTCAACGATGTCGTTCAAAGGGTGGGGGATGGAGTGCCTGTGGACCTACATTCTATGCATGCATACAAAACAAGTTTGTGGCCGTCTTCAACAATGCTCGTTTGAAGGGTGGGGGACAAGCGTGCATGAACCTACGAAGTCTGCTACCACCTTCGATGACACCCGTTTGAAGGGCGGGGGATGAAGTGCGTTGAACCTATGAAGGATTCTATCATCGCATGTGGACCTATGAAGTATACTACCATCGTGCACATACCTATAGTCTACCATCCACCAGTTGTGATGGCTTGCAAGCATGTTGGGAAGGCATAACAACAACAAACATCAATTGCGAGGAAACGCATCAAATCTAAGTTCATCACCCTCATCGAAGCTCTCTATCTTTTGTATTCAATAGGGTGGACATGCGGCTAGGGTTAGAAGGTCACCCAAAATCACAGAGAGTCATCCTATTGATCCCATCAATGGAGCGCATGATGAAGAAAGCGCTACGCAAAGGGATCCTACCAACCATAGATACAATAACAGGCCAAACACAAAGGAAAGCGACAAGTGCTTGAAATAAGGCTTCGCTATAGAGCTACAAAAGGTTCGACAATGAGGTGGACTTGTCTATATGACAAAAAAATGACCTACATAATATGTAGTGGGAGAAAGGGCATCGACAGCCTCACACCTACTGATCCCCTGCCTGGACGGCAGAGGGTGCCGTATCTCCTCCTGTCCGTCGGGGCACGATGGCTAGCCAGGATCTTACATCTGTCGCACTACCCAGTTCCTAACAGAACAAGACCTTTGTTATGGCCTTGCCGAGGTACAACCAGATGCACTCATAGAACGTGCGAATAGCCTTCCACGTCGTGTGGATAGCGCTCATCATAGTTGTGGCTCAGGATGGCCGCTCTAGGCGAGGGTCCACTAGCTCACCCACATGACCACGGTCTCACATGTGGAGCATTCTAAGGATGAGCTATGTCGTCATCTGGGAACAATGCATACCATAAGCTCAAGCGACATTGAGGGAGAGTGTGGACACGTCATGAATATGACAAATGTTGCCAACGAGGTCCTTAGGGCCATGTGACCTCATGGGAACCAAAATGGCCAGCTCACTAAAGGTACCCTCCAGTGCCCCCATTGACTCCCACAAGGAGACAACGGCCTGGTCACGAAGGTGGTGCCCCTTTGCCAACTCCGTCATGAGCCACGCATTCTCCCACTCAAGGGTGGCAATTTGCTAGAGGAAGTTGTCCCTTTCCTCTATCGCACGGCCATTGGCCTCCACTGCCATGGCCTTTGCATTCACAATAGCCTTCATCCCATCCATCTCAAGGAAGCAAATCTTCTCCACCCACTTGGCGGCGAGCAGAAAGGCGTCCACCTCAGCTTTTTAGGTGGTCTCAAGCTGTTCTTGGGCAATTGTGGCCTCACGATGGATGGCCATTTTTAGCTTGCATGATAAGGCCACCACCTGAAGAAGAGGAAGGCCACAAACTAAGTCATCGAAACATAATAAAGACCAAGGTCAGTGAAGGATGAACCTTTGCCTCATAGGCCTCAAGCACGTTAAGGAGTAGGTTAAACCCACAAGACCGTAGTGCCCTTTGATCCAACGATGTGTCTATGCAATCCGCAGTAGCCCACATGGTGCGAAGGGCATCCAGTTTGGGGATGAAGTTTGCCAGGATGAGCTGACCGACATCAGCTCCCAAGATGTTTGGCGGGGTTGGATGCAAAGCCTCCTCAACTAGTGCTAGTAGACTGCCATCTTGGGGCACCTCGCGGGTGGCTATAGTGTGGTCATCGCTGGAGAGGGTGGGGTGACTATCAAGGGCGATAGTGTTAATGAGCATAGCAGAGAGAGCTGTGTGAAGTCCCAGAAACTAAAGGAAGGACTCAAACTTGCAACGATGATGTTGGGCATGTGAACGGGGTTCTGGTTGCCCTTGGGCTACACGGGGCTTGGTGGCATGAAGTCTGCTCCCTTGCCACGTGGACTTTGGGGGCCTCCACCTCTGAGCTTGAGCTCTCCTCCAAGATGTCGAGGGATACACAGTACCCCTCGATGGGGGTAGTCTGTGGGGAGCTAAACTGAGCCCTCTTCACTAGACAGTTGGGTGAGGTTGTAGGCTGGGTCCTCAGTTGGCACGGAAGAACTGGGGACATGGGGTGCCTCTTCCATCCCTTTGGCCTCCGCCTTTCCTATGAGGGAAACACCCCCACACCACCCTCCTTGCCACCATCGTCTGCACTTTCCTCATTATTCCCGTCCTAGTTTGCTTCCTTCTCATCCTCATTGGTCTCCTCCATGACCACATCTGCACCAAGAGGATCTGGTTGCACAGAGGATAGTGATATAGTGGCATGGGGGGTGTGGGAGTCTTTGCGACCCTCAGCATCTTTCATATCACTGGCCCATGAATTGCGGCTACCGCTAGCACCAGCTGAAGAAACATGCCACACAGGGACTAGAAGCCCTAGGGCCTCATAGATACGGTTTATGCGAGGGCCATCATGGGTGGAGCTGGCATAGGCGCTGTGCTCCTTGGGAAATACGGGTCCAAGAACATGATTGTAGCTCTCTCAGCCTCCTCTAGTGAGGCTACTAAAAGAAATTAAAAAAAGCAAAAATCAACAAGGTTAATCGCGGACAACCAGACCTACCAAGCTGGGTTAGGGGGCCCCAGATCCCGTCATCATAGGGGGCCATGTTCAGCATCCAACTCTGGGGCTAGCAAGGCCACACAAAGCATACAAAACTCATCGGCAAGGTCCCACATGTTCATCTACCACACCAGCATGTGAAGCCTCTTCACATGTGTCTCATCGTCCCAGTCAAGCTTGACATGTAGCGACGAAGTGAAGTTCATGCTTTGCCTGGTCCAATGGAGGTGGTTACCTGGCTCGACGTTATGGTAAAACCACCGCTGCACCCAGTTGGACCTCCACTTTATGCGTGTAGAGTTGGTGGGGAAGTCCTTCGAGCAACCCGACCGAACCTGGAAATTGACGCTCACAAGGTTGGACAATTACCTATCACCTAGTCGCTTTGGCTAACATCGAGCATCTTGTAGAGGCACAAATAGTGTCATGCTCAACATAGTAGTCTCTGATCATGCGGTCCACGAGAACACTGTGAGCTACATGATGGCGTTCGTGATCAGCTGCAATAGCTCTAGGTCATATAAGCGGAGGATGTTAGTCATGAACTGAGCGCACGAAATGCGAAGGCCAGCATTGAAGTATGTGGTGAAGACAAAAGTCTCACAATCCTTTAGCCATGGGGCTACCTCATTAGCATCCGGCTGGTGAACCAATTGTCGATCATAGACCTTGCTGTCTTGAACAGGCGCATCCAAGAACTCGTCTGTCACCAATGAGTGACTGAGCATGTTTACAAATGAGCCAACATGCTCGACACCTCTCTATTGCTTCCTGGTGGGCATCTTAGAATGTGTGTTCTCAGGGGAACCAGCATTATTCATGCTGCCAGCATGGCTTGATGAGGTGATAACCGCATCCGACCTACCAAGCTTCGTCAACCCATCATTGCCAAGGCTGTTGTGTGTCACATAATGGGCAGAGCGGTCATTGTGGCTTGCACAAGGTGTGCGTTGCACTCCTTGGGTCATGACAATGATGGAGGTCACACTTGGTCGTCGTGCAGGTGGGCAGCGCACGATAGAGTAGGATCGTAGGAGAACAAGGCCATCGGCACAAGCACAATGCAAGACCAAAGGTGCGGTGGCGAGCACAGAAAGTATAACTAGAAACAAAGAAGATAGCATGGTTGGAAGCACAACAAGAATACAAGCCACCCATATGCCTTCATATCAGTGGGATAGATACACCTTTTTAGGAGATGTGCATACCCCATACAAACCGTAGCTGCCCATGCCCCTACCGGTGGATCGTGGCCACATGTCCAAGATTGACAATGCGTAATGAAGAGCTCCACTACCTGGTTCAGCAAACGAGGTTGGCACGGTAACCCAAGCAATGACATATAGGGCCACGTGGGGGTAGTGCGAGTAGGACATTGGCAGATAGGCTCGAGGGCTCTTAGCCGGTAGGCTACACAGACAGAGGGTGCCAACTAGACCATACACATCTAACAGATCACAACGGTGGACCAAAGGGATGAAGGAGGCCAAAGCATGGAGTACATGGTTTCGACCTGTTGGTTCTAAAGCCCTTACCCATGAGAGGCTATTGTTGGGCGAAGTGGCACCCTACTTTGGCCCAACTAGCCCACCATACGTAGGCCCAAATATGTATGGGCCAAAAGGCAGGCCTTTGCTGGGCATGATAAGGAAAAACATGTATACCCCTATTAGTAAAGGCCCCAAGGGTGGCATTTATGTATACATCCTCCCCCATAGCTATAAATATGACCTATAGGGTGCCATGAGAAAGGGGAAAAAGAAACATAAACGAAGACTTGAGTTAATATTGGGTACAGTACGTATAATCTACACCTCTCCCCTCTTCTGAGTTTTTGGCTCCGGGAGCCCTGCTTGGTTCTCCCAAAGCTCTGGTATCTACTATTTGGTGTGTACTTAACCACAACAAACCAATTTTTAGATCAATAGATATGGATTATGTTTCCTCTAAGCTCAATTTAGTCACCATTTATAGGCGACATAGGCTCCTAGCTAGCCAGGAGTTGTGTTCTCGAGGGACTTTGTACCATGCCTATGGGGCGAATTCACTGAAAGGCTTAAGGGGGCTCAAGCCTACCCTCTATTGGTGCCTATACCCCTCGGTAGCCATGGATGTTGCGGCTTGTCCTAAGAAAAGGAAGGAAGGGGGGAGAGAGAGAGTAGTAGTTAGGGCGGATCTGACAATAAGGCAAGCTTGGGCAGCCAGCTGACCTAAGCTATTGGCGGAACCCCCCTTTAGACCAGCAATGCACTGGCGGCAGCTGCCATGGAAGCACATGGAGAGTTTGTTCATAGGAGAAGCTACAGGGAGGGAGACGATTGGGTATTGGGCTATTTGGGTTGTGCAAGACAAGATGAGCTACCTTAGTGGATTTGCAACTAAAGCCTAAAGACAGGTGGCCCATAACAACACAGTGACCTAATAGCTCATGAGACACCGGAGAAAAAAGAGTTTGAGCCTACTACCTATTGCCTATTGATAAAAATGTCTTTTTTATTTAGAATTTTGGCTCTTAGCCAGTTACTGCCTTAAACTAGAAAATATATAATTAGTCTAAGTATGTCAAATCAACCTCAGTTAGGCAGTCCAAGCTAGAAATTATAAAAATTAGTCTTTGTTATGTTGATCTCTAAAAATAGCAGAAATTGTAGGTCTATGCATAAATTATATACATATACATATACTAGTTGAATGCCCGTGCATTGTTATGGATTTTTAAAATTTATCATACTACATGTTTTAAAAATCATGGGTGGTAAATATTTTTAGAATATGCATACAAACATGTTCTAAAGTTTTTAAATCCATCAAATAAGTCGGAAGCCATCAATCACACCTCATGGTCATAAGTCGGAAGACATCGACCACACCTCGTGGTCGTAGGTCGGGAGCCCTCGAGCACGCCTCATCGTCGTAAGTCAGAAGCCGTCGACCATCGCGCGTGATCATAGGTCGGGAGCGGTTGACCATCGCTGGTGGTCGTAAGTTGGCAGCGGTCGACAATCGATCATGATCCTAAATTGGGAGCCTTCGACAATGACTCGTGGTCGTACATCGGAAGCCGATGACCATCCTTCGTGGTCGTAAGTCGGAAGCCATCGAGGACGCCTCGTGGTCGTAAGTCAGAACACTTCGACTAACGCTCGTGGTCATAAGTCGGAAGACATTGACCACACCTCATGGTCATAAGTCGGAACACATTGACTAGTGCTCATGGTCGTAAATCGGAAGCCGTCGATCACACCTCGTAGTCATAAGTTAGAAGGCATCAACCAGCGCACGTGATTGTAGGTTGGGAGCGATCGACCATCACTGGTGGTCGTACATTGGCAGGCCTCCGGTGCGCTTGTGCCATGTTGCCTGACTACCAGCGCAAGCCTGTTTGGCCCGCCCGACCTGCTCGACTCCGACTTCGACCATGGCCCTTCGACGTCAACCATAGCCCCCTTCGACCTTGGCCCAATTCGACCTCGGCTCTGACTTCGACCACGGCGTCGACTTTGACCACGGCCCCGACTTCGACCACTACCCCCTTCAATCACTGTCCCCTTCGACCACGACCCTTCGACGATGACCACTTCCTCCTTTGACCACGGCCACCCTTCAACCACGGCTTTGACTTCGATCACGGATCTTCAACTTCAACCAGCACTCGTGGTCGCAAGTTAGAAGACATCAACCACACCTCGTGGTCGTAAGTCAGACCACATCGAATAGCTCTCGTGGTCATAAATCGGAAGCCGTTGATTACACCTCATGGCCAAAGCAAGTTACAATCCATGGGGAGTACGAGACCTTGTGGGTCTTGCCGTCGAAGGTGGGGAGCTCGATCTCGGGGGTGACCTGGGGGTAGGCAACGGGGATGTCCAACTGGAGGGGAAACTCGTAGCAGCGGAGGTTATGGATGAACCAGCAGGTGCCCTTTGGGTTGGCGCTACGATTACAACTATGACCGCTATGACCACGTCCACGGGCGCTACGACTACGACCATGACCGCGACTTTGACCACTGCCCCCTTCAACTTCGAGCATTGCCATCTTCGACTTCCACCATTACCCCCTTCAACCAATGTCCCCTTCGACCACAGCCCTTCGACGTCGACCACTTCCTTCTTCAACCACAGCTTTGACGATGACCACGGATCTTCAACTTCAACCACTGCCCCCATCGACAACTGTCCCCTTCGACCACAGCCCTTCGATGATGACCACTTCCCCCTTCGACCTCGACCTCCTTCAACCACGGCTTCAACTTCAACCAAGGATCTTCGACTTTGACCACGGATCTTTGATTTCGACCATATCCCCCTTCGACCACAACCCTTCGACGTCGATCACTTCCCCCTTCGACCACTGCCCCCTTCGACCACGACTTCGACTTCAACCACGGATCTATGACTTTGTCCACTGCCCTTCGACTTCGACCAATGCCCCCTTCAACCACTATCCCCTTCGACCACGGCTTAAACTTCGACCACTACCCCCTTCGACCACTGTCCCCTTCGATCACGGTTTGTACTTCTACCACGACCCTTCGACTTTGACCATGTCCTGACTTCGACCACAACCCTTTGACTTCGATCACGGACTCATTTGGTCCATGGCCCTTCAACTTCGACCACTGCCCCATTCGATCACTGTCCATTTCGACCATGGTTTGGACTTCGACCACGACCCTTCGACTTCGATCACAACCTGACTTTGATCACGACCCTTCGACTTCGACCACTGATCTTTGACTTCGGCCACGGCCCCATTCGACCATGGTTTCGACTTTGGCCACCACGGCTTCGACTTCAACCACTGACGGTGACGGGGAGGCGGTAACGGGGGGATGCGGTGCTACTGGGGGATGTTGGGGGACTGCGACCAGACGTTACCGCGTGGGGAAGTAATTGGTGGCGACACTGAGGAGAAGAAGGAGGCGTGGCACAAGGGTTCGGGGGAGAGAAGGAGGCAGCAGTTGTAGGAGGTGGAGTGGTTGCGGGAGGCGGAGAATGCGGGGAAGAGAAGAGGAGAAGCGAGGCCCACGCGTCGGCCCAACCTTTTCTACGAAGAGTGGAAGAACTACCTACATGTGAATCTAGATGACTGATCTTTGATCGGACAGCTGAGAAGAGATGAGGGAGAATGGACCGACGACCACTAACTCACATTTTTAAGTAGTACTAGTTGAATGCCCGTACGTTGCTACGGATTTTTAAAATTTATCATATTACATGTTTTAAAACTCACGAGTGGTAATAATTTTTAAAATATGCATATAAACATGTTCTAAAAGTTTTTAAATCCGTCAAGTAAGTCGGAAGCCGTTGATCACACCCCGTAGGTCGGGAGCCCTCGAGCACACCTCATCGTCGTAAATCGGAAGTCGTTGACCATCATGCGTGATCATAGATCAGCTTCGACGACGACCATGGATCTTCGACTTCGACCACTGCCCCCCTCGACCACTGTCCTCTTCGACCACGTCCCTTCGACGACCACGACATAGGAAAACGGTTATACGAACTACAAAGTAACAGAGCAGCTTCAGTAATTGATAATCAAAAGGTAATAGTATCCAGCATTTTTTATGTGTCTAAGAGGGCAGCTCAAACCTTAATTAAGGCCAATTCCATTCCCTATTCATTACGAACGTAACGCAAAAGCGGATCGACGCACATCAGATGGACATATACAGTGAAATAGTGTAACGGCATTAACATACGCAAATATTACCTTCGATGTGGCTTCTCTTTTGATTTGTTTCATTTTAGAAGTAGCCAAATGTTTCAGTTTGATGCTTGGTATGAAGCTAAGAAGTGAGCAAGATGGAAAAATGAAGGAATAATCATCTGGCACCAATATATGGGAAGGGCTGTAATTCCCTTAAAAAAAATGGATAGTGATTGGGAAAAAACCGTAATCTACATGACAACAAACAAAAAATTTTAAATATAATATGACAATAGAACTTTGCCACCCTTGAATAAAATACATCTAAAACAAATTTAGCTTGTGTGCTAAATCGACAACTGGGCAGTAGGTCAGGCCACCAAGTAATTCTCAACCTACTTGCAACTGATGGCAGCAAAAATGGGTCAAATCCAAAACCTAGCCAGCAATATAACACAGTGTCAGCAACCTAAATTTTCTAAAGTAAGCTATGCAATTATTTCTTTCAAGGTCTATGCTTTTGAAATTCTCGTGCAATTTTGATGGGAAACTATGCTAGTCCAAGGAAGCCATGTCTAAGAAGTTGAGTATACAAACAGAACAGGGGGACAGAAAGAATGTTTGTAGAACAATAAATTATTTTCGTAGTTTGGCAATGCCATAGCCTGAGCTAGAGAAAACAAATCATTTTAAGCTAGCCCTGAAGAACAAAAAAAAAAGAAATTATACTTCATCATAGCCCTGGTTCCTAGCTAGCACATCAAAATTATAAAGCAGCTAATTAAATCATATTAGAATTTCGAATTAGTAGAGCTATTAATAAGGCATATACAAGTATTGCCTGTAGAAATGTCAGCTGATAATATAAGCTATGGATCATTAGGCCAACTAAGAACTGATAGTAATGATTAAATTAGGCCAACTAAGGACTGATAGTAATAATTAAATAGAGCTTAAATGAGACTTAATATTGCCACCGAGGCATTAGAAAATGCAGCAGGTTCCAGTTTCAACTCATCGGCAATTATCTCTCCCTTTTGCCACTTCAAGGATTATTTCATTTTCAATGCTAGATACACCAAGAAAGACTATTCTTAACATCCAAATAAGGATGCCTAGATGCACATGTGTCCAATTATGTGTATGTTGCCTAAGACTTGATGCAATCAGTACTTCTTAATTGAACTTTATGACACCACAAATCCACAATTAGAACATGCTTGTACGCTAATCACAAGTTTACAACAAACTTAAGCTGAATTTGTAGCTCCAATAATTTAGTTCACCTTACTGAGAATGGCAGATTGTGACACTCTTAACAGATCACATGTTGTAATGTCAAATCCTGTCGGAATACATATCATTTGATAACTGAATATTGTCTCGCAAAAGTTGTACGTACAGACAAACAACCCAAACCATCAATTTCCCCTTTCCCGACTGACAAAGAGTCCTAACAAATGCGCCCGTAGGTATTCTACCTATCTGGACAACCCCTATGTATCTATTTTGTCTAGCCAAAAAAGCAAACATTACACAGAACGCATCAACGTCTATTGTGTACAACAGGATCAAAGGAACTATGCTATCCAATACAGCAGCCTAATACAATTGCACCAGCACAAATAATGAAAGGATGCATGGAATTTAAGCAGATGTTGCACATTTACCTAGTTGGAATTCTAAGACCTCGACGAGCTTCTTGCCGTGTCTATCCTTCCACTGCATGCACCGCTATGACCCCCTCTGGCCTTCTGCGCCAAGCCGCCTGCTAGATGCCCAGGCAGCAGTGCCTTGCGCTTGCCGCCGCCGCTAGCATCCTCCTTCGAGCCCGCCACTGCGGCCATGGACGCCCGGACCCGCCGCCGGTGAGAGAGGGACCAGATTCTTACCTCCGTCGTTGCAAGAACCACTCTTGAGGCTGCACGATCCATTGTCGGGTGGCATCAACTCTGCATCACGCGAGCTCGATCCCTTTGATTCGATTTGTGTGGCTCTGGGTCGAGGCTTTTAGTATTGCAAGTTATTCTAATGGGAATTGGCACCTCGGACTCGAATGTTTTTTCTTTTTTCTTTTTGAGAAGACACACAAGGCACCTCGAACGCGAATGTTGCACAACAAAAATCTGAATCGGATCTTGGGGTTGAAATTGATCGAGGATTTCCAAATGCCCAACTGATAGGAAGAAAACAAGAAGAAAGCGATACAAAATTAAGGCAGAATCCAAACTTTACGCCGCAAACAAAACAAAAAGAGGTGTTCGCCATTTAGCCAGTGAAGAACGTTCTAAATCGCTTTGAAACACGCTGCAAGCAGAACACTCCCTCGAACGCAACGAACCAGACGGTCCAAAAACCAAATCAACCCAAAACCTCCGCGCATATCTCCTCGATTCGCCGAGGGCGCCGCCCCTGAATCCCCCGCTTCCCAGCGGCTAAATGCGCGGGCTCTCGGGGGGCCGCGGCGCGTCAAACCCCCGCCCACCGAACCGAGCAGATCTCGCGAGGCGAGCGACACGAGTAGCCGAAGCCCGAGGCCCAGTGGCCGGCTTACCTTCCTGCACCTCCTCACCGGCCGCGCGCTTGCCGAAGACCTGCGCGAACCGCCACTCCAGCTGCTGCTGCGCCGCCGCCTCGGATAGGTGGGAGGGAGGGAAGAAGGCGGTGGCGCGAGGTGGGGCGGAGGAGGAGGCGGCGGCGGAGCGGAGGGCGAGGGAGGAGGCGACGGAGTGGAGGGCGGGGGAGGAGACGAGGGAGAAATCAGGGGAGGAGGCGCACCGGTTCGGGGGAGGGTGGGGGAGGCGCACCGGCGGTGAGGCGCACGGGTTAATGGGGAGGAGCGCACGGGCGGTTGGTGGGGTAGGTGGGCCCACACGTCAGACTACCTTTTGTTGTCAGAAAGGGTGGTGGTGGGAGAGGCCGCACCAACCACCAACTCCTTCTTTTATATAGTAAAGATATATATACACACACGTTCCACACCCAAACACAACTGGAATGGGCACGGGAACGGAATTAACATGTGTGCTTATCTCTATTTTCACTCTAGCTTCGCCACTCGATGTGAGAGCAATCAATCACAAACTGCAGTACTAGAAACAATTCTCGCTGCTTTTTGGATAATAGAAGTAATGAAGCATGCATGAATGATCTTGTACCAAATGTTCGGTCGTTGCTGTGCAAAGTGATTATCATCTGGAAATATCGTTGCCCCGAATTTGCATCGGATACTCTAAAGAGAGAAGGCATCTTTGATCAAACTAAGCCCTCGTGATAATGCAGGCAACGTGGGGTAGAATATTTGCGGTTATGATTAAGGTCTAATTTTAGCATCGGATAAACTTGCACACGCAGTTTGGACAGTTCGATCAGACAGTATAGACGGTCCGAATCACGGTATTAATTGACGAAAAGAGATTTTTTTTTGAAAAAATCCCTTGTTTTTCTAAGGTAAAGGGCAGATCGTCGGATTTAATTTGATCGATCGAGTTGCGCGCATGATTGATCTAGTTCAGCGGATTAAAATCTCTAGTGATTTTAGCATGCATTGTCTGTTAGTGATTTGTCCTAAAGATGATTATAAAGATAATTATATCACCTTCATGTTTATAATATTTTAAATAAAATGTCATTTTATCCCTTAAATAAATATTTTTTATATTGATCAATAAGTATGTAACGTATTCGTAGAACTTTTTATTCATATTTTGATGTTATTCTAAATTATTTTTGATCTTATATCATTACGTGGAGCAATTATGATTTATAGACCAGTATATGTATTGATTGATGATCATGTTTCACGGATTATGAATATGAAGATATCAAATCAATAATGTGGACACAGTTTCTAATGTATTAATTGACCTACTATGAGACACTACGAGAATTATTATATTCTTAGATGCCATCAGTTGGTTTCATACATAGTGTATGTAGTATTTTTAGACCTGAGATCGTCACAGTTTCCTACATACGTAATAGTTTACTTTGGGATTGCAAAACACTACTCCGTAATTAGGTGGTTATAAAGGTAGTTTTCAGATTTACTATGAAACATGCGAAGAAATGTGAACGATCAAGATGCAATTTGCCCATCCTATATATAATGGGAGAGATACCTCTTGGCCCCTCGATGTGGTTGGATTAAGGAAGTGCATGATTATGCCGAATGTGATTGAGGAGTCAATCACAACTGAGTAATTCACTACAGGTTTGAATGAAGGATCAATTCATCATAGAACGTCACACTTCTTGTCTTGAGTTTGATTTAGTATCCTGAGGCAAAGAGATCGGTATATAAGCACTATATAGGTTTGTCAATATAATCTGTATTTATATTTAGGAATCGTTATATCCTACTAGGGACCGCTATTGACTTATAGACTAGTAAGGAATTTTTGACCCATGGACAAATATATATGAACCTATAGAGTTATACTCTTAACGGATTAGAACGATAATGATCCGAATGATAGACTCCTAGAGGAATATGATCTCTACTCATATTGGATCCGATCGGAGGCACTTCGAGTAGGATACGATCTCTACTCATATTGAATAAAGATATAGTCAGAGGCTTTCTGAGTTGGATATAATATAAGATTGTATTGGATAAGAATCCAATTGAAGGCTATATAAAGAGAGCGCGGGGGCTGAGAGAGGTATCCCGAGACATACCCATCGGAACGTAGTTGTCACCTCTCAAACCCTTACTGTGCGTACTGGTGTTAGTACACAACGCATGGCGTTCAGTCCCTGGACTTGTGGACCTTGGTAGAGGTGATGCTATGATTGCGGTGCTGATTGAAACAATCGCTAGGAGACGATTGGTCAGAGGACGATCGACTACTTCCACTACACCGACATACGCTACGTTGAACTGTCCGCTTCAATTCTACTTTTACTGTACCACGTATCTAGTGATAACGTTCTATGATCTCTTACTCACAGAGCTTTCTGGTTTACGTTAGTGTCCCTTTCCCATACCCCAACATTACTAGATTTCGTAAGTTGATCAAAAGCTAGCGTGTTCCACGATCCATGCTAAACAATTCGAAAGAGCAAATAAGCATCTCGAATCTGACCGGGCTCCAAAAAAATCACGGCCAGATGCTGTTTTTACATGTCCATGCGGTTCTCATCGCATTGGCTTGATACAACTAGGTTGGTAGGGTTATCCCTAACTGAGGTACACGTGTTGGGTTCCCATACGTAACACGTGGCTGTTAACTTATTATTACAAGGCAATCTGCAGCTAGGTGCATGGGATCTAATAATAAATAACTAACTAAGGCGCATGGGCGTGACACGCTTCAGCGCAAGTGAATGCAGTGTGGTTAATTTTGAGATTTGCCATGTATCCTGTGTCTTTGGGGCTTAAAGACAGAGGTGAACAGAAAAAAAGCAGAGAAGAGGGAACGTGTGCAGACCTCGGACGTGAATACTCGTAATCCTCTTTATATGTATCGTACTAGTTCTATTATCAGTAGCTAATACACTTAATAATAATATTAAAATTATATCTATGCACATTGTATATATTTAATTTATAATAAAGGGATTAAATACATAAGCGATGTATATCAATTTTACAACATAAGACTGACTGGCCAAATAAATATAAATATCGAAGAGAGATCGCAGCACAACATCGTAGCAGAAGACAAGTAATTAAACCAAAAGCATGCAATTGTATGCCATCTATACACAACAGGCAACCGACAAAGATTAGGCCCTAGAATGGCCCGTGGTTGTACCCTCCGGTACGAGGAGCAAAGTAAGTGTCGTCGGGCATTGTTTCTTCCTCAACAACAATTTAAGCAAGATTAAGTACATTGTGTACTTAGCAAGACTTGTAATGTATCACAACATTGTATATATATGTAAGGCTAACAAAGGATAAGGATTTACGCTATATGTTATTCTTAGCATGAAGCAAGTTTTCATTAGTAATATTGATAAGTAATAATTTGTAATGGAAATTAAAGAGCAATTAACATGTAATGAAATAATAATTACATAACTTTAATAAGAGTAAATCATAACACTCCTCATCTGTGAAACAGTGATCAAATATCAGCATAGACATGGTACATATGTCACATCATACCATTCCATCATTTTCAACAAAACCGTTTTGTCAAAAAATAAAAGCTAGACCCATTGTGGCTGCACTCAAGCATGCTTATGACCATAAGCATGGCTATTTAAATAGTTTTATACTTTCGAGAGGTTGCATTACTTTACCCACATGAGATAATCAACATGCTTCCTCAGGCGTGTGACGATATGATTATCATAAAACATTTATATCATCTAGTTCTAACTTTACACCAGCCCGATGAATGATAAACTCTCACTTAGACATATCCTTCCCTCAAGTGAACATTCACCATTGTATTAATAAGTTTTAATCCCAACACCTTAGTGAAAGGATCCTCTACAAGCAAACCTTCTTGGGCTGCCTCACTACTTCGGCCTACCAAAAATGCAAAACTAGTCCTAGATAACTTAGTCAGCTAAAGCCAAACCCCATATAGCATATGTGGTTGTACAATTTAGACCTAGATTTGCAGCAATAGAGTTCGATCCTTAATTAACCTAGACGAGAATCTCTCCTTATCTACATGCAAGACCACACTCACTTTTTCTGTTTATCCTATAACTCACCCATGTCTAAAAAATAGGCTTTTCATTTTATTTTTATACCAAACTAACAGAGTTTCCTTCTATGGTCCAACATTTCAAAATCTCCCATTTTGATACGTAAGTTTTTTCAAATATTCAAAATTAGTGAAAACTAGAGCGTGGCTAAACATGTAAACAACATACGTGAATGTATCATACTAAAATTGATATTAACTACTGTATAAACCATGTCCTAATGGATAAAACAGTAAGGGTATGAATGTCACAAGGAGGATCAATGTATATAAGTGGATATAACTACCGTTATCCACAAATATAGCGAATTTAGTGAAATATACACGCATGCATAATATTCTTTAGAAATAATATACAATAATTAAAATAATAGGATCAACATGGTCAAAGGGGCACTTACCTTACTTTGGTTGTGCAGAGAATTGCTTAGGATCGTTCTCATAGATTTATGATGCCACAATATCTAATTGGTAAAACCAAATGGGCTCAAATAAGAGCCAAATAAATTACAATATAGACCAAATTCAAATATTTTTGCATGTTCATAAATAGCATGATTTTAGAAAAAAATCAGAGACAAAAATAACTGAATTTATAGTTCAAATGCAGAAGTTATGGCCATTTGAATATTATTTAGTTTATAAAACCCTAAAAAGAAAATATTACTATGCTCAAATTTTTAATTTTCTTTCTAAAGGAAATCCTAGATATATTGTGTCATTAGGCTAACAGGTGTGGTCTACTAGTCAGAATTTTATTAATTTCTAAATTGACTGACATGTGGGGGTCATCATGTCAGTGACACAGATTTTAAAACCAGATTTTAAATCACATTTTATTATTATACCGAGTGGGACCTATATGTTAGTGACTAATATTTCAAATCTCAATTTAATTAAAATTACTTAATTGATTTTAGCGGGACCCACTTGTCATAGACTCATTACTTTCCAACCTATCATTGGTGCTTAATTAATCATTTCTTACATGTGAGCCTTACTGGTCAGAAAGAGAGAGTGAGCAAAGGGCAGTGAGCAACGACAACTTTGGCAAGCTCGTCGGTGGCGAGGGAAGCGACGCGTGGTCCTAACATGGGCAAAATGGAAAGGTAGGCTCACGGCAAAGCTCTGGGAGGTGGCGATGAACGGAAAGGTGGTTGGAGGTGGTGGCACAATGGCAAGGAGCGACGGTGGTGTTTGGGTGCATGTATGCAATCAATCTTTACAACAGCTAGTATCAGGGTAAAGAAAAGAAATCTTGAACAGAACTAAACCTGACATTGAATGTACTATCCCTCCTTAGATTACCCAAATACCTGAATCATCATCATTGTAGTTAAACAGGGAAATCAATAGTACCATCACATTTACATCAATTCAAAATTTATGCATGTCGATGACTAACCATTCTTTTATTCGCATAGCCATCTGATAATATGACCACCTCTGAATTTCACTGTACTAGATCCTACGCATGACTAAAGAAATTTCATGTAGAGACCATTCTCATGGTAAGAACAGAAATACGGAAGATGCTATATATGTTATTTCTATGCGTTCAATATCACCACATTCATACAAACCTAATATGTAAAAGGACTCTATATGCATATGAGAAAGCATGCACACCTATTCTGGTTTGGATGCACTTATGGACTGCTTCTTGGTTCTTGGTTTCTTCCTATGCTTCGACTTGTCTTTCTTGTTGATGCAATGTGCTATGCTTCTTCTGGTTCCTCCTTCCCTGATGTTTTCCTACTGCTTTTTCTTGATTTCACCTGCAGCAACACAAATCATCTTGCTGCTGCAGATAAGAAGTAAAAGCAGTGAAAACAATAGGAAAGATTTCACCTTATGCCCTATGATTTTGATGCTTTAGTTCCTCCCTTGCTTGCTGTTGCTTCTTGCCCCTTCCCTGACCAGCTGCTGTGAAACAGCATTAGCACATGGCTGTGGGGAAGAGGAGAAGCAACAGCAATAGAGGGATGGGCTCACCTGAGCCTGACGCCAACCCCCCCTAATGCTGCCTATGGTCCCTATTTATATGTGATTTGCACATTGGAACACATCAAAAATCATTTGCTTTTCTTATGGCTGAAATCCTGGTTTAAATGGTGGTTTTGACACATGGCTAGACACTCGATAAAAAGGGTAACGGTTTTGCTATTGCACAGGCGATTAAAATTTTTTTTATCTCTCAGTCACCTAAAGTTACACTCTTAATCAACTGAAGTTGCAGCTCCCCTTCAAAAAAATCACCTGCAAGTTCAGGTGATTCTAAAAAAATCATCTGCAATTTCTGCATTGTGGTTCATCTGGCGGGAGAAGCAGCAAGATGATCACAAGTTGGATGATTTTTCCAAGACCACCGCGTCTGCTTCTAGTCGCAAGATATACCGACGTAAAATCCCAGTTTCCACGTTATAAAAACACGATGAACAACTTTTTCCAAGACCACTGCTTCTAGTCGCAAGATATACCATCTGACGTAAAAGCTCAATTTCCACGTTAAAAAAACACATGAACAACTTGGTGAACTACAGCCATTTGAAACTAAATACTGCTGAACTTGATTTCATTGCCCCATGGAAGGGATGGAGTATAGACGCTTCAATCGAAACATAAACACGACACATGGAGGACAAAGGCTTCAAAATTAGTTGGGGCAGTATGCCAGTCATGGCGTTTGAATTGAACATCAGAAAATGCATTATGCATACATGCTACGCTCGCAACACTATGCACCTTTTTACCACATTTCTACGTGCACCACACATCCAGCATTTCGTGATTCCTTCTTGAGGCAGCAACACCTCCAAAACAAACCGTACAAACTGGGACGAGGTAGAAAGCTTTCCATTAAAATTCTGGGAAGCAGTCATAGACTTGCCTCCACAATATACCAGTAAGCTCAAAACTGGCAAAACCCTGAAATCTCGTGGACCAACTGATGAAATGAGACCCACACACTAGTACCCAGATAAATCCCAACTCATAATAACCAGCATATCCCAGTGACTACAATGGTTGAAACATTTAATTAATCACCAAATGCAAATCACAGTACAGGAAGCCACATGTGTCGCAAACTACTTTAGTATTCAAAAACAGCCATGACAAAATCTCTGAAGCACAGCCATGCTTGATTAGAATAGAATATTAAATAGGTTCCCGAAAACAGTGTACTAATTCTGGATTTAAAAACACTGAAACATATTGCTGATCCAACTTGGAACCAAAACTCAACATGTCATCCACCAAGAGATTCTAAGCCGCAGCCACCTTCTTGAGCTTGGCAAGCTCTTGCCTGATAGCACTACCTCTCTGTTCATATGCAAAACACTAGTGTAAGCGACATAAAAGTGACCCACAAGAATTAATCATGTCAGTAAAATGTCTGACCTTGATCCTGGCCAACATAACCTTGAACCTGTCAAAGTCATTGAGCGATGCTCTCCTCTTCTGGACGATCAGCTTCTTGCCCCACGAGCTGTTCTCCCACTTGTTCTTCACATCTGCAAAAGGATAACCCAAGCGTTCAAATAAGTATCAGCTGCACAAAGGACAAAAAAGTGTTGCTGCAGAGGTGAGTAGAGTTAATTTCATCATTACCAGCTTTCTCCATTGCCTCAATCAAAGTCTTCTTCTTAGGAACACGCTTGATGTCAATCTTGATGTCGGTCAGGGAGAGCCGCTTGAAGTTGATCTGGCACCTGACCATATCAGGGGCATCCACGAGTGCCTGATTCACAGAATGCATCATCAGGGCTACGAGAATTTCACTAATCAACTTCAAGTCAGCAGAACATAACCAACTAGGAGTCTAGGACAAGAAAAATGAGCAAGTCCAAAGAAGTAATTAGACTGCTAGAATATTTGGTAGTGACAAAGCACCAGAAATACTAACAGAAGCGTGTGGAGCAACTAAAGCCTTAGTTTCTTAGTGAAGTAATTCAGGAGTACCACTCCATACATAGGACCATAACCATAGGTTCCTCTCAGGAAACAAGATTGTCAAGTATAATGGCAGAGAAATACTAACAGAGTGTGTGGTGCAACTAAAAGCTTAGTTTCTTGGCGAAGTAATGTAAGAGTACGACTCCATACATAGGACCATAACCATAGGCTCATTTCAGGAAACAAGATTGGCAAGTGCAATCAATCGCAGGTAGAGCAAGACAAAATCCAACATTGGCACAAGAGAAAAATGCCACAGCAATCAATCACAATAAGGTTTTGATAAGGTGGTTATGGCAACCGGCGAATTCAATTTGCTATTTCGATAACAGATTCCTACATTTCTCACCAAGGACAATCGTCCATAGCAACAAGTTTCTCGCAACCACATGACACAAAGCACACTCTGTAAGTCTAGATCCGCATCACAACAGCGCGGTCATACACGACGGAGACCAGAGCGGAGGAAGACAAGAGAGGTCGATGGTTACCCGGTTCTGGTCGACGACGTCGACGATGACGACGAGGCGGCCGTAGTCCTTGCCGTAGTTGACGAGGGCCACCCGCCCGATCTCCACGAACCTCTTGAACGGCTGCACCCACCCACGCAGAGCACACAAACACACCGCAACAAGATCAGACGAAACAACCGCCAATCGCGGAGGAATACCGCAGCAGAACCAAGAGAGAGCTCGCCACGTACCATCTTGGCGGCGGCGGCGGCGGCGGCGCGGAGTGAGAGCGAAGGGACGGCTCGGCGGTGGGAGCGGAAAGGACTATAAAGGCAGCAGCGTGCGGGTTCCGGTGAGCCGGCTGATCATGATGCGAGGCCTCCTGGCCGTCCGATCTACGGTCGGAAGGTTTGCGGGGGCTTTCCAGGCCCTTGGGCTCCAAGGGATAAATTAATGGAATGGGCCGAATTATATGGCCCTCGGACTTCTTGGCGCCCTTCTTTGCTGGGCAGGTTTCCAGTAATCTTCCTAATCTAATCCAATCATGCCTAACCTACCCCCGGCTCATTACTAGTGACTTCATGTGACTTCTCCAATCATATTTTTACCCTTTTTTTCCAAAAGAAGTGGGAAATTCGGAGGAATTATGTTGATTCTAAACTTTAGTTCTACTTTAAAGCTAAGTGCTTGTGAAATTCTCGCAAGGAAGGTGCTTCTAAGTTCTCCTTAAGAAAATGAAAGTCGAAAGTACCATACATAAAGCAATTAGTCAAGGGATCGAGTACAATAGGAATTTTAGGCTCAGTTTGCGGTTGCTTGTGCGTGTTGTGTTGCGCTTATTTTTGAAGTTGCTGTGCAAAAAAGAAGGTATGAAGAGTCCACTACTTCGTTTGATAAATCAAATAATTCATCCGTTTGCAACTTGATTATGGAAAACATGTAGCCAAACACCAAATATCTAAAAACGGTCCAACCAAACGAGATTATCATAATCTGCCACAATTCCGAACGGAGCCTTGACAGAAGTTAGTTACGTTAATTCGATCGATACACGCACGCATTCTAACTAATTGCACACAACTAAATTAACTAATTACATAATACTAGTAACATACCCGTGCTAACGCTACGGTGATACTAAAAAAACATTATATTTATGGGAAATGAGGGTACTCACAGTGGAAGTAACACATGATGTCCTATGATGGAAGTAACACATGTCTGAACTGAACATGATGTAGGAAAAGTTTGGGTAAAGAAATTTACTTACCAATTTTTCACCAGTCCAGGACATCTTTGTACACAATATTTAAATTCTGACGGTTCGTGAGAGGTAGTATGCACAGAAAAATAGTCGCATGTAATCTTAACTGATACAACTAAACTTAGTATACTTTACTACAATTTTTCTGTTGACCCTGTTTTGAAAAAACACACCTTTTAAAATCTAGTTACTGTAGACAGTACAAGAATAAACTGGCTAAAAGTCGAAAAGAACTCAACCTCGACTAAGATGTGCCACGATCAACAAGTAATTTGGCGAAATGGACGGGGCTACTCGTGTCGACTCGAAACACGATACTAATAGCTCAGCTCAGACACAACACAAATAGTAAATGGACTGTGTCGGTTTGAGTCGACCGGACGTGCCATATTTGGGCCAGGCCGGCCCAGGCACGACACGGCAACTCTTATATGGTAGCACAATAAAATTGTTCTGCAGTTAATTTATTTGTGTTAGGATTACTGCGCTCTTATAAGCACGGACGAGTGACTTAGCAGTAAATTACTTATAATTATCAATCAATAAAATATTTACAATCGTCTTCAACGAACCATCAATGGTTCATTAGACTAAAGTATGTTCAGACTGGTCTGCACAGCCCTATCTCTTTTTGTGTGATAACTGGTCAAACAGTATAATATGGTCTATCTAATACAATATGGTACAGTAACTTATTTGAATGGAACTATACCGGATCTAATCGGATACCCGTGGTGTGGTGTGGTGTGTCACACGAACCATTTGGCCAGATCTGTCAAACCATGAAACAAACAAGCCTACCTCAGTACCTCACCTCGCCTCTCTCTCTCTCTCCCCTCCCCCCACCTGGGCAGCGGAGCCAGAGGCAGCTAGGGTTTCGCCTCCTCGCATTCCCCTTCCATCTCCCATCCAGCGCGCCCCCACATCCGCACTCCCGCCATGGCCGACTCTGACGAGCTCGGCCGGAGGCTCGCCGCCGACGTCGACAGCAGCAGCTCCAACAACCTCTTCCAGGTGATGCGCGCCGTGGAGGACGCCGAGGCCACCATTCGCCAGCAGGTCCCCCCTCTCCCTCTCCCTCTCTGCATTCTCCATTCCCATTTCTCTCCCCCAATTCCTCTCTCTCTCTCTCTCTCTCTCGATCTCGAAGGAATTCTTCCTTAATTGCTCACTACTCCTCCACTTGCTATGAATGATGAATCTCTCTCTCTCTCTCTCTCTCTCTCTCTCTGTGGCGCGCGCGCACACAGCTTGAGGAGAACAGGCGCTTGAAGGACCTGCTGATGCTCAAGACCCGAGAACTCGACAGAATCGTAAGTCCTTCCTTTCACACCTCTAACTCATGAGATTCCTCTACCCGATCCACCGAATCCGTCTCCCTCTCTGCCCAAGTGCCCAAGTCCAAGGGCTGCGTGTCACCGTCCACAGCTGCTAATGCACACTACCTTCTGCTTATCGATCGAGTACTGTAATTGTATGGGTGATGAAGCCTCCCAGATTTGCGCTTTCACCTGACTGCCACTTATTAGCAGCAGCGGATTTTGGGTGACATACCTGGCTAGACACCTTTTCTTTATCTTTCGCCTGAAACTGTAACAGGCTTGCAATTGACACATCATCTACAAAATAGAGCATACAAAGCTCACTATTGGTTGGTTGGTACCTTATCACACTACTCATGGTACACAGAATTTTGCTCATTTGTACATGACATTGAGACAGATATGCATACATATTGCACAACTGGCTGTGATTCCTAAATAAAATGTCCCTTTCCATGTTCCAAAATGAATCATATTCCAGTGTTAGTTCTTTTGCACTCTAGCTTTGAGCTGTGCTCTACTTTTATCTGCTGCCAAAGGTCGGAGGCGACGAATCGAACTTCTTTTGCTGGGGTGGGCATGGGTCAGGATCGCATTTTTGAGGCCTATGGAAACACCTTTTCAAGTGCTGCGCATGGGAATAAGACAGAGGCCTCAAAATGGTTCAGTTCCACATCTTCGTCACCAAACCCTCAGAGTACTCTAGCTAGTCATCAGAATGGAGCTGTCGAGCGTGGAGAGCAGATGTTGCAGGATGCCATCAAACTAAAGTACCTGGATGGCAACCAGTCCAATGGAATATTGAGGAAATTATCAGGGGAGCAGAGTGCTGCTGAGAGTGGAGTGCCATCGCACCTCTCTACTCCATCATCTCGTTCCCTTTCACCAGCTAGGTACCTCCACGATGCAACATCACCTAATATTTTACGTCAATGTGTGCATCTTTTGCTTGAAGAACTGTGATATATGTACAGAAAAGCCTTTCCTTAACAGGCACCGCAAAGAAGGAGAGTATGATTCTAGGTTCAACTTAGCTGGACAAGGTTTATTGCCTGTTTCAGAGATGAACTCAAACATCATCTTGAAGCAGGTATATATAATTTGCTTGGTCTGTCATTGGCACATATGTGATCTGCTTTTCCTGATGAAGATAATTCCTTCCACAGGATCTTCTTGCAAAGGTTAAATAACATGAAGAAGAGATTGCACAGTTGAGAAGGCATCTTGCAGATTACTCAGTGAAGGTGGCTATGCATACAAAGAATCATTTCCTTTCTGTCACTTCCTCTGTCTGTGGTATTTGACGTCTTATGTTTCTTGATAGGAAGCCCAAATACTCAATGAGAAACATGTTTTGGAAAAACGCATTGCATATCTGCGCATGGTAAGTATTTTTTTTATCTTATCAGGTACTAAATACTCTCTTGGAGTACACCATGCTATTCTACAATACATTTGTTGTCAGGCATTTGATCAGCAGCAACAAGATTTGGTTGATGCTGCATCGAAAGCTTTATCCTACAGACAAGACATTATCGAAGAAAACATCCGTCTGACATACGCATTACAGGTAACTGTTTTCACTATTATACTTTCTTTTAAAATCCAGAGAGCCAATTAACATTCTCAATGGTGATGTGCTTGCTTTTACCCCAAGACTGGTAAATGTTTTGAGTAGCATAGGAAATTCATTTATTTGTGTACTGCACCTTATTATTCATGTATACCACATAGTTTCGCGAATCACAATAGCTATTTTGTAATATTGGTATATCATCTCTGTAGGTACTCTTGATGGATTCACATTTGATTCAGATGAGGAGGGTGACAAACTTCCTGAATCACATGCTTATCAAAATGATCAGAACAATGACGATGATCAACCTAAGGCAAAAACCAAAAGAAAAGCTGAGAAGCCAGCGGTGTGGTTTCTTGTCTCTCCTTTTGTTGATCTGCTGCTTTTCAGTTTCTTTTGAATTATCCATTGTATTCCCATTTTGTCATGTCCCTTGATCTGTTAGAAGCATGAATTTATGACTCTTTTACCGTTGATCTGTTAGAAGCACAACATATTACCTTGCTAAATATTATACTATGTGAATGACATTTATCCTCGTTTACATCAACATTGTCCACCAAATGTCATTTATCCTCAGTACATCAGCACCTGCAAGAGTATTAATGCAAACGAGAAATCATAAGTAGTAATCCGCAAAAATAAAATGGTTTACCAAGGTGCCCAGAAATAAAAATATCAAGCACACGCCCAACAATATATATTCACATGAGGACTGATAAAATGGTTTGAGTATACACACCGTCAATCACCAATTTAGGACGTCTTTGTAAACTATATTCTTGGTGCTCTTCCCTGTAGGATCCAAGTCCTCTTTTGGTTTTGCCAAAATTCTTGTTGTTGATCTTGACACCCCCCTTGATAAACCAACATAAAGCTGTCCATGCGAGAACACGGGTTCTGGAAGGTAGATCCCAACGTTAGGGATGGTTTGTCCCTGCGATTTATTTATTGTCATGGCAAAACTTAATCGCACTGGGAATTGTTTTCTCTTGAACTTGAAAGGAAGAGAAATATCATCCGAGGGAGACAATGGTAGCCTTGGTATAAAAACTCTCTTCCGTACATGTTGTCCACCAACGATCTCAGCATCAATTGCATTGTCTTGCAATGCTCTGACCATAACCCTTGTGCCATTGCACAAGCCATTGTTTGGATCAAGATTGCGGAGAAGAATCACAGGACAATTGATTTTTAGCTTTAGCTCGTGCGGGGGGAGGCCATTTGGAGTTATTGAGTTCAAAAAATCAATAGGGAAGTGATTCTGAGTATCATCAACAACAGTGTCAAAGCTGTGGTAAACCTTTTCCTCACCTGGAAACCTCTCAATCATCATTGCATTTAGCCTATCAACATGTTCATTTTTCGTGGATAGAATGGCACGCGAGCTCATATAGGTGGCTGATGTTGCATGTTCTTCAAGTGACGGGAAAACATCTTGAATGAGTTTGTTGACTGCCACGTCCGTGTCAGTATATCCAATCACAATGTCATCAGGGAGTCGAACATAATCATCTCCAATCGTTTCCTCAGTTCCATTTCCAATTCGTAGTAGGTACTCAGAAAACCATGGGTCTGACTGTGCTCTCATATTTCGTGACAATCTTATCTTCCTTATTTTATCCCACAAATAGGATCTTTGCAAAGTAGCATCAGTTACCTGTGCTCTTGTCCCACGTGTCACCACAGGAAGGACCTGTCTGAAGTCTCCACCAAATACCATGACCTTTCCTCCAAATGGCAAAGCACATTCCATAATATCCTGTAGGGACCTATCAAGTGTCTCAACGCACTGACGCTTGGTCATGGCAACTTCATCCCAAATAATCAAAGGCGCCCTACGAAGCAACTCTGCAGTGCCACTTTGCTTTGTAAAGCTGCACATGCTGTTGTCCCCAATTTTAATTGGAATTTTAAACCTGGAGTGTGCAGTGCGTCCTCCGGGCAATATTGATGCTGCTATACCAGATGTGGCTGTTGCGATGGCTATTAATCCTTTGGACCGAACTCTAGCAAGGAGCGCCTTGTATAGGAACGTCTTGCCCGTGCCTCCCGGACCATCCACAAAAAAAACTTGGCTCTTGTTGGAAAAGACATGCTGAACGATTTCATCAAACCCTTCTCTCTGCTCCTTGTTAAGAGAATCAAAAATATCTAAGTGTTCTTGGTCTACAGAGACATTCTGTTCCTCTCTAACCTCTTTCATCATGTCAATGGAGCTTGGACTCATATCGCAAATAGGTGCCAGACCATAATCCCTGATATCTTTACCCATCGAGTGAAGCATATCCCGTATGTCTCTGAGCACCATTTGCTCCACTGTCGACGTGTTGGTGTTGTCCCGGCTAAAGTCTTCACCTAGAGCGTCCTTATGCTTATCCCATAGTCCACGTATGTTAGTGGCCTCGCAGAATACAAGAATGGTAGCAAACAACCTTCGCAAGGCACACGGCATCTGGAAAGTGGTGGCCTCAGTCAAGCAGTCGTCGATTGATCTGTCCGTCTCGATAAGCCCTCTTTTCTCACATGCTTCCCTAAAAGTAGAGTATGTTACACCAGCCAATGTTCTCAAATCATCAAATGATGTTGCACCTCTCACATGATTAAGTAGAACTCTTAGGAAGTATCTATCCCCTTCAGCAGGGTTAGCATAGACAATCCGCCCTATCTGTCCTGACGCTTGTTTCCTTCCTTGCCATACTTTTCTCCCTGTGATCCAACGGTAGTGTTCTAGAAATTCTCTATACAATATTTTTCTTGCTGCCCTTTCTTCACGGTTTTTATTGAAATACTCTGTCAGTGTGGTCCTATTAGAACCTGGGCGACTCACAACATCCTCCAGGTTTTCATTATCATTGTATGTCACGGACTGCATATCAGGCAAATGTAGCTGGAGCTGCAATACTGCCGGATAAACTCCAAACATTGGGAATCCGAATATCCTGTGCACAGCTTCCGGTGGAGATATGTACCTAGCACTCCTATACTGTTGTATCTCATTGATGACACCATCATCTCTATCATTTTGGTCTGCATTTACCGAGAATGATGCTTGGTCGTGGCCTTTATATACGTACTTAAATAGATACTTCACTGCTTTAATGCTTGAGCATGCTTCAACATTTATGTGACAGTTATATCTAAAGAGCAGACCAGGGTTGTAGGGAACCACCCACCTGTTATCTAATTCTGCTCTCCTAATCCTGACTCGACGTCCATCATCCCTTCTCCTGTAGGTTGGATAGGAGTCCTTTCCTTGTTGGGTTGCCTCACAGAACTGTCGAGGGTACTGAAAGCGGCACTCCCCATCCACCATGCACGCGCAGTTTTTGTTTAGCACGCCACATGGTCCATGTAACATATGGCTGATAACCAGATCATGTAACTCTGGATATTTGTCCTTGTCTGGTATCTCCACTGAAATAACTCGATCATATGCATCCGGGGTTGTCAACTTACTCCCTGACTTCATGATCAGCAGGAAATGCTCATGTGGCAGCCCCCTTTTCTGGAACTCGGTAACATGGACGTATGCTGCAACATCACCAAAATACTTTCTCTTGATCAAAAGATCTTTTAGATCCCGCAACTTTGCCCTGTACACTCTTGCAACCAATTCTGGCCTATCTTGTGGTTCCTGCCCCGGTTCGAGATTGCTTGTTATCTCTTCCCAGTAGGGGTTGCATGTCATGGTGATGAAGTAATCAGGCTTGCCAAAACGCTGCACAATAGCCATAGCATTAAGGAACCTTTGTTGCATGTCTCGATCGCATCCTGGGAATGATCTTGGCAGCACAATTCTCTTGCCAACCCTAGAACCCTGCGTCTCTCCAGCAGAGATAACATCAACCAGTCCCTATAATATATTTAAGCACATATAATTTTAGCGAAAGGCAGTAACAAGGTTGCAAAGTTCATAAACAAAATAATAAATAAATAAAATAATATGAGTGGTTACCTGGTATAGCTCTGCCCGTATTAGTTTTTGGTTATTGGGATTAGAGTACCAATCTAGCCTCATAGACTCAATCTTTATATACATATCCACAGCCCACTGCTGAAAAAGACGTCCTCCAAATAATAAAATATTAAAAAGTCCCCGTCTAACTTGCAACTTGAAGCAGTAGTATTCTCGTGCAGTTACATATCTTGTGGATTGTGCTGCCTCTGCAACTCCACTTAGCACATCACCTTCTTGTACGTCATTGTCGCCTTCTTCCGCCAGATTTTCGTTATTATTATCAGCTGCAAGATAGATAAAATAATAGATCATGTTATAATATAGTATTATAGCAGCGATTCAATAGTACCAGTATTATAGCAGAAAATAATATAGGAGATAATACCTTGATAACCACCAGTAGTCCCATCATCCATGTAATTAACATTATTAGTAGAAGCCGGGGTTGCAGATGGTGGAGTGACTGGACCCCCACTGTACGGCATAAACTTGTTCCATCCCGTTTCCCCTCGTGGGTTATATATAGGATAAGCTAATGGGTCATAACAACCATGGTATGCTCGGATATACTGTGGACGTCGATCGGTCTTTCCATATACAACCACACTCCTATCAAAACATCTCTGTGGATCGTTCCCTTCAATCCAGATAGCAGCAACTTGGGATGCTGTTGGGGCATTGTACCTTCTCTGGTCAGGTGTGATATTTGTATTGAGTTCAATCCGGTAGTCATCCAAGTTTGGAAAAGCACCATTTCTCCTAAAAGTATGAACATATGGGTTATCCTGCAAAATTGCAAGGATATTTCGGATGAGGTTGATATCAAGATCAGGGGACCTTTTGACTCTATGTGATAAGGCCTCATCTTCTGTATCATAAAAGTAGAGCTGCAGATGCCGAGCGTCGTCGCCACCTGGCACCAGGTGGTCCAGACGGTGGTACAACCCACCATGAACTCGAAATGTATAAATACCAGTCCCTACTGGACTGTTATATCTGCGGTCAATGGTAACCCCTAGACTTGCAAAGGCAAAATGCGAGTTGATATAACGTATATGTTTCCTAAAATATTTTGCATCATCATGCACTTGACTTGTGAATAATCTTTTCAACTCTGCAGGAACCTCTGGTATATGTATTTGTACTTTTCCTTTTCTACAACAAAACCCGGGTGTCTCATACTGAAACCTCATCGCACCACAGTAATTGCAGTCAGGGACATTTCTCAATTTATGTCGTTGTGGTAGGTTCTGGTAGATGAAGTCATATGGATCATCATCTGTCATACTATTTGTAGCTGGACCATCTGGAAGCACGCGATACGACTCATAATCATGACCTGTGTACGAGACATTGTAGTAATCAATTTTATATATAAATATGCTCTATGGAAAGACTTATTTATTGAAGTTGGATTTGTAATATGACGTATAGATGTCGTCGTAGTACCTTGCGCATGCCGCTGAATGACTCCATCATCATCGTATAAGTTTTCGTTGTGCAATCCATGGCCGCCGTCCATGGCATCTTCATCACCGGCCCAACCATCATGCGTTGGTTCGAATAGTTGACGGTCGAATTCATCTTCATTGGTTTGGACATCTACATGGTTGCGGCGCCGCTCAGGTAAATGAATTTCTGCAAATATATTTGTAATAAGTACAGTAGCATATATCTAAATGCCTTATTTTTTTTTATAAAAAATAGCATGAGGTTGTGCTCACCTGACTCGCCGGAAGTAGGCAATGGACCTGAAAGGACCGTATGTGGGCCTCTAGGTCGTGGAACATAATTATCATTTCTATGTAGCCACTTTGTGGGATCTGCTGACTCATCATTTTCCAATACAGTTGATAATCCAGTTCCAAAACTCGCACCTTCACATATGGACGGCAGTTCATGGTATATCAGATGGTTGAGGAAATGCATAAGTTGAAGATATTACTCACCTGCGGGAGAAGATGCCGGCACTGTTTGAGACACAACAGAGGTGGTGGTAATATTTTGCATTGCAGCCTTGCTCCGTACTCGGTATTCACGTTGTTTTCTATTAATCTCCTCCCTTTGCTGATCGGTCATCTCAGCTCTTCGTTTTCGTTGTCGTGCATTCCTTTGTTCCCTTGTAGCATCAGCACTGTCTGCAGGTCTCGTTTCTGGGGACAGAGGCACATGTTTACGTCATTATAGTAGAGATGGTATGTGTAGACATTAAAAGAATGTTACTTTTACACAATAAACTCGAATTATACCTGGGTCATCCTCGCTGTAGGCCACAGATAGTGCACTGTCTCTTATGGTCGATGTGCCAACGCCAACATGGGTATGCTTCCCATCTGCATCTGTTTGCATATTGTCATTGTCCAATATAATTGGCGTGTTTTCATCATGTATAGGTCATAATTGTCTTGAATCTTGATGTATTATTTGTTTACATGTCTCTACCAAATTTGCATAAGGCCATGATACTTAGAGGGATTTGGTAACTGAGTTGTAGTCTGATTGACTGTTCTCATCATGGATTTGATATCCTTTGGAAGGATTTCACACCTTAATCCATATATCGAAGCCATTATTTTGTATCTGCAGTTAGATGATGCTTTGTTAGTACGCAAGTTTTTTTGTACAATCGGTTGAAGTTTCTTGTGTGAAATATTAATGTTAAGGCTTTGTTTAGAACAGAGGAATCTGATAGGATTCGTACTGATTCCTGCAAAATTCCCTGTAAAATTCTTGCGTTCAAATCAATTTGTTGGGCTTATGTGAATTTACATCATCTCAGCTAAGTTGAATTTATGTTACCTCGACTGATAACATAACAATTAACTCTTCTCTTGATTATTCAGGGTACTGTAAATATTTCAGCGACATACAATACCAGGAACAATGACGTTGAGAGTTCTGTTGTTGCACGTGGAGATCTCTGGAGGCTGGAGGCATCACGCGGCAGTGCAACTTCTGCAAATGATAGCTCGCCTCTTTACCTAATTCAGTTGGGACCTTTACTATTTGTTCGAGACTCTACACTTCTTTTACCTGTTCATCTATCAAAGCAACACCTGCTTTGGTATGGTTACGATCGCAAGGTACGCGTATTATTTCTATTGCCTTCTCCCCACATGTGAACTTTTATGAGTCCGTTATCTCATGCTTTATCTATTAGTTTGATTGGGTTTATGCTTGATGGAAATTTGTGGTCTCTTTGTTTTGCTATTTCCTTAATAATTTGTCTTGAATCCATACTAAAAAAATGATGTTTTTGTTACAGAATGGAGTGCACTCCCTCTGTCCAGCTATTTGGTCAAAACATAGGAGATGGTTGATGATGTCGATGATGTGTCTTATCCAGTAGCTTGTGTAAGTATGCTGTATCATTTTATTGAGTTTTCTGCATGCTATTAAATCTAAATTACTATAATTCTAAATTATTCTCATATTTTGTTAATTGAGCTTATTGTAAATTGCCACCTTTATAGGGTGCTTTTGCTTGCATTATGTAGTTGCACAATCGAAGTATACATGCCGCCACACAGCCACAGTTCTTTTATTGTAGGGATTTCTCCTTGTTAGTGCAAAAAGTCTATGCAGTTGACTTATTTGGGTATTTATTCCATCTAGTAACCAGTGGAACAATAGTTCTGCACAATTAATGCTATAAGCTTCATTTCTGTAATTAGTGTAATCAGTAAGGAATGCTAAGGCTTATCTGCTATTGCATTTTGTAAAAATTATGCGTCATTCACAATGCTGTAGCCATGCTTTCAAAATTATTAACAGGCATAATCTTAGTAATGATATGTTAAAAATGTTCGATATAACTTCCCCCAAAAATTTTTCTTGCATTTGTTGATAGAATTTTTCCCCCAACACGCCAATTATGTTTGCATATACGGGTTAATGGAGTAATAAGTGTCCATCGAACAAAGAGATTAAGTACCTGTGGGTGCTGAAGTTAACAGCACCGTGTCAGGCAAAGCAACGGAAGTGCTACTATTTTGGGTTGCAGCCTTCTTCCGTTCTCGGTACTCACGTTGTTTCCGATTAATCTCGTCCCTTTGTTCGATGGACATGTCAGCTCGACGTTTGCGCTGCTGCATGTTCCTTTCCTCCCTCCTCCGTGATACCTCATCTAAAATGGGATAAAACTCTATTACTACAGGTGTTCCTTCCAATAAATACTAAAAAAATTCAAAAGTGCTGCATACGAAAATATTGTAAGCATACCTATGACGTTGGTGATATCGCTTAGCGCTTCGCGTGTATCTCTCGGCGTAGACATATCGCGTTGTGCTTCGCGTGTATTTCTCGGCGTAGACATTTGTACGTACCTGTATTGACAATTATTATTTTCATTGAATTGAAATATCTAGTACGAAGGGATTCCCATTAGAATAGCACTAAGGGTTGAGTATTTACTTAGCAAGGCTAATATGATTAGTAACTACAAATTACAAATAACAAAGCACTAATTATTGATTAAAAAATTCCCAATATGCAATCATGCAATCTACAGTCTACAGTAGATCTGTAGATGTGGACACGCGCCTGCAATGCAATCAATTAATCATTCATGCAGATGCAGCATGCAGGCCATGCAATGATGCAAAGCGGAAACGCGATTGAGCCGGATGAGCGGATGATTCAATCATTCTGTACATGCTTACCGGCTGCCGGCTGGGGACGTAGTCACGTAGCGTGGCTGGCCGGCTGCGCGGCGGAGTCGCGGAGAGACGTCTAGAGAGTAGAGACGGGCAGACGGGCGACGGCCAGGCCAACCTCGGCGGCTCGGCGCCTCGGCCGCGCGGCGTGATGGTGCTGGCGCGGCGCCGCCCTAGTTCCCTATGGGCCGTGAAAAGAAGATCGAAGACCGAAGACCGATATTGCCAGCGATTCTGCGATTGCCTGGGATCGGCGGGATGAGATCATGAGATCGCTGTCGTGGTGTCGCCGAACGGCCGAAGACGAGATTGCCTGGGCGCGGTGTCGCCGAACGGCCGAAGACGAGATTGCCTGGGCGACAAGAAATCAGGAACCGAACCGAAGACGAGATTCGTGACAGAAGTCGGCTGGCCGGGTCACCGGAAATTCGGATCAGAACGTGGCCTGATGGCCCTGAATCTCGTGATTTCTGTTCGGATCAGCAAATTGTCTGTTGATGGCCCTGAATCTCGTGATTTATGTTCAGATCAGCAAATTGTCTGTTGTATCTTTGGCCTCGCGTTGAAGCGTAGGTTCCATCCAGGCCGCACGATTGGGTTGAAGCCAGGGAGAGTTTTTTTTAGCCCTTGATTTTAATGAAGACAATTTGCTGGGTGCATTTTTGTGGGTGCACGAAGGTTGGTGCTCTCAGCGGGGGACGTATTCTTGGGTGGACTGAGTGTAATTTCAATTGGTCAATTATAGTAGAGTTTTTTGTGGGTGCACGAATGTTGGTGCTCTCAGCGGGGGACGTATTCTTGGGTGGACTGAGTGTAATTTCAATTGGTCAATTATAGTAGAGATATGCAATGCAATCTATCAAGTAATTACTTAATAGGACACCACTTCTTCTTGATCATGTACACATACACACAGGGCATATATGGAAACGATATCATAACTACGGGGAGGGATGGAGGATCATGGTTGAGGACACTACTACAAAAGAAGCTATAACGGTTATATCACAGATGGTTTCTATGAATCGTATGTGCTGCAATTATCACAAACGGTTGATATTAACAACCGTGTGTGATATTTTCATAGACGATTATTAATACGAATCGTCTGTAATGTCATGTGATATTTTCACATGCGGTTATTTATATGAACCGTTTGTAATAAAGCAAGACATTATAGACAGTTCTTACTAATAACCGTCTGTGAAAATATCACAGACGGTTGTTACTATGAATTGTCTGTGATAGTTGCAGCACATACGATTCATAGAAGCCGTCTGTGATAATTCACAGATATCTGTGATATGTACATTATCACAGATGGTTCATACTAACAACCGTGTGTGATATTTTCATAGATGGTTATTAATAAGAACCATCTGTAATGTCATGTGATATTTTCACAGATGGTTATTAATACGAACCATCTGTGATAAAGTAAGACATCATAGACGTTCTTATTAATAACCATCTATGAAAATATCACAGATGGTTGTTAGTATAAACCGTCTGTGATAATGTAAGATATCACAAACGGTTCATATTAACAACCGTTTGTAATAATTTACAGATATTTATTTATAAAAACCGTCTGTGATATGTGCATTATCCTAGACGGTTTGTATAACAAACCGTCTCTGATAATGCCACGACATCGATCCGTGGCATCTCCTCTAGGATTCTGATCTCACCCATCCATTCTCTCCGCATCGAACGGCAGACACTGGTTCCTCCCACCTTTCTCCCCTTATTAATTACTCCCCCTCTCCCTTTCTCTCTGAGATGAGTTCTACCGGCTGCTCCTAACTAGTTCATCCACTCCTAGCTTGTTCATCGATGATGCCAACTACCACCGTAAGCTAGCGCCTTCATTGTGATACCACGGTAGACTACACAATACACTCTTGTCGTAAGTGTTGTAAGAGTGTCTTATGCAGTCTCACCGTTGTGACACAAAGGTTGATGCTACCGCCACCTCTCCTTCGCTGCAAGGCACCGCAGAAGCAGTTTGCTACCAAGACAATGCTCAAGTCGGTGTTAAGAATATCCAGCTCGCGCGCTGCTAGGATCTCTCCTTCTTCTATGTTTTTGCCACAGGTTCGTAGGATTAGGAGATGTATTCTTACTATATTTAAGAGTTGGGTTCGTAGTATTATGAGATGTGTTCTTGCTATATTTAAGAGTTGGGTTCATAGGATTAGGATATGTTCTTACCATGTTCTTGCTGTGTTAGATGGGCAATCTTCTCATTATCTTGTGATGTTGTACTTATAGATTTTAATGGAATGTGCTGCCGTATTTGCTTGTTTTCAAAAGGTATAGCTAACATTTCTTGAGGCTAGCCAAAAAACTAAAAAATTTAGGTATAGTATGTACTATCATAGACAGTTTGTGGTATAAATTGTCTATCAAGAACTATCACAGACAATTCTATAATACAACCGTCTGTGATACTCGCCCATCATATACGATTGGTAGTTAGAACCATCTATGATGTTAAAGTGTCACAGATAGTTTTTAATTTAAGCCATCTATAATGTTAGAGTATCACAGATGATTTTTGCTTTGAGCCGTCTGTGATGTTAGAGTGTCACAGATAGTTTTTACGTCGAGCCGTCTGTAATGTTAGTTCATCACAGATGGTTTTCTGAACCGTTTGAATTTATAGGTCAGTGATAATCGAAAGTTATCACAGATGGTTTGTGAGCCATCTGTGATAAACACAATACAGATGGTTTATAACTAGAACTGTATGTGATGTTAGAGTATCACAGACGACTCATAAACTATCTGTGATAACTTTTGATTATTACTGATCTATAAAATCAGATGGTTTAAAAAATTGTCTATCATAACTTTTTTTTTTATAGTTGTGCAAACACCTGCAGGTACGTGCTATATACGTACTACTGTTGCGTACGTGCTATCGATGAGGCCGGGTACCTAAGCTAGTTCCAATTATTAGTGGAGTTGCTTGTGTATTGTTGCACAACTCTTTCTAATCTGAACAGGTAGTGGCTATCTAGAAGATTACTTGTGTAAAGCGGAGACTAATAGTACAAACTAGCTAGCACTGTGTATGGTAATATAGTATGGGTCAAGGTCAACAATCAGCTAGATCACACAAAGCTAGCTTAAAGCTATACTCCATACGCGTATTTAGGTACAAATTAAGGTGCTCAAAAGTCTAAAAGAGTTGGGTTTCTGAGTGACACAGCCAAAAAGAAATTGTTCGATATGTTGGCTTTGTTGATTATGCTCGATTCCTTCCTCTCTTTTAACTTTCGCATGCATCAGAGGAAATGCCTCAAGCGTGCTTCAGACTAGGGATGAAAACGGAACGGAAATATCCCGTACCGAACCGCATCGTTTTCTACATTTGACCCGATCGAATTCGTATTTTCGGACAAATTCGAATTCGGTTCGAAATACGGAATACGAAATTCGAAAACGGAGCGGAAACGGTTTAGACGTTTTCCGACCGTTTTCTACTTTTCTACATTTTATTCGGAATATACCGTATTATAAATACGGTTTGAACCGTATTTGGCCCAGGCGCCCCAGCCCAGTTCACAGCCCAGCGCCGCTGGCTCCTGGCTGTCTCCTCCCCTAAATCCCTAATCCCCTTCCCTAGTTCCGCCGCACGCCCGCACGGCCGCGCACGCGACGCGGTGCGCGACTCCAGCGAAGAAGCTTCGAGAGATCCGCTCTTCTGCTCAATTCGCTTCCCCAATTCCTCTTGCGCCCACGGTTTTTTCTTCTCTGCCCTCGTCAGATCCGCTCTTCTGCTCAAGGTATGATAAATCCGTAAGCTGCTTGAAATCCCCAATTGGTTCTTCGATCCCGCTGCTTGCTCCCTCCCGGTGGTCTGGTCGATCGCTCTCTAAAAGCGAACCCGCTTTCCTCGTTGGTTTTTCGCTTGCAGCTGCAGGTGGTGACTGAATCCGAATCCATGGCGGCGGCGCTCGCGGTGACGGATGAGCTGGCGTTGCCGCTTCGCGCGGTGGGGGATCTGGCCGCCGCCGCCGAGGTCTCGCGGGAGGAGGTCGTGGTCATCACGCAGTGCGTGTCGCTTGGTGAGCTTCTTGCCCCTTTTCCTGCTACGCGATGAATGCTCTGAGTTCGCGTATGGCTGTAGAAACGGATCGAATGTTACTGCCAGTCTGTTTCGAATAGTGAACCGTCTGGTAGGATTAGGATCGTGTTGCTCGGGCTGCGTGTTTAGAACCAAATTTGAGGTAATAACTTTTCTTGAGCGGCAATTTAGAATCAATTTGGAATTGGCCCTTGTTTGTTAGCATCTTTCGTGTTGCTGGTTCTGATTTGGACGTGTGTTCCAACTTCCCAACAGTTCAATCCAAGGGCACTCCCCGAGAAACTTGTTTGGAGTCGACCCTTGCTTTCTAGTTTCTGACTTGATGGTTATGTACTTATGCCTCATTTGCTAATTACTAAGTTTATAGATTCAGAAGTGCTAATGAACGTATCCGCCCATCACATGTAAAAATACATCCAAAGCACATACTACCAGTTGATAAAAGGAAAAGTGGTCTCTGTTCTCACATTAATCATGAGAAAAAAGATAACATAATGTAGTGGTAATACACGCTATGTAATTTTAGCCAATATCTATCGTATGGACAGAATCCAATGGCTACTATACTTAAAAGTTTGGGACCTTGTGTTCAGTTTTGATTTCTGTTATGCTTCAATATGGCATATCCTTCTATAAGCTTTGATTTGTCATAAACCTGTTTTAAAACGTTGTTGTTGACATGGGTCAGGTGGGAAGTTCCCTTTTGATGATGCATCAGTTGGTGCTGTTCTTTCTGTCATTAAAAAGTGGAGAGCTTGGGGGATCAATTGATTGCTGAAATTAGCCGGGTGCTGAAGGCTGGGGGAACAGTACTGGTGCAGAGCTTCACACCTTCCTCCAACCAGAAGGTGACTTACTTGAATTGGTTTTGGAGCATGGGTTCTTCTTTCCCCCTTAAGAAAACCACAAAGGCTCTTCCAAAGATTCAAATTGATGATGACACTGAACTAATCGATGAAGACAGCCTCTTGACTGAGGACTTGAAGAAACCACAGCTTCCAGTTGGTACAGTCGCAAAACCCTTCGACTTTGTTTGATTTTTGTACAGATGTTTAGTTTAGGTTTAGATCCTAAAAGGTTCACTGTTGTTTCACCAGTTGGGGATTGTGAAGTGGGAGCCACTAGGAAGGCATGCAAGAACTGTACTTGTGGTCGAGCTCAGTACCGGCGCGCGCCTGCTGACGGTTCGCCTGCCGACTGCCGCACGCGCTGCCTCGATCCGGTAATTGTTATGTAGTTGGTCACTTGTTAATTGTTATGCACTTGGTCCTACAGGTCGGTATTCCGTATTGAATTTTCGTATACCGACCGTGTTCGACATAATTCCGCTCGAATTGGTTCGTTTTCGAAATTCTCGATATTCCGTAAGTTCGCGTTCGTTTTCGTGTCCGGCTTTACCGCTTTCGTTTTCGTTTTCGTATTCAAATGTAGAAGTAGAAAATGGTTGAGGAGTTTTCCGACCGTTTCCGACCGTTTTCATCCCTACTTCAGACAATGCGGCCGAAAGCATCCGGCAGCTAGCTAGCTAAGTACTACTTACTCCACTATAAACTGCATGCACTTCTCGTGGTATATATGAATTTAATTTAAAGATTCTACTAGTCATTCTTAATATTCTTTTTAACACCCATAAATTAAGCAAATAAATAATAAGCCTCACTAAATTAGGAACCGGCCGGTCCTTGGTAGAGAGATGCATATATGCTTGGTGTCGTCGTCCTCTTGCCCATCCAGGTTCAGATCATAAAATTCGTCCGGATGGCTACTCCTCCTTAAGCGATCGCCAGAGCTCCCAACTATATATTTTTAAAAAAATATCATTGAATTAAGTCACATACAATTGTAGTAATGAACATAGCTACCGGCTACCGTATATCTAAAGGCTTGTTGATGTTGGCTGTGGTTGATGGTTTTTTACTACGTCCGATAACTTTTGGTTGAAAATAAATAGTAATAGCCAAAAAAATTGGTTTTTGAAAAAAGGGGTAAGCGGTGATGAAAGTGAGAGAGAAATGCGTGTGCGAGATAAGAACAAGAGAAGTAAAGTGCGTAATGTACCTGTGACACTCTATCTTATTCTCGAAACGAGACAAGGGCAAAAAAAGTGAAAAAACTACTTGAAAAAACTGAACGTTTATATTTGTTTTTAACTTTTTCAAACAAAAAACAATATAATCGAACAAAGGCGAAAGATTTGCCTCCTCTCGCACATGATCATGCATGCATGCGGATCGATCGAGGAGCTAGCTCACCACCTGGCAAAAAGCATCGACCAGCTAGCATATGTGCTAAGCCCATATATACTCCCTTCATTCATTTTACCATTTTAGAATACGTCTAGTCAGTACTTTAATATATATTTGATCATAAATATACATTAAAGTATTTAGATTTGTGCATGACATGAAAATTGTACCAGTAGATTTATCACCGATAGTACCTCCATATCACTGTATTCTTATTTTTTTTAACGTCTATAAGAAAAACAATGGTCAAAAGATGTGTTATCCATCGATAAAAGTCTTAGACATGGATCAGCAAAAGAGTTGTGTTCTCTTTTATAAACAATTAATTTATAGAGGTTTGTACTCCATTAGTTTACTTCAAAAGAGCACAACTCCATGACAAAGGACATGAAGTTAACATGCTTGCTAATCACCCTCATTTAACTTGAACTATATGTGTTCCATGTTGTGCATGCAACACTTATTACAACCAATACAAGTCTTATGACAAAGGACATGAAATTAGTCTTCTTTCTTTTATTTTTGTTTTTGAAAATCGAAGGCATGCAGCGTACGTAGCACAATCAGAAAGCATCTGGTCATCCGATGAGTACGTACGTACTACCGGTGACTGGCCGGCCATGCAACGCACCAACGACTTGATTATTGCTCATATACGCATGCATGGGCTGGGATCGCTGACGAAAAGCTATAGCCCACGCCAGGGGCGGAACTACTCAAATCTAAGCTCAGGCCGAGCCAACTACTCTTTACTCTTAAATCGACTCTTAGGCTAACTTTATTTTTTTTTATGATTTTTCATGAATTTGGCATGGACTTTGATTGCTAGGCCTCTGGCTACAGCCCAGGTAGCCCGAGACCTGATTCCGCCACTAGCCCACACGAACTTGGATCACTAGTGTACATGCTACAACGTGGTAGCGGAGCTAATTGTATAATTGTGATAGCTCTCATATGTCTATCCGATTGATCTGTACAGTTATAATTTAGATCCACTAAAATCGATATTGTAGATTTGTAGATTTTTCTTTTGTAGGACCGGACAGGTAACAGAGGAGGAGTGAATGGTGCATTTAAAATTTTCCTCTAAGTATTCACTTAACCCTTTAAAGTATGAAGATTAGGGTTGAATTACCACTTGAAAACCGAAGAAACAGAGTTGAACAGCAAGAAAAACAGTGTGGTCGAAAGTTGACAACGTGGTCGAAAGCTGACAGCGTGGTCGAATTCGACTAAGCGTGGTCGAATTCGACTACTAGTTGGAAGTCCAACCTAGTCGGAAATTGACTACCGAACAGAAATCACGTAGTTGAGAACTGACAGTACGTTGGAAATCAGTGTAGTCAGAAATCGCCTCTCACGATCGATGACCAGGGAAGGTCGAAAACCAACGTGGTCGATAACCGCCGAGACTAAAACCAATGTGCTCGAAAATGGATGTAGTCGAAACTAACGTGGTGGTAAACAACATGGTCGGACGCCAACTAGTGGTCGAACAACCAACGTGGTCGTAACCAGTTGGCAACCAAAGTGATCAATGTAGTCGTAACCAACATGGTCGTAAACCAACGAGTGGTCGAGCAACCAACGTGGTTGTAACCAGTTAGCAACCAAAGTGATTAACGTGGTCATAAGCCAATGAGTGGTTAAACAACCAAAGTGGTCAGACCCAGTTAGCAACCAACGTGATCAACGTGGTTGTAACCAATGTGGTCATAAGCCAATGAGTGGTCGAATAACCAACGTGGTTGGAGGCCAATGAGTGATCTGCAACTAACGTGGTTGATTCAGTTCAAGAGCAAACCAGTGAAATTGACGATTAGCAAGCAGTCGAAAATCACATTCGGTAGGGAAAATGCAAAGCGGTCAGAAGACTGAATGTGGTCGAAAGTTGTGTGACACGATCTGGAACTTGATTGTGGTCGTAACCAACATGGTCCCAAAATTGGTCGATGTTCCAGACAAACTGCACCGACTGTTTAGCTCTGATTCAAATATGAAAACAGATGTCATTTTTGATTCGTAAATCCAAATAATGTGAAACTTTGAAGAGATTCTCTTTAGGGTATTATGAACCTATTCTAACAAACGATCATAAAATGCATGGACAAAGATGAGACCTTTTTTAGTTTGTTGGAAGGTTACATCAAAACCGAGTGAAAATCAAAATCAGTGAATAAAACTAGCTCATGGTGGATGATGACCAAGATGAGTCTAGATATATTCCCACATGCCACAATAAGTTAGAACACCAAAGAAATTAGCTCAAAAACCCTTGGATCAAGAAATCAAATCAAGAGCAAAATAACCAAATCAAGATGGATCCATAGAAATATGTAAAGAATGATGTATTGCTCACTTGAGAAGGTTGAGTTTACAGCCACTCCATCTTATATGACAAAGAGCATACCATGTACTCCACTTTCAAAACCTTAACCCTAAACAAGAAAGCACATAAGAGATGGGTGGGATGGTTAACCCTACATGTCTCCATCCCATCCCCTTTTATAGGTAGGCAACCGGCCACCTACCCCAAAATGGATCTTATCCACTATTACAATGGGGGAAAACCCATTAATCTCACATACACGGGTTTTACTTACTCAAGTTCACTTATGCATGCTTTTCAAAGCTGCATTCGCTAAACCCTTAGTCTTGATCCGTCTTGATCAAACCAGCTCCATCTTGACCTAAACCACTCTCTAATGCATCGCCCATGCACCGCGGTTTTGATCCAAGTGGTTTCTGGTATTTTGGTCAAAATACCGAAATGCCCCTTTGTTGACTCGGTCATCACCATCCATTGCAAGCAATCGCCATGGTTACAACGTGTAGGTACACCAATAGTTTGCTACGTGCTACCAAGTCTCTCCCGTCCTGGTCCTACCAAACCACGACTCACTTGACCCGTGTAAGCCACCTGGCGTCATCTCGCCGTTCGAACTCGCTTTCAATATTCTCGTGTCATGCTTGAGCTCACCATCTCACCTGGCATCCTTGATATCGTTCTGCGCCTTGACTCCTCTATACTTGACCTACATTAGCCAAGATATGCATCATACAACCTTAATCCAATGACTCAGGTCAACCTAAGTAAATCCATAACCCAAATCCCAAATCCTTAATTTTTGCCTGAACCAATCCTGATAGAATGTAATCTTTGCAAAGTCAATTGATCACTCCACAAACATTGCAATAGTTCATTACAACATTAACCTGGACCATTTCACATGATCCTTCATCTTTTTTTTCCTTCAATTAACGTGGTAATTGCTAGTCCTTGATAGCGAACATGATGATTTCTTTTTATATTATTTTAATAATATAATAGATAGATAGATTAGCTAGCTTGTATATTAGTCCGGATGAGTACGACTATATTTAGATAGTATGGTCTGAAAAAGAAATGGGTTCCACTCGAACCCCAAATGTATACATATGAACTCATGAATCACACCCAAAATGCTCTGGTCGAAGAGAAAGATTGTCCAAAATATTCAGTTCAGTACATGCATATATAAACATCTCCGTTAATTCGTTGGAGACCTGCACATATATACTAGTTGGAGAATTCATCAGTACTTCTTTGTGATATGAGGGCAGCATGGATGGCTAGAAATGATCGACGCCACGGTAAATCAGCATGGACACCGGAGCAGGCAGCAAGATGGATGAGAGAGAGTGCCGCAACTAAGTTCGATGACGATGCCGGCGGCAGTCAAGTTACCTGCCCATGTAGAACGCTGGTCGCCTCCTCATCAGGTTGGATGGCACAAGGTGAATATTGATGAAGCGTTTCAGCATGAAAAATTCAGAGGGTGCACGACGAGTATTAATTGGAGATAGTAATTGAAATTTGTTGGAGGCAGCCGCAAGGTGGTACGGTACACTGCCTGATGCGTTAACAGCAGAAGCCTATGCTTTTCGTGATGAAGCCATGCTAGCTAGGAACAAAGGACAGCCGTATTATCATTGAGACGGACTCTCAGGAGTTGGTTCAGATGTGGAGTAATAGAGCTGAACAAAGATCAGCACTGTCAGGTATTCTGAAGGAGATTGCAAAAGTGTGTGTGTTCTTCGCTGAATTCTTAATTCAGGCTGTTAGGAGGTTCGCCAAGCGAAGGCGAGTTCCCCGTGCATATCATGGGAAGATAGGGTTCCTTTCTTCCTTTGTAAAAAGATTGTAATCCTGCTTTTTCTGATCAATGAACAAAAGCTCGACTAGTTCTTAAAGAAAATATACATTACCACTAATCACATATATTACAATCAGACGATCATATATATTCACTCGATAATAATTAAGGAATATTACTAACCTAAATTAACTTTCACGTCCTTATTTATTATCCTATGATAATAATAAGTAATAACTACTGTACGTAGAACGACATACATATCATCTATCTATATATATCGATGCATGCATCCATTTAACTCCAGCGACTCGCAGGAGTCGTCGTAGCAGCAGAAGCCTCCGCAGCTGCCTCTTCGGCCCACCGGTTTCTCACCCTGTTAATGAACCTCATGGCGGCCGCATCAACGCCTCCCGACGCCTGTGCTACGGCGGCGCCGGCGCCGTACGGGCTCGCTGGCTGCACCGCGTTTAATTTTTCCACTCTCTGGACGCTGATATCTTTGCCACGCGACATATTGGCCGGACTGCTGTTTGGTAGCAGCTAAGCTAGCTAGGTTTTCGGTCGAGCTATGAATGAACAGCAAATTGCTGAGGTTGATCGATGGATGGATGGATGTGTTGGAGTTGAGGTTGCTTTGAGTTGAATGATCATGAAGGCACTCGAGGGGCAGTATTTATAGGCTTTGCCAACCTTCGTGTGGAGCGTTCTGCAATAAGATTAGTCTTCACGTGATTGGTTGCATGGTTGATTGATTGACTCAATTCAGTTTGGGAAAAATCCATGCCACTCTTAATTTCAACTAAAAATTTTCTAATTAGAAGTGGATGGAATAGAAGAGTAGTACTCCTTCCCATGTAAGGCAGAAAGAATTAAAGAGCCGGTCAATTAATTATTCCCTCCCGTTACAAAAGAAATTGTTTTGGATGGCGCGCAGTCAAACAATATAAATTTGACTATCGGTATCTTTTGAATATTTAGAATGAACATATAAAATTGATACTTGTAGATTTATCTTGAAAAATGCTTTCATAATATTATAATTTTAACATGTTCTATAACTACATAACAATATAAATGAGTAGAGAAAGTTGTATTTTAGAGATCATATCAATATCAAAAACAATTTTTTTGTGACTGAAAACAATAGTCGATTGGACGGACGCGCACGTGAATCCAAATTGCAAAGTGGTCACTTGCTCGGCGAATTCCGAACAGTAGATCGGTGGAGAAGAAGACTTATTTCCCTAGCTTTTGTTGAATTGCATGCCGATTTCGTTTGCATGCATGCGTCAAGTCGGGTGCATATACATACTTCAAAATAGAATCAGATTCGGTCTACGCAACAAATTAGTGGCGAACGAAAGATTTGACTCGACCGATCGCGCATGCACATGCGAAATTAGATGCGTATACCTGTGAATTAATTGTGGACTACGTCGTACCTTCATATGGGCTGGACAGTCTTAAAAATAGAATTAACTACACACTCTCTCTCTAAAAAAACTATATGGTAATCTTTTTCTAGAGAGAACCATCTGATCATCTGGTGAGTATGTATGTATGCCCATGCAACGAACGCAACTTGATTTGCCGGATATTTAGTTTAGTAGTTAACATGCATCCGTTAATTCATCGTTGATCACACTCCTGCTCCATATGTCATGCATGCATGAATCATAATCATACGTGCAAAATGCTCCGATGGAACACAAAGATTGTCTGGAATTTTCATGTTAATTCGTTTGTGATCACACCCCCTACAACATGTTGTGCTCCATATGTCATGTATGCATCAATCATAATCACACATGCAAAATGCTCCGATGAAACACAAAGAATATTTGTCCAAAATGTTTAGTATAATACATAAACATGCATCCGTTAATTCATCAGTTATCACACCTCTCTGCTGCATGCCGTGCTCCATATGTCATGCATGCATGAATCATAATCACTCACGCAAAACACTCTGATGGAACACAAAGATTGTCACGCAAAACATGCATCCGTTAATTTGTGGATGATCAGACCTCCCTGCTGTTGCTGCTGTGCTGCATGCCGTGCTCCATACGTCATGCACGCATAAATCATAGTCACACTTGCGAAGTGCTCAGATGGAACACAAAGATTATCCGAAATATTTAGTTTAGTACGTAAACATGCATCCGTTAATTCGTCGGTAAACAATATATACAATCATACATTACTTTTATCAAAAAATTACAATCGTACATTACCACAAGTACACTAAGTTTGCACATTACAATCTGATGAGGATCATATTGACTCGATAACAATCAAGGAATGTTTCTAACATAAACCTTCGCCTCCTTATTTATTGTCCTACATAATACTGTACGTACGTGTGCACCATAATATATCAGCTCGATTGTGTATCCATGCATCTAATTAATTCCAACGCCTTGCAGGAGGCTTAGGTGCCGCCGCCGCTGCGCGCGCCGAAGATGCCTCCTCCGCCAGCAGCCGCCATCTCACCTTGTCGATGTATATATGCCGCGGCGGCCGCATCAATGGCGTAAGGGCTCGCCGGCTGCACCGCGTTTAACCTTTCTGCTCTCTGGACGCTGATCTCTTCTGCACGTGACATGCTGGATGTTTGCTATATATTCGCTCGCTAAGCTACACAAGCTAGCTGGTAGGTTTTCGATCGGTCGATGTGTTAAGTTTGAGTTTAAGGTTACTTTGAATTGAAAGATCATGAAGGCAGTATTTATAGGCTAGCTACCGCAGCGCTTCTTCGTGTAGTGCCTTCTCGATCGAAGAAACGAAGTCTCTTCGTACTGTGGCTGGTTGATTATTGATTGTTTTGATTCATGCTGTTCTTAATTTCTTAGAAGTTTTTTTGGAGGGGGGAGAATTTTTTTTGGAGGGAGTAAATTTTTTTTAGAGGGGTGGGGAGAATTTGTGGTCCTTGAATCTCTAATCCTACAGTCACAAATCTAGATGATAGTTAGAAAAAAAATATCCGAATGATGTCTATCAATACCCTTCTAAGAAAATCACTACGAGAGATCAGAGAGATTCTGATTAAAAGTGGATAGACTAGACTAGCTACTACTCCTTTCATATGTAACTAAAGCTGTATGAATCGATCTCTGAAAAATTCGGTCGGACGCGTACGTGAATCCAAACTGATTTGCTCCGTCAGCGCGTTTCCAACAGTAGATTGATCGATCGATTTATCAAGGTCCAAGGAAGACTTGACTCCAAGTGGTATATGCGTGCAATGCATACATGCCTGAACCTTCGATACATGCATAGCAAGCGTCAGATCTATCAGGTGCATCATTTCACACAAGAATCAGATTCGGTCTTCGTAGCAAATTGGAAGCTAGCGAACGAAGAGAGACTTGACTCGGTCGGTCGATCGCATGCACATACGAAATTTGATGCGTATACGTGCCTGCGATCAAAATGAGGACCTTGTGTCGACCCTGACCAACAAAAGGTCCAGCCAAGTTGCAGAGCTATCTATGATCGATGTGGCATCCTTCGAACGTACCGGTGGCTCCAACCAACGTGAACTGACGCGCATGGTAAGTTGCGCTTATGAACTTGTCTGTGGTTAGAATCCGATTCAGTCTGCGAGTGTGCCAAATTACATGGCGCACATGATATATATATATATATATATATATATATATATATATATATATATATATATATATATATATATATATATATATATATATATATATATATATATATATATATATATATATATATATATATATATATATATATATATATATGAAAAATACCTTTTACACCCACCTCTATATATACCACCTAAACAAACTTGAAATACTCCTTTATCACTTTAGATATATTTGTATACTAATTATAAGATACTCCAATGTGAACCACATGAAACGGTCATCACAGACGGTTTGGAACTGTCATCACAGGCGGTTTTCTGAACTGCCTGAATTTATGTGTCAGTGATCATCACGGGTTATCACAGACAGTTTGTGAGCTGTCTGTGATAAAAACAACACAGATGGTTTGTAACTAGAGCCATTTGTGAAGAAAACTATTACAGACGGCTCGAACTAAAAACCATCTATGATACTCACATATGCCAGACGGTTCTAATTACAAACCATCTGTGATTGACGAGTATCACAGATGGTGGTATATAGAACTGTCTGTGATAGTCTTTCATAGATGATTTGTACCACAAAATCGCCTGTGATAGTTCACTCTATACTTAAAATATTTTCTGCTTTTTGGCTAGCCACAAGAAATAATGTTACCTATGCCTTTTGAAAACAAGTAAATACAGTGGCAAATTAACACAACAACACATTCCATTTCTATTAAGATTAGAATCTACCATTATAGCATAACAAGATAATGAACTAACTCTTTAACATGGAAAGAATATATAAGAAGCAGAGATCCTAGCAGACAGTGGAAGCTAGATGCATTGGATGGCGGTCGGATATCACCGACAATGGAGAGGCGGCAGTAGCACCACCTTTGTGGCACGACGGTGAGACTACACAAGACACTCTTACGATACTTACGACAAGAGTGTATTGTGCAGTTGACCGTCGTGTCACAACAGAGGCGCTAGCTCACGGCGGTAGTCGGTGTCGTCGAGGAACAAGCTGGATGTATCGGATGGCCGCTGGATATCATCGGCAATGGAGAGGCGGCAGTAGCGCCACCTTTGTGGCACGACGGTTAGACTGTATTAGACACTCTTACGACACTTACGACAAGAGTGTGTTATGCAGTCGACCGTGGTGTCACAATGGAGGCGCTAGCTCACGGTGGTAGTCGGCATCGTCGAGGGGAGGATGCAGGAAGCTATATAGTGGATGAACTCACACGTGACTGCTAGTGGAAAGGTAGATGGGGAGTAATTAATAAGGGCAGAGCGGTGGGAGGAACCGGTGCCTGCCATTCGATGTGGAGAGAATGGACAGGTGAGATTGAAATCCTGGGGGTATGCCACAGATCAGTGACGTGTCATTACCAGAGACAGTTTGTTATATGAATCGTCTGTGATAAGGCACATATCAGAGACAGTTTGTTATACGAACTGTCTATGATATTAATATCAGAAACAATTTGGTATACGAACTGTGTGATAACGCTTAAATATGCGCACCCTAATCCAGCTCGTCTAAACTGTCCTCTCATCTTGTTTACCAGATTTCTCAATAATGGCATCTAATATTCTTTTGATCTCCTTCCTCTCATCTATCCATCATGAGTTGTTCGGCCACAACCTTACAAAGGTGGCCAACAATTTACGTCTGGAGCAGCTCCTCCGCTCACGCCTTGCTCTCCTTCCTCGACTCGCTTCCATCCATTAGCTGGACCTTATCATCCGCTATTGACGGAGGTGTCTTGTTGCCGCTCAGCAAAGGGAAACCGCCCTCAGCCTCGTTCTTCTCTGCAATGTGCACAAAGCGGAAGAAGCTCTTGCGGTAGTGGAGAGACACATGGATAACATTGCCGATCAAGTAGAAGCAACTAATTCTGAGGAAGCTTATCATGGCATCCTCTATGACATTATAGACCGTGCTAATGATTTTTTCAGGCTGGAGGATGAAGTGCAAAGGGCAAGGACAATCTTCATGGCATTCGAGAACTCAGCGGTTGATCCTCTAACTCCAAAAGTGAAAGAAGAAGCATATGAAGCCCAGAAAACTGTTGTCACCGGAGTTGAACTCTCCCTTCGGGTCAATGACCTTTGTCATCAAGAGAGTGGAGAGCCATCCTCGAATATCAGAGAGTTCGTTAAAATTGAATGTACTTGATTTGATTGCCATGCCCTGTCTCTAGGAGGAGTAAAGTCGTAAACTAGACAACATAAAGTCACAACTCACCACTTGTTCTTGATTTAGATAAATGATGCCCACATATTTCATGGTAATGCTAACATAGTCTTGCACACCCCACAATTTAAATGAAATAGAGAAACATCAGATCACATATCACACTTGACAACAAAAAACTATGACAGTCGGAGTAGTAGTTGTTTTAAAACACCCTTACAATGAGATCTTTTAGCAAAAATATATACCAAGATTAGAAAACGAGAACCAATTGTCTACAAATTCTTCTTGAAAGTAATTAGACTGCTCATGTTGGTATTTCTCAACAACTACAAGAGAGGAACATTAAAGCACTGTACAATTGGGCTTCAAAGGGCATGAAGCAAATCACAAACTCTAACGTGTCAAGTTCTATAAAGTAGGTCACAACTGACGTATCTTCCTCCTCATCATGCTGCAAGTTGGGCTTGGTTGCTATCTTAGGCATAAAGAATCTTCAGGCTGCTGTGCCCTTCATTTATGTGGAACAAGCGCAGCAACCCAAATGTTCTTTTATTCCTAAGACAGAAACTAAGCCTAACACGCAACATAATGAGGAAGAGATACCAACCATGGCCCACTTCATAGAAATTGACACACTGAACTATGTGATTTGCTTTATGCCCTTTGAAGCCCAAGTGTAGAGTGCTATAATATTCCTCTTCTGGTTATTGAGAAATACCAATATGAGCAGGTTGACTACTTTCCCGAATAATTTGTGGACAATTGGTTCTCTTTTTTCTCTTCTTGGCATATATTATTACTACAAGAGCTCACTGAAAGGGTGTTTTAAAATGGGAAAATTGCTCTCATGCCACAAACTTAAGTGCCATCCTCTCATTTGCCACATATTTAAGTGGCTTTGTTATTATGCCACAAACTTGAGTGTTTTGTCCTTTGTTTTGCCATTTTCTCCCTTTAATGTCTATTTTAATTTCATTTTGCACTTTCAGGGACTTGAACTGACCCTTTTTTGTATCATTTTTGCATCGGTCTCTTGCATCTTTTTGTACCCATGTTAGGATTGCTCCTCAAAATACAAAAAAGATGCAAAAAATACAAAAAAGGGTCAGTTCAAGTCCCAGAAAATACAAAATGAAATTAAAATAGACATTAAAGGGAGAAAATGGCAAAACAAAGAACAAAACACTCAAGTTTGTGGCATAATAACAAAGCCACTTAAGTATGTGGCAAATGAGAGGATGGCACTTAAGTTTGTGGCATGAGAGCAATTTTCCCTTTTAAAATAACTACTACTATGACTAACAAAGTTTTAGTTGTTAAGTGTGATGTGAGATCTGATTTTGTCTCTAGCTTATTTAAATTGTGGGGTATGTAAGACTATATTAGTGCTACCACGAAATATGTGGGCATAATTCATCTAAATCAAAAACAATAAGTTATGAGTTGTGACTTTATGTTGTGTAGTTTACTACCTCAGTGTCAAAAGAGAAGGCATTCTCTGATCTTGAAGGACCTCCATGATGGTCATTCAACTCCCAGGCCATCATCAGTGTCGGTTGCATTTTATTTTCAACAAACATCATTTTCCTTAGAAGCTATAACACATATGCATGTATGCACATATATTTGCATGAACTAAAACATGACACTAATACTACAGTCTGAGCATAGCAAATTGAATCACACTAGTATGCTTCTATACTTAGACTTGATTAATCAATCATGTTTACAGAACCTTGAGCATAGAGTGATAATCATCTAGGATTATATTCAAGTGGACATGCGTGACATAAAGAAAACCCTATTCATAGTAATGTTTGGGCCAATCCTATGATTTTAGTTTATGAACAGTAGAAACATTCATGTCAAATTTTTGTTTTCAAGTTGTATTCTCTATGCATGTCAAATATTCCATTTTTACTTGCCTTTTATTAGCAAAGGAATCCCAAATGAATTATCACATAACAGTTTATTAAATTAGATCACCTATGAAAATGTAGCATCACACTCATATACATATCAACCATTCATACATGTCATGGCACTCACATTCATACATGATGCACACCCTGAGCGACAGCAACGAGGAGCCAAGGAGGACGCGACGGCGATAGGGAGCCACGAGGAGAAGCCACACGATTGGGAGCCGAGGAGGAGGTGATAGCGATAGGGAGCTGAGGAGGACTCGATGGTGATGGGTAGTTGGGAGGAGGAGCTACGTGATGGGAACCGAGAAGGAGGCGACGACAACGAGGAGCCGACAAGGATGTGACGGTGACGGGGAGCTGAGGAGGAGGTGACAACGCTGGAGGTGGAGAAGGGGGAGTTGAGAAGGCGCATGGGTGTGTTGGAAAACCTAAGTGTGCGCAGGAGTACAGTGGGTTAGGTTTTTGCCTATGTATATATAGAATATTAATATTATAGACGGTTTTTAAAAATAATTATCTTTGATATGTTTGATAAAAACCATTTGTGATTGATGAGGATATAACAATCCTCAAATTATTATTTATCTCTAAATGATATTGTTATGTCATTATACTCAATTAGTATACCCCTTATCTATAAGGGAGAGATTTCACAAGGTAGTCGTAAGCTCTTCTATGATCACCCCCTAGTCGTAAGTCTTTTCACTACCACTTCATGATCATAAGCCCCTGTACGACCACCCTATAGTCGTAAGCCTTTTTTACGACCACTTCATAGTCGTAAGTTTTCCTATGACCATGACATAGTCGTAAGTTATCCTGCGACCACCTTGTGGTTGTAGATCCTCCTACGATTAAGCCAAACTTCGACTGACCTGTCTACGACAAACAATTACTTCATGGGTCTATCTGATGAGATGGTTAGCACGTGCACTTATTCTCTAGAATAACTGCGCATAACTTCTCTCTGACAATAACTGCTGCACGACGAGTGAGATACCACATCTCTCTGATAATAACTTCCATCAAATGGTTATAATCTGAACATTGAGGCATCTCTTGGCATGGAACAACTACCGCTGCTTCGCAAGCTATATAAAGAATTGACGACAGGGAGAGGGGGATAGACCAATAGACCCGAGGGAGAATACAAGTAGAGCAAGACGTTCCGCATTACTTTCTCGGTTGTAATCAGTTCATTGAGCAATAGCCACATAGTTGTAGGGTTGTTATTCTCTCAAGAGAAGGCTCGAACCTATATAAAATCTCTATGTTGTTCTCTATGTGATCGTAGTTATGTCGGCAAGAGATCTCCAGAATCCAATAAATCATACGTAAGATTGATACTAAAATATCAACAGTTGGGGTCATCCGTGGAGAATCTTCTTCCAAACATTGGTAATTCCTTGTCAGCAATTTCTCTTTTTCTCGATGACCTCATGGAAGGGGAATGGTACGAGGAGAATTGGTTCGACCTAGCCGACTATGTAGACCTCGACATGTACGACTACTACAACTACGAGTAGACCATGCTTTTGTCCGACGATGAGGCTATCTCTAGAGATCCATCGCAAGCACTCGGAGATCGCACCATTGGTAAAGCTGAGGAGGGATCCTTATCCCCACAGCGTTACGCTCAATGGAGGAACTAGTTTCTTAGTAGGAGGTCTTTACTTCACCTCGGTACCCTCACCATCATCGGAGTCATTCTTACACTTGTATCGAGATATTTTGTACACCGGACAAACATGTAATTTTGCATACTATTTACGGTAGAGAATACAATCATTCAGATATGCATGTATTGTTTCTTCTTCTATTCCTAATGGACAAAGAAACTTCTTGGCTTGGTAGGTGGTTCTCGGCAACACATTTTCCTTTAGAAGGATGTTCGCTTGGAGACGTAAGAACACTGTGAAACTCTTATCGGACCAACCGTTGCTTGCTTTCATTTTCAGCAGTTCAAGAATGGATAACAACCTTGTGTATTGCGGCTTACAGCCTGAGAACAAAGGTTTCTCTGAGTCGTTCATCAAGCCTTTGAATTTACCAAACTCTCTTTCACTATAGTTTCCTTCTACATCGCGTAGCATTTTATCTAGATTGTCCTCATGTGACCTATCCTCATCGAAAGTATAGTTAACAACCGGCATATCGTTGTCTCCCTTGACGTTGTTATAACTATCGTCTTGTATAATCTTTGCTTCACCGTGACTGGTCCAACATGTATACCCCTTTTTGAAACCCCTTCAAATCAAGTGAGTTTTGATCTACGCTAAGTTGGTAAACATCTTCAGATTATCGTAATTAATGCATGGACAGTATATATATTCCATCCCCTTCTTCAATATATCCTACTCGACTGCTCTTCTAAAGCAGACACACCATTAATGTACTCTTCACTCATACGGTTCTCAACGTACATCCAGCTTCGGTCCATCTACGCTACACATGTAACAAATTAGTGTCAAATTGGATTATTAATACTACTATAGCTAGCTATAGCCTAATACTTACACATAATTGTCATTCACCTTATAATAAATTATCCATATCTAAATTAAGTAGTACATACTATTCACGAAGGAATATATATATATATATATATATATATCAAACAAGAATATATTGAATTAAACTAGGAGTAGTCACTACTACAGAAAGCCTAATACTAGATGGCTAATCACAGACGGTTTGACAAAACCGTCTGTGACCGACACTAACACAGACGGTTTTAATTTGGACACCGTCTGTGTTGGTGGCGTCAGAGAAAACGAGTATCACAGACGGTTCTAACCGATGAACCGTCTGTGATACTTTAGTATCACAGATGGTTTTTATTAAAAACTGTCTATGATAATCTAGAATTATCACAGACGGTTTTTTATTAAAAATCGTCTATGATAAGCTGATTATCACATATGGTTGTTAATAAAAATCGTCTGTGATAATAGTGCTAAGCATTTATTGCGCTGCTCAGAACCACATCTGTCTTCATTTCAATCCAAATCTAGCTGGTGCTGCACTCTTTCGCTCAGGAGGCAAGCTAGGCGATTTCAGGCCAATTAATTTGGTGGGAGGAGGCAGAGATTAAGCTTTGAAGATTCATACTTTTCTGGTTGCTTTAGATATGGTTAGTAATGAAATTTATTTTTCTTTGCATTACAATTTAGATCTAAGTAATTGGTGAGTGTTACTGAAGATGGTTTGCAAAATTGTTGGTTATATAATAGTTGTTGTGTTTATAATATGAATTAAGCTAGCAAATTAAGCCTCAATGCATGTGGCCGGTATATATGTAGTAATAATTAATTAATTTAATTTTTAATACTAAGTTGTTATATATATACATAACGTAGGACCGAAGTTGGATATATGCCGCGAGCCGTGTGAGTGAAGAGTACATTAATGGCGTGTCTGCTTTTACAAGAGCTGTCGAGGAGGATATGTTGAATAAGGGGGTGGAATATATGTACTGTCCATGCACTGACTGCAAGAATATAAAAATGTTTAAGAACCAAGGGCAAATTGAAGCGCACTTGATTCCGAGGGGTTTCAAAAAGGGTTATATGTGTTGGACCAGTCATGGCGAAGTGAATGATCATATGCCGTCGGATGACATCGCCGGTGAAGTGAATGATATGCCGCCGGATGACATCGCGGGTGAAGTGAATGACATGCCGCCGGATGATGTCGATTGTGGTTCGGATTCGGATAGGTTGCACGATGACAATCTGGATCAGATGCTTCGCGATGTAGAAGAGAACTATGATGAGAGAGAGAGAGTATGTTAAATTCCGGGGCTTGATGGAGGACTCGGAGAAACCTTTGTTCACGTGTTGCAGGTCAAAGTACACGAGGTTGTCGGCCATGCTTAAACTGTTGAAATTGAAAGCAAGCAACGGTTGGTCCGACAAGAGTTTCACGGCGTTGCTAGGTCTTTTAGCTGATATGCTTCCGGAGGGAAATGAGTTGCCTAAAACCACGTATAAAGTCAAGAAGGTTCTTTGTCTGTTAGGAATGGAAGTAGAAATAATACATGCATGTCCGAACGACTGTATCCTTTACCGTAAAGAGTATGCAGACATGCATATATGTCTGGTGTGCAACGCATCCTGATACAAACATAACAATCAATCAGATGACGGCGAGGGAACAGAGGCGAAGAAAGGACCTCCTGCTAAGGTGGCATGGTATTTTCCTATAATTCCTATAATTCCCTGCTAATGTGATTATCAGATATCACAGACGGTTTTTAGTTAAAAACCGTCTGTGATATTTACACCACAGACGGTTCGAAAACCGTTTGTGATAATCTTCTATTATCACTGACCCATAAATTTAGACGGTTCAGAAAACCGTCTGTGATGACGTTTTTGAACCGTCTGTAATAGGGTTTTCTGTAGTAGTGTGTGACCATTCTTAAATTGGATTGGAGTAAACTACCAATTAAGTTAGATTTAAACTTAGCTATCATATCTCTTTATCACAAGGTATATAATTAGAAGCAAATACTAACATCTAATCATCAAGAACAAATCAATCTACAAGCATCTAGATATACAAGTGGAATGCTTTCACCAAACTTCCTAAAGCCGACTGCCTCCTTCAATACAGTGCAATGAAGATAGATATGTATTGACCGGTCTTGCTGGGTATTAATTAATAACAGGGCTTATCACAGACTAGTTTGTGATAATGGCAGATTTTGCAGACGGTTATTATTACGACTCATCTATGATAATGCTAAATTTCATAAACAGTTATTATTATGAACTGTCTTATCACAGATGATTCAGATTAATAACTGTCTATAAATATACATCACAGGCAATTCTAAAGTAGAACCGTTTGTGATAAATACACTACAGATTGTTTTAAATATATTTTCATATACATAAATGCAAATTCAGTAATGCCTCAGGAGTAAATATGTATTACTTTGTTGTTTTTTACTGGTCAGTATGCCGTCGACCGTCTGTGATAAATACACTACAGATTATTCTAAATACATTCTCATATACATAAATGCAAATTCAGCAATGCCTCAGGAGTAAATATGGCTACTCCTCCTTAATCGAACGTCGGGAAAGTGGCTTTTAGAAAGAAGAGGTGAGCGGTGGGGAAATAGGGAAGAGATGCGTGCGCGAGATGAGAATGAGAAGAGTAAGGTGTGTGATATGTCTGTGACCTACTATCTTATTCTCGAAGCGAGACAGAAATGAGAGGAGTAAAGAAACCAGTGGCGGATCTACAGGGCATACCCTGTGGCGGTGGGACCCAGCCGAAGCCCGAAGTACCGATTCCGCGATTTGCCTTTGCTCGCCTGCCGCACGCGTGACGCGTCACTGGGTCGCTCGATCCTCATGCGCTGAGACGGTTCGCCTTCGTCTTCGCCTCGCCTGCTACACGCGCGACACGCCGCTCCGCTCGATCCTCAGCGACTAAGCGTTCCGCTCCGCTCGATCCTCGCCTGCCGCTCCGCTCGACGAGACGACGAGAGTGGTACGTATTACGTAATGATCTCTTGCCCTTACATTGTGCTTGAATGAGCCTCTCTCTCCAGGAGATTAAACCATGAAACTGGTGACATCTTTGCATCTATGCCCATGTTCAGTTTTTCCCCGTAAGTAAATACATATGGTTCTCTGTTACGATTATCCAAATATACTGTTAACATTGTTCGTTATGTACTTATGTTGTTGTATCTTGGAGGAAGTTAGAAGATCTATGGCCCGTTTCCGTTTGGCTGCAGGCTTGTTGATCCCCTCCTTAATTTCCTAAATAAAAAAGAACAAGAATCGCAAGGACCAACTAGCTAGCATAACAGAAGCATATGGCAAATGGTTTACCGAATTACGGTGCAAAATTTACAATTATTTACCGAATTGGCAAATAGTTTTACCGAATTGCATATGAAAATTTTAGTGCGGCATACCCTTTGGTAAAATCCTGGATCCGCCACTGAAAGAAACCACTACAAAAAGCTGAATATTTATATATATTAGCTTTTGACATCTTCAAAAGAAATCAATATAATCGATCAAAAGGCGAAAGACTTGTCTCGCACATGCATCATGCATGCATGCGGATCGCTCGAGGAGCTAGCTCACCACCCGGCAAAAGCATCGACCTGCAGCTAGCTTATATGCTAAGCCTATACTCCTCCGTTCATTTTACTCAGTCATTTTAGAATACGTACAGTCAGTACTTTGGTATAAATTTGATTATAAATATACATTAAAGTATTTAGATCTGTACATCACATGAAAATATACCAGTTGATTTATCATCGATAGTTCCTCCATATCACTGTATTCTTAATATTTTTTAACATATATAAGAAAAAACTAATGGTCAATCCATCGATAAAAGTTTTAGACATGGATCGGCAAGAGAGTGGTGTCCTCTTTCATAAACAATTAACTTATAGCGGATGGTACTCCATTAGTTAACTTCAAAAGAGCACGTTTCCATGACAAAGGACACGAAATTAACATGCATGCTAATCACGCTCATTTAACTTGAACTGTATGTGTTCCATGTTGTGCATGCAACACTTACTAAAACCAATACTTACAACTGAAGTACGTTGTATCAATTTATATCTATTTTGAACGTAGGAATTTTTCAAGAATACAGTTTTCTGCGAAATTCCTAGGTTCTAACCATGCAGCCCCCAAACATAAACCAACTATACTAGCATGTTTGTGCATCATACTGTGTTACTCATACTGAGTACTGACATATATATATAGCTAGGGCGATACTCGATACAAACATTTTACATTATCAGATAGACTGATACTAGTATACATGTTACTGCTGGGGACTCATGCATGCCCGCCGCCACTGTGATTTTGCTAGCCGCTCGATTTGAGGTCCTGCTTCTTCCACCGGATGAAAGCCGCAGCCGCCTTGTCGACGTCTTCCACTGCGCCGCCGCCCTTCCCCGGCAGTGCGGAGTTCATGATCATCTGGCTCATGCCGCGGCCGTCCGCCGCCGCCGGAAGGTACTGCCGGGACGACTTCCCCGCCGACGGCGGCTGGTTCATCTCGATTGTTTCCACCCTCTGGACACGGATTTCTTCTGCTTGCGACATCTATCTATCGCAGCGAGGCTTGGAGATAGCTGGCTAGCTGAAGTGTGTTCCAGTTAATTGCTTTGATGGGAAATCTCATAGAAATGAGGCTGTATTTATAGGCTCCAGCTAGTACTGTTGCTGGTTGACTCGACTAATTAATTCTGCTACGTTCACAGATACGTATATACGCTAGCTGCTAATTAAGCGAGGTATGCTCAAAGAAAAGTCCAAAAGATCTAGCTTGCCGATCGAATGTATGGATCGCGTTTTGATCTGATCGACTGAAATTATTTGTCCGAAATGTTGGTTTTATTGGATTACGAAAGGCACATGTTCCGTTCGACGCATCCAAAGGAAACCCGCGAGAAAAGTGAAAATGCGCTGCGGATGCATAAAGCAGGCATATGCGTGTTTCAGAACTCAGACACAACGGAATTAAGCATCCGTAAGTATCGGATAAACTACTAGCTAGCTAGAAACAGTGCGTGATTTTTCTTAACCCCCGATACATAAAGCAACCAAGAACGCCTTTAGGGTCTATTTGGATGGTTGGATTTTTTGAGGAATTTCGAAGGAATTCAGTCCTATAGAAAAGTTTCTTATATGGCTCTTTGGAACAAAGGATTAAGCTCACGAGATTCCTATGAAATTCTTATAGGATGTTTCATTCCAAAGGAATTTTAACACGAGGTTAAACTTCATGAAAAAATTTCTCTGTCTTGCATGCACACATTCTCTTCTCAAATCCTGCAAAATTCCTCTGAAGACCACTTTTGAACCAATTCCTCTATTTTGGTTCCTGTAGGATTGTACCTGCATTCCTATATAATTATGTGTTTTTTCTCACTGCCACACATGGAGTCATCACAGACAGTTTGTAATCCTCATCAGAGACGGTTTCTGATTTATTGTGTCAGTGATAACATGTGGTTATCACAGACGGCTTTCAAACCGTCTGTTATAAGTCACAATACATACGATTTTTTAAATTAACCGTCTGTGATACCCGGCATATCACAAATGGCTAATACAAAAAAACCGTATGTGATGGTCTACGTATCACATATGGTTTTGTGTTAGAAACCGTCTATGATAGTTCTTTATGTAGCTAATTTTTTTTATTTTTCGGCTAGCCTCAAAAAATGCTAGTCATGCTCTTTGAAAATAAGCAAGCAGATTGCAGATAAATGATAGACAAGTGAATTACAACCTAAAGTGATTTACAACTCAAAGTGAATTAAACTCAAAATCAACTACAAAAGAATGATCATGTATTGTCTCTAGAGTTACAATTGAATTACAATTCAAAGTGAATTACAATTCGTCAGAGTGAAACCCTCCTTTCGAGTCAATGACCTCCGTTATAAAGAAGGTGGAGAGCCGTCCTCGAACGTCCGAAAGTTCGTTCAAATCAAATGTAATTGATTTGGTTGTCATGTCTTGTCGCTAGGAGTAAAGTAGTAAACATATATTTAAATTGATCACGCATGATTTCCTACATATGATGAGTAATATAGAATGCACATAGGTTACCTTGTAGTTGCTAGTGGCACTACAAAAGTAGAATTACATACATATGTATGGTCAGTTCGAGAGGCATTATTATGAAGTGTGATATAGAATTATTGTGTTCTTGTAGGCACCGAAAATCGTGTCCTATATTGCAGTGTGGCAAAAAATCAATAACATGTTCCACCTGCATGCTTGATTGATTCTCAAAGGGAACATTGTAATATCCTGATTTTCAGAACCTTTTTGAAGTTTTTATGACAAAATTCACCAATTGGATTTTACTGGAATTAATAAAAGCGTAAATTGGATTTTTATTAATTAAAAGGATTTAATATGATTAAACTAAACATTAACATTTGTCAAAAGTATTTTATTTGGGTTCCTTGAGTCTCAAGGATTTTTAAAAAATTTGCTTGAATTTTTCTGGGTTTATCTACTATTTTCGAAAGCTCAAAAGGATTTATTTGAATTTTTGAAAAAAAATAAAAACTCTTAAAAATACCTAAAAGGCATAGTGAGCCGAAGCCCAGCCCACCTTCTCCCTTCGGCCTGCTCCACCCACTGGCCCGGCCTGCCCGTGCTTGCCACACAGCACGCATCCGCATCTGGGCCCGCATGTCAGATGGCCGACACATGTCGCTCATCCGCGTGGTCGCTTCGCCCGTGTTGCATCTCGGCCGCCCATCCCTTTATGCCACTGAGAGGTGGGCCCACCTGTCAGGTCCGTCGTCTCCGACGTGGACTCTCCTTGCCCCAGGTCTAGCGCGACGCCGCCGCCTCACCGTCTCCACCTTGGACTCTTAGGCCATGTTCGCCTTGGTCTCCTCGGCGTCCATGCTATAAAACCTGAGCGCCTGCCCTCATCCTTTGCATCCCGCTCCGCTGTCACCCACAGCAGAGTCACCCATGCGCCTTCGCCATTGAGCTTGAGTCGCCGGGGTTGCCTCTTTGTTTTTGACCACCACTCACTGTCGTTCTCGTCGCCGGTGAGTCCCCGCCACTGAGTCGTCCCATCCTCTCCGTCGGCCAGACCGCCGGTCAACCTTGCCGCTAACCAAACCCCGCCACCGCTGGGTCACCTTGCTTGCTTTGCGCCTCCTCGGTTCGCATGTGCCCAACGCTTCGCATCGCGCGCCCGCCTGCTCAGTCTGCACCCGCGCGCCTCGCATCCCTTCGAATTCCCGTAAACTCAGTCCATCATGCACTGAGCCACTGACGTGTGGGTCCCACATGTCATGACTACATTGCTGTAGACCCGTGGACCGAGCCTCGTCAGCGACGCCACCTCAGCTGCCACACTAGCCACCATGTCAGCATGCCACGTCAGCCCTAGATGCCTAGTTAGCCGCTGCATCAGCAATCCCAGTTGGCAGTGCACTGTTCCATGAGCTGAGTTCACTGTAGAGCTGTTTTCCATGAGCCGGGTTCACAGCATAGTAGAATTCCTGATTTTCAGCCTTTTTCTTTAGATTAGATTTTCCGAGAGCCCGTTCTCCTTCGTCCTAACTCTGATTGACCCGATTCTTTTTTTAAATTCTTCTAAAATTGAGCTCTCTATTTTCGTTCTAGTTTTGAAGTTTTTGGAGTTTATTTGAATTTATTTTGTACTTCATTTTGTTTTCTCTCTTGTTAGATCACGCTTTCAAAGGAGCTGAAGCGATATTTGAAGATCAAGAGTCATTAACTGAGCAAGGCCAAGGCAAGTCATATTCTTTGATAATGTTGAACCTAGTTTTCAAATCTATTATGTATTATTTTGTTTTAAATTATCATGCATCGCTATTTTATTATAAACCCCTTGTATTTGGTGGTAATTCCCTCCATGATAAAATTGAATGCCATGATTCCATTGTCAACATAAAATAGGTAATTATCTAGTGATACACTATTAGTGGTCACATGGGTTATACACTTACACTGCTTAGCCATGCCTATAGTTACGTTAGGTTTATCATCACATGTGATTAATTAATTAATTTTGACTTAACGATATATTGGAACGTGGTGATCAGCCACAGTTATAAAATTTGTGTACCATGACATGGGTAGTATCATTGGTGTGGGTTATACAAAAATGGTTTTTACTCGGACGAATGATCGTGCATTAAAGGTAGTGCAATTTGCATATTGAGATGTGGATGTTTCGCATGAGTAAATCAAAGGACTTAACTTTGTGCGCAATTGATCTGAGTCTTATCACGCAAATCACATGTCTAGTATGGGATAGACTTACCATAATAATTTGTGAAGTCTCAACTTTGTTTCACTACTAATGTTGTTTTGAAGCAATGGGGCAATTATCGACTAGGTGGTTACCCTACTCGATGGCGAAAGCTTAGCGAGCGAGATCAGGTTGAGATGGAGTATTGTAAAAGTTTTGTTATGAGTTTCCTGAACGTGAAGATTATCACATCGTGTGGGTACAGTTGTACAGCCTTTGTAGAGTGTAAAACTATTCAAATAGCTGTGTCCCCGGTTATGGACAATGCTCGATGATTTCACATGAGGGGTAGAGTTTTCATAGAAGCCTGGTTGGGTTAAGTTGGGAAGTGAATGGTTAGTTCACTAGTGGTTGATTTCGTGAATCTTGGTTCACGGGTGATTAATTGGAGTGAATGGTTAGTTCACTTGTGGTTTGTCTCAAATCCTTTGATTATTTATTTATTAATCATTTTTCAATCCTGCTTTTCAACCTATTTATTGAATATACTTTAAATTGTTGATTTCTGCAAAATTAACCTTTCAGCCATTCATTGGTAAGCCTTGCATATTATGTTGCATTTTTTATTACAAACGACTTGTTGAGTACTTTATGTACTCACGGCTATATCCATATTTGCTCAGTTAAGGAAGAAGGACCAGATCAACAGGTGGTACCAGAAGAAGGATACTTCGACGACTTCACGGATTAGAACTTCGCTTCTCATTCGATTGCATGTGGGCATGTCGAGTGGCTACTCGCTTATTTCTATTTTTCGCTACTAGATTCACTAAGCCTCTTAGGTTATTAATTGTAAGCTTGGCCATAAGGTCACAACTCTGATAATTATCAATAATATTCGAGTCTTTTTTAGTAAATCGTGATATGGTCGATATTTCATCTTTTTTACACTGTGTGCACTAGCGTGATCTTAGATTGGTGCAGAATACACAGGAGAGTTCGGATTTACATATTTGGGTATCTACAAACATCATTATATGATTTATCATGCAACATAGTAGACTCATCAAAAATAACATTTCTACTAATAACCACCATTCTAGTTTTAGGATTCCACAATTTATATCCTTTCACACCAGTTTTATAACCAAGGAAATGCAGTTTACTACTCTAGGCTCTAATTTCCCATTATTAACATGAGCATACATCGGACAACCAAATATTCTTAAGTATGAATCGTAATCATCACAAGTGCAGAATGCTCCAGTGGAACACAAAGATTGTCTAGAATGTTTAGTTTAGTACATAAACATAGATGTTCATCGGTGATCACACCCATGCTCCATATGTCATGCATGCATGAATCACGATCACACATGCAAAATGCTCCGATGGAACACAAAGATTGTCTGGAATGTTCATGTTAATTGTTGGTGATCACACCTCTTATTGCATGCTGTGCTCCATATGTCATGTATGCATGAATCATAATCACACATGCAAAATGCTTCGATGGAACACAAAGATTGTCCGAAATATTTAGTATAGTACATAAACATGCATCCGTTAATTCATCAGTGCACACCTCTGTTACGTGCCGTGCTCCATATGTCATGCATGCATGAATCATAATTACACGTGCAAAACACTCTGATGGAACACAAAGATTGCTGAAATATTTAGTTCAGTACATAAACATGCATCCGTTAATTCCTTGATGATCACACTTCCCTTCTGTTGCTGCTGTGCTGCATGCCATGCTCCATATATCATGCATGTATAAATCATAATCATATGTCGTTATTTTCTTAATTTTTTCTTGGCCTTGGTATTCATGCCAGTGTTTCCTCTCAAATGCAAAATTAAATTCAAGAAAAATCAAATAACTTCAAAAGAAGTAAGATTATACCTGCATTCCTATATAATTATGTGTTTTTTCTATTCCTACATTTTTTATTTCCCACATTCCAAAGAAGCCTAATTTGTCCTGGGACATCCAAACAAAATCCAGAGTTTTGATGATACTTTTAAGTGTTTTTTCCATGTACTTAATTTAGAGGCGAAGCTTCGCTATGCTGTCCTGCGCCTGCTTGCTGGCCAGGTAATTAAAAGGTGTGTAGCAACCAAAGGCTATAGGATGACTTGACCTGCCGTATGCCCAGAATCTGTTATAGTACCTAACTTTCAAACAGAATATTTTTTTAAGATAGAATCTACAAGTTAATTGTAGTACATGTTAAAAGCCCAACATCTGTATCAACCAAAATCACAAGCGAGTATCTCTCTCCGTAATCTCTGTCGCAAACAGCTAATATTTAAAAATTTTAACCAAAAATTATAAGCCGCAGCTATATCAAACAGGTCCAGCTCTTGACCATGAAAGCAGCGTATCCGCACCCAACTAGCCAACAATTCCTGCAACCAAATTAGTCTTCTTTCCTTTATTTTTCTTTTTGAAAATCGAAGACATGTAGCGTGCGTAGCACAATCAGAAAGCATGTGGTCATCCGATGAGCACGTACGTACTACCGGTGAGTGGCCGGCCATGCAATGCACCTACGACTTGATTATTAATTCTTGCTCATAATACGCATGCATGGGCTGGGATCGCTGATGAAAAGCTATAGCCCATGAGCTTGGATCACTAGTGTACATGCTACTACGCACAAGCGGAGATAGAAATTGTATAATTGTGACAGCTCACGTATCTATCTGATTTATCTATATTATTATAATCTAGATTTGCCAAATTGATGATGTAGATCTGTAGATTGTCCTCTTTTTCTCTAATTAATATGGTAATTTCTAGTCTTTAATAGTGAATATGATAACTTCTTTTTCTATCATTTTATTATATATATATATATATATATATATATATATATATATATATATATATATATAGGAAAATTACATAAGGCACCTGGGTGCCTAGGCACCCACAACAAGAACCGTCCGATACACGTGTATGATTGATAATTTTTTTGAGTTTGGGTATGAAAATGTTTTATACCCTTGATATATTTATGGCAAGTAAGTTTTGAACTCAGTTCAAACTAGTTTGAACTACTTTTGAGTTCGATGCGACTACAGTGAGTATATACCATAGAAATAGTTCAAACTAATTAAACTGAAGTTGAATTTAATTTTTTTCGGAGTTTGACATCTCAAATATACTTTTTTATGGGTATATGAAGATACTCACATCAAATGTTGCGAATCTCAAAGCAAATCAACGGGAAACACTTGTCATATATATATATATATATATGTGTGTGTGTGTGTGTGTGTGTGTGTGTGTGTGTGTGTGTGTGTGTGTGTGTGTGTGTGACGCTGAAATAGGGCACCAAGGTGTCTGGGCACCATGCCTCCTTGCCTTTGGATTGTTTTTGAATGCGTGCAAGTGTAACGATATATAATATATCAGGATGGAAAGGCTTAATCATAAATGGAAAGTCTTAATCATAGATGGAAGGTTTCAATCATAGAGTCTGAGCACGATGGTGTCCCTGTTATTTATACTATATATATATATATATATATATATATATATATATATATATATATATATATATATATATATATATATATATATATATATATATATATATATATATATATATATATATATATATATATATATATATATATATATATATCGATAGATAGATTAGCTAGCTTGTGTATTGATATGGTGGAGTACCACTATATTTGGATAGTATGATCTGAAAAAGGAATGGGGTTCCAATCGAACCGCAAATGTATCCATACGAATCACTCGGTAGACGAAGACTTGACTCAAGTGATAGATGCACGCATACACAGCTCAATTCGCTAGCTTTTGTTGAATTGCATGCCGATTTCGTTAGCATGCATGCGTCAAGTCAGGTGCATATATACTTCAAAATAGAATCAGATTCGGTCTACGCAACAAATTAGTGGCGAACGAAAGGAATATAATGCAGCGTGTATAGTAATAACAAACTGTGCATGGGTGTTGAGTGAGTGCGTGTGCCTTGTACTCTCTCTCAAAATAAACTATATGGTAATCTTTTTCTAGAGAGAACTATCACTACTACAAAAGAGGCTATACTAGACGGCTACATCACAGACGGTTTGACAAAACCGTCTGTGATTGACACTAACACAAACGGTTTTAATTTGGACACCGTCTGTGTTAGTGGTCGAGTATCACAGACGGTCCTTACCAATGAACCGTCTGTGATACTTTAGTATCACCGGCGGTTTAAAATAAAAAACTGTCTGTGATAATATGAAATTATCACAGACGGTTTTTTATTAAAAACCGTCTGTGTCGTGTAGACTATCACAGCCGGTTGTTGTTAAGAACCGTCTGGGAATGTTCACAGACGGTTTTTTACAAGAACCGACTGTGATGTCCCTTTGTCTGTCATATTCTAGATCAGAGGTTAATATATAAGTACACATTGCTTCTAATAACTTAACTACAGAACTACTGAGACAAGAGGTCACAAATTAAAGGCAAATTTATTAATTTCAATTAGAGGGAAATTCATTACATAAGTCGCACAGGTAAAGAGTTTCCCAGATTGTAATCTTTTGGGCTTCGTACGCTTCTTCTTCGACTTTGGGACTTGGAGGATCAGCCGCTGAATTCTCGAACGCTGTTAAGATTGCCCTTGTCCTCTGCACTTCCTCGTGCAGCCTGGGCAAATGATCAGCAGCATCCATCATGTCGTACAGGATAGCATTAAAACATTCCTCACAATCTGCCATTTCTGCATGAGCGGCAAGGCTATCCATCAGTCTGTGCAATGCGAGTAGAGCTTCTTCCGCATTGCGCACATTGTGGAGAAGAACCAGGGTGAGAGCTGTTTCCCTTTCTTGAGCGGCAGCGAGACGCCTCCGTCGACGGTGGAGGATCAGGTCAAGCTGACGGATGCAAGAAAGTCGGGGAAGGAGAGCAGGGCGGGTGCGGAGAAGCTGCTACAGATGCAAATTGCTGGCCGCCTGTGTAAGGTTCCGGCCGAACAATTCGTGATGAACAGATGAGAGGAAGGAGATGATCACAAGAATAGTAGAAGGCGCCATATTGTACGTACGTAGAAGAGACCTGGATTAGGCGCGCATATTTAACCTTTAGCACAGACGGTTCGTATACCCAAACATTAATGATATAGATGCTTCGTATAACGATCGAAAGACGTTAATTAGACGATCGAAACCCGAAGCGTTCTGGCAATCGAAACACGAAGCGTTCTGGCAATCGAAACACGCGCGAAGCGTTCTGGCAATAGAAACACGCGCAAAGCGTTATGACAGACGGTTTTACTGGCAACCGTCTGTGATATTAACTTTCACAGACGGTTCTTAATACGAACCGTCTATACCAATCGAGATAACACAGACGGGTCCTGTTAAGAACCGTCTGTGAAAAGCCAGATAACACAGACGGTTCCTGTTAAGAACCGTCTGTAATAATCCCATGTCACTGATAATTGGTGTGTAATAATCACATGTCACCAATAATTGGCGTATACACAGGATTTCGATCTCACCCGTCTATTCTCTCCACATCGAATGGCTGGCACCAGTTCCTCCCACGGCCAGGCCCTTATTAATAACTCCCCATCAACCTTTCCACCGGTACTAGTCACGCGTGAGTTCATCCACTAGCTAGCTTCCTGCATGCATCTCCCCTCCGCTGTGAGCTAGCACCTCCATCGCGGCACGACCGGTTCATACTAAACAACACACTCTTGCCGTAAGTGTGTCTTGTTTAGTGTGAACCGTCGTGCCACGAAGGGTTTTGTTAGCTTGTTATCCTGTAATAGATCGATCTGAATGTGTTGTTGAGTTTTTGTGCTTGCCTCTGTATTTGCATGTTCCTCGACCAGCTCAACCAAGAATCTTGAAATGTCTTTTCTTTGCACTATTGTAATAAAATTGCCTTGAATTTTGTCAGGAAAGATGAACTGTTTCGTCAGGGCATGACTGCCAACTCGAAGCATATATAGCATAGCATTCGAGGCACATCCGAGGCCTGCAGCTGTGTCTTGAGGAATGCCAAGAGCTGGTCTTCAGATGTGGCAGCCACACTGGTCTTCAGATGTCACAGGCTACCATTGTAATTGTAAAATGACATAGGAACCTAGCTAGCTACCGGTATTTATAGTGAAATATCACAGGCGGTTTATCAAAAGAAACCGTCTGTGATAAAACATCACAGACGGTTCTATAGATATAACCGTCTGTGATAATATAAATATCACAGACGGTTATATATATAGAACCGTCTGTGATAATATTGATATCACAGACGGTTATATTGATAGAACCGTCTGTGATAAGTGCATATCACAGGCGGTTATATTGATAGAACCGTCTGTGATAGCTCATCTTTAAATACCCGCAGCTAGGTCTGCGGAGTCCGCTCTGGCGCAGTCTCTTGTCTCCACCCTGCAGCGCCCCTGCTAGCTAGGTTTTGCTCCCTCCCGACGCCGCGGTCCCTCCCGACGCCGCCAAGTCCCTCCCGACGCCGCTCCCTCCCGACGCCGCCGCTCCCTCCCGACGCCGGTCCCTCCCGACGCCGCTCCCTCCCGACGCCGCAGATCCCTCCCGACGCGGTCCCTCCCGACGCCGCTCCCTCCCGACGCCGCCGCTCCTTCCCGACGCCGCTCCCTCCCCGACGCCGCGGTCACTCCCGACGCCGCTTATTTTATGTTATATGCTTCACATGAATTTTATGTTATATGCTCCACATGAATTTTATGTTATATGCTTCACATGTTGTATGCTTCACATGAATTTTATGTTATATGCTTCACATGTTATATGCTTCACATGAATTTTATGTTATATGCTCCACATGAATTTATGTTATATGCTTCACATGAATTTTATGTTATATGCTTCACATGAATTTTATGTTATATGCTTCACATGAATTTTATGTTATATGCTTCACATGTTATATGCTCAACATGTTAGCTTTATGATATATGCTTCACATGTATTTTATGTAGCATATAATATATGCTGCAGGTGTTTAGCTCACTGTAGGCACTTCATAGAACCTTGTAACAATAATATATGCTGCACTTGTTAGCTGCAAGGTCTATTTAGAAGGCCCATAGCTCACTGCAATTAGTTAATCGTTAGAACTTTGTCAAAGAGCATAAAGCAAGTGACACACTCCAGTGTATCTTGTTCAATGAACTTGATGCACTGGTTTGTGTCACTTGATTCATAGAACTTTGACAAGCTGGGTCCATAGCTCACTGCAGTTAGTTTTTTCTTAGAAGAGAGATGGTGTCCACACAGTCTTCGTCGTCGCCATCTGGGTCTCACGCTCCCAAGATTTCGAAAAGTAAACGTGGCCGAGGAGTATCGAAATGGCCAGAGGCCCGAATGACCATCACGGTGGTCTCTCCGAATGGGACTCCTCTGGAACCGTCGAAAGCAGCGTCATCATTTCGGACTACCTGCGGGATAATTGGAAGGCAACGGGTCCCCATCACCATAGCAAGCTGGAAAGATTTGACAAAGGATCACAAAAATCAGCTATGGGAGGAACTTACAAATTCCTTCGAGTTCCCAGCAGAAGCACAGGGACTCGTGCAACGGCAGGCGCTCCTCGCGATGGGAAAAGCATGGAAGAATTTTAAGAGCATTCTGTGACGAAGTACGTGGCCGAGGATGTCACGCCCTTCACGAAGTATCCTTTCGTGTCACCGGAAACATGGGAGGCCTTTGTGCAGATGAAGACGACGCCTGAATTGTACAACAAAGTGCGGCGCACAAGGATCTCCAGTCACAAAACACGCACCCTCACAGACTCGGCACTGCTGGGTACTGCGGGTAAAATCCCGCAATGGAGGATGCAGGATGAGGTCGCAATCCGATCGGAGGCCTCTCCGCCATTTGCCGGGATCGCAAACGAGCGCGCTCGAAACTGGTTAAGAGCGAGGTCATCAACCACATCTTCGGGGTGTCTCTTTCAAAAACCCCGCAGATGAGGAAGTGTCCCAACGCATGGTAAAATATGTTAAACAACATAGTTGTTAACACCTCTTGAACTTCATGGGTTCAAAATAACATGATTAATTGCCTCTTGCAGCAATCATTTGACTACCGAATCTTCTCGTGGCTCCTTTGAAGAATATAGGGGAGATAGATTTACTATCACATGCCTTGGGAAACAAGGAGCACCCAGGTCGCACACGAGGCATGGGGGTTTATGTACCTTGGAGGCAAGGATTTCCAGATTACTCCGAGACATATAGGAGTAGGAAGAGATCCAAGGCGTACCGCAGCGAACAAATAAAACAGGAGCTTCGTGCTCAACTTGAGGAACAACTATCTGCCTCACTGCTAGAGCAGACTGCCTCACTTCGAGGAGAGATAGATTCGTTGCGGGAAGAACTGAGACAAGTCCGCAACCATTCGCAACCCACTCCTAGTACTGCGGTACCCAGTCCCCCTCAACGTCGCAGTAGCTGCGCGTCCACACCAATTTCTGAACATAGCGACGACCACTTACGTATTGATGACATTCAGGTAATGTACCTCTTTAGAATGGTACATAGATCTCTCTGGTGAACGCCTTAACTCAGCTCTTGTATCGTTATGTAGGAGCTCATCCCTTGCAGCCTCAGAGTCAGGCTTGTCGGCTCTATTCCCGTTGACGCTGGGCGCGGCATGGTGTATCCATTGCTGCCAGGGACGCTGGTGCACGGTGTACAAGTAGACACCGGTTTCATAAAGGTCCAGGTGGACATGATTAATGATATTTTTAAGTCCGCCCCTCTTGAGAAGCCCCCAAACGAAGAGATTAAGACATTAGGGGATGTCGTCCACACATTCATTCAGTGGCCCAAGAGGGACATCGTCCTCGACATGTCCGTGCCACAATCTTCACATCCAGTGGCCCAAGAGGGGACGTCGCCCTGGACCTGGCACATCGGCTCCGGTGGCTCCACCTCCACCTCCAAATCCAGTAAAGTCTGTTGCATCGGCTCCCGCCGAGACGCCACGAGAACATATCATAAGCGAGGCTCCAAGGCCTCCAAGGCTCATGCGAAGAAAATTAAGCCGGGTCCCGTGCCATGGAAGTTTATTCTAGGAGTGTCGTTGGTGCCCGATTCACAATTACGCCAAATTGGTATGATTTGCAATACATTGCATGCCTGGTACATGGAGAAGTCCAACATGAAGCCAACCGGCAGAGTGCATTCACTGTGAAATATAACGAGACGCATTTCCTCCATGACTTGGGCTACATCGTCGTGACATTTCGAAGATTTATTCTTACTATTCAATCTCGACGAACTCGACGCCTCACTTCTACGATGCTGGACACTGTAAGTGTACTGTACAATGAAGTTCTACATTCACGTTATACAGATAAATGTCATTACTCTTTCTTTATGTATAGATACATGATCCAACAAGCCCGGAAATCGCGACGACCGGTGGGTTTCCTCGACCCTCACTTGGTCTCCGAGCAATCTATCAACGCAGATGCATCCTTCGTGGAAGGTTACATAACGAGGGGATTGATTGCTCACACCGACAAGGAGTACGTCATGGTACCCTTCAACCAAGGGTAAGTGCTTCACTAGTTGCCACACATATGTTTCATTTGTACTTTACATGCAGCATGAACTTAGGATTAATCACTGTGGCGACACATATGACTAGGAATCACTGGATTTTGATTGTGATTGTACCAAAGTGGAGCAAGGTAATATACCTTGATTCCCTCCTTAGGAGCAACCACGACTTCAGTCGTGTGCAAGAAGTACTTAACAGGTAAACTCATTTCCTCCATACATAACTCTATTGTAATATTTCTTTTGTTTGCCACGGCCGAGGCTAAGTTTTTTGAATCACGTAGGGCGTTTGCCGAATATGTTGCCCAAGGAGGAACACACGACAAATCCAGTGACACGCTACGACACAACACGCGATTTCCGGTACCCGCTACAACACAATAATCCTATATCATACTTTGTAATAATGCCTCTAGAATTGACAATACCGATGTATGTAATTCTATTTTTGCAGTGCCACCAGCAGCTACAGGGCAACGTATGTGGATTCTACGTTTGCCGCCATATGATGGAAATCATGGGTACTAAGATCAATGATCCAGAGGTTTGTCAGGTCCTTCCAATAATTATTATTTTCTGATTATATTACACACACATGCTAATTAATGACTTAACATTGCTCCTAGCGACAGCGGGTGAACTTCGACGGAAGTGCATATGATCTTGACAATCTCGTCGATATTCGTGCAATCATCTCCCAATTCTTGATAGCAGAGGTCATAAATAAGAGGGGAGAGTTCCACGCCGGCGATGATGATAATTAGATGTTGAAACATTGGATTCAACTGTACAAATCAAACAATTCCTTCAATTGAATACATTTGTCAGATTTTGTGTAACAATTTTCATTCTATATATGTGATATTGTTACATTCATCTGTGTATCGAATTTTGTTGTAATTTACTATGAGTTGCAATTAACTTATATCTGTCATTTATCTGTAATCTGCTTGCTTTCAGAGGGCATGGCTAGCATATCCTGAGGCTAGCCAAGAAACAGCATATAAAATGGATGATGCACTTGTATCACAGACGGTTCATTGTTAAAAACCGTCTGTGATACCATATCACAGACGGTTTCAAAGAGTGCCGTATGTGGTGTGACTGCTATCACAGACGGCTTTACTACTGACCGTCTGTGATATACACAATATCACAGACGGTTAGTAATACAAACCGTCTGTGATATTGTGCATATCACAGACTAATACAAACCGTCTGTGATATTCTGTATATCACAGACGGTCTTGATTACTAACCGTCTGTGATAGGCGAGTATCACCGACGGTTATTTATAAAAAACCGTCTGTGATACTCGCCTATCACAGACGGTTAGTAATCAAGACCGTCTGTAATGTTTTATCACAGACGGCTCGGGAACCGTCTGTGATAACCACCAACTATCACTGACACCTAAACACTGACAGTTCAGGAACCGTCTGTGATGACGGTTCCGAACCGTCTGTGATAGGGCTGTCTGTAGCAGTGCATCTATCTGATCATCTAGTGAGTATGTATATATGCCCATGCAACGAACGCAACTTGACTTGCCTGTACTTTCTCAGTTCTTTTTTATTTGATGTTTTCTGACTTTTTACGGTCTCAGATGTATGATTTTGACCGTTATTTATTATAAGTTATATTAAAATATACTAATAAAAGTATAATATTATAAAAGTATTTTTAACGACAAATTTAATAATATATTTTTTGTATAGCCAGTCAAACGTATTTGCTGGCATAGATTCTAGAACGTCAAACATAAACGAACGGATGGAGTATTAGTGGTATATATGGGCTGGGATGGAAGATGAAGCTAGCTCACGAGCTTGGACCCCTATTGCGCACAGTAGTGGAGCAAGAAATTTTGTGATCCGGGATTTGAACAACAACAATAACTAAGCCTTTTGTCCTAAACAAATTAGGGTAGGTTAGAAATGAAATCTTCTTAAAATCAAAGAGATGAAAGCTTTAAAATAAAACCTACAATGCTAAAAACTCTAAGCCGTACAATCTACTATCTGAACCAAAAGCCTAAAAATGCTCTGATGGAACACAAAGATGCATTAATTCGTCGGTGATCACACCTCCCTGCTGCACGCATGCACGAATGGTAATCACACATGCAGAATGCTCCAATGGAGCACAAAGATTGTCCGGATATTTAGTTTAGTACATAAACATGCATCCGTTAATTCGTCGGTGATCACACCCCTGCTCCATATGTCATGCATGCATGAATCGTGATCACACATGCGAAATGCTCTGATGGAACACAAAGATTGTCCAAAATGTTTAGTATAGTAAATAAACATGCATCCGTTGATTCATCAGTTGTCACACACCCCTGTTGCATACCGTGCTCCATTTGCCATGCATGCATGAATCTTAATCGCACGTGCAAAATACTCTGATGGAACACAAAGATTGTCTAAAATATTTAGTATAGTAAATAAACACGCATCCGTTAATTCGTGGATGATCACATCTCCCTGCTATTACTGCAGTGCTGCATGTCGTGCTCCATATGTCATGCATGCATAAATCATAATCACACTTGCAAAGTGCTCAAATGGAACACAAAGATTATCTGAAATGTTTAGTTTAGTATGTACACATGCATCCGTTAATTCGTCGGTAAACAATACATACAATCATACATTACTTTTACCAAAAAAATACAATCGTACATTACCACAAGTACACTAAGTTTGCACATTACAATTAGATGAGGGTCATTTGACTCGATAACCTTCACATCCTTATTTATTGTCCTACATAATACTGTACGTACGTGTGCAACATAATATATCAGCTGGATTATGTATCCATTCATCTATATAATTAATTCCAACGCCTTGCAGGTGGCTTAGGTGCCACCGCCGCCGCTGCGCGCGCCGAAGCTGCCTCCTCCGCCAGCAGCCGCCGTCTCACCTTGTCGATGTATGCTGCAGCAGCTGCATCAATGCCGTAAGGGCTCGCCGGCTGCACCGCGTTTAACCTTTCCGCTGTCTGGACGCTGATCTCTTCTGCACGTGACATGTTGGACAAGCTAGCTAAGCTAAGCTACACAAGCTAGCTGGTAGGTTTTCGATCGGACGATGTGTCAGTTTTGAGTTTAAGGTTGCTTTGAATTGAATGATCATGAAGGCAGTATTTATAGGCTGGCTACCGCAGCGCTTCTTCGTGTAGTGCTTTCTCGTAGAAACGAAGTATCTCCGTACTGTGGTTGGTTGATTATTGACTGGTTTGATTCATGCCTCTCTAAGAACATAAGTACGAGAGATCAGAGAGATTCTGATTAAAAGTGGATAGACTAGACTAGCAACTACTCCTTTCGTATGTAAGTATGTAACTAAAGCTGTATGAATCGAACTCTGAAAATTTCGGCCGGACGCATACGTGAATCCAAACTAATTTGCTCAATCGATCAGCACGTTTCCAACAGTCGATCGATCGATGGATCGATCGGGGAAGACTTGACTCCAAGTGGTGTATGCATGCAATGCATACATGCCTGAAACCTTCGATACAAGCATAGCATGTGTCAGATCTGTCAAGTGCATATCATTTCAAACAAGAATTAGATTCGGTCTTCGTAGCAAATTGGTGGCGAACGAAGAGAGACTTGACTCGGTCGGTCGATCGCATGCACACACGAAATTTGATGCCAATTTAACGATAAGTTTATGAACCATAAGTTTATGAATAGATAACAAATTTTTATTGGTGTGTGGAACTTGAAGAATATTGCTTAGGAAAAAGGGTTTATGTGACGTATGAATTTTAGAATAACCAATATGAGCAATTGACATACCAAAAGTATTTGCTGTGTGAACCAGATCTTTGATGGATTACCGCTCGTGTATCGTCAGCTTGTTCAATTATTCGATGACATGATCAGTCGCCCCAGTAGACATCGGGCTGACGGCTTGAGTGCCGAGCGATCATGAGATTGACGATCCTAGGCTAGCAGATGAATCTACAGAGGTTGTCATTAGATAAGAAGAGTAGGCTCTGATACCATGTCAGAAGATATCAAGAGAATGGTTTACAACTGGCACACATTTACCTTTTATTGATCATCTATTTATATACAAGTACATGAGTGTGAACACTTTCTCGTATGAATACTAAACACTGCCTCTAGTGGAAATATCAGTACTAACAGAAATACTAAACAACAGTGAAAACACACACTAACAAAAATACTAAACAATAGTAAAAACACAATTATCCTAGTTATTTAACAAGTTCTACAGAGATCAGAGAGATTCTAATTAAAAGTGGATAGACTAGACTAGCTACTACACCTTTCATATGTAACTAAAACTGTATGAATCGTACTTTGAAAAATTCGGCCGGACGCGTACGTGAATGCAAACTGATATGCTCCATCAGCGCGTTTCAAACAGTAGATCGATTAAGATCGATCGAGGAAGACTTGACTCCAAGTGGTGTACGCGTGCTGTTCACACATGCCTGAAACCTTCAATACTTGCATAGCTTAATTCGCTAGCTTTTGTTGAATATTACATGGTTATTTCGTTTGCATGCATGCGTCTGCGAATTAAACGAGGACTACCTCGTAGCTTCACCTGGACTGGACAAAAGCAGTCAATTACGCACCAGCTAAGGACCCGTCCAGCCAGGGGCGGAGCCAGGATCCAGACAAGAGGGGGGCCGACCCGCCAAGGCGCCGGCGTCATGGGCCCTGGATGCCGTGCGTTGGCAAAATTAAACATACACATATATAATTAAACATACGCATATATATTGTCATATAAATTCAATCATAACACATATGGCAAAATAATGTAGCGTACGTCTAGTAACACAAAAGAAAGGTACTTTCATTACATCTCCGTAATTTTGAATTTGTTACATCTCCACTAACTTGAATTTAGCACGACGATTACCAACTAGATCATAAGATTTGATAATATCATTGGAACTAATCTTGGCTGCCAATTCCTTTTCAATATAAACTATCATGTAGCTTCGCAAAAAGCCATCTCTCATTTTAGTTCTAGTACGTGTCTTGGCAAGTTTCACGACTAAAAAGACTCTCAGTGGTCGTTTGCATGCATGCGTCTGCGAATTAAACGAGGACTACCTCGTAGCTTCACCTGGACTGGACAAAAGCAGTCAATTACGCACCAGCTAAGGACCCGTCCAGCCGACCAAAAGTAGTCAGCGTACTGCCTAAGACATATGCTACTGCATGCCACTTTATGTCATATACAGAAAGTCACGGTACAATCTCTGATACACAATTTCCGCCATCAGTTCTTTATTGTGAAGAAGGTGGAGAGCGGTTCTCGAATGCCCGAAAATTCATTCAAATCAAATGTAATTGATTTGATTGTTATGTCTTGTCGCTAGGAGTAAAGTAGTAAACATATATTTAAATTGATAATTAGGGAAATTATTGCGAGATTGACAAACCTCTGAATTAATTATCTTAGCACGCATGTTTTCCTATATATGATGAGAAATATAGAATGCACAAGGTTACCTTGTAGCTTCTAGTGGCACTACAAAAGTAGAATATATATATACATATGTATGGTCAGTTCGAGAGGCATTATTATGAAGTGTGATATAGAATTATTGTGTTCTAGTAGGCACCGAAAATTGTGTCTTATATTGCAGTGTGGCGCTCGATTCCTTGTATCTCCCTCCACTGACAACATAGGTAATGGATGATCTACACGAATTGAAAAGGTTATCCTCGATCATTGCAAACGAAGGGAAGATTATAATAGAGATAAGTATAGAGGAAATGAGCATACCTATCGAGTGTTTGTTGCACAAGGGTGAAGTCGTGGTCGTTCTTGAGTAGGGAATCAAGGTATATTATATTGTTCCACTTTGGTACCAAGACTATAAGGATCCAGTGCTTCCTACTCATGTATGTCGCCATAGTCATTGAACCTAAGTTCGTGTTGCGTATAAAGTACAAATAAAATTTGTATAGCAACTAGTGAAGCACTTACTGCTGGTTATAGGGCACCAGTATGTAATCCTTGTTACCCTGAGTAAGCAATCCCGTCATTATATAATTCTCGATGTAAGATGCGTCTTGGATGATGCATTGCTCAAAGATTAAATGTGGGTCGACGAAATCCACCGGTTCTCGTGATCATCGGGTTTCTTGACTTATGTATCTATACATAAGCAATGAATTATGATATTTACCAGTATTACATAATTGTACACACTTACAATGTTTAGCATTATAGAAGTGAGGCATTGAAGGCGTCGAGGTTGAATAGTTCGAGTAAGTCATCGAAGCCATTATGAAGAAGCCTGGATCGTGGAGGAAATGCCTCTCCATGTATCTAACGGTGAATCCAGAAATTAAACATATATATTAAAATGATAGAAAAAGAAGTTATCATATTCACTATTAAAGACTAGAAATTACCATGTTAATTAGAGAAAAAGAGGACAATCTACAGATCTACATCATCAATTTGGCAAATCTAGATTATAATAATATAGATAAATCAGATAGATACGTGAGCTGTCACAATTATACAATTTCTATCTCCGCTTGTGCGTAGTAGCATGTACACTAGTGATCCAAGCTCATGGGCTATAGCTTTTCATCAGCGATCCCAGCCCATGCATGCGTATTATGAGCAAGAATTAATAATCAAGTCGTAGGTGCATTGCATGGCCGGCCACTCACCGGTAGTACGTACGTGCTCATCGGATGACCACATGCTTTCTGATTGTGCTACGCACGCTACATGTCTTCGATTTTCAAAAAGAAAAATAAAGGAAAGAAGACTAATTTGGTTGCAGGAAATGTTAGTGCATATACGCTGCTTTCTTGGTCAAGAGTCCTCGATCGATCGATAGATTCCCAGCATGCGGCAGGTCAAGTCATCCTATAGCCTTTAGTTGTTACACACCTTGTACTTACCTGGCCAGCAAGCAGGCGCAGGACAGCATAGCGAAGCTTCGCCTCTAAAGTACGTGGAAAAACACATAAAAATATCATCAAAACTTCGGATTTTGTTCGGATGTCCCAGGACAAATTTGGCTTCTTTGGAATGTGGGAAATAAAAAATGTAGGAGTAGAAAAAAACACAGAATTATATAGGAATGCAGGTATAATCTTAGGGCCTGTTTGGAACAGAGGAATTTCACAGGAATTTCAAAGGAATTTTGCAGGAAACAGTTCAATTCCCGCAGGAATCGGGAAAAATTCCCGCATTCCAAACAGGAATTTTGAAGTTATTCGATTTTTTTTGGATTTAATCTTATCTCGAGATTTCTTAATTCCGATAATTTTGCTTCTCGAGATGGCCTCTTAATAAGATGAAGGATCTATAGTACCTTCAATTTCTTATACCATATTTAAACAGTAAGACACAATATTGGTTTCTTCAATAAATTTCTTAAGAGGCTGAATGTTCCTCCTTTCTCTATCAGCTACAATGAAATGTTGTGTTGGCGGGGCAACAATAGGAACTTTCAGAATATTTTTCTTATTGACTTCTGGTATAGATTCTAAATCAATAACATGCTCCATCTGCACGCTTGATTGCTTCTCAAAGGGAACATTGCAACATCCTGATTTTCAGAGCCTTTTTGAAGTTTTTAAAACAAAATTCACCAATTAGATTTTACTGGAATTAATAAAAGCTTCAATTGAATTTTTATTAATTAAAAGGATTTAATATAATTAAACTAAACATTAACATTTGTCAAAAGTATTTTATTTGGGTTCCATGAGTCTCAAGGATTTTTCTAAAATTTTCTTGGATGTTTCCGAGTTTATCTGCTATTTTCTAGAGCTCAAAAGGATTTATTTGAATTTCTAAAAAAAAGAAAAACTCTTAAAAATACCTAAAAGGCCTAGTGGGCCGAAGCCCAGCCCACCTTCTCCCTTCGGCCGACTCCACCCACCAGCCCGGCCTGCCCGCGCTTGCCACACGACGCGCATTCGCGTCCGAGTCCACCTGTAGGATGGCTGACACGTGTCGCTCATCCACGTGGTCGCTTCGCTCGTGATGCATCTCGGCCGCCCATCCCTTTGGGCCACTGAGATGTGGGCCCACCTGTCAGGTCCGTTGTCTCCGACATGGACTCTTCTTGCCCCAGGTCTGGCGCGACGCCGCCACCTCGCCGTCTCCACCTTGGACTCTTTGGCCATGTCCGTCCCGGTCTCCTCGGTGTCCGTGCTATAAAACCTGAGCGCCCACCCTCATCCTCCGCATCTCGCTCTGCTGTCACCCGCAACAGAGTCGCCCATGCACCTTCGCCATTGAGCTTGAGTCGCCGGGGTCGCCTCTTTGTTTTCGACCACCGCTCGCCATCGTTCTTGTCGTCGAGTGCCCCATCGCCTGTGAGTCCCTGCCGCCGAGTCGTCCCATCCTCGTCGTTGGCCAGACCTCCGGTCAACCTTGCAGCTGACCAAACTCCGCCGGCTGGGTCACCTCGCCCGCTTTGCGCCGCCTCGGTTCATGTGCGCCCGATGCATCGCGCCGCGCGCTCGCCAGCTTAGTCCGCACCTGCGCACCCCGCATCCCTTCGCCTGTGTGTGTGTGTGACGCTGAAATGGGGCACCAAGGTGTCTGGGCACCATGCCTCCTTGCCTTTGGATTGTTTTTGAATGCGTGCAAGTGTAACGATATATAATATATCAGGATGGAAAGGCTTAATCATAAATGGAAAGTCTTAATCATAGATG